>CM038678.1:94556290-95826738 GCA_021605205.1 Aegilops longissima
GGGACGGATTAAAAATGGATACAACTGTTAATTGCAACAGGCTTAACAACATCTTAATTCATGTTTTGTAAGTTTGTAGCCATTGAAATACAACTCTTTAAAATGGATACAACTGTTAATTGCAACAGCTTAATGGCCATTGAAACCGGTATCGATAAAAATGCAATTGGCAGAGTTAAACATCACAGGCAGGTGCTGCCAGAGCGAATAATGACCCAATTGTCTATAAAAGGTAGGAAAATAGCTAAAACGTGTTAGGCATGTTTACTACAACATGCTTAATACATCGACTGCATAAAAACATAGCCATTAATTGCAACTGGTATTGGTAAGATTGAACTGGTGAGTACATACTTGGTAAGTCCCGAGAGGTAGTTGGGGCACTTCATCTTGGCCAGAGCGCTCCCAAAGTCAACAAGTGGCGGCGGTGAGTTGTTCTCCCGGTCAAAGCGTGGATCGCTTACCATCGACATGTGTACCTACAGCAACCAAGAATGGTAGAAGTTAAACTGCAATTGCACAAATGATGTGAAATATCAGAAGACATGGGATGCAGCTAACCTCGACGGCAAACAACAAAGATCGGCCGTTATGACCTGCGTAAGTACATGGACAAAGCATGTTAAGTAGAACAGGTTAGCATCCACCAAAAATAGCAAATGGGCAGCATCTCTAGTATATCTTCATTGCGGAGAGTAGCATGGTAGCAAATGGATAGATTAAAAAATGGATACAACTGTTAATTGCAACAGGCTTAACAGCATCTTATGTCATGTTTTGTAAGTTTGTAACCATTGAAATACAACTGTTTAAGAAGGGATTCAATTGTTAATTGCAATAGGCTTAATAGACATTGAAACCGGTACTAATAAAAATGCAATTGGCATAGTTAAACATCACAAGGCAGGTGTTGCTAGAGTAGAGAATGGCCCAGATGTCTATAAAAAGGTAGGGAAGTAGCAAAACGTGTTAGGCATGTCTACTAGAACATGCTTAATACATCGACCGTACAGAACATAGCCATTAGTTGCAACTAGTATTGGTAAGATTGAACTGGTGAGTACATACTTGGTAAGTCCTGAGAGGTAGTTGTTGGGGCACTTCATCTTTGGCCAGAGCCCGCCCAAAGTCACGATCGGAGGTGAGCTATTCCTCCGGTCAAGCGTGGATCAAGCACTTGACATGTGTACCTCACAGAAACCAAGAAATGGTAGAAGTTCAACCGCAATTGCACAAATTATGTGAAATATCAGAAGACATGGAATGCAACTAACCTCAACGGCAAACAACAAGATCAGCCGTTATGACCCTCGCATAAGTACATGGACAGTGCATGTTAAGTACAACATGGTTAGCATCCACTAAAAATAGCAAATGGGCAGCATCTCTAGTGATATCCTCGAGTCATGTATTGTAAGTTTGTTGTCGGTATTGGTGAAATTGAGCTGGACACGGTAATATTTGAACATCACACGCTGTGCAATCTTCGAAATAAACAAGGCACGAACATGCTTAATACATCAACCGATAAATCATAGCCGCGCAAGTGGTATTGGTAAGATTTAGCTGGTCAGATCTTACCTGTTAAGTCCTGGGGGGGGGGGGGTAGTCGCTGGGGGACTTCACTTGGGCCAGAGCCTGCACCATGTCGGCGGCGGGGCAGAGGTGAGGTGTTCCTTCGGGTCAACACGCACAGCGGCCATCGCGCCATGACCGCCATCAGCTCCTGGCGGTGGGGATTTGGAGGCATGAGGATGTTTCACAGGCGCCATTTAAGCAATCAGGCCGGGGCCGTGATAGAGATCGGTGGGTTACTTGACTAGATCCGAGCAGAACGTAGATGTGGTTGAAGTTGTGGTTGCGGCAGTGGCGGTTTGAGATGCCGGTAGGGGGAGGCATGAGGGGGGATACTGAGGGTGGGGATGTGGTTGGAGTAATAAATTATGAAATCGCGCGCCTAATGAAAATTTCGCTGCGAAACTTGAAACTTAGGCGGGGGAACACACAACACAGACGAAGCGCGTAAAATACTCGTGTGCGAGAAAAAAGAAAGTTGGCAGATCCCGTCTGCAAAAAAATGTACACGTGTACTTGATTTTTTCGGTCAATGGTACGCCTGATTTATTAGGAAATATCACACACGTAACTGACTTATGGGTCATTCACGGAAAAAAACACAGACGGGTACGACATATAAATCATGTATTTTGTGATCTTCTAATGATTAACGCAAAAAAAACACACACACGGGCACACATGCTAATCAACGCTCAAAGCCCTCAAAGGATGCTCTTACCGACATTGTACGTTAATACTACAAACTTAAAGTACTATAGGTAATTTGCTCTAATACTACAAACTTAAACTACTTCTCACATGTTGCCATCGGGGCATGCTGGCCAGACGCCGTCGTTCTCCTTCCCAGCCTTGTAGGCGGCAGCCCACCGTGCTTCGATCTCGGCCAAGCTCTCCTCACCATGGTGTGCGGCCTCTTTTTTCTCGCGGCGGCGGGACTCTCTTTTCTTGACCGCCTTTTCCGCCTCTTCAGGCGGCTTTGGCTGCCTCTAGATCCACCACCCATTCGGCCATGGCAGCCTCAAAGTCCGCCCATGTAACTGTCTGGCCGCCGGCGGCGATGAACTCGGCGCGGCGAGATGCCATCGCTTCCTTACCATGTGTGCGGTCGTGGGCGGCGAGGAACGCGGTGCGGCGGGATGCCATCGCTTCCTTACCAGTTACTGTGCACCGCGGTGCCATGGACGACGCCTGGAGAGAGCTCTGGGACGGAGGGGCCGGGCAGCCGTACTATTCGATGGTATTCAAGAGCTCAACAACAAACGACAACAGAAATTTGGCTTCCCTTGCAATTTTGCTCATTCATTATCGCACACGGTTCATCTTCGTCACTTCCGGAAACAGTGTGCGCTGAGCCTATTGTGTGTTGCGTTATGATTGGCCCGAACCCCAGCCACCACTACACCACAACACTTGATTGGGGGCAATTAAGTGCCGGGAGAAATGTCAGAACATGGGCAAACCATCTGCCGGGGATTGTGTTGCTGCCAGCAGAAGTACTTAAAGGCGGACAAACTGCCCGGGAAAAGTACATACAAGAAGGCATGCACACTGCCGTCACTAATTAAGGTCACCCTATCTGTCGGCACAACTAAACCCAGGCCCGTAGTCTGCCGGGAGGCCCATGGAGGGAGACCTAAAGTTATTGGGCCAAGCGCACGAAGAAGCCCAAACTATTCGCACCAAAAGAAATATAGCCGTCGGCCCGACCAGTTTCCCCCAAACCGAACCCTCGTCCCCAACCCTCCTCCCCAACCAACGCCGCCGCCACCACGACCAAGCCCTCCACCACCGAGCCCCACCGCCCAGGACGGCGACTTCCACCATCGACTCCCTCCGCCACAGGTTGCTACCATCCTCGTCCTCGCCAAGGTCGACATCGAGCGCCACCGGTTCCCCGCACCTACTGCCGCACCTCTGCTACTTGCTACCCGCACGAGCTCGCGCGCAGCAAGCATGTGACGCTCCCCCATGGCGCTGCCGCCGCCTATCCCAGTCGCCGCTTCTCATCGCTGGCCCTCATCGCTGTTACCACAGCTGGTCCGCCGGCCGACTTCCGTCCGCCTCTGCGCCCACGGACGGCCTCCACCCCCCGACTCTGGTCATCGACGCCTCGCCTAGCCTGCGCCATGGCCCGTGGCCGCTGCACCGCCACTATCCTGGTTTTGTCACGGCAGATGTCCTCATGAAAGGACTTAGTCTTGGAGCAATCGCTATGGGTTAGCTTGAAGGGGTTAAAGCGGACACAAGGACGCAAGAGAGTTTATACTAGTTCGGCCCCTTCGATGAAGGTAAAAGCCTACGTCTAGTTGTGATGGAATTGATGGGGGTTTCGATGACCAGGGATCAAACAAGCTTCGCCCGAGTCACGAGTTGTTGTCTGTTTTCCTGAATCGCCGCCGGGTCGTCCCCTTATATACATGGGTGACACCCGTCGGTTTGCAGAGTCCCGAGACTGGCTCATAGACGTGTCCGGTTCGGTCTCTAGTATTTCTAACTTACAATACAAGTTACATACTAAGGCCGGTTTACGGCTACAACCCTTAAACCGGTCCTCGGCCTTGGGCCCTTATTGAATATCCTCACGGGCTTCAAGCATACTTGGCTACTGATGAAGTTAACCCGGCCTCTCCTGGCCGGTTTACGCCCAGTAGTAATATCCCCAACATTAGGCCCCAGATTGATTTGAACAGGTTCATGTCAATCCTTAGTAAAAAAGCTCATCTTCAATCATCTTCTTAGTTGAACCGCCGTGACGCTATCTTCTCAGATTGTGGTGAACCGCTTGACGCCACCGTCATAAAGGATTATATCTAACATCTTTGTTTAATAGACTCTGCGACAATCGAGGCAACAGCTCCGCTTTCCAAACACGCTGCCTTGATTCTCGCTACCGACACATGTCCTTTGCCTTTATAAGTAGACCAAGGGTCACTTTTTCCCCTTCGTGCCCTCTCGCTTGCCTTCCTCGCTGCCCAGCCGAGCTCCGCCGCCGTCATCAACCTCTCGCACCAACGTATGGCGTTGCATCACCTGAACGCACTTGTGAGCATCGTGGCGACCTTCCGCTTCTTCCTCCGCCCGGTAAATCTTCTATCCTTTCACCGTAGATCTGTTCTTAGGGTTTCCATGTTCTTCGTGTTCATCGCTTATTTGTTGCTCATATGATAACTGCCGCTTAAATCTGTGAATCCTTGTTCTCATGCGTGCGGTAGTTTTTAGCATCCGCTGTTACTGCGCATCTCAAGGTCTTAGATCTCCTCGCCTTTGCTCGTTGATTCAGTATCATCCGCTTTTATACCTTGAATATTTATTTCTTTTCTTAATATGCTCCGGATCCAAAGCTGTAACAAGTTTTCGTGAAAACTGTTTTCGCACCTCCACACTTGATTCATCCATGTTTCAGACCAGGCGGTTTAACTTTGTAGAAAAACTAACAACTTGGCATATACTATTAGTCCCCTTGTTGAACTGCTAAGGTTTTTCCGGTTTATATATTGTCACCTTGCATAACTCCGATTTTTAAACAAAACTTCCGGTTTAACAATGAACGCACCAATCTTATAGCCTTCCAATGTGTTTTTGAACCGGTATTACTGCCTTGCATATTGCATCATGGCCAAGCAAGTGTATGAGTGTAATCGGGTCCTTCTCGAGGATCAAACCCAATCGAGAACTTAGTTCGCACCGGTGCTTTAGGCCAGAAAGATGTCCTTCACTAGAGGGTCCCTGGTCGGAGAGTTCTCCAGAACCTAAGGATGGAGAAGTTGTCATTTTTGCTGACCACCTAGCCCGGGGTTTCAGTCCGCCCGGTTCAAAATTTTATCAAGACGTCTTGGCCAACTTCCAATTCGGCCCACAAGATATTGGCCCCAACTCCATAAGCAATATCTGTCATTTCCAAGTGCTCTCGAGGTGTTCTTTCAGAGGAGCCCTCGCTTGAACTGTTCGTAGATTGCTTCCATCTAAACCGCCGACTGAATTTTCTCGATGGTCCCAACACCGAATTGGGTGGTGTGGCGATTCAAAAGCGGAAAGAGGTCACTTACCTCACGCCAAACTGCATAGCCATCCCAAAGAGTGGAACTCAACATGGTTTTATCAAGAAGATACCTCTCCTCAAGGAGAAAATCTTTACCGGTTACCTTCCGTAACGGCTAAGCAATACACACCCTCTCCCTCACGCATCGATCGCTAGGGAAAGAAGCAAATATGCACCCCAACTATCCAAGCTCCGGGCCTTCATGGCCAACGGGTTGACAGGAGTTGATCTTGCTCGATGTTGGATATCTTGGAGTATTCTACCCCTGAGCCTGCGCTCCGGTTTGATGTGCAAATACACAGAATATGTAAAAGACCCTCTCCGGCATATCGAGATCCAACTGACAAACGATGAAGTCACTAAAGCTGTTAAGAGGATGTTGAACGAACCGGAAGCTGCTTGCGCACAAACCGGCCTGGCTCCCTTTTCTTCCATTAACAAACCGCCAGCTATAAGACTCATATCTTATTCATTTACAAAATCTGATTATGTTCAAATACTCTTTGTTGATGTTTAACATCTTCCCAATAGGGTGACGATCCATTTTGGAGCAGGAAGACTCCACAAGAGAAACCGGTGGCAATAACCTGGCCCAAAACCAAAGTTGTGAAGAAACCAGCTTATAGAAAGAAAACCACTGCCTCCTCCAATCCACTAGCTGACGATGATGTGGGTAATCCAGACCTTGCGGTAGAACTTGACTCACTTGGTCTATTTTTTACACACCTTATTGATAATGATTATTGACAGGATGACGCTGAAGCTAGTCATGCTGATGTTGTAGAGGTAATCACTCTTTCTTCCGATTCAAACCCTTTACCTTCAGTACAAATCCGTCGGGCAAACCGGAAAGTTAAATTTTCTCATCCTCTTGCTTACTTGGATCAAAACTTTCTTATGAAGACACAACAGCATGAAGCTCGTCACAAGAACCCGCAGACAATGCCAGTAGTCACATCCACCGTTTATCGAACAGTCCAGTTCGGAAACGCCGTTCAGAGGTCTCTAACTGTTTCGTCAATTCTTATCCTAAAGCGGGCTGCTTTCGTCAACCTATTAATCCATCTGACTCCGATTATCAGGTGACTTCTTATTCTTCTTCTGGCGAGTCAACAGGCACCCAACTCCCACCGCTTAAGACAGTGCTTGGGTAAGCCATATTCCTGATAATGCTGTTTGATATAGCACTTTCAATATTCCTTGGACTGATCCGTCTTTTTCCTTTCAGAGCCAAGCCCAGGCCAAGCAAGAAAGCTCGCCTGGATAAAGCAGCAGAAGACGAAGCTCCTGAACCGGCCGAAACACCAAACCCTGAGGAACACATCCAGGAGGATATACTGACTGATCCACCATTGCAAAGTCACGATGATACTGTTGAAGAGGCGTTTGTTGATACCACCGGTCCTCCAAGTCAACCCACAAGTCCTGCCCAAACTGGCAAGACAGCGAGTCCACCAAAGCAGAAGGATAAACCGGCGACCCCAGTGCAAACCGGTGAAGCCAAGGATGATGATGTTGTGATTACTGGCTTTGGCCATTCCGAGCCAGGTAATCATGTCGCCTTGTCCAAGCATACTGCCAAGGAAGAATTTACCGCCTTTGGTAAAGGCAAGTGGAATGCCGATTTGGCAACTTACGCCGCTTTGAATCCACAAGAGCTTCATTCCGGCTACTTGAACCGGTTATATACAAGCCGTGACTATGAAGCCGATTTGGTGAACATGATGAAGGACAAATATGAGGTAAACTCCATAACTCTCTGCTTGTATATTGCAAACTGTCAACTCTGATAGCCCCAAGGGCCGGTTCAACTTAATGTAGTTAAACCGGACTTGAATAACATAAAAATTCCAGCATTACTTAATGATAGAGCAAATAGGCATTAGCCCCCAAGTGCCAAGCTGAACACTTGTATTGAGCTTGGGACTTTATATACAAATTGTCAGATGAAAAGCAAATATGCATTAGCCCCCGGTACCAAGGGTATAACTTGTTGTGGGGTTGGTACTTCAACTCTGCATCTCAATCCTTAAATGATTTTCTATATGTAGGCTGATGTGAACAAGAAAGATAGTCAAATTGCTGATCTTCAAGAGAACCTGAAGTCCCAGCAAGCTGAAACCTCCAAAGCAAAGGACGAATTAACCAGTGTTTAAGCGTCATGGAAAAGCTTAAGGAGGGCTTCAACAAGGAGCGGGCAGATTGGGCTACTGAAAAGGCTGCTTTAACTCAGCGGGCAGAACATGCTGAAGCTGCCCATAAACCGGTGGTGGATGAACTGACCAGCGTAAAGCGGCAAGTACATGCCATGACCGCTGCTGTCTTTGGTAAGTCCTTTTTGATTTCTGCCATAATAAAGCCTTCTCATAAAATTTCTGGTTTAATAATCCTTTGAATGACACAGGGACACGCATTGGCCACTTGGGATCAGACGTGCGGAAAAAGTTGAAAGCTTCTTATACATTGATAGAGCAACTCTATACCGGAGCACAACGGATCATCAGCACTGCTTCTCACAACAACCCGGCCCCGACCTTGATCCAGGACACCCTTAAAAGATTGTCAATGCTTCCTGCCCGGTTTGATGAATTAAAGAAATCTGCTGCTGGAACCGACGCGATAAATGCCTTAATCCGGGCTAAAGCGTGGGTGCCAGATTTTGATCCTGTTGAAGCGGCCCAAGGCTTCCCAAGCTTGAAAGAAGACGGGACAGAATTCAACGAAGAAGACCTTCAAGTTATAAACCGGGAGGTGTGCCCTTTGGCCTGTCAGCTGGTTGAAGAAGCAAATCTGTCTCACTATCAGGCACAGTATGATGGAGAAAACAAACGAGTGTCTGCCCCGATTCCTGAAGCGGAGAACCTTATACCACCAATCCATAAGCATACTTACGCTCCTGATATTGAACCGTCGTTGCTGATCAATGATGAAGTTGTATTCCAAGCATTAATGGGAATCGACTGGACGACTGTTGATTTCCAGCCACTGGGTAGGGAATCAGGAGTTGAAGCAGCCCAGGATGACCCGCAACCATCAGGCCAAGCTGGCGATCAAGCATAAACCGGAGTCCGGTTTACATTACTGCTTCATGCTGTTAAAACAATTATCTTATATGGGCATTGTGTTGCCTTGTAATAGACTAGCTGCCACACTTTGTGTTGATATGCCTTCGTGCATATTTATTGCAACTTATGCTTTTGTTGATTTATCAACTTTAAACTGTTATCTGCAGCCAAAAAATCTTAAATCGCCATTGTGGTTGTAACACCAGACGGGTCATCATATCCATGTATATGAAACTAAAGATAGCACTTTAGATCAAACATATAATAGATATATGGGAATATATGATACCTGCCATCATAGGGCATGAAGTTTGGCCGTGCCAATCTTGAAGCGGTATTATAAACAACCCGCTCTGCTGAAGGAGAAAACAGCTCCTACATATATAAGGTCGGTTTACTAGGTAAACCGTTCCGGGTTAAGATGAACACCGATGTTACTCCACAATAGGATGTTTATTAAAAATCAAACCGGGCAAAATTGTCTCCGGATAAAAAAACAAACTGTATCTCGTCAACTGATAGTCGAAATGGTTTAATATTTGTCGGTTTAAAAATACAACAAAAGAAATATGCAAAAAGACAAATAAATTGCAAGCAAAGGCAAAGACAAAATCTTTTGCGGACAGAGGCTGCTTGAGCCGATCAAGTGGCATTACCATGGTCGAACATGACCAAGCCCCCAATAGGCGTAGCTATGGTTCATGTTAGCCAGGTCCCCAAATGATGCAGTGGAATTACGCCGATCAAGAGGTGTAGCGATGGTTCGGGTTCGACCAAGCCCCCAAGTGATTATGTGGCCTTAGGCCGACCAAGAGGCGTGATCGGTTCAGACGTGACCAAGTCCCTAAGTGATCTTGTGGCTTCGCCGTCAAAAGGTGTTGCATTGGTTCGACACCACCAAGCCCCCAAGTGACATAATATAAAGCTTTGTTAAAAGGCTAACTCAAGGGGTAAACCGGAGACCGCTTTAAGACAAAACTCCGTGTAACCACTCACGATGTAAAAAAATAGAGACCCCGCTTCAGCTAAGGCTCCAATTTATTGTATTGATCATAATATATACATGGTCATAATATGTACATAAGTATAGCCTATGGCTTAAGTATAATAGGGCCGAAGATGAGCTATGTTCCACGGCCTGTTGGTCTCCTCCTCTGACGTACGTGAGTCTTTATGCTCTCGAATATCAATCAGATAGTACGACCCGTTGTGCAGATTCTTGCTGACCACGAAAGGTCCTTCCCAAGGTGGGGATAGCTTGTGCATATCAGTCTGGTCTTGAATGAGCCTGAGCACCAAATCTCCTTCTTGAAAGGTTCTGGTTTCTAACTCGGCGACTGTGATAGCGACGAAGATCCTGCTGGTAAATCGCCGAACGGGCAGCTGCAATGTCACGCCCTCATCCAACAGGTCCAAAGCGTTTTGTCGAGCTACCTCGTTGTCCGCTTCAACATAAGCTGCTACACGAGGTGAGTCATGACGGATATCGCTGGGGAGAACCGCCTCGCTCAGAGACCATGAAGAACGGCGTATCCTGTCAATCTGTTGGGTGTAGTGTTGATGCTCCATAACAGATGGTAACTCAACCCAACAACCCGTGTCCGCGTAAAGGAACCATAAGCCGAGGTTTGATGCCTTGTAAGATCTCCCGGTTAGCTCTCTCGCTTGGCCATTGGACCGTGGGTGAGCTAATCGATGAAACGCTGTCGGATGTGCTCGCATTCACGTAACTCCTTCATAGCACCTTTAGACAGATTGGTACCATTATCAATAATGATACTGTGGAAAGCCAACCGAAAATCACCTTTTAATGAATTGAACCGCCGTGGCTGCATCACACTTGCTGACGGGCTCCGCTTCTACCCACTTTGTAAATTTGTCAACTGCCACCAAAAGGTGGGTCTTCTTGTCCTTGGACCTTTTGAAAGGTCCGACCATATCTAGCCCCCAAGTGGCAAACGACCAAGTAATTGGAATCATCCTCAATTCTTGAGCCGGCACATGAGCGTGTCTTGAGAATTTCTGACAACCGTCACATCGCCTAACCAGGTCCTCCGCATCAGCATGAGCAATCAACCAATAAAAACCATGACGAAACGCCTTAGCCACCAGAGATTTTGAACCGGCGTGGTGACCACAATCTCCTTCATGGATTTCGTGCAAGATCTCACAACCTTCCTCTGGTGATACACAACGTTGAAATGCTCCTCATACACTGCAATGATGCAACTCGCCATTGACAATAGTCATGGACTTGGATCGCCGGATTATCTGTCTGGCCAGCGTCTCATCCTCTCGTAACTCGCCACGGTTCATGTACGCAAGGTAAGGAACCGTCCAATCCGGAATGACATGCAGTGCTGCCACCAACTAAGCCTCCGGTCAGAATAGCCAAATCTCTTCGCCAGGAGCTTGACCGACGGGTTATGCAGACATCTAAGAAGACATTAGGCGGACCGGTTTACGCCGAGAGCCTAGCCGCTTAAAGCGCCCACCGCTTCGCTTCTTCCGCTGTCCACATGATCCACCGATATCCCTTGAAGTGGCTGCGATAATATCCACCTCACGGCGATAAGCTGCCATGAGCGGGTCCTTAGAATCCCAAGTACCGCACACTTGTTGGGCCACCAGTCCGAGTCACCAAGCATTTGACTCGGCTGAGATTCATCTCCTTAGCCATCCGGAGACCATGGAGTAAAGCTTCAGACTCAGCTGCATTGTTAGTACAAGGGAACATTAAGCGGAGAACGAATGAACTTATCACCTCGTGGGGAAGTTAATACGACTCCAGCCCCCGAGCCCTCCAATTGCCTAGACCCATCGAAATTAATAGTCCAGTAGGTGTGATTCGGTTTTTCTTTCGGTGCTTGCAGTTCCGTCCAATCATTGATGAAATCCACAAGTGCTTGAGATTTGATCGCTGTCGGTGTCAAAACCGGCGGATCTCGGGTAGGGGGTCCCGAACTGTGCGTCTAGGTGGATGGTAACAGGAGACAAGGGACACGATGTTTTTACCCAGGTTCAGGCCCTCTCGATGGAGGTAATACCCTACTCCTGCTTGATTAATATTGATGATATGGGTAGAACAAGAGTAGATCTACCACGAGATCAGAGAGGCTAAACCCTGGAAGCTAGCCTATGGTATGATTGTTGTTCGTCCTACGGACTAAAACCCTTCGGTTTATATAGACACCTAATAGGGTTAGGGTTACACGAGTCGGTTACAATGGTAGGAGATCTACATATCCAGACGCCAAGCTTGCCTTCCACGCCAAGGAAAGTCCCATCCGGACACGGGACTAAGTCTTCAATCTTGTATCTTCATAGTCTAGGAGTCCGCCAAAGATGATAGTTCGCTATCCGACACCCCCTAGTCCAGACTCCTCAAGAGCCCTCGAACCAGGCTTCAATGACGATGAGTCCGCGCGCATATTGTCTTCGCATTGCAAGGCGGGTTCCTCCTCCAATACTTCATAGAAGGTTCTCAACACAAGGATAGTGTCCGCTATGCAAAACAAGTTCCACATACCACCGTAGAGAGAATAACTTTCGCATGATCTGCCGACGTATTCCACGGCGTGACATCACGCCACAGCCAGGCCTTTATACGAATCGTTTTTTACTGTCCCACCTCAGCATGTTCAGCGAGGCGGTTTCCTTGGCACGTCTTATCAAAGCGTAGATCATGCCCCCTTATTCCGGATTCTCATCAATACGGACGTGGGTAACCCAACCGCGCCATTGATTGCGGCGCCGGGAGATAAGCGAGTTTTATCAGTTGGTGGGGACGATAGCTTCGTCCGTCCATATAAGGGGATAAGGATCCACCTTTTCACCCACGCCTTCCTCCTCTCTTGCTCATCCATTTCGCCAGACTTCGAGCTCCAGCGCCCAAGTTCGCACATCGCCCTCAACCATCTCCAGCCATGTCCGGAGCGGAGGCGGTGGATGGTCTCCTCCGCCACGGAGGGCCAAGTAAAAAGATGCGGAAGGCGGATACTTGTCCGGCGACGACATCGCACATCGGCTGCCCGACAAAGGGCAGCTCATCCCCACCCCCAGGCCCCATGAGAGGGTGGTGTTCCTCCCCCACTTCCTCCACGGACTAGGGTTTCTACTTCACCCATTTGTCCGGGGGCTCATGTTCTACTACGGCCTAGATTTCCACGATCTGGCCCCGAATTTCATCCTCAACATCTCGGCGTTTATCATCGTGTGCGAGGCCTTCCTCTGCATCTAGCCCCACTTCGGCTTATGGCTGAAGATCTTTAATGTCAGGCCGAAGGTAGTGGGCGGCCGCCAAGCGGAGTGCGGAGGCGCCATGGTTGGCAAGATGGCCAAAGTCCTATGGCTCGAGGGCCTTTGTGGAGACCATAAAGGTGGCAATCGGGTGGTTCTACATCACCGAGCCGCGACTCTCAATGGGCGGCGGCCCCGAATTCGATCTGGCTTCCCCACCCGCTCACATCATGGAAAGAGACGGGCCGCACATGGGGAATTCAGATGAGCTGTCCGACTCAAACTTAAGTCCAAACCTGGTGGACAAGAATCTCAGGCTTGTCAACGTAATCTAGGTGATGCTCATCCGCGGATTCTCCCATGCCAACAACGGGCCTTCAAATTGTGGGAGTTTGATCCGCACAACACCCAACTCTGAAAAGGCTCTTCGACACTCACGCATTTAAGATGCCCGAAGGTGCTGCTCAAAGGCGCCGAGGCTCCCACATCCGCCATCAAGATCGCGGATTCAGCTCACAGCGCCAAGCCAGCGAGGTGTTATTTTACCCTTTATGGGACTCTTTTTCATAGTTTGACTCTATGCGGATCTAAAACTCCCTAACCTTTGACAGATTGGTGAAGACGTCCGGACAGATTAACTATCCGCCCCTTTGTCGAAGACCCAGCCGACGCCTGATTGGCGGATATAAGGTTCCGCACCTCACGTGGTGCCGGAGAAGAAGGCCAAGAAGGAGGCCACGGAACTCGAAGAGCTCCGGCGCCAGTGCTGTCGGACTCATCGCCCGATAACCCTGAGGTGGAATCCTCCTCCGAGGAAGAGGAGGAGGAGAAGAAGCCTCTCCCCGGGGAGAGAAGAAAGGAAGGCCGCCTAACCGGGAGGCCGGAGGGTCCAAGAAGGAAGGACCTTCCTCCGGACTTCTCCACCAACGCCGACAACGACGAGGAGGAGGGCCAACAAGGGCCAAGCCTCGCGAGATCGTAAGTGTCCGGATACCCATGGCTTTTTCAAAGGCATAGTGTTCTCTAATGCCGAACAATCATGCAGCCCGCCCAAGGACGCAGTTCGCCGCTTGTCGAGCGGGTCCCTCGAGTTCGCCGGAAATGGAGAGTACTCACTTCCGCCGCCTCCTCACCTCACGCCATGGACGACGCCGAGGTGGGGCCCCAAGGGGCCTGCTCGAGAGGAGGTGGCGCAGGAGGCGCCGCAAGGCAGCCTCCCGGACTCTGTGCTGGGGAGCGAGACCTCAGGCTCTAAGCCCACCCTTGTCCGACCCCATACCGAACCTTCGTGGTTCCAAGTCCGCAAGCGGCCCTTCAGAAGAAGGTAAGACGCCGTGTCCTCCGGCCCAACCGAGGCACCGGATAGCATCGGAGGCGCTTAACAGCGCCCCATCGAGGAGGAGCACCGCATCTGTTATGAGTGTGGTGATCCGCAAAGTTCACCCACCAAGAGCGGGCTGACCAAGCCTCGTACTCAGCCTTCTAACAGGTTTTGAGGTAAGTTTAGAATATGTAAAAATATTACGCATAGACAGTAGTTCTCGATGCTTAGTTCAGGCATGGAAAGAAAAGCCGACTAAGGATCTAAAAAGATATACGCAGGAGCCTAACATAAGTATGTCAATATGGGAATGCAGGCTCGCTGCCGACCTCTGCCAAGACCGATCATGGAGGTCAATGTATTGAAGCAAAGCTCGAGCGGTCCGAGAACTAGCTCGCCAAGCCAAGAAGCAGCTCAAGGACAAGGAAGGTAAGTAATACCTTATTAAAATAATACCTTATAGAAAGGATTTGGTGCAAAAATGACAGAATAACGTGGTATTGTAGGGGCCACGAACGAGGTGGCGACTCAAGGAAGCGGTGTCTCATGCGGTCGAAAGCAAGGCGGCCGCTAAACGCACCGAAGCGAGAGAAGCAGGAGGAGCGGGTGGCGGAGGTGCGGCAAGAGCTCCAGTGCTCGTGGAAAACACGAGAGTTGGAGCGTGACTCAAGACTCGAGAGTCCGAGCTCGCCTCGGCTCTTGAGAGTGCCAAAGCCGCTAGGGCCGAAGCCCAAAAAGCCCTCCAAGAGATTGAATCATTAAAGAATATAGCGTCAGGTAAGGCATTCTTTATGCAAAGCAAGCATGTGAAAGTGAATTACCTATTACTTACCCGGATTCAGAGCTCTCCAGGAGCATTCGTAGATCTGCCCCGTAGTGTGTCGGATGCTGCCGCGTTCTACCGCGCCAAGGAGGGGAGCTCAACGGAAAAGGTGTTTTGGTCTCAGTACGCTGAGGCCGGACATCCGGTGCCCCTAAGCGACCAGCTGAAGCAGCTGGTCGAGCTCCACAAGGTCGCCGAACAGGCCATGAAGGGCCTCATAGTTCGACTATGGCCATTGGAAGCCATGCCTGGGAGCTACTTTGGTCTAGTGTGGCGGCTGGTGGACGCCTGTCCATGGATTGAAGTCATCAAGCACTCCGTCTGCATTGAAGGTGCCCGTCGGGCCCTTGCCCGTGCTAAAGTGCACTGGGGCAAGCTAGATACGGAGAAGCTTGTGACGGACGGGCCACCGAAGGGCAAGGATCACCGCAAGCCCGAAATGTACTATGAGGGCGTCCTGAAGGGTGCCCGCCGTATAGCGGATGAGTGCTCCAAAGATGTAATTTTTTAATAGACTCGCATTTGTTATCCTGTACGCTGAAAACTTGTTCATATGCGCTAAGCAACGCTTGTTAATTTAAAATATTACCTTCGCGGCCGCTTATCAAATTTGAGAGATGGCAAGTCGTTATTTCAGCCCCATGCCACGAGTGCTGGGGTGTTCGGGATGAACTTGAGCGCTCTTGTTCCCATTCTTGGGTCCGTCGAGGGAGGCGCTCAACGCAACAAACAAGGCAACCAGACTTATAATGCTTGAAGACTCTCACTTAGCCATAGAATTCTATAATTTTAAATTTCGGCGAAGCCCCTAGTATTCGGAAGACCGAGTTCGGGGCGCTATCCATGCCTTGGCCGGACAATGTCGGCTCCTCGCTCTAAGCGGCTTAAGTCTTTAGGGACCCAAAAACCTTCGAACAGGACTGCTCTCACCCCATCATGACGGTCGTTTAGCTTTCCACCGAGGTGCTCAACCCAGCTCAACCGGGCACAATCGCAGTGGTTCTCCGGTGCCGTTAGCCGATAGAACGGAACGTAAGGCAGCAAAACACAGAGCCGGGCAAACCCAACTATTGACCCAAGACATGATTCGAGCCGATGCATATAATGCTATAAGTTCGGGTGCCGACTGTCGTGAGAGTGTTCGGACTTCTAACACCATATTCGGGGAACTTAAGCCCTCGGTGTATTGTCCGTACTAAAGTGTACGGGTGCGACATGTCATGAAATGAACATATATATAGATAAAGAAAGGAGTGCAATAATAGGCAAAAGCTATGTATTGTTTATTTAAGAAGAAATTGCAAATAAAAGCAGAACGATAAAAATTGTGCGATAAGCAAGGGATGGGACTATTTAACATGTCCCTCCGAGGGTAAGCTGGGATGGTATGTAAAATAGGTATAACGCCGTAGTAGAGACCACCGGACACTGACGAAGCTTCTGCTTCCTGGCTGTTGCACCGTGAGTTCGGCGCGAATGCCGGACAGGGCTTCGGGAGAACAGAGTCCTGAAAGTAAGAGAAAAGAAAAAAAGAAAAAGAATGACACAATCAGGAGCCCCTAGTGCGGTTGAGCCGCATTCTGGGCGTGCCGTGGCCGTGCCCCTCCCCTTATGCCGATGGTATCTCCAGAGCGTAGTTATGTACGCGTAGTACTGGCTTCGCAACTTCGCGAGGGCTGGGGTTGGGGCCGGATTGCTACGTGTGCTTGGATCGTGCCAGGCGGTCTTGTTGTAGGTTACTCCGGGCGCGCTTGACAGTGTCCGGACGTTTAGTGGCCGGACTCGAGAATTGTTGTGAGAGGTTGCCTTGCACCTCCGCCGCGAGGGCCGCCGTGTGCTCCTCCGTTCGGAGAGAGCATTCGGTGTTTCCATTGACCATGATTACTCCTCGAGGGCCTGGCATCTTGAGCTTGAGGTATGCGTGGTGCGGCACCGCATTGAACTTTGCAAATGCGGTTCGTCCGAGCAGTGTGTGATAGCCGCTGCAGAATGGGACTATGTCAAGATTAACTCTTCGCCGGAAGTTATCCGGGATCCAAGACCACTTCGAGTGTAAATGAGCTCGCATAATTGGCCTCTACACCTGGTATGATGCCTTTAAAGGTCGCCTTTGTGGGTTTAATCCTTGAGGGTCTATGCCCATTTTGCGACCGTGTCCCGATAAAGCAGGTTCAGGTTGCTACCGCCGCCCATCGACTCTAGTGAGGTGAAATCCGTCGATGAGTGTGTCAAGAACCGATGCGGCGAATCCGCCGTGACGGATGCTAGTGGGTGGTCCTTCGATCAAAGGTGATCGGGCAGAGGACCATGGGTTGAACTTCGTGGCGATCGCTCCATCGCATATACGCCCTTTAGCGCACGCTCCGCCCCTTTTGGGTATGTGGGTTGCATATATCATGTTCACCGTCCGCACTTGCGCTCGAAACCCCTTCGCCCTCTATCGCTCGGCGGCCGGGCTCTTCTTCGTCATCGCTATGCAGCCCCTTGTCGTTGTTTTCGGCGCTTAGCTTGCCTGTTGTTTGAACACCCAACAATCCCTGCTGGTGTGGTTGGCTGGTTTTTCGGGTGCCATGTATCCGCATAGCGATCGAGTATTCCGTCCGTTGGACGGGCCCCGGTATTTCTTTTGAATGGCTTCTTCCACGACCGGTTTAGAGCCTCAATCCGCATTTACCGTCATATCTTCAGATATCACCGCACGCGGCGCTTATTCTGTTGTGACGCTGCCTGCCATTGCTGTCCTTGGTATCCGAACTACCGTGGTGTTTGGCCAAGTTGTTGCTTCGAGCTAGCCAGCTGTCCTCTCCCGCAAAAGTGGGTCATGAGTGTGGTAAGGGCTGCCATGGATTTCGGCTTTTGCTGTCCTAGGTGCCGGGCTAGCCACTCATCGCGGATGTTGTGTTTGAAGGCTGCTAGCGCCTCTGCATCCGGACAGTCGACAATCTGATTTTTCTTTGTTAGGAATCGCGTCCAGAATTGTCTGGCCGATTCTTCGGGCTGCTGAATTATATGGCTTAGGTCATCGGCGTCTGGTGGTCGCACATATGTGCCCTGGAAGTTGTCAAGGAATGCGGCTTCTAGGTCCTCCAACAACCAATTGATTCTGCTGGCAAGTTGTTAATCCAATGCCGAGCTGGTCCTTTAAGCTTTAGTGGGAGGTATTTGATGGCATGTAGATCATCACCGCGGGCCATGTGGATGTGGAGGAGATAGTCCTCGATCCAGACCGCAGCATCTGTGGTACCATCGTATGATTCGATGTTTACGGGTTTGAAGCCCTCAGGGATTTGATGATCCATTACTTCATCTGTGAAGCATAGTGGGTGTGCGGCACCTCAGATAATATATCACGACGTAGCTCATATGAGCTTTGTTCATCGTTCGCCCGGCCGGATTTGTTGTATCCGCGTGACGGTAATCATCCCGAAGTCGCTACGCCCACGCTATCCGTAGATCGATCTTGTATGTTTTGCCTTATCCTCCAATATATCTCGCAAGTCCGGCGCGTTTTCCTGTGCCTTGGTACTTTTTGAGCGGCATCGGGGTGCGGCTTGAATTGAGGGTCTAGAGGCCTCTCTGTCGCGGCCACGGGGTGGCTGGTCGGCTGCATCATGCGCTGGTGATGTGGGTGCTTGCTCCTCTGATCGAGGCAACGGCCTGCATTTGGGGTAGCTTTTGGAGGGGCGTTCGAGTTCATACTCTTCGGCTGCAAGGACTTCAGTCCATCTATCAGCTAGTAGGTCTTGGTCAGCTCTAAGCTATTGTTGCTTTTTCTTGAGGCTGCTTGCCGTGGCCATAAGACTTCGTTTAAAACGCTCCTGTTCGGCGGGATCCTGCGGCACGACAAATTCGTCGTCGTCGAGGATTGCCTCATCTTCGGAGGGAGGCGCATAATTATCGTCCTCTACCTTCTTTTTCTCGCCAGACCGTCGGCGGACTTGCTTCTCCCTCCTCCCGCGCTGAGTCCTGCCGGAGGGGTCGCCTTCGCACCGTCCGGGTATTATTGTCTCCGTGCGGAATCGCTGCTTTTACCGTGGCGGATTTAGAGCGCGCCACGACGCCGGGCGCTTGGGCTATTTCTTGAGGGGTCATCCTCCGTTGTTCCATCGCTGCTCCCATCTTTTGGGACGCCCACCATGTATATGTTGTATGACGAGGTGGTTTTCCGAGCGCCCCGGGGGCGCTGGTTCTGGTCGCTCCAAAGATCGCCGCCCATACCGCCGATGTCTTTGGAGTCGTAGTCGAGCATGTCGGTTAAATCATCGACAGTGGCTACAAAGTGGGTGGTGGGTGGGCGTTGAATTTCTTCGTCGTCCGCATCCCAACCTTCTGACCATAGTCCGGCCAGGGCTCTCCGGATAAAGAGAGAGACTTTAGTGAATTCAGGATGTCGCTAAAGGGCGAGTGCTGAAATATGTCCACGGCAGTGAACTCCATGACCGGCGCCCAATCGGATTCGATTGGCCGGGGCGCGGAGGGTTCGGAGTCCGGAGAGGAGTCCAGCACCTTGGAGTCACGGTCTTCGCAGCGACAGGATGGTGTTCGCTCAATCGCCGAGAGATTTCAGCCCCGAGGTGGTGTCCAACCACTGCCCTCGATCGGGGAACCGCCCGGATTAAGGGTCGGAGCGGCACCGGTGCGGCCTCCGTGGCACTGCTCGCAGCAGAGCTAGATCGCACTCCATTGAGATAGTGCGGCACGCCGGTGTGGCTCAAACCCTCAAGATCAAGTCTCCGCGACATCGGCCGATAGTTCAAGCTTCCAAATCTGACCTGATGGCCAGGGCGAAGCTTTCGATCTACTCCAGCTGGCCAAGTGAATTGCCCGCAGCAAAGCCGCCGAATACGAAGATCTGTCCGGGAGAAAAGTCTCACCGGACTGCATCGTTGTTTATGATCAAGGAGCCATTGGGCCTATCGGTGACGACACGAGGAACTCTCAATGAAAGCACCAATGTCGGTGTCAAACCGCGAATCTCGGTAGGGGGTCCCGAATCGTGCGCCTAGGCGGATGGTAACAGGAGACAAGGGACACAATGTTTTTACCCAGGTTCGGGCCTCTCAATGGAGGTAATACCCTACCCCGCTTGATTAATATTGATGATATGGGTAGTACAAGAGTAGATCTACCACGAGATCGAGAGGCTAAACCCTAGATGCTAGCCTATGGTATGATTGTTGTTCGCCCCACGGACTAAAACCCTTCGTTTATATAGACAATGAATAGGGTTAGGGTTACACGAGTCGATTACAATGGTAGGAGATCTACATATCCAGACGCCAAGCTTGCCTTCCACGCCAAGGAAAGTCCCATCCGGACACGGGACGAAGTCTTCAATCTTGTATCTTCATAGTCTAGGAGTCCGGCCAAAGATGATAGTTCGTCTATCCGGACACCCCCTAGTCCAGGACTCCCTCAATCTCCGTCCGAGGCACGTATTTCAAACCGTGCGGCCCAAGCTCTATAGCCCACTTGGCAATCCGGCCAGTTGCCTCCCTATTTTGAATTATATCTCCCAAAGGAGCAGAACTAACCACTGTGATGGGATGTCCCTGGAAGTATTGCTTGAGCTTCCGGCTTGCCATGAAAACTCCATACACCAGCTTCTGCCAATGCGGGTATCTTTGCTTGGACTCAATAAGCACCTCGCTGATATACTAAACCGGACGCTGAACTGGATATTCCTTGCCCGCCTCCTTGCGCTCTACCACAATAGCCACACTGACTGCACGAGCATTAGCTGCCACATATAGTAGCAATGGTTCTTTGTCAATCGGAGCAGCAAGAACAGGCGGGTTGTCTAGCTGCCGCTTTAAGTCCTCCAAAGCATTATCAGCGGCCGGAATCCAAACAAAGGGATCCGCTTTTTTCAGCATCTGATACAAAGGTATTGCCTTCTCACCTAGGCGACTGATAAACCAGCTCAACACGGCAATCCGGCCTGCCAAACGCTGGACATCATTGATACACTTCGGTTTAGCCAGAGAGGTGATAGTTGTGATCTTCTCCGGATTAGCCTCAATTCCCCTGTTGGACACCAGAAAACCCAATAACTTGCCTGCCGGTACACCAAAAATACACTTAGCCGGATTGAGCATCATCTTGTATGTCCGCAGGTTATCAAAGGTTTCCTTCAAGTCATCAACCAGAGTCTCCTTCTCTCTTGACTTAACCACAATATCATCCACATAAGCATGCACATTACGGCCGATCTGCTTATGAAGGTAGTTCTATACACATCGTTGATAAGTTGCCTGGGCACTCTTGAGCCCAAAGGGCATAGAGACATAGCAGAAGGCTCCAAAAGGAGTTATGAACGCCGTCTTCTCCTGGTCCTTAACCGCCATCTTGATCTCGATGATAACCGAATATGCATCCGAAAACTCAACGCCACAACCCGCCGTAGCATCAATAATCTGATCAATGCGGGGGAGGGCAAAAGGATCTACTAGACAAGCCTTGTTAAGATCTATGTAATCCACACACATGCGCCATGTGCCGTTCTTCTTAAGGACCAGCACCGGATTAGCCAGCCATTCAGGATGGAACACTTCAACAATAAAGCCAGCCGCTAAGAGCCCGCTACTTCCTCTCCAATAGCTTTATGCCTTTCTTCGTTGAACCGCGGAGAAACCGCTTACCAGTTTATACTTAGGATCAACATTAAGAGTGTGCTCAAGAAGTTCCCTCGGTACACCCGGCATGTCGAAGGCTTCCATGCAAAATGTCCCAGCTCTCACGGATGAACTCGATGAGCGCTTTCCTATTTCGATCCAAGTTGGCACCGACACTAAACTGCTTGGACGAATCGCCAGTACTGAAGTCAACAAGCTTGGTCTCAGCTGCTGATTTGAACTTTAGAGCCGGATCATGTTCTGTGGTTGGCTTTTTCAACGGAGTCATGTCAGCCGGATCAACATTATCCTTGTAATACTTCAACTCCTTCGTGGCACAAACCGACTCTGCATAGGCTGCATCACCTTCTTCACATTCCAAGGCAATCTTGCGACTTCCGTGAACGGTTATGGTCCCCTTGTGACCCGACATCTTGAGCTGCAGATAGATATAACAGGGTCGTGCCATAAACTTGGCATAAGCCGGCCGGCCAAACAAAGCGTGGTACGGCTCCGGATCTTAACCACCTCAAAGACCAATGTTTTTGACCTGGAATCATGATCATCTCCAAAGGCTACCTCCAGAGCTATCTTGCCAACAGGATATGCTGACTTGCCCGATACCACACCATGGAACACCGTATTAGATGGTTTAAGATTCTTGTGTGTTAGCTCCATACGACGGAAGGTCTCGTAATACAAGATATTAATGCTGCTTCCTCCATCCATGAGCACCTTGGTGAACTTATATCCTCCCACCTGAGGTGCCACCACCAACGCTAGCTGACCCGGATTGTCAACCCGGGCGGGTGATCCTCTCGCCCATATGATTGGCTGTTCGACCAGCGTAAATAACGAGGCATGGCCGGTTCAATTGAATTCACTGCTCGCTTGTGAAGCTTCTGGTCCCTCTTATCCAAGCTAGTGGTGAATACATGATATTGCCCACTATTCAACTATTTCGGATGGCTCTGATAACCCGACTGTTGCTGCTGCTGATTGTAACCACCCTGGCTATTCTGATTACTTTGATTGTTATGTCCACCCTTATCTCCATTGAAGCTTGAACCGGCATTTCCTCCACCGTGACCCGGCCCATGGAATCTGGATCCTGAGCCACCACCTGATCCATGATCATACCGGAAAGCATTAGAATTTTTAAACTCCTGCATAATATAACAATCCTTCCAAATGTGGGTGGCTGGCGCTTCCTTCGTCTCGTGCTTCGGACAGGGCTGGTTTAATAGATAAGTCAGGCGGTCCGGATTGGGACTTGGAGCTCCACCATGATTTGGCGGTTTACCCTTCCGTCGCTGACCCCTGTCCTGTGCGTTGGTATTAGCCACAAAGTCTATGCTACCATCCGCTTTACGCTTGCCTCCGTTACCATGACCTGCCGTGTTGTGTTGCTGCCCTTGAGTTGCCGTTCTTCTTTCCCTTCCTGTCTTGTCATCATCGCACTCGGGATCCTTGGTACCATCGTAATCAGCATACTTCACTAACATAGTCATGAGGGTTCCCATATCGCTGTAATGGCGCTTCATCCTTCCCAATTTCAACTTCGAGGTTTAAATCGGCAGTTGCTTTCAAAGTTATAACCGCTGAGTCGGCGCACGCGGTCTCGAGGAGTGCAAAATTTCTGAGACTCGGCGTACCCAGCGGGTTGTTGACTCTCCTTCCTCCTGGACACAGGCCGCTAGGTCCACTATCGACATGGGCTGCTTACATGTATCCTTGAAATTCTGGATAAACCGAGCTCGCAACTGGGCCCATGAACTGATAGAATTTGCTAGCAAGCTCTTTAACCAAATACGGGTTGTCCCTTCAAGCATCATGGTAAAATACTTTGCGCATGCCGCTTCATCTACATCAAGCATCTCCATGGCCATCTCATAGCTCTCTACCCATGCTTCCAGAGGCAAGTCGGCCGTGTAATTTGGTACCTTGCACGGGCCCTTGAAATCCTTGGGTAGGCGCACATTGCGTAAAGCGGGGACAAGACAAGGCACTCCCAAAGAACTAGAAGTAACCCTCGCTCAATTGTGGTGGTTGGACGAACCGGCGAAGTCGACGAGCCTCATGCTGCGCCGCTAACTCGGCGTCCCTGCGTGCTCGGGCCCGTCCACCACTTCCCGAGCATCACCGCCGGTTACGCCACGGGTGCTTCACGGTTCCGTGCATTACTGGATACGGCCGGTTCATCCATCCGCCTGCTATAACTCCGGCTTGGGCGGGGGGTGGAATGAATCCGGTCACGGCTATATGAATATGCTTCCTCCTGAACCAAAGATGTTCGAAGAAGTTCCTTAACCCAGCGTGTCTCCACTGCTTGCGGAGAATCTCCTTCTATTGGTATGGCCTCTAGCCGTGAAGCGGCGGCAATGAGATTGTTCATCGGATTGGAATAATGACCTGGAGGTGTCTGGACAGGCTGAGGCATGATGTTATTCTGTCGAGGTGGCTCCATCAGGCGAGGTTGAACCGGTGCACCCGTCCCCGGTGCCTCCGCCCGGTTTAACCATGGCGGGTTACTAGTCCCTACTCCTGGGGTGTTGAAGAGGTTTCTGCCATCAAAGACTATCGGCAGGCGAGACCGATGCTTCCTTTTCAGGACTTCATGCGATGCGGTCTGGTCTAGCATAAGCCTATAGGCCTGCGCGTCCAAAGCGGCCCGCTCCGCGGCCATCCTGTTGTTCTCGGCTGCCAAATCGGCATTGGCCTGAGTGATCTGTTCCCTCACTTTTGCAATCTCCGCATTGTGGGCGTCCTGATCCGCCGGGTTAGCTTCGCCATAAGCACAGCCAACGATCAAATGCACTGATAAAACTTGAGCCGGCGGGCGCACAGAGCCTCGTGCCCCGGCTGCCGCTGCTGCTTCTGATCCGGAGAACATTGGGCAGATCAGAGGGGTCCGGAATACTGTCGCCATCGGAACAGCTCCCAATCCGGCTGTCCTGCAGCTGATACAATGATTCGGTTTCTCCGGTCAAGGACTCGTCGCCAGAGTAAACAACGGTCTCGCTACCAGATGCCGGTCCACCTTCATACTCTCCTCCGTGGATGACTCCCACGAAGGCACGCTTCACGGCCGGTTTAACCTGGGCAGATCTCGCACGATGAGCCGTTTCGACGAGGTCGGTGCAGATGTCCGGCTCAGGGCCCGATTCACCGATCTTGCCAATGAAGACGTGTATGCCACCAAAGGGGACCCGGTACCCGTGCTCAATCGAGCCGGCCTCGGGGCCCCAGCCTGAATCGTCGATGTAGAGCTTGCCGCGACGACTCTTGGTCATCTGGCCCACAGCGTAACCCTTGAGTCCTTCGAAGTTGCCCTCCAAGAACTTGAAACCATCGTGCGATAGCCCCACGGTGGGCGCCAACTGTCGTGGTTTTGTCACGGCAGATGTCCTTATGAAAGGACTTAGTCATGGAGCCATCGCTACGGGTTAGCTTGAAGGGGTTAAAGCGGACACAAGGACGCAAGAGATTTTATACTAGTTCGGCCCCTTTGATGAAGGTAAAAGCCTACGTCTAGTTGTGATGGAATTGATGGGGGTTTCGATGACCAGGGAGCAAACAAGCTTCGCCTGAGTCTCGAGTTGTTGCTTGTTTTCCTGAATCGCCGCCGGGTCGTCCCCTTATATACATGGGTGACACCCGTCGGTTTGCAGAGTCCCGAGACCGGCTCATAGACGTGTCCGGTTCGTTCTCTAGTATTTCTAACTTACAATACAAGTTACATACTAAGGCCGGTTTACGGCTACAACCCTTAAACCGGTCCTGGGCCTTGGGCCCTTATTGAATATCCTCACGGGCTTCAAGCATACTTGGCTACTGATGAAGTTAACCCGACCTCTCCTGGCCGGTTTACGCCCAGTAGTAATATCCCCAACAGCCACCGTGTCGGAGATTCATCGTCCTTGCCCTAGGTCGCTCCAGGAGCTCGATGCCAGCATTGCCCCAGATCGGCCAGCTCCCAAGCCCCCTCCACCGCCTGCGGCTGCTTTGCTCCTCGGGCGGCTGCAGCAAGAGCCATTCCTGCTATTGGCGCTCTCCACTGACTACGAGTCACAAAAATCAATCGCAAGGTAAGCCTCTCATGATGCATTCTTTTTTTGGCAGCATGATGTATGTATGGATTGTATGAACCAGAAAAAATATTTGAATTGGATTGATGTATGTCCAGGAGCTTGGGGTCATCTCTCATGCAATGCACTCTATTTGATTTGGTTTTGATGTATGACTGTATGACGGATTGACCCTCTCAAGTCCCACTTATGCATTTTTTTTAATTATAGATCAAATTAACAAATACATTCGGTTTCTTTTGGATGATGCACCTAAATACAGTCAAGTGTGTAGTGATTAGAAATTTTGTATACTTATCCATTGCAGCAAATGTGTGAATTTTGTGTTAGTCATTCATGGGAGTGTGAATCTGTAACGGGACTATTTTTGCTTCATCTAATCTTTTCAATGCACAACATACAGGTGAGGCTAGAACTAATGGGACTAATAGCTAAAATGCAACAAACATATCTGGAAATGAAGCAGGGAAGATATCAAGAGAAGTCGTTGAAGTAGAGAAGCGGCATACCGTGAAGGGCACGAGCTGTTGCGCGAGGAGTTCACAGAGCCACTGCATGGTTTTTCTTCTGAGGTATATATGTTGTAAGCATGCTGTTTCTAAGAGATGGGCTTTCTCATTGGCTTTACTTTGTGTTGCTTCTGTAGATAGTCTTAGATATGTCGTATGTCGGAGGAAGGCTCATGCTAGTGGGCATGGCTGGCTCTGAGAACAGCTGCAGGAAAAATTAGATATGAAGCCAAATCTGATATGCGCATTGTTACGGACCATTATAGTTGAATGTTTTTTGAGTCCCTCTTTGTAAAAATGATTGGTATTTGTTGCAGCTAAGCTAACTAATGAGAAGCAAATTGCAAATTCAGTTAATATTTATTTTGCACATCTGCTTCATAACATTGGTTAGTCTTGCGCAGACGTGAAGAATTAATCAAGGGAACATGACAATGATGCAGGTGGTTGAGTTGATTGCCAATAGTGAACCACATGTTCCATTGTCGGACAGCAAGCTCACAATGTTATTTCGGGTACGTGATAACCACAATACCACATGTCGTTTCTATACATCTTCCTCTTATTAGTACTTAGCTCAAAGCTTATGTCTCTTCAATGGAATTTCAGCAATGTGCTACTCTATTAATGAATACTCCCTCCGTCCAGAAGTACTTGTCCTAGAAATGGATAAAATGGATGTATCTATACTAAAATAAGTGTAGATACAACCATTTCTAGGACAAGTATTTACGGACGGAGGGAGTATTTATTTTTTCTGACACATGTTGGCATTTTTATGCCTTAGGAGCCATATATAAAAACCCTTTGTACTCAGATGTATTGTAGGATTACAAATTAAAAGTTAGTAAAGCATGAACACTAATTGTCAGTGTAGTTTCCGTTTCTTCGCAGATTGTACATACCTTTATTTTTACTTACACTACAGAATAACAATGTATAAATGAAGTGTTAACTTGGATTTACTGTGTCCTTTAAATTTCATTTAAGTTCTTGAAAGATATTCTTGAAATATATGTCCAGAGCTATCATATTTACTTCATTTACTCTCTTTTTTAAAACTTATGTGAATGATGATTGGAGCCTTATGCATGGAAATTTCTATTCTTTTCTTTTGTGAATGACATTATACTTGCATTAATACGTAATGATCTCATTAGATATATGCTTCAGGCTTGATTTTGCTGCAGGTTTACTACGGAGGTAATTAGCTGATTGCGTTCATATTCCATCCAGTATCCTAATTGTTTTGTATGTTCATTCTGATCTTCTACAGGTTCCTGGCAGATTCACAAGTTGCTGGAGCTTTGGAAGATCCACAAGTTATTGGAGCTTTGGAAGACCTACAAGTTGATGGAGTGTTAATCAATATGTAATATTCCTTGTTTTTTTGTTGGACCTGGGATATTGGCAGCTTACTCTACTCATTTTGGTCGTTCTTTTTATGGCACATAAGTCATTGTATGCCTGTTTTGTATGTGAGGCACAATTTCCCTATAACATATGTAAATTTTCTTGTGTGGTACAATGTGCTCATATATGTTTGTCTCATGTATAAATCTAGAAAAAATGAATATTGTCTGTTCAAGTTTATTAAATAAAGTTTAGGTTTTGTATAAAGGCAATAACATATTGTGATTGAATATTAAATAGGGCAGATGTTGCCTAGAATAGCCTCAAACAAAACATGAGGGCATATTATCTGCCAGGTAAACTTGTTTGTGCCGGCAGTTTAACTGCCGGCAAGTACATTCTTCAGGGCAGGGAAACTGCCGGGAGAAGTTATTGCCGGCAGCCGTTCTTGCGGCAGTTCTATCTGCCGGGAGAAATCCTCTCCCGGCAGTTTGCCTGCCCCCTCAAGTGCTTTCTCCCGGCAGTTTTCTTGCCCCGGCGTTGGTGTTGTGGTGTAGTGCACGCGGATCGCGCGTATGCACCGTAGGATGCGCCGCGATCGAACGACAATCCACGTCCCTCACATCACACCCGTGCACCTGTAGCTGGATTGGATTTATATGCGCTAAATGCCTAGAAAATGCACATAATCCCCTAAATATGGTAAATGAGCCCGGAAAGATGCCAAATTTGAACACAGTGATTTGCAGGGTGTATGTTCATCGTAGAAAAAAACTCCAGGGCAAAGAATGAAGAAAAAATGGATTCCCCTTCAATCTTGGTGATTTCCCTCTCGAAAGTGTGGAACTTCTTTGGTGATGGTTCGATTTATGAAGTTCGTGCATGACGACATAAGCCAAACCTTCTCTAATTTTTACCAGTGCATGGTGAGGTCATACCATGGAAACCATGCCAGGCGTCATGTTTTTCAAGCATTTATTTAATTTTTTAATAGTTGAAAACCCAATAAACAAATGTTTGTGGTTGACTATTGCCACACATTTCATCGAAATATTTGTCCCTTCCTTATAAAAGGCATGAGAATTTACTAAATGGCACGAGCATGGTTTTCCAGGCCGTGCTTGTGCACCCTTTCATGCACCGATCGTTTGAACTTGAATTATGTGCATTAATGTCTAGGAAATGCACATAATCCCCTAAATATGGCAAATGAACCCAGAAAAGTGCCAAATTTGAACATGGTGATTTGCGGGTTGTATGTTCATCATAGAAAAAAACTCGTGGACAAAGGACAAAGGAAATTTGGATCCCCCTTCAATCTTGGTGATTTCCCCCTCGAAACCATGAAACTTCCTCGGTGATGGTTCGATTTATGAAAGGCGTGCATCACGACATAAGGAAAACATTCTCCAATTTTTATCAGGGCATGGTGAGGCCATGCCATGGCACCACGACAGGCGTCATGTTTTCCAACCATGTGTTTCATTCTTTATATAGTTGTTAACTCAGTAAACGACGCATTTATGGTTGACTATGGCCACACATTTCCTTGAAATATCTGCCCGTCCCTTGTAAAAGGCATGAGAATGCACCAAATAACACGAGCATGGTTTTCCAGACCATTCTTGTGCGCCTTTTCATGCACCGATTGTTTGAATTTGAATTGTGTCCATTAATGCCTAGAAAATGCACATATTCCCCTAAATATGGTAAATGAGCCCGGAAAAATGTCAAATTTGAACACGTTGCATTTGAGGCGGTATGTTGATCATTGGAAAAAAACTGAATGAAAAACTAGGATGCAAATTTGGATTCCCCTTCAATCTTGGGGATTTCCCTCTTGAAAGCATGGAATTTCCTCGGTGATGGTTCGATTTATGAAGGGCGTGCATGACGACATAAGCCAAACCTTCTCAAATTTTTACCAGGGCATGGTGAGGTCATACCATGGCACCATGCCAGGCGTCATGTTTTTTAATCATTTATTTCATTTTTTTCTATAGTTGAAAACCCAATAAACAAATATTTGTGGTTGACTATTGCCACACATTTCATCGAAATATATGTCCATTCCTTATAAAAGGCATGAGAATTTACTAAATGGCACGAGCATGGTTTTCTAGGCCGTTCTTGTGGACCCTTTCATGCACCGATTGTTTGAACTTGAATTATGTGCATTAATGCCTAGGAAATGCACATAATCCCCTAAATATGGCAAATGAACACGGAAAAGTGCCAAATTTGAACACGGTGATTTGCAGGTTGTATGTTCATCATAGAAAAAAACTCGTGGACAAAGGACAAAGGAAATTTGGATCCCCCTTCAATCTTGGTGATTGCCCCCTCTAAACCATGAAACTTCCTCGGTGATGGTTTGTTTTATGAAAGGCGTGCATGACGACATGTTTACCAGGGCATGGTGAGGTCCTACCATGGCACCACACCAGGCATTATGTTTTCCAAGCATGTATTTCATTTTTGTATAGTTGTTAACCCAGTAAACGACATGTTTATGGTTGACTATTGTCACACATTTCCTTGAAATATCTGCCCATTCCTTGTAAAAGGCATGAGAATGTACTAAATAGCACGAGCATGGTTTTCCAGACCGTTCTTGTGCACCTTTTCATGCACCGATTGTTCAAATTTGAATTATGTGCATAATTAATGCCTAGAAAATGCACATAATCCCTTAAATATGGTAAATGAGTTCGGAAAAATGTCAAATTTGAACATGTTGCATTTGAGGCGGTATGTTGATCGTTGGAAAACAACTGAATGACAAACTAGGACAGGAATTTGGATTCCCCTTCAATCTTGGTGATTTCCCTCTCGAAAGCATTGAACTTCCTCGGTGATGGTTCGATTTATGAAGGGCGTGCATGACGACATAAATCAAACCTTCTTAGCTTTTAACCAAGGCACGGTGAGGCCATACCATGGCACCATGCCAGGCGTCATGTTTTTCAAGCACATATTTCATTGTTCTATAGTTGATAACCCAGTAAATGACGCGTTTGTGGTTGACTATTGCCACGCAATCCATTGAAATCTCTGCAATTCCTTGTAAAAGGCTTGAGAAATTACTAAATACCACGAGTATGGTTTTTCCATACCGTTCTTGTGCACCTTTTCAAGCACCAATTGTTTGAATTTGAATTATGTGCATTAATGCCTACAAAATGCACATAATCCCCTAAAGATTGTAAATGAACCCGGAAAAGTGTCAAATTTGAACACGGTGATTAGCAGGGTTTATGTTCATCATAGAAAAAAACTCATGGATGAAGGACAAAGGAAATTTGGGTTCCCATTCAATCTCGGTGATTTACTATCACACACGATTCATCTCCGTCGCCTCTGCGAACTGTGTGTGTTCACTCACACATGCAAAAGGAAAAAAGATAACCCTCGCCCACTTCGTCCCCACTCACTCGCCGCGGACTCCTCCGCAACTCTACACACTAAGCTCGACGGCTGTTGGCGGCGGGCGTAGGTCGCGCTCTAAACGGCACGTGATTTCGCCTCTACCGCTTTCCGCCGCCTATCTGCACCGACATTCTAGACTCTGGTCGACTGGGGTTTTCTGCGGGATTGGGCCGGGGATTTTTCTCATGGAGAAGGTAATCAACTTAATTAGCGAAATATTCACTCATCTCTTACCTCAGTCCGTCCATCGATGTTAATCAACTGGTGGAAATCGCCGTGGAATCATTTTTGTTCTAGCTGATTCGTGGGTGTTCATTCATGTGTCCATAGTGCGAGCACAAATTGGGCAACTGTGGTCATGGCCAGTCGGAAACAAAGTTCTATCTCACCATTCCAGATGACTTCAGGGAGCGCTCGGTATGTTCAATCTCAACCTACCATGGTCGGCATGGCCTAAATTTGTGAACATATACCGTCTGTAGCTACATTATCTATATATTTGCATCAAATCTTTGTTACATTATCTATTTTTAATTCTATATTTTTGTACTTTGCTTTCATCTATATATTGATCTGTTCTATCCGTTACTCCCATATTTGCATCCTGCTCTGTTATTTCAATATATCTAATTTACGATCTTAATTTTCATTTCAAGCAGTACATCCCTTGCTTTGCAAGAACAGGAGTAGAAGGAAATCTTGGGCTTTACTTTGCTGATGACTCCCAGGATGTCATATTGACAATGCAGCATGGATTTACAATCACGGTTAGCATAAAACTTGATAAAGATGGTCACTCCTATTCCAATGCGGACCTTTGGAGAAAAATGTATAAGTGTTATGAACTGAAAGCTGGCAATAAAATTCTACTGCGGGCACCACATCCTGGTCTAATTAACATGGATGTTTACTTCCCCAACGTCATCAGCCGATCAAAGTCTGATCAAGGTTAGTGTCCTTTCAACTTTCTCCATGTTGTCATATTACTTAGCAAAATCGGGGTATTTGTTCTGACTAATTGATCACTATTTAAGCAACCAATTGTGATGTAACAAATTCTATTTACCAATTTATGCGCACTATATATGCCATGTTCTGAATAAATAATACCTTTCCACCTTTTAAGCAGGATATGTTGGATGCATAGTGAACGATCTGTATGTTACTAAGGGTACCAAATTTCACTGGAAGGAATTGAAGCATGTCATAAACTTTGTTGATAATCTAACAGAGATAGCACAGTTTATGAACGCTGGATTTTGGATGGGATTAATTAGACCTATGGTGCACACACTGAACAAGACCAATTGTGTGCACAAAACGCTGGTAAAAAGTCTTATTTTAATGTTGATGCTCATAAACTATATATATCTTCAACGATATGTTACAATTGATTTTTATTCTACATGTCAACAGAAATTGCCCCCTGTAGCAGTTCCTGGATCGATTTCCCAACGTGGTGAAATTACACTTGTGCCTGCTAATAACGCCAAAGTGATTGCAAGGTACTGCATTTCCCGTAGAAATGGAACCATTCAAATTAACAAGTTCTCGCTTCTCGTGGCAATGCATCCATATTGGAAAATTGGAGACACTGTTCTACTCATGCTCTACCAAGGCACATGAGGGCTCTTCCTTTTCATTGACGAGATGCCGAGTCGCCGTGATCAAGCTGCTTCCAGCGGATAGTTGTGGTTGTTGGCCCTCAGCCTCTTAAAATGTGCTAGTTGTTACTATATATGTTTAAGTATGTAGATATGGACCATATAGTTGTTGGCCCTTAGCCTCTTAAAATGTGATAGTTGTTACTATGTTAAGTATGTAGATATGGACCATATGGTTGTCAAAACCGTGTTACAAAGATCCTCCTTTTGTCGAATAGTGTAACCACTATATATATGTTACTCAAATGATGTTACCCAAGTTCATAAATTTTCATGGAAAGTATTAGTATCGTACACCGTTCATTGAGTTTAAGCGTGTGCCCGATGTACAGAAGGCATTTGCATATTAACTATCCATATTGCAAATTCACACACAGGTTAACATAAGGAAACGTATGTGTAACATACTAATCATCGCACACGAGTGCTCGCAGATGCATCGTGTGCGATACTCCTAGCCACCGCAAGCAACTAGTTTGAATTTTTCAAAGTATTTTGTACACACAAAATCACACACGAAGTAACTGTATTGACCGTCTGTGTTGTAATTTCTTATCGCAAACAGTTCATCTGAGTCGGCTGTTTGCCAAGTATCACACACATCTTGTTTACACGACTCGTTTGTGTTCTTTTGCCTCATCGCAAACAGTTCATCCATGTGAACTATATGCCGCATATCACACACATCTTGTCAAGTTGAACCGTTTCTGTTGTGTTCCCTAATCAAAAACAGTTCATTCAAGTGAACTGTATGCCGTATATCGCACACACATTGATATGGCTGCCCATTTCTGTTGTTTTACCTCATCGCAAACAATTCAAAGGGATTAACCGTGTGTCTTGCATCACACACACATTGTTATGGCTGCCCATTTCTGTTGTTCTGCCTCATCACAAGCAATTTGAATGGATTAACCGTGTGCCCTGCATCGCACACGCAACTAAAATCTGAATCATGTTTGATGGCTCCGCCATCGCAAACGTTTTGCACCTTTTGACGGGTTTTTTACACCACCGTTTGCGATTATTGCATCGCACACAGTTTCAGCAAAGGGTCTCTGATCGTAGTGTCGCGTTAGCAGTATCTTGCGGTAGTGCATGCCTAGTTCTGTTCCTGGAGACCCTCCTCGCGTTGTTATGCGAGATTGAGAGCTTGGCGCCGGAAACGCGCTCTGGCTCCAAGGTGTCGGCGGTCAGACTCTCGGCTTGGACGGCAAACCCTGATGCTATCCTGCGCGACTCTGACCTCCTGCTCCCGGTGTCGGATGTTGTCCACCACAACGTCGTCCCAGCCAGTGCAGAGCGCTTCACTTTCCCGTTGTTGTGCCACGCGGTCAAGATCTTCTTCACCCGTTCTACGGACTACCTCCTTCCCCTTCCGCCGCGACCGCCTTCGACATCGGCCACTAATGATGCTGCTCCCATGATGGCTTGATACTTGTGACTGCGTTGGGATTTTCCCGAAGAGGAAGGGTGAAGTAATATAGTAGCAGAAAGTATTTCCCTCAATTAAGAACCAAGGTTTATCGGAGATTCACGCAAAGCAGTACCTGCACACACACAAACAAATACATGCATCCAATGCGGGCAAGAGGGTTGTCAATCCCTTTGTACTCGTTAATTGCAAGGATTAATTCTGATAGTGGGAGATATATAAATTGCAAAACTAAATAAAAGTAAATAAATTGTAGCAAGGTATTTAGGGTTTTAGTAATATGATTTAAATGGACCTGGGGGCATAGCTTTCACTAGAGGCATGTTTCTCAGGAACATAGCAATGGTGGGTACACAAATTACTGTTGGGCAATTGATAGAAAAGTGCATTGTTATGATGTTATATTCATGGCATGATTAGTACAGAGGCATTACATCTGTGACAAGCATATCGTTGAACTTACCGACGCCTACTACTATTACTCCACTTCGAGAGCGCTTCTATGCTTGCCTCTATACGTATTAAGTTCATAACAAACAGAGTATGCTTGAAGTATGATGACATAATGTAGACAAAATAAGACCAACCGATATGATCGAACCCCATTGTTTTGTCCTTACTAGCAAAAATATAAATATGCCTCGCTACTCCTCCCGTCATGGAGTGAGGACACTGCAAGATTGAACCTACCACAAAGCACCTCTCCCGCTGAAGATAAATCAATCTAGTTGGCCAAACCAAATAGATAGATCAGATATAAATACAAAGCTATACAACAAGAACACATAATAAAGCTTATAAATAACTCAGTTACTTTCAATGAACAATCTAATCATAAACCCATAGTTCATCGGATCCCAACAAATGCACCACAAAATATTGCATCGAATCGATCTCCGAAGAGAATATTGTATTGAAAATCAAAGAGAGAGAGAGAGAGAGAGAGAGAGAGAGAGAGAGAGCCATCTAGCTACTGCTATGGACCCTTAGGTCATGTGGGGAACTACTCACACATCATCATGGAGGCAGTAAGGTTGATGAAGACGGTCTCCATGATCGATTCCCCCTCCGGTAGACTGGAAAGGGCCTCCATATGGGATCGCAGAAGAATAGAGATTCACGGCGGCGAGAAAATTGTTTCAAGTCTCGCTCTGGTGGTTTCTCGATTTTACGGAATTTATAGCTTAGAATTAGGTCAAACGGAGTTGCAAGGGGCCCACACGCCCGAGTGGCGCGTCACTTGAGCTTGTGGCCCTCTCGTGCATCCTCTGGTCTCCTTCCGAAGTTTCTAGGGTCCCTTCTGGTTCAGAAAAAAACATCGTAAAGTTTCATCGCGTATGGACTTCATTTGGTATGGTCTTTCCACGAAACAAAATAATAGGCAAAAACAGAAATTGGCACTGGGCACTAGGTTAATATGTTAGTTCCCAAAAATAATATAAAATTGCATATAAAACATACAATATTAAATAATATAATAGCATGCAATAATCAAAATATATAAATATATACATTGGAGACATATAATGGCTCTCCACCCGTGCCACCGGCCTGGTCTCATTGCCATAAAAGAAGGACTTCCTCCTTTGACTTCACCTCTTACCCCCCCCCCCCCTCTATCTCTCCTCCATTGTTGGCAAAAAGTTTATCTTGCCTGATCTCTCTCGTTATCCAATCAAACTTGTTGATTTGCTAGGGATTGGGCGAGGATACCTAGATATACACTTCCACCAAAGAAAATTTGATTCACCCTTACTTTCTTTTGTGGATCTTGTTACTCTTGGGTGTTGGGGCACCCTAGATGGAATAGGTCACCTCGGGGCCACAATCCATTTTGGTGAAGCTTCATGGTGGTGTTGAGAGCCTCCAATTAAGTTGTGGAATCTTCCCCACCTTTTTTGTAAAGGCTTCGGTCACCGCCTTCAAGGGCATCGCATAGTGGAATCATTGCACCATGTATTGCGTGAGGGCGCGAGAAGGATAGCGTGAGACATTGTGACATTTGGTGAGCATCGTGCTCCCACGACCCTCCAAAATAGATGTAACTCCCCAAAAGGGAACTCTAGGAACTACATCAACGTCTTCATTTGTGGTTACTTAATTTATACATTTACTTCGTTCATGCAAGTTTGTGTTATTGTGTTCACCTTCTAGCATGTTGTTATCTTGTTGAGCTTCTCATATAAGTTGTTGGCCTAGTTGCATATCTTGACAATTTATATTCTTGATGTACTCCCTCCGTCCGGGTTTATTGGGCCCAAGAGCCACATCACAAGGACCAAGGAGAAGCACGCTAGTAGAGGATCGAGGAAATAAATCTCATATATTTACTGCTTATTGCTCCTATTAATTATCCTTACTAACTAACCGCATGCAGGCATTGGTTAGCTCGTGCATGCAGCGTGCATGTACACCCAATCAGTGAAGCATTCACACTGGCATCCATCTATCGATGCGGGAAGGAGGAGATAAAAGATGCACAATTAGTACAGCGGGCGTAACAAATGCGGACAACTTTTTGTGGCTCATGGGCCTAATAAACCCGGACGGAGGGAGTATCCCAAAAAAGGCTAAAGGAAAACAAAAACAAAAGGCATTAAGAAAACAAAAGAAATAGAAATAGAAAAAAAGAAGAAGATTGGTCTAGGGAGCAACGCCTGCACGGAACAAAAGACAACCCTACTACAAGCGCGGGATTCCTATTCCTCGCGTAGGTTGACAGGTGTGGATCAAACATACACCCCACCGTGCTCACTAAGTGAATTGGGTCGGTCAAGTGCTGAAGGAAATATGCCCTAGAGGCAATAATAAAGTTGTTATTTTATATTTCCTTATATCATGATAAATGTTTATTATTCATGCTAGAATTGTATTAACCGGAAACTTGATACATGTGTGGATACATAGAAAAAACACCGTGTCCCTAGTAAGCCTCTACTAGACTAGCTCGTTAATCAAATATGGTTAAGTTTCCTAACCATCGACATGTATTGTCATTTGATGAACGGGATCACATCATTAGGAGAATGATGTGATGGACAAGATCCATCTGTTAGCTTAGCATATTGATCGTTCATTTTTATTGCTATTGCTTTCTTCATGTCAAATACATATTCCTTTGACTATGATATTATGCAACTCCCGGATACCGGAGGAATGCCTTGTGTCCTATCAAACGTCACAACATAACTGGGTGATTATAAAGATGCTCTACAGGTATCTCTGAAGGTGTTTGTTGGGTTGGCATAGATCGAGATTAGGATTTGTCACTCCGAGTATCGGGGAGGTATCTCTGGGCCCTCTCGGTAATACACATCATAAGAAGCCTTGCAAGCAATGTGACTAATGAGTTAGTTGCGGGATGATGTATTATGGAACGAGTAAACAGACTTTCCGGTAACGAGATTGAACTAGGTATGAAGATACCGACGATCGAATCTCGGGAAAGTAACATACCGATGACAAAGGGAATAACGTATGTTGTCATTACAGTACGACCGATAAAGATCTTCATAGAATATGTAGGAGCCAATATGAGCATCTAGGTTCCGCTATTGGTTATTGACCGGAGCGGTGTCTCGGACAGGTCTACATAGTTCTCGAACCCGTAGGGTCCGCACGCTTAACGTTCGATGACGATTTGTTATTATATGAGTTATGTGATTTGGTCACCGAATGTTGTTCGGAGTCCCGGATGAGATCACGGACGTGACGAGGAGTCTCAAAATGGCCGAGAGGTCAAGATTTATATATATAGGACAATGGTATTCGGACACCGAAAGTGTTCTGGGAAGCACCGTGTACTTGTCGGGTCACCGAAAGGGGTTCCGAGCACCCCCGGCAAAAGATATGGGCCTTATGGGCCAAGAGAGGAAACACACCAGCCACAAAGGGGCTGGTGCACCCCCCCCCCCATATGGGCTGGCCAAATTGGAGAAGGAAAGGGGAAGGAGGAAAGGAAATTGGGAATAGGATTCCCCCTTCCCCCTCTTCCCTTCCTACTCCGAATAGGAATAGGAAAGGGGGAGGCCGAATTGGGAGGTGCCCAAGTAGGATTCCTCCTACTTGGGGCGCCTCCTTGGCTGCCTCTTCTCCCCTCCAACCTATATATATGAGGGGGGCACCACTAGAACACACACCAACCATTGTTAGCCGTGTGCGGTGCCCCCCACAGTTTACGCCTCCGGTCATATTCACGTAGTGCTTAGGCGAAGCCCTACGTGGATCGCTTCACCATCACCGTCACCACGCCGTCATGCTGACAAAACTCTCCCTCGACACTTTGTTGGATCAATAGTTTGAGAGACGTCATCGAGCTGAACGTGTGCAGAACTTGCAGGTGCCGTACGTTTGGTGCTTGCTCGGTCGGAACGAGAAGAAGTTTGACTACATCAACCGCGTTGTTAAACGCTTCCGCTTTCGGTCTACGAGGGTACGTGGACACACTCTCCCCCTCTCATTACTATGCATCTCCTAGATAGATCTTGCGTGAGCGTAGGAAATTTTTGAAATTACATGCTACATTTCCCAACAATGGCATCCGAGCCAGGTCTATGCGTAGATGATATGCACGAGTAGAACACAAAGAGTTGTGGGCGGTGATAGTCATACTGCTTACCACCAATATCTTATTTTGATTCGGCGGTATTGTTGGATGAAGTGGCCCAGACCAACCTTACATGACCACGTTCATGAGACCGGTTCCACCGATAGACATGCAACTAGTTTTGCATAAAGGTCGCTGGCGGGTGTCTGTTTCTCCAACTTTAGTTGTATCAAATTTGACTATGGTCAGTCCTTATTGAAGGTTAAAACAACAAACTTGACGAAGCACCATTGTGGTTTTGATGCGTAGGTAAGAACGGTTCTTACTAGAAGCCCATAGCAGCCACGTAAGACTTGCAATAACAAAGTAGAGGACGTCTAACTTGTTTTTGCAGGGCATGTTGTGATGTGATATGGTCAAGACATGATGTGATATACGTTGTTGTATGAGATGATCATGTTTTGTATAAGTTATCGGCAACTGGCAGGAGCCTTATGGTTGTCGCTTTATTGTATGAAATACAATCGCCATGTAATTGCTTTACTTTATCACTATGCATTAGCGATAGTTGTAGAAGCAATAGTTGGCAAGATGACCACTGCGCTATGATGGAGATCAAGGTGTCAAGCCGATGACGATGGAGATCATGATGGTGCTTTGGAGATGGAGATCAAAGGCACAAGATGATGAATATCATGTCACATATTTTGATTGCATGTGATGTTTATATTCTATGCATCTTAGTTTTCTTAGTACGGCGGTAGCATTAATAGATGATCCCTTACTAAAATTTAAAGGTATAAGTGTTCTCCCTGAGTATGCATCGTTGCGACAGTTCGTCGTGCTGAGGCACCACGTGATGATCGAGTGTGATAAGCTCTACATTCACATACAACGGGTGCAAGACAGTTTTGCACATGCGGAATACTCGGGTTAAACTTGACGAGCCTAGCATGTACGGACATGGCCTCGGAACACTGGAGACCAAAGGTCAAATGTGAATCATATAGTAGATATGATCAACATAGAGATGTTCACCATTGAAAACTACTCCATCTCACGTGATGATCGTACATGGTTTAGTTGATTTGGATCACGTGATCATTTTTATGACTCAAGGGATGTCTATCTAACTGGGAGTTCTTAAGGAATATGATTAACTGAACTTCAATTTATCATGAACTTAGTCCTGATAGTATTTGCAATTTATGTTGTAGATCAATAGCTCGCAATGTAGCTCCCATTTATTTTTGATATGTTCCTAGAGAAAAATAAGTTGAAAGATGATAGTAGCAATGATGCGGACTAGGTCCGTGATCTGAGGATTATCCTCATTGCTGCACAGAAAAATTATGTCCTTGATGCACCGCTAGGTGACAGACCTATTGCAGGAGCAGATGTAGACGTTATGAATGTTTGACAAGCTCAATATGATGAATACTTGATAGTTTAGTGCGCCATGCTTTACGGCTTAGAACCGGGACTTCTAAAGCGTTTTTAACGCCACGGAGCATATGAGATGTTCCAAGAGCTGGAATTGGTATTTCAGGCTCATGCCCGAGTCAAGAGGTATGAGACCTTTGACAAGTACTTTGCCTACAAAATGGAGGAGAATAGCTCAACCAGTGAGCATGTGCCCAGAATGTCTGAGTACTACAATCGCTTGAATCAAGTGGGAGTTAATCTTCCAGATAAGATAGTGATTGACAGAGTTCTCTAGTCACTATTACCAAGTTACTGGAACTTCGTGATGAACTATAATATGCAAGGGATTACGAAAATGATTCCTGAGCTCTTCGTGATGCTGAAATCGACGAAGGTAGAAATCAAGAAAGAGCATCAATTGTTGATGGTTAACAAGGCCACTAGTTTCAAGAAGAGCGCAAAGGAAAAGAAAGGGAACTTCAAGAAGAATGACAAGCAAGTTGCCACTCCCATGAAGAAGCCCAAAGCTAGACCTAAGCCTGAAACTGAGTGCTTCTACTGCAAAGGAATGGTCACCGGAAGCGGAACTACCCCAAATACTTGGCGGATAAGAAGGATGGCAAAGTGAACAAAGGTATTTTTGATATACATGTTATTGATGTGTACTTTACTAGTGTTCATAGTAACCCCAGGGTATTTGATACCGGTTCGGTTGCTAAGATTAGTAACTCGAAACAAGAGTTGCAAAATGAACAGAGACTAGTTAAGGGTGAGGTGACGATGTGTGTTGGAAGTGATTCCAAGGTTGATAAGATCACCATCACACACTCCCTCTACCTTCGGGATTAGTGTTGGACCTAAATAAATGTTATTTGTTGTTTGTGTTGAGCATGAATATGATTGGATCATATTTATTGCGATACGGTTATTCATTTAAGTGAGAAAATAATTGTTGTTCTGTTTACATGAATAAAACCTTCTATAGTCATACACCTAATGTAAATGGTTTATTGAATCTCGATCGTAGTGATACACATATTCATAATATTGATGCCAAAATATGCAAAGTTGATAATGATAGTGCAACATATTTGTGGCACTGCCGTTTAGGTCATATTAGTGTAAAGCGCATGAAGAAACTCCATGCTGATGGGCTTTTGGAATCACTTGATTATGAATCATTTGATACTTGCAAACCATGCCTCATGGGCAAGATGACTAAAACTCCGTTCTCCGGAACAATGGAGCGAGCTAATGACTTATTGGAAATAATACATACCAATGTATGCGGTCCGATGAGTGTTGAGGCTCGCGGCGGGTATCATTATTTTCTGACCTTCATAGATGATTTGAGCTGATAGGGTATATCTACTTGATGAAACACAAGTCTGAAACATTTGAAAAGTTCAAAGAATTTCAGAGTGAAGTGGAGAATCATCGTAACAAGAAAATAAAGTTTCTACGATCTGATCACGGAGGCGAATATTTAAGTTACGAGTTTGGCCTTCATTTAAAACAATGTGGGATAGTTTCACAACTCACGCCACCTGGAACACCACCGCGTAATGGTGTGTCCGAACGTCATAACCGTATTTATTAGATATAGTGTGATTTATGATGTCTCTTACTGATTTACCACTATCGTTTTGGGGTTATGCATTAGAGACAGCTGCACTCATGTTAAATAGGGCACCGTCTAAATTCGTTGAGACGACACCGTATGAACTGTGGTTTGGCAAGAAACCTAAGCTGTCGTTTCTTAAAGTTTGGGGTTGCGATGATTATGTGAAAAAGCTTCAACCTGATAAGCTCGAAGCCAAATCGGAGAAATGTGTCTTCATAGGATACCCAAAAGAAACTGTTGGGTACACCTTCTATCACAGATCCGAAGGCAATATATTTGTTGCTAAGAATGGATCCTTTCTAGAGAAGGAGTTTCTCTCGAAAGAAGTGAGTGGGAGGAAAGTAGAACTTGATGAGGTAATTATACCTTCTCTCGAATTGGAAAATAGCTCATCACAGAAAACCGTTCCCGTGATGCCTACACCAAATAGAGAGGAAGCTAATGATAATGATCATGAAACTTCAGATCAAGTTAGTACTGAACCTCGTAGGTCAACCAAAGCACGTTCCACACCAGAGTGGTACGGTAATCCTGTTCTGGAAGTCATGTTACTAGACCATGATCAACCTACGAACTATGAGGAAGCGATGATGACCCCAGATTCCGCAAAATGGCTTGAGGCCGTGAAATCTGAGATAGGATCCATGTATGAGAATAAAGTATGGACTTTGGTTGACTTTCCCGATGATCGGCAAGCCATAGAGAATAAATGGATCTTCAAGAAGAAGACTGACGCTGATGGTAATGTTACTGTCTACAAAGCTCGACTTATTGCGAAAGGTTTTCGACAAGTTCAAGGAGTTGACTACGATGAGACTTTCACACTCGTATTGATGCTTAAAGCCTGTCTGAATAATGTTAGCAATTACCGCATTTTATGAAATCTGGCAAATGGATGTCAAAACTGCATTCCTTAATGGATTTATTAAAGAAAAGTTGTATATGATGCAACCAGAAGGTTTTGTCAATCCTAAAAGTGCTAACAAAGTGTGCAAGCTCCAGTGATCCATCTATGGACTGGTACAAGCATCTCGGAGTTGGAATATATGCTTTGATGAGGTGATCAAAGCATATGGTTTTATACAGACTTTCAGAGAAGCCTGTATTTACAAGAAAGTGAGTGGGAGCTCTGTAGCATTTCTAATATTATATGTGGATGACCTATTGTTGATTGGAAATGATATAGAATTTATGGATAACATAAAAGGATACTTGAATAAAAGTTTTTCAATGAAAGACCTCGGTGAAGCTGCTTACATATTGGGCATCAAGATCTATAGAGATAGATCAAGACGCTTGATAAGATTTTTCAATAAGTACATACCTTGACAAGATTTTGAAGGAGTTCAAAATGGATCAGTCAAAGAAGGAGTTCTAGCCTGTATTGTAAGGTGTGAAGTTGAGTAAGACTCAAAGCCCGACCACGACAGAAGATAGAGAGAGAATGAAAGTCATTCCCTATGCCTCAGCCATAGGTTCTATAAAGTATGCCTTGCTGTGTAACAAACCTGTTGTGTACCTTGCCATGAATTTGGCAAGGGGGTACAATAGTGATCCAGGAGTAGATCACTGGACATTGGTCAAAATTATCCTTAGTTACCTTTATGAGGACTAAGGAAATGTTTCTCGGTTATGAAGGTGATAAAGAGTTCGTCGTAAAGAGTTACGTCGATGCAAGCTTTGACACTGATCCGGATGACTCTGAGTCTCAATCTAGATACATATTGAAAGTGGGAGTAATTAGCTAGAGTAGCTCCGCGCAGAGCATTGTAGACATAGAAATTTGCAAAATACATACGGATCTGAATGTGGCAGGCCCATTGACTAAACCTCTCTCACAAAGCAAAACATGATCACACCTTAGTACTCTCTGGGTGTTAATCACATAGCGATGTGAACTAGATTATTTATTCTAGTAAACCCTTTGGGTGTTAGTCACATGGCGATGTGAACTATGGGTGTTAATCACATAAAGATGTGAACTATTGGTGTTAAATCAAATGGCGATGTGAACTAGATTATTGACTCTAGTGCAAGTGGAAGATTGAAGGAAATATGCCCTAGAGGCAATAATAAAGATGTTATTTTATATTTCCTTATATCATGATAAATATTTCTTATTCATGCTAGAATTGTATTAACCAAAAACTTGATACATGTGTGGATGCATAGACAAAACACTGTGTCCCTAGTAAGCCTCTACTAGACTAGCTCGTTAATCAAAGATGGTTAAGTTTCCTTACCATAGACATGTATTGTCATTTGATGAACGGGATCACATCATTAGGAGAATGATGTGATGGACAAGATCCATCTGTTAGCTTAGCATATTGATAGTTTAGTTTTATTGCTATTGCTTTCTTCATGTCAAATACATATTCTTTCGACTATGAGATTATGCAACTCCCGGATACCGGAAGAATGCCTTGTGTGCTATCAAACGTCACAACGTAACTTTTTTAGAATTCATCAACATGTTTTGAATCAGACAACATTTTTTGGATGAATTGTTGTGTAATTCACAAATGTTTTATGAATTTTCTGAACATTCTCCCAAACCGTGAACACTTTTTTGAACTCGTGAACACTTTTGGAAATCCCGAACATTTTTTTAATTCATAAACATGTATTTCAATTCGGTGAACTTTTTTTGAATCTGAGAACATTTTTCGAACTCACGATTTTTTTTTTGAATTTGAGAATATTTTTCCAAACTCGTGCAGATTTTTATGAAATTCAAGTTCTATTTTGAAATCCTAACCATTATTGAAATTCATAACTGTTTTAAATCCTGAACAATTTTGTAGAAACAAACAAAAATAACAAAAGAAATGAAAATAAGGGATGCCGGTCCCCCATATGGCCCGACCCAAAAGCATGCGCTTGGGGAGCGGGGTGAGTTCTAGGTCGCTACCCAACAACCCGTGCAAGATGTAGGAACTCACATCATGCTAGTTGGCAAATAAAAGGTAGCAACTAAGGATACCCCTTGTGGGAACCCCGCAAGGGTCACTTCGCGTGCTCTCCCGAGATTTTATTTTCATATGCTGATAATGTTTTCTGATTATGTTTTTTTTATATGGCCTTTCAGTTTTTACCATGTTTCCCCTAGGTTCCGGAGAAACAAAATTGTGCGAAAAACCATGTTTTCTTTTGTTGCCGCGAGACGCATAAATTTTCTTCTTATGGAGGCATTGATTTGCGTCCACGAGAGGCAGAACTGTGCTTCTCGAAAAGAAAAAAACTTATTTTTTGGTTCTGCGAGAGGCGTAGATTTGCTTATCGTGGAGGAAAAGACTTGTTTCGTAAGAGACACAACTGTGAACCTCGGAAAGAAAAAGAAAACCGTTTTCTTTTCATGAGAGGCACGGATTTATTTCTGGTGGAGACACGGATTTGCTTGCTCGAGAGGTGCTTCTCCGAAAGGAAAAAAACACGGTTTTTTTTTTCTTCCATGAGAGTAGTGGGGGAGCTACAACAGAAAACCAGGGCGGGCCACGTTTGGCATTCACTCATACATTGGACATTGTTTTGCTCACTAACCACACTTTTACTCATGCATATGTTGTAAGTTGGGCGGGCCATGGCATAGTTTAGCCCCAACTAAGCTCCGTCTATGCATGAGAGGCACCGATTTTCTTCTCGTGGATGCATATTTTTTTTCTTTAGGTTTCTTGACTACAAAGTTTGTCCAAACTTATTACCATGAATCCAATTTTGATGATCTCGACGCGAGAAATCCAACGGTGAAAACTGTTCACTATTTAGACGCGCAATTTATGAGATAAAACATTTTGAATAAACGAATCTACGAAAAAAACTTCATGGTTGCGACAAGTGGCGCACATGCAGTGCACTACTTGTTGCATCCTGACAAGGTGGGAGTGACATTTGCAAAGGCTACCCTTAATTAATTTCATAAATAAAAGGTTCCCAATGGGGGCGACGAGCAAAGCACGAGACGAAAACCAAGAAAGCCTTTTACTGGGTTGAGGCCCATATATGAGAGCATGTATGCGAGATTTAATATGAACTTGTAATACATGAGAGCTATGGGACGGGCTTCCTATTTAACGACCAGCGCGATGTGAAGCGCTTAAACGCGAACGCCATTTTGATGGTTGAGATTAAATGGATCTTTCCCTTTGGGTTTTTTATTGGTATAGATGCTTATAAATTTGGTAAAAAGTGCACCAATTTCCAAAACAAATCCATGAAATCAAAGAAAATATTAATGACATGAAACGTTCACCCATTCAAAACATATCCATGAATTACCATAAGTGAATATTTTTATATTACATTAACAAATTTTAAATTTGACGAACTTCTTAGAAATTAATGAGTGTTTTGAAATTCATGAATTTTTATGAAAATATTTATCAACAAAAAAATTATATTTGATGAATACATTTTCAATTGGATGATTAAAATTTGAATTTTATGAAAAGAAACTGAATTCGATGAATATTTTTGAAATTCATTAACATTTGCAAAAAAATGTGATTAACATTTTGTACTTGATTATTTTCTTATAATTCGGTGAAAACTTTGAATTTGATGAACAAAATTTGAATTCAGTAAATATTGTTTTTGAATTTGATGACATTTTTTGAAATTTGTGAACAATTTTGATACTTGAAGAACAAAAAATGTTAGCAATATGAAAAATAAAGAAAAAACGAAAAAAAGTAAAGAAAAACAAACATGAAAAAGTGAAGAAATACGAAAATGGAAAAGGAAAGAAAAAACGAAAATGAATGAAAAAAATGAAACTTCTTACAACTTTGCCATAAACCAAGAGGTATCCTGCGCCAGGCCGGCCTATTGGAAATCGTTGAGGGCGGTGACTATCGGGCCGCCGAGTAGCATAGGTCGCTGGTTGCCGCTCATATCGCTTTAGGTTCACTCTGCTTCGGTTTTCTTTGTTTTTTCCTTGTTGGTTTTGTTTGGTTTTCCATCGGTTTTCTTTGGGTTTTTAATTCTTCTGTCTTTTTTCCCTGCTTTTATTATGTTTTCCTTCTTTCTTCATTACACTCTGGTTTTATTTATTTCTTTTTTGGGTTTCTTTTTTTTGGTTTTATTTGTTTCTTTTTTTGTTTTTTTCTCGGTTTTCTTTTTGTAACACTTGACTATTTTTTCAGTATTTTTTTGCATACACATGAAACATTTTTTATATCGTTGTACATTTTGCAAAAATGTGATGTACATTTTTTATAAAATACATGTTTTGAACACTTTCTCAAATACACAATAACATTTTTCTAATACACATTGTATACTTTTTATTTGCAATAAACATTATTTTAACCATGCTGACTTTTTTTACATTGTATAAACATTTTTAATTTTGAAAGAATTTTTTGAAACATGTGAACATTTCTTTGAAATGTCACGTACTTTTTTTAATGGAAATAAAGAAAAACCGTAGGAGACCATTGGTTTACATTGTATAAACATTTTCTCAAATTTTACAAACATTTTTAAAAACAAGCGAATAATTTGTTAAAATGTCATGTACATTTTTTGAATGGTACGAAACATTTTTTCACATTACACTAACATTTTTATACACTGTGTACACATTAAAAAAATCAGACATATATTATTTGAAACGCTGGAACATCCTTTCATTGCCCTGAACATTTTTCTTGGAAGTTACCAACAATTTTTTAAGGTGTGCTAACAACTTTTTTTTTACTATGTTAACACTTCTTAAAATTCATGGTTTACAATTTTTTAAGTAAATTTAGGTTTTTGAAATATATGGTTTTAAACTGAAATTCAAGTGGCATCCGCATGACAACCCACGTCCCTACTAGGTCGGCCCACCACCGGCTCCCTGTAGCATGCCGGCTGTCTCGCTAGAAGCGAGACTTAGACGCACCCTTTGCAATAGGCAAGTCTTTGCGGTTTCTTCATGGTAAATGACAACACTGCCTCTGTTTTCGATGAAGATTCTGTCGCAGAGAAATTAAACTATTGCAGTTCTACCTGTGTTTTTGGCGTGGTTATTATATCAGACAGTCAGTACACATGTAGTGTTTTTGGTTCGCGGCTCTAGATCTAGCAGAATCATGTCTGGTGATCCTTCCACATGTCCAAAGGTGGTGTGTGAAGATTGTGATGTTAAATTTAATACGTATTCTCAATGGTTCTCTTGGTTTGTTCCTTTGTGCTAAAATAATCTTCCAATAGTACAACACGTGTGTGTAGTGGCACGCCCTCAGCGACTCTGCATTAAGTTTTATTAGATTTTTACCTTTTGTACCCGCAAAAAAAAGATTTTTACCTTTTGGAATGGATAACTCATGCTGTTCTTCAAAATCTTTGAGGTTTTTTGTTTTTTGTTTTTGCGGGACAAAAATCTTTGATGTTGGTACAATCTATACATTCTTATCGAGAGGTTTGAAGAAATGTCCGGATGCAAAAGATGAAGCTAGAAATGACAACTTGTATTATTTTTATCAGAGATCTATGTTGCGCATGTCTGCTTCAATTTATTTTTCGGTATGTACATCGTTAGTCAATGTATAGTCATATTTTGTTGCTCAATAATCAAGGAAAGTGTGAAAATTATGACGAAAAATGTGAAAACTTGTTGGCGTAACATGGTCAGAATTTTAGAAAGGTTCCCACCATGGCGACGTTCTTCCTAGTGGCGCCGCTGAGCCAATTGCCTCGCCTGCTTGCTGTTCGTACGAATCGGTAGGCCCTATATTTCTTGTGTCTGGCGGTTGCATCTCTTCTGGCAGCGCGGGCAAGTGGGACAGATTGGTGTGGGTACAAGGTTGGTGCCCTGACGGCGGCGGATTTGGCGTTCTTCCCCGACAACAGCGGCGGGATGCGTCAGATCTAGATCCAAGTCGGCGTGGGGAGCATCCTCGGCTGACACGCCACATCGTCAAGCACCTGCATTGCAGATCTGGTCATCGGCTCACAACGCCTACAAGGCTATGGCGCTAGCTTGGATTTTGGTTTACTGGTTCTCCACCTCTTCACTTAGTGTGTGCAACGCTGGCGATAGACAGCGGTTTCAAATTTGGTTGTTTGCAGAAACTCCAATGGGCTTAATTGTAATAGTCTTTTGTGTGAGTTTCTTTCTGCAAAGTTTCCCGGACACTTGTCATGTCCCGGTATTTTTGGTAGGTTCCGCATGTATGTATGGAAGTGTACTCCGTATTATTGTTTAATATAATATATGTGGTAAAAAAATCAGAAAGGAAAGCAAGAAAAACTATGACTAAAAATATGAAATCATGTCCGGAACATCAATACCAAAATTTAACCTTTTTCCATAGTGGGATTATTCACTCGGAATATATATGTACGCTTTCATACTTGATAGTTATCTAAACTCAAAGATAAGGTCATGAATTCATGAGCTTACCATTTCAATGTTTTATTTGACTTGTCTACCCATTTTACTTGTCGCAGTAGGTTATACTCGCATGTAGTTAGCGTTGCTAACCGATTTATCCAAAAAAGGATAACATCTTCATGGGTCATGTGCGGAGTTGGAATAAAAACATTGGTTCCTAGTGAATCTAATGAAATCGTGTCATCCTACACAACTTTTACTTTTTATTGTTGTTTATCAGTGAAAGATGACATTATAAGCAATGAAAAAATAGGATTATGAACTGTATATGAAAAATGCAAGAATATGATACAAATACATGTGCAAAACAGAGGACTGCAAAATACATGAAATCTGAATTGCGTGTTTGCTTTGCAAGAATGGAATCATAGAAATTTTACGAACCAAAGTAAAATCAAAAGTCAAAGTAAAGTCAAAGTCCAACCACATGGAAAAAAATATTTAAGACGTTATTATGACACAAAGACCTGTTGTCATACTTCATGCGTAGGAATTCTGAAAAAGATCCAAGTGGATTGTTAAATTCGTACTTTTTTTCAGAGTGAGATCAAATGGATTTTTTTTCACCTTTATTGTGCTTCATCATTGGAACCAAATGAATGAACAGTGCTACCAAAGGAAATAAATTTATATTCCTATACTTTTCTTCTAAATTTCTATGAATCGGATTAGCCCCAACGAAATCATGTTTTGCTGGTATTCTAATTTGTATGTATTCGTTGACTATGTTTACAGCTGAATCGTAAATCATAGATTTTTTTCTTTAAAAAGAGAAGGATAAGTCTGGCCGAATTCTAAATCCTACTCCCTCCATAAAACAATTTTATATTCTAGGACGGAGGGAGTAGTATCTTCGTGGAAAATTACACTAGCTGACAGATCAATGTGTGTATATTAGTAAGAGACAGAGAGAAGCACGAAACGAAACTACTCAACTTTGAGTAAGAACTGGATCTGTGGTTGACAGCGATTGCTAGTTATGTCCAAGTCGGTTTATTTGCATAAATAAACCTAAGCTGACTTGTCTCGACACACTCCAAGTTTTCAGCCAAAATAATCTAGGAGCAAACAGTTGCATACGTATTCTTCTGTGTAGCAGTTAACTGTACTGAAAAACTCCAAACATTACACAAGAAAAAATATATATAAATGTCTGGTATTGCACATGAAATTACTTCACCAACGTGCCCCAGAGTCGTTCCCGAAGAGATCCAAGAAAACCATGGCACACGTACTCCAAACATAACACGAGTCACCGAGTCAGCAATCATATGTAGTTCCAAGTAGAGAGTCTTGGCCTATTGGCGCTACAATCATAGCCAGGTCACCAGCAACCAATAAACCCTCTGCGTCTTTTCCGGCATCTAGCTAGCCTAGGATAGCAACCCAGTGGTTAACTCCCGACGTCCATGTCGTTTTCGCAATCTACTGCCTTTTGTTCCATCTGTGTGCGCAGGATCGGATCTCGCTTTCTCGTTAATCATGTGCTCTTATTTATCTTATCTATCCACTAGGGTCCATACAGGTGTTCGACCGGAGCCGATGCACTAATTAATACCATAGCGAGTGGGAGTATATGCGAATCATTGAGACGAACGCAGGAGTTTTTCCTTTTTCAATCAGAGAGATGCAGTACCATATGTGTTGGAGAAACCATTACCGTCGTAGCTGAAGCCATTTCTATACTTTTTTAAAAAGAAGGATAACCCTTGATCTCTGCATGGAGTGATGCACAGAGCTGCTACTATACCTGCATTGTTTTAGCTAGAGAAAGCGTGCGATCGCGATGGAAATCATGGCCGATCTGCACACGCTTTACCAAAGCGAAGCTTTCTGGCGAGTTGATTAAGTAGTGGCGCGCAGTTGCCTGAAGCAAAGCAAAGATGGATCGGTAAGCTGGCGAGGGCACGTGCACCTGCCTTATCAACTAAGCTATGGCCGCCGGGCGCAAAGACGAAGCGCATGATCGACGAGCAGTACGACGGCGTCCTTCCTTTTGGATGGACGGACGGAGAGTTATTTATCCAAAACCATCACATTCAAAAGAAAGCGAACCACTGGCATGCGCGTTGCGACAAAACCACCGGAATGTCTTGTCGTGTACGCGGCAGACCGATAGTCGGATAACCTTGTGAAAACAGTCAAACTGACTGGTTGGGCCCACCTGTAAGGCCGACGTGGCATGCCTATGTAGAAGTTTTGCTGAGATGGACCTAGGTCCCACCTGTCATCCACCCACTGCCTTCTTCCTCATCTCTTCGATAGGTCACGCAGACAGGAGCGGCAAGGAAGTTGCAGACGATCTCGCCGGCGGCGGCCAGGAGCGGTGCAGGCCACCATGCTCGCGTAAGAGAAAAAGGAGGCCACCATGCTCCGGTGGTGGAGAGGTGCTCGTCCGCGTCGCCCGCCCTACTCGGCTGGAAGAGAAAAAGGGAGGGCAGGTGCGTGGCCGTGGCGACCCGGTTGCTGAACGACGGCGGCGGTCGGAGTTGGCGGCGTGGAGCTCCGCGGCGGCGGCGCTCCTGAGTGGGAGCAAGGAGGCGGGGTCGCGCGATAGGGAGCGCACGATGCGGGCGCGGAGTCGCACGGCCTGCTGCCGGCGCTGCTCCCGCTCGATGCGTCCCTGCCACCTTTCTTCATTCCTTGCCGCGCAGCCATTGACGGCGAGTAAGAAATTTCGGCGCCTCCATCTTGCTGTCCATGCCGAGCGGGGCCGTGCGCTGAGCTCGGGCAAGATCCCGCCCCGGCCATGACCGCGTCCACCGGAGGACGAGCGGCCACTTCCACGACGCGGCCCGCGGACGCGAGCTGGTCTCCCGAAGGAGCTCGCCGACGGTAGCCAGGAGTGGCGGCGGCACATGTCCTCTGTGGTGGCGGCGCCGGTGATGTCTGTGCCCACACCTGTTCGGTCAAATGCCCACAAAGAAAAAGAGAGAGAAATAAAAAATAAAAGGTGAAAAAATAAACACTTTAGTCATTGACAGGTAGGACCTAGGTCCAACTCAGCAAAAATTTCACATAGGCATTCCACGTCAGCCTTACAGGTGGGCCCAACCAGTCAGTTTGACTGTTTTTGCAAGGTTATCTGACTATCAATGCTCCGCGTTACGCATTAGGCACATTTCCAGTGGGTTTTTGTGCCCTGCCTTCAATGTGGTATCAAGTGGTTATCCTAGCCTCAAGTGTGGTGATTTTGGGTAAATAACTCACGGACGGAGGATATGCAGTACTAAGAACGTGCGTGCTACTCGTTTCAGTGGCGGGGATATTCCGCCCCCGCTTTGGCGAAAATTCCAAAACGGAAAGGGAAGAAGAAGAAGGAGAAGAAGACGACGCGTCAAACCAAATGTGAATGTGATTGTGACGAGTGGACAGGACTACGTACGGGCTTTCTGGCTCGGTGGTCGACGGCTGTTGCCTTGCAAGCCGGGACAAAAGTTCAACCCAAAATCGAAACTTGGGGTTCAGAATTGAGCGTTGAAAGCGTGAGGGGGAGTTTATGACGCTGAGAGCTTCTATAGCCCAACCTCCCCGAACGTCCGCGGATGCCTTTAAATTAACAGTTTGTCGAATTCACATTTAGATGTTATTTAAAGATATCACATCTAAGCTCCCATATAATGCAACAATAAAAAACAGAAAAAAAACTAAAAAAATAGACCACAAGCAGAGTGTACACCAGTTTAGATGTGACATAACTATGTCACATCTAAATGTGTCCTAGACAAACCCTTAAATTAACCTCATAAATTCATATTAAATCATGCAACACACAAAAGATACGTAAATACATGCCACATAGATGACCGAACCGAAAAAGCTCACCTCCGACATGCCAGCGACCAAATGGCGGATGGCCGTCTCCCGGAACGACTACGGCTCCTTGTCGGACTCCATGTCTGCAAAGATTGCATCCACCTCCGGCCATCGGTCGTGGATGTAACAGTGGTTTTCCTTCACCTCCGCTGATGGAGTCCAGAATGGCCCATTGCTGCACCACATCCTTCGCCTGGACAACCTCAAACTCGGCCAGCGCGTCAGCCATGCCGAATCCGGCTTGGGCAACCAGAACTCCTCCTCCTCCTCCTCTAGAGAGTCCGGAGGTAAGCCGGTTGCAAACCGAGCGGCGTGCCGTGTCCAGATCTGCTCTAGGGGCATCAGTCGGCGCTCCGGAGTGAACAGAGTGTAGGTAGTTATCCGTTACCCGGCCATAGCTACGGATGACGAGTTGCGAACGGATGGGTGGATGGCGGCGCGGAGGGGAGAAAAATGGGATCCAGCTAGGGTTGTTGGTCGTTGTCCGGCTTAAATAGTCAGACTTGGGTCCTTAGGCGGCATGCCGTAGTGGCGCCACGTGGTGCTTCCTCATAAAAAATTCGAAGGAGATGCCGTAGGACTGATGGGTTTCTGAGTGTTTTTCTGTGGGCCCCTGCAGACAGTCTGATGTGACACACGCGTTCGGGCCTCCCCATATCCGTCTCAGATATGGACTGGATATAAAGGGTATCGCTCAGCCTGGACGTATGAAATTGGTATAAGGAGTTCGTCTATGTCGGATTTTTTGACCGATCAGTAACCGGTCTGTCCATTCAGACCTAAAGGAGGTTTGGGAAGCTCTGTTGTAGATGCTCTGACGCACTAGTTCCTTTCCTCTCTTTTTCCAGCGATGGAGAAAGAAGTTGATGACATGACCGGTTAACAGGTGACGCGGGCGACACACGCATGAGGGCGACACAGGCGACACGGGCGACGCCCGCGGCGATCGCCGCGATCTGGACGCCGGCTTCCGTCGTCCCTGGACTTGGGCACGTCAGCGGCAGGTTTTGGGCTCTCGCGGAGTCAGACGAAGAGGACGATGACAACGAGGACTACACCGGAGACTCGCCGGAGTTGTACTCATCGACGCCTTCGGATGTGATCTGTGAGGCGTTCAATCCCGGATATTCGGAGGAGGAAGTGGCCACGATTGTGGATGACGTCGTGACGCTTGACGATCCGGCGCGGCAAGGACTGCACCCCGAGGACAAGGTGGAGTTGGTTCGCCGGATTGTTCACCGGAGGACGGCGGCCTCCGCGATCCGGCCATGGAAAGGCCCTTTACCCAAGGTATGTATCAAGCCAATCACTTTGTCAGATTTCTTTTTGCCGGATTCTTGGACTTGCGTGATTAGAAAGAAGAAGAGGAAGGTTTGGCCTGTGGCGGCGCCACCAGCCCCGGAGACCAGCACGGCGGATGAGATCTGGGCGGCCAGGGAGTCCCGTTTGAATCAGCTTCTGGTCCAACCTGGGCATGTGGCTGAGCGGGTCGTCATGGGCTCTTGCATGCCTGGGTATGTGGCCCAGCATGTGAGTTGTGAGGCACGGTGGATCGGACCGGGAGTTACTGGGTATGAGGCCCAGGAAACACCGATCTCATCTACAGATCACGTAGCTGCATGCTCGTCGTGTTCGTGATCGTAGTCTACTGCTGCCGCCGCCTAGGGTTCGTCCGTGTTGCACCGTTCCCGGGTTTCCTAAGTGTGGAATTGGTCGCGCTGCCCGTGTCCCTCCTCTCGCGGCCATGGCGGGGCGTGGAGTTGGTCCGCCGGGACCGAGGCCTCCGGTGCCTGTGCCGGCCGCTATGGGCCGCGGCGGCGGTGCGCAAGGGCCTAGGCTGCCGGCGCTTGGGCCGGCTGTGGTGGCGCCAGTGCCTGCCGCTACTGATCGCGGCGTGGGAGCGCAGGGGCCGAGGTCTCCGGCACCCGGGACAGGCTCGGTGGCGCCCCGGAAGCAGCAGCCGTCGGCGCGTGTGCACCAGCACAAGGCTGTGCCGCCGCCTCACTTCATCACGCGGCCGCCTCACTTCGTCGCGCGGCCGCCGCAGAAACAGGTTGGGCCGGTGCAGACGACGCACGCACCACCGCCTCAGAATTCGCGGACGGGGCCTCCTGAGCATGTGGGCGATGGAGGCGCGGGGCATGCTCGTTTCCCGGCAAACCGTGGTGTTAATGGACCGCCTCAGGGACAATGGGGTGACGATGGCTACAATGCTTATGGTGATGGCCAACATCGTGGCTCTTCGTCGGCGGGCGGCGGCCCTGGATATGCATGGCAGAGTGATGGAACGGCAGAGAGACCTTTTCACGGCCCTCCAGGAGGCTTTGTTGAGGGGGGCATCTGGCCAGATTATCGGCAGAGAGGTGGTTACCGTGGTCATCATGGTGGTCGCGGTGGTAGGAACCGTTACCGTCAGCCTCCTCCGCCCGTCGTTGTTGAGCCGACGGCCTCCTCAGAGGTGGCTGCTTCCGGACAGACACCGGAGTTGTCCGGTCAGGTTATGGACACGGTGACGATGCTGGCTAATGCTGAGGTGCCTGAGACTAAGCCCATGGTGACGGGCTCTATCGGTGCTGCTGACAAGTCAGATAGTGATAGAGCTTCCAAGTGGGATCGTAAAAAGAAGAAGATGTTGTGTTATCGTTGTGGTGAGAAGGGCCACTTTATTGCTGAATGCGTGACCGAGTTATGTGATACCTTCCTCAAGCGAGCGCATGATACGGGGGAGTGCACGATACTGCGTGAACAGATGCCGAGTATTACCATTTATGGAGTTTGCTGTGCCGAGTTGATGTTCTTTGAGTCTCCTAGTGCGAGGTAGATCCCAGAGGAGTCCCAGAGCACGACCACGGGGGTTGTGAAAGTCACCAAAGGTGATGTGTCTGAGGCTCAGATTATGCAGAGGCTTAATGAGTTAGCTCCAGGTGACTTTCAGTGGGAGCTTATCAGACTCGAGGCCAACATGTATAAGGTTGACTTCCCTTCAGTTGAGGACTTGCGACTTCTGAGTTTTGGTTGTGCAGAGTGCCTGGCACATAGTGCATCCTCGAGTTTCATGAGTGGACGAAGGTAGAGCCACAGGGCAAGCCTCTTACTCAGGCCTGGTTACGATTCTCGGGGGCTCCTTCGAAGCCGTTGCAGGATGCTCGGGTCGCTGCTAGCTTGGGTATACTGGTTGGGAAAACTGAGAGAGTGGATATGGCCTTTACCCGAGCTAACGGGGTGGCTAGATTGCTAGTGAGTGTCCTGGATATTGAGTTTGTGCCAGATGTGGTTAAGTGGACACATAGGGGCCAGATATACAACCTTGAGATTGAGTTTGAGGACACCGATCTTTTCGCTAAGGCTCTGGCAGGGACTGATGTGGATATGCAGGATAAGGATGATGGTTCGGGTAATAAGGAGGCACGAGTGGACGATGTTGGGCGAGAGTTGTCCAACGGCCCGGGTTCCGCCTCACAGACGACCGGGAATGGGGCTGCACCATCATCTACGGTGCCTATGAACACTCTGAGATTTGGTTCGTTTGAGCCAGCTTCTGCTCCTCCCAGACTTTGGAGCGATCGGGTGGAGTGTGATGATGTGCTAGAATGCACGCTCCCTCCCCTGGACTTTGCTGATGTAGATGGCTCTGTGGATGGGTGCTTGGATGCGATTGTCACTGAGATGACTTTGGTCAAGGGGGGGAGGATCGTGGACAGGAGGCCCCTCGTTCTCCCACTCCTACCGTTGTTTCGCCACGGGTGAGCACTCCGATGTTGCCGGGCGCGACAACGTCTGCATCACGGATCAGTGTTGGGACTGGTTTGGGAGGGGGACCCAGGCAGGTGGCCTCGGTCCCTACTTCTCCTGTGGCGGTCAGGGTGGCCACTCCTGCGGTGTCCACAGGCTCTGGGAGCCAGTCGACGCCCGCTGAGCTGCAGGTGGTGATCCAGGCGACACCGCCCGTGGTGGCCGCGTCTCCCTCCAGTCAGAGGGCCGGGTCGGGTGGGGAGCGTGGGCAGGCGGCCCCTGCACTCAACCCCCCTCGCACGCCTTTGGGTGGGGCGCCCCTCGCTGCGTTCCCGGGTGCCGGGTGCCGACTGACGACGCCGGGTGTGTTGGGTACCTCGTCGATGCATGCCACGGCCCTTGGCGCTTCTCCGGGTGTTGCAGCCCGGTTGTGCGTTGGGGTGGGGCTGGAGGCCTTACCCCAAACGGGGCCACTCGGGAGGAGATCATCTCTTTTGGAGGGATTCCGGATCCTGTATCTGAGGGGTGACGGATGCGCTGCCGCCTCCAGGATCAGCCGGATGTTGATGACATGCAGCAAAGGTGCGCCATGCGGGCGGCCAAACTTCGTGACATTGAGGTCACTACTGGTATGTGGGTCAAGACTTCCAATTCCATTGTACATTTTCTAATGATGAGATTATTCATAATGCAAATCAGTTAGGAGTTTCACTAGGTACTAACGATAGTGAGATCTCTAATTCCGTTAATGATATCCTGGATATTGAAGTGGAACAAGCTTTAGAACTGATTTGAAACTTAGAAGCGGTCAAACCTATGAACAATTCTGACATAGATGCGTTGGGAGTCAGGGTGCTCGATAATTTTTATGGGGATCTTGCCCCATCCCTTCCTGAGACAGAGGAGGAGGATGGTTCTATCGAGGCTCAGGCAGTTAGGTCCATGGAGCCCGGTTGTGAGGACCGGGTGGAGGATCCAACCCTAAATGCAAGTGGAAGCGAAAGATTTATCCAGCTTCGGCGGTGCGTAGAAGTGCTAGGAACCATACTACTAAAAAATTGGAATCTTTTGGAATAGCAGAGGTCTGACAAACTTGGCTAAAAGAAGGTTTCTAGCGGATGCTTCTATCGAACATAGGTTGGATTTTATTGCCCTCTCTGAAACTGGAAGAGACAATTTCTCTCCCTAGTTTCTAAGTACTTTATCGGGAGGTGTCGATTTTGATTGGCAGTGCCTACCTCTGAGAGGAAGATCGAGTGGGATCTTACTTGGGGTTAGATGTGATTCGTTGGAATTCCGAAGCGTGGTTATGGGATATTTTTCCTTTAAGTTTCGGGTTAGATCGAAGGCCGATGGGTGTAATTGGGCACTGGTGGCGGTATATGGTGCCGCGCAGCCAGAACTCAAACCAGATTTTTCTTGGCAGATCCTGTCTGAATTTGCGGTTCTGAGCAGCTTCCAATCTTGGTTGGGGGCGACTTTAACATTATTAGAAGGAGAGAGGAAAAGAACAACGATAACTTTGATGGCAGGTGGCCGTTTATGTTTAATACCATTATTGAAAGCTTGGATCTGAGAGAGATAGAGCTTTCGGGTAGAAAATTCACTTGGGCTAATACTTTGCCAAACCCAACGTTTGAGAAGTTGGATCGAGTCCTCACGAGCGTCGAATGGGAGCAGAAATTCCCCTTGGTAACAGTCCAAGCGTTACGCACGGAATCTCTGACCACACCCCTTTGCTGGTTGACTCTGGTGAGGCAACACATGTGCGGAATAAAAATACCTTTTCTTTCGAATTGGCATGGTTTGAAAGAGAAGGTTTCTTGGATCTGATAGCCAGGGAATGGGCTAAAGATGCAGGAGGTAGGACTTCTGTTGAAAGATGGCAGAATAAGATAAGGCACTTGAGAAGTTTATTACGTGGGCGGGCTAAGCATCTTAGTGGGATTTATAAGGTTGAAAAGGAAAGGCTCCTTACACTTATTCAGTCCCTAGATTTAAAAGTCGAGTCCACAATTCTAGAGACCACGGAGCTTCATGCTAAAGTTGATGCGGAGATGAGATTGAAAGAACTCCTGCGAGAGGAGGAATTGAAGTGGGCATTGCGAGCTAAGGTTCGCAAAGTTGTCCAGGGGGACGCTAACACTCAATTCTTTCATATGATCGCCAATGGCAAGCACCGAAAGAAAAGAATCTTTTAACTTGAGCAAGACGAAGGAACGATTTTAGGACAGAAAAACCTAAAATTATACATAACCGAGTACTACAAGCAGCTGTTTGGGCCTCTGGAGGATAATTTCGTATCCTTGGATGAGTCGAGAATTGAGGATGTTCCTCAACTTGCTGCAGATGAGAATGATATTTTGACCGCCCCATTTTCGGAGAAAGAGGTGTTTGAAGCTATTTCACAGATGAAAAATAATAAAGCTCCAGGGCCGGATGGATTTATGGCGGAGCTCTATAAAAAATGCTGGCATATTATTAAAGGGGATTTGTTACCGGTGTTCCATGATTTATTCTCTGGACAGCTTCAGTTGTTTCATCTGAATTTTGGAACGATAACCTTGCTTCCTAAGAAAACAGAGGCTGTGAGAATTGAGCAGTTCAGGCCGATCTGTCTTCTTAACGTTAGTTTCAAAATTTTCACCAAGGTTGGGACTAATAGACTCACGCAGATTGCGCACTCTGTGGTGCAGCCGTCCCAAACTGCTTTCATGCCGGACAGAAACATCCTAGAAGGGGTTGTGGTCCTTCATGAAATGCTCCATGAAATTCACACGAAAAAACTAGACGAGTTGTTTTCAAAGTGGATTTCAAGAAAGCGTACGATAAAGTCAAATGGCCATTTCTTCAACAGGCCTTGCGTATGAAAGGTTTTGATCAGGCTTGGCGACACCAGGTAGAATCTTTCACGCAAAAAGGGAGTGTTGGAATTAAAGTGAATGACGACATAGGTAACTACTTCCAGACACATAAGGGCCTGAGACAAGGAGATCCGATGCCACCTATTCTGTTCAACATAGTAGTCGACATGTTGGCAATTCTAATAGGGAGGGCTAAGGATGCTAGTCAGGTAGGTGGCCTGGTTCCTCATCTAGTTGATGGAGGCATGTCTATCCTACAGCACGTCGATGATACTATCATCTTTATGGAGCATGACTTGACAAAAGCGAGAAACATGAAACTGGTGTTATGCTTATTTGAACAATTGACCGGGTTAAATATTAACTTCCATAAAAGCGAATTGTTCTGTTTTGGAAGAGCTAATGAGGAACAAGACGCTTACAAGCAATTGTCCGGGTGCGAATTGGGGGCTTTTTTTTACTATAAACAGTAGGGTAAACACCCCACTGCAACTTTTCTTAATAAAAAAATTAATCAGAGTAGTCTTAAGGGCTTGAAATAAGCCCTAAAACAAATAAAAGAAGAAAGAGAAAAAAGAAGACATCAAGAGAAACTAGAAAAAAATACTACAACATGGAAAAAGAAAAGAAGGAAGAAATTACAACAAAGAATCCAACCAGGTAGAGAACATTCTCTCATGCTTTAGCTTCATTCTATATTTCAGTAGTTTGAGCTCCTCTAGATATATGAACTTCCATCCCTGGAAAGTTGGAGTAATATTCTCAAATATCTTGTTATTTCTGGTTATCCAAATGGCCCATGATCCAAGAATGATGATCTCCATAAAGAATGGAAAATGCAACTTATTTTTAAGATCCTGAAAAGCTTCGAGGACTGATAAATTTGGAGTTCTGGTAGGACAGATGTAGTCCCAGTATTGCTGTGCAAAAGAACAGCCCCAAAATAGATGATGTAGAGTTTCTTCCTGTTGACAGTCTCTGACAGCACAACTGTAAACTTCCAGCACGAAGTTTTTTCTCCTAAGTAGGTTCCTTGTATTTACTCTATCATGAAGTAGCTTCCAAAAGAACACCTTATGCTTTGGCTGATAGGAGCAATTCCAAATCCAATTGAAGTGTGGTGGGACTTGCTTGTGTCCAATCAGCACTTTGTATGCCTTGATTGATGAATATAATGCATTTCCCCAAATGTAACTCCAGGTGTCCAGAGAATCTATATGCTCAGATTGCCTTAGTTGGATGCATATGTCTTCCACTTGCAAGAATTCCTCATAAGCTTCAGTTGTGAGTGGTAAATGAAACAAGTCCTGTAAGTAGTCAGTGTTGATTACTGCTTGGACAGTAACTTGTGTGTTTCTGACAAAAGAGTGCAGATGGTGGTAAGTATGTTTGAAAATGGATGTGTGCCACAGGTCATCCCAGAAAAAAGTTGTCCTACCATCTCCCACATTACATCTTGCTATTGCTTTGTATTGATCCATAAGAGCCAGGTTTGATTTCCACCAGAAAGAGCCAATCATGTTATCTCCTGGAAGTTGCCCATCCGAATAATAAGTTTCCCAAATTAATTGCACCCAAGGTATATCATGTCTGTTGAAGAATTTGTGCAGGTTCTTCATTAGTAGGGTTTTGTTGTGAGTGTAATATCCAATATGCCCAATCCTCCCCGATTCTTTGGTCTGCATACTGTGTGCCAGGCCACCAAAGCTGGTCTTCTATCCTCCATGTCAGAGCTCCTCCATAGACAGTGTCTTAAATATTTGATGATTTGCTTCTTAATTGTTACTGGGATGTCCAAACAGCTCATGAAGAAGACAGATAAGGAAGAAAGCACTGATTTTACTAAAAGAACTTTCCCTGCTTGTGTCATGAAGATAGAAAGGCTTGCAAGTCTCTTTGCAATTCTGTTAGCTAGGGGAAGACAGTGCTCCACAGTTGGTTTATAAATACCCAAAGGTAGCCCCAGGTATGTAAATGGGAATTTCCCCCCTAGCACAATGGAGTGTGTTAGTGAAGATGTCCACTCTGTCTTCCTCAATGTTCAGAGGTACCATGAGTGCGGCTAATCTGCACCCGGGCTCAGCTGCACTCACGCTTAGAAAACAATTTAAAAAATACTAAAAAATTCAAAAAATTCCAAATTTTTTTGTGGTGGTAGATAATTTGACGCGTGAGGTGCGCCCCAAAATTCACCTCATTTGAGCATCTGAGCAGCTCTCGGCAAAAAAGACAAAATCAGGGTTTGTAAAAATGTTTACTGTTCACGCACTGTTTTGACCCGATTTGTCTTTTTTGCCGAGAGCTACTCAGATGTCCAAATAAGTTGAATTTTGGGGCGCACCTCACGCGTCAAATTATCTACCACCACAAAAAAATTTGGATTTTTTTGAATTTTTCTAGTATTTTTTTTTGAATTTTTTGCTGAGAGGGAGCAGATGAGCCCGGGCTCCAGGATGAATTATCCGAGGTACCGAGAGGTACCATTATATATTTTGCTTAGTTGACCTTAAGACCAGTTGTTGAGGCAAATGTATTTAAAAGAGCTGTGAGACAAATCAAGTGTCTGGCATTTGCTTGCATGATGACCAAAGTATCATCAGCATACTGAACAATTCAGAAATCTGGGCAAGAGGTGACCTGTAGTGGAGATGTAATAAGATTTAGTCTCATAGCCCTGTTCAAATAGTCTGTAGCAAGTCAGCAGCAAGGACAAAGATTAGGGGAGAGTAAGGATCTCCCTGTCTCACTCCTCTCTTAATGTAAAATTTCTTCCCAGGCACTCCATTTAACATGACAGCAGAAGAGACAGTAGAAAAGAGCATCTGCATCCATGATATCCATTTATCCCCAAACCCTTTTGCTCTGAAAATCTCAATGATTGCTTGATGTTCAATTGTATCAAAAGCCTTTTCAAAATCCAGCTTAATTACCAACATTTCCTCCTTTGATTTATGGCATTGGTGTATATATTCATATGCCCATCCTAGGCAGTCTTGGATCACTCTGTCCTTGAGGAAACCATATTGGTTGATGTGAACCAATTTCAGAATTATTTTTTGCAGTCTATTGGCCAGTAGCTTTGTGATGATCTTAAGCACCCCATTTAGCAAAGAGATAGGCCTGAAATCATTTGGTGTGAGAGGAACTTCTTTTTTTGGAATCAGAGTAATGTAGGAAGTATTTATACTCTCCAGGTTCACAGTACCAGCATGGAAAGCCATAATTAGATCAATAACATCCTCCTTGATAATATCCCAGCAAGCTTTAATGAACTCATTGTTGAAACCACCAGGACCTGGTGATTTATCAGTTGGTAGATTTTTGACCACCTCCTCAATCTCCTCCTGGGTGAATTGTTCCTCTGATTGAATAAATACTTGAGGATCAACTGTGTGATCATAAAGATCATGGAGATCAAAATGCATTGTGTGTCCAGTAGATTGCCCCAATCTGTCTCTGAAAGCTTCCCATAAAATTGCAGCTTTTCCTTCATGGTCTGTAACTTCCACTTGGTCCTTATTCAACAACATTGCAATTTTATTATGCCTATGATTAATGGAAGCTTTTGTGTGGGAGAACTTGGTGTTTTCATCCCCAAACTTAACTCCTTTAATTTTGCCTCTCTGCTTCCAATAAATCTTTTGGTTATTAAGAACAGTCAACAAGTACTCCTTGAGCATAGTTCTGCAGTTGGCCTCAAACAAAGAAAGGTTCCTGAATTCTTCAATCAAGTCCCAAAAAAAGATGCAGGCATTGAGATCCTCAATTTGTTTTTTCATGCAAGATAGACTTCTAGCCCACAACTTCAGAGCTCTTCTAAGGTTTTTTAATTTGGCATTAATCTTTTTAGCATGATCAGTAAAGCCCACTGGAATATTCCAAGCTGACTATACCACTTGTTTAAAAGAGCTGTGTTTTAACCAAAAGTTTTCAAATCTGAATACCTTGGATTTTGGAATATTTGTGCAAATCTTGATCATGCATGGAAGGTGATCAGAGATAGGTTTTGCCAAGGGAAGGGCCATGGAGTTAGGGTAACTGGTCATCCAGGCTGCAGAGGTGAAGAACCAATCTAACTTTTCAAGGAGAGGAGAGTCCTGCATGTTGCTCCAGCTGTACTGCGTTCCTTTCAAAGGTAATTCAATCAATCCCAGGTTACTGATGGCCTCATTAAATAAAAGCATCTCATTGACATCTCCTCCTGGTTTTTTTTCTATTCCCTGGTGACCTGATGAAATTAAAATCGCCCATGACTATCCAATCGACTTCATTTGGCATTTGAATATTGCTAGAGCAGTCAATAAATTCAATTTTTTCCTCATGTCTGGAAGGCCCATATATGTTTGAGAGAATCCACTTGTTTGCAGAATTATTATAGGTGAATTGTATGGAAAGAGAGAATTTGTTCTGAAAAAGTAATTCTCCTGTGAACATAGAACCATTCCATGCAGTCAGAATGCCACCAGAGGCCCCAATAGAAGGCAGGAATTCAAATTTATTGAATCTTTGAGGGCAAAAGTTGTGAATGTAGGCAAGATGAAAATTCTCTCTCTTTGTTTCTTGGATACACACAACTCCAGCAGCACTTTCCTCCACTTTTTGCCTAATAGCTAGCCATTTTTCTTATGCATTAATACCTCTTATATTCCAGTTAAGAATGTTCCAGGATCTGGTGTTATTCATTGTTAAACTGTAATAATTTATAGTGTTGTATCAAGGTCCATCCCTTGATAACCTCCTGAATAGAGCATGAAATCTGCAAGCATAGTTGTATAGCAAAAGTGTAGAGAACATGAGTATGCAACAACCATAAATGAGAGGTCATTTGCAACCATTTCAACATAACCAGGAAGGATATCATAGCAATTATCTCAGATAGCTTAATCCCAGGAATATTACTGAAGTGGCATAGCTCAGAATCAAACAAAATATGCCTCACAGGGCCATGGTTCACCAGATTACAAAAGCCACTAAACCCATTCCATAACACATACAATCTAAAGATAATAACACAGCATTATGCAGCAGCAGGGCCTATAACTATTAAACCATCCTATCATTATGCAAAGTTTGGTTGAGTTCCAGATCCAGTGGCCTTGGGCACCTCCTCTTGCCCCTTCTTCTTGGGCCTCTTGGATAACTTCTCTTGGAGTTCATCTTCAGCCACCTTAAAGAAAGATTTGGTCGGGTTCTTAACCACTTTATTTGGAATAACTGGAGGAATGGCATTGCATGGTAAGCAAGACTGAGTATCACAAATTTTCCTCCTATATCCATTGTTATCTTTCTTAATTCTATCACTTCTTCTTACCTCAGTTTCAACCAGAGGCTCTTTCTCTCTTCTTTTCTTAGATGTGGCTTCTCCAGGGGGCAGCAGGATGATTTTGTTGGGAGACACCTGCTGCAAGGGGCTACCAACTCCACTTGAAGAGTGTGCAGTTGGGCTTATCCCTTCATTTTCTTTGCCCATACCCTGCAAGATCTCCTTACATTGGAGCCTGTGAAGTTATGCAGCCATCAGGAATATGGAAGAGGATAGTCTCTTCAGTGTCACAGTTTTCAGTAAGCAATTTCCATAAATCAGATTTAAGTAGATGCATTGTCCAACCAAACTTATCTGGTGCCAGCAGCAGATGAATTATGAAGTTGAACCAACTTACAGGTATTTCAATCTTGAAAGTGTTTTTCTCTCCTTGAGTTGTTGGAGCAAAGTTTTGAATCCAAAGGTCCAGACCTTCTTCAGAAATTAAGTGAGGACCATCAATAATATCTCGAGCATGTTTCTCAGCAATTGAGTGTAAATCAAACATAGGTGAAGATACTGAGGTTAACTTAATCCCAGAAATACCTTTGTTGCTGAAATTGGAGGATGTTCCCCCCTGAGGGATTGGCACATCTTCTTTCACTTTGTCTAATGCAGACAATGGCTGTGTGGTTGTGGTGTGTGTTTCTTCAGCAGCAGTGTTAATAAAAGGGGCAGAAGTTTGTTCCATTGGAGCATGACCAGTCCCCTCATCTGACTGAGTCTGCTACAGCTGGTTATGCTGATTCACAGCAAATGATTCTCCCCCTTCCTTGACAGTGGGTATCATCTCAGCAGTTTGGTTAATGGCAACATAACCAACCTCTTGTCCTTCATAAATGTTCTGTTCTTCATCATTTAGCTGCAGATTATTAGCCACCTGCTGATCTTCCTCTTCATCTTCAGCCTGGTATGCCAAAGCAATATTCAGCAGTCCCATGGCCATTGGCTGAATATGCATGGCCTGATTGACCTCTTCACTTGCAGAATGAGTGAGAGACAGCAGGCCATCTGACAGAGAGACAATTGTAGTAATGCTGCTATTAGGGTGTCCATCATCCTGTTGAACTGGAAGCTCAACCTATTGCTGCTGTGGTGCCACTGGATCTGGTTGTGGAAAAGCCCAATGTTTCTCATGGTCATCCTGCTCAACAGGTTCCTCCCATGCATCCCAGCCCTCATTCTAAATATGAACATTGTGCACTGGCAGAGGCTGAAAACCTGGGAAGTCATTTGCATGTTGAGGTAGTGGGTGTGGGTCCACACCATCCGGCGGGATAGGGTCCTCATCTGCTGGCCCACCACCTAGCATCTCCTCCAGAAGGATTTCAACAGAACTGGTCCATGATTCTTCTTCAAATCTCTCTCCCTCAGACCACCTGATACTTTTTGGTATGTCAATGAGCTCTGTCACCTGAGCTTTAACCAGGATTTCCCCCCTCAAAGAATCCTCCCTTTCCCAGCTAATGATTCTCCCCCATTTGGAAATGGCAGCAGCAATGTCTTTAGTATTACATAGATCAAAAGGAACTCCAATGAACAGCAGCCAGCAAATCCTATTGAAATTAAACCTACGCCAGTTTCTGCCCTCATTGTGCTTAGTAAAAGAGATAAACACATCTCCAAATGCGTGCGGGCTCTGCCTAATGAGCCGGTCTCGGTCTCTCACATGCAAGAACTGAACGTAAGCCTCACCAAAGGGGCAGGGTTGGCTCTCTCTGAACCCAACATGAGCATCCTCTTGAAAAAAATCCTCTAGAACCTCTCGGACATTAGGAAAAAAAATACCTCATCAGGATGTGGATGGATGGAAACTATCGCCCAATCTTCGTGTCTTCGAGGGCGGTGAGGAAGAATGGCACGAGAAACCCCAGTTCTTCCCTCGATTTCTTGTATCTGAAAACCTTCTGGCACAAACGGGAGCGGGTCGATTGGAATGTTGGACATCAGATCATCCACCGACAATGCAGCAACCATAGCCCTCACCGGCGACAAGGAAGAACCAGGCGAGCTTGTTGAGGCGGGAGCAGAGGAAGTAGCAGAGTTGGTAGGTGCAGTGGAATGCGAGGAGGCAAGCGATGGTCTCGGTTGGAAATTTGGGAATTGGTCCTTGACTAGCTCCTTAAATGACGAGACCTGCCTAATTGGTGTTGCCGGCCTAATACAGTGGAACCAGGCCTCAACGGCTCCCTCAGCCCATGCTTCTTCAGGTGGGCTAGATAAAGAATCAAATTTAATGAAAGGCCAAAGCCCAGGAAGGTTTGGGTTTGGGCATTTGCGCGCAAAATGTCCCATGTCTCCGCATGCATAGCAAATAACGTGCGGCGCCCCATGCAGACGTGAAGAAACTTGTGGCTCAATTTGAGGCTGATTAACACCGTGATTAGGTAGTGATGAAGAGGGGATAATTGCTTGATTATTGCCATCATGACTAGGCCCCGATAACCGCTCAAAAACTGACCGGCCTCGCTGAACCACCGAACTGTAACTTCGGCGATCGACGGAGTTAGGATCCACAGCACGGCCATTCCTACCCACTAGAGTCCATTCATTGTCGAGTTCAGCATAATAAGCACGTTCTTCTCTGATCCAATTAGGACCACCAAAATTTCAAAGGCTAAAAACCATCTCAAAGTCCTTTTTCCACAATTTTACCCGTATTGTAAATCTCAAAACCCACTGACTTGGAAGCCACCGAAAACTTGTAAGATCTATTCCTCAAGAAGCGGACTCTAAAACCTTGAGCATAACCTCCAAACATAGCAAGTAGAGAGACACTAACTGTGTGAGCATCAAGCTTGAAAGATGCCCTTGAGAATGAAACCACCATGGTGAACTCCTCTTGACGAAAGCCCAGTGAGAAAACCACTGGATGGCCAAACTTGGTTCTCATGTCTGCCTGGAACTTCTTGCCACGGTCAAAGTTGAGAGCAATAGGAGCCATCGTGGAGCTTGTGGTGGTTGCCGAGGCCGGAGTGGCCACCGGCAGGGGGAGGGGTGGCCGCCGGGGCCAGAGTGGCCACCAACGCGGGGGTGGAGAGGCTAGGAGGAGAGGCTAGGAAGAGAGGCTAGTGAATTGGGGGCTTTACCTTTCACGTATTTGGGTATACCAATTCACCATCGTAAGCTGACAAACAGAGAATGGAAGTGCATTGAGGATCGATTTGAGAAGAAACTGAGCTGCTGGAAGGGCAAGCTGATGTCATACGGAGGCCGATTAGTTCTTATTAATTCAGTTCTCATGAGTATGCCCATGTTTCTCTTGTCCTTTTTCGAGATACCAGTTGGAGTTCGGAAAAGGCTGGACTTCTATCGACCCCGCTTCTTCTGGCAGAGTGATGAACTGAAGCGAAAATACAGACTCGCCAAATGGGATATTATTTGTGGATCAAAAGACCAAGGGGGTCTAGGTATTGAAAATCTTGAGGTGAAGAACAGATGTCTTCTCAGTAAGTGGCTGTATAAGTTATCTGCAGAGACGGAGGCTACATGGGTGCAGATTCTGCGTAGTAAGTACCTTCATTCCAAAACATTGTCCCAGGTGACAGTGAGGCCGACGGACTCGCCTTTTGGAAAGGACTGATGAGAGTTAAATCAGTTTTTTTCAATAGGACAAAGTTTATAGTCGGAAACGGTACCACTACGAGATTCTGGGAGGATACATGGCTAGGGGAAACACCCCTCGCGCTTCAATATCCTTCACTTTATAGCATTGTTCAACGAAGAGACGCTTACGTTGCGACAGTACTTCAGTCCATCCCTCTCAATATTCACTTCTGGAGGACGCTAGCCGAAAACCATTGGGAAGCCTGGCTCCATCTTGTGAGGAGACTGATGGATGTTCAGCTTTCTCAACGGCCCGATCAGTTGTGCTGGAAGCTAACTAGGAATGGATAGTTTATGGTTAAATCCATGTATATGGATGTTATCAATTCTAACTCCATTCCTAGTTCAAAACATGTTTGGAAAGCTAAAAATTTTATGTGGTTTGTACATACACAAGTCATTTTAACTAAGGACAACCTGGCAAAACGCAACTGGACATGACCTACAAGATGTAGTTTTTGTGATCAGGATGAATCCATAAAACACCTCTTTCTTGACTGCGCGTTGGCAGAATTTTTATGGTGGACAGTTCACATAGCTTTTAACATTACTCCTTCGAATACTGTCAGCACGTTATTTGGGACGTGGCTTGACAGGATAGATTCCGAAACAGCGAGCCACATTCGCGTAGGAGTATGTGCTTTATTTTGGGAAGTCTGGAACTGCAGAAATGATTTGGTCTTTAACAGAACAACAAATATTCATTTTTTGCAGGTTATCTTCTGATCCACTGCGTTGATCTGTATGTGGTCGCTACTGATGTCTACTACACAACCTACTTCTTGTAGACGTTGTTGGGCCTCCAAGAGCAGAGGTTTGTAGGACAGTAGCAAATTTCCCTCAAGTGGATGACCTAAGGTTTATCAATCTGTGGGAGGCGTAGGATGAAGATGGTCTCTCTCAAACAACCCTGCAACAAAATAACAAAGAGTCTCTTGTGTCCCCAACACACCCAATACAATGGTAAATTGTATAGGTGCACTAGTTCGGCGAAGAGATGGTGATACAAGTGCAATATGGATGGTAGATATAGGTTTTTGTAATATTAAAATATAAAAACAACAAGGTAACAAGTAATAGAAGTGAGCGTAAACGGTATTGCAATGCGTTGAAACAAGGCCTAGGGTTCATACTTTCACTAGTGCAAGTTCTCTCAACAATAATAACATAATTGGATCATATAACTATCCCTCAACATGCAACAAAGAGCCACTCCAAAGTCACTAATAGCGGAGAACAAAAGAAGAGATTATTATAGGGTACGAAACCACCTCAAAGTTAATCTTTCGGATCGATGTATTCAAGAGTTCGTACTAGAATAACACCTTAAGACACATATCAACCAAAACCCTAATGTCACCTAGACACTCCAATGTCACCTCAAGTATCCGTGGGTATGATTATACGACATGCATCACACAATCTTAGATTCATCTATTCAAACCAATACAAAGAACTTCAAAGAGTGCCCCAAAGTTTCTACCGAAAAGTCAAGACGAAAACGTGTGCCAACCTCTATGCATAGATTCCCATGGAACCCGCAAGTTGATCACCAAAACATACATCAAGTGGATCAATAGAATACCCCATTGTCACCACGGGTATCCCACGCAAGACATACATCAAGTGTTCTCAAATCCTTAAAGACTCAATCCGATAAGATAACTTCAAAGGGAAAACTCAATCCATTACAAGAGAGCAGAGGGGGAGAAACATCATAAGATCCAACTATAATAGCAAAGCTCACGGTACATCAAGATCGCGCCAAATCAAGAACACAAGAGAGAGAGAGAGAGAGAGAGAGATCAAACACATAGCTACTGGTACATACCCTCAGCCCCAAGGGTGAACTACTCCCTCCTCGTCATGGAGAGCGCCGGGATGATGAAGATGGCCACCGGTGAGGGTTCCCCCCTCTAGCAGGGTGCCGGAACATGGTCCCGATTGTTTTTTGGTGGCTACAAAGGCTTGCGGCGGCAGAAATCCCGATCTATTCTTCTTTCTGGAAGTTTGGGGTTATATAAGAGGTGTTGGAGTCGGGAACAAGTTAGGGGGGTCCCCGAGGCGGCCACGAGGCAGGGGGCGCGCCCAGGGGGTAGGGCGCGCCCCCCACCCTCGTGGTGGCCTCGGGACTCTGCTGGCCCACTTCCGGTACTCCCTGGGCTTCTTCTGGTCCAAAAATGATCTCCGTCAAATTTCAGCTCAATTGGACTCCGTTTGGGTTTCCTTTTCTGCAATACTCAAAAACAAGGAAAAAAACAGAAACTGGCACTGGACTCTAGGTTAATAGGTTAGTCCCAAAAATCATATAAAATAGCATATAAATGCACATAAAACGTCCACGGTTGATAATATAATAGCATGGGACAATCAAAAATTATAGGTACGTTGGAGACGTATCAAGCATCCGCAAGCTTAATTCCTGCTCGTCGTCGAGTAGGTAAATGATAAAAACAGAATTTTTTATGTGGAATGCTACCTAACATATTTATCAATGTACTCTTCTTTATTGTGGCAAGAATATTCAGATCCATAAGATTCAAGACAAAAGTTTAGTATTGACATAAAAATAAAAATACTTCAAGCATACTAACTAAGCAATTATGTCTTCTCAAAATAACATGGCCAAAGAAAGTTCATCCCTACAAAATCATATAGTTTAGTCATGCTCCATTTTCGTCACACAAGAATGCTCTCATCATGCACAACCCCGATGACAAGCCAAGCAATTGTTTCATACTTTAGTAATCTCAAAGTTTTTCAACCTTCACGCAATACATGAGCGTGAGGCATGGATATAGCACTATGGGTGGAATAGAATATGATGATGGGGGTTATGTGGAGAAGACAAAAAAAAGGAGAAAGTCTCACATTGACGCGGCTAATCAACTGGCTAGGGAGATGCCCATCAATTGATGTCAATGCAAGGAGTAGGGATTGCCATGCAACGGATGCACTAGAGCTATAAATGCATGAAAGCTCAACAAAAGAAACTAAGTGGGTGTGCATCCAACTTGCTTGCTCACGAAGACCTAGGGCATTTGAGGAATCCCATTGTTGGAATATACAAGCCAAGTTCTATAATGAAAAATTCCCACTAGTATATGAAAGTGACAAAACAAGAGACTCTCTATCATGAAGAGCATGGTGCTACTTTGAAGCACAAGTGTGGAAAAAGGATAGTAGCATTGTCCCTTTTTATTTTATTTTTTTGCCTTCTTTTTTTGTCCTTTTTTTATTGGGACAATGCTCTATGAATGATGATCAGCACACTTCTATTTGTTTACAACTCAATGATTACAACTCGATACTAGAACAAAGTATGACTCTATATGAATGCCTCCGGCGGTGTACCGGGATAGGCTATGAATCAAGAGTGACATGTATGAAAAATTATGAATGGTGGCTTTGCCACAAATACGATGTCAACTACATGATCATGCAAAGCAATATGACAATGATGAACGTGTCATGATAAACAGAACGGTGGAAAGTTGCATGGCAATATATCTCGGAATGGCTATGGAAATGCCATAATAGGTAGGTATGGTGGCTGTTTTGAGGAAGATATAAGGAGGTTTATCTGTGACAGAGCGTATCATATCACGGGGTTTGGATGCACTGGCGAAGTTTGCACCAACTCTCAATGTGAGAAAGGGCAATGCACGGTACCGAAGAGGCTAGCAATGATGGAAGGGTAAGAGTGCATATAATCCATCGACTCAACATTAGTCATAAATAACTCACATACTTATTGCAAAAATCTACAAGTCATCAAAAACCAAGAATTACGCGCATGCTCCTAGGGGGATAGATTGGTAGGAAAAGACCATCGCTCGTCCCCGACCGCCACTCATAAGGAAGACAATCAAAGAACACCTCATGTTTCAAATTTGTTGCATAACCTTTACCATACGTGCATACTACGGGACTTGCAAACTTCAACACAAGTATTTCTCAAATTCACAACTACTCAACTAGCACAACTTTAGTATCACCATATTTATATCTCAAAACAATCATCAAGTATCAAACTTCTCTTAGTATTCAATGCACTTATATGAAAGTTTTTATTATATCCCTCTTGGATGCCCATCATATTAGGACTAAATTCATAACCAAAGAAAACTACCATGCTGTATAAGACTCTCAAAATAATATAAGTGAAGCATTAGAGTTCAATAATTTATACAAAATAAATCCACCGCCGTGCTCTAAAAGATATAAGTGAAGCACTAGAGCAATAACACACTACTCCGAAAGATATAAGTGAAGATCAATGAGTAGTCGAATAATTATGCAACTATGTGAAGACTCTCTACATTTAGGAATTTCAGATCTTGGTATTTTATTAAAACAGCAAGCAAAGCTAAATAAAATAAAATGACGCTCCAAGCAAAACACATATCATGTGGTGAATAAAATATAGCTCCAAGTAAAGTTACCGATGAACGAAGACGAAAGAGGGGATGCCATCCGGGACATCCCCAAGATTAGGCTCTTGGTTATCCTTGAATATTACCTTGGGGTGCCTTGGGCATCCCCAAGCTTAGGCTCTTGCCACTCCTTATTCCATAGTCCATCGAATCTTTACCCAAAACTTGGAAACTTCACAACACAAAACTTAACAGAAAATCTTGTGAGCTCCGTTAGCGAAAGAAAACAAAACACCACTTCAAGGTACTGTATTGAACTCATTATTTATTTATATTGGTGTTAAACCTACTGTATTCCAACTTATCTATGGTTTATAAACTATTTTACTAGCCATAGATTCATCAAAATAAGCAAACAACACACGAAAAACAGAATCTGTCAAAAACAGAACATTCTGTAGTAATCTGTAACTAACGCAAACTTCTGGAACTCAAAAACTTCTACCAAAATAGGACGACCTAGATAATTTAATTATTGATCTGCTGCAATTTAAATCAGTATTTTATCACGTTTTGGTGATTTTAAACAATTTTTTTCGTGAACGGAAAGTTTCTGGAATTTTCAGCAAGATCAAATAACTATCATCCAAGAAGATCCTATAGGTCTTACTTGGCACAAACACTAATTAAAACATAAAACCACATCTAACCAGAGGCTAGATGAATTATTTCTTACTAAACAGAACCAAAAAGCAAGAAACGAAAATAAAATTGGGTTGCCTCCCAACAAGCGCTAACGTTTAACGCCCCTAGCTAGGCATGATGATTTCAATGATGCTCACATAAAAGATAAGAATTGAAACATAAAGAGAGCATCATGAAGAATATGACTAGCACATTTAAGTCTAACCCACTTCCTATGCATAGGGATTTTGTGAGCAAACAACTTATGGGAACAATAATCAACTAGCATAGGAAGGCAAAGCAAGCATAACTTCAAAACTTTTAGCACATAGAGAGAAAACTTGATATTATTGCAATTCCTACAAGCATATATTCCTCCCTCATAATAATTTTCAGTAGAATCATGAATGAATTCAACAATATAACCAGCACCTAACGCATTCTTTTCATGATCTACAAGCATATAAATTTTACTACTCTCCACATAAGCAAAATTCTTCTCTTTCGGAATAGTGGGAGTATCATAAGAGACTTGAATACTAAAAATTGTTTCCAGATTAAAAGAGTAATGTTCAGAAAAAGGGTAATCATAATCATGACAACTTTTATGAATATAATCATCACTACTTTTTATAGCATAAGTTTCAGTACAATAATCATCATAAGTAGCAAGTTTGTTCTCATCATAATCGATTGAAACCTCTTCCAAGATAGTGGACTCATCACTAAATAAAGTCATGACCTCTCCAAATCCACTTTCATCAATATAATCATCATAGGTAGAAGGCATGCTATCATCATAACAACTTCGCATATCAAAACTTGGGAGGCTAAAAATATCATCTTCATTAAACGTAGCATCCCCAAGCTTGGGACAAACATTAATTTCAGCAAATATATTCTCAAATATGTCATTCTCATCAAACATAGCTTCCCCAAGCTTGGGCGTTTTCATATCATAAGCATAATCACTCTCACCATTAATAATATGGGTAGCACCAACAGTATAGCAATTATCATATTCTTCCAAGCAAGTGCCAAAAATATTTTCAAGATCATAAGAAGTATCATTATCTTCCCAATCATAATCATCACAACAAGCAATATGCATAACGAGATCATCATCAAGTGCATCATCTTCCACAATTATTTTTGATTCATTTTCATGAGGCACAATAATAATAGGAGCAACATTATTTGAGAGAGATATCTTTTTACCTCTCTTAATTTTTATTTTCTTCTTCTTCACCACATCATGTGTGGGTTCAATCCTCTTTTTGGAGCTCCTTATCAATGAGATTGGTTGAATAGAAGGCTCCTCCTCGTTACCTGATTCATCATAAGAAATAATAGGAGGATATTGGGAAGTATATTCCCTTTCATTAGTATTCTCTTTATCTTCTATTTTTTTCCTTGTCTTTATGTAATTGGCAATATAAAGATTTTCAATGCAATTCGCCGCACAATACATATAAATTTTGTCTAGGTCAAAATCAAGAAGTTTATAACGGGCAAATTCTGGAAGATGCTTAGTTATACGTTTCATTTCTTCGTAACCCATAAGCAAACTAAGTTCATTATAATGTGCAAGGGAAATCAAGTCATCACAATTTTTGGTCACGATTAGATCATGAAACAATTTGCATCGGGTAGTTAAATGACCCCGTTCATTGCAAAGTTCACAAGTACGGCTAAGAAAATTTAAATTTTCAGCACAAACATCTAGCCTTTCTTGCAACAATTTAGTTTCTAAATACTTATGCCTCTTGCAATATCTATCTTCCCTATTTGGTGTGTACTTGCAAACCCTCCACAAAAATCGACATGCTTATAAGAAATATTTTCATCATAACTGGTGCAATCATCATTAGTACTATGGATATTCAGCGAGTTCATACTAACAACATTGCAATCATGCTCATCGTTCAAAGATTTAGTGCCAAACATTTTAATGCATTCTTCTTATAAAGTTTGGCACAATTTTCTTTTCCATCATTTTCAAGAAAGACATTAAAAAGATGAAGCATATGAGGCACCCTTAATTCCATTTTTTTGTAGTTTTATTTTATACACTAACTAGTGATAAAACAAGAAACTAAAAGATTCGATTGCAAGATCTAAAGATATACCTTCAAGCACTCACCTCCCCGGCAACGGCGCCAGAAAAGAGCTTGATGCCTACTACACAACTGTCGGATGTCGGGTTCTGGCAGACCCTTAAGGTTCGAACTCTGGGGTGCGCACGAAGATATCTCCCCTACCGATCTACGTACGATCGCCTCGTGAGATCTAAGCTGAAAACAATGAATAACACAAGGGACACAAGACTTATACTGGTTCGGGCCACCGTTGTGGTGTAACACCCTACTCCAGTGTGTGGTGTGGTGGATTGCCTCAGGGGCTGATGATGAACAGTACAAAGGACGAACAGCCTCGCGAGAGGTGTTCTTGAGCTGGTGCGATGAACTACTTGGGTGAGTTCGATCGCCTCTCTCCCTCTGGCTAGGGCTCTATCCGATCTCCCTGTCTATGGTTGTGGCTAGCTATATTTATAGAGGCCCTGGTCCTCTTCCCAAATATTGAGCGGGAAGGGCGCCAACAACGGCCATTTTGAAGGGAAACGTCTAATACAGGTTATCCTGACTAAAGTTGGTCTTTGGCTGCCAAAAGCACTGGTGATGACGCCGTCTTGGGCTCCACGGTGACCTCCATCCTGCCGCTCCGCTGGTCTTGGTCTCGTTGCACTGAAATGGCAACCTTTGCCTGATGCCTTGGTACTCCACCTCTGTGCTTGCCCCCTTTGCACCAAACAGGAAACAAGGACACAACACAGGCCGGCGCCCGCCTAGTCTCGATCGTCATGGCTTGCGTCACGAGCACCTCGCGAGGTACCCTGCCTTGATCTCTCCGCCTCCTCGCGAGCCTGCCTGGCGAGGCCGCTCCTGAGGAAGTCTTGTGTCGTCCGCCCCGCGAGGCTTGGCCCCTCGCGAGGGTCTTGAGTCTTGCGCTGATGAAGATGAGCCATACTGGGCCACCACTTGAGCCACGCCGCAGGCCGCAGGTAGGCAAGTCTGGGGACCCCCGTTCCCAGAACGCCGACAACAACCTCCGGGCCCAAGGCGCGCTCGGACTTGGCTTAGCGGAGAAGCGAAGGGGAAAGTGCGGAGCACCGCGGGCCCCATCAGCCTGCGGCCTTGGGCGCCGCGTGGCGGTTGATTGGATGTGGGCATCTCCGCTTCCCCACGCTTCCCCATTACGCACCTGGCTAGGCAGCCACGAGGCTTGTACACAGTTATCCTCCCTTCACAGCCCGCTCCTTGTTCCAGGAGCTGTCGTAGGGAGGCAAGCATCGGGGAGGCAAGCATCGGCAGGAGCTGGGGGGCCTGATGTCGAGGTGCTGATGTCGCGTGGGACTCCCGAAGCATCATCCTCCGGAGCTTATGGAGCCCCTAGCGAGGTGATGGCTGACGAGGGGGCGCGGCCTGCCACTCCCGAGGCCGAAGTCCCCGAGGCCTCGGCAGGCCACTAAGAGGTGACACTTGGTTGCTCCTCTCAGGCTGGTGCCCTTGATGTAGGCCGTCCCGATGCTTCGGCTCCCATGTTGCACGCCGGCCCGCACGTCGCGAGCCTGGGCCGGTTCCGCATAGATTTTGAGGCCCTTCGCAAGAGGAAGGAGGCTTCCGGTGGTGATGATCGCCCGTTCCGCCCACTGAAGCACATGAAGTAATTTGCCATGGACGAGTAAGTCCCTCCTTTTCACAGTTCCTTGTCTGCATCTCCCTTTCTTGATCATGGTCTTTCAGGATTCCTTCTGACGAGCCCGCGGAGCCGGCTGACGAGCCGCTTCCTCAGGCTTCTCCTCCCTCACCGACCTTGGTCGCCCCGAGTCTGTGTGCTGCCCTAGGTGCAAGCTCGACTGGAGATGCAGGCCGGCTTGCGGCGCGCCTCAATCCTGTCGGCGTGCCGCTCTTCCTTCGTGATCTCTCCTCGGGCACCACCAGCTTGCCCCGAGCTCCTCCACTGATCATAGGCGGCGAGTGGCTGAAGCCAATCTTTGGGTCCTCAGCGGGAGGTGGATCGACGCCCGGCTAGGTCCCCTGCAGGGCTCGCCCGGTGGTCGCAGGGGCACCAGCCCCCTGCCGAGAGGGGGAGAACCACTCCAAGGCCCTCCGCCAGCGTCGACGGCGGAGAATGGTGTTGATGACGTGCTTGGGCATGCGCGGGGGCGCATCGCTCTCCGCCAAGAGTTCCTCCAGAGGGCATCCGATGTAGTGAGCCAGCTCGGCGCAGAGCTGGCGGCTGAAGACGCGCGTCTCGAAGACGAAGGCTTGAGGCTGGTCGAGGAGCGGCGCAAGCTGAAGGCGGCCGTTGGTCTCGCGCGCCACCAGCTTGACCTTGAAAACGCCAGGGCCGAGGCATCCCTGGAAACCTCTCGGGAGGCCTGTTCCCGGGCTCTTGAGGAAGCTCGGGAGGCAGACAAACGATGCGAAGCTGCGGAGGAGCGCGCGTGGGAGCTCCAAGACTGGTGCAACTCCCTGGAGCAGCAGGTGGAGCTGCGCCGATCTGCCCTTGCACTGCTGAAGGGGGGCCCGCCGAGGAGGAGGAGCTCTGGAGGCGCAAAGAAGCGCTGACGTTGGAGACTGCCGAGCGCAACCTCGATCTGGAGCGGTTGGAGACGAGGGAGCGCCAGGTCGCCCAGGCGGAGGACGACGTTGGCGCGCGGGAGGCCCGGATCCAGGAGGAGATCGACCGTCGCGTGGCGGAGGCTCGCGCCGGCCTTGCGCGCGAGTACAAAGAGTGGCTGGAGTTGATCAGGGCTGAAGCCGCGGGCAGGACTGCTGCCCTCCGGACCAGGTTGACTGAAGCCACACAACGAGCTGAGGCCACCGCTGCCGTGCTAGGCTCGGCGCAGGCTGAGCTGGCCTCCTCCCGTGCTGAAATGCTCCTTCTTCAACGGTGGGTTGATGATGCCGAGGCCGTCGCGGAGCAGAATGCGGACGAGATCCGCCAGCGGCAGACGTTGGAACACATGCACGGCCCCATGCTCCGAACGCTCAGGGAAAGGGCTAACACGACCTTGGGCAACATCTGTGAGGCTGCCGCCGAGGAGCCGCATGTGACCAACTATGCCGGCAACCTCCAGTTCTTCACTGACGTGGTGACGCATCTGGAGAACCGCTCTGAGAGGTCTCGCCAGCTGGTGGAGGAACGGAGCCACGGCTTGCTCGCGCGGGCATTCTCCCGCGTCTTTAGCCATCTTCAGAACCTTGATCCCCTCTTCGACTTTGATGCCGCCATCGCCCCGGTGCCTGAGGCCGTCCGAGGCGACCTGGCGCGGTGGGTGGAGGACAATGCTGATGCGCTCGTTCGGGCCTTCACTTCCGACGACGACGGGGTTATCGTTGCTGCCGATGAATGCGTCGTGGTGAACGGTGGTGGAGACGGCACAAACAACAGTGATGAAGAGGCTGGTGGCGACGACGGTGGTGCCAGCGACGCCTCCGGGGACGCCCTGGGAGATGCGGCGAGCGATTTGTCCGATTGATCCCGCGCTTCCTCCCGCTGCGTGCCCTGCGCAGGAAGAGACTTGGGCATGGTCCGGAAGGTTGTGAGAGCATTTTTTGGAGGGGAAGCCCCTCGTGTAAGAAGATTGTTGCCTAGGTGTTGTTAAGATGGGCGCCGGATGAGTGCCTGCATGATACCGTGATTGTCGCGATGAATAAGTTGTCGTGGTTTTACCTTTGTCTTGGCGAGCCTCGAGTGGGCCTGCGGTGTCCATTCAGGGGCCCCGTGGGGGTCCCATTTGACCTTGCGGTGAGAGCCTGGCTGGAGCGAACACCGGCCGCGGGACGGCGAGTGCACGTGCTGGGCCCTGCCCTACTCGCGAGGGGCCCGCGAGAGGGAGGCAGCTATTGTGAATTCCAACTTGAACAGAAATCGGGGCACGAGAAAGCACACGAATAAGACACGACACCCCTCCCCGCACACACAAACGCAAATTCGACTTCAACTTTAGATCCGAGACGAGAAAACTTGTTCGCATGAAAAAGAAATCAAAAGCAAAAGGCCACGTCCGGCAGCTAGTCTAGTCTTCGACGTCTTCTCACCAGCGTGGAGCTAAGTGCTGCCACCGGGCATGGGAGGGAGCCCTCGAGGCCCGAGGGCGGCTCTCCGGAGACTCTGGGGCGTGTACAAACCCAACTCATTATTACATGAGAGTGTCCCGGGCGGCGAGCTTCACATGCACTGGGCCTTCTTCACAGGTACTGGCCTTGCTTCATATCGCCAGATGAGGGCCCCGCCTTGCGCCACCCTTGGCCCCATCGACGGCGACCGGAAACCAGGACGACGCCAATGGGGAAAAGGGGACGCCAGCGGTTCCCCCGACGACCACGGGTCCTCTGCCGGGGGCAGGCCCTGGGGCACCTCCCCGGCAGAGGGCCTACCTCCGAAGAACTCCTTGCTCCGCACGCCGTGGGGGGAGCCTGGCTCCCGACCCTCTCCTGCTGCCCCCATTGCCCTCCTCCTGAGGGGAAGGAGATTGCCGCACTGGGGCAGCCATCCGCTGTGGTGACCTGAACATCCTGTGGCCCATGGTTAGCATAAGCCTGCTCCTGAGGAATTAGCGGTACCCGGTAGTTGTCGAGGCTCCCGTGAGGCTCCTGAAGGAGCTCGGCTTCTGGCGCCTCTTCCTCCCAGCCTGACCCGAGGAACGAGCCGTGGTCTTCCTCCAGCGTGTACCCTCGATCCACCATGTGGGGCACATATGCCTCCGGGGCCACCACCCCAAAGGCCTCGCCGTGGTGCTCCACTGTCAGGACCCCGATCCTAAGTCACACCGATCTAGCATGTAACACATCATATCACTTTGCGGCCTCACGCACGGTATTCCCACGGGTGTCGCCTTACCATGGCCCGGGACCGTTTGCGTCTTTTGGCTCACGTATATGATAGTGTCGCTAGCATCCATATGACAAAGAACCCGGGCCGACATGGCTAGTCGTGAACCCAAAGCGGCGCTAACCTATGGGGACAGGCATACATGAATCACATCGAACATGTCGGTCATCAACGTATATATTCGGGCTGTAGCACTGGGCTAACAGGACTCCGGTATCCCGGGCTGTAGCAGCTAGGCAGGACTCGAATAACACCGCGTGACATTTCCCGAAGGGACGACATAGGAACGAAGTGAAACACATGCCGCCAGTCAAGTGTCCAAGCAGTAGTCTTTGGGCTAGCAGGACTCCGTGAACCGGGCTGTAGCGGACTACTATCGCTCGGAGGCACGAGACTACATTTCCCCATATGAGAGGCTGCCAAGGATAAACAACTAGTTTGTCGGATCCCACACATACCAAGCATTTCAAACATACACACAATATGCTCAATATGTGTAAATACGACGTGGCATCACAACATAACTCTCGACTCAGATATTATTCATTAGGCTCGAGGAGCGAGACATTACAAACATGGGTCTCATGACCCAACACTCGAAACATACAAGTCAAAGCACAAGCGGAAGCTAAACATGTCCGAGTACGCACAACTATAAATGAAAAAGGCTGAGAAGCCTGACTATCTACCAGATCCTGCCGAGGCACAAGATCGTAGCTGAGGTAACAAGCTAAACGTCGAAGTCCAAGCGGAACTACTAGCGAGACTGACGTCTCTCTGCAAAAACATAAATAAGCAAACGTGAGTACAATTGTACTCAGCAAGACTTACATCAGAACTAACTACATATGCATCATTATCAAAAGGGGGTGGTGGAGTTTGACTGCAGCAAGCCAGCTTTGACTCGGTGGCTATCCTGAACTACGACTGCAAGTAACTCTTTTGAGGTGGCGCTACGAGTCCACATATTCACCATATCAATACACCACTATGGACCCGCTCCCGTCTCCCTCACGAGAACGCCATCCATAACACTCACGCTTATCTTGCGCATTTTAGAGTATCCACTTTCACTTGTCTATGAACTGATATAGGCAACCCGAAGTCCTTCTCCGTGGACACGGCTATTCAATAGATCATATTAAACCCTGCAGGGTGTACTTCTTCACACGCTCTCACCACTTACCGCCGTTTACACGACATGTACTCGGCAACCTTCAAGCGGAAGCCCAACGTGGGTGTCGGCCACGGCCTACCTAAACACTCAAGTCCCTAGTCCAGGTTTATCGCCTATTCGGGTTCCATCCGCAGGGAGTCCGGCCGAGGTTTCCCATACAGCCCGAACGATGTGTGCGGGGTTCCCGAGATACCAAACGGGCACTCGGTACACCGAACCACGGTGCCTACCGCAACACAACCCACCCCTAAGGTCAGCGTTGCGTGCGGCCCCAAATGCTACAAACACGAAACTACTTGCAACTCCGGATGAGGACAAGGGTGGTCAAGAAGCCGAGAGGGTCCATTGGTTTTGGGCCCAATGCGTGGTAGTAACTGTTTCATGGATCACAAACACGAACTCAGTTCACGAGGACGGCTGCAATGAGACAACCCACCATGTACTCCTACATGGCCTCTCACCGCTACCTTTACCAAATCGTGTTCACACACTTAGCTCACACACAATAGGACATGTTCATAACAATTCCAATTCATTCCCGATGAATCGACCCGACTCAACTCTAAGCAATAGCAGGCATGACAAACAAGCATAAATGAGTAGGCACAACATGGCTCAAACAATTCCTACTCATGCTAGTGGGTTTCATCTAATTCTTGTGGAATGACAGGTCATGCAAAGGATCAAGGGTTCAGCTACCGCAGCAAGTAACACATGAGTCGTTGTTGTCCTAATGCAGTAAAATAGAGCAGGAGCGAGAGAGTGGGATTATATCGGAATGAACAAGGGGGTTTTGCTTGCCTGGCACTTCTGAAGATAGTATAGTTCTTCATCGGTGTCATCGAACAATCGTCGGAACATCGCTCTCCGAGAGGGACAAACACCATGGCGAGAAAGAACACAATCAATGCAATGCACATATATGATGCATGAGCATGTTAAGGAACTGAATTCACCTAATGCAACAATAATCCAAGTTAGTTGAAGTGGAATTCAAACAAGGTTGAACTCCAACTCCAAATGCTATTTCATAAATTACCCTAATCATGATTCATCCTATTCAGCGAGGTTAACTTGTTCAAACATGCATGATCATGGCATAAACAGATTCTTCATATTTTTCTGATCATTTTTCATATATAAATTATTTCCATCCGAGTTACGGTTGAATTTCTATGATTTATTAAAGTTTAGGGCATTTTCTGAAATTTCCTGAATTAAAATAATTCCAGAAAAGGGGTTTACTGCGTCAGCATGACGTTGGCATGACGTCATCAGGTCAACAGGGCTGGTCCGGGTCAAACTGGCAGTGGGTCCCACGTGTCAGAGTAATTAGCTTAATTAGATTTAATTAAAACTAAACCTAGTTATTAAACAGGGCTGGGCCCCACCTGTCATTGACTCAGGAGAGTCAACCAGGGCCCAACCATGGTCAAATCCCACGCTGGCTGCCGGCGTTTAGCCGCCGGCGAGCCACGCCGCGGGCGAGTGGTTTTGCCACTCCGGCGACCAAATGGCTCATGGAGGGCATCTAGGAGGAGCTGGGAGGAGCCAAGCTCTTGGTGGAGTGGCTTGAGCTCGGGCGGCGGAATCGGCGTCGGCGACGAGGTTGGCGGCCGCCGAGTTTGGCTAACGGCGGTTAAGCGATGCAGGCGCTAGGGGGTGTTGGCGCGATGCTACGTGCTCTGGTGCTGCGCTGAGCACGGAGGTGGGGTTGGCTTGAGCCAATGGGGCTCTAGCCACGCCGCGCGACGAGGCACGGCGGCGGCGGGCTTCGGCCGTGATGGAGACGGTGGCTAGAGGAGGGGAACGAGTCGGGAAGAGGGGAAGCGACTGGGGCTCACCGTGAGTGCGACGATGGCATCGGCGAGCTCGGGAGGCACCGAGCCGATGAATTGGACGGCGAAGTCCGCGGGTCCGAGAAGGGGAAAATGGTGGGGCGGCGCCTCGAGCCTCCGTCAGGAGGCTCGGTGAGGAGGGGAGAGGGCTCGGCGGAGCTCGGGGCATGCCGGGAGGAGAGGGGCGGTGGCCGCGAGGGCAGCGAGGGGCGGCGACGGCGGCCTTCGGTCCCAAGAGAGAGAGAGAGCAGAGGAGGAAATGGGGTCGAGGAGAGAGGAAGAGGACGAGGGGATTTCGGGAGGCGCGTGGCGTCTCCCAAGGCGTCGAGGAGCCAGGCGCGCAGGAGGAGGAGGTGGCGAGCTCGGCGCGTCAGGCGAGTGACACGCCTCGCCAAGAGGCGAGAGGTAGACGACGGGTGAGGGGGTTGCGGTGGTGGGCTGGGCCAACTGGGCCAGCCGAGAGGAGGGGGGTAGAGAAGGTGGGCCAGGTGGGCGCCAGGTAGTCCTTCTCTCTCTCTTTCTTTATTTCTGTTTTTCTATTTTCTGTTTGTTTTAGCTTAGTAAAACACTAAACCATTTAAATAAATCCTGAAAATAATTGTGGGCATTAACTGAATTATTACAGAGGCCCTTAACTATTTTCAAAATTGTTGGAGCATTTAAAATATTAATAGTTTTAAATGCCCCAATTCAAATACAATATGGTTTACTCAAAATCCAAAATGTCTTGGAAAAATATCCATCACCTCTGGATATGGTTTCACCTTTTCCATTAATCATGAACATTTTGCAAACCACTTTGGGTTCTTTGAAGATATTTGAAGTTGAACCTATTTGAATTGTTTTAGTGCTAGGGCTTGGTCATCCCCATTTCAATTTCATGGAAATTAAACATGATGCATGGATGCAATGCTACTAGTTACAAGCAAGCTCTAGGGTTGATCTGGGGCTGTGACAGCTCACCCCCACTAAACAAGAATCTCGCCCCGAGATTCAAGACGTGAGGCAAGAGGAAAACGGAGGTCACAAACTATCACAATCTTCATGATCCATTTGCCCTTCTCGAAGATGTTGATTCATTCCATCATCTTAGTCTTGACGTCTTCGAGATCTTCACCCGGCACGTCAACAGAAAGAAGGGGGAAACCTTACGTGATTCGATCTTCACGAAGATCAAGTAAACACGATCGACTCACGGACTGAGACGGTGACACATCTCGCGTTGAGACACAAAACACATCGAGAGGGATGGAGGAACAAACGATGGGTTTGATTGGTGGCAACAATTCCACGCTTAGAAAGATGGTGGATGGTGTCAAGGTGGTGAGAAAATATTTGCCATGACTCAATAGCGGGGCACCTCGAAAAAGGTGACGCAAAGAACTATTCCCTTAAGTGGCAAAAAGAATTACTTTTGAATTAGAGATCATTGAGACTCTCCATACCAGCCTAAGGCAATCACAAGCGATTATTTGGTGGGATGCAAGGAATGGTACACCCGGACTAGAATGGATGATGTGGACTACCTTGTTGAAGACAACGCAAGGGATGATTTGCTTATCATCGAAGGTGGAGGGGACCCATGGTAAGTCCACTTTTGAAGATGATCTTGAACAGAAATTACTACGAAGGCAGCCCATAGAAATTGGCACAACGGGGTACAAGCTGGGAACGGAATGCAACTGTTCGAATGTTCCAACCATCATATCTGCCTGAGATTCAGATCTGGTTGGTGTTAGGATATTTCAGACTCATCATGTCTGAAAAGGAAGGGTTGCAACACAATTCGACGAGATGGCGTTGCGAGATTCTCGGGATATGAACTACGATAGCAAGCTCCAAAACATGAGCTGGTTCTGCTACAAACCTGTGAACACATTGTCCCAGGCAAGCATGACCACATGGTAGTCTTATAATAAAACACTACCGAGTTCAGGTTGGGAACCATCATCGAGGATATCGGAGTTTAACATAAGTCATATGATTGGCTCTTATGAAGAAACTTCTTCTCCTTGTACAAATCAGTTAGTGGCTTGGTGTGCTAGGAATACATACGGAATGAAGATGATCAGTCTATCAAACCATAGAATACTTCGCACATGCATGACCGACTTGGAATGATTCCAGAGGAAGCAAAACAAACCTTTCTCAAGTTCATGGCGGCAACTTACATCAGATGCACATGAACTAGAGGAAGTCACTACTTTCATCCAAACATATGCTTCATGAACAAAACACGAAGAAATGCTTACACAAGTTTCCAACACTAGGTTGATGTTCAACATGACTCATGGGGGAGACAAAATGCTACTGATGGGCTCAACAGCAACTCATCGGAATTTCCATATCACTGGACTTCCACCATCATGTGAACACGTTGATAGCATTGGTCAGACCAAAGATGTAATGGTGTATGCTCGAGGATCAACCACGAGTAAGACAACATTACGAATATCGTTGGTTCTGATTTGACTTGACAATGGCCCATACTCAAATCAAAGAATTGGTAGGACAATAGGTCCAACAACTGATCACGAGGACCAATCGATGAAGATATCATCCTTCTTCAACACACACTACACAAGAATATCCCTTTGGAGCGAACTAAGTTAGGCAAGCTTTTATCTTCCAACTCTCCAAGTTATTGTCTAGCTTAACCAACTAGCTCGGGATATCCAACACAGATTCTTGGAGAAAGGGTGGTCCACAGGAACCAACTTGATCACGAGCTCAACATAACGATCGAGAAACAACCCGTAACACTTCCAAGAAGATATTTGGAAATTCACGAACCACCGGTATGTTACTAAGCTCGAGAGCAATCTTGCTTTTCGGGCAAGACGAAATGATCAAATGAGTGAGGACTTGACACAATCCTAACTCATCAATCGAAGTGTGCACCAGAAATAAGGACTAGGTAGCACGATCAATCTTAGGATGATGGTTTAATAACCAACACGCTAAGAATGAGAATATTGTCCATTCACTACCAAGCAACGAGTTGCTCGGAGTATTGATGTCACACATCACAATTCACTTGTCGGCTTTCCGGTTGCATCAACACGGAACCGAGAAATGAACAATGATGGTGAGAAGTACCACTGCATCAAGAATTCCTAGGAGGTTGTGCAATTCCCATGACATTCTTGACATAAGATGGCAATACTTGAGGTAGAACAGAATCAAAAGCTGAATTGGCATTTTGATCTGCGGGATACAACTACTTGGACCCAATCCTAGAAATGGATGAGGTACTGGAGTTTGTTTCTCCTAGTCATTCCGGAATAGAATGGCTTGACGGACCACAAGGATAAAATGCATCGATGAACACAAATGCACATATACCCTTGGCTATCAATTGATAGATGAAGGTCAGAAGGCATCTAAGAGAACAACTCAAAGGAACATATAATTTTCTGAGTTGTGGATGCACAGATTAGTATGTCGAGCAAGCTCAACATTTCTTCCGGATAACCCATGCAGAAAGGTAGAATTGGCAGATTCACAATTATGAATGGAGTACTTCTCAAGAGCACTCTTATTGTGATGTTTTGGTTCAAAAGAACTGCTGCCATAATTAGTTCATGGTATTTGGAAGAAGGAGAATACCACGGACTTCGAGGACTATCGCAAAGGTTACTAATATCCTAAAGGCACTAGCAAATACTAACAACATGAAGTAGGATGAATCTCGGGTTCAGCAACCCAGGAGTAGAATGCCTACTACTAAATGGCATCACGGGATGCTTTCGAAAATGATGGCCAGAATCATCACACTTGGGATATAAAAGCATTGCTAAATTGCTAGATGACTTCCTAAACATCTAGGGTCATAATAATAGTTCCAACATATATGTCGAGGCAATGGAGTACCTCGACTGACTGGTTAGTGTGCTTAATCTGGCCCAAAAGGACATCGGGAACAGAAGAAAGGATTTGCAAATGCATCGGACTATTTAGAGACACAGGATGACTCGGACAGAGATAACGGCTGTAAATGCTCAAAATGATTTGAGACATCCTGCAAGAATGGTGGCATAACCACTCAACAACATCATAACAAGATTACGAGATCAACAGTTATCATACGTAAATAGTAGGAACTAAACCGAGGATTAAACCCACAATCTTATAGGTCTATGGATTAGTAACACGTCATCCTCGATAGATAGATGAGAAGCCTAGTTCTTAAACCCGTAGAAGAGAAGAGGATGACTCGGATCAAGGCCATGAGGTATAAGGAGTAAAAAGAGCCTTACGTTCCCTTCCACAATCAATTCCCTTACATAGCTAAAGCATTTCTAGACACAACTTCGACCAGTTTGGCTTGGTAATCCTACAGGCAGTCAGGCTCTGATACCAACGCTGTCAGGACCCCGATCCTAAGTCACACCGATCTAGCATGTAACACATCATATCACTTTGCGGCCTCACGCACGGTATTCCCACGGGTGTCGCCTTACCATGGCCCGGGACCGTTTGCGTCTTTTGGCTCACATATATGATAGTGTCGCTAGCATCCATATGACAAAGAACCCGGGCCGACATGGCTAGTCGTGAACCCAAAGCGGCGCTAACCTATGGGGACAGGCATACATGAATCACATCGAACATGTCGGTCATCAACGTATATATTCGGGCTGTAGCACTGGCTAACAGGACTCCGGTATCCCGGCTGTAGCAGCTAGGCAGGACTCGAATAACACCGCGTGACATTTCCCGAAGGACGTACATAGGAACGAAGTGAAACACATGCCGCCAGATCAAGTGTCCAAGCAAGAGTCTTTGGGCTAGCGAGGACTCCGGTGAACCGGGCAGAAGCGGACTACTATCGCTCGGAGGCACGAGACTACATTTCCCCATATGAGAGGCTGCCAAGGATAAACAACTAGTTTGTCGGATCCCACACATACCAAGCATTTCAAACATACACACAATATGCTCAATATGTGTAAATACGACGTGGCATCACAACATAACTCTCGACTCAGATATTATTCATTAGGCTCCGAGGAGCGAGATATTACAAACATGGGTCTCATGACCCAACACTCGAAACATACAAGTCAAAGCACAAGCGGAAGCTAAACATGTCCGAGTACGCACAACTATAAATGAAAAAGGCTGAGAAGCCCGACTATCTACCAGATCTGCCGAGGCACAAGATCGTAGCTGAGGTAACAAGCTAAACGTCAAGTCCAAGCGGAACTACTAGCGAGACCGACGCCTCTCTCTGCAAAAACATAAATAAGCAAACGTGAGTACAATTGTACTCAGCAAGACTTACATCGTAACTAACTACATATGCATCATTATCAAAAGGGGTGGTGGAGTTTGACCGCAGCAAGCCAGCTTTGACTCGGTGGCTATCCCGAACTACGATTGCAAGTAACTCTTTTGAGGTGGCGCACGAGTCCACATATTCACCATATCAATACACCACTATGGACCCGCTCCGTCTCCCTCACGAGAACGCCATCCATAACACTCACGCTTATCTTGCGCATTTTAGAGTATCCACTTTCACTTGTCTATGAACTGATATAGGCAACCCGAAGTCCTTCTCCGTGGACACGGCTATTCAATAGATCATATTAAACCTGCGCAGGGTGTACTTCTTCACACACGCTCACCACTTACCGCCGTTTACACGACATGTACTCGGCAACCTTCAAGCGGAAGCCCAACGTGGGTGTCGGCCACGGCCTACCTAAACACTCAAGTCCCTAGTCCAGGTTTATCGCCTATTCGGGTTCCATCCGCAGGGAGTCCGGCCGAGGTTTCCCATACAGCCCCGAACGATGTGTGTAGGGTTCCCGAGATACCAAACGGGCACTCGGTACACGGCCACGGTGCCTACCGCAACACAACCCACCCCTAAGGTCAGCATTAAATGCGGCCCCAACATGCTACAAACACCGAAACTACTTGCAACTCCGGATGAGGACAAGGGTGGTCAAGAAGCCGAGAGGGTCCATTGGTTTCAGGCCCAATGCGTGGTAGTAACTGTATCATGGATCACAAACACAGAACTCAGTTCCTGAGGACGGCTGCAATGAGACAACCCACCATGTACTCCTACATGGCCTCTCACCGCTACCTTTACCAAATCGTGTTCACACACTTAGCTCACACACAATAGGACATGTTCATAACAATTCCAATTCATTCCCGATGAATCAGACCCGACTCAACTCTAAGCGAGAGCAGGCATGACAAACAAGCATAAATGAGTAGGCACAACATGGCTCAAACAATTCCTACTCATGCTAGTGGGTTTCATCTAATTCTTGTGGAATGACAGTCATGCAAAGGATCAAGGGTTCAGCTACCGCAGCAAGTAACACATGAGTCGTTGTTGTCCTAATGCAGTAAAATAGAGCAGGAGTGAGAGAGTGGGATTATATCGTAATGAACAAGGGGGTTTTGCTTGCCTGGCACTTCTGAAGATAGTATAGTTCTTCATCGGTGTCATCGAACAATCGTCGGAACATCGTCTACCGAGAGGGGACAAACACCAAGGCGAGAGAAAGAACACAATCAATGCAATGCACATATATGATGCATGAGCATGTTAAGGAACTGAATTCACCTAATGCAACAATAATCCAAGTTAGTTGAAGTGGAATTCAAACAAGGTTGAACTCAACTCCAAATGCTATTTCATAAATTACCTAATCATGATTCATCCTATTCAGCGATGTTAACTTGTTCAAACATGCATGATCATGGCATAAACAGATTCTTCATATTTTTCTGATCATTTTCATATATAAATTATTTCCATCCGAGTTACGGTTGAATTTCTATGATTTATTAAAGTTTAGGGCATTTTCCAAATTTCCTGAATTAAAATAATTCGAAAAAAGGGGTTTATCTGCGTCGGCATGACGTTGGCATGATGTCATCAGGTCAACAGGGCTGGTCCGGTCAAACTGGCAGTGGGTCCCACGTGTCGAGTAATTAGCTTAATTAGATTTAATTAAAACTAAACCTAGTTATTAAGCGAGTATGGGCCCCACATCATTGACTCAGAGAGTCAACGAGGCCCAACCATGGTCAAATCCTGGCTGGCTGCGGCGTTTAGCCGCAGGCGAGCCCGGCGGGGCGGCGAGTGGTTTTGCCACTCCGGCGACCAAATGGCTCATGGAGGGCATCTAGGAGGAGCTGGGAGGAGCGAAGCTCTTGGTGGAGTGGCTTGAGCTCGGGCGGCGGAATCGGCGTCGCGGACGAGGTTGGCAGCCGCGGAGTTCGCCAACGGCGGTTAAGCGATCAGGGCGCTAGGGGTGTTGGCGCATGCTCGTGCTCCTGGTGCTGCGCTGAGCACGGAGGTGGGGTTGGCCGAGCCAATGGGGCTCTAGCCACGCCCGGCGACGAGGCACGGCGGCGGGCTTGGGCTTCGGCCGATGGAGGCAGTGGCTAGAGGAGGGGAACGAGTCGGGGAAGAGGGGGAAACGACTCGGGGGCTCACCGTGAGTGCGACGATGGCATCGGCGAGCTCGGGGAGGCACCGGAGCCGATGAATTCGACGGCGAAGTCCGGCGGGTCCGAGAAGGGGGAAAATGGTGGGGCGGCGCCTCGGGGCACTCCGGCGTCGGGAGGCTCGGTGAGGAGGGGAGAGAGGGCTCGGCGGAGCTCGGGGGCATGCCGGGGAGGAGAGGGGGTGGCGGTGGCCGCGAGGGCAACGAGGGGCGGCGACGGTGGCGCTCGGTCCGGGCGAGAGAGAGAGAGCAGAGGAGGAAATGGGGTCCAGGGAGAGAGGGAAGAGGACGAGGGATTTCGGGGAGGCGCGTGGCATCTCCGGGCGTCGAGGGGGAGCCAGGCAGGCGTGCAGGGAGGAGGTGGCGAGCTCGGCGCGCGTGCGGGCGACACGCCTCTGCCAGTAGGCAGAGGTAGACGACGGGGTGAGGGGGTTTGCGGTGGTGGGCTGGGCCAACTGGGCCAGCCAGGAGGAGGGGGGGGGAAGAGAAGGCTGGGCCAGGTGGGCGCCAGGTAGTCCTTCTCTCTCTCTTTCTTTATTTCTGTTTTTCTATTTTCTGTTTGTTTTAGCTTAGTAAAACACTAAACCATTTAAATAAATCCTGAAAATAATTGTGGGCATTAACTGAATTATTACAGAGGCCCTTAACTATTTTCAAAATTGTTGGAGCATTTAAAATATTAATAGTTTTTAAATGCCCCAATTCAAATACAATATGGTTTACTCAAAAATCCAAAAATGTCTTGGAAAAATATCCATCACCTCTGGATATGGTTTTCACCTTTTTCCATTAATCATGAACATTTTTGCAAACCACTTTGGGTTCTTTGAAGATATTTGAAGTTGAACCTATTTGAATTGTTTTAGTGCTAGGGCTTGGTCATCCCCATTTCAATTTCATGGAAATTAAACATGATGCATGGATGCAATGCTACTAGTTACAAGCAAGCTCTAGGGTTGATCTGGGGCTGTGACATCCACACGCCATGCAGCTCGACTTGAAGCTCCGTCTTGGGGACGGTAAGGTGGCGGCCCGTCGGGACCAAAGGCAGCGACGCGCATGCCCTCGCTTACCAGGGGCGGTGCCGGCGCAGCCTGCTGCTCAGCGCTGATGGCCAGGCCGGTGTTGATGAAGCCTTGAGGCATGCCAGGGGGCGCGTGGGCGTGGATCGGCCCGCCCCGTGATCCTCCCGGGGCCTGGGGTGGAAGCTGGACGCAGAACGGGGGAGCCCCTGACGCAGCGGCATCCAGGAGCTCGGCGACGCGTTACAGCAGCACGTCGCGGCCGCTCTCTTGCAGTCTGCACCGCAGCAGCTCTTGCGCCACCGTGAGCGCGGCCTTCATGTTTGCCTGCTCCCATCGGGTGTGCGGCGCCGTGGCCGTAGCGTGGCTTGAGGCCCTTGCTGCCGATCGTACTTGCCGTGGAGTGAGGGCAGGGGACGCCTGACCGCGCCGCCCGCATCCCGCAATGTTCTGCGGGGCGCGGGCTGCCTGGGGTGCGGGGTTGAGGTCACCTTGAGTAGGCAGCACGGCATGGGCAGGCCATGCCGCCCAGCGGCCAGAGTTGGCTGTCGGGTCGCCGGACATGGAGGCGATGACGCGGCGGAGTGTAAGACGGAAGAAAGAAGATTCTGGTGCACCCCTACCTAGCACGCCAAATGTCGGATGTCGGGTTCCGGCAGACCCTTAAGGTTCGAACTCTGGGGTGCGCACAAAGATCTCTCCCCTACCGATCTACGTCCGATCGCCTCGTGAGATCTAAGCTGAAAACGATGAACAACACAAGGGACACAAGACTTATACTGGTTCGGGCCACCATTGTGGTGTAATACCCTGCTCCAGTGTGTGGTGTGGTGGATTGCCTCAGGGGCTGATGATGAACAGTACAAAGGACGAACAACCTCGCGAGAGGTGTTCTTGAGCTGGTGCGATGAACTGCTTGGGTGAGTTCGATCGCCTCTCTCCCTCTGGCTAGGGCTCTATCCGATCTCCCTGTCTATGGTGGTGGCTAGCTCTATTTATAGAGGCCCTAGTCCTCTTCCCAATTATTGAGTGGGAAGGGCGCCAACAACGGCCATTTTGAAGGGGAACATCTAGAACAGGTTATCCTGGCTAAAGTTGATCTTCGGCTGCCAAAAGCACTGGCGATGACGCCGTCTTGGGCTCCACGGTGACCTCTATCCTGCCGCTCCACTGGTCTTGGTCTTGTTGCACTGAAATGGCAACCTTTGCCTGACGCCTTGGTACTCCACCTCTGTGCTTGCCCCCTTTGCACCAAAGAGGTAACAAGGACACAGCGCAGGCCGGCGCCCGCCTGGTCTCGATCGTCATGGCTTGCGTCACGAGCACCTCGCGAGCTACCCTGCCTTGATATCTCCGCCTCCTCGCGAGCCTGCCTGGCGAGGCCGCTCCTAAGGAAGTCTTGTGTCGTCCGCCCCGCGAGGCTTGGCCCCTTGGGAGGGTCTTGAGTCTTGCGCTGATGAAGATGAGCCGTACTGGGCCACCACTTGAGCCACGCCGCAGGCCACAGGCAGGCAAGTCTGGGGACCCCCGTTCCCAGAACGCCGACAACAACCTTCTTCTTGTAGACGTCGTTGGGCCTCCAAGTGCAGAGGTTTGTAGGACAGTAGCAAATTTCCCTCAAGTGGATGACCTAAGGTTTATCAATCCGTGGGAGGCGTAGGATGAAGATGGTCTCTCTATAACAACCCTGCAACCAAATAACAACGAGTCTCTTGTGTCCCCAACACAGCCAATACAATGGTAAATTGTATAGGTGCACTAGTTCGGCGAAGAGATGGTGATACAAGTGTAGTATGGATGGTAGATATAGGTTTTTGTAATATGAAAATATAAAAATAGCAAGGTAACAAGTAATAGAAGTGAGCGTAAACGGTATTGCAATGCGTTGAAACAAGGCCTAGGGTTCATACTTTCACTAGTGCAAGTTCTCTCAACAATAATAACATAATTGGATCATATAACTATTCCTCAACATGCAACAAAGAGTCACTCCAAAGTCACTAATAGCGGAGAACAAACGAAGAGATTATTGTAGGGTACGAAACCACCTCAAAGTTATTCTTTCGGATCGATCTATTCAAGAGTTCGTACTAGAATAACACCTTAAGACACATATCAACCAAAACCCTAATGTCACCTAGATACTCCAATGTCACCTCAAGTATCCGTGGGTATGATTATACGATATGTATTAAACAATATCAGATTCATCTATTCAAACCAACACAAAGAACTTCAAAGAGTGCCCCAAAGTTTCTACCAGAAAGTCAAGACGAAAAGTGTGCCAACCTCTATGCATAGATTCCCACGGAACCCGCAAGTTGATCACCAAAACAAACATCAAGTGGATCAATAGAATACCCCATTGTCACCATGGGTATCCCACGCAAGACATACATCAAGTGTTCTCAAATCCTTAAAGACTCAATCCGATAAGATAACTTCAAAGGGAAAACTCAATCAATTACAAGAGAGTAGAGGGGGAGAAACATCATAAGATCAACTATAATAGCAAAGCTCGCGGTACATCAAGATCGTGCCAAATCAAGAACACGAGAGAGAGAGAGAGAGACCAAACACATAGCTACTGGTACATACCCTCAGCCCCGAGGGTGAACTACTCCCTCCTCGTCATGGAGAGCGCCGGGATGATGAAGATGGCCACCGGTGAGGGTTCCCTCCTCTGGCAGGGTTCCGGAACAGGGTCTCGATTGGTTTTTGGTGGCTACAGAGGCTTGCGGCGGCGGAACTCCTAATCTATTCTTCTTTCTAGAAGTTTGGGTTTATATAAGAGGTGTTGGAGTCGGGAACAAGTCAGGAGGTCCCCGAGGTGGCCACGAGGCAGGGGGGCACGCCCGGGGGGTAGGGCGTGCCCTCCACCCCCGTGGTGGCCTCTAGACTCTTTTGGCCCACTTCCGGTATTCCGTGGGCTTCTTCTGGTCCAAAAATGATCTTTGTCAAATTTCAGCTCAATTGAACTCCGTTTGGTTTTCCTTTTCTGCGATACTCAAAAACAAGGAAAAAACAAAAACTGGCACTGGGCTCTAGGTTAATAGGTTCGTCCCAAAAATCATATAAAATAGCATATAAATGCATATAAAACATCCACGGTTGATAATATAATAGCATGGAACAATAAAAAATTATAGATACGTTGGAGACGTATCAGCTACTCACTCCGATGGAGGCCACAGAGTGTATGGTTACTGGATCTATCCGGTGGGAGATGGTAGCACGGGGTATTTTCAACCGGTTTGGGTGGTGGTCATGTAATAGGACAGGCAATTGGTTTTCCTATCTTTCTTATGCCAGTCGGTTGTGGCTTTACTTTTTGCTGCTCTTTGTGAGCATTTTTTGTTCTTTTGTTTGAGACATCAAGACTTGTGTTGAACCTATTTGCTTATTAATTAAGTTGGCCATATGCATCGTTCTGATGCAGAGGCCGGGGAACTCCCTCTTTTCGAAAAAAAAACTAGCAACTTCGATGAGCGAGAAGATGGCTGGCAAGTTTTGGTGCCGAAGCTAGGAATCGCTGTTGTGATTTAGTGACGCTTGGATTGCCACAGTAATATTTCGATGCCTAGGCGGCTAAGTTTAAGGCCAACTCCAACGAGTGACTCTATTTGGTCCGACGGCGTCTTTTTGGGTCGAAACAGATACAAATCGCGGCTCAACGCGCGCGTGTAAACGGATGGGCATCTATTTTTTGTCCTTCATCCACCCATTTCCGATCCAAATTTAGGACGCGTTTGCAAATAAACGGATAACGCGCATACGGGCGGGGGTGCTCTGTTTGCCCTCCCCTAGCCCCCCCATCGGCGAGAAATTTCCCTTTTCCCCCTTCCCTATTTGGCTTTACACCTCCCCCTCCCCCCCTCGTCATAGCCACCGCCCATGTTCCGGTCACTCCATCACTGTGTAGGCCAGCCGCCCAAGCCCCGACGAATCCACACAAATCCTTCCGCCCTGTCGGCTGCTTTCGGATGATTTCTTGCCAGCGTTTGTAAGCTTTCTTTGCCACCTCCGGTACCAGAGAAACCAACGCCGCCAACGGCACCCATCGGCCCCAACACCGTCTGCCTCGTGCTGCAAGGCCGCCTGCCACTGCCCTTCTCTGCTTCTAGAGGCCTGCTGCCTTCACGAGGCGGTTGGGTTGCTCTTCATCGGCCGCATCTCCATCATAACCATAACGTGTTCGACACTTTGCTCGCAAGGTACCATGGATAGTGGGAACGCGTATTTTTTTCAACAACTTCATTTGTTCATCAGATGACGAAGAGCTTGTGTTTGCTGCATTGATCGTCAATGACCACATTGCTAGGTAGCAGCCTAGGTTCACGGGATCAATCTCGGGCCATGCTCCGGCGTTGAACCACAATAGAGAGAGAGAGAGAGAGAGAGAGAGAGTTGCCATGCCCTGCTCTACGCAATTACTTTGAGGATTCCGCGCTCTTCAAACACCATCTTTTTCGGCGCCACTTCCGGATGGCTTATGTGTAAATAGATGATAATTAATGCACCACAATCATGTAAATTTATGTATATAATACCATGGTAACTTTGAACTTCGGGGAGGAGAAGAGGCGTTGAAACATACTTGATTTTTGTGGAGTACTCATTTTTGTGTGTAAATAGCATGTTACTTTTACGCACCGCAGATCTACTAAGTTACGCACAAGCACTATGGTAACATTGACCTGAGGAAGGAGGGTTGTTGAAGTATACACCAGTAATTTCTATGTAAATAACATGGTAGTTTTTGAACGACGGACCTGATAACTTACGTTTAAAATTCGTGGTATCTTGGACATTAACATTTAACAACATGGTATGTTGAGCATGAGTAGCCTGATAAGTTTAGTGTGAATTACCAGATAAATCTATCACGAGTAGCCTGGTACCTGTAGCATGAGCAGTCTTGATTCAGTTAATTCAAACTTAGTTATATGTATACAAATTAGATGTCAATCAATAAACCTGCTTATATGATTTGTTAGTCCAGTTGGTTACTAGAGGTAGCCTTGGAAGGGGAGATCCTGAGTACAACTCCTGCTTTGTACACTCTTTTTTTCAAAGAAGTGTGCGATAGGCGGAAACGTCTTACCTCAACCTGAGGCAACGTGCTACGTGTTTATAGGCAGGGGCGCACCTCCCTAGAAGTGCATACATCCTTGGAGATTTTATATGAGGGATACAACTTGGAGAACAAGAGATAGAGGTTGTTACATGAGATAAGATTACATCAGAAACAACTATCTATCCTCACTACTGCAGGAGACTACTAACACGACACTACGATCGGGGACCCTTTGCCGAAACTGTGTGCGATGCATAATCGCAAACTATGGTGTAAAAAACCCGTCAAAAAAGGTGCAAAACGTTTGCGATGATGTATGCATCAAACACGATTCAGGTTTTAGTTGCGTGTGCGATGAAGGGCATATGGTTAATCCATTCAAACTGTCTGCGATGAGGCAGACCAACAGAAATGGGCAGCCATAACAATGTGTGTGTGATGCAGGACACACGGTTAATCCATTCGAACTGTTTGCGATGAGGTAGAACAACAGAAACGGATAGCCATATCAATGTGTGTGCGATACACGGCATATGGTTAACTCAGACGAACTGTTTTTGATTAGGGAACACAACAAAAACGGTTCAACTTAACAAGATGTGTGATATGCAGCATACAGTTCACATGGATGAACTGCTTGCGATGAGCCAAAAGAACATAAACGAGTTGTGTAAACAAGATGTGTGTGATACGTGGCAAACAGCCGACTCGGATGAACTGTTTGCGATGAGAAATTACAACACAGACGGTCAATACAGTTACTTCGTGTGTGATTCTGTGTGTACAAAAAACTTTGGAAAATGCAAACTAGTTGCTTGCAGTGGCTAGGAGTATCGCACATGAAGCGTCTGCGAGTACTCGTGTGCGATGATTAGTATGTTACACATACGTTTCCTTATGTGAACATGTGTGTGAATTTGCAATATGGACAGTTAATATGCAAATGCCTTCTGGACATCGGGCACATGCTTAAACTCAATGAACTGTGTATGATACTAATACTTTCCATGAAAATTTATGAACTTGGGTAACACCATTTGAGTAACATATATATAGTGGTTACACTATTCGACAAAAGGAGGATCTTCGTAACACGGTTTTGACAACTATATGATCCATATCTACATACTTAACATAGTAACAACTATCACATTTTAAGAGGCTAAGGGCCAACAACCATATGGTCCATATCTACATACTTAACATATATAGTAATAGCTAGCACATTTTAAGAGGCTAAGGGCCAACAACCACAACTATCCACTAGAAGCAGCTTGATCACGGCAACTCGGCATCTCGTCAATGAAAAGGAAGAGCCCTCTTGTGCCTTGGTGAGCAGGAGTAGAACAGTGTCTCCAATTTTCCAATATGGATGCATTGCCACGAGAAGCGAGAACTTGTTAATTTGAATGGTTCCATTTTTGCGAGAAATGCAGTACCTTGCAATCACTTTGGCGTTATTAGCAGGCACAAGTGTAATTTGACCACGCTGGGAAATCGATCCAGGAACAGCTACACGGGGCAATTTCTATTGACATGTAGAATAAAAAACAATTGTAACATATCGTTGAAGATATATATAGTTTTTGAGCATCAACATTAAAATAAGACTTTTACCGGTAGCTTTGTGCACACAATTGGTCTTGTTCAATTATGCACCATAGGTCTAATTAATCCCATCCAAAATCCAGATTCATACGTTGTGCTATCTCTATCGATTATCAACAAAGTTTATGACATGCTTCAAGTCCTTCCAAAGGAAATTTGGCACGCTTAGTAACATACGATCGCTCACTATGCATCCAACGATCCTCGCTTAAAATGTGGAAAGGTATTATTTATTCAGAACATGGCGTAAGAATATATAGTGCGCATAAATTGGTAAATAGAATTTGTTACTGCCTAGGAACGGAGTCAGAATATGATATCAGAATTGGTTGCTTAAATAGTGATCAATTGGTTGCTTAAATAGTGATCAATTGGTTGCTTAAATAGTAATATGATAGCATGGAGAAAGTTGAAAGGACACTAACCTCGATCAGACTTTGATCGGCTGATGACGTTGGGGAAGTAAACATCCATGTTAATTAGACCAGGCTGTGGTGCACGCACTAGAATTTTATTGCCAGCTTTCAGTTCATAACACTTAGACATTTTTCTCCAAAGGTTCGCATTAAAATAGGAGTGACCATATTTATCAAGTTTTACGCTAACCGTCATTGTAAACCCATGTTGCATTGTCAATATGACATCCTGGGAGTCATCAGCAAAGTAAAGCCCAAGATTTCCTTCTACTCCTGTGCTTGCAAAGCAAGGGATGTATTGCTTGAAATGAAAATTAAGATCGTAAATTAGATATATTGAAATAACCGAGCAAGATGCAAATATGGGAGTAACTGATAGAACATATCCATATATAGATGCAAGCAAAGTACAAAAATATAGAATTAAAAATAGATAATGTAACAAAGATTTGATGCAAATATATAGATAATCATTACAAAAAAATACACTTTCGTGATGATACGTGTTTGTCACAGTAGGTCGCATTTTTTGTCATGCATGTACATCCATGACAAATTTATGACAGAATCAAGATAGTCATACCTGTGCTATCGTAGAAGTGTTCCATGACATTACCAAAATTATCATCACGGAAGTGTACACTTCCATGACGATAAATCGCGTGTCACAGAAGTTCTTTCATCAAGGGTGACCGACACGTGGCATCCACCGTAACGGAACGCTGTTAAGCTATCGGGTCGGGTTTTGGATCCGATAACCCGTTAACAGCCCCGACCAATGGGAAATTTCCACGTGTAAAATTCTTATTGGATGGACGAAACACGTGTCAGCTCGTCAGTGGGTCAGATAGGCGCCTATGATATGTCGACACGTGCCACGGCCCACCGCTGGCCCATTTAGCTTACAAAGCCGACCCGTTTGACTTGGTCAAAAGTTAACGGGCTGGCCCATGAAAAGCCTATTAACGGTCTCTTCGCAAATAGCCCATTTTACGGCCCGTTAACTCACGGCCCCTTAGGCCCTAAAGGAAATCGGCCCAACAAGGTCATGTGGGCCGTCGAATATAACACCAGCCCATTTCACTTTCGGCCCATGTATGGCCCACGCCGTCTTTCAGCCCATATGAGGCCTTCAGATCTTCGCCCTTTACTGGCCCACGGTGACTCTAGCCCATAATGAACAGTAATTTTCTTTGTACCCGTTAACGGCCGTGATTTACATTGGCCGTTTCCAGCCCGTGTTAGCTTTCGGCCTATTGACGACCCATACGTTCTTGGGCTCCTTTTCGGCCCTCGATTACTTCCGCCCACACCGCCTGTTCCCCTAATGGGCCAAATTTGGCCCATGGCAAGAGTCGGCCCGTTACTGGCCTGTTCCCCTAATGGGCCAAATTCGGCCCATGGCAAGAGTCGGCCCGTCACTGGTTTGTTACCCTAATGGGCCAAATTCGCCCATGGCAAGAGTCGCCCGCTTCGCCTCGTTAACCCGCTCGCGCCGCTTCCGCCCGTCCCTATATTCTCGCCCATTAATGACCCGTTATGCCTGTGATGTAATTAAGCCTTTGCTGTCCTACGGACCGTTAACGGCCCGCTACCGTCGGGCCGATACCAATTACGCCTCGACACGGCCCATGTGGACCCATTTATCCGACGGCCCGAGGCCCACCGATTACAGGCCCATTTATCGACGGCCCGTAGGATACCCATGGATCCTACAGCCCGTATATGGCCCATGGTAGTTGCGGCCACTAGCAAACCAGGGAAAAAGAAGACTAGGAAATAAATAAGGCCGAAACTAACGCTAGGCTATTAAGGCGATTGCATAGATTACATCCACTCGGCATCAAAGATCGCCACCAAAGGCAAATATAGGGAACACCCTACACTATACAAAAATGGCTTGTTTTTTCTTCTTGACCGTGGCTGCACGTTAAGAATAAATTTTGTATCACACCAAAACAAATTACAACTATATAACAAAAGGAAGGTTGGCATAAAACTTAATAGCCTAGCGATAAATGCACCACCGAAGTTCAAGCTCAGTTCATTTGATCCGACCACACGCTTTCATGTTGTATTGTCCGATGGAGCACCATAACCCTCGCCTTCATTTCCCTAGGCTCTGAACAACATAGCAAATGTCCGATAGTCCGTTTCAAAACCATGCATATCTTGACGACATTGAGCAATGTTTCTCCTTGTTTCACAAAGGGTCTCTATTAGGGAATGGACTTGTGTCCGAGCGCAGATACAACATTGCTTTGAGCTTGCATATCTTGATCATGAGGCAGTTTGGACGATATTGCCTTAACAACCAACCCAAGATACGCAGAACGTGCTTTTAGCACCGTTAGTGGATGTCTCGACCCACTGCAGCAAGAGCTGACATTGCGGTTATAGTTGCCTCGCCACCTTCAGAAGGTGGCGGTTCCACCATTTTTTCCATAGCTTGCTGAAAAGTTGAGGTTTTACATTAGTAGTACCAGAACAGAAGATATTAAGGAGGCAGCAAAACAAAACAAAATAACTTTGGTCCATATACAGAACTTATTCTGGTGAACCCATGTAAAATATTAGTTGTATTTTATTGCAAAGTACATAATAAAACTAGGTTCCAAACATATTACCATGTACCATCGCTAATGTATTGTCTATTTCTTCACATTATATTGGGGGCTAAGGATAAAGAGACAAAGTTTATAATACGGTAAGCATAGTATGACATCATTCATATCACAAAATAACTGAGAACAGACAAACATGCAATTGTAACGTTGTGTGGGCAAGTCCAGCACGGAACTAGATTATGGGTCAAGATCAAAGGAACATCACTCCTCTCTTTTAAACCTTGTAAGGTGCAATGATACGCTAAGACAATTGTGTATAAAATTGAAAAGAGTAATAGACATTGGCTGCAAACCATGCGTTCAAGGCACAAGTCGAGTAAGTAGTAGTTAAAAGGCATGAGGATTAAGGACTTACAACAATGGGCTTTGACTGTGTAGTCATGCCCTTCTTCTTGCTGGTGTGACAGTCCTTGAAGATTCCCACAGCATTTGGTTCAGTACTTTTGGTCCTTGCGGCTTTCCTCTCGCATTTCAACAAGTCAATATAGATCTGATAATATGGTACAACGAAAAGAGTGAAACAACAGCTAATTACAAGAGCCTCACAGCAGTGCAATATAGCTACGAGATCCTCGCTGCATTGGAATTTCACTTTAACGGTTGGCCTTGTTCTTTGAACAGTTCACCTACAAGAAGATAGATTTGTGTGGCACATGCGTAAATAGGACTTCAACATGTGATCCGATCACATATATATAATGTACCGATACTTTGGATCAGTCCAAGGTTTAACAAGGCCCTCCAGTCTTCATCCGATATTTTTCCATCGGAGATGTTTGGGAAAGTTCACCGTTAGCCTTGCCTTCAAAGTGAGTTTTCCTCAAGTTATACCGATACTATCGCAGAGCAGACTTGAAAACATGGGTGCAAGCTTGTCCGGTTGCATCATCTTGGCTATCCAACTTGGACCTCATCTGTTGAAAATTATGGGAGTCTCATTATCAAGAACCTAGAAAGTATGGGATGAGCAAGATGATATTACTAGTTTCCATACATAACCATACTTACGTATAAATGGTCGAGGAAGGTGTTGAACTGGTTTCGTTTTTTCATTCCTGCATCAATCCATGTTGGGAGAATACATACATAACACCTAACGGCAACCGCTGCCTCGATACTAACTTGGTGACTCAGAGCATCACGTGGCCTTTTAAACCTGCCTCAAAACGGATCTCCATTCTTCCTCCTCTAGATTTAGTTAACCTATCGAGCAATATCCCCGATGTTTGTTTCCTATTGCGCCTAGGTGCTAGTCCAACAACGAACATAGGAAGTGTTAGTGTACATCAAATTGTGAGACTACATATAAAGAAGCATGCAATCAGAATTTGACTCCAAAGAACTACCTTCTTGCTGTTGAAGCTCACAAGGTTCATCTGATATTGCCAACTCGCTTTGTGTCAAGAGTGCTTGGGAAGTAGTGTCGTGGCAAGGGAGCTTGGGAACGTGTTGCTAGCTCACTTGACGACGAGTAAGTCGTCGCAATTGGTAGTACTGTGGTAGGTGTTGCAAGAACTAGGGTTGTCTCTGCTTGTTTGGTGGCAGCTATTTGTTTCGTTTGGCTTTTTTGCAACTCGTAGCATGGGATGCCGTGTTTGTAGAATTTTCCGCTGGACTTTGACCTTCTATTGCACCATCGCATTAAAGCAGAATCTGCAGGATTCATCCGCTTCTCATTTCCTGCCATTCTGTGTTTCTTCCTCTTTCTCTGCGCCATGTTAAGTCAAGTCGACAAGAAAAACGAATAACAATTTAGTTCTTCGTAAAAATTGATGCGTGATGCATTTAACTGAACTTTGATGTTAGACAACCACATGATAGGAGGATGTAATATGTATGAAAAACAGGACGAAAGAAATAACCAGAACTATGATGTGTAAACCAAGAAGAAGACATTTCACCAAATTAGAAGCAATGCAATGGAAGGTAGACACCATATGAAAGATGCTACAAATATCGCTCTGCTAAGTTAATAGTGTCTCATCATAAATGGCGTTTAAACAAATGTGAAGCAGTACAAGAAATAAATCATATGCAAGATGCAAACAACATCACACTACCATGTTAGAGGTCTCTCGTCATTAGTGCCATTGCATATTCACAACATTGCATATTCACAGCTTATGATGTGTAAACTAAGGAGAAGGCATTTCAACAAATTAGAAGCAATGAAAGCTAGACACCATATGAAAGATGCAACGAATATCACTCTACCAAGTTAAAACTGTCTCGCCATAAGTGCCATTTCAACAAATTAGTAGTACAAGCTAGAAAAGAATGTGAGATGTAACCTATATCACACTCAAGTCAAACGTGTCTTATGATAAGTGATTGTTGTAGGTTACACAACAAGTAGTAATTTGATGTAAGAACATGGTGTGATAGATGATATTGTATGTTCTAGAAACAGGAACACGTGTCTTATTCAAGTATAATGTGTAAAGTAAGCAGATGGAATTCAACAAAATTAGAAGCAATACAAGCTAGACATCACACATAACATGCAACCACATATAACAAAGCCAAGTTAGAGGGAGCACCGTGATGCTGCACTAGGGGAGACGTGCTCATCATAAACACAGCTTTGTTGAGTGTCTATGCATGTGTTGTCTTGGAAATCATCTTGGGGTGTGGAGGAGTAGAAATCAGAGAGGCCCTCCGCTCGAAGGAGCACCTTTATCCGCTGCCTTGCTAACTTCCTTCCGCTTTATTGATTTTGAATTGTCAAGTAAAACCGACAAGAAAAAGCAATAAAATTCTCTCTCGTAACTCATTCATGCATGATAACGACAATCACTACTTTGATGTAAGGAAAACACATGATACCGTGGATGGAATATGTACGAAAAACAGACGGCATGGCATGTTCACAACTGTTTGTGTAAACTAAGCGTAAACCATTCCAGCAAATAAGAAGCAATGCAAGCTAGACACCACATGAAAGATGCAACCAATATGACTCGCCAAGTTAAAAGCGCCCCATCATAAATGGAATTTCAACAAATTAGAAGCAGCGATGCTATAAATCATATGAAAGATGCAACTAATATCGCACCGCATATACTAAAGGTGTCTCATCATGTTGATTGATGCGGATACAAAAAACAATAGTTTTATGTAAGGACATGCTTAATAGACAGATGTACTATGTACTAAATACAGAAGGCATGTCACATTAACAGTATAATGTATAAGCTAAGCAGACTAGCACATGCAGTTTAACCAGATTGGAAGAATTACAATCTAGACACCATATGCAACATGCAACCACATATCACGCTGCCAAGTTAGAGCAAGCACCTGCGATGCTAGTGTAGGGGAAATGCTGTAATCAACTACAGAGTTACGTTCACTATCTTCATCTAGCATTTCTGTTTCTTGAGAATCATGTTGGGAGGCTGACGCTGCATTCTTTAAATGAGGAGTAGTTCCCTTGCCTGCCTGCCTCGTCATAATTGATTGATGAGGGATACACAAGAACATTAGTTTGATGTAAGAACATGGTTAATACACAGATGTACTAGTACGTACCAAAAACAGAAAGGCATGTCATATTCAAAGGTATAATGTGTAAGCTAAGCAGATGTAATTTAACCAAATTGGAGGCAATACAAGCTAGACATCCGGCTGGAGTGGAGAGCATGATCATCTAGGACCTGAGAGCCTGGTGGGAGGCGGGCTGCTTCGCCACCATCGCAGCTTTTTAGTTGGCTTCCAGGTGATGCCTATCTTTGTTGGGCTTGTCACCGGCTCGGCAAGGCCCGACTAGCTATTTGTCTTCCGGTGCTCACGGGATGGTGGTTCATGTAAAAAAATATCTTTCCTTATCTTACCAACTTCGGCCTTTCGAATACAAGCTAGACACCATATGCAACATGCAACCACATATGACACCGTGAAGTTAAAGCAAGCACCTGGGTTGGTGGTTCATGGCGAGAGAGATCATCAACTCCAGAGCTACGTTCCTCGTCTCCATTTGCTGACACTACACCCTTTAAAGCCTTGAAACGTTTTTGGCCTAGCCGCGTACCACGCTGGAGCGACTTCTCTCTATTCTTTTCTGCTTCTGTCAAGGCAGGGTCTAAAATACCCTTGCATAAAAACACAATAGTGAGAGTAAGGGTGAAGTGTGTGCGTAACTAGTGCAATCGTAAAAGTAGCGTATAGCAGGTGGCTGAAAAATAAATGACAGGAGACATATGATAGCTCTACAACATTGCATGGCAAACAAAATTAGATTCTACTCCGTATAATTTTGTAATATATGAGCACAGAAATGCAGTACTCCTCCAAAGACACCACCACATGTGGTCATATCTAAGATAACAATGACTAAAAATAAATAGGTCACCGATTTTTTAATGAACCGTCCGATCTATAAGGAACAGGCAGATGGCCTTCGCTCACCTCCCGCCAATCACTTGTTGACGATCTTTCTCGAACCGCCAACGACCACCGCCTGCACTCCATGCCTCCACCGCCCGCCTCCCATCGATCTCACACCACCGCCGTGCTTGGCAGCGCCTCCAGGCCATCCCTTTAATCCCGGCCGACCTCCAGATCGGGCGCCAGTAGCTCTAGGCTGCACACGCCCCTAAGATAAACACCAAGGTGCTGCTTCCCCGAATAGGCGTACTAGCACCTGTTACACCGGGGAATGCTTCCGTTAATTGGGAATCAACATGCCAGAAATTGAAATTCAAGGGGGCGATGTTCCTCTAGCTAAGGTGAAATAGTATATGAGGAGAAACCTTGTGCATCGCGAGTTACTAGGAACATCTAGTATCAAGAAGAAGCGGTCAACTAGTGTCTTCTGTGGGATGAATACCGTGCAAGCAGAGACGTAAGATTTGCACGAATAAGGGAAGAGGAGTACCTTTTTTGGTTGCCGGTGTGTTCACCTCCACATGTCGCTACCGATCTTCTTCTTTTACCGGGAAACCGATGTTCGAGGGTGCAGGCTTGGACGAACCCAGGGCCAAATTGTTGACTGTGTTGCCGTGGCCGTATGTCGGCGGAGGGGAAGCAGATCCGAGGCGGCAAAGGACGGCGTAGCAGGAACAGCTCCGGTGCGGTGGAGGGTGGCGAAGTTGGAGCGGCAGCGGTGAGGCGCAGGACGACGTGGTTGAACAGGCTCGGGTACGGACGGCTCGGCCTCGGCTTCAACTACTAGCCGTGGAGGGCGTTGCGGTTGAGGTTGCGGTGGACGACGAGGTCAGGGTATCGGCTCCGGCGTGATGGAGGAGGGCTGCGGTTGATGAGTGGGATGGGGTGGCGGACGGAGGACGCCGGGGTTTCGCGGATGGTGGAGAGGTAGTTTTGGCGCCCACGGAGTATGAATGGGGAATCGAACGGGTGGGGGAACCATGTTTCGTCTGGGACGCGCTTGTTTTTGGCTTTTTGAATGTAAGATGGGACGCGCTTGTTTGAAATTTGGGGAAAGTACAAACTTTGCCCCCCTCTTAAATTTCGACCTACTGCGGGTCGGGGGTAGGATGATAATCCCAGGTGTCCCAAATAGTGGGCGGGAGTGATTTGGCCGCGCGCATGTGTGATTAGGCGGCCATTGTGTATGAATGTTTTTTGGAGGCGGTTGCATGGCGTCTAGATGAAGCTACAAACCTACCTTGGTTTAGACCTTTGGACGTCCAGCCGGTAGGTTTCACAGGTCGGAGTTATTAGAAAAGTAATTACCTTGTACTACCAAACATTGGTCTCACGCGTTTCAAAGTAGTAGAGGCTCTTTTGCGCTTCGCTCAAATTTTGAAACACAAGCATTCACGCTTAGAGTACTCTTGAACTATGAGGATTGACCTAAATAGATAACATTATATTTGACCTTGTATGTTTGAAAACCTCATTAAATTATCCGCTTTTTTTGAAATTTTGACACTTGAAAATCCTATAACTACGATTATTTTGGAATGGAGGAGCTAATTTGAATCTATTTTGTACACGACTACATATGCTATTATGTACAAAATCAGAGCAAAGATTGGTGCCCCCATAATTTAGGTATGGTTTACAAATGCCATGATATCAAATTCAAATAATTGAATGGACTTCATGTTGAATTTGATTTTTTTTAAACCACCTTAATTTGAATTCAAATGTATGCTAGTTCATAGGTAGCTATTTATAATGTCCATTGTGTAACTTTCGTATGTATAATGTGCTTTACACACACAACATGAACTATACTCACATTTATATTCGATTGCTAAAGCGATGCATTGTCTGGAGTTCAAAATACTAACTATGTGGATCAATTGTGTCGAATAATAACATAGACATGCTCAAATTCGATAGAATCTAGATGCCTGATGGATCAATGACCGCTCCTTACGCGGATTGCAAATGTCATGATCCCATCCTAATATTTGGATACAATTTATATCTTTAATCAATGTGTAGAGCAGTCTTTACGTGTAGTTTCACTCTCCATCGGTGGTCTCTCACACATGCTCACACACTCTCTCCCGAGGTGTCTTTCTTGCACACATGCTCTAGATATAACCCTCCCTCCCTCTCGTAACCATTTACAACTGTTTTCACTAATCTTTATCACAAGCACTCTTCCTCTCGCAAACATACACACGCACAATCCTCATCGACCCTTTCTATATACATGGACCTGCCTACGTGTCTCATGTACGCACATTATCTTTACGCCTGTCTCTCACACATTGTCTCACACCTCTCTTCCTAATCGACGAGTATGATTCTAGCAGAGCATTCTGTAGGATGCCCCTTAAAGTTAGGTTGGATGAATAGTAATATCAGAGATAAAGGGGTTACCTTAGTTCGAGAACCTAGGGTTACAAATCCTAGCCGGCTTTGTCAGTGGACACAGAGACCTTCACAATTCTGCTATCTTTGTCTTGTACGACTAGTCATCCATGGTTCTTCCTAAATGCGTCACGGGCCGACCAATGTGGCGCAGGACTGAACCGAACGAAGGGCCTCACCTCGACCCATCGACCTCACGCGGTGACAAACCCTCCGCCCCCACGCCTCATTATCTTATCACACCCACACATACCAACACAAACACCACACACACGTAAAATTTCTCCTGGTGCCTCTATTCCCCCCTGCATATACACACTCAAGGGAATGGAATCTCTTGTCGTGATGTAATATTTGTCTCTCTCTCTAGACCACTCTCATTTCTCGCTCTATCTCTCCCACGCCTGGCGGCCCCTCTATCCATGCCTCTCTCGAATACGTAATACACACACATACCTCTCTAGGCCCCGCCAATGCATCAACTACACATTCACAAATGTTACATCACGCACCCATTGATCTAAAAAGCCCTCTCTTCACGCTTATTTCGCATACAACATTCCTTTTGAATAAAGTGTGGCCAAAAATTATTTTAGAGTTTCTACATATATAAAACATTACAAAGTTATATGGAGGAGTACTAACGCTAATTTGCATTGCATGGTGCCCACAATGATATTTATTCCAAGACCGTGAATTTGTATATTTTATACTATATACAAAGTTAGTCATAATAAAGAGAAACGAAGAGCATCTCTCTCTCCATCGCATACCCCTCAGACGCCTTTCACGTATGCACACAAAACTATCTCCGTGTCCTCTAAGAGTAAGCCCCAGAAAATTCACGATGTTTCATCTTTCTCTCGCGATATATGCAATGACGATCATTGTATTTGAAGCGAAAGCACGATACATACATTGGACTTCGTAATCCACTCATTATGGTCACCATTTACATTTAGTGGTTATTATACAATCACGGCTCACCGTATAACTCAGATTTGCTCATGACATGACTAGTTGACCAGCTTAAACGCTCCACGTGGCACCTCTAGTGTTGCATCACATTACTCACTACCATCGTGCCCACCTGTCGACTTGTATCTACTCTACATCTACACTCTTATAAAATACATAAAATACACTCTTATAAAAAACAGAGTTGGTGATGATGGTGTGCCTGCCAACCTGCAATATAGGCCGTCCGATTTATATCTGACGGATAGGAGAAAAAACTATGGCAATTTTGCAAAAAGGTACCCACACACCTCTCCACATTTGCAAATAAGGCCTTCCCTCGTTCATCATTTTCTCTCACAAGATAAACAAGTCATACAAATGCATCTTGATGTTACATGCAACACACGGGCATCTTGCTAGTAAGAATGAAAACAAACGACAAAAAAAATATTTGGACGGTGGTTCGAAGTCATGACCGCGGGCACAGCGGACAAGGTGGCCTTGTATTGGTATGCTGAGCCGTCTGTTTTAACACACATGAGCTGGTGTGGTGATTATACACACACTCACGCATGCACATGAACTGCATCCACGCAACACTCACACAAACACATGCACCCACGCATGCACGCAACACTCACACGTACACACGCAGCCACACACGCACACATGCACGCATGCATGCACACACCAGTACACCACATGACCAACATACACTCTCACGCTCAAGTGCTCAACCTACACGTGCATGCGCACACATTAGGCCCTGACAGACACATACACAACCAGGTGATTCCCGCGCACGGGTTGGAGCCTTGTCGCGCTTGCGTAAGTTTGTGTTTATCTGACATTTTCCCTATGCGAACTGACAGGTGGGACCCACAAGGAACGTGGTCAATTTAACTAGTCAACATGGCGCCACGCAGACTATTTGGCCGGTCAACAGAGTGCAATCCGATGTTGAACTGTGAGCAAGTGACCGTATAATCACCGCAAAACGTATATAGTGACCGTAATCAACTTATTTTGAAGTTCGGTGACCGTATTACGCTTTTCTCTCTGTAGGCCCTCCAAAACTACATCTAACAACTATGCAATACAACACTACTACTAAACTCTAACACAATAATCATATGTGTTTTTAGTTTTACTAGATATCATATTGTTACTTATAATTATTCAATTTGCATACATTAAAATTGCCTTTGAAATGTATGGCCAAGATTATCTACCAAGCAGGAAAAATCCCGCCTTTCCTGCTTAATCGGGTTTGTATCGATGGATCGTATGAAACAAAGAAAACTATAGTACTATACAAGACAAGTGACAGTTCATCGGGCCGTCAGGTCGCCTACTCCTCCGTCAGAAGAGTGGAGCGCCGCTTTCATAAATCTTCTAGTCCCTTTGCCGACATGTGGGACATCAAGCTACCGGGTCCACGTACATACCGAATACAAAGGCAGAGCAGCCCACCATGGAGCCGCATAGTAATGAGCAATGAGGCGCCAAATCACAAAGCTGCACCTTTCCGCAGCTAAGTTGAGGGACGGTAATAATGCTAAAAAAGTTGAGGGACGGCAACCATCATTTCACTCTGCTGAATCCGCTTCTCCTCATCTTCTTCAACTTAACCACGTGTTGCTTCGCCATTGTTCTCGCCTCATGTGGGACGCGGATCGCTTGGTAAAGCACCGACACGTGGGACCGCATGTTAGCAAACCGCCAGACAACGCCCTCGAAAATAAGAAGCCTAATCCTAGACTTACAAAGGGCTACGTAGCTTCTACGATACTTTCCATCTAATCTATATATGCCCCCGATTTTCGTGTGGGTGGGCCTAATCCTCTCCTTTAATCCAATCAAATAGTCCCACATCACATCAGTTCGTAACTTTACATAAACCATTATGTTGATGTAGCATTGCTCAAATAAGAAGCCTCCCCCGTCATCCGCGTGGCAAAATCACCTCCTCTTTACTAATCTTGATTCTATAATTTTTTAGATCAATATAATTGAGATTTGTATAGATAGCACACAGGAGCAAAACCAAGTGGTACGGTTAAGGGCATCCACAATGTGTAGCCAAATGTGAAAATAGCTTTTGGCATCGTGGGAACCATTATGGACGGTGTTGCTAAAGCCAACAAGATGGAACCAAGCTCCTCGATTGATTGATTGAAGGAATAGAAAATGCAACGCTCTCCTCTTTCTCCCATGCTTGGACGCATGTAGTACAGTATACAACACAAAGTCTACTCCCTTGTCCGTTCTATCACAAATCACAAAGTAGTGAGGCATCAAATCACAAAAGCACGGACGAAGCAACCATCATTTCACTCTTCGCTGACTCCGCTTCTCCATCGTCTTCTTCGAGAAACCATCTCACCGCACTAGTACTCCTAGTAGTACTAGTAAAGGACTTCCTGGATGCAAATAAGGCGGTTGTCTTGGCTTGCAGGTGGCACTTGTGAACGACTTACCGTGGTCTCCCTCAATGGTGTTCTCCATTGAACGCACTTCGCCAAACCACAAAAAAAAGATATCGTTGACGTCACCGCAATGGGGAAGGAAGTCAAATATAGTTACTACCTCCATTTTTTTGTACACAAGGCCAGTATATCAAAATTGCAATTTGCAAAGGGCCACTAACACTAATCGACGCAAAATTGATGGGGTTAGCAACCAAGAACATTAATATCCCCTGCATGCATGCAGAAGTGTGAAGGTTGGTTTGCATGGCGCTGCATTAATCAAGCGATGAGGAGTGAGATGGTTAGCTCTTTGGTCTTTGGAGAAAAAAATACGCATTAATTGACACGTGAAACAAGGATTTCTATCGATTAAATCACGCGAAGGAAAACCCCGCCTTTCTTTTTTAACACTAGTACTCCTAGTACGTACGTACTTATCCTGTTTGGGTCTAGGCCTTGCATTGCCAAACTTCGCCACACATTTTGCCAAGCTTGCCTAAAGTTTTCAAAATGAGAAGTAGGTACACTTGCAAGACGGGTTGTCGCGGTCGCACCGCACCTCACACGGTCGCTTCCTGCACGCCATGGTCGCACCGCACCTCACACACCGCCTCCCGCATGCTGCAAACCCAACCAAGGGAACGCACCTCACCGACACGTGATGTCGCATGTGAACAAACCAAACTCAGCCATCCTATCGCTGACACATAATTTTCGTTCATGGAGTATGTTTATCCAACCGCATGTTGGGGAGTATCCGTACGGCCCGTGTGGTGGTCTGTTGGGGAAGAAGAAGAGGTGAGGAAGAAGGAAAGAAGGGTTAGGAGACGTAGGATATATTTATCCAACCGCCTGAAATGGTAGACTGACCCAAGTCAGGCGACTTGCATAACAAATATATGTTTGTACACAGCAAAAGATCCATAAAAACAACAACATAAAGAAAAACTATCACTGCTCGCGGAAAGAGACGACCTCATCGTCTTTGGCTGCTGGCGCGAACCAGTCGTCACTGCCGACGTGTGTCTCCGCACCGTGGTTGTCCTCGGCCTCCAGCTACTCATTCAAGTGGAGCGTGCGGGCGCTCTGCATGGACGAGAGCACAGCCGGTTCAAGTCGAGGACGTCCGGTTCCGCCTGCAGGAGGGCCTCGATGGCAGCGGCATCCGCGCGCTCCGTGTCGAGTCGAGCCTCCGCCGCCCGGTTCAAGTCTAGGACGTCCGGTTTCGCCTACAGGAGGGCGTCGATGAGAGCGGCATCCTCACGCTCTGCGTCGAGTCGAGCCTCTGCCGCCCGGTTCATGTCCAGGACGTCCGGTTCCACCTGCAGGAGGGCCTCGATGGCAGCGGCATCCGCGCGCTCCGCCTCAAGTTGAGCCTCCGCCGCCTAGTTCACATCCACGACATCCGGTTCCGCCTGCAGGAGAGCCTCGATGGCAGCGGCATGCGCGCGCTCCGCGTCGAGTTGAGCCTCTGCCTCCCGGTCCTCTTTTAGTATCGCCATGTTGAACCGCTGGTCCACCTGCACCATGGGGGACTCAAACGCCGGCACGAAGTTGACGTCCATCGTCTCATACCCATCGGGGGCCTTCTGCACCGCGACCTCCGCCATGAACATTGGATCGGCTTCCTCCTCCTCGTAGCTTGGCTCCAAAGAACTCGGGGATTGGCCCGCCACAAAGCGAGCTTGGGAACGGAGGTCCGTGGCGCCGACCGCCGCCGCGTGATTTCGCGCGCGCGCGCGCCAAGATCTTGTAGTAAGTGATCTTGCGGCGCACCATGGCTTTCCGCGAACTAGGGACGCTTGATGCGGCTAGGGGTCGAAAGCGTGGGGAATGGGCTGAGATTTGGTGTGGTTTTAGGGCAGTGGCTGGCGAGGGACGAGCAGCGAAGGTTCCGTGTGAATAGTGGTTTCAGTGACGACCGTCAATCGGTTTTGACAGACATCGCTCTTGTCGCTTCGCGTTGTAGCCCGCACGCTGGACCCTCCATGTCGCCACCGAATGAACGCGCTTTGTCTTGCGTTTTCGCCGCCAGGGACTGCAGCTGAGAGCAAACCGACGCCCCTCCCTCCCCGCCCAAGGCCATTTATTATACCACCACCCTCCGCTTTATGTGGAGTAAATAAAACAGAGGGAGTATACTACAAATGAGGATCCCCTGACGTGGCCGAACCCATTGAGTAACTGACATGCGGGGCCTAGCAAGCATGGGGTCCGCCATTAAGTGACCGAAAGGGAGGGTAAGGCAGGGATACCTACGTTAGAGGATCCACTTCCACTATACTACTTTGACCAAATGTTAGAGTAATAATATATGACATGCAACTTACACAAATGTTAGAGTAATAATATATGACATGCAAGTTACACAAAGCATACAGGGTCTAATGCGTTTTTCGAGGCTAAGTTTGACCAAATGTTAGAGTAATAATATATGACATGCAACTTACACAAAGCATACGGTCAAATTCGTATGTGAAAGGAGTTTCCAATGATATAATTTTCACATTATACATCTCATGTACTATTAATCTTGTCAATAGTCAAATTGGAAACCATCTCGAGTACAAATCTAGGAGTACGTACGAATCTAACAATATTGATTGGGCGTTGTTGAATGTTGATACCTTTTTGATCAAAGTAGAGATACTTTGACTACACATAAAACTTGTATGTAAACTAGAAAGGATAGGAGGGAGTATATTGTACGTTCAAAAATGAAACGAACATTGAATACCCTTTATATATGATTTGTAGATGCTATGATCACCGGTTCAAATTTTGAATCCGCCTTAGGTATCACGTGTTTCACTCGCTCCTCTCGATTTCATCTCGGGTCCGGAGATCTATTAAAAGAGGACTAGGTGGGTACATGCGAATGATACTCGCGGAATGTTCAAATGAGGCATGCGGAGGATGGACTCGACTGGAGGGCGACATGATCGATGGAGAAGAGGGTTGGAGAGGAATGAGAAATAAGCAAACACCACATGATTATACTTGAACGGCTCAAATAAACAATAAGTTGTCTCGCATGGCCTAGATAGTGAAAGGCCTAATGCACAACGCGGAGCACTGACGCTCGAATATGGACGGGAAAACAGGGAAACCGACATGTGGGGCACACCCGTCGGGACGATGTAGCGCAGACTAGTCCAATGGAGGAGCTGGCCCACGACCTCCTCGCCATCGACAACATTTCATGTGGGTCGTTGGGGCCAACAACGGGGCGCAGCTCCAGCACCTCCTCTGGACACGGCGACCGCGGTGAGCGACACGCTCATATCGTTGCTAGACACGGTCAGTTTCAGTGTGTCGGGGGTGCCATTAGTGATGTGGCACGACCAATGGTATGTTTGGTTTGTGCCCAAGATTGCCCCATCAAAGCATTGGGTAGCCAAATTTTTGGTTGAGGTATTGGTTGCCCTTGATTTGGCCGACATTGGCAAGAAAAATGAACTAGAGTTGGCTAGAGTTCATTGGCATGCCAAAGAAATGGCAAACATCCAAACAAAGACCAATCTTTGGGTCATGACCAAAATTTTGGTTGAGGTATTGGTTGCCCATGATTTGGCCAACATTGGCAAGAAAAATGAACTAGAGCTGGCTAGAGTTCATTGGCATGCCAAAAAATGGCAACCATCCAAACAAAGACCAATCTTTGGGTCATGACCAAAATTTTGGTAAGGTGCACTTTGGCCACAATCCAAACACACCCCAACACCCGGCTCGTCGAGGTTGCATAGGGTGCCGCGACACGTCCGCGGAGTGGTGTAGCGCGGCCAACTGCATCCTCTGGACCTGAGACCATGCCGGGTCGTCTTGCTTTTTCAATGACATGCGGGGATCGCATGTGAGCAAAGGGCATCTCCAACGCTGCCATGATCGCAGCTGACTACCCCGCACACCAAAACCCTCGCCCCATGCGCCGTCACATGCATGCGCTCCCAGCCGCACCAGCTGCTTGAATTCATGTTGTCCATTCAGATGTCGTCGTTAAGAGGCTCGGTTCGAGGAACCAACTCCGCGACTTAATGACGAACCCGATGCTTGGCCTCACCGAATGCACTACTTAAAGCGGCAACGCCCAGCTAACCTCCACACCATAGCGCATCGCCCTCCTACCCGCACCACATCCGCCATGACCGCAAGTGCGAACGCTCTGCGGAGAGCTTGTCTTCGGGATGAAGCTCGAGGTCGCCGCCGCCAAGTCGCCTCGCGACGCAATAGCGGCGTAGCCGGACGCGGACGCGACCGCACAAGCGGTGGCCACGCTGGCGGCCGACGACGGGAGCACCGTTAGCCACACATCCTACTTGCCGCCGTCCAACGTCCGGCACCGCCGAGGTCGGGGACTCCTCCGAGGATGAGTAGGGAATGGGAGGCGGCAGGGCATGGTGTGCCAACTGGCCGGTCCGTATTCTGTGTTCTACTCTTCCTCGCCGGAGACCGCACCTTCACTTCACAGGTCTTGAACCCCGCCCCCGTACATAGAGATCGGAGATGGAGGACGTCGGTCGCCGCCGTAGAATAGGTTTAGGTTCGGGTTTCTTTTATTTTTCTGTCCTATAAAAGTTCGAAATGTAATGAAAATCTGTCATGTTTGCATTAATCTCGGCCGGTGTATATGAACTTTCACAATAATATACATATTGTAGGAGCACTAGCAAGGTGTCCGTGCGTTGCACGGAAGATCAAGATCTTGTGGGAGAAAAGGACGAACGAGGGAAAGCCTTATCTGCAAATGTGGAGAGGAGTGCGGGTAAATTGTCATAGTTTCTTTCCTATCCGTTAGATATAGATCGGACGGGCTATATTGCAGGATGACAGGCACACCATCATCACCAACTCTGCTTTTTATTGAACCGAGACAAATCTAACATGCGAAGTAAAATAAACACATAGGGTCTATACATACACAAATTGTCTTAGGCTCTCCAATAGTACGTCCACTACACATTCACGCATTTCACATCTTTCTACATCTACGGGAACCTACGAAAGGGTTAACATAAATTGCCTCTCTCTCCTCCCCGATTTTCATGGTGGTGGGCCCCCCTCCCCCAATCTACAATCAACAGCTCACACGTTTCACATTACGTTAATTACGTAAATGGGATTACGTAGGTGTAGCATTACTCGTCCTAAAAAACCAACTAAGCCAACCTCCCAGCACATCGCGCGCCGTTTTAGTCGGGATTACCGGATTACTAGTAGTAGTATCGATGGATCGTGCGAAGCAAAAAAAAATTTTTGAGGGGGCAAAGCACCTAGTTTAAAAGGAAAAAAGGCGGTACACTCACAACACTCCTGTCGCGGTCGCATTGCACCCCACACACGTTCGGTCCTGCACATGGCTCACGCAAACGGAACACTCTTTGGCTTGCTTCTTCACTAACACGTGGGACTGCACTTGGAGAAACCGACCATGCGCCAAACTCCACCCGCCCACCGCGCGAAAATCCTCCCCCCCCCCACACAAAATTCCCCCCAAATCCAATTCAACCGCCCTTCGGCCAACTAGCCAATAATATTCCCCAAACCCCCTCCCCCCGTCCCCCTTCCACTCCATTCGCTCCGCCAAAGCCGCCCCCCCGCCGGCCGACACGTCGGGTTCATGTTCGGCGATCCTCTTGCTCCCACAAGACGCCTCATAGATCGCCGTCCTCTAGCCGCGCTGCCACCACCTCGCTACGTTTGTGGAGGCGACGGTCGGCGTCAGCGCCATCACCGGGCGACGTCAGGTGGAGACGCACGGCGGTCAGCTTCTCCCACGGTACGCGCATTCTAGACTGAGGCCCCGTTCATGTCGGTGTAGCGCTGAATGTTAGCCGATAGACACTGTTAATCTCACTGTTTGCCGAAGTAGTTTACTGTCAATATGATATGATCCATGTTTGTAAGAATAATTGTGTTCTGTTCCGGAAGGATTATGCCAATTTAAGTGAATGCCCGAAATGCAAATCATCAAGGTCGAAAGATGGCGATGCTGTGAAGAGGATTCCTCATAATGTTCTGAGACATTTTCCAATTACACCAAGATTGCGGAGGTGTTTCATGATGCTGAAACAAGAGAGGATGTACTGTGGCATTCTAGGAACCAGGAGTACAAAGATCAGAATGTAATGAGCCATCCATCTCATGGTAGTGAGTGGAAAAGCTTCAATGATAAACACAAAGAGTTTGCTGCTGACCCGAGAAACATTAGACTTGGCTTAGCTTCGATGGATTTAACCCATTTGGCCACCAGAGCACCACATATAGCATGTGGCCAGCTTGTTATCCTCACAACATGCCTCCAAATGTCTGCACCAAAGAATCAAACTACATGATGGTTTTGCTCATCCCAGCCCAAAAAGTCCCGGAAAGGATTTTGATTTGTTCATGGAGCCTCTTGTGGAGGAACTTCAATAGCTATGGAAGGGTGTTCTCACTGAGACCTATATAGCAGCCCACCAGCTGATTTCTTTATGCGTGCTGTTGTAATTTGGTGCATCCATGATTATCCGGCTTTGGGCACTATGTCGTATTAACGACACATGGTTACAATGCATGTGTTCGCCAGACAGAATCACTGTCACACGCAATACTTAGCAAGATCTGTTACATTGACACCGCCGATCCTTGCCAAGGACAAGCCGCAACCTAGAAAATACCGAAGACATGTGTTCAATGCAAAGAATGAAAACCATGATGCGCCAAAGAGGCTCACCGCCGATGAGTTGCAAGTGAAATTAGAGAAGGTCAGTATATTACACCGTGAAACCATCCCGTAATGGTAGCGGAAAAGGAAGCGTGGTAGGGTAGAAGAGAGATTATTGTTTACCCGCAGGTCCACTTTGTGGGACTTGGAGTATTGGAAAGATTTGGATCTCGGCATAATCTTGATGTGATGCACATCGAGAAAAATATATGTGACAGATTATCGGCACACTTCTTAATATTGAAGGCAAGACGAAAGATACCTTAAAATCTAGGATTGATTTGACACACCTGGTATCGTAAAGGATTTGCAGTGCAAGATGAAGGTAAACCACGGATATGGCACCAGCTGTGTACAACTTGGACAAGGTAAAAGAAAAGAATTATGCGAGGTCCTCACACGTGTGAGATTCCCACATGGATTTGCTTCCAACCCCGAAAGGAGAGTCAGCAGATGGAAACAAGGTACAAGGGTTGAAAACTCATGACCGCCACGCCCTACTTCAAAGGGTTTTACCTGTTATCCTTAGAGGATTGGGCCGCCTCGACTTATACAGAGCAGCTTGCATAGTTGGGACAATTCTTCGTGAACTCTGCAGAGAAATATCAGGATAGATGCTTTGGAGCGTCTTAGAGACAAGATACCAACTATCCTATGCGACCTAGAGAAGATATATCCTCCAGCCTTCTTTGATGTGATGATGCATTTGGCTATTCATCTACCTGATGAGGCACTACTTAGAGGTCCAGTATAGTATGGCTGGATGTACCCTATTTAAAGGCGGCTAGGCACTTTCAAGGGCTATGTTAGGAAAAGAGCTAGACCCGAGGGTTCCATTGCAGAGGCCTACATTGCTACAGAAGCGTTGACATTCTGCTCAAAATACATTGAAACAGTTGATCAGCTTAGCAAAGAGGTGGGTGAAGACAATCCCGGGCTCAATGTTTTTGATTATTTTGTTCGAGTTACAGGGAAGAGTCGACAAGAGGACAAACCTAAAATTTGGACAAAATGGTTTGGTATGTGTTGAATAACTGTCCTGAGATACTACCTTATATCAAGTAGGTGCAGTACTGCAGCTTATACATCGTAATCTACTAAACTTGCAGCATATTCTTATATATTTAGATGTTTGACGCGATCACTATGTTGTGCAACATCTACAAAGAGGAGTTACTGCCGCAAAATCCAAGAAACATTGACAAACTGGTTATGGCAGGATTTATGTAAATGGTTCAAGAACCATGTAAGCTTTTGAAGTGCAATCGCCGCTTTTTTAATATATTGAGTACATAAGATGACCAGCTTGTCTATTTTCTAACCATAGGTTAAGAAGATGCGGAGGATGGGAAGGCAGTTGATGATGCCCTTTACTCACTAGCAATGGGTCCCGATACTCGGGTAAGACATTATGAATTTTATGTTGTTGGAGATGTGCGCCACAACACCCTTGCACGAGACGAAGGCGTGAAGACACAAAACAGTGCCATCATGAGCACGGATACGATGACAAAGAGATAACTGAAATGTATGCTAACATAATGTACATTGTTCAGCTTGCAGATATCTCCGCCGAGGATCATCGTGTGTGGTTCTCACAGTCTGTTGCTGGTATAACCTGTTTTCCGTGATCGCAAAACCCAAAGCTGATGATTATGTCAAATCCATCAATGTGAAGGCGGCGCACGCACCAATGAGCCTTTTATTTTGGCAAATCAAGCAACACAGATATTTTTCTTGGAAGACACATTTGCACGTAGCGATGATCGGAGAGTATTGCAAAGGTTTGAGCAGAGAAATTCGCTTAATGAAGTTGCACAACAAGATGATTCTTACATCGCCCCGATGTACAAGATAACACAGATGTTCCTAATACCTTTGAGAACCATCACGTCAATGACACCGGCGAAAAGATTGCCTGTCGTGCTGTGGACATACAAGAGTTGATCAAGAAGAAGCCAACGTTTGAGGACGTTGAGGACGAAGAAGATGATGACACCATGGGGAATTACAATTCAGACTGATACACATGGCGAAGATATTGACGCAGCTGCTGTGGATGATGATTACATTGCTTTTGTCGTATTTGCCTGTCAGAAGACGTTTTTTTATCTACTATGTGAAATTGTGTTTGCTATGACAACTGAAACCTGATGAACATGTTGTTTAGTATTTTGCTGTGAGAACATCACTTGTTATGTATGTTGATTTGTGTTTGGTGACTGTATGACAACTAAAACATGATGACATTGTTGTTTAGTTGTACTCATATTTGGTTGTGAAACTTGAATTTGATGACATAGTTTGTTGTTGGACTACAATTTTATCGACGTCTTCGAATGAGAACAAAGCTGACCCGACAGGGCCTCTGCTATTTATTTATTTATATGAGCAAAAGGGGATACCCCTTGATTTCCGTTAATAGAAATCATTAGATGCTCACAACACTACGCCCAGCCTGCTACACAGGTTTCATTCATTACTAGTTTCAGCAAAGTGCTCATGTCGTAGCTAATTTAATACATCACGAAAAGCTACATACACCGCAAATAAAGAGACAATCATCCTACAGAGCACATGGATTTTTCCCATTATCTTCACAAGCTCTTTCATCTCCTCATTGCTGTCAAGGCCGCTCAAGAATTATTGCTTGGCCATGATCGAGGAACTGCATCTTTAACCTTCGCTCGATCTTCCTCTTCGCTGCTCCTTCGCCATTTGTCCAACACCCCAACCTGCTGGTATTGGGATTCCTCGGCTAACCAAATAATCAGCGAGTTGCATTCCCCCACATCAGAACTTCCCGTAAATACAAATCACACGAATCTTCCCTTTCTCGCACGAATCAAATTGGAAGATCATCAACCAAACTATTAAAAAATCAGCAACCGAAAGCAACAGTAACAACACTTAAACATATTATTACCCCATGATTTGGGCATTTGTAGAAGACTCGCCAGGGTTGCGGATTATGGTTGAGACGCGACGGACGACTCAAGTGATTTGCAGCAAGTGGCACCACACCAACGGCAGCGGGTTGCGATGAGCAATCGGCTACGGTGCGCTGCGGCGGCGTGGGTGTGATGAGACCCACAGTAATGGTACGGGTGGCGACTTAGCGATATCTGGTTGTTGCTCATCAAGAGCAGTGGACGAGCAGCCACGGACATGGCTGCCGCGCCGAGCTTCGATGCAAGGCGAGTAAGTAGAGAAGAGGAGAAGCGAACGTTGGATATGTCGGGCCATTACTTGCGAGTAGCATAGCACCATATATAGTCATAGTCTAGGTTTGGATTTGAACCAGCTACAGGAGCACGCCTTTCTTTTTTCTAAAACTCGCAACGCCTCTTTACCGGGTACACTAGCTTGTTCTCAGACGCCTTCCCAAGTATTTGATTTTCTTTCCTTTTTGCGAGGAATGAAGGTGGACAAAATTGAGAGTTCCCGACTCGAACCCAAGACCTCTCGGTTGAAAACCAAGGGTGCTAGTCACTTATGTGGCTTAACGCTCCTCGTGAGGAGGACGGCATTTAACGCATTTTCCTCGCAGTTTTCTTCCTATATATAAAAAGTATGCTACTTGGTGTCCGCTTAGTCAAAAACGATTGTGCCAACTCTTGACCGTTGATTGACATTTAACGTCTGTCGCGCTTTCTTCGCCTCTTCCTCCTCGAGCCGCCAAAGCCAAACCAGCGCCAAGGGACCGCCAGCCTCCCGCCTCCCACGGCTGGCTGTGATCTTCCCTGCCTGCTCGTTCCTCGTCCGAGGCCTCACCATCGCCCTCCACCTTGGTTCGCCACACAAGGCCGCCTCCTGTTGTCAACATGGTCAACAACCGAGAGGAATAAGGAGATGACTGTACATGGTGAGGATGACAAGAGGGACCCAAAGAGAGCGCCAGCAGTAATTTTGTTTTTTGGGATGGAGAAGGGTATCAACTGGGTTGTGGGACCTGTGGTCTGCCTAGCCTGTGCTTTTATTTCATATGTTTAGCACATGACCAACCCAGCTTTGTTTTTTTTCCTTTCTCAAAATAGCTAGCCAGCTATTTTGTTTTTTGCGTAATAACCAACATAGGCCTACTTGTTTTCTACGCCTCACCGGGCCGGAAATCTTTCAAGACGAGGAGGATGCATTTTGCCCGTAAAATGGGCTATAAGTAATAAGAAATGGGCTATAAGTAATAATAAATTGGCTGTAAATGAAAAATACAGCAAACAGGCAATTAGTTCCAAAATACTGTTTTCTTTTCGGATTTTAATATTTTAAATTTCATTGTTTTTAAAGCGGGTAAAATTTCATTGAATTTAAATTAAGGTATATTTAGATTTAAAATTAATTTGAATCGCTAGAAATTTCGGGTTGTATGTTGTTTGGGACAGATTTGGAGGCTGACTTGTGGGTCTACTAGGTTGACGGTACTTTGGCTTTGTCAACTTAGTCCACAACGATTCTAGTAGCAAAGGACTGCTGGATGTTAATCCAACGGCCGTGGTTCTTCTTCAATATCTCGATCTTCTTGCTCCACCGCCCAAACCAGCTCCGGTGGACTGCTCGCCTCGCCTCCGTGTCGGGTTGTTGCCGCACACAGCCGCACCGCCCCACCCTACTTCATTGCTAGCCGTGCCATTTCTCTACTCACCCACACCTCCTGTTATTTTCCGGCGACGCAGCCGGACCAAGAACCTCAGAGCCCCCACCACAGGCAACCATTGCCGAAGTCTTCCCGGCCCGTCGCCCTTTCTAGGCCTCGCCGTCGCCCATCGCCATGGTGCTCTCGCGCTGCCTGGTCAACGTGGTCAACGAACGACATTCATCGGTCACGGACAGACGCGCAAAATAATGATTCCTCCACCGACACCGGGACCCACCGGAAGGGCCTCAGATTTTGCGAAAAAATGTTCCCCTCCGACATGTCGGACCCACCAGCTATATCTTCGCACGCAAGGAAGTGCCTCCTTATTACGCACAAAAATGAATACCCCTCGCTAGCTGGGACCCACCATAGTGGGAGGATGACTTAGGGCCAACTAAGTTGACGGGACGGAGGGCTTTGTCAACTTAGTCAATATGAACGATTCTAGCTCCAAAGGACCGTGACGATGTCCATCCAACGGCCGTAGTGCTTCTTCAACCTCCGGTCTTCTTGCTCCACCCACCCAAAGCAACACCGGTTGTGCCGCATGCTCCTGCCTCCCGTGGCTCGGTCAGGTTGCCAGCGAGGCCTCACCGCCTCTACTATTCCCACCGCTAGCCAGTGCCCTCACGGCGACGGCAGCCTCACACCGCAGCCGAACCAAAGTGAACCTCGATTCTCTCTCGCTGGCTTCCACCGCCGCTGTTTTCCCTGCTCCGCCGTCACCTTCCTAGGCCTCGCTGCCGCCCACCGCCGTGGTGCTCTCGGCTCGCCTGGTCAACGTGGTCAAGGAACGACTTCCATCGGACGTGGATCAGACGTGGAGAGGTTTGGGGGGTTTCCAATTTAGCCTAACCAAAAAAAGGGTTTTTATTCCCTTTTTTCCCCATTTATTTAAAATTTCACAATTGGGGTCCCTTTTTTTTCCCTTTTTCCGTCCCTTTAAAACCCGTTTCGGTTTTTTTTTTGGGGGGGCCCCCAATTTATATATCGGAGGGTCAAAGGGGGTGTCCATTTACCCTTTGCTTTAAAACCTTTTGGGTTTTTTAAACCAAAATTAAATTTAAAAAGGGTTTCTATTGCCCAAATTTTTGAAATTTTTAATTGAAATTTAACCCCCTAATTTTTTAAAAAGAACCCCGAGAACTTTGAAAGGGTTTAAAAATTTTCAAACTTTTTGGGAAAAAAAATTCAAATTTTAGTGGTTGGTTTTTTTTTGAAGGGGCATCTTATTTTTTTATGTATTAATTTAACTTGTTTTAAAAACCCCTTAGAGTTTGGGTTTTAGAAAAACTTTTAAAATTTTGGGAAATTTTTAAGAAAAGGGCCCTTGTTTGGAAACCCCACCCCAATTTGTTTTTGGGGTAAACCCCCTTTTCCCGACCGGGTTTGCCCCCCCCGGGGCCCTTTGGGGGAAGAAACTTTCCCCTTTTTTTTCTCCCCTTCCCGGTTTTAAAAGGAATTTGGTTGGGGTTTTAAAAGGGGCCCCCCTTGTTTAAAACTTTTTGGGGAAATCCCATTTGTTTTCCCCCTAAATTGGGGAAAGTAGGTATCCCAAAAACCCCCATTTTTTTCTTTTTTCTTATTCCTACCTTTGGTTGGCCAAGCACCGTTTAAATTTGGGGGTCCCGGGAATGGGGAAATCCAGGTTCCACCTTACCGGGTTCCCCCTGTTTTCCCTTTTTAAAAACCCTTAGGAAGGTAACCCCCCCGGGTTGGCCCGGTTAGCCCCTTGGTTTTGTTCGGGGCTAGGGGTAAAAAGAGGGTTTTGCCCTTTTGGGATACCCGCCATATTGGGTGCCGGGAAAACCCCTTTAAATTACCTTTTCCCTTTTCCCTTTTGGACAAGCTTGTGTTTGCCAAAAAATTTTCTGAAACTGGGTTTTTAAACCCAAAGGGTCCCACCCTTTTTTTTTTGACCCTCTTTGGGTAAATGCTTTTCTTTTTTTCGTTTTAATAAAACCAAATTTTTTAAACCCTTTTTCTATTCCCGAGATTGAAAAATTTTTTTTTGAAAATTTTATTTAAAATCCAAAACCCTTTTCGAGGCCCGGGTTTTAAAAAATTGAAAATTTTAAACCCTTTTATTTGAAATTTCCCCTTTGGGTTATTTAACTTTTTTAATATTGCCTTTTATGTTGCCCTTTATTTGGGGCAAGGTATTTCCTTATTTCTGGTTTCCCCCTTAAATGGGTTTAAACATAAAAAAACCCTTCCGTTTAAACCATTTCCCCCTTAAGTTGAAAATTTTCCTTCCCGGTTGGAATTTATTCCCCGATCCCGTATTTTTTCCCACTAAAATAATTTTGAACCTTTTGCCCCCTTAGGTTTTTCATGCACTACTCCTTTTGGTTAAAGGGATTTTTTAATTAATTGGGTTTAAACCTCTTTTTTTAAACCCCCTTTTTAAAGGACTTGCCTTTGGGGGAAAATGGGTTTTTTTACCTTTATTCCTTTTTTGAAAAAAAAAATCCCCCCTTTTTTTTCCCCTTTTTTCCCTTTTTGTATTGGGTTTGTTTTTTCCCCGGTAATCAAGTTCTGGGAATTTCCCCGGGGGAAAAACTTTCCCTATTTTTTGGGGCCCCGGTTTAACCCAATTAATTGGGATGGGATTTTTTTGGGGGTGGGAAAATTTTTCCTTGGGGTTTTTTAAAAATTTTTTTTGGTTAGCCTTTATCATTTAAATTTTTTAATAAGAAAAAGGGGGGCCCAAACCCTAAAACAAAGTTTCTGAAAATTGGTTTGTTTTGAAACCCTTCTAAAACCCTTTTGTTGGTTTTGGGGAAATGGGAAATTTTCAGGAACACAAATTTTTCCCTTTTTAAAATAATTTATTGAAATTTTAAACTTTTAATTTTAAAGGGTAATTTTTGTTTTAGGAAAACCCTTTTTTGGGGGGGGAAATTTATTTTTTGAGGATTTTAGCTTTTTATTTAAAAAAGGGGCCCAAATTTTTGGGAAATTTGGGAAAAAATTTTGGGAAATCTATTTACGGCCCGATTGGGAAATTGTTTTATGGAAACCCCCAAACTTCCCTTTCCTCCCTTTCTTTACCCTTTCCTTTATTTGGCCCCGGTAAAACATGCCGGGCCCGGTCTGTTTCTTTATTCTTTAAACTTCTTAGTTATGCGCCTTGTTTGATTTTTGGCCCGGGCCCACCCAAGTCCCCGGCGGGAAAATGGGGAGGAAAACCCCAAAAGGTCCCCAAAGGGCCCCTTTCGGGGAAAAGGGTTTTAGGCCCTTGAAACCCCGAGGTTCCACGGAACCGGGGGTTTTTGAAACTTTTTTTTTTTTAAATTGGCCCCCCCTTTTTGGTTACCAACCCCCTTTGGGAAAAACTTCCTTTTTCCAAATTTTTCCCGGGAAAATTTTGGAAACCCATTTGCATATTTTGATTTTGCCCTTTTGTTTTTGGTCCCCCTTTGGGCGGTCTCAAAGAAAGGCCCCGGGGGTTCGGCCCCCCAAAACCCACCCAAAAACCCCCCAATACCCCCCTTTTTAAGTTTCCGGGGCCCTTTAGGGGAGGGTTTTTAAAAGACCCGGGTTTTTTTCCCTTAGGGTTTTCCCCAGGGTTTTTTTCCCTATTATATGGATTTGCTCTGCCCGGGCATCCTTTTTAAGGGTTAATTTCCTGGTTTTTTAAATTAACCCAATGGGGCTTTTTGGGAAAATTTTTCATTTCCCGTTGGGTTTTAATGTCCCCAAAATTTAACCCCCCTTTCCCTTTGGTTTTGGGGGCCCGGGTTTAGGTAGCTTTATCTTCCCAAAAATTTAAAACCCGGTTTAATTTTTTTTCAAAAAATTTAAATTTATTTTTAAAATTTTTAATCAAAGAATTTTTTTTCTTAAATTTTAAAATTTTAAAATATTTAAACCTTTAAAAAATTTTAATTTTTTTTTTAAAAAAAAAGTTTTAAAAAACAAATTTTTTAAAAAAACTTCCTTTGGGGTTTGAATAAAATTTAAACCCAGCCTATTAAACTTGTTTATTGGGAAAATCAAATTTTTTTGTCATATAAATTTTAAAGCTTTTGAAATTTAAAATTTCTTGTTTTTTTTAAAAGGGTTTCCGGGGAAAGGGAGGGAAGCTTATCGGGCGGCCCACCCCCCCTTTAACCCCCGTTAAATTTTTTTTTTGGGGGGGGATAAAACTTCCGTTCGTTTTCCTGTTTTATTGGTTTTCCCCTGATTTTTTTTGGGTTTTGGGTAAATTTAGGGCTTTTCACCCGTGGTTTGGTTTGGGTTTCCCCGGAAAAAATCTGTCCCCCTGGGCTTTCACCTGTGGGGTGGGCCGGGCCTGGGGGTTTTTTAAACCCCTTTTCCGGGAAAGTTACTTTTTTTTCCCCTTGTTTTTTAAACCTTGGGGAAAATCCCGCCCTGGCTTTTTCCCCTTGGGGTTTTTTTCCCCGGTCAATTTTTCGGGTTTTTTTTTTTTTGGGGCCCAAAGGGGGTAAAAGGCCCCTTTTCCGGGTAAAACCCCGGGGCGTCCGGGGTTTTCCCCGGGGGAAGGGAGGGTTATTTGGAGGCCTGGGGGTTTCCGCGGTTTAACCCCGGGTTTTACTACGGCTAAATTTTGGGTTTTATTCCCAACCCCTTTAAGGGTTTTCGTTGGTTGATTTAATTTTTGGAAAAAGTTGGCCCCGGGTTTTTTTCCCCCGGGGTTTTGGGCTTTCAAAGGCCTTCCTGGGGGACTTTTGGGATAATTTTTTTAAAAATAAAAATAAGAAAATATTTTTTAAATTTCGTCTTTGGGAAAATTTTAATATTTAAAAATAATTTTTTGATTTTAAATTTTGAATTTAAAGTTCTTTTTTAAATTTTTGAAAGCCCTTTTATTTAAACCCCCTTTTTGAAATTGAAATTGAAATTCTTATTTTGGTAAATTTGTTTTTTTTAATTTTATTGGTTTTTCGGGGGTTTCCCTTCCTTTGGCGGGTGGTTTAAAACTGGAACAAATTTCTTGGCCCCGGGCGGTCTTAAATTTTCCCCCCTTTCTTTTATTTAATTAAAAGTTTTTTTGGGTTTGTTTTCCCTTTAAATTTGCTAGCCCAAATTTTTTTAATAAAAGTTGGAAAAAATTTTTCCTATTTAGTTGTTTTCAGTTGTTTTAAAATTTACTTTTTTGGGAAGTTGAAATTTGGAAATGTTTTGGGTTTTAAAAACAATTTTTAAATCTTTTAAGGAAAAGGGGGTTTGGTTTTGGGTTTTGGGTTTTAATTTTTTAAAAAGCCCATTTTAAAAAAATTTGGGAAAAATTTTGGCCAAATTGTTTTTCCCCGGTCCCAACCCCGGGGAAATTTGTTTGGGGGGTTGTTGCCCTTGGGTTCCCAAGGGTTCCGGGTTGGCCCCCCCGGGCCCCCCACTGTTTTTGACCTTCCCCAGGGAAAAGGGCTTGGTGCTTTAGTTTTGGGGGCCCCCCCCTTTCCTTTGGAGGGAAAAAGGGAAAACCCCCGGGAAATTGTTTACGGGCCCCGGGGAAAACCTTTCGGGTTAGGGGCCCCCAATTGGGTTTTTGCAGGGTTTCTTTTGGGTGGGCGTCGTTTGGGGGGGCTTTAATTAAAATGGGTTGCCTTAAAAAAATATTTATGTGGTTAGGGCCCCCCCCGGTAAAAGGGGTGGGGCTTTTGTTTAAACCCCCTAAAAAACATTAAGTTTGAAAATTCATTTGGGTTTAATTTCCCGGGGCCCCTTTTTTCCCGTGATTACCCGTTTCCCGTTATGGGCCCTTTGGGTTTCTTTTAAATTGGGGTTTGGGCCCCTTTGAATTAAAAATTTTGTTTGGGTTTCTTTTGGTGTGGGGCGGGTTGTTGACCGGCCCCTGCCTTTTTTTAGGGGGTTTTTAAAAGTTTGGGTTTTACATTTGGTTTTTTTGGAAAATTTGGGGAAAAATAGGGAAAAAATTGTTAAGGGAAAGAAATTTTTTTTTTTATTTAAAACCCCCTATCCCCCCTTTTTCCGCTTTTGGTTTTCTTTAAATCCCAAAAATGGCATGGGCCCCTTCTTTTTCCCCCCCAGGGTAAAAGCTTTTGTCATTCGGGTTCCCGGGCCAGCATTAATTGTTTTCTGCCCGGTTTATTTTTTTTTCCCCCAAAGGGCCCGCTAAGGGAAAGGAAACCAAAAAAAACCAAGAAAAAAGGGAAATCCCTTTGGGGGTTTTTTTAAGCAGGGCCCAATTTGGGGGCTTTTGGGGCCCCCAAAAATGAAAATTTTAAAAAAAAAGGGGAGGTTTTGAAAATTGCCCTTTAATTTTTAGTTTTGTTATTTTTTAAATCGGAAGAAATTTTGGAAGGTTTTGTTTGACATTTTTCTGTACCCTTTTCCCTTTTTGGAAAGCAAAAATTTTAAATTTGTTTTCTCTTAAGCCCTTTCCAAATTACGGTTTTTATAAAGGGGTTTTTGCCCTTTCCAAACTTACCCTTTTTACCGGGTGCCTTTTTTTTTTTTGGGGGGGGTTTTTCCCAGGGGAAGGGGTGTCCCCAAATCAAAATTTGGTTTGGGGGGAAAAATCTTAACCCTTTTTAACCCCCCCCCCTCCCCCTTCCAGGGGCCGGAACCCAATTGAACTTTTCGTCGGCCCTTTGGGGGCCCCCCGAATAGTAAGGCCCTGGAAAACCGGGCCCAAAATTCTCTGAAATTTGGAAAACCCTGATGGCGGTATTAAAGGCGTGGGGGGGGGCGGAAACCCAAAGGGGTGGGGGGAAAAGGGGGTGGAAACCTTAAAAACCCCGGGGGAACCCGGGGGCCTTTGGGGATCCCACTTTTTAAATTTTTTAGTTATTTGAAATTTGGGTTTAAAGTATTTTAGTTTTTTGGGGGTTCCGTGGTGAGTTTATTTCCTTTGGGGCCCTTTCCCTTTTAAAACCTTTCCCTTTTTTAAAAAGTCCCCTTTTTTGCTTTTTTTAATTTTAATGGGTTTCATAACCCAGTTTGAAAATTTTGGGTTTTTAAAAGGGATGTTTTTTTTTGCCCGGTATTTCTTTTGGCCCAATTTTTAAATTTTGAAAATTTTGGGGGATTTAAAATTTATTTACCCAATTTCCCGGTTAGGCTTACTGCCGCCGGGCACTTCCCTTTTTTTCGAATTTTCCCGAAACTCCCGATTTTGGGGTGGGCCCCCCCCTTCGGGATTAAATTGATTTGGTTCCAAACCAATTTGGGGCCCCCAATTTTGGCTTTTAATGCCCCGGGGTTTTAAAATTTGGGAATAAACTCCAAAAGGCTAATTTTTTTTTAAAACTTGGCCTTTTTTAAACTTCTGTGATGTTTAAAATTTGTTCTTTTTAAAATGAAAACAAAAAATTTAAATTAAAAACCTTTAAAATTAAATTTTTTTTAATCCCAAAATTTTTTAAAAATTTTTAAAATCCCTTTTTTTCCCCTTTTACAAAAAAAGGGTTTTAATTTTTTTAACCTTTCCCAATTTTTTAAATTCCCTTTTAACTTCCCCGAAACAGGGGGCTTTTTCCCCCTAGGGCCGAAAATTGCCCCCCTTATTGATGTCCCGTTTTTACAGGGTTTAATTTAATGGGCAAAATTTAAACTTTCTTGTTTTGTAGTTTTTAAAACCCCTTTTAAATTTGTTGCTTTGAAACCCCTTTTTTTGCCCAAAAACCCTTTTTCTTTAAAAATCATTTGTTAAAAAAATGGTTTTTTCTGTTTCCCCGGCCCAGGGAAAAAATGGAAAATTTTAAAATTTTTTAAACCCACTTCCCAAAAAAAAAGGCTTTTTTGGGCATTTTTTGGGGAAATGTCGTTATTTTTTTTTTTAAGAAAAGCGGGAAATTTTTTTTTCGGGGAAAGCCCTTTCTTCTTTTTTAAATTTTGGAATTCACCGTGTTCAAATTTGGCACTTTTAAGGGTTCATTTGCCATATTTAGGGGATTATGTGCATTTCCTAGGCATTAATGCGCATAATTCAAGTTCAAACAATCGATGCATGAAAGGGTCCACAAGAACGGCCTAGAAAGCCATGCTCGTGCCATTTAGTAAATTCTCATGCCTCTTACAAAGAATGGACAGATATTTCGATGAAATGTGTGGCAATAGTCAACCACAAATGTTTGTTTGTTGGGTTTTCAACTATAGAAAAAAATGAAATAAATGCTTAAAAAACATGACGCCTGGCATGGTGCCATGGTATGACCTCACCATGCCCTGGTAAAAATTTGAGATGGTTTGGCTTATGTCGTCGTGCACGCCCTTCGTAAATCGAACCATCACCGAGGAAGTCCCATGCTTTCGAGAGGGAAAATCCCCAAGATTGAAGGGGAATCCTAATTTCCGTCCTAGTTTGTCATTCAGTTTTTTTCCAATGATCAACATACCGCCTCAAATGCAACGTGTTCAAATTTGACATTTTCCCGGGCTCATTTACAATATTTAGGGGATTATGTGCATTTTCTAGGCATTAATGGACATAATTCAAATTCATACAATCGGTGCATGAAAAGGTGCACAAGAACGGTCTGGAAAACCATGCTCGTGTTATTCAGCACATTCTCATGTCTTTTACAAGGAATGGGCAGATATTTCAAGGAAATGTGTGGCAATAGTCAACCATAAACGCGTCGTTTACTCGGTTAACAACTATACCAAAAATTAAACACATGGTTGGAAAACATGACGCCTGGCTTGGTGCCATGGTATGGCCTCACCATGCCCTGGTAAAAATTGGAGAATGTTTTCCTTATGTCATGATGCGCGCCTTACATAAATCGAACCATCACCGAGGAAGTTTCATGGTTTCAAGGGCGAAATCATCAAGATTGAAGGAGGGTCCAAATTTCCCTTGTCCTTTGTCCACGAGTTTTTTTCTACGGTGAACATACAACCTGCAAATCACCGTGTTCAAATTTGGCACTTTTCCGGGTTCATTTGCCATATTTAGGGGATTATGTGCATTTTTCCTAGGCATTAATGCGCATAATTCAAGTTCAAACAATCGATGCATGAAAGGGTCCACAAGAACGGCCTAGAAAACCATGCTCGTGCCATTTAGTAAATTCTCATGCCTTTTACTACGAATGGACAGATATTTCGATGAATTGTGTGGCAATAGTCAACCAGAAATGTCTGTGTCACAGCCCCAGTTAAGGCCTTGCTTGTCTTTGCATTAGCTTCCATGCATCATGTTTAAATTTCTCTTAAATATGAAATGGGGATGACAGAACCCCTAGCACACCCCCTTAAACCAATTAGGGTTTACTAAGACCTTGTTCAATGAACCTGAAATGCCCTTCTAAAATGTTCATCATCTTTGCCTTGGTCCAGAACCTCTGACAAAAATGGTGCACAATTTTCTAGGACACATAAGGTCACTGAATTAAATCATATGTTATTTGCAATTGGGCATTTAAATGCTATATATTATTTTAAATGCTCAATTAATTCTGAACTTAAGTGAGGGCTGTTAGGAATAATCCAAACAGAGCCCACACTTATCTTCAGGATTTTTGAAAACGTTTTAGTATTTTAATAAAATCCCTAAAGTTACAGAAGAATTAGAAAACAGAATAAAAGAGAGAGAGAGAATACCTGTGCAACTTACCTGGCGCCAACAACCGGGCCAGCTCCTGCGCTGGCCCACCTGCGGCCCAACCCACCACCAGCCTCCCTGTCGTCTTCCTCCTCGGGACAGTGGGACAGGGCGTGTGCCCGACGCACGACAGCACGTGCGCGCCACCTCCTGCTTCCCCGGCCCTCCTAGCGACGCCACGACGATGCCCCGTGTCCCCTCGCTCCTCTCCCTCACTCGCTGCACCCTCTCCCCCTCCCCTGACTCTCTTCCCCGAGCTCACCCGAGAGTCGCCGTCGTCGCCGCTCGTCGTTACCGTGGCCACCAGTATCCCCACGCCGGCCAGCGCCCCCACGAGCTCCGCCTCGGCCAGAGAGTGAAACCGACGCCAAAGCACGCGACCCCGGGAGGCCAGCAACGTCGCCATCGCTGTCGTCTTCCACCTCGGGCTCCGGCCACCATCGTCGTCGATCCGCCGCACGCAGGACGTCCCCGAGCCCGCTAACCATCCCTACGGCACCGCTGTGAGCTCCGCCACCGTTTCCCCCCTCTTCCCCTCTTCGTTTGATTGCCGTAGCCGTCGCCCCCTTGATGACCTAAATGCACCGCCGCCTGAGCTCGCCGTCGACGATGCTCCAGTGACCAAATGGCCACCCTAGAGTGTCCAACCTACTCCCTGCGATGCGTAGAGCCCTCCTAGCTCCCTTGCCCCGCTCTTCTACGCACTGAAACACGATCCCGCGCGCAACCGAACTCCAGCGGCCGCAACCGAGCTCGCTGCCATCGACTCCGGCCACCCCAGGCCTGGAGACCACCACCATCCGACGCGCCATCGCACCAGCTCTCCGTAGGGCCTAAGGGCGCGCCGAGCGGTGCACTGTAGGCGAAACCCGAGCCCCTCTAGTGTCCCTTCGCCGCGTTTAGAGGTCGCCGCCGGCCATACTCTGGCGTGCTGACGTGGCACCGTCATTAGTGGCAAATGACGCCACTAACTAACCCCCTCCCTCACTAACTATGGGCCCCATGCCTTAATTAACCCCGGGATATATTCCCTGTTTAGTTTAGATTAACATAGTCGGCCCCACATGTCGGTTTGACCAAGCCACGTCATCGTTGACCTGGACCCACTAGTCAGCCTCTGTCCCTGCCCTGTTACACTGACATGCGGGTCCCACTGGTCAGGTTTGACCTGGACCCGCCTGTTGACCTGCTGAGGTCAGCATGACCTAATGCTGACGCAATAACTCATTTTCTGGATTTAATTTAATTCAGGAAATTACAGAAAATAGTATAAACTTCTAAAAATCATAGAAATTCAACCGTAGCTCAGATTGAAATAATTTATATATGAAAAATGATCAGAAAAATCCAATCTATCCATCTGTACCATTTTCATGCATGTTTGAACAACCTAAAGTTGCTGTATAAGACAATTCGAATAAATGGCATTTGAAATGCCTTACATGGAGTTTGAATTTGAACCTAGTGTTCAAACCAGCTCCATTTAACTTGTTGCTAGTTGCATTAGACTAAATCACATCATATTGCCATGTCATGATCATGCATCATATTGTGCATTGCATTGATTGTGTTTATTTCTCTGTTGCCGGTATTTGTCCCCTCTCAATAGACGACGTACCGACGATGAGTTCGATGACACCGATGAAGTACTATATTATCTTCAGAAGTGCCAGGCAAGCAAAACCCCCTTGTTCATTCCGATATAATCCCACTCTCTCGCTCCTGCTCTCTTTTACTGCATTAGGACAACAACGATTCATCTGTTACTTGCTGCGGTAGCTGAACCCCTTTATCCTCTGCATGACCTGTCATTCCACAAGAATTAGATGAAACCCACTAGCATGAGTAGGAGTTGTTTGAGCCCTGTTGTGCCTACTCATTCATGCTTGTTTGTCATGCCTGCTACTGCTTAGAGTTGAGTCAGGTCTGATTCATCGGGAATGAATTGGAATGGTGTGTGAACATGTCCTACTGTGTGTGAGCTAAGTGTGTGAACACGATTTGGTAAAGGTAGCGGTGAGAGGCCATGTAGGAATACATGGTGGGTTGTCTCATTGAAGCCGTTCTCAGGAACTGAGTTCTGTGTTTATGATCCATGAAACAGTTACTACCACACATTGGGATCCTTAATTGACTCTCTCGGCTTCTTAATCACCCTTGTTTTCTGTCCAAGAGTTGCAACTAGTTTCTGGTGTTTGTAGGATATGTGTTGGAGGCCGTGCGTAGCGCTGACCCTAGGGGTGGGCTATGATGCGGTAGATACACCGTGGCCTGGTGTATCGATTCGCCCGTTTGGTGTCTCGGGAACCCTGCACACATCGTTCGGGGCCGTTATTGGAAACCTCGGCCGGACTCCCTGCGGATGGAACCCGAATAGGCGATAAACCTGGACTAGGGACTTGAGTGTTTAGGTAGGCCGTGGCCGACACGCCGCTGGGCTTCCGCTTGAAGGTTGCCGAGTACATGTCGTGTAAACGGCGATAAGTGGTGAGAGCGTGTGTGAAGAAGTACACCCCTGCAGGGTTAATACGATCTATTCGAATAGCCGTGTCCGTGGAAAAGGACTTCTGGGTTGCCTATAACAGTTCATAGACAAGTGAAAGTGGATACTCTAAAATGCGCAAGATAAGCGTGAGTGCTATGGATGGCGTTCTCGTAGGGAGACGGGAACGGATCTATAGTGGTGTATTGATATGGTGAATATGTGGACTCGTGTGCGCCACCTCAAAAGAGTTACTTGTAGTCGTAGTGTAGGATAGCCACCGAGTCAAAGCTGGCTTGCTGCAATCATACTCCACCACCCCCTTTGTCGATAATGATGCATATGTAGTTAGTTCTGATATAAGTCTTGCTGAGTACATTTGTACTCACGTTTGCCTATTTTATGTTTTGCAGAGAGACGTTAGTCTCGCTAGTAGTTCCGCGTGGACTTCGACGTTTAGCTTGTTACCTCAGCTACGGTCTTGTGCCCTCGGCAGGATCTGGTAGATAGTCAGGCTTCTCAGCCTTTTCATTTATAGATGTCTGTACTCAGACATGTTTAGCTTCCGCATGTGTTTGACTTGTATGCTCTGAATGTTGGGTCATGAGACCCATGTTTGTAATATCTCGCTCCTCGGAGCCTAATGAATAAATATTTGAGTCGTAGAGTTATGTTGTGATGCCATGTTGTATTTACACATATTGAGCATATTGTGTGTATGTTTGAAATGCTTGGTATGTGTGGGATCCGACAATCTAGTTGTTTATCCTTGGCAGCCTCTCATATGGGTAAATGTAGTCTAGTGCTTCTGGCGATAGTAGTCCGCTACTGCCCGGTTCACGGAGTCCTGCTAGCCCAGACTCTGCTTTGGACACTTGACTGGCGGCATGTGTTTCACTTCGTTCACGTATCATCCCTTCGGGAAATGTCACGCGGTGACATCCGAGTCTGTCTAGCCTGCTACAGCCGGGTCACGAGTCCTGTTAGCCAGTGCTACAGCCCGGATTCACACGTTGATGACCGACATGCTCGATGTGATTCATGTATGCCTGTCCCCATGGGTTAGTGCGCTTTGGGTTCACGACTAGCCATGTCGTCCCGGGTTCTCTGTCATATGGATGCTAGCGACACTATCATATACGTGAGCCAAAAGGCGCAAACGGTCCCGGGCCATGGTAAGGCGACACCCATGGGAATACCGTGCGTGAGGCCGCAAAGTGATATGAGGTGTTACTGGCTAAATCGATGTGACTTGGAATCGGGGTCCTGACAACTTTGGTATCGAGCTTTGATGCTGTAGGATTACCAAGCCAAACTGGTCGAAGTTGTGTCTAGAAATGCTTTAGTTATGTAAGGGAATTGATTGTGGAAGGGAACGTAAGGCTCTTTTTACTCCTTATACCTCATGGCCTTCTGATCTGAGTCATCCTCTTCTCTTCTACGAGGTTTAAGAACTAGGCTTCTCATCTATCTATCAGGATGACGTGTTACTAATCCATAGACCTTTAAGATTGTTGGTATTAAGCCCTAGTTCAGTTTCTACTACTTCCGTATGTTAACTGTTGATCTCGGAACCTTGATATGATGTTGTTGAGTGGCTATGCCACCATTTTGCATGATGTCTCAAATCTTTTTGAGCATTTACAGCCGCTATGTTGTCCGAGTCATCCCAGGTTTCTAAAGCAATCTGAAGCATTTGCAAAATCCCTTCCTCTCATTTTGATGTTCCTTTAGGCCAGGTTAATCACACTAATTGTTGAGTTGAGGTATTCCATTGCCTCGACGTTTATGTTGGAGCTATTATTATGACCCTAGGTGTCTAGAGTATCACCTAGTAATCCAGCCATGCTTTGTGTTCCCAGTGTGATGATTCTGGCCGTCATTCCCGAAAGCATTATGTGATGCTACCTAGTAGTAGGTATTCTACTCCTAGGTTTTTTACCCAAAATTCACTCTACCTACCTCATGTTGATAGTGTTGCTCGTACCTTTAGGTTACTAGTAACTTTTGTGATAGTCCTCGAGGTCCGTGGTATATCCTTCTTCCAAATACCATGAACCAATAAGGTAGAAGTTCTTTGAATTAAAAGATCACAATCAGAGTACTCTTGAGGAGTTCTCCATTCATAATTGCGACTCTGCCAGTTCTACCTTCTCCGCATGGGTTATCCGGAAGAAATGTTGAACTTTGCTCGACATACTAATCCATGCCTCCACAACTCGAAAAGTTATATGTCCCTTTGAGTTGTCCCTCTTCAGTTGTATTCCGACCTTCGTCTATCAATTGATAGTCAGGAGTAATTGTGCATTCGTGTTCATCGATGCCTATTACTCATGTGATCCGTCAAGCCATTCTATTCCGGAATGACTAGGAGAAACAAACTCCAGTACCTCATCCATATTCAGGATTGGGTCAAAGCAGTTGTGTTCCGCAGATCAAAATGCTAATCTAGCTCTTGTTCTGTTCTACCCTGGAGTATTACCATATTTATATCAAGAATATCATGGGAATTGCACACCATTCTATGAACTCTTGATACAGTGATACTTCTCACCCTCATTATTCATTTCTCGGCTCCCGTGTTGTTGCAACCGGAATGCCGACAAATGAACTGTGATGTGTGAAATCAATACTTCTAGCAACCCCGTTGCTTGGTAGTTAAAGGACAATAATTTCATTCCTAGTGTGTTGGTTCTTGAATCATCATTCTAAGATAGATTGTGCTACCTAGTCCTTATTTCTGGTGCACTCTTCGATCGATGAGTTAGGATTTCGTCAAACCCTTGCTCTGTTGATCATATCATCTTGCCTTGAAAAGCAAGATTGTTCTCGAGCTTAGTAACATATCTGTGGTTCGTGATTTTCCGAACATCTTCTCGGAAGTATTACCAGGTTGTCACCTGACTGTTATGTTGAGCTCGTGATCAAGTTGGTTTCTTGTGAACCACCCTTTCTCCAAGAACCTGTGTTGGATACCCCTGAGCTAGTTGGTTAAGCTAAACAATAACTTGGAGAGTTGGAAGATAAAAGCTTGCCCAACTTAGTTCGTTCCAAAGGGATATCCATGTGTTTGTGTGTGTATTGAAGAGAGATGATATCTTCATCGATTGTTCCTCGTGATCGGTTGTTGAATCTATCATCTTGTCCAAACCTTGACTTGAGTATGGGCTATCGTCAAGTCAAATCAAAACCAACGATGTTCGTAATGTTGTCTTACTCGTGGTTGATCTCTCGAGCATACACCATTACATCTTTTGGTCTGACCAATGCTATCACCGTGTTCACATGATGGTGGAAGTCCAGTGATATGGAAACTCCGATGAGTTGCTGTTGAGCTCATCAGCAGCATTTTGTCTCCCCCATGATTCATGTTGAACATCAACTTAGTGTTGGAAACTTGGTAAGCAATGCCTTCGTGTTCCGTTCATGAAGCTTATGCTTGGATGGAAGAAGTGACTTCCTTGAATTCATGTGCTTTAGGTGTAAGTTGCCGCCATGAATTTGAGAAAGGTTTGTTTTGCTTCCTTTGGAATCACCCCAAGTCAATCATGCATTCGTGCGAGGTATTCTATGGTTTGGTAGATTAATTACCTCCACTCCATATGTGTCCCTAGCACACCAAGCCACTTGTTGATTTGTTCAAGGAGAAGAAGTTCCTTCTTAAGACCGCGGCTTATACAAGGACTTCGATATCCTCGATGATGGTTCCCCACCTGGACTCGGTAGTGTTTTATTTGTGAGACTACTACGTGGTCATGCTTGTCTTGGACAGTGTGTTCACAGGTTTGTAGCAGAACCAACTCATGTTTTGGAGCTTACTACCGTAGCTCATTTCCCGAGGATCTTGAACACCTTCTCGTTGATTTGGTTGCAAACTTTCATTTATCTTCTAGACTCGATGAGTCTGGATTATTCTGACACCAATCGGATCTGAATCTCAGGCAGATATGATGGTTGGAACATTCCCAACAGTTGCATGTTGTTCCCAGCTCGCACCGCCATTGCGCCAATTTCCATGGGCTGCCCTCTCAGTAATTGTTGTCCAGGTCCATCTTCAAAGGTGGACTTACCATGGGTCCCATCCATTTCCAATGATAAGCAAATCATCCGTCGTGTTGTCTTCAACAAGGTAGTCCACATCATCCATTCTAGTCGGAATATGCCATTCTTCCGAGCTCCTTCAAGTGATCGATTGCGATTGCCTTAGGCTGGTATGAAGAGTTTCAATGATCTCCGAATCAAAAGTATTTCTTTTTGCCACTTAAGGGAATATTTCTGCGAGTCACCTTCTTAAAGATGTCCCGTTATGGTATCATGGCAACTCAACTCCTCGCTACGTTGACAACCGTTCATCATCTTTTTAAGTGTGGAATTGTGTCTGCGTAGTGAACCTCCGTCATCTGTTTCACCCCATCCCTCTAGATGTATGCTTCGTGCCTCAGCTGAAGATATGTTTCTATGTCTCATCCCGTGATTGATCCTAAATTGCTCGAACCTCAAGAAGACTGATTCTTCCAAAATCCTTCCTTTCTTCTCGTTGTCATGTTGGTTGTAGTTCTCAAAGCAAGACGTCGAGATCAAGGTGATGCAATGAGTCAATACCCTCGAGAAAGACATATGGATCGTGAAGACCGTGATAGTTTGTGCCCCCTCTGTCTTCTTACCCCACGTCTTGAATCTCGGGATGAGATTCTTGTTTAGTGGGGGTGAGTTGTCGCAGCCCCAATTAAGGCCTTGCTTGTCTTTGCATTAGCTTCCATGCATCATGTTTAAATTTCTCTTAAATAAGAAATGGGGATGACAGAACCCCCAGCACACCCCCCTTAAACCAATTAGGGTTTACTAAGACCTTGTTCAATGAACCTGAAATGCCCTTCTAAAATGTTCATCATCTTTGCCTTGGTCCGAACCTCGACAAAATGGTGCACAATTTTCTAGGACACATAAGGTCACCAATTAAATCATATGTTATTTGCAATTGGGCATTTAAATGCTATATATTATTTTAAATGCTCAATTAATTCTGAACTTAAGTGAGGGCTGTTAGGAATAATCCAAACAGAGACCACAATTATCTTCAGGATTTTTGAAAACGTTTTAGTATTTTAATAAAAGCCCTAAAGTTACAGAAGAATTAGAAAAAAGAATAAAAGAGAGAGAGAGAATACCTGTGCAACTTACCTGGCGCCAGCAACCGGCCCAGCTCCTGTGCTGGCCCACCTGCGGCCCAGCCCACCACCAGCTTCACTGTCGTCTTCCTCCTCGGGATAGTAGGATAGGGCGTGTGCCCGACGCACGACAGCACGCGCGCGCCACCTCCTGCTTCCCCGGCCCTCCTAGCAACGCCACGACGACGCCCCGTGTCCCCTCGCTCCTCTCCCTCACTTGCTGCACCCTCTCTCCCTCCCCTGACTCTCTTCCCCAAGCTCACCCGAGAGTCGCCGTCGCCGCCGCTCGTCGTTACCGTGGCCACCAGCATCCTCACGCCGGCCAGCGCCCCCACGAGCTCCGCCTCGACGCCGTAGAGCAGCATGCCAAAGCACGCGACCCCGGGAGGCCAGCAACGTCGCCATCGCCGTCGTCTTCCACCTCGGGCTCCGGCCACCATCGTCGTTGATCCGCCGCACGCAGGACGTCCCCGAGCCCGCTAACCATCCCTACGGCACCGCTGTGAGCTCCGCCACCGTTTCCCCCTCTTCCCCTCTTCGTTTGATTGCCGTAGCCGTCGCCCCCTTGATGACCGAAATGCACCGCCGCCTGAGCTCGCCGTCGACGATGCTCCGGTGACCAAATGGTCACCCTGGAGTGTCCAACCTACTCCTCGTGATGCGTAGCGCCCTCCTAGCTCCCTTGCCCCGCTCTTCTACGCACTGAAACGCGATCCCGCGCGCAACCGAACTCCGGCGGCCACAACCGAGCTCGCCGCCGTCGACTCCGGCCACCCCAGGCCTAGAGACCACCACCATCCGACGCGCCATCGCACCAGCTCTCCGTAGGGCCTAAGGGCGCACCGAGCAGTGCACTTTAGGCGAAACCCGAGCCCCTCCAGTGTCCCTCCGCCGCGTTTAGAGGTCGCCGCCGGCCATACTCCGGCGTGCTGACGTGGCGCCGTCATTAGTGGCTATTGACGCCACTAACTAACCCCCTCCCTCGCTGACTGTGGGCCCCATGCCTTAATTAACCCCGGGATATATTCCCTGTTCAGTTTAGATTAACATAGTCGGCCCCACATGTCAGTTTGACCAAGCCACGTCATCGTTGACCTGGACCCACTAGTCAGCCTCTGTCCCTGCCCTGTTACACTGACGTGCGGGTCCCACTGGTCAGGTTTGACCTGGACCCGCCTGTTGACCTGCTGAGGTCAGCATGACCTAATGCTGACGCAATAACTCATTTTCTGGATTTAATTTAATTCAGGAAATTATAGAAAATAGTATAAACTTCTAAAAATCATAGAAATTCAACCGTAGCTCAGATTGAAATAATTTATATATGAAAAATGATCAGAAAAATCCAATCTATCCATCTGTACCATTTTCATGCATGTTTGAACAACCTAAAGTTGCTGTATAAGACAATTCGAATAAATGGCATTTGAAATGCCTTACATGGAGTTTGAATTTGAACCTAGTGTTCAAACCAGCTCCATTTAACTTGTTGCTAGTTGCATTAGACTAAATCACATCATATTGCCATGTCATGATCATGCATCATATTGTGCATTGCATTGATTGTGTTTATTTCTCTGTTGCCGGTATTTGTCCTCTCTCAATAGACGACGTACCGACGATGAGTTTGATGACACCGACGAAGTACTATATTATCTTCAGAAGTGCCAGGCAAGCAAAACCCCCTTGTTCATTCCGATATAATCCCACTCTCTCACTCCTGCTCTCTTTTACTGCATTAGGACAACAACGATTCATCTGTTACTTGCTGCGGTAGCTGAACCCCTTTATCCTCTGCATGACTGTCATTCCACAAGAATTAGATGAAACCCACTAGCATGAGTAGGAGTTGTTTGAGCCCTGTTGTGCCTACTCATTCATGCTTGTTTGTCATGCCTGCTCTGCTTAGAGTTGAGTCAGTCGATTCATCGGGAATGAATTGGAATGGTGTGTGAACATGTCCTACTGTGTGTGAGCTAAGTGTGTGAACACGATTTGGTAAAGGTAGCGGTGAGAGGCCATGTAGGAATACATGGTGGGTTGTCTCATTGAAGCCGTTCTCAGGAACTGAGTTCTGTGTTTGTTATCCATGAAACAGTTACTACCACACATTGGGATCCTTAATTGACTCTCTCGGCTTCTTAATCACCCTTGTTCTCTATCCAAGAGTTGCAACTAGTTTCTGGTGTTTGTAGGATATGTGTTGGAGGCCGTGCGTAGCGCTGACCCTAGGGGTGGGCTATGATGCGGTAGATACACCGTGGCCCGGTGTACCGATTCGCCCGTTTGGTGTCTCGGGAACCCTGCACACATCGTTCGGGGTCGTTAGTGGAAACCTCGGCCGGACTCCCTGCGGATGGAACCCGAATAGGCGATAAACCTGGACTAGGGACTTGAGTGTTTAGGTAGGCCGTGGCCGACACCCCGCTAGGCTTCCGCTTGAAGGTTGCCGAGTACATGTCGTGTAAACGGCGATAAGTGGTGAGAGCGTGTGTGAAGAAGTACACCCCTGCAGGGTTAATATGATCTATTCGAGTAGCCATGTCCGTGGAAAAGGACTTCTGGGTTGCCTATAAGAGTTCATAGACAAGTGAAAGTGGATACTCTAAAATGCGCAAGATAAGCGTGAGTGCTATGGATGGCGTTCTCGTAGGGAGACGGGAACGGATCCATAGTGGTGTATTGATATGGTGAATATGTGGACTCGTGTGCGCCACCTTAAAAGAGTTACTTGCAGTCGTAGTGTAGGATAGCCACCGAGTCAAAGCTGGCTTGCTGCAGTCGTACTCCACCACCCCCTTTGTTGATAATGATGCATATGTAGTTAGTTCTGATGTAAGTCTTGCTGAGTACATTTGTACTCACGTTTGCCTATTTTATGTTTTGCAGAGAGACGTCAGTCTCGCTAGTAGTTCCGCGTGGACTTCGACGTTTAGCTTGTTACCTCAGCTACGGTCTTGTGCCCTTGGCAGGATCTGGTAGATAGTCAGGCTTCTCAGCCTTTTCATTTATAGATGTCTGTACTCAGACATGTTTAGCTTCCGCATGTGTTTGACTTGTATGCTCTGAATGTTGGGTCATGAGACCCATGTTTGTAATATCTCGCTCCTCGGAGCCTAATGAATAAATATTTGATTCGTAGTGTTATGTTGTGATGCCATGTTGTATTTACACATATTGAGCATATTGTGTGTATGTTTGAAATGCTTGGTATGTGTGGGATCCGACAATCTAGTTGTTTATCCTTGGCAGCCTCTCATATGGGGAAATGTAGTCTAGTGCTTCCTGAGCGATAGTAGTCTTCTACAGCCCGTTCACGGAGTCCTGCTAGCCCAAACTCTTGCTCTGGACACTTGACTGGCCGGCATGTGTTTCACTTCGTTCCTGTGTCTGTCCCTTCGGGGAAATGTCACGCGGTGACATCCGGAGTCCTGCCTAGCTTGCTACAGCCCGGGTCACCGGAGTCCTGTTAGCCCTGTGCTACAGCCTGGATCCACACGTTGATGACCGACATGCTCGATGTGATTCATGTATGCCTGTCCCCATGGGTTAGTGCCGCTTTGGGTTCACGACTAGCCATGTCGGCCCGGGTTCTCTATCATATGGATGCTAGTGACACTATCATATACGTGAGCCAAAAGGCGCAAACGGTCCCGGGCCATGGTAAGGCGACACCCGTGGGAATACCGTGCGTGAGGCCGCAAAGTGATATGAGGTGTTACTGGCTAGATCGATGTGACTTGGAATCGGGGTCCTGACAGTCTGTTTGTTGGGCTTTCAACTATAACAAATGAAATAAATGCTAAAAAAACATGATGCCTGACATGGTGCCATGGTATGACCTCACCATGCCTTGGTAAAAAATTGAGAAGGTTTGGCTTATGTTGTCATGCACGCCCTTCATAAATCGAACCATCACCGAGGAAGTTCAATGCTTTCGAAAGGGAAATCCTCAAGATTGAAGGGGAATCCAAACTTTCTTCGTTCTTTGCCCTGGAATTTTTTTCTACGATGAAAATACACCCTGCAAATCACCGTGTTCAAATTTGGCATTTTTCCGGGCTCATTTACCATATTTAGGGGATTATGTGCATTTTCTAGGCAGTTAGCGCATATAAATCCAATCTAGCTAAAGGTGCACGGGTGTGATGTGAGGGACGTGGATTGTTGTTCGATCGCGGCACATCCAACGGTGCACACGCGTGATCCGCGTGGCTGGGGTTCTGGTCGATCATAACTTAACACAGAATAGGCTCAGCGCACATTGTTTCTGGAAGCGACGGAGATGAACCGTGTGCGATAATGAACGAGCAAAATTGTAAGGGAAGCCAAATTTCTGTTGTCGTTTGTGGTTGAGCTCTTGAATACCACCGCACTGTATAGTTGCCCGGCCCCTCCGTCCCAGAGCTCTCTCCAGGCGTCGTCCATGGCACCGCGGTGCACAGTAACTGGTAAGGAAGCGATGGCATCCCGCTGCGCCGCCTTCCTCGCCGCCCGCGACCGCGCACATGGTAAGGAAGCGATGGCATCTCGCCGCTCCGAATTCATCGCCGTCGGCGGCCAGACAGTTACATGGGCGGACTTTGAGGCTGCCATGGTCGAATGAGTGGTAGATCTAGAGGCGGCCAAAGCCGCACAGAAGGAGCGGAAAAGGCAGAAAGCAGTCAAGAAAAAGAGAGTCCCGCCACCGCAAGAAAAAAGAGGCTGCACGCCGTGGTGAGGAGAGCTTGGCGGAGATCGAAGCACGGTGGGCTGCCGCAAGGCCTAGAAGGAGAACGCCGACGTCTGGCCAGCATGCCCTGATGGCAGCATGTGCGAAGTAGTTTAAGTTTGTAGTATTAGAGAAAATTGCCAGTAGTACTTTAAGTTTGTAGTATTAACGTACAATGTCGGTAAGAGTATCCTTTGAGGGCTTTGAGCGTTGATTAGCATGTGTTCCTGTGTGCGCTTTTTTTGCGTTAATCATTAGAAGATCACAAAACACACGGTTTCTATGCCGTTCCCGTCTCCGTTTCTTGCGTTAATGACCCATAAGTCAGTTACCTGTGCGATATTTCCTAATAAACCAGGCGTACCATTGACCGAAAAAATCAAGTAAACGTGTACATTTTTTTTAAAACGGGATCTGCAAACTTTCTTTTTTCTCGCACACGAGTATTTTACGCGCTTCGTCTGGGTTGTGTGTTTCCCCCGCCCAAGTTTCAAATTTTGCACCGAAATTTTCATTAGGCACGCGATTTCAGAATTTATTCCTCCAACCACATCCCCTTCCCTTCGTATCCCCCCTCCCTCGCGCCTCCCCCTACCGGCATCTCAAACTGCCGCCGCCGCAACCACAGCTTGAGCCACATCTACGTTCTGCTCGGATCCAGTAAGGTAACCCACCGATCTCTATCACGTCCCTGGCCTGATTGCTTAAATGGCGCATGGGAAACATCCTCATGCCTCCAAATCCCCCTCGCCAGGAGCTGATGGCGGTCCATGGCGCGATGGCCGATGTGCGTGTTGGCCCGGAGGAACACCTCGCCTCCGTCGCCGCCGCCGACATGGTGCAGGCTCTAGACCAGATGAAGTCCCCCAACGACTACCCCCAGGACTTAACAGGTAAGATCTGACCAGCTAAATCTTACCAATACCACTTGCAACGGCTATGATTTGTATGGTTGATGTATTAAGCATATTCGTGCCTTGTTTATTTCAGTACTACACAGTGTGTGATGTTCAAATATTACCGTGTCCAGCTCTTCACCAATACCAGCAACAAACTTACAATACATGACTCAGGATATCACTAGAGATGCTGCCTATTTGCTATTTTTAGTGGATGCTAACCCTGTTGCACTTAACATGCATGTCCATGTACTTACGCAGGGTCATAACGGCCGATGCTTTTGTTTTCCGTCGAGGTGAGCTGCATCCCATGTCTTACAGTATTTCACATAATTTGTGCAATTGCAGTTTAACTTCTACCCATTTACTGGTTGCCTGTAGTTACACATGTCAGTGGCACTGATCGATGCTTCGACCGGAGGAACAGCTCGCCTCATTGTCGCTGACTTTAGGCGAGCTCGCCAAGATGAAGTGCCCCACAGAACTACCTCTCGTGACTTACCAAGTATGTACTCACCAGTTCAATCTTACCAATACCAGTTGCAATTAATGGCTATGTTCTGTACGGTCGATGTATTAAGCATGTTCTAGTAAACATGCCTAACACGTTTTTGCTACTATCCCTACCTTTTTATAGACATCTGGGCCATTCTCTGCTCTGGCAACACTTGCCTTGTGATGTTTAACTATGCCAATTGCATTTTTATCAGTACCGGTTTCAATGTCTATTAAACCTGTTGCAATTAACAGTTGAATCCATTTTAAAATAGTTGTATTTCAATGGCTACAAACTTACAAAACATGACTTAGGATATTGTTAAGCATGTTGCAATTAACAATTGTATCCATTTTTAATCTGTCCATTTGCTACCATGCTACTCTCCGCAATGAATATATACTCGAAATGCTGCCCCATTTGCTATTTTTGGTGGATGCTAACCCTGTTGTACTTATCATGCTTGTCCATGTACTTACGCAGGGTCATAACGGCTGATGCTGTTGTTTGCTGTCAAGGTTAGCTGCATCCCATGTCTTACATTATTTCACATCATTTGTGCAATTGCAGTTGAACTTCTACCATTTACTGGTTGCTTGTAGGTACACATGTCAGTAGAACTCATCCACGCTTCGACCCGGAGGAACAGCTCGTTTCCGCCGCCGCTGACTTTGGGCGGGCTCTGGCCAAGATGAAGTGCCCCAGCAACTACCTCTCAGGACTTACGAAGTATGTACCCACCAGTTCAATCTTACCAATACCAGTTGCAATTAATGGCTATGTTTTGTACTGTCGATGTATTAAGCATGTTGTAGTAAACATGCCTAACATGTTTGAGCTATTTTCCCTACCTTTTTATAGACAACTGGGCCATTATCTACTCTGGCAGCACCTGCCCTGTGATCTTTAACTCTGCCAATTGCATTTTTATCGGTACCAGTTTCAATGGCCATTAAGCCTGTTGCAATTAACAGTTGTATCCATTTTTAAAGAGTTGTATTTCACTGGCTACAAACTTACAAAACATGAATTAGGATGTTGTTAAGCCTGTTGAAATTAACAGTTGTATCCATTTTTTAATCCGTCCCTTTGCTACCGTGCTACTCTTTCGAAATGAAGATATCACTACAGATGCTGCCGTTTTATTGCCATTTGCTATTTTTGGTGGATGTTAACCCTGTTGTAGTTAACATTGGATTTCCATGTACTTACACATGGCTACAATGGGCGATGCTATTGTTTGCCGTCGAGGTTAGCTGCATCCCATGTCTTATACACCATCTATTCCTAAATATAAGTATTTTTAGAGATTCCAATATATATTACATAAGGAGCAAAATGAGTGAATCTAGATTCTAATCTAAACTATATCTATAATTCTATATACATCTGTATGTAGTTCATATTGAAATCTCAAAAAAAATACTTGTACTCAGGAACATAGGTAGTTGTATTTTACATCATTTGTGCAATCTTAGTTTAGCTTCTAACATTTACTGGTTGCTTGTAGGTACATATATGAGGGGTAATGATCCACGCTTCGACCCCTTTTGTGTATGGGGCAATGAGATATTCATGAATAGGCGTCAAGTGAGGAAACTAAGAAAGATTGTTAGGCGAAAGAAACGGGTGATTGGAATTAAGCTCTTTATTTACACTTTGTCGAAGACAACAGTGAACTTTAGGATGGTAAGTAATGTGTTGCCTTTTCCCCTGCCCACAACAAGTTACTCTATTAGACCTTAGTATCTGATATTTTTTTCTTTTAAGTGGTTTCTGAAGCTATTTACTGATGATTACCTTTCAAACTACATGACCGGAGTGGAGGCAACTAAGGTTAAAGTATATAATTCATGCTACCATGATAATGCTCTAGAAGTCTTCCTGAAGGCGGTGAAGGTGGGCGGGCGATCGTCACAAGGGGTTGGACAAAAGTGGTTCGTGCCTATGGCATGCAGGAAGGCACATTATGGGCATTCCGCTTCTTCAACACCGTCGGCAGTCAAAATGATTTACACTTGTCTCTTCACCTTTACCGCCTTTAAATACTGCGGTTCATCATAGTTAATTGCTGCCTAATCCTGTAATTACTCAACATATTGTACTGGCAATTTTATTTATGGATTCCTTGTTGAACCATTGTGCTGAGAATTTGAATTGCATGTTTCGTATTTCGAAATTTCCAATTAGAATAATAAATTACAGGCAAAAATAAAAATCAAACAGAAGGTCATGGACCTTTGCAAACGGTTCTAGCAGTAAAAGCGCTTGCGATGGATAGCCCAATGCCACACAGTTTTCTACATCAAATCATGTGTGATGTAGTTAATGAAAGCAAACAGTTAACCAAGGCAGAGCGTGTGTGATAGTTACACCTTTCACACACGAGAGTATACATAAAACCGTGTGGGATGTACATCCGAACGGAAACGTTTTCCCTGGATTGACTGTGTGGGATGTACATAAGAACAGAAACCTATTCCTTGGATTGACTATGTGTGATATACATACTGACGGAAATGTTTTTCTCGATTCACCACATGGGATGTACATACCTCACGGAAATGATTTCTAGGATTCACCGTGTGGGATGTACATACCTACGGAAATGATTTCTGGGATTCACCATGTGGGATGTACATACCTACGGAAATGATTGGGTTTCGATGCCTCGCCCGATCGCACACGGCCCCAGCCTGGGTCCCAGGAGGGCCTATCCCCGACGATTTCTGGGTCGTGTGGGAAGGACACCCTATCACACACACTCACTTGGCGACGGTTCCAAATGCCGTCGCGAAAAGGGGTTTTAAACCGTTTGTTTAGGACCGACGCGCACCAGTGCCTAGCTCATCACGCCAAGTCTGGACTCTCCATATGTGACATATGGCACAATGTATATTGTGTTTAACACCCTCCCTTAATCACAACTTCATCAAGTTGAGATTATGTTTGAAGTCTTCAAAGCTTCTAGTGGGTAAGGCCTTGGTGAATCCATCTGCAAATTGATCTTTGGAATGCACAAAGCGAATATCAAGTTGTCTTTGAGCCACTCATTCTCTGACAAAGCAAAAATTAATTTCAATGTGTTTTGTCCTAGCATGAAAACGGGATTAGCACATAAATAAGTAGCACCCATATTATCACACCATAGTCATGGAGCTTGTTTACTTTTTACACCAAGCTCTTTCAATAAAGACTGCACCCATATGATCTCAGTTGTAGCATTTGCTAATGCTTTGTATTCTTCCCCAGTACTAGGCCTGGAGACAGTAGCTTGTTTCCATGCACACCACGAAATCAAGTTAGGACCAAAGGACACTGCAAATCCCCTAGTGGAACGTCTGTCATCCAAAAATCCTGCCCAGTCAGAGTCTGAGAAAGCACTAATAAGTGTGGATGATGACTTGCTGAAATTGAGACCAATGCTAAGAGTGTTCTTGACGTATCTAACTATTCATTTTGCATCAATCAAGTGAACAGTAGTGGGTGCATGAAGAAACTGACAGACTTTGTTAACAACAAATGAAATATCAGGTCTTGTAAGGGTGAGATATTGAAGTGCACCTACTAGACTCCTGTATTTGGTGTTGTCTTCTTGACTCAAGGCTTGCCCTTCTGTAAGAGACAATTTTTCTGAATTGGATAGTGGAGTAGGTGAGGGTTTACAACCTTGTAAGCCAGCCTTCTTTACTAGATCTGTTGCATATTTTTCTTGGGATAGATGAAGTCCATCCTCATATTTCTTCACTTCTATCCCTAGGAAATAGTGCAAATTTCCAAGATCCTTAAGAGCAAACTCTGTACTGAGATCCTTCAACAGTCATGTGATGGCTTCATCAGATGAACTTGTGACAATAATATAATCATCATTGATAAGAACAAAGATGTGGGTATTACACTTGTTGTAAATAAATAGTGAAGTGTCAGACTTAAAAGGAACAAAGCCAAGTGTTTGCATTTTGTGACTGAGACGTGAGTACCACGCCCTTGGAGCTTGCTTTAACTCATATAATGTTTTGTCAAGCTTGCACACATGCAAAGGTGCATGTTGGTTTTCAAACCCAGGAGGTTGTTTCATGTACACTTCCTCTTCCAGAACACCATGAAGGAACGCGTTCTGTACATCTAGCTGTCTGAGACTCCAGCCCCTGGATACAACAATAGACAAAACAAGATAGATGGTGGCAGCTTTAACAACTGGACTAAATGTGTCCTCATAGTCTATACCATACCATTGTTTGAATCCTTTGGCCACAAGTCTTGCCTTGTAGCAATCAATAGTGCCATCAGATTGTCTCTTGCTCCTGAACGCCCACTTGCAATCAATAAGATTTTTACCTTGTTGTGGAGGAACCAAGTGCCATGTTCTATTTCTCTTCAATGCCATGTACTCTTCATGCATGGCCTTCTTCTAGTTTTCATCAGCAAGGGCTTCTTCAAGTGTGTGTGGTTCACCTGGTTCACCTGTAGAACACACCATGCCATATTTGGTAACATGCTTATAATTAACTGGTTTTATTACCCCTTGTTGTAGCCGTGTACAGCATGGAGGTGAAGTGGTCTGCATGGATGGCACAAAGGATCCCATGCGATCTGTAGAAGTTGCTGCAAACTCTGATCCCGAGGCGGAGCGAGGCGAAGCAGCAGCATGTTCGGCGGCAGGATATGCTACTGGATCATCTGCGATTGCTGATGAAGATGTGCAACGTAGTGGCTCCGCAGAAGATCTCGTCTAGCGGGACTCATCATGGCGCCCTGATGAGGGACCATCGTCCTTTGCGTTAGAGGTGGGTCCCACACCTATCGGCGGGCGTAGATCACGCCGCTTGTAGCACACGGGTTGGGCCGGGAACCGAACGCCTGTAGGTCCAATCGGAGGCGGACAAGTAGCATCGTGCGGTTCGCTCGAGTTGGTGGAGGCACCGCCATGAATTGCAGGGGGCTGCGTGGCAGACGAGGGCTCGCTCGCATGCGCGCGGTCGGAGGCTCCATGCGAGGCTCATTGCGTGGACTCCCAAGGTGATTCTGCTATCTTGCCAGCGGTTGCGGATCCCGAAGCCGATTCGCTGAGCAAGTCTGCTGCTGCTGCACGAACTGATCCGAAGGCGGATTTGCTCCCTGGGCCATGACACATGGAATATGGCACGGTCACGCCATTTTCTTCACCATTTTCAGTCATGTTTTTTCTATATCATCACACAACTCATGCATACTGGTTTGAGGGTTAGTCAACATATAATCATCACGGTTTCGTTCCCCTTCATCAAGGCCGGTGAGAGAAGGTGGTAGAAGAAGGATTTCTTTATGAAGTAAAGCACCGGCATTGGGATGGAGATCGGCAAAAGGAAATTTGGTCTCATCAAAAACGACATCTCGAGAAATATAGACACGCCCAGTAGAGACATCTAGACACTTAGCCCCCTTGTGTTGGGCACTATAGCCAAGAAAGGCACACTGTTTTGATCGAAACATGAGTTTGCAAGGATTGTATGGACGGAGATTGGGTCAACACGCACAACCAAAGACACGTAGGAATGTGTAGCTTGGTTTGACGTGAAGAAGCCGTTCGATGGGAGTTTCATTGTTTATGACACGGCTAGGGAGCATATTGATGATGTGAACAGCAGGGAGAAATGCTTCATCCCAAAATTTTAGGGGCATGCAAGCACCTGCTAGAAGAGCTAGACCAACTTCAACTATATGCTTATGCTTGCGTTCGGCAGAACCATTTTGTTGGTGAGAATGGGGGCACGACACATGGTGTGATATGCCAAGTGTTTGGAATAAGGAATTTAATTTCTCGTATTCCCCTCCCTAGTCGGATTGGACAACAATGATCTTGCTATCAAACTTGCGTTTAACAAGTGCTTGGAAAATTTTAAAGACTTGGAAAACATCAGATCTTTTCTTAACAGGATATATCCATCAAAATTTGCTATAGTCGTCAATGAAGCTTACGTAGTATGTGTGCCTACCAACAGAACTAGGGGCAGGACCCCAGATATCCAAAAATATTAATTGAAACAGTTGAGTAGAAACACTTGTAGAAATAGGGTAAGGTAAATGATGACATTTTTCTCTTTGGCAAGAATCACGAATGGTTTCAACATTGCGCTCACCAACAAACGGGAGTATATTTTTCCTAAGCAAACGTTCAACAAGAGAAAATGAAGCATGCCCTAAATGATCGTGCCAACGTGTTGAGGAAAGTTTGACAACACCATAGGCTTGTTTATTGAATCTTCTAAGCTCCGGAATCAATGGGTAAAGCCCTAGAACGCATCTACCTCGATATAGTACCTTCTTCGTGGCCTGATCCTTAATCAGAAAGAAAAAAGGATGAAACTCAATGAAAACATGGTTGTCAATGATACGTCTCCAACGTATCTATTATTTTTTATTGTTCCATGCTATATTATATTTTGTTTTGGATGTTTAATGGGATTTATTATACACTTTTATATTATTTTTGGGACTAACCTGTTAACCGGAGGCCCAACCCAAATTGCTGTTTTTTTTGCCTATTTCAGTGTTTCAAAGGAAAAGGATATCAAACGGAGTCCAAACGGAATGAAACCTTCGGGAACGTGATTTTCGGAACAAACATGATCCAGAGGACTTGGAGTCTACGTAAAGCAATCAACGAGGAGAGCACGAGGCAGGGGGCGCGCCTACCCCCTGGGTGCGTCCTCCACCCTCGTTGGCCCCTCGTTGCTCCAACGACGTACTTCTTCCTCCTATATATACCCATATACCCTGGAAACATCATGTACGGAGCCAAAACCCTATTTCCACCGCCGCAACCTTCTGTACCCGTGAGATCCCATCTTGGGGCCTTTTCCGGCGCTCCGCCGGAGGGGGCATTGATCATGGAGGGCTTCTACATCAACACCATAGCCTCTCCGATGATGTGTGAGTAGTTTACCTCAGACCTTCGGGTCCATAGTTATTAGCTAGATGGCTTTATCTCTCTTTGGATCTCAATACAAAGTTCTCCTTGATTCACTTGGAGATCTATTTGTTGTAACTCTTATTTTGCGGTGTGTTTGTCGAGATCCAATGAATTGTGGGTTTATGATCAAGTTTATCTATGAACAATATTTGAATCTTCTCTGAATTCTTTTATGTATGATTGGTTATCTTTGCAAGTCTCTTCGAATTATCAGTTTGATTTGGCCTACTAGATTGATCTTTCTTGCAATGGGAGAAGTGCTTAGCTTTGGGTTCAATCTTGCGGTGTCCTTTCCCAAAGGATGTTAGGGCAGCAAGGCACGTGTTGTATTGTTGCCATCGAGGATAAAAAGATGGGGTTTATATCATATTGCATGAGTTTATCCCTCTACATCATGTCATCTTGCTTAAAGCATTACTCTGTTCTTATGAACTTAATACTCTAGATGCATCTTTGGATAGCGGTCGATGTGTGGAGTAATAGTAGTAGATGCAGAATCGTTTCGGTCTACTTGTCGCGGACGTGATGCCTATATACATGATCGTACCTAGATATTCTCATAATTATGCTCAATTCTATCAATTGCTCGACAGTAATTCGTTTACCCACCGTAATACTTATGCTATCTTGAGAGAAGCCACTAGTGAAACCTATGGCCCCCGGGTCTATTTTCCATCATATTAATCTTCCAACACTTAGCTATTTCTATTGCCGTTTATTTTACTTTGCATCTATATTTCTCTTTATCATAAAAATACCAAAAATATTATCTTAGCATATCTATCAGATCTCACTCTCGTAAGTGACCGTGAAGGGATTGACAACCCCTTTATCGCGTTGGTTGCGAGGTTCTTATTTGTTTGTGTAGGTGCGTGGGACTCGAGTGTGGTCTCCTACTGGATTGATACCTTGGTTCTCAAAAACTGAGGAAAATACTTACGCTACTTTACTGCATCACCCTTTCCTCTTCAAGGGAAAACCAACGCAGTGCTCAAGAGGTAGCAAGAAGGATTTCTGGTGCCGTTGCCGGGGAGTCTACGCACAAGTCAAGACATACCAAGTACCCATCACAAACTCTTATCCCTCGCATTGCATTATTTGCCATTTGCCTCTTGTTTTCCTCTCCCACACTTCCCCTTGTCGTTTTATTCGCCCTCTCTTTTCCGTTCATCACTTTCTTGCTTGCCTTGTCATTATGGCTAGTCCTCTATCTACTCTGTTGTCTCTCGAGTTTGAAGTTCTTCACTTCAAACGAAGACAAGGAGAAAACTTAAAAGATGCTTGGTTTAGAATGATGGAATCTTATCGTAATTGTACCCTAGAGGTGAACTCTAGAATTTTGCTTCGCAATTTTTATGTTGGACTGAATATGTCTCATAGACAACTCTTGTATTGCGTTGCCAAAGGCAGTTTTATCGAAATTGATCCCAGTATTGCACATGAAATTATAGAGGGTATAGTGGAAACACTACCTCAACAAAAGGGGCCTCATCATACCCAGGAAGAAACGCAAGTTTATGAGAAAATTTGCGAAGTAACGAAAATTTTACAAAAATCTCTTGAACCTCTTAAGAGTGTTAGTGGAAATCTTCACCGCATGAATATGTTGATTGCTCTTTATAATAAGCGGTTGGATTCTTCAGATCTGAAAATCTCGGAATATGAAGGGAAGCGTAAAGAACCTTCCGGATTCGAGCATAACTCCACTAAAAATTAAAGACCCAAGATGATAATACTTAGATATATCCTTGTTTTTATGCATAGCTAGGGGCGTTAAACGATAGCGCTTGTTGGGAGGCAACCCAATTTTATTTTAGGTTTTTTCTTTTTGCTTCTGTTTAGGAATAAATATTTGATCAAGCCTCTGGTTAGGTTTATTTTTATGTTTTAATTAGTGTTTGTGCCAAGTGAAAGATATAGGATCTTCTTGGATGATAGTTATTTGATCTTGCTGAAAATTCCAGAAACTTTCTGTTCACGAAAACAATTGTTAAAAATCACCAGTACGGATAACCGAATGACCAACGTGACGTATGCTCATACCTGCACCACCGGCGGTGTGAATCTGATTCTTCCCGTGATACTTCTCACACATGGTTACCTTCTCAAGATCCCCCGTGAGGTGGTTTGTCACGCCGTTGTCAAGATACCAGTTGGTATCGACGCCATAGGATCCATCAGCGGCAGCAGCGACCTTATCATCATCTTCAGAAGAGGCATCGTCTTTATCGAAACGATACCAGCAATCTTTTGCAGTGTGTCCAGGTTTCCCGTAGATCTGGCAGCGAATGACATCAGGGCGTGATCGGCCCGAGCCGCCGCAGCGACCCCTGTTGTTGGTGGAGATGGGGCGTCCGCCGTGGGAACTGGAGTTGCTGGTGTTGTTGCCTTCTTGCTTGCCCTTGGAACGAGGAGTACCGTGATGACGGGAGGAGTACCCACTGCTTCCGCGAGTCGCCGCGTTCGCAAAAGACTTGAACCCGCCACCGACTGTGGTATTGGGCGATGCGCTGATCGAAGTTGCTCATCATGGCGTAGAGCTCATCGAGGGGGACCTGAAGGAAATGTTCCCTAGAGGCAATAATAAAGTTGTTATTTATATTTCCTTATATCATGATAGATGTTTAATATTCATGCTAGAATTGTATTAACCAGAAACTTAGTACATGTGTGAATACATAGAAAAACAGAGTGTCCCTAGTATGCCTCTACATGACTAGCTTGTTTATCAAAGATGGTTATGTTTCCTAGCCATAAACATGTGTTGTCATTTGATGAACGGGATCACATCATTAGAGAATGATGTGATGGACAAGACCCATCCGTTAGCTTAGCACTATGATTGTTTAGTTTATTGCTATTGCTTTATTCATGACTTATACATGTTCCTCTGACTATGAGATTATGCAACTCCCGAATACCGGAGGAACACTTAGTGTGCTATCAAACGTCACAACGTAACTGGGTGATTATAAAGATGCTCTACAGGTGTCTCTAATGGTGTTTGTTGAGTTGGCATAGATCGAGATTAGGATTTGTCACTCTGATTGTCGGAGAGGTATCTCTGGGCCCTCTCGGTAATGCACATCACTATAAGCCTTGCAAGCAATGTGCCTAATTAGTTAGTTACGGGATGATGCATTAAGGAACGAGTAAAGAGACTTTCCGATAACGAGATTGAACTAGGTATGGTGATACCGATGATCGAATCTCGGGCAAGTAACATACCGATGACAAAGGGAACAACGTATGTTGTTATGCGGTTTGACCGATAAAGATCTTTGTAGAATATGTAGGAACCAATATGAGCATCCAGGTTCCGCTATTTGTTATTGACTGGAGAGGTGTCTTGGTCATGTATACATAGTTCCTGAACCCGTAGGGTCCGCACGCTTAACGTTCGATGACGATTGTATTATGAGTTTATTGATTTGATGTACCAAAGGTTGTTCGGAGTCCCGGATGTGATCAGGACATGACGAGGAGTCTCGAAATGGTCGAGACATAAAGATTCATATATTGGAAGGCTACATTCGGACACCGGAATGGTTCGGGTCGTTTCAGATAAGTTTCGGAGTACCGGGGTTACCGAACCCCCCGGAAGTTATTGGGCCTCATGGGCCTAGTGGTGGAAGAGAGGAGGCAGGCCAAGGTGTGGCGCCCCCCCCCAGCCCAAACCGAATTGGACTAGTGCTAGGGGGACGCCCCTATTTCCTTCTCTTCTTCCTCTCCTTCCTTCTTCTCCTACTTGGACTAGGAAAGGGGGAAACCTACTCCTACTAGGAGTAGGAATCCCCCCCTTGGGCGCGCCCCTTGTGGCTGGCCCTCCTCCTCCTCCCCTCCTTTATATACGGGGGAGGGGAGCACCCCATAGACACACAAGTTGATCTTTAGCCATGTGCGGTGCCCCCCTCCATAGTTTTACACCTCGGTCATATAGTCGTAGTGCTTAGGCGAAGCCCTGCGCCGGTAACTTCATCATCACCGTCACCACGCCGTCGTGCTGACGGAACTCTCCCTCGGCCTCAGCTGGATCTAGAGTTCGAGGGACGTCACCAAGATGAACGTGTGCAGTTCGCGGAGGTGTCGTGCGCTCGATACTTGATCGGTTGGATCGCGAAGACGTTCGACTACATCAACCGCATTACTTAACGCTTCCGCTTTCGGTCTAGGAGGGTACATGGACACACTCTCCCTGCTCGTTGCTATGCTTCTCCTAGATAGATCTTGCGGATCGTAGGATTTTATTTTTTTGAAATACTACGTTCCCCAACAGTGGCATTCGATCCAGGTCTATGCGTAGATGTTATATGCACGAGTAGAACACAAAGAGTTGTGGGCGATAATAGTCATACTGCTTACTAGCATGTCATACTTTGATTCGGCGGTATTGTTGGATGAAACGGCCCAGACCGACATTACTTAACCGCGTTCATGAGAGTGGTTCTACCGCCGTGCTTTGCACACAGGAGGCTAGTGGGTGTCTGCTTCTCCAACTTTAGTTGAATCGAGTGTGACTACGCCCGGTCTTTGTTGAAGGTTAAAACAGCACGCTTGACGAAAAATCGTTGTTGTTTTGATGTGTTGGTAAGAACAGTTCTTGCTAAGCCCGTAATAGCCACGTAAAACTTGCAACAACAAAGTAGAGGACGTCTAACTTGTTTTTGCAGGGCCTGTTGATGGTCAAGACGTGATGATATATAATTTGTTGTATGAGATGATCATGTTTTGTAACAGTTATCGGCAACTGGCAGGAGCCATATGGTTTTTGCTTTATTGTGTGAAATGCAATCGCCATATAATTGCTTTACTTAATCACTAAGCGGTAGCGATAGTCGTAGTAGCAATAGTTGGCGAGACTGTTGGGGAACGTAGTATTTCAAAAAAATTCCTACGATCACGCAAGATCTATCTAGGTGATGCACAGCAACGAGTCGGGAAGAGTGTGTCCATGTACCCTCGTAGACCGAAAGCGGAAGCGTTATATCAACGCGGTTGATGTAGTCGTACGTCTTCACGATCCGACCGATCTTAGTATCGAACGTACGGCACCTCCGTATTCAGCACACGTTCAGCTCGATGACGTCCCTCGTACTCTTGATCCAGTTGAGGCCGAGGGAGAGTTCTGTCAGCACGACCGCGTGGTGACGGTGATGATAAAGTTACCGGCAGGGCTTCTCCTAAGCACTACGACGATATGACCGAGATGTGTTTCTGTGGAGGGGCGCACCGCACATGACTAATAGAAAATTTGGTGTGTCTTTGGCGTGCCCCCTGAAGGAAATATGCCCTAGAGGCAATAATAAAGTTATTATTTATTTCATTATATCATGATAAATGTTTATTATTCATGCTAGAATTGTATTAACCGGAAACATGATACATGTGTGAATACATAGACAAAACAGAGTGTCACTAGTATGCCTCTACTTGACTAGCTCGTTAATCAAAGATGGTTATGTTTCCTAGCCATAGACAAAGAGTTGTCATTTGATTAACCGGATCACATCATTAGGAGAATGATGTGATTGACTTGACCCATTCCGTTAGCTTAGCACTTGATCGTTTAGTATGTTGCTATTGCTTTATTCATGACTTATACATGTTCCTATGACTATGAGATTATGCAATTCCCGTTTATCGGAGGAACATTTATGTGCTACCAAACGTCACAACGTAACTGGGTGATTATAAAGGTGCTCTACAGGTGTCTCCGAAGGTACATGTTGGGTTGGCTTATTTCGAGATTAGGATTTGTCACTCCGATTGTCGGAGAGGTATCTCTGGGCCCTCTCGGTAATACACATAACTTAAGCCTTGCAAGCATTGCAACTAATGAGTTAGTTGCGGGATGATGTATTACGGAACGAGTAAAGAGACTTGCCGGTAACGAGATTGAACTAGGTATTGACATACCGACGATCAAATCTCGGGCAAGTAACATACCGATGACAAAGGGAACAACGTATGTTGTTATGCAGTTTGACCGATAAAGATCTTCGTAGAATATGTAGGATCCAATATGAGCATCCAGGTTCCACTATTGGTTATTGACCGGAAACGAGTCTCGGTCATGTCTACATAGTTCTCGAACCCGTAGGGTCCGCACGCCTAAAGTTTAAATGACAGTTATATTATGAGTTTATGTGTTTTGATGTTCCGAAGGAGTTCGGAGTCCGGGATGAGACCGGGGACATGACGAGGAGTCTCAAAATGGTCGAGACGTAAAGATCGATATATTGGACGACTATATTCGGACGTCGGAAAGGTTCCGAGTGATTCGGGTATTTTTCGGAGTACCGGAGAGTTACGGGAATTCGTATTGGGCCTTAATGGGCCATACGGGAAAGGAGAGAAAGGCCCCAAAGGGTGGTCGCACCCCTCCCCATGGACTAGTCCGAATTGGACTAGGGAGGGGGGCGCCCCCTTCCTTCCTTCTCCTTCTCCCTTCTCTTCTCCTACTCCAACAAGGAAAGGAGGAGTCCTACTCCCGGTGGGAGTAGGACTCCCCCCCTTGGCGCGCCCTCCTCCTAGGCCGGCCGCCTCCCCCTTGCTCCTTTATATACGGGGGCAGGGGCACCCCATAGACACAACAATTGATCGTTTGATATTTTAGCCGTGTGCGGTGCCCCCCTCCACCATACTCCACCTCGATAATATCAGAAGCGTGCTTAGGCGAAGCCTGCGTCGGTAGAACATCAACATCGTCACCACGCCGTCGTGCTGACAAAACTCTCCCTCAACACTCGGCTGGATCGGAGTTTGAGGGACGTCATCGGGCTGAACGTGTGCTGAACTCGGAGGTGCCATAGGTACTTGATCGGTCGGATCGTGAAGACGTACGACTACATCAACCGCGTTGTGCTAACGCTTCCGTTTTCGGTCTATGAGGGTACGTGGACAACACTCTCCCCTCTCGTTGCTATGCATCACCACGATCTTGCGTGTGCGTGGGAAAATGTTTGAAATTACTACGTTACCCAACAGTGGCATCTGAGCCTGGTTTTATGCGTAGATGTCATATGCACGAGTAGAACACAAGTGAGTTGTGGGCGATATAAGTCATACTGCTTACCAGCATGTCATACTTTGGTTTGGCGGTATTATTGGATGAAGCGGCTCGGACCGACATTACGCGTACGCTTACGCGAGACTGGTTCTACCGACGTGCTTTACACACAGGTGGCTGGCGGGTGTCAGTTTCTCCAACTTTAGTTGAACCGAGTGTGGCTACGCCCGGTCCTTGTGAAGGTTAAAACAGCACCAACTTGACAAACTATCGTTGTGGTTTTTGATGCATAGGTAAGAACGGTTCTTGCTAAGCCCATAGCAGCCACGTAAAACTTGCAACAACAAAGTAGAGGACGTCTAACTTGTTTTTGCAGGGCATGTTGTGATGTGATATGGTCAAGATGTGATGAGATATAAGTTGTTGTATGAGATGATCATGTTTTGTTGAAGTTATCGGCAACTGGCAGAAGCCTTATGGTTGTCTCTTTATTGCATAAGATGCAAGCGCCAAATAATTGCTTTACTTTATCGCTATGCGATAGCAATAGTTGCAAGAGCAATAGTTGGCGAGACAACCATGTGACGACACATTGATATAGATCATGATGATGGAGATCATGGTGTCATGCCGATGACGATGGAGATCATGACGATGCTTTGGAGATGGAGATCAAAGGCACAAGATGATGATGGCCATATCATGTCACATATTTTTGATTGCATATGATGTTTATCTTTTATACATCTTATCTTGCTTTGATTGACGGTAGCATTATAAGATGATCTCTCACTAAATTTCAAGATAAAAAGTGTTCTCCCTGAGTATGCACCGTTGCCATAGTTCGTCGTGCCCAGACACCACGTGATGATTGGGTGTGATAAGCTCTACGTCCATCTACAACGGGTGCAAGCCAGTTTTGCACACGCGGAATACTCAGGTTAAACTTGACGAGCCTAGCATATGCAGATATGGCCTCAGAACACTGGAGACCAAAAGGTCGAGTGTGAATCATATAGTAGATATGATCAACATAGTGATGTTCACCATTGAAAACTACTCCATCTCACGTGATGATCGGTTATGGTTTAGTTGATTTGGATCACGTGATCACTTAGATGACTAGAGGGATGTCTATCTAAGTGGGAGTTCTTAAGTAATATGATTAATTGAACTTAAATTTATCATGAACTTAGTCCTGGTAGTATTTTTCAAATTATGTTGTAGATCAATAGCTCGCGTTGTTGTTTTCATATGTTAATTTTGATATGTTCCTAGAGAAAACTATGTTGAAAGATGTTAGTAGCAATGATGCGGATTGGATCCGTGATCTAAGGATTGTCCTCATTGCTGCACAGAAGAATTATGTCCTTGATGCACCGCTAGGTGACAGACCTATTGCAGGAGAAGATGCAGACGTTAGAACGTTTGGCTAGCTCAATATGATGACTACTTGATAGTTTAGTGCACCATGCTTAACGGCTTAGAATCGGGACTTCAAAGACATTTTTGAACATCATGGACCATATGAGATGTTCCAGGAGTTGAAGTTAATATTTCAAGCAAATACCCGAGTTGAGAGATATGAAGTCTCCAACAAGTTCTATAGCTAAAAGATGGAGGAGAATTGCCAACTAGTGAGCATGTGCTCAGATTGTCTGGGTGCTACAATCGCTTGAATCAAGTGGGAGTTAATATTCCAGATAAGATAGTGATTGACAGAGTTCTCTAGTCACCATCACCAAGTTACTGGAACTTTGGGATGAACTATAGTATGCAAGGGATGACGAAAACGATTCCCGAGCTCTTCATGATATTGAAATCGACGAAGGTAGAAATCAAGAAAGAGCATCAAGTGTTGATGATTGACAAGACCACTAGTTTCAAGAAAAGGGCAAAGGGAAAGAAAGGGAACTTCAAGTAGAATGACAAGAAAGTTGTCACTCCCGCGAAGAAGCCCAAAGCTGGACCAAAGCCTGAAACTGAGTGCTTACACTGCAAAGGAAATGGTCACTGGAAGCGGAAATGCCCTGAATATTTGGGGGATAAGAAGGATGGCAAAGTGAACAAGGGTATATTTGATATACAGGTTATTGATGTGTACCTTACTAGTGTTTATAGTAGCCCCTGAGTATTTGATACTTGTTCGGTTGCTAAAAATTAGTAACTCGAAACAGGAGTTACAGAATAGACAGAGACTAGTTGAGGGTGAAGTGACGATGTGTGTTGGAAGTGGTTCCAAGATTGATATGATCATCATTGTACACTCCCTATACTTTCGGGATTAGTGTTAAACCTAAATAAATGTTATTTGGCGTTTGCGTTGAGCATGAATATGATTTGATCATGTTTATTATAAAACGATTATTCATTTAAAGTCAGAGAATAATTGTTGTTCTGTTTACATGAATAAAACCTTCAATGGTCATACACCCAATGGAAATAGTTTGTTGGATCTCGATCGTAGTGATACACATATTCATAATATTGATGCCAAAAGATGTAGAGTTGATAATGATAGTGCAACTTATTTGTGGCACTGCCGTTTAGGTCGTATCGGTGTAAAGCGCATGAAGAAACTCCATATTGATGGACTTTTGGAAGCACTTGATTATGAATCACTTGGTACTTGCGAACCGTGCCTAATGGGCAAGATGACCAAAACGCCGTTCTCCGGTACTATGGAGAGAGCAACATATTTGTTGGAAATCATACATACAAATGTATGTGGTCCGATGAATGTTGAGGCTCATGGCGGATATCGTTATTTTCTCACCTTCACATGTGATTTAAGCAGATATGGGTATATACACTTGATGAAGCATAAGTCTGAAACATTTGAAAAGTTCAAAGAATTTCAGAGTGAAGTTGAAAATCATTGTAACAAGAAAATAAAGTTTCTATGATCTGATCGTGGAGGAGAATATTTGAGTTACGAGTTTGGTCTACATTTGAAACAATGCGGAATAGTTTCGCAACTCACGCCACCCGGAACACCACAGCATAATGGTGTGTCCGAACGTCGTAATCGTACTTTACTAGATATGGTGCGATCTATTATGTCTCTTACTGATTTATCGCTATCATATTTGGGTTATGCATTAGAGACAGTTGCATTCACTTTAAATAGGGCACCATCAAAATCCGTTTGAGACGACGCCTTATGAACTGTGGTTTGGCAAGAAACCAAAGTTGTCATTTCTTAAAGTTTGGGACTGCGATGCTTATGTGAAAAAGTTTCAACCTGATAAGCTCGAACCCAAATCGGAGAAGTGCGTATTCATAGAATACCCAAAGGAAACTATTGGGTACACCTTCTATCACAGATCCGAAAGAAAGATATTCGTTGCTAAGATGGATCCTTTCTAGAGAAGGAGTTTTCTCTCGAAAGAAGTGAGTGGGAGAAAAGTAGAACTTGATAAGGTAAGAGTACATTCTTCTGAATTGGAAAATAGTTCATCACTGAAATCAGTTCCAGTGATTCCTACACCAATTAGTGAGGAAGCTAATGGTGATGATCATGAAACTTCAGATCAAGTTACTACAGAACCTCGTAGGTCTTCCAGAGTATGGTCCGCACCAGAGTGGTACGGTAATCCTGTTCTGGAATTCATGTTACTAGACCATGATGAACTTACGAACTATGAGGAAGCGATGATGAGCCCAGATTCCGCGAAATGGCTTGAAGGCCATGAAATCTGAGAAAGGATCCATGTATGAGAACAAAGTGTGGACTTTGGTGGACTTTCCCGATGATCGGCAAAGTCATAGAAAATAAATGGATCTTCAAGAGGAAGACAGACGTTGATAGTAGTGTTACTATCTACAAAGCTCAACTTGTCGCAAAAAGGTTTTCGACAAGTTCAAGGTGTTGACTACAATGAGATTTTCCCAACTGTAGCGATGCTTAAGTCTGTCCGAATCATGTTAGCAATTGCCACATTTTATGAAATCTGGCAAATGGATGTCAAAATTGCATTCCTTAATGGTTTTCTTAAAGAAGAGTTGTATATGATGCAACCAGAAGGTTTTGTCAATCCGAAAGGTGCTAACAAAAGGTGCAAGCTCCAGCGATCCATCTATGGACTGGTGCAGGCATCTCGGAGTTGGAATATACGCTTTGATGAGTTGATCAAAGGATATAGTTTTATACAGACTTGCGGTGAAGCCTGTATTTACAAAGAAAGTGAGTGGGAGCACTACAGCATTTCTGATAAGTATATGTGAATGACATATTGTTGATCGGAAATAATGTAGAATTATTCTGCAAAGCATAAAGGAGTGTTTGAAAGTAGTTTTTCAAACAAAGACCTCAGTGAAGCTGCTTACATATTGAGCATAAAGATCTACAGAGATAGATCAAGACGCTTGATAAGTTTTTTCAATGAGTACATACCTTGACAAGATTTTTGAAGTAGTTCAAAATGGAATAGTCAAAGAAAGAGTTCTTGCCTGTGTTACAAGGTGTAAGATTGAGTAAGACTCAAAGCCCGACCACGGCAGAAGATAGAAAGAGAATGAAAGTCATTCCCTATGCCTTAGCCATAGGTTCTATAAAGTATGCCATGCTGTGTACCAGATCTATTGTATACCCTACACTGATTTTGGCAAGGGAGTACAATAGTGATCTAGGAGTAGATCATTGGACAGCGTTCAAAATTATCCTTAGTGGAATAAGGATATATTTCTCGATTATGGAGGTGACAAAAAGGTTCGTCGTAAAGGGTTACGTCGATGCAAGTTTGAAAACTGATCCAGATGACTCTAAGTCTCAATCTGGATACGTATTGAAAGTGGGAGCAATAAGTTAGAGTAGCTCTGTGCAGAGCATTGTTGACATAGAAATTTGCAAAATACATATGGATCTGAATGTGGCAGACCCGTTGACTAAACTTCTCTCACAAGAAAAACATGATCACACCTTAGTACTCTTTGGGTGTTAATCACATAGCGATGTGAACTAGATTATTGACTCTAGTAAACCCTTTGGGTGTTGGTCACATGACGATGTGAACTATGGGTGTTAATCACATGGTGATGTGAACTATTGGTATTAAATCACATGGTGATGTGAACTAGATTATTGACTCTAGTGCAAGTGGGAGACTGAAGGAAATATGCCCTAGAGGCAATAATAAAGTTATTATTTATTTCCTTATATCATGATAAATGTTTATTATTCATGCTAGAATTGTATTAACCGGAAACATGATACATGTGTGAATACATAGACAAAACAGAGTGTCACTAGTATGCCTCTACTTGACTAGCTCGTTAATCAAAGATGGTTATGTTTCCTAGCCATAGACAAAGAGTTGTCATTTGATGAACGGGATCACATCATTAGGAGAATGATGTGAGTGACTTGACCCATTCCGTTAGCTAAGCACTTGATCGTTTAGTATGTTGCTATTGCTTTATTCATGACTTATACATGTTCCTATGACTATGAAATTATGCAACTCCCGTTTACCGAAGGAACACTTTGTGTGCTACCAAATGTCACAACGTAACTGAGTGATTATAAAGGTGCTCTACAGGTGTCTCCGAAGGTACATGTTGGGTTGGCTTATTTCGAGATTAGGATTTGTCACTCCGATTGTCGGAGAGGTAATACACATCACTTAAGCCTTGCAAGCATTGCAACTAATGAGTTAGTTGCGGGATTATGTATTACGGAACGAGTAAAGAGACTTGCCGGTAATGAGATTGAACTAGGTATTGAGATACCGACGATCGAATCTCGGGCAAGTAACATACCCATGACAAAGGGAACAACGTATGTTGTTATGCGGTTTTACCGTTAAGATCTTCGTAGAATATGTGGGAGCCAATATGAGCATCCAGGTTCCGCTATTGGTTATTGACCGGAAACGAGTCTCGGTCATGTCTACATTGTTCTCGAACCTGTAGGGCACGCACGCTTAAAGTTTCGATGACAGTTATATTATGAATTTATGTGTTTTGATGTACCGAAGGAGTTCGGACTCCCGGATGAGATCGGGGACATGACGAGGAGTCTCGAAAGGGTCGAGACGTAAAGATCGATATATGGGACGACTATATTCGGACGTCGGAAAGGTTCCGAGTGATTTGGGTATTTTTCAGAGTACCGAGAGTTAGGGGAATTCATATTGGGCCTTAATGGGCCATACGGGAAAGGAGAGAAAGGCCCCAAAGGGTGGCCGCACCCCTCCCCATGGACTAGTCCGAATTGGACTAGGGAGGGGGGGCGCCCCCTTCCTTCCTTCTCCTTCTCCCTTCCCTTCTCCTACTCCAACAAGGAAAGGAGGAGTCCTACTCCCGGTGGGAGTAGGACTCCCCCCCTTGGCGCGCCCTCCTCCTAGGCGGGCCGTCTCCCCCTTGCTCCTTTATATATGGGGGCAGGGGGGCACCCCATAGACACAACAATTGATCATTTGGTCTTTTAGCCGTGTGCGGTGCCCCCCCCCCCCTCCACCATACTCCACCTTGATAATACTGTAGCGGTGCTTAGGCAAAGCCCTGCGTCGGTAGAACATCAACATCGTCACCACGCCGTCAGTCGTCTTGTAAACTCTCCTCAACACTCGGCTGGATCGGAGTTCGAGGGACGTCATCGGGCTGAACGTGTGCTGAACTCGGAGGTGTCGTACGTTCGGTACTTGATCGGTCGGATCGTGAAGACGTACGACTACATCAACCGCGTTGTGCTAACACTTCCGCCTTCGGTCTACATGGTTACGTGGACAACACTCTCCCCTCTTGTTGCTATGCATCACCATGATCTTGCGTGTGCATAGGAAATCTTTATAAAATTACTACGTTACCCAACACCCCCTCCCACATATATAAAGGGGGGGAGGGAGGAGGAGGTCGGCCAAGGAGGAGGCGCGCGCCAAGGGGGCCAATCCTACTCCAAGTAGGTTTGCCCCCCTTCCTATTCCTACTAGGAGAAGGAGGAAAGAGGAGGAGGGGAGAAGGAAAGAGGGGGCCAGCCCACCAAACCCTAAACCAATTCGGTTTGGGCCTAGGGGGGCGCGACCCACACCTTGCTTGCTGCCCTCTTTCTCCACTAGGGCCCAATAAGGCTCATAGACTCCCCGGGGGGTTCCGGTAACCTCCCGGTACTCCAAAAATACTTGATACACTTCAGAACCCTTCCGGTGTCCGAATATAACCTTCCAATATATCAATCTTCATGTCTCGACCATTTCGAGACTCCTCATCGTGTCCGTCATCTCATCCGGGACTCCGAACAACCTTCAGTACATCAAATCACATAACTTATAATACAAATCATCATCGAACGTTAAGCGTGCGGACCCTACGGGTTCGAGAACTATGTAGACATGATCGAGACACATCTCCGGTCAATAACCAATAGCGGAACCTGGATGCTCATATTGGCTCCTACATATTCTACGAAGATCTTTATCAGTCAAACCGCATAACAACATACATTGTTCCCTTTGTCATTGGTATGTTACTTGCCCGAGATTCGATCCTCTATATCCCAATACCTAGTTCATCTTGTTACCGGCAAGTCTCTTTACTCGTTTCGTAGTGCATCATCCCACAACTAACTCATTAGCCACATTGCTTGCAAGGCTTATAGTGATGTGCATTACCGAGAGGGCCCAGAGGTACCTCTCCGATACACGGAGTGACAAATCCTAATCTCGGTCTATGCCAACCTAACAAACACCATCGGAGACACCTGTAGAGCATCTTTATAATCACCCAGTTATGTTGTGACGTTTGATAGCACACAAGGTATTCCTCCGGTATTCGGGAGTTGCATAATCTCATAGTCTGAGGAACATGTATAAGTCCAGAAAGCAGTAGCAATGAAACTGTAATGGTCATAATGCTAAGCTAACGAATGGGTCTTGTCCATCACATCATTCTCCTAATGATGTGATCTCGTTCATCAAATGACAACACATGTCTATGGTTAGGAAACTTAGCCATCTTTGATAAACGAGCTAGTCAAGTAGAGGCATACTAGGGGCACTTTGTTTTGTCTATGTATTCACACATGTACTAAGTTTCCGGTTAATACAATTCTAGAATGAATAATAAACATTTATCATGAAATAAGGAAATAAATAATAACTTTATTATTGCCTCTAGGGCATGTTTCCTTCAGAGACGACAACGATGCTTCTATGGAGATCAAGGTGTCAAGCCGGTGACGATGGTGATCATGACGGTGCTTTGGATATGGAGATCAAAGGCACAAGATGATGATGGCCATATCATATCACTTATTTTATTGCATGTGATGTTTATCTTTTTATGCATCTTATTTTTCTTAGTACGGCGGTAGCATTATAAGATAATCTCTCACTAAATTTCAAGGTACAAGTTTTCTCCCTGAGTATGTACCTTTGTGACAGTTCGTCATGCCGAGACACCACCTGATGATCGGGTGTAATAAGCTCTACGTTCACATACAATGGGTGCAAGCCAGTTTTGCACACGCAGAATACTCGGGTTAAACTTGACGAGCCTAGCATATGCAGATATGGCCTCGGAACACTGAGACCGAAAGGTCGAGCGTGAATCATATAGTAGATATGATCAACATAGTGATGTTCACCATTGAAAACTACTCCATCTCACGTGATGATCAGACGTGGTTTAGTTTATATGGATCACGTGATCACTTAGATGATTTGAGGGATGTCTATCTAAGTGGGAGTTCTTAAGTAATTTGATTAATTGAACTTTAATTTATCATGAACTTAGTACCTGATAGTATTTTGCATGTCTATGTTGTTGTAGATAAATGGCCCGTGCTACTGTTCCGTTGAATTTTAATGCGTTCCTAGAGAAAGCTAAGTTGAAAGATGATGGTAGCAACTACATGGACTGGGTCCATAACTTGAGGATTATCTTCATTGCTGCATTGAAAAATTACGTCCAGGAAGCACCGCTAGGTGCAAGACCCGCTGCAGGAGCAACGCCGGACGTTGTGAACGCCTGGCAGAGCAAAGCTGATGACTACTCGATAGTTCAGTGTGGCATGCTTTGCGGCTTAAACCGGGACTTCAACAACGTTTTGAACATCATGGAGCATATGAGATGTTCCAGGAGTTGAAGTTAATATTTCAAGCAATTGCCCGGATTGAGAGATATGAAGTCTCCAATAAGTTCTACAGCTGCAAAATGGAGGAGAATAGTTCTGTCAGTGAACATATACTCAAAATGTCTGGGTATCATAAACACTTGACTCAACTAGGAATTAATCTTCCGGTTGATAGTGTCATTGACGGAGTTCTTCATTCACTGGCACCAAGCTACAAAAGCTTCGCGATGAACTATAATATGCAAGGGATGGATAAGACAATTCCCGAGCTCTTCGCAATGATAAAGGCTGCAGAGGTAGAAATCAAGAAGGAACATCAAGTGTTGATGGTCAACAAGACCACTAGTTTCAAGAAAAAGGGTAAAGGGAAGAAGGGGAACTTCAAGAAGAATGGCAAGCAAGTTGCTTGTCAAGTGAAGCAACCCAAGTCTGGACCTAAGCCTGAGACTGAGTGCTTCTACTGCAAATGGACTGGTCACTAGAAGTGTAACTAAGCCAAGTATTTGGCGGATAAGAAGGATGGCAAAGTGAAAGGTATATTTGATATACATGTTATTGATGTGTACCTTACTAATGCTCACAGTAGTGCCTGGGTATTTGATACTGGTTCTGTCGCTCATATTTGCAAATCGAAACAGGGGCTACGGATTAAGCGAAGATTGGCTAAGGATGAGGTGACGATGCGCGTGGGAAATGGTTCCAAAGTCGATATGATCGCCGTCGGCACGCTACCTCTACATGCACCTTCAGGATTAGTTTTAGACCTGAATAATTGTTATTTGGTGCCAGCGTTAAGCATGAACATTATATCTGGATCTTGTTTGATGCGAGACGGTTATTCATTTAAATCAGAGAATAATGGTTGTTCTATTTATATGAGTAATATCTTTTATGGTCATGCACCCTTAATGAGCGGTCTATTTTTATTGAATCTCGATAGTTGAACATATTCATAGTGTTGAAGCCAAAAGATATAAGTTTAATAATGATAGTGCAACTTATTTGTGGCACTGTCGTTTAGGTCATATTGGTGTAAAGCGCATGAAGAAACTCCATGATGATGGGCTGTTGGAATCACTTGATTATGAATCCCTTGATGCTTGCGAACCATGCCTCATGGGCAAGATGACTAAGACTCCATTCTCCGGAACTATGGAGCGAGCAACAGACTTATTGGAAATAATACATACGATTTATGCGGTTCGATGAGTGTTGAGGCTCGCGGCGGGTATCGTTATTTTCTGACCATCACAGATGATTTGTGCAGATATGGCTATATCTACTTGATGAAACATAAGTCTGAAACATTTGAAAAGTTCAAAAAATTTCAGAGTGAAGTGGAAAATCATCGTAACAAGAAAATAAAGTTTCTACGATCTGATCATGGAGGTGAATATTTGAGTCACGAATTTGGTCTTCATTTGAAACAATGCGGAATAGTTTCGCAACTCACGCCACCCAGAACACCACAGCATAATGGTGTGTCCGAACATTGTAACCGCACTTTATTAGATATGGTGCGGTCTATGATGTCTCTTACTGATTTACCACTATTGTTTTAGGGTTATGCTTTGGAGACGGCTGCATTCACGTTAAATAGGGCACCATATAAATCCATTGAGACGACACCATATGAACTGTGGTTTGGCAAGAAACCCAAGTTGTCGTTTCTTAAAGTTTGGGGTTGCGATGCTTATGTGAAAAAGCTTCAACCTGATAAGCTCGAACCCAATTCGAAGAAATGTGTCTTCATAGGATACCCAAAGGAGACTGTTGGGTACACCTTCTATCACAGATCCGAATGCAAGATATTCATTGCTAAGAATGGATCCTTTCTAGAGAAGGAGTTTCTCTCGAAAGAAGTGAGTTGGAGGAAAGTAGAAATTGATGAGGTAATTGTACCTGCTCCCTTATTGGAAAGTAGTTCATCACAGAAATCAGTTCCAGTGATTCCTACACCAATTAGTGAGGATGCTAATGATGATGATCATGAAACTTCTGATCAAGTTACTACTGAACCTCGTAGGTCAACCAGAGTAAGATCCGCACCAGAGTGGTATGGTAATCCTGTTCTGGAGGTCATGTTACTTGACCATGACCAACCTATGAACTATGAGGAAGCGATGATGAGCCTAGATTCCGCGAAATGGCTTGAGGCCATGAAATCTGAGATGGGATCCATGTATGAGAATAAAGTGTGGACTTTGGTTGAATTGCCCGATGATCGGCAAGCCATAGAGAATAAATGGATCTTCAAGGAGAAGACTGACACTGATGGTAATGTTACTGTCTACAAAGCTCGACTTGTTGCAAAAGGTTTTCGACAAGTTCAAGGAGTTGACTACGATGAGACTTTCTCACCCGTAGCGAACTTGAGCAGACTTTGAAATTTAACGGCAGAGGGGCCAACGGAATAGAAGGGCATTTCTGTAAGGTCACTTAACGGCAGAGGGGCAAATTTGAGCAGACTTCAAAATTAGGGGTAAATGTGAGTAGTGGGTTCGAGTTAGGGACACAAATGTAAAAGACCCTTACAAGAAATTCTCATCATAGTCAACTCCTTGAACTTGTCGAAAACAAATTTGAGCAGACTTTGAAATTAGGGGCATATCTGAGTAGGTGGTTCGACTTAGGGACAGAAATGCAAATGGCCCTTACAAGAAAGTGAGTGGGAGCTCTGTAGCATTTCTAATATTATATGTGGATGACATATTGTCGATTGGAAATGATATAGAATTGCTGGATAGCATAAAAGGATACTTGAATAAGAGTTTTTCCATGAAAGACCTCGGTGAAGCTGCTTACATATTGGGCATCAAAATCTATAGAGATAGATCAAGACGCTTAATTGGACTTTCACAAAGCACATACCTTGATAATATTTTGGAGAAGTTCAAAATGGATCAGTCAAGGAAAGGGTTCTTTCTTGTGTTACAAGGTGCGAAGTTGAGTAAGACTCAATGCCCGACCACTGCAGAAGATAGATAGAGAGAAAATAAAAGTCATCCCCTATGCTTCACCCATAGGTTCTATCATGTATGCAATGCTGTGTACCAGACCTGATGTGTGCCTTGCTATAAGTATAGTAGGGAGGTACCAAAGTAATCCAGGATTGGATCACTGGACAGCGGTCAAGAACATCCTGAAATTCCTAAAAAGGACTAAGGATATGTTTCTCGTTTATGGAGGTGACAAAGAGCTCGTTGTAAATGGTTACTGTCGGTGTCAAAACCGGCGGATCTCGGGTAGGGGTCCCGAACTGTGCGTCTAAGGTTGATGGTAACAGGAGACGGGGGACACGATGTTTACCCAGGTTCGGGCCCTCTCTATGGAGGTAATACCCTACTTCCTGCTAGATTGATCTTGATGAATATGAGTGTTACAAGAGTTGATCTACCACGAGATCGTAATGGCTAAACCCTAGAAGCCTAGCCTGTATGACTATGGTAATGAGTATATACTTTCCGGACTAACCCCTCCGGTTTATATAGACACCGGGGGGATCTAGGGTTTAGAGCCGGTTACATAAGAAGGAATCTTCATAGTTTGGTCGCCAAGCTTGCCTTCCACGCCAAGGAGAGTCCAATACGGACACGGGTACAGTCTTCGGCCTTCATGTCTTCACAGCCCATCAGTCCGGCCCGAGGATAACAGGCCGGACGCCCGAGGACCCCTTAGTCCAGGACTCCCTCAGTAGCCCCTGAACCTAGCTTCAATGACGAGGAGTCCGGCACGCAGATTGTCTTCGGCATTGCAAGGCGGGTTCCCCTTTCCGTACTCCAAGATAGTCTTCAGATGCAATGAGTGTATCCGGACTTGTATACTCAACTACAGAGGATATAATATCTCACGAGTTCAATCCGCTGACAACTTTGGGTAAGATAATATCACGCCTGCTCGGCCATTATTTACGAACCGTTAGCTGGCTCGCCGTCCCAGGTCTCAAGACGTGGTTTTATTAGCATGTCTTATCCAAGCGGAGATCGTGTCTCCCTTTTTTGAGGGATTCTTATCAACCCGGACGTGGGTAACCCAACCGTCGTTTGGGTACAACTCCTTGGGAACAGGCAGGTCCTGAGGCCCAGGAGGGGACGTTCGATATTCGCGGCCTTTATATCGGGATTCAGACCCGTCTTTTTCTTTCATGCTTGCTTCTTCCTCAACCCTTGCTACCCCGAGTTCCAACACCCAGGTTCGAAGTGCCACAAACTCCAATCATATCCGGATCTAGCCGTCAAGGCCGGTGGGTGGCTTCTTCTATCACGGAGGGCAATATTGCAAAGCTTCGGGCAGCGAGATATCTGACTGCAGAAATCCTTCATCGGCTTCCTGCCAAGGGGCAGGTTATTCCCACCCCTAGATCCGGCGAGAGGGTCGTGTTTGTGTCCCACTTCCTCCGCGGGTTAGGGTTTGCACTTAATCCCTTCGTCCGAGGACTCATGTTCTGCTAGATTTTCACGATCTGGCCCCGGACTCTATTCTTCTTATCTCGGCATTTATCGTCATGTGCGAAGCCTTCCTCCGAACTCCTCCGCACTTTGGCTTGTGGATCAAGACCTTCGACGTGAAGCCGCAAGTGATAGAGGGGGAGCAGGCAGAGTGCGATGGTGCCATAGTGAGCAAGCTCACTAGCGATGTTTGGTTGGAGGGATCCTTTGTCAAATCTTCCAATTTATGGAAGCAGGGGTGGTTCTATATCACCGAGCCCCATGGTTCCAAGTGGGCAGCTGCGCCCGCATTCCGATCCAGCCCACCAACTCAGCTTGCATCGTGGATTAACAAGGAGTTGGACTGGGGATCAACGGACGAGGTGCGGACTTTGCAAAGTCGCATCCGAAGCCTCATTGAGAGGGATACTAATATCGTCAACGTTGTTCAAGTGATGCTAGTCCGCCGAACCCTGCCGCGCCAGCGATGGCCTCTCCACATGTGGGAGTTCAATCCAGAAGGGCCGCAGATTCTTCAGCACTTCTTCGGCACTATGCACGAAGGAATGTGGAGATTATTTTTCGGGAAACAAAAGCAATGGCCGGACACCACCGAAGACATCGGGTTAGACTGTAACCATCCGGACACCCCGGTAATTACTCGTTTGCCAAACACCTCATAGTCAGACACTCAGTGGTACTGACCAAATCATCCTTTTTCAGGGCTGGATAAAGAAAGTGGAACGAATCAGGTGTCCGGCTCCCCTTCCCGAAGACTTAGCTAGTCCTTTGTTAACAAGGATGCTGGCCTCGGCACCATACCAGGCGCCGGCGAGGGAGGGTAAAGAGGAGAGTGAGAAGACCCGAGATGACCTTTGTTCCGAAGGTAAGTTGGATGCAGAGTCCGGAGAAATCGATCTTTCTTCGCCTGAAGACAGAGGCGAGATAGGACCCAGTATCCCTTCTCCAAACAGGAGGAAAAGGGCCGCCTCCGAAGGCTCGGAGGGGCGGTCTCCCAAGAGGGGCAAGATGCCACCGTCGAGCGGCTTGGGTTTGGAAAGCAACGTTGTTGTACAGGTCCATTATGGGGACAAACCCTCAACCAAACCGTAAGTGAATCCGGAGTACTTTGATAGCGTCCCGCTCCTTTGTTGTTACTGAAGATATACGTAACACGTCCGTGCATTTTTACAGGTCGACACAGAGTTTTTCCGAGCAATCCTTTTCTTCGGGAGATCTCCTCCCAGAGATGATGGAGAGTGAGACGCCTCCCCCAACCTCCTCGCCTAATAAGGCGGACGATTCTGAAGTGTCATCGCGGAGGGTTTTTCTTGATCAACAAGCTATGCAGGGGATAAAAGAGGCAGTACCCGAAGGTGGATCTCTGACCGTCCGAGATTTTGGGGCTGATAATAAAGGCCCCGAACTGTCCGGCTCGCAGCCGACGGTGATTCCGGAGACGGGTGACCAGATTCCTTCAAAGGATGGTGGTGCTCCTAGAGCGGCTTCCGGAGACCCGGAGGCTCCCGATATATGGACAAGTTGCGAAAAGCATCTGTCTCGGGGGAACAGCGTACCTTGATGGGTACGGTGGTTGAGAACATTTCGTCCGTGAAGAGCGGATTGAATGAAGCATTCATGAGCCTGCTAAAAGGCTTCAAGGTTTGTGACATAATGTCTTCAGCTATGTTTTATTTGCAAAGATGCACCTGTGTATAGGTAGTAGCCCCTGAGACTTAGGTCACCTTCCACTAGGAAGCGAACGGAGGATCGAAAAGAATTACTCAAGGACTAATCTGGTGAACTTGAACACAGGCTGCTTCCTCCTTGTCCACTTCCCAGACTATGGATATTGCCGAGCTGCAGCGAAAGCTGGATGTAGCAGGGGAAGTGTTGGAAATATGCCCTAGAGGCAATAATAAATTAGTTATTATTATATTTCCTTGTTCATGATAATCGTTTATTATCCATGCTATAATTGTATTGACAGGAAACTCAGATACATGTGTGGGTACATAGACAACACCATGTCCCTAGTAAGCCTCTAGTTGACTAGCTCGTTGATCAATAGATGGTTACGGTTTCCGACCATGGACATTGGATGTCGTTGATAACGGGATCACATCATTAGGAGAATAATGTGATGGACAAGACCCAATCCTAAGCCTAGCACAAAGATCGCAGTTCAGATGCTAAAGCTTTTCTAATGTCAAGTATCATTTCCTTAGACCATGAGATTGTGCAACTCCGGATACCGTAGGAATGCTTTGGTGTACCAAACGTCACAACGAATCGGGTGACTATAAAGGTGCACTACATGTATCTCCGAAAGTGTCTTTTGGGTTGGCACGAATCGAGACTGGATTTGTCACTCCATGTAAACGGAGAGGTATCTCTGGGCCCACTCGGTAGGACATCATCATATGTGCACAATGTGACCAAGGGGTTGATCACGGATGATGTGTTACGGAACGAGTAAAGAGACTTGCCGGTAACGAGATTGAACAAGGTATCGGGATACCGACGATCGAATCTCGGCAAGTACAATACCGCTAGACAAAGGGAATTGTATACGGATTAATTGAGTCCTTGACATCGTGGTTCATCCGATGAGACCATCGTGGAACATGTGGGAGCCAATATGGGTATCCAGATCCCGCTATTGGTTATTGACCGGAGAACGCCTCGGTCATGTCTCAAGATGGTTCCCGAACCCGTAGGGTCTACACACTTAAGGTTCGATGCTTAGGGTTATAAAGGAAGTTTGTATGTGGTTACCGAATGTTGTTCGAGTCCCGGATGAGATCCCGGACGTCACGAGGAGTTCCGGAATGGTCCGGAGGTAAAGATTTATATATGGAAAGTTGTTGTTCGGGTTCCGAAAAAGTTCGGGTTTTTCGGTATTGTACCGAAGCTCTGTAGGTTCCGGAGGATTCCGAGGGGTCCGGAGGTCCGGAAATAGTTCCACCACGTCCAATACAGTAGCATGGGCTGTAGGGGGCGCCCTAGCCTTAATGGGCCAGGGCACCAGCCCCCAAGGCCCATGCGCATGGGAAGGGAAAACCCTAAGGGGAGGGCCTCCACTTGACTTGGGAGGCACTCCTCCCCTGGCCGCCCCCCAGATGGGATCTAGGGCTGGCCGCACCCCTGGGGTGGGAAAACCCTAAAGGGGCGCAGCCCCTTCCCCTATATATACTTGAGGTTTTGGGGCTGCCATACACATGAGAACCTCTCCTCTTGGTGCAGCCTCGCCTCCTCCTCCGCCTCTCCTTGGTGCTTGGCGAAGCCTGCTGGATTGCCACACCTCCATCACCACCATGCCGCTGTGCTGCTGCTGGATGGAGTCTTCTCAACCTCTCCTCTCTCCTTGCTGGATCAAGGCATGGGAGACGCCACCGGCTGTACGTGTGTTGAACGCGGAGGTGCCGTCTGCTCGCACTAGGATCTCCGTGATTTGGATCACGACGAGTACGACTCCTTCAACCCCATTCTCTTGAACGCTTCCGCTTAGTGATCTACAAGGGTATGTAGATGGACTCTCCTTCCCTCGCTGCTGGTTTCTCCATAGATAGATCTTGGTGACACGAGGAAAATTTTGAATTTCTGCCACGCTCCCCAACAAAGGGCATCATGAGCTAGGTCTATTGCGAGATTCTTTGCACGAGTAGAACACAAGTAGTTGTGGGCGTTGATGATGTTCAATATGCTTACCGTTACTAGTCCAATCTTGTTTCGACGGTATTGTGGGATGAAGCGCCCGGACCGACCTTACACGCATTTTACGTGAGACAGGTTCCACCGAACGACATGCACTTGGTGCATAAGGTGGCTAGCGGTGCCGCCTCCCACTTTAGTCGGAACGGATTTGATGAAAAGGGTCCTTATGAAGGGTAAATAGCAATTGGCATATCACGCTGTGGTTTTGCGAGGTAAGAAACGTTTTGCTAGAAACCCATAGCAGCCACGTAAAACATGCAAACAACAATTAGAGGACGCCTAACTTGGTTTTGCAGGTATGCTATGTGATGTGATATGGCCAAGAAGAATGTGATGAATGATATATGATGTATGAGATTGATCATGTTCTTGTAATAGGATTCACGACTTGCATGTCGATGAGTATGACAACCGCAGGAGCCATAGGAGTTTTCTTTATTTATTGTATGACCTGTGTCATTGAACAACGCAATGTAATTACTTTACTTTATTGCTAACCGTAGCCATAGTAGTAGAAGTAATAGTTGGCGAGACAACTTCATGAAGACACGATGATGGAGATCATGATGATGGAGATCATGGTGTCATGCCGGTGACGATGATGATCATGGAGCCCCGAAGATGGAGATCAATGGAGCTATATGATATTGGCCATATCATGTCACTAATATATAATTGCATGTGATGTTTATTATGTTTATGCATCTTGTTTACTTAGAACGACGGTAGTAAATAAGATGATCCCTTACAACAATTTCAAGAAGTGTTCTCCCTAATCGTGCACTGCTGCTAAAGCTCGTCGCTTCTAAGCACCACGTGATGATCGGGTGTGATAGATTCTTACGCTCACATACAACGGGTGTTGACGAGCCTAGCATGTATGCATATGGCCTCGAACACACGCAATACACTTAGGGTTAACTTGACGAGCCTAGCATGTACGCATATGGCCTCGGAACACGAGACCGAAAGGTCGAGCATGAGTCGATAGTAGATACGATCAACATGAAGATGTTCACCGATGATGACTAGTCCGTCTCACGTGATGATCGGACACGGCCTAGTTGACTCGGATCATGTAATCACTTAGATGACCGAGGGATGTCTATCTCGAGTGGGAGTTCAAAAGATGAACTTAATTATCCCGAACATAGTCAAAAGACCTTTTGCAAATTATGTCGTAAGCTCGTGCTTTAGTTCCACTGCTTAGATATGTTCCTAGAGAAAATATAGTTGAAAGTTGAAAGTAGCGATTATGCGGACAGAGAAAGCTTATGTCCTTAATGCACCGCCAAGTGTGCTGAACCCCAAACGCCGCTTGTGGATGTTACGAACATCGGACATACACGCCTTGATAACTACGTGATAGTTCGCTTAAACGGTTTAGAGTTGAGGCACCAAAGACGATTTCAAACGTCATGAACATATGAGATGTTTCGAGGGCTGAAATTGAGATTTCAAGCTCGTGCCCACGCCAAGAGGTATAAGACCTCCTACGATTTTCTTAGCCTGCAAACTAAGGGAGAAAAGCTCAATCGTTGAGCTTGTGCTCGATTGTCCGAAAGTGCAACAATCACTTGAATCGAGTGGGAGTTGATCTTCCGGATGAGATAGTGATGTTTCTCCAAAGTCATTGCCACCAAGCTGCTAGAGCTTCGTGATGAACTATAACATATCAGGGATAGATATGATGATCCTTGAAGTGTTCGCGATGTTTGACACCGTGAAAGTAGAAGTCAAGTAGGAGCATCAGTTGTTGATGGTTGGTAAAACCACTAGTTTAAAGAAGGGCAAGGGCAACAAGGGATACTTCATGAAACGGCAAAACAGTTGATGCTCTAGTGAATAAACCCAAGGTTGAACCCAAACCCGAGACTAAGTGCTTCTGTAATGAGAGGAACGGACATCAAGCGAACCACCCTAGATACTTGGTAGATGAGAAGGCTGGCAAGGTCGATAGAAGTATATTGATATACGTTATGTTAATGTGTACTTTACTAGTACTCCTAGTAGCACCAGGGTATTAGATACCGGTTCGGTTGCTAAGTGTTAGTAACTCAAACAAAAGCTACGGAATAAACGGAGACTAACTAAAGGTGAGTCGACGATACGCTTTTGGAAGTGTTTCCAAGGTTGATATGATCAAGCATCGCACGCCCCTCTACCATCGAGATTGGTGTTAAACCTAAATAATTGTTATTTAGTGTTTGCGCTGAGCATAGACATGATTGGATTATGTCTGTCGCAATACGGTTATTCATTTAAGGAGAATAATGGTTACTCGTTAATTTGAATAATACCTTCAATGGTCTAGCACCTAAAAGGAATGGTTTATTGAATCTCGATCGTAGTGATACACATTTTCATGCCAAAAGATATAAGATAGTAATGATAGTACCACGACTTGTGGCACGCCATGTAAGTCATATTGGTATAAAAGCATGAAGAAGCTCCATGTTGATGGATCTTTGACTCACTCGTTTTTGAAAAGTTTGAGACATGCAAACCATGTCTATTGGTGTATACGCATGAAGAAACTCCATGCAGATGGATCGTTTGGACTCACTTGATTTTGAATCACTTGAGATATGCAAATCATACCACATGGGCAAGATGACTGAAAAGCCTCGGTTTCAGTAAGATGGAACAAGATAGCAACTTGTTGGAAGTAACACATTTTGATGTGTGCAGTCCAATGAGTGTTGAGGCATGCAGTGAATATCGTTATGTTCTTACTTCATAGATGATTTGAGTAGATGTTGAGTATATTTACTTGATGAAACACAAGTCTGAGTTATTGAAAGGTTCAAGTAATTTCAGAGTGAAGTTGAAGATCTTCGTGACAAGAGGATAAAATGTCTGTGATGTGATCATAGAGATGAATATCTGAGTTACGAGTTTTGGCACGCAATTAAGACATTGTGGAAATTGTTTCACAATAAATACCGCCTGGAACACCATAGTGTGATGGTGTGTCCAAACATCATAGTTGCACCCTATTGGATATGATGCGTACCATGATGTCTCTTATCGAATTACCACTATTGTTCATGGGTTAGGCATTAGAGACAACCGCACTCACTTTAATAGGGTACCACGTAATTCCGCTGAGATGACACCGTATGAACTATGGTTTATAGAAACCTAAGCTGTCATTTCTTAAAAGTTTGGGGCTACGACGCTTGTGTGAAAAAGTTTCAGTTGATAAGCTCGAACCCAAAGCGGATAAAATACATCTTCATAGGACACCCAAAACAGTTTTGTATACCTCCTAATTCAGATCCGAAAGCAATAGGGATTGTTTCTTGAATCGGTCCTTTCGAGGAAATGTTTGTCTCGAAAAGTTGAGTGGGAGGATGGTGGAGACTTGATGAGGTTATTGAACCGTCACTTCAACTAGTGTGTAGCAGGCACGTGAAGTTGTTCCCGTGGCACCTACACCAATTGAAGTAGAAGCTTATGATAGTAATCATGAAGTTTTGGATCAAGTCACTACCGAACCTCGTAGGACAACAAGGACGCGTACTACTTCAGAGTGGTACGGTGATCCTGTCTTGAAGGTCATGTTGCTAGACAACATTGAACCTACGAGCTATGGAGAAGCAATGGTGGGCCCATATTCCAACAAATGGTTAGAAGCCATGAAATCTGAGATAGGATCCATGTATCAGAACAAAGCATGGACTTTGGTGGACTTGCCCGTTGATCGGCAAGCCATTGAGATAAATGGATCTTTAAGAAGAAGACGGACGTGGACGGTAATGTCACCGTCTATGAAGCTCGACTTGTGGCGAAGAGTTTTCACAAGTTCAAGGAGTTGACTACGATGAGATTTTCTCATCCGTAGCGATGCTTAAGTCCGTCGGAATCATGTTAGCATTAGCTGCATTTATGAAATCTGGCAGATGGATGTCAAAACGAGTTTCCTTACCAGTTTGTGAGGAAAGGTTGTATGTGATACAATCGAAAAGTTTTGTCGATCCTAAGGATGCTAAAGGTATGCTAGCTCCAATGATCCTTCTAAGGACCGGAGTAAGCATCTCGGAGTTGGAATATGCAATTTGATAGGATGATCAAAGATTTTGGGTTTATACAAAGTTTATGAGAAACTTGTATTTCCAAAGAAGTGAGTGGGAGCACTATAGAATTTCTGATGAGTATATGTTGTTGACATATTGATGATCAGAAATGATGTAGAATTACTGGAAAGCATATAGGGTTATTTGAAAGATGTTTTTCAATAGAAAACCTGGATTAAGCTACTTGAACATTGAGCATCGAGATCTATAAGGATAGATCAAAAAATGCTTAATAATACTTTCAAATGAGCACATACCTTGACATGATCTTGAAGGTGTTCAAGATGGATCATGTTGGGTAACGTAGTAATTTCAAAAAATTTCCTACGATCACGCAAGACCATGGTGATGGCATAGCAACGAGAGGGAGAGTGTCCGCCCACGCACTGTGAGACCGAAAGCGAAGCGTTATAACAACGTGGTTGATGTAGTCGACGCCTTCACGATCCGACCGATCCAAGCACCGAACGACGGCACCTCCGAAGTTCTCGCACACGCTCAGCTCGATGACGATCCCGGACTCGATCCAGCAAAGTGTCGGGATGAGTTCCACAAGACGACGGCGTGGTGGCGATGATGATGCTCCACCGACGCAGGGCTTCGCCTAAGCTCCGCGACGATATGACTTCTCCGCGCAGGCTTCGCTTAAGCTCCGCGACGATATGACCAAGTGGAATATGGTGGAAGGGGCACCGCACACGGCTAAGGAACGATCCGTAGATCAACTTGTGTGTCATGGGTGCCCCCGCCTCAGATATAAAGGAGCCAAGGGGGTGCGGCCAGCCTTGGGAGGCGCTGCCGAGGAGTCCTACTCCCACCGAGTAGGACTCCTCCTAGTTGGATTAGGATTGAGGAGGGGAAGAGGAAGGCGCCGCCTCCCTCTCTTGTCCTATTCGGACTAGAGGGGAGGGGCGCGCCCTACCCGGCCGCCCTTCCTCTTCTCTCTATGGCCCATTAAGGCCCATAGACCTCCGGGGGTTCCGTAACCTCCCAGTACTCTCGAAATTCGATTTCATTCGAACCTTCCGATGTCCAAATGTAGGCTTCCAATATATCAATCTTTATGTCTCGACCATTTCGAGACTCCTCGTCATGTCCGTGATCACATCCGGACTCGAACTACCTTCGTACATCAATACTTATAAACTCATAATGAACTGCCATCGAAACGTTAGCGCGTGCGGACCCTACGGGTTCGAGAACTATGTAGACATGACCTAGAACCATTCTCGGTCAATAACCAATAGCGGAACCTGGATGCCCATATTGGTTCCTACATATTCTACGAAGATCTTTATCGGTCAAACCGCATAACAACATACGTTGTTCCCTTTGTCATCGGTATGTTACTTACCCGAGATTCGATCGTCGGTATCCAATACCTAGTTCAATCTCGCTATCGTAAGTCTCTTTACTCGTTCCGTAATACATCATCTCACAACTAACTCATTAGTTGCAATGCTTGCAAGGCTTATGTGATGTGTATTACCGAGAAGGCCCAGAGATACCTCTCCGATAATCGGAGTGACAAAACCTAATCTTGATTCATGCCAACTCAACATATACTTTTGGAGACACTTGTAGAGTACCTTTATAATCACCCAGATTACGCTGTGACGCTTTGGTAGCACACAAAGTGTTCCTCCGTAAACGGGAGTTGCATAATCTCATAGTTTGCGTGAACTTTGTATAAGTCATGAAGATAGCATAAGCAACATACTAAACGATCAAGTGCTAAGCTAACGAAATGGGTCATGTCAATCACATCATTCTCCTAATGATGTGATCCCATTAATCAAATGACAACACATGTCTATGGTTAGGAAACATAACCATCTTCTATTAATGAGCTAGTCTAGTAGAGGCATACTAGTGACTATCTGTTTGTCTATGTATTCACACATGTATTATGTTTCCGTTAATACAATTCTAGCATGAATAATAAACATTTATCATGATATAAGGAAATAAATAATAACTTTATTATTGCCTCTAGGGCATATTTCCTTCAGATCAGTCAAAGAAGGAGTTCTTGCCTGAGATGTAAGGTATGAAGTTAAGACTTAAAGCTCGACCACGGCAGAAAAGAGAGAAAGGACGAAGGTCGCCCCTATGCTTCGTACATAGGCTCTATAGTATGCTATGTTGTGTACCGCACCGAAGTGTGCCTTGCCATGAGTCACTCATAGGGTACAAGAATGATCCAGAATGGATCATTGACAGCGATCAAAACTGTCCTTGGAGTAAATAAGGACATGTTTCTCGATTATGGAGGTGATAAAGAGTTCGGCGTAAAGGGTTACGCCGATGTAAGCTTTAACACCTATCCGAGTGACTCGAGTAGCAAACCGGATACGATAGTGGAGCAACCATTTGGAATAGATCCAAGTGGAGCGTGGAAGCAACATTTACAATATGACATAGAGAATTGCGAAGTACACACGGATCTGAAAGGTTCAGACCCGTTGACTAAAACCTCTCTCACAAGCAAAACATGATCAAACCTCAGAAGTCATTGGGTCTTAATCACATGATGATGTGAACTAGTTTACAGACACTAGTAAACTCTTTGGATGTTGGTCACATGGCGATGTGACCTATCAATGTTGATCACATGGCGATGTGAACTAGATTATTGACTCTAGTGTAAGTGGGAGACTGTTGGAAATATGCCCTAGAGGCAATAATAAATTAGTTATTATTATATTTCCTTGTTCATGATAATCGCTTATTATCCATGCTATAATTGTATTGACAGAAACTCAGATACATGTGTGGGTACATAGACAACACCATGTCCCTAGTAAGCCTCTAGTTGACTAGCTCGTTGATCAATAGATGGTTACGGTTTCCTGACCATGGACATTGGATGTCGTTGATAACGGATCACATCATTAGGAGAATAATGTGATGGACAAGACCCAATCCTAAGCCTAGCACAAAGATCGCAGTTCAGATGCTAAAGCTTTTCTAATGTCAAGTATCATTTCCTTAGACCATGAGATTGTGCAACTCCGGATACCGTAGGAATGCTTTGGTGTACCAAACGCCACAACGTAATCGGGTGACTATAAAGGTGCACTACGGTATCTCCGAAAGTGTCTTTTGGGTTGGCACGAATCGAGATCGGATTTGTCACTCCGTAAACGGAGAGGTATCTCTGGGCCCACTCGGTAGGACATCATCATAATGTGCACAATGTGACCAAGGGGTTGATCACGGATGATGTGTTACGGAACGAGTAAAGAGACTTGCCGGTAACGAGATTGAACAAGGTATCGGATACCGACGATCGAATCTCGGCAAGTACAATACCGCTAGACAAAGGGAATTGTATACGGATTAATTGAGTCCTTGACATCGTGGTTCATCCGATGAGACCATCGTGGAACATGTGGGAGCCAATATGGGTATCTAGATCCCGCTATTGGTTATTGACCGGAGAACGCCTCGGTCATGTCTCATGGTTCCCGAACCCGTAGGGTCTACACACTAAGGTTCGATGACGCTTAGGGTTATAAAGGAAGTTTGTATGTGGTTACCGAATGTTGTTCGAGTCCTGATGAGATCCCGGACATCACGAGGAGTTCCGGAATGGTCCGGAGGTAAAGATTTATATATGGAAAGTTGTTGTTCGGGTTCCGGAAAAAGTTCGGGTTTTTTCGGTATTGTACCGGGAAGCTTCCAGAAGGTTCCGGAGGATTCCGGAGGGGTCCGGAGGTCCGGAAATAGTTCCACCACGTCCAATACAGTAGCATGGGCTGTAGGGGGGCGCCCTAGCCTTAATGGGCCAGGGGCACCAGCCCCCCCAAGGCCCATGCGCATGGGAAGGGGAAACCCTAAGGGGGAGGGCCTCCACTTGACTTGGGAGGCACTCCTCCCCCCCTTGGCCGCCCCCCTAGATGGGATCTAGGGCTGGCCGCACCCCTTGGGGTGGGAAACCCTAAAGGGGGCGCAGCCCCTTCCCCTATATATACTTGAGGTTTTGGGGCTGCCATACACATGAGAACCTCTCCTCTTGGTGCAGCCCTGCCTCCCTCCTCCGCCTCTCCTTGGTGCTTGGCGAAGCCTCTGGGGATTGCCACACTCCTCCATCACCACCATGCCGCTTGTGCTGCTGCTGGATGGAGTCTTCCTCAACCTCTCCCTCTCTCCTTGCTGGATCAAGGCATGGGAGACGCCACCGGCTGTACGTGTGTTGAACGCGAGGTGCCGTCTGCTCGCACTAGGATCTCCGGTGATTTGGATCACGACGAGTACGACTCCTTCAACCCCGTTCTCTTGAACGCTTCCGCTTAGTGATCTACAAGGGTATGTAGATGCACTCTCCTTCCCCTCGTTGCTGGTTTCTCCATAGATAGATCTTGGTGACACGTAGGAAAATTTTGAATTTCTGCTACGTTCCCCAACAGGAAGATGTTGCGTTAATCAATATGCGTCTTGACGAGTCGCAAGGTATGTATTCCGGGCAATACCCGTACATTTATGTGGTATAAGCATGATGCTAAAATTTATATGCTGGGATATTCGTGGTTGCAGATGGTGCTGCCGTCGTTGAAGTTCTTCGAGCGGAGTAGGCCCGGACCAAGGAGCAGGCCCGGAGTAGCAATGCGGCTGCCGAAAAGGCATCGACTGAGTTAAAAGCCGAACAAGCTGCCCGGCGCCAAGTCGAGGATAAGATATCCACGATGGCGCTCAAACTGAATAATGCTACTGGCCGCTGTGAATTTCTGGAGAAGGAGAATAAAGCCAAAACGGTTGAACTGGACAAGGCCTTACAAGAGGCGAGAGAAGCGCGGTCGGAATCCAGAGCAGCCCGTGAGGAGATCCGGCAAGCTGGGGAGATTGCGGTTGGTAGACCCCTTCTGCTATAGACTAAGTTCGGCGATCCGAAATATGCTCAGCTGGACCGAGTGTGGAGTTCTCCGGACGAGTTTTTAGACTTGCCGAAGAGTTCTTCCGATGCGGCGTAGTATTATCAAGCGCAAGAGGGGTAAGCAACGGAGAAGCTTTTCTGGTCGCAGTTTGGCGCATCGATGCGCCCTCTGTTGCTGAATGAACAGATGTCCCAGTGGTCGAGCTTCATAGGATATCCGGCGCTGCCATGAAGAACGTCGTAATCTGGTTGTGGCCAACCGAGCATGTACCGAATAGCTACTTCGGTTTGGTGCAAAGGCTTGTTGACGTGGTGCCGCATATTAACGTTGTGAAGCGGTCGACGTGCATTGAGGGTGCATGGATGGCTTTTGCCCGAGTCAAGACATTCTGGGGAAGATGAAGACCATCGATGTCGTGGCGAAGAGTCCACCCAAGGGCAAGGACCGTCCTGAACCGGAGCATTATTTTGAAGACGTCCTAGAGGCCGCCCGCTTGATAGAGGGTCAGTGCTCGAAAGACATAATGTTCGAGTGAGGCGTATGAGAATTGTAAAAGACAATTTGATGGCTAATCTATTTTTATGTTTTGCTCGAAAGCTTGTATTCCTCCTGTGGCCGTTTTAATATAATCTGAAAGTTTTCCAGTCGTCGGCTTCAGCCCCCTCGTAGGAAGTACGAGGGTGTTCGAAAAAGCATTTAATCACTCTTTATCCAACGTCTTGGTCCATGAAGGAGGTGATAATGCGGAGAACCAGGCAATCGGACTATAGGGCGTTAACACTTTCACTTAGCCATAGGAGTTTTATGGTGGGGCTACGACATAGCCCCTGGTATGTATGCGGCGTACTATAGTATGGTGCCTTACATATTTGATCGGAAAAAGATCCTTCGTGTGACACGGAGAATCACTAAAGATTCCAATAAGTCGTCAAGTGGTTGACCAGCTCTTTCCGCATCATGACAGTCAGTTTTCGGCTTTCTCTACTGAGGTGCTTCTCTGGTTTAGACCCGGGCACAATCGCAGTAGTTCTCCCTTTACTAACGTAGGGTAGCAAGCACAGGAGCCGGGCAACCCAACTATTGACCCAAGACAATTATTCGGAGCTGATGCATATAAGGCTAAACTTGCGACCCCGAAGTATGCTATAGAGTTGTTCAGTCTTTTGCTGGCAACCCATTTGTTCCCATTCCGAGCCCCTGGCAGGTTATGCCAAGGTATATCTGTGAAATAACCATAGGGGCCATATTCATCGGTCGAAACAACACGGATGATTTATTCGGATATTTGTTTACTGGGAGTTGAGCGATATGCCAATGATTACTTTATATATATAAAGACCATGACCCCGGCTATTTGACATGCTCGGGGTCGGAAGAGGCATAGTACAGGCTCGAAATAAAGAGTGCGGTCTACAAGAAGTTATTTTGGACCTCCTGTCGCACGTCTGCGCCTGTCCTCGGGGAGGGGGATCCTTGATGGAAGTAGCCCCTTAGGTGAGTGTACGGATCCGAACTCCAATAGAGTCAGTTTTAGATATTTGCCCTGTTCGTCACCTATTTTTAAGAGATAGTGAAGGAATAAAAAAGAAAATAGATAAAAAGTATTACGGGAATGCTTGTAGGCTTGTCCGTAGTATGCTTCCGCCGACGCCCATGGTATCTTGAGTGCATAGTGATGTATACGCGGTACCCATTTTGCAGGTGTACTAGGTGGGCAGCGGAAGCCGGACTGCTATTTCCGCTCTAGGAGTAGTCGATCCTCTGGTGGAAATTGTTTCTGGTCCCCTGTATTTCGTTGGTGAACCTCTCCGTCGTCCCTGTCGCCTGGCGGCGTCCTCCCCTTGTGTTCGCATTGATCTTGCCGGCCTGCTTGAAGACCCAGCAGTTTCTATTGGTATGATTAGCTGGCTTATCGGGGTGTCCGTGAATCTGGCAGGGCCAGTCCAATATCCTGTCTAGGTTGGATGGTTCATCTCAGTTCGCCTTGAATGGCTTCTTCCGTTGACCGGGCTTGGGGTTGCCGAATCCGGCGTTGACCGCTGTGTCGCGTGACATTTCATTGTGACTGTTGTGTTTGCTTTGTCGTGGCTTGCCGTTGCCATCTCGGATTTCGGAAGTGCCCGGGTCGCTGGCATTGTTGCTTCTACGAGCGAGCCAGCTGTCTTCTCCCGCGCAAAAGCGGGTCATTAGAGCAGTAAGGGATGTCATGGATTTAGGTCCTTCTTGACCGAGGTGGCGTGCAAGCCATTCGTCCCAGACGCTGTGTCTGAAGGCTGTGAGGGCTTCCGCGTCCGGGCAGTCGATGATTTGGTTCTTTTTTACTAAGAACTGAGTCCACAGTTTCGTGGCTGACTCTCCGGGCTGTTGGACAATGTGACTTAGGTCATCGGCGTCCGGTGGCCGGACATATGCTCCTTGGAAGTTGCCGAGGAAGGCTTCTTCTAAGTCTTCCTAGCTGCCTATGGAGTTATCAGGCAGGCTGTTCAACCAGTGCCGAGCTGACCCTTTTAGCTTTAGCGGGAGGTATTTAATGGCGTGGAGGTCGTCTCCACGGGCCATATGGATGTGGAGGATAAAATCTTCTATCCATACCGCGGGATCGGTTGTTCCGTCATATGATTCAATATTGACGGGTTTGAATCCTTCAGGGAATTCATGATTCATTACTTCATCAGTGAAGCAAGAAGGGTGTGTGGCGCCTCTATGTAGGGCCACACTGCGACGTACCTCCGAAGGAGTCCATTTGCGGTTTTCGGCTCGGGCGTGGCTAGGTTTGTAACGTCCGAATAGGTGGTCGTCGTCGTGTGTCGAGGCATGCCCTCGCAATCCGTAGATCGATCTTGCGTGTCCTGCTCTACTGTCCAAGTCCCGTCGAAGGATGTCTATACAACCATCAGTTATGTTATTCCTGCCTTTACGGCGAGGTGGGGCGTTCTGGTGTTCTGCTTGAGCTTCCTCTTTATTCGGGCAGAGTTGTCGACGACCTGCCGCATTGTGTGATGGTGGTACGGGCTCCAACGCCTCGTCATCGAATTGAGGTAGCAATCTATGCTTCGGGTAGCTTTTGGATGGGCCCCTGAGGCCGTATTCTTCGGTGGCCAGGACTTCGGTCCATCTATCATTGAGTAGGTCTTGGTCAGCTTGAAGTTGTTGTTGCTTCTTTTTTAGGCTCCTTGCAGTGGCTATTAGCCTGCGCTTGAAGCGCTCCTGCTCGAGGGGCTCTTCGCGCGCGATGAAGCCTTCGTCGCCGAGGCTTACCTCATCTTCGGAGAGCGAAAGGTAGTTGTCGTCCTCCGAATTGTCGCTGGGCAGGGCCTATTCATCGGGGTTCTCTTGCCCGTTTTCTTGTTCCTCCTGTTTGGATCTTGCTCCAACAGGGTCTTCATTGTTTTCGGCGTCGTCCGGAGTACTGTTTTTTCCGGTGCCATCGTTGCTGCGATGTGACTTGGATCGGTGTCTAGGGCGCCGGTACTTAGACGGTGTCTCAGGAGATTTATTCTCAACTGGACCTTCCTTGTCAGCATCGCTAGCTTTTGTAGGTGTATCAACCATGTACACGTCGTATGAAGAGGTGGCCATCCCACGTCCCATGAGCGGTGGGTCTTGGCCTTGCTCTTTGTCGGCATCGTCACCTATACCGTCGATGTCTTTGGAGCCATAATCAGGCATGTCGGTTAAGTCCTCGACAGTGGCTATGAAGTGGGTGGCGGGTGGGAAGCGAAATTCTTCATTATCGACCTCTAGCTCGAATCGGGCAGAGTTCGGCTGTAAGTCCCCTGCCAGGGACAGGTTCTTAAAAGAGTTTAGCACATCGCCCAAAGGTGAGTGCTGAAAGATGTCTGCGGCGCTGAACTCGAAAATCGATAACCGATCCAGCTCGGTGTCAGCAGGCGTACGTGGTCCGGAACTTATAGCCGAAGACGAGTCCGGAGTTCCGTTGACGCGAATATTGTAGGGTGTCGAGTCTGTGTGTGGCTCCAACGCTGCAGACTCTATGGCCTCGGATGGCACGATCTGCTCCGGCTCTAAGGCCGCTGCAACAACAGGAACCATCTCCTGGATGTGATCCGATGACAGATTTAAGTCATGTTCATCGGAGCGAGGGGGAGTGACCGCCACGGTCTCAAATCCATTGAAGATCAGGTCTCCACGGACGTCCGCGATGTAGTTCAAGCTTCCGAATCTGACCTGGTGGCCAGTGACGTAGCTATCGATCTGCTCCAGATGGCCAAGCGAGTTGGCCCTCGGTACGAAGCCGCCGAATACAAAAATCTGTCTGGGGAGGAAGGTTTCTCCTTGGACAGCGTCACTATAGACGATCGAAGGGGCCATCGAACCTTTCGTCGACGACACAGTGGAACTCTCAATGAACGCACCAATGTCGGTGTCAAAACCGGCGGATCTCGGGTAGGGGGTCCCGAACTGTGTGTCTAAGGTTGATGGTAACAGGAGACGGGGGACACGATGTTTACCCAGGTTCGGGCCCTCTCTATGGAGGTAATACCCTACTTCCTGCTTGATTGATCTTGATGAATATGAGTGTTACAAGAGTTGATCTACCATGAGATCGTAATGGCTAAACCCTAGAAGCCTAGCCTGTATGACTATGGTAATGAGTATATCCTTTCCAGACTAACCCCTCCGGTTTATATAGACACCGGGGGGATCTAGGGTTACATAGAGTCGGTTACATAAGAAGGAATCTTCATAGTTTGGTCGCCAAGCTTGCCTTCCACGCCAAGGAGAGTCCAATCCGGACACGGGTACAATCTTCGGCCTTCATGTCTTCACAGCCCATCAGTCCGGCCCAAGGATAACAGGCCGGACGCCCGAGGACCCCTTAGTTCAGGACTCCCTCAGTTACGTCGATGCAAGCTTTGACACTGATCCGGATGACTCCAAGTCACAAACCGGATACATATTTATATTGAATGGTGGAACTGTCAGTTGGTGCAGTTCCAAACAGAGCATCGTGGCGAGATCTACGTGTGAAGCGGAGTACATAGCTGCTTCGGAAGCAGCGAATGAAGGAGTCTGGATGAAGGAGTTCATATCCGATCTAGGTGTCATACCTAGTGCATCGGGTCCAATGAAATTCTTTTGTGACAATACTAGTGCAATTGCCTTGGCAAAGGAATCCAGATTTCACAAGAAGACCAAGCACATCAAGAGACGCTTCAATTCCATCCGTCATCAAGTGACGGAAGGGGACATAGAGATTTGCAAGATACATACAGATCTGAATGTTGCAGACCCGTTGACTAAGCCTCTATCACGAGCAAAACATGATCAGCACCAAGACTCCATGGGTGTTAGAATCATTACTATGTAATCTAGAATATTGACTCTTGTGCAAGTGGGAGGCTGAAGGAAATGTGCCCTAGCGGCAATAATAAAGTTGTTATTTATATTTCCTTATATCATGATAAATGTTTATTATTGATGCTAGAATTGTATTAATCGGAAACTTAGTACATGTGTGAATACATAGACAAACAAAGTGTCCCTAGTATGCCTCTACTTGACTAGCTTATTTATCAAAGATGGTTATGTTTCCTAGCCATAGACATGTGTTGTCATTTGATGAATGGGATCACATCATTAGAGAATGATGTCAGGGACAAGACCCATCCGTTAGCTTAGAACTATGATCGTTTAGTTTATTGCTATTGCTTTCTTCATGACTTATACATGTTCCTCTGACTATGAGATTATGCAACTCCCGAATACCGGAGGAACACTTAGTGTGCTATCAAACGTCACAACGTATCTGGGTGATTATAAAGATGCTCTACAGGTGTCTCCGATGGTGTTTGTTGAGTTGGCATATATCGAGATTAAGATTTGTCACTCCGATTGTCGGAGAGGTATCTCTGGGCCCTCTCGGTAATGCACATATAAGCCTTGCAAGCAATGTGACTAATGAGTTAGTTACGGGATGATGCATTACGTAACGAGTAAAGAGACTTGCCGATAACGAGATTGAACTAGGTATGGTGATACCGACGATCGAATCTCGAGCAAGTAATATACCGATGACAAAGGGAACAACGTATGTTGTTCTGCGGTTTGACCGATAAAGATCTTCGTAGAATATGTAGGAAGCAATATGAGCATCCAGGTTCCGCTATTGTTATTGATCGGAGAGGTGTCTCGGTCATGTCTACATAGTTCCCGAACCCGTAGGGTCCGCAAGCTTAACGTTCGATGACGATTGGTATTATGAGTTTATGTGATTTGATGTACCGAAGGTTGTTCGGAGTCCCGAATGTGATCACAGACATGACGAGGAGTCTCTAAGTGGTCGAGACATAAAGATTCATATATTGGAAGGCTACATTCGGACACCGAAATGGTTCGGGTCGTTTCAGATAAGTTTCGGAGTACCGGGTTACCGAACCCCCGGGAAGTTATTGGGCCTCATGGCCTAGTGGTGGAAGAGAGGAGGCATGCCAAGGTGTGCCCCCTCCCCCAGCCCAAACCGAATTGGACTAGGGCTAGCCCCCCCCCCCCCCTTTCCTTCTCTTCTTCCTCTCCTTCCTTCTTCTCCTACTTGGACTAGGAAAGGGAAAACCTACTCCTACAAGGAGTAGGAATCCCCCCCTTGGGCGCGCCCCTTGTGGTCGGCCCTCCTCCTCCTCCCCTCCTTTATATACGGGGGAGGGGAGCACCCCATAGACACACAAGTCGATCTTTAGCCGTGTGCGGTGCCCCCCTCCATAGTTTTACGCCTCGGTCATATCATCGTAGTGCTTAGGCGAAGCCCTGCGCCGGTAACTTCATCATCACTGTCACCACGCCGTCGTGCTGACAGAACTCTCCCTCGGCCTCAGCTGGATCTAGAGTTTGAGGGACGTCACCGAGCTGAACATGTGCAGATCGCGGAGGTGCCGTGCGCTCGGTACTTGATCGGTTGGACCGCGAAGACGTTCGACTACATCAACCGCGTTACTTAACGCTTCCGCTTTCGGTCTACGAGGGTACGTGGACACACTCTCCCCGCTCGTTGCTATGCTTCTCCTAGATAGATCTTGCGTGATCGTAGGAATTTTTTTTGAAATACTACGTTCCCCAACAGGACCAGCGTGACGCGGGCATCAAGGGCGGAGACAAGGGTTTGGTAGTCCATGTCCAGCCCATGGAGCAGATAGGAGATCAGTTAGTCGTCCTGGATGGGCTTGCCGGCGGCGGCGAGTTCATCGGCAAGACCACAGATGGAGGCGAAGTAGGCGGCCATCGATTGATTCCCCTTCTGCGTAATGATCAAGGCAGTGCGGATGCTATTGACGCGGCTCGAAGACTGCAACGAGAACATACCTGCCAGCGCCGCCCAGAGGGCGTGCGTGGTGGTGATCGCAGTCACCGTGACGAGCACCTCTTTGGAGAGGTTATTGAGCAGGTAGCCAAGCACCTGCTGGTCCTCCCTGACCCAGATGGGATGGAGAGGGTTGGGCTTGGACGTCTCCTTCCCGTCCTTGTCCTTGGTGACGAGAAGGCGGGGCGGCTCTGACATGGTGCCGTCGACGTAGCCGAAGAACCCGGCTCCCCTCAGCTGCGGCGTGACTTGGGTGCACCACAGGACGTAGTTCGTCCGGGAGAGCTTCTCCGTGACCTGACCACTTAAGTTTGATTGGATGGCACTGGAGGAAGACATGGCTGGCACTAATGGAGATCGAAAGTTAGGGTTTGGAAGAGGAGGCTCTGATTACCATGTGCATTAGGTGGAAACGTCTTACCTCGACCTGAGGCAACATGCTACGTGTTTATAGGCAGGGGCGCACCTCCCTGAAAGCGCATACATCGTTGAAGATTTTACAGGAAGGATACAACTTGAAGAACAAGAGATAGAGGTAGTTACAGGAGATGAGATTACATCAGAACAACTATCTATCCTAGCTCATCACGCCAAGTCTGGACCCTCCATATGTGACATACGTGACGGAATGTATATTGTGTTTAACAAGAAGAACAAAATAGGTACATCCATTTTCGCGACAACTAATTCCGAACGGAGGGAGTAGTTCGGATCTGTCCCTAAAAGCGGAACGTTTGGACGTTAGTCGCGTCCTTTTAAAAACTTGATTAAACATGGCAAGGTTTGTCTTTTAAGAAAATGCCTTATTTCCAATTTTTATTTGGAGAGGGTAATAGCCCTTTTTCGAAACAAAAAGTATTAGTCATATGCAATTTTGATCTATATAGTCAGCTATTTATTAATCTTCCAAGTTTACCTCTTTATTATTCTACATACTCCCTCCGTTCATTTTTATAAGTCATTTCAGACAACTTAAAATGGGCTATTTTGTACAATGTCTGAAATGTCTTCAGGGTTTTATAAAAGTGAACAGAGGGAGTAGTACTCCACCTTCACTACGCACTCTGAAACGTCCACGTGTTTGAGTAGCGCGCGCGTACGTGCCGCAGGAGGCTGCTGCTAGGAAGCTGGGATCGAGGAAGATGAAAGCAGACGCATGGAAGGATAGGGAGAAGCATCCAAAAGCTAGCCAAAGTCGGCATGGATCCAAGGCAGCTAGCGCGCGCATAGGGTGAGCCTGAGCCAGGAAGTCAGAGATGCTTACTTTCTAGTACCCACATCCCATAGCTTTCGATCATGTGCATGGCACGAAAAGCAGCCGTATTATATCCAGATCAGATGGCGCTGTGTGAACCTCTTTTCTTCTTCTTTTCTTCCATCGGTTGGCCTTTCCAACAAGATAAGAAAACTAGAAAAGCTCATCGTCTCGGTGCATGCATGCATGCACGCACGCACGCACGCACGGCGCGGGAAGGACGGAAAAGAATGGGAATGCCGTGCCATGCGTGCTACACGTACATGGGCAGCCTCGCATGTGAGGTGAGCCGACGCACATGCATGCATGGATGCCAAAAGTTTGGAGGAAGTCGATCGATCCACCCCGATCGATGCGATGTGATGTGATGCGGACCGTGCAGTGAACGCCAGCATACGTGTGTGCATTGTTGGGGCGCGCGGGGTACGCCATGCCGGTCGACCGGCACGTCGCCTCACCTCACCATGGAAAAAACTTCGAACCCACGTGCACCAGCACCAACGATCGACACCTCTCTTCGGTACACATATGTTATGCACCGTCCATGGTAATTACGTGAACTTCACCGGACATACACGGCTTTACTTTGAGAAGAAAGGATGCGTGGATGCATGGGGTTGATTAACGTGGTAGTGGTGGTGTAATGATGAGCGTGACGCCGACGGCCGGCCATGGCCCAGGGCACAAGTGTCCGGCTGTCCGCGATCACGGGGAACTAAGTCGAGCCGTGCACGCCGGCGTGCCACGCCCGCCCTACGTACGCGCCGGAGACGGGATGAGATGACGCGCCGGGTCGGTCGGTCGATGGGTCAACCTGCCCCGCGCTGCGCTGAGAGCACGTTGTGCGAGCGACGTGTGCGGCTCTCCGTGCGCCTCTTATCGCCTTCGAACCGCTAAATTCTCTAGGGGAGCTGCAGCTGCTGTACCATGCCCTGCCGAGCACTCGTGTCTATAGAAAAATGGCTACAGATATTTTATGCCCGGTTACCAAAACAAAATGTCGAAGGCAGTTTGGGAAAAACATAGTGCGTACTTAATTTTAAAGTCAAACTTTGTACCTCGCAAAAAAAGAGTCAACTCAGGTTTATAGAAAATTTTATCAATATTTAGAACATCAAATAATTAAGTACCATTAGATTTTTATGAAATGTTTTTTTGAATGGACATTATGAAATATATTTTCATATGATATAGTACATATCAGTATTGTAGATATAGATAAAGTTTTCCCCTAAAAAAATATAGATAGTTTTCTCTATAAACTTAGTCAGAGTTTGGGAAGATTGACTTTTGCAAAACAAAAAGGCACTGTATTATGAGACAGAGATGGTATAAATGAAGAATCACATGAAGTCACCCGTTTGGAACAAAAGATTTTACAGTTGAGTAGCGTCAAAAAAGTCTTACATTATTGAACAGAGGAAATAGTATAGTAAATAATTCGAGCAAGAAGAGTCCCGTGTCGGCCACCAACACATTTGCTATGTGTCCTCATGGGCCTCACATAGCGCTCTCCCCTCTGCCACATCCTCCCCATGTTTATTTTGTCCTCACATTTTCTTTCTTCCCAGCCCGAGGGCGCACACACCAATCCACGTCGATCAACCACCATTTTGCAAGCAAGCTTGTCGCTGTTGCCATCGTGTGTTGCCGTTGGACCACGATGCCACTAGGCTATTGCACACCTTGAACAACGGTGTTGCAAGGCTACTTTCATGCATCTGTGGCCTCCCCATGGTTCTTCTTAGATGTTGCAAAGGTGCAACTGAGAGAGGGACCGACAATGAGGAAGAGGGGGAGGGGGACGTTGTTGTTGCAAGGGGGTACCGGTTGTGCAAGGCCCATTCAACGATGCTGCCACTACAAGGGGGACACTTGCCGGTGCTGCAAGGCTAGGGGCTGATTGTTGCAAGCTTGAGCTCGTCGTCCCTCGTTGCTGGAAGATGGTCGTTGTGAGTCGGGATGCATGTTCCTATGGGCGCTCGGTGGATCCTATGAGCCGGCGCCACTGCTGCAAAGGCGAGTTGCCCCTACTTTGTACCACCGCTATAAAGCTCACTAGCATAGTTGCAAGAGGTCCTCCGCTATTGCAACTATTTGATTACTTGATGGCAAACATACATCAAGGCAGAGCGGCATCCAACGCCTAAGGGTTCACATAAGCGTGTTAGGGTGGATGCGGGGGGAGGGGGGGGGGGGGTGGCATGAAGATGGAGCAATGGTTCTCAAGGTGTGTGAGTAGAAGAGGACAACACAGGGAGCTGGTCTCGTGTGGCTACCATCATCGCAATCATATGGTACGATCTATGCATTACCAACGACTAGCACTTCCCATAAAGGATTGGCTTTTAAATTTTGTACATGAACCATTCCGTTCCTTCAAATCTTAGTGGATTCTAAACATCTCATCAAACCTCGTCTGTTTTTTACTTTACTTGATAAGCACAATGCAACATGTGTTTTCATCTCTCTTCTTGAGAATATACACAAGCTTTTTGAAACCAGGTTATCGTAATCCACCATTCCACCTCGATACCAAATGACATATGCAACTTGAGAGCAACTTTAGTAGAGTCACCATATTGGCAGCCTCCATAATGCTATGAAGCACGCTCCATATAGTAATATGGAGGCTATCGGCGAGATGCGCAAAGTGAGAATCATCATGCGTGGCTTCCAACAATGGCATGTGTTTTGAGATCCCAATTCGCCCACTCATTGAGGAGCGTGGGATACTCATGTGCGGCTTCCAACGCGTGACACTCCTCTTCCTCGGCGAGGAGGGCGGCCACCTCATGTTGTTCCTCCTCGACCAGGATCCGCTTCTCCTCCTATGCGATCTGCCTGTCCGACCATAGAGGAAGCTGTGGGCGACGAGGATACGAGCTAGATCATTCATGGCGATGACCTTTTTATAGCTGCAGCCTGCAGGCGGCAAGGAAAAGTGGCTGAAAACATGGCTGTAATTGTCGTGGGCAGTTGGCATGCGATGACCATCATCTTTAGCTCGCTTCCAGATGAGATTGGCGTCTACCCATCCGCGCCATTAGCAGTGATGGAAGATTGGCATGTACGAGGATGAGAAGGGGGGTGATTTCCCTTCCGCGCGAGCGGTTGACAATAGAGCATGCTCCAAATCAACACCTCACAACCTTCAAATACAGAGGCTTGCCGGCTGTATTTGAAGCGTGTTTCAAAATTATGATGATCGGGAGGGCGGAGTGGCGACTCTTCTGAACCATCTATTTCGATCAAAATTGCTGAACCAATGGTCATTATGTCGATCGGGCCGATATGCCGAGTCATTTAGGGTTGCACTGAGCGAGTGTGCGTCGCCGTTCACCCGCTCGAAGGTTGGCGTCGACTTAATATAAAAAGCTAATCCTCAGAAAAAAAAACTTTATATAAAAAGCTTAAAATGCACACTGATTGCGTTTTAGCAAGTTACGATAAAGGGAAGAAAAAAAAGCACACGCGAGGTCCTCGGATACCGCAGGGCGGAGTGGTTGTGCACAAGTGGAGTTTACCGCCATCCATCCATCCATCCGTTAATAAAAGGAGGTCATGGCCGTTCTTGTCATTTCCTCCCAAGGCTCAACCCCCCCTCTCATTGATAAATACCCAAAAATATCACCACCCCTCCCTCCGGAGAGAGAGAAGGAGGCAACGAACTGAACGCGCACGGCGACACATCTGGCGCTACGCTTCCTTTGGCTCCCAGCGCTCCTCGTACGCACGCACGCACGAGCACGCCTTGGGGCGCCTCGCCGGCGGTGGGGATGACGAGGCGGTGCTCGCACTGCAGCAACAACGGCCACAACGCGCGGACCTGCCCCGCCCGCTCCGGCGGTGGCGGCGTGAGGCTCTTCGGCGTGCACCTCACGTTGCCGCCGGTGGCCGCGATGAAGAAGAGCGCGAGCATGAGCTGCATCGCGTCGTCGCTCGGCGGCGGCGGGTCCGGGGGCTCGTCGCCGGCCGCGGGGCCGGGGGGCGGCGCCGCCAGGGGAGGCGGCGAGGGTGCGCCGGGGTACGTCTCCGACGACCCCATGCACGCCTCCTGCTCGACCAATGGCCGGGCCGAGCGCAAGAAAGGTACTTCTAAGATCTTCCCTCAATGCCTTGTTTGCTCGTACCTTGCCTATTATCTTCCCGTTCGACGAGTGAAATGCTTGGCTGGGCGGTAGAGCATTCCCTCTCTCCTCCTCGGCGAATTACCTCCGTGAGCGACCCAGGAAAATGGCGTCTTAGTCTTCCGCCATTAGCGCCCCGTACCGTCTCCGCATCTGTTTGCTTCTGGTTAACTCATCGCCTTCAGGTGCATCTACCTACCGCGGCGCCTCATGCAGCGCATAGCCTTAGCGTATGAATGAATAAAATAGAACCCGCAGCTAGGAGAGGAAAGAGACGATTTTCTTGTCGTCTTGCACAATTATTAAGTGTTTTTAATCTCCAATCATTTAGTTAGCTTGCTTCAAATTCTGTACTATATTACTTCAGGCATCGCATCTTGTGTACGAGAGAAAACATAATTTTGTGGGTTAATCGCATAGTTCACCCTTCTTTTTAGTTCCTCGTATACTTTCGCTTCTCCGGAGATTCATATGCAACCAAGATGCCAACTAATGATAAGCAAATCTCCTTTAAATATCAAAGCGTGCCAAGTCCCAGTTCCATTGAAGAAACCAACAAGCGCTCCAAAAGTTTTCTATTTTTTGTGTTTCCTATAAGAAATTATTTTGAATGGGTGTCAATAATTTGAACACATGCTTAGAATTTGTTGGTTTGCCTGCTGATACCATTGTTACTGTGCGATATTTATGAACCGTCCAGACTAGCCGACACAAATCAACACAAACGTACTACCTCCATATCTTTTCTCACCTGATTAACTTGCATGCACATGTGCATCACACACAGGGCCTGTATAGATCACATTGCGGAGCGACAGTGACTGGCCACGAATAAAGAGCCCCACAAGTCCCGCCCTGATGTCTCTTTGACCTTTATTTAATCACCTGATCCTAAAAGAATCTAGCCATATTAATTTCCAGCTGGTTTGACCAGTCCTAGATGTTTGCAGTGATATGCTATTTTTTGCATGATTGTACTCCCGCCCCGGGGTACTTTATTATTGGCACTTGGCTTCAAAGGGACTGTAGGAGCCAAGTGCCCTTTTAGTTGCTTATAGACTAAGGTAGGTCTGTTAGAGTGTTAGATGTCAGCTTTCCTTTTCCTGTTGTGATATTGTATTTTGGTGTTAAGTCTTCTGCGCTAATGGTTCTGAAATTAATTTAAATATGCCGCTACAAACATAAGGAAAATACTTATGATGGAGTGCCCTTGTTTTATATGGGGCAACATCTTAGTAGTTGATATAAAAGTGCCTACCTCTTCCATGACCACATCATGTAATTGTGCTGTGCTGTAGAACTTTCCAGTTGAATCACTCATGAATTGAATCAGGGGAGATTTAGTGGGACAGCGATACAGATTAAGTAGGTGACACTTTCTTTTCTGCTTTAATCATTCAGGAATGTAGAATGGTTCTTTCGGTCTGTTTCACATTTTGGACGTTGTGGTGGTGTGGAATGCGCATGAACTTTGTGACCGACTGCGTAGAAAGCTGAGGCCAGACACAATGGTTTTCTGAACTGACCTTTTCTTTTTAAGGTAACAAAGCCAAAAGCTCGTGGTTTATATCAAGTTCAGATAGCAATGATGATTTTCTTTTTTGAAATGTACATGGGCAAGTCTGCTTCTCTATGTTATTATTGTCAGTTCAGCTTCCAATCATAGACCTATTTGTGCTTCAGGTACACCTTGGACTGAAGAAGAGCATAGGTTGTTTCTACTGGGTCTGCAGAAGCTTGGCAAAGGAGACTGGCGTGGGATATCTCGTAGTTTTGTTGTCTCAAGGACCCCAACTCAGGTGGCCAGCCACGCCCAGAAGTACTTCATTAGACAGACAAACTTCTCAAGACGGAAGAGGAGGTCAAGTTTGTTTGATATGGTCCCAGAAATGGTATGCAACTTTTTGCTGTACATAATAACAGAGATTGTCTGCCTTCTCCGCATATGTTAAACTATGTGCTGATACTTGTGCTTTCCTCTTCAACCTGAAGCCAATGGATGAGTCCCCCGATGGCGCGGAAGAGTTTACGCTCTGCAGCACTCAAGATGAAACAACAAGTTCAAATAAACTTTCGCTGTTTCATCTCGGGCGACAGAAGGAAGCAGAGTGTGATAAAGATCTGCCAACTTTGCAACTAAGGCAGCACGAGGAATCTGAATATGCAGGGCCTTCATTAGAAGCACCAGATTTGGAGATGAACAATGGTGTATCATTCAAGGCCGCATCTGTCTCGACAGTTCCAGCGTTCTACCCTGCATTGCTCCCTGTTCCACTAACACTTTGGCCTGCGAATGTTTCTAATGTGGAAGCATCAAACGCAACCCACGAGGTCCTAAAGCCCACTCCTGTGAATTTAAAGGAGGCAATTAAGGCGGATGAGGTTGTCAGTATGTCCAAGCTCAGCATTGGTGGGGGTACCTCTGGCTCAATGGAACCTTCTGCTCTTTCCCTTCAGCTTAACGGGCCGACAAATACAAGACAATCAGCTTTTCATGTGAGCCCACCAATGACTAGAACTGACCTTAGTCAGGGAAACAACAGCCCAATCCATGCAGTTTGAAGAGCCATGGAATGGGCCTTCCTGGTCAAGTCTTACAGATTGTATTAATGGTCCTGATACTCTATAATGTTGCGTAAGCTCCTGCGCTTGTACTTTTGTACCGTAACAGCTTCTAAGCTAATGTATCACCAGCTTATTTATTTTTTCATTAATAAAGGTAGAGGTACACATGTCAATGAAAATATCCTATATGCCTGTCAGTAAACTCGCACTATTGCTACCTTTACGGATACAACTTCACTACTTTGGAGATTTTTGTATGCAAACTTTATAATTAGACATATGACTTCTTTCAGTCTACAAATTTACATATCTATGTGGGTTTACTAATAAAATAAATATTAATATTCCTGTATTTTCTTTCGAAATTTGACAGATCTGCTTGAAACATAAAGCTAATAGAATGATTTATGTAGGTTGTTGGTATATATGTTTTTGTGACTGTTAAATTCCTTGACTTTTTTTCTGAAACTGGGTTGTCGGTATATTAGCTTTTAATTACCAAGGGATGGAGATTTTGCAGTTTTTTTGTTCCTTTTCTGTATTCGTCTTTGTTTGTGTCTTTGTAAACTCGATCCTCAGGAGGGAGGGCTTTACCCTCTCTTCCTATTTTTTGGCACTAAAATGTCAGTTCTCTTGCCGATTTTCACTAAAAAAGAAGCTGAGATGAAGAAAACTGAAGCACTAGATCGGCAGCAGTATTCCTTTGGTTTGTCGCATTGTTTTTACGAAACATCTCTTTGCTCAATTTTAGTCTTGCAAAAGTTCGAGTTGAAGTATTATGCGAATGCGAATCATTCTGTGTTTGACTTGATATGATCTTCTTGATAGCCTATTTGCAGAACGTTAAATGTCTGGAACGCCTGTCTCATGTGCAATTGTGTCCTCTGCTGCTATCCGTTAACCGCCTCTCTCGCTTACTGATATTACCAATAATTATTCTTTATTCTCAAAGGAAGGCACTTATGCTCTATGTTTGATATGGATGCCACAGGTCACTCCAGAAGATGGAAGGGGATGATGCCGCAGTGCAACACAGGTCAGAGACTCATTTCTCAGTAATGAAGCAAGAAGCCAAGAATTTGTATCAAATCGAACGAAGTACTCATGCGAAAGCAATCTAGTGCACCACTGAGTACATGGAACAGAGGAAATGCTGACCGCTGACTCGTCACCAACCTGTGCCATGTCGTCTTCATTATCCACTCATACCGAAAAGCAAGAAGAACGTTTTCCTTGCGCCAATTTGAAACGAATTGCGGCTGTTCCCTTTCAAGAAAGAGTGAATTGCACATAACCGTAGGAATTGGGTCATCAGTTTCACATTACCACAACTTTTCTACTGCCAACTTTCACAAAATCACACCTTTTATGGCAAATTCACTAACCAGGCAGCTAACTTGACAAAGCTGGCCCACATGCCAGGTTCTAGATGGATCGGCACTGATATGTGGGCCAGCCTCGTCAGTTCCGCTAGTAACCGCACAGTTAGTGACTTGACTTCAGCACAAAAGTTGCTGTTTTGCGCAAATTGGCATCCACACAAGTCATGGTTCTGTAACATAGTGGCACAATTGTTGTCGTTCTGTACAATTTACTCAGATTTTTGTTGTTCCAGATTTTTGTTGTTCCTGCCCACCAGGCACCAGCAAGAGAAGGGCTGTCAAAGTGTCCAGTGATGCCCACAAGAACTCACACAACGGTAAATCTGGCTGCCCCAGCTAGTGGCAAGCCAACATTAACAAATATGCAAGGCAAGAATTGCACCAGGACAGAGTGTCGAAACGCATAAAAAAAAAATAATCCAGATGTCATGTGTCTTATGAATGCACTTACAGGGAAATTATATTTGCTACTACCAAGTCTGAACATGTCCCCAGTATAATGACAATACTTTCTTGTGATAAGAATCAGTCTAAAGAAACCACAGGGGGCGTCCAAACATGAGCATCAGAAAATCAAACACAAACAAGTAGAGGTACCAGCAAACCACAAAGTGCGGCTATTTCACATACACATAGACATAGGCATTCAGAAATGACAGACACCCAGATAACAAACATCCTATAATACTTAATTAGTTAGGACTAGGGAGTGAGGACACCCCATCAAGAGAAAGTGCTATTCAGTCACCTTCATACTCAACGTGCTCAGCTGCCATGAACTCCCACTGGAAGCAATTTGGGCCCAAAAGGCTTCCGGGGATGTCCAAAGTTGACCAGGTTACCTTCACCTCGATAGTGGCCAGCCCAAGCTTGAAAACGGCGACATGGTTTCCATGCTTTTGAACAGGGAAGGTGCAGCTACGACTCAAAGCACAATCACCCGAGCCACCAGTCTGATCGAGCATCAACGATACAAGCAACTGACCTCCCTTCGCCACGGCAAGCACAGTCCTGCTCAGCTCAGACGCCTCGGCGGCGACAACTCCGTCAAACAGCTGGATCTGCGCGCTCAACTCCTTGGTGTAAAACAATGCTGCGTTCAGCCTTATCAAGCCACTGTCCTGTGCCAGCTCTGATATCCCAACCTGCACGGTGGCCTCCGCGGCGCCCCTCAGAAGTGAATAGGTTATGTCCACCGCCCCGCAATCGCCGTCGATCCGTCTTCTGTTCTTCGTAGCATGTCTCGAGGTTATGTCGTTGAGGCAGGCAACGCAATCGACGAGCTGTAAATCATCTTCTGCTCCGACACCTCTCTTGACCTTCATGTCGAACTCAATCAGCACGGGAGCCCCCATTCTGATGCCCCTCTTAGGGCCAGTCATTTGTATAAGGCCGTCATGCTCCACGACGAAAGGATCATCCCTTGTGCGGTTGAAGATGTAGTTACGCATAGGGTTCAAAAGATCCCTGACAGCCACGTATCCATACAACTGGACTGGGCCAGTAACATGTGAAGAAGTGTAAGCTAGCTTCAGGGAGAATATCTGCAGCATGGTGCGAAAATGTTGCCTTTCACAAACCATCCCGTCAGGCATGCAGGAGGCTAATGGCTCGGTCATCATCATTGGCTCCAGACAAGCTGATTGAGAAGCAATGGGAATTGTACATGCAGTAGATTATAAAAATTGTTAACCACATAATTTCAATTAAAAGGAGATGAAGAGAACAAGTGGCAGGATACATAGATTGGTGCAAGCAAGGCTAGAAAGTGGAATCAAAACAGAAATATTATAATATTAAGCTTACAAATTATCAACGCAATATTATCGATATCCTGAAGTTTAGGTAAAAAAACATATATCAAGCACACTTTGCACTAACTGTGCATATATATTTCTGTGGTCCGGTCACAAAATAAATTGATGACTAGAGAAAATCAGAGGAAACTAAATATTTGGAGCATTTGTCTTTCATGAGAATGAGAAAGTTCAAACATTTGTGCAGAATATATAAATGCAAGAGCTTTCTGAAATATAGCTGCACAGTTTTTTTAATCTACAAACTGTGACAATCACGTGGTCTCTTTAGGATAAGCAATACAAAATTTGAAAACAGTGGGTCGAGATTGATTAAAATGGGGTTGGATCCTCCTACTCATCCAAAAAGACAATCTTGATTTAATAATAGGCAAGCTAAATAAAAAAAGAAATACAATGCAATGATGAGGATCCATGCGTTTAAATGGTCTATAATAAACAGAACAAGTGCTTACAAATGCTCAGTAGCACCATTTCTTGAAATCATATAGCATCCCTACTTCAATCAATAGGTGCCGTTTAATTAACAGAAACAGTGCATGTAGATGCTCTTAGCCATCTTTTTAGATCATAGAGCACCTCTACTTTAACACCATCCGTTCATTAATTTTCAGAGAAGTCAAACTTATCTGTGTTTGACCAAGTGACCAAGTTTATAGAGAGTAAAATATCAATAACTGTAACACTAAAATAGTATCACTAGATTTGCCATGACATATATTTTCACATTCTGTTATTTGATATTATCATAGCTGTGGATATAATTTTCTATAAACCTGATCAAACATATATATAAACATTTAAATTTTTATACACATCTTATATTTTGGAACGAAGGGAGTATATAGTACAAAATATGAGCTTTTAGGATTTAGGCCACAGTATAAAAGAGGTGCTTTCAGGATTTTGTCAAAATCTTGCAAAATGCAGAGGTTAGTGTCTTTGGCTTTTACTGAAACAGATATTTGAATTGTTGCTGGTTGTAGGGTGTAAACTAAATCGTTTGTAATGTTTACTTCTAGAGGTCGCAGTCATGAAGTGAAACTTTAGTGGTCTCCTAGTACAATAAGTTTAAGGAAATGGGAACCAACATCCTACATTGAGAAAAAAAAAAGATTTGGCAAAACCACGAATCACACATAGGAGCCATTTAGCAATTAATATGAAAGAATCACGTACTCTCGCTGGTATCTTGGAGACGATAAACTTTGGTCCAATAACCGTTGCTTCTGAAGATGGAGCCGTCACCATGCTTCAATTGGCGAATGAGGCTGGCACGCATCACGCCGTCGAGCGGACGGCCGTCCTCACCCGAGGGCACTCTGCTCTGCGGAGCCCCCGCCGACGCGACGGCTCGTGCGCTGCCGCTCTCCATCTTTCTTCTCTTCTCTTCGATTGAATCTTCGTCGCCGAAGGCCCCGCGGCCGCTTCTACGCCGCCGTCCTCCATCTCTGTTCTTTCCCTTGGTTTGGATTTGCCTGGTTAGGGTTTGTGTGCGTGTTTGATTTGGGCTTTTCTTTTTCTCATCCAGCGGGATCTTTATCCGATCCGACCCGGGTTTCGAGTCAATTTGCTATATGACCCCTCTCGAACTCGCTTTACCAACCTCGGGTCCTTGTTGTAAGAGCATGTCCAGCAAACCCTGCAAACTGGGCCATCCGGTATAATAACCGCCGGTTTCCGAGATCAATTTCGTATCCTTGTCCCAAACAGATCCGTCAAATCCAGCCGTTTCAAATTTTTTTTGCGGGATCTCGAATCCGCGAGCCCATTTCCTTCAAATCTACGGGATTTCGGCTACCCTTTCCCTTGGCGCGAACCCACTTCCGGCCATTTTAGTTCCCTCCTCAATTCCCCGCCGCCGCATGTTGCTGCCCCCGGCTGCACCGCGCCGCCCGAAAGCTCCTCCACCGGCGCCATGGATCCACCTCGGAGCTTGGCGAGCAGGCTTGTAGCCTGCGAATCCAGTTGCTTTCCGGCGCTTCTGAGCGGCGTGCGTCGGAGGAAAAGGGCGTCGCGGATTTTCTTCTGCCGACGGGGAGGAAGAAAGGGGCAGCGCAACGCGAATTCGCTCCGTCCGAGGGGAGGGGAGAAAGGGGCGGTGCGGCGCAACTTCAGACAGTGGGGGAGAAGAAGGGGGCGGCGCAGCTTCGCTTCGAGCGAGTATGTCCATCCAATACTAGGAAATACCTTATAGGTAGGACATTAACAGTAGCTTGGGGTAATAGGCAACCGCTACTGCTACTTAGCAGTAGCGCTGGGCCTCATCCAGCGTTGCAGGTAAGTCTATGGCAGTAGCGCAGGTATGCCACACAGCGCTACTGCTAAGTGGTCCCCACCCGTAGTAGCAGCGTTTCCCGAAAACCAGCGCTACTTCTAAGACCTTCCCATGGCAAGAAAAAACGATCTAGTCGTCCTAACAACACCAAAGATTCGAAGAAGAAATACGAGGCCATAAGCAATCATGCATATAAGAGATCAAAACTCAAATAACTTTCATGGATAAAATAGATCTGATCATAAACTCAAAATTCATCGGATCCCAACAAACACACAGCAAAAAGAGTTACATCAAATAGATTTCCAAGAGACCATTGTATTGAGAATCAAAAGAGAGAAATGAAGCCATCTAGCTACTAACTACGGACCTGTGGGTCTATAATGAACTACTCACGCATCATCGAAGATGCACCAATGAGGATGATGAACCCCTCCGTGATGGTGTCTAGATTGGACCTGTGATTTCTGAAACTTGCGGCTGCTGGAATTGTCTTTCGTCGACTCCCCTAGGTTTCTTGGATTTTTGGGGTATTTATAGAGCAAAGAGGCGGTGCGGGAGGCGACCGAGGTGGGTTGTGCTTCCCTCGGAGCCCCCCTCTAGTAATTCCTTGGCCCATCGTGTGTCTACTAGTCCAGAAAATCTTCAAAAAGTTTCGCTGCGTTTGGACTCCATTTGCTATTGATTTTCTGCGAAGTAAAATTACAAGCAAAAAACTGCAACTAGCACTAGGCACCATGTCAATAGGTTAGTCCCAAAAAATGATATAAAGTTTCTATAAAATAATTATAGAACATTCAAGAATGTTAGTATAATAGCATGGAACAATAAAAAATTATAGATACATTGGAGACGTATCAGCATCCCCAAGCTTAATCCATGCTCGTCCTTGAGTAGGTAAATGATAATAACATAATTTTTGATGTGAAATGCTGCCTAACATGTTCATCACATATTCTTTTCTTTGTAAACTCAAATAACTTTCATGGATAAAATAGATCTGATCATAAACTCAAAATTCATCGGATCCCAACAAACACACCGCAAAAAGAGTTGCATCAAATAGATTTCCAAGAGACCATTGTATTGAGAATCAAAAGAGAGAGATGAAGCCATCTAGCTACTAACTACGGACCTGTGGGTCTATAATGAACTACTCACGCATCATCGAAGATGCACCAATGAGGATGATGAACCCCTCCGTGATGGTGTCTAGATTGGACCTGTGATTTCTGAAACTTGCGGCTGCTGGAATTGTCTTTCGTCGACTCCCCTAGGTTTTTTCGATTTTTGGGGTATTTATAGAGCAGAGAGGCGGTGCGGGAGGCGACCGAGGTGGGTTGTGCTTCCCTCGAAGCCCCCTCTGGTAATTCCTTGGCCCATCGTGTGTCTACTAGTCCGTAAAATCTTCAAAAGTTTCATGCTGTTTGGACTCCATTTGCTATTGATTTTCTGCGAAGTAAAATTACAAGCAAAAAACTGCAACTAGCACTAGGCACCATGTCAATAGGTTAGTCCCAAAAAATGATATAAAGTTTCTATAAAATAATTGTAGAACATTCAAGAATGTTAATATAATACCATGGAACAATAAAAAATTATAGATACATTGGAGACGTATCAGCATCCCCAAGCTTAATTCATGCTCGTCCTTGAATAGGTAAATGATAATAACAGAATTTTTGATGTGAAATTCTGCCTAACATGTTCATCACATATTGTTTTCTTTGTAGCATGGACATTTGGACTTTTATATGGTTCAAAGCAATAGTCTAGTTTTGACATGAATATTTCAATACTCAAACATATCAACAAGCAACCATGTCATTCAAAATATCAACACTAGAACAACTTATCCCTAGCTCATTATGCTCAATCATTGATCCATTCATGAAACACACTCGCATATTAGCTACACCCAATGCTCAAGTATGATCATAATGCCCCTTAGTTGGTGCCTTATAAGAGAAGATGGAGACTCAAATAAAAATAAAAATTGCATAAAGTAAATAGAAAGGCCCTTCACAGAGGGGAGTAGGGATTTGTAGAGGTGCCAGTGTTCAAATCAGAAAAAGATAGAGATAAAACATTTTGGGTGGCATGCCTTTCCTGTCAACGAAAACGATCGAGTAGTTCCCAATACTTTCCATGCTAGGTATATCATAGGCGGTTTCCAAACAGAAAATAAAGTTTATTCCTTTTTCCACCATACTTTCACATTTCATAGGTACCGTCCATACCAACACTTTCCTAGGAATTTATTATTTGACAACATAAAGTAAATTCATTGTTCATTTTAGGACTGGGCATCCCTAATACCTTTGCCGTACTCTCATGCAATGACAAGTGAATAAACACTCATCTTGAGAATAACGCATCTAGCATAGAAAAATATCAGCCATCCCCTACTGTTTCATGAGCGGTACGAGCACACAAAAAGGAAATTTATTTTGAAGATTAGAGATGGCACATACAAATTTGCTTAGAACGACACGGAAATACCGCATATAGGTAGGTATAGTGGACTCATATGGCAAAAATTGGGTTTAAGGATTTTGGATGCACACGTAGTAATCCCACTTAGTACAAGTGAAGGCTAGCAAAAGATTGAGAAGCATCCAACCAAGAAACGAAAAATCTCATAACCGAGCGTTAAGCATAACTAACACCGAATAATGCACCACAAGTAGGATGTAATTTCATTGCATCACTATTGACTTTCATGCTTGCGTAGGGAATCACAAACCTTAACATTAATATTCTTACTAAAGCATAATTCCTCATCAACATGACTCACATATTATATCATCATATCGCAAAACTATTACAAAGAATCAAGTTCATTTTGTCCAATGATCTTCATGAACGTTTTTATTATGTCCCTCGAATATCTATCACTTTGGGACTAATTTCATAAGTTGCTTTTGATAGCTCAAACAAATCTAAGTGAAGAACATGAGCATAAAAAAATTCTTATCTCAAAATAATTTAAGTGAAGCATGAGAGGATTTCTTCAAAAATACTAAAGCACAATGTGCTCAAAAAGATATAAGTGAAGCACTAGAGCGATTCCATAGCTAAAAAAGATTTAAGTGAAGCATACAGAGCAATTCTAACAAATCATAGCATACTTTTGGCTCTCTCAAATAGGTGTGTCCAGCAAAGATAGATGACACAAAGTAAAAAAGCAAAACAAGCAAAGACTTGTATAATACAAGACGCTCCAAGCAAAACTCATGATATGTGACGAATAAAAATATAGTTCCGAGTAAAATACCAATAGTCGTTAGAAGAACGAGGGGATGCCACTCGGGGGCATCCCCAAGCTTAGTTGCTTGTTCCTCTTTGGATAATAACTTGAGATGCCATGGGTATCCCCAAGCTTAGGCTCTTCTTACTCCTTATTCCTTAATCCATCGTGATCTCCCCCAAAACTTGAAAATTTCAATCACACAAAACTCAACAAAATCTTCGTGAGATTCGTTAGTATAACAATGCAAATAACTACGCTAAGTACTGTTGCAAACCCATTCATATTTTATTTTCGCATTATATCTATTGTATTCCAGCTTTACTATAGCTTATACCCTCCAATACAAACTATAGATTCATCAAATTAAGCACACAACACAAAGAAAACAGAATCTGTCAAAAACAGAATAGTCTATAGCAATCTAAAAACTTCATATACTTCTGTAACTCCAAAAATTCAGAAAATTTAGGAAATGTAGGAAATTTGTATATCAATCTTGTGTTAAGAATTCAGAAGCTTTCGTCGCTTCTGTGATTTTTGAAAATTATTTTACTAGACGCAAAAGTTTCTGTTTTTCAACAAGATCAAATCAACTATCACCCAACATGATCCCAAAGGCTTTTCTTGGCACAAACACTACTTAAAACATAAAAAACACAATCATAACAGTAGCATAATTGTGCAAACACTCAAGAACAGAAAGAAAATGACAAAAATAAAATTGGGTTGCCTCCCAACAAGCGCTATCATTTTACGCCCCTAGCTAGGCATAATGCATAGATCTAAGTGTTGTCATCTTTATTTCTATGTCCATAAGATGCTGTCATGATTGATTCATATGATGGCTTAATTCTTGTTCTAGGGAAGTGTTCCATACCCTTCCTTAGTGGAAATTAAAATTTAATATTGCCTTCTTTCATATCAGTCACGACACCAATAGTACGTAAAAGGGTCTACCAAGTATAATGGGACAAGACAGGTTGCAATCAATATCAAGAACAATAAAATCTGTGGGCACATAATTCCTATTTGCAAGAATAAGAACATAATTAATTCTTCCCATAGGCTTTTTAATAGTAGAATCCGCCAAGTGCAAATTTAAAGAACACTCTTCAATATTGGTAAGACCAAGCACATCACATAAAGATCTCGGAATTGTGGAAACACTAGCACCAACGTCACATAAAGCAAAACACTCATAATTTTTAATCTTGACTTTGATAATAGGTTCCCATTCATCATGTAATTTTCTAGGAATTGAAATCTCTAATTTTAACTTTTCTTCCAAAGCTTTCATCATAGCATCAATGATATGTTTAGTAGAAGCTTTATTTTGTTCATAAGCATGGGATGAATTTATCATGGATTGCAACAAAGAAATACAGTCAATCAAAGAACAATTATTATAATTAAAGTCCTTGCAATCCAAAGGAGTGGGCACATCACTAGTTAAAGTTTTGAACTCTCCAAACCCACTTTTATCAATTTTCTCAACAAAATTTTCACCCTCCAAATTACCGGGACGCCTTCTAACTAAAGTTGACTCTTCTTCAGTCCCTTTATCATCAATTTTAATCTTACTAAACAAAGAATCAATAAAAGAAACACCAATCATTTTAAGATCTTCATCATTTTTATCTTCTAACGAGATAGGTTTAGCGGCCATTTGATTTACTAGGGTAGCTTGTGCATCGAATATTTTGCCTAGCAAACTTTCAGCAGAAGCATACTTAGATTGGAGATTGCAAACTTCTCTACTAATATCATCAAGTTGTTTAGTTATAGCTTCCAGCACAATAGAGTGTTCCTTTAGCTCCTCGGTAAAATATTTATTATGCTCAAATTGTGTAGTCATATATTCCTTAATACTTTTCTCAATTTCAAGCAGAACATTAGGGTAAGGAACATCATAATATTTTCTTTGAGGCATCATGACCACGCAAACAAGATTGCACACAAAGACAGATCTGCCGAGAAAACGGCGAACGAAAAAGAGAGCGAATAAAACGACAAATTTTTGTGAAGTGGGGGAGATGAAAATGAGAGGCAAATGACAAATAATATAAATTGCAAGGAGATGAGATTTGTGATTAGGAACCAGATAGATGTTGATGATGTCTTCCCGGCAACGACGCCAGAAATTCCTTTTGATGCGGCTTGAACTACGTCGGTATTTCACCAAAGAGGAAGGGATGATGCAACACAACTACGGTAGGTATTTCCCTCAGTGATGAGACCAAGGTTATCGAACCAGTGGGAGAACCACGCAACACTATGTTAACGGTATCTGCACACAAAGAACAAATACTTGTAGCCCGACGTGTAAGAGTGGTTGTCAATCCCTACCGGGTAAAAAGATAGATAAATTTGTAGTAGATTGGATAAATAGATCTCGTGGAAACGCGAAATAAAATAAATAATAAAAAAATTGCAGCAAGGTATTTTTGGGTTTTTGGATTAATAGATCTGAAAATAGATAAAGCAAATAAAAATAGATCTCGAAGGCAAATATGATAAAGAAGAGAACCCGGGGCCGTAGATTTCACTAATGGCTTCTCTCGAAAAAAATAGCATACGGCTGGTAAACAAATTACTGTTGGGCAATTGATAGAACTTCAAATAAAGGACAATTGCATTTTCCCCCCAGTTGGTTCCTACCCCCGAGTATTCCCTTACTTTCCGGGCTTGCTTAGTTTTGCCCTTACTTTTTCCTCCGAAGTCGCTCGAATGCCCTTCCGTCAAAATTCCGTCCGGTCAAAGACGTTTGACCATTACTTTGACATAAAATGCCACTGGTCGCGGGTAGAGGTGATACGTCTCCAACGTATCTACTTTTCCACACACTTTTGCCCTTGTTTTGGACTCTAACTTGCATGATTTGAATGAAACTAACCCGGACTGACGCTGTTTTCAGCAGAACTGCCATGATATTGTTTTATGTGTAGAAAAGAAAAGTTCTCGGAATGTCCTGAAAATCCACGGAGACACTTTTTGGAATTAATAAGAATTTCTGGGCGAAAGAAATACACCAGGGGGCCCACACCCTGTCCACGAGACAGGAGGGCGCGCCCCCTATCTCGTGGGCCCCCTAGACCTCCACCGACCTCAACTCCAACTCCATATATTCACGTTCGGGGAGAAAAAAAATCAGAGAGAGAGTTTCATCGCGTTTTACGACACGGAGCCGTCGCCAAGCCCTAATCTCTCTCGGGAGGGCTGATCTGGAGTCCGTTCGGGGCCCGGAGAGGGGGATTCGTCGCCGTCGTCATCATCAACCATCCTCCACCACCAATTTCATGATGCTCACCGCCGTGCGTGAGTAATTCCATTGTAGGCTTGCTGGACGGTGATGGGTTGGATGAGATTTACCATGTAATCAAGTTAGTTTTGTTAGGGTTTGATCCCTAGTATCCACTATGTTCTGAGATTGATGTTGCTATGACTTTGCTATGCTTAATGCTTGTCACTAGGGCCCGAGTGCCATGATTTCAGATCTGAACCTATTATGTTTTCATGAATATATGTGTGTTCTTGATCCTATCTTGCAAGTCTATAGTCACCTATTATGTGTTATGATCCAACAACCCCGAAGTGACAATAATCGGGATACTTCTCGGTGATGACCGTAGTTTGAGGAGTTCATGTATTCACTATGTGCTAATGCTTTGTTACGGTTCTCTATTAAAAGGAGGCCTTAATATCCCTTAGTTTCCGTTAGGACCCCGCTGCCACGGGAGGGTAGGACAAAAGATGTCATGCAAGTTCTTTTCCATAAGCACGTATGACTATTTACGAAATACATGCCTACATTACATTGATGAACTGGAGCTAGTTCTGTGTCACCCTATGTTATAGCTATTACATGAGGAATCGCATCCGACATAATTATCCATCACTGATCCATTTCCTACGAACTTTTCATATATTGTTCTTCGCTTATTTACTTTTCCGTTGCTGCTGTTACAATTACTACAAAAACCCAAAAACAATTATCTTTACTTTTGCTACCGTTACCTTTATTATCATACTACTTTGCTACTAAATACTTTGCTGCAGGTACTAAGTTATCCAGGTGTGGTTGAATTGACAACTCAACTGCTAATACTCAAGAATATTCTTTGGCTCCCCTTGTGTCGAATCAATAAATTTGGGTTGAATATTTTACCCTCGAAAGCTGTTGCGATCCCCTACACTTGTGGGTTATCAAGACTAATTTTTGGCGCCGTTGCCGGGGAGCATAGCTCTATTCTCTGAGTCACTTGGGATTTATATCTGTTGATCACTATGAAGAACTTGAAAGATGACAGAACTACGATTTTGCCCTCAACTACGAGGGGAGGTAAGGAACTGCCATCTAGCTCTGCACTAGATTCTCCTTCCGTTATTAGTAAGCTTGTGACACCTAAACCTGCTACTGCTGTGAACTCTGATATGTCGCATGTTATTGATGATGCCACTTCTGCTATGCATGATGAAACTACTTCTGTGCGTGATACTACTTTGCCATTAGGTGAATTTCTTGATGAACAACTTGCTAGAGTTAGGGGGAATGAAAATATTGAAGATGCTATTATTGATGATAGTGATGATGAAAGTTCTCCCAATGATTATGAATTGCCTGTTGTTCCTGAGGGTTATGTTATGAATGAAGAAGCTGCTAGAGCTATCTTTGCTTGCAATGATAGATATGATCTTAAGAAATTATTAGCTAAATGGAAGCAGCAATCTCTTAATGCTAGAATGAAACCTGACCCTGCTTTTGCTACTTCACCTATTTGTGTTACTGATAAGGATTATGAATTCTCTGTTGATCCTGAGATTATTACTTTAGTTGAATCTGATCCTTTTTATGGCCTTGAATCTGAAACTGTTGTGGCACATCTTACCAAGTTGAATGATATAGCTACCCTGTTTACTAATGATGAGAAGTCTTGCTATTATTATATTCTTAAGATATTTCCGTTCTCGTTAAAGGGTGATGCTAAGACTTGGTATAATTCTCTTGCTCCTGGTTGTGTGCGCAGTCCCCAGGATATGATTTATTACTTCTCTGCTAAATATTTCCCTGCTAATAAGAAACAAGCTGCCTTGCGGGAAATATATAATTTTGTGCAAATCAAAGAAGCGAGTCTCCCACAAGCTTGGGGGAGGCTTCTTCGGTTACTTAATGCTTTGCCTGATCATCCTCTCAAGAAAAATGAAATACTTGATATCTTTTATAATGGACTAACCGATGCTTCCAAGGACTACTTGGATAGTTGTGCTGGTTGTGTTTTCAGGGAAAGAACAGTCGATGAAGCTGAAATATTATTGAATAATATGTTGACTAATGAAAATAATTGGACTCTTCCTGAGCCAATTCTGAGGGAATTCTGAACCAATTGAGCCAACTCTGAGCCTATTCCTAAACCCACTCAAGAAGAGAGGTGTTTTATTTCTCATCTGAATATATGCAAGAGGCAAAGAAATCAATGAAAGAAAAAGGTAATAAAGCTGAAGATGTTAAGAATTTACCTCCTATTGAAGAAATACATGGTCTTAATATACCGCCTGTTGAAGAACCACATTGTCTTGATAACCCGACACAGGTAGTAATGGTAAATTCTCTCATAGATATGATAAAGTTGAAATCCCCTCTACTAAATTTCATAGCCCATGCTTAGATGAATTTGGTGACTTTATGGCTAGACAAGAAAGTTTTAATGCTTATGTTGTTAGAGAGTTAAAGAATAATGCTTTCGAGATAGGACGTGTGAACGATAATATGGCTAGAGTTAAAGGTGAACTCAAACTCATTAGCAAATATGCTTCTATGGTTGCTACTCAAGCTGAGCAAGTACTCAAAGCTCAAAATGATTTGCTTGATGAATTAAATAATAAAACTGACTTTGTTGTTAGAGTGGCTACTAGAACTGGTAGAATGACTCAGGAACCTTTGTATCCTGAAGGCCACCCTAAGAGAATCGAGCAAGATTCTCAGAGAAATAATTTAGAGGCACCTAGTTCTTCTAAAAAGAAGAAAAAGAAAACGATAGAACTTTGCATGCTTCTAGTGGACCCATGTAGACACACCGAGAATCCCAATGATATTTCTATTTCGATGTTTGAAACTCAATCAGGTGATGAGCATGAACCTAGTGATAATGTTAATGATAATGTTCATGTTGATGCTCAAACCTAGCAAAAACAATGAAGTAGAGATTGAACCTGCTGTTGATCTTGATAACCCACAATCAAAGAATCAACGTTATGATAAGAGAGATTTTGTTGCTAGGAAGCACGGTAGAGAAAGAGAACCATGGGTTCAGAAACCCATGCCCTTTCCTCCTAAACCATCCAAGACAAAGGATGATGAGGATTTTGAGCGCTTTGCTGAAATGATTAGACCTATTTTCTTACGTATGCGCTTAACTGATATGCTCAAAGTAAATCCTTATGCTAAGTATATGAAGGATATCATCACAAATAAAAGAAATATACCGGAAGCTGAAATTTCCAGCATGCTTGCTAATTACACTTTTAAGGGTGGAATACCAAAGAAACTTGGAGATCCAGGGGTACCAACTATACCATGCTCCATTAAAAGAAATTATGTTAGAACTGCTTTATGTGATCTTGGAGCAGGTGTTAGTGTTATGCCTCTCTCTTTATATCGTAGACTTGAATTGAATAAGTTGACACCTGCTGAAATATCTTTGCAAATGGCTGATAAATCAACTGCTATACCTGTCGGTATTTGTGAGGATGTGCCTGTTGTGGTTGCAAATGTCACTATCTTAACGGACTTTGTTATTCTTGATATTCCTAAGGATGATAGTATGTCTATTATCCTTGGTAGACCTTTTCTTAATACTGCAGGGGCTGTTATTGATTGCAACAAAGGCAATGTCACTTTTCATGTTGATGGTAATGAGCATACGGTACACTTTCCGAGGAAACAATCTCAAGTTCATAGCATCAATTCTATTGGAAAATTTCCAACTATTATTATTGGAGGTTTTGAATTTCCTCTCCCTACTGTCAAGAAAAAGTATGATATTCTTATTGTTGGGGATTTTCATATTCCGCTGAGGTAACTTAGTGTTATTCAAATTTCTCCGTTCCGTGTTATTCGAATGAGTTTGTTAACAAGACTTGATCAACCTTGTTAGTGGATTCATTTTGATGATCATGAGATGGATGAAACTAGAAGGCACAACCTTCTGTACCATCTTTTTACTTTCTTTTATTTAGAATAAATAAAGCAAAAAAAGTATTATCCGTCTGTTTTCTGAATTATCCGTGCATTAAAAAAATATCCCAAAAAAAGAAGTGCTCCAAATGCCCTGCAAATTTAGTATGATTTTTTATGGAATATTTGAGGATTTTAGGCACTGAAATTACTGCAGGAGGAGCAAGCACCAGGCCACGAGAGTGGAGGGCGCGCCCCCCTGTCTCGTGGGCCCCTGGTGGCCCCCCTCCACTTATGCCAGCACCCACACACTTCATCTTCTACCCAAAAAATCCCCATCTAGCTCAAGCACGAGTTCTAGCTCATTTTGCTGCGATTTTCGATCTCCTTGCTCAAAGCTCCATTCACAAAACTGCTTTGGGAGATTTTTGCTTGGTATGTGACTCCTCCATTGGTCCAATTAGTTTTTGTTCTATTGCTTTATTCATTGCAAATTTTTGCTGTATAGGTGACCATGTTCTTGAGCTTGCATGTTGAATTTATGAGGTCCCAAGCAATTCTAATGCATGATATAGGCTCTAGGCACTTGTAGGAGTAGTTGCTACCAATCTTGTTTAGGTTTACTTACTTTTATTTTGAAGTTACTAAAATTTCAGAATTATTTCAGAAAAAGAATTATGCTTAGAAGAATGTACCAAGGTGGTTCCTCGGTGAAGAAAGGGCCCATGATTGCTATACGTGAGCAAGATGTTGAATTGCCGAGGGACGCGGATGTACGAGCTTGTGAGTGGCCATCCGATGATTTTATGGTCGAAGCAGGCTTCAAGGAGGAATTTGACGCGTATGTGCGTAATGCCGAGCTGGAGGACTTCTTACAAGATAAGTGTCCACAGTACTATCAATTGACTGATTCTTTTGTGCGGAGGTTCAAATATAACTGTGCGCGTAATTCTCCTAGTGTCATATTTGATATTTATGATACATCTTATACCATGGATTTAGAGGATTTCACAACTGCTTACAAACTCCCGCAGTGGGGTAATATTAATGATCCTCACAAATCTGAATCTAGGGACATATCACAGGCTACTATAGGGAGCATTTATTTTCCTGCTATACATTATTCTGCTCTCTTTATTGGTGGATGCATTAACGGTAAAGACGAAGCATGTCACATGTGTGTCCCTGATCTTTGTGTCCTCAAGAGTGCTGTGTTAGGTTATAAAGGTTATAACTTGGGGGCAATAGTTGCACGTAGGTTGCATAATAATAGTAGAAAGGGAAATTTATTTGGAGGAATTTATGCAACCCGTGTGGCTAATTATCTTGGTATAGCCCCACGAGAAGGGGATATGATTATACCACCTGTTCTTTTGGATTCTGAAGCTATGGTCCATCATCAATTTCTTGGGAGGAATGAACAATTCCTCCAATATCGACTAATCTATGACAGACGCAACGTCGTCCATGTTACTCTTCCTGCTCCCTACCTTTTTGATTATCAGGCAAAAGGAAGATATGTTGTCACCAGGGAGGAGCAGCTGAACACGAGAGGAGAGCGGAGGCAGCTCACCAACACGCTGCAGCTTAGGAGGCGGTTGCCGCTGCATCTCAGTACGACCCCGGTTTCACTTATGGATATCAGCCAGGCGGTCCTTGGTACTAGACCAATTTAGGCCAAAAGCCTAAGCTTGGGGGAGTACGTATTTCTCACCGACTTTACATTCATGTTCACACACTAGTCGTCGGTGCTCATACTCTTTCATTGTATTTCCATGCTAGTTTAAATTTCTTTTTCTAGTTTTCTTCTTGTGTGTTTGATAAACCTTTAGAAAAAACCAAAAAAAATTAGTTAGTTTAATTTCCATGCTTGTAGTAGAAATTAAAATGAAAACCCAAAAAGATTTCTAGTTCTTCTTCTTACTTGTTGGGAGCTTTCCCGTGTAAATAGTTTTATTTTCTTTTCTTTCCTTTGGGGGTCGAGAAGACCATATTGAAAATGTCTAGTGGCTCTGATATGCATGATTGTTTATTTAATTTGCCCATATTACTTGTCTTCTCTCTTGAGTTGAATGCTTGCAGATTCCAGCTTAGTCCAATGCACATGCACTCTTATTATTATACACATCGTTCGGTCGTGCAAGTGAAAGGCAATAATGACGATATATAATGGACTTATTGAGATGAGAAAAGCTGGTATGAACTCGACCTCTCTTGTTTTTGTAAATATGATTAGTTCATCATTTTTGAGTTAGCTTATTATGAAGTAAACATATTTGCAATGACATTTCAAGATTATAGTTGCTTGTCCCATGCTTGATTAGCTATGAGTTATAATGGTTTACCTTGCGTGCCAACATGCTATTAGAATGATTATGATGTGGTATGATGGGATGGTATCCTCCTTTGAATGAATTGAGTGACTCGACTTGGCACATGTTCACGCATATAGTTGAATCAAATCAACATAGCCTTCATGATATTTATGTTCATGATAGATTATATCCTACTCATGCTTGTATTCGGTGTGAATTAATTTTAATGCATGTTTATGACTGTTGTCGCTCTCTCAGTTGGTCGTTGTCGGTGTCAAAACCGGCGGATCTCGGGTAGGGGGTCCCGAACTGTGCGTCTAGGCGGATGGTAACAGGAGACAAGGGACACGATGTTTTTACCCAGGTTCGGGCCCTCTCGATGGAGGTAATACCCTACTCCTGCTTGATTAATATTGATGATATGGGTAGTACAAGAGTAGATCTACCACGAGATCAAGGAGGCTAAACCCTAGAAGCTAGCCTATGGTATGATTGTTGTTCGTCCTACGGACTAAAACCCTCCGGTTTATATAGACACCGGATAGGTTAGGGTTACAGTCGTCGGCCACAATGGTAGGAGATCTACATATCCATATCGCCAAGCTTGCCTTCCACGCCAAGGAAAGTCCCATCCGGACACAGGACGAAGTCTTCAATCTTGTATCTACATAATCTTGGAGTCCGGCCATGATGGTAGTTCGCTATCCGGACACCCCTAGTCTAGGACTCCTCAAGAGCCCCTCGAACCAGGCTTCAATGACGACGAGTCCGGCGTTGATTGTCTTCGCATTGCGGCGGGTTCCTCCTCCGAATACTTCATAGAAGGTTTAGAACACAAGGATAGTGTCCGCTCGCAAAACAAGTTCCACATACCACCGTAGAGAGAATAACTTTTGCAAAGATCTGCGGCGTATTCAGCGCGTGACATCACACCACGGCCGTGCCTTTATATGAATCGTTTTCTTGTTCCACCTCGCTAGCGTTTAGCGAGGCGGTTCCCCGCACGCCTTATCAAAGCATAGATCGTGCCCCCTTATTCCGGGATTCCCATCAATACGGACGTGGGTAACCCATCCGCGCCATTGATTACGGCACTTGGGAGATAAGCGAGTTTTACCAGGCTGGTGGGGGACGCATAGCTTTGTCCGTCCATATAAGGGGATAAGGATCCACCTTTTTCACCTACGACTTCTTCCTCCTTTGCTCATCCATTTCTGCGCACTCGAGCTCCAGCACCCAAGTCCGCACACCCCACCTCAACCTTCTCCAACTATGTCCGGAGCGAGAGGCAGGTGGATGGCCTCCTCCGCCACGGAGGGGCACATCACAAGACTGCGGGAGGCCGGGTACTTGTCCGGCGACATCGCGCACCGGTTGCCCGACGCGGGGCAGCTCATTCCAACCCCCAGGCCCCATGAGAGGGTGGTGTTTCTCCCTCACTTCCTCCGCGGACTAGGTTTTCCACTTCACCCATTTGTCCGCGGGCTCATGTTCTACTACGCCCTGGACTTCCATGATCTGGCCCCGAATTTCATCCTCAACATCTCGGCGTTCATCGTCGTGTGCGAGGCCTTCCTCTGCATCCAGCCTCACTTCGGCTTATAGCTGAAGATCTTCAACGTCCGGCCGAAGGTAGTGGGCGGCCGTCAAGCGGAGTGCGGAGGCGCCATGGTTGGCAAGATGGCCAAAGTCCTATGGCTCGAGGGCTCCTTTGTGGAGACGATAAAGGGGTAGCAGTCGGGGTGGTTCTATATCACCGAGCCGCGCGACCCCAAATGGGTGGCGGCCCCCGAATTCAGATCTGGCTTCCCCACACGGCTCTCATCATGGAAAGAGACGGGCCTGATGTGGGGGAATTCGGACGAGATATCCGAACTCCAAACATGCATCCGAAACCTGGTGGACAAGAATCTCAGGCTTGTCAACGTAATCCAGGTGATGCTCATCCGCCGGATTCTCCCATGCCAACAACGGGCCTTCAAATTGTGGGAGTTCGATCCGGCACTGCACTCGACTCTAAAAAGGCTCTTCGACACGACGTACGAAGATGCCTGGAAGGTGTTGTTCAAGGGTGCTGAGGCTCCCTCGTCCGCTACTGAAGATCGCGGATACAGCTCGCAGCGTCAAGCCGGCGAGGTAAGTTATTTTACCCTTTACGGGACTCTTTTTTCATAGATTGACTATATGTGGGATCTAAAACTCCCTGATCTTTGACAGGACTGGCTGAAGACGTCCGGACAAATTAACTGTCCGGCTCCTTTGCCGGAAGACCCAGCGGACGCCCGATTGACGGGGCTGCTGGCTCCGGTACCCCATGTGGTGCCGGAGAAGAAGGCCAAGAAGGAGGCCACGGAACTCAAGGAGCTCCCAACGCCAGTCTTGTCGATTCTCAAGCGAATCTTCTCCTAAGGACGAGGAGGAGGAAAAAGAAGCCTCTCCCCCAGCGGGGGAGGAGAGGAAAAGGAAGGCCGTCCCAACTGGGGAGGCCGGAGGGTCCAAGAAGGGAAGAACCCTTCCTCCGGACTTCTCCACCAACATCGACAACGACGAGGAGGATTGGCCGACAAGGGCCAAGCCCCTGGCGAGATCGTAAGTGTCCGGATACCCATGGCTTTTTATTATTGCATAGTGTTCTCTAATATCGAACAATCATGCAGCCCGCCCAAGGGCGAGTTCGCCGCTTCATCGAGCGGGTCCCTGGGTTCGTCGGAAATGGAGAGTACTTCGCTTCCGGCCGCCTCCTCGCCTCACGCTGCGGACGATGCCGAGGTGGTGCCCCAAGGGGGGCCTGGTCAAGAGGAGGTGGCGCAGGAGGCGCCACGAGGCAACCTCCCGGACTCCAGGCGCGTGGGGGGCAAGACCCCCAGGCGCTCTAAGCCCAACCCTTGTCCGGACTCCATGCCGGAACCTTCAGCGGTTCCGAGTCCGGAAGCGGTCCTTCGAAGAAGGTAAGACGCCGTGTCCTCCGTCCAACCGGAGGCACCGGATAGCTCTTCGAGGCGCTTAACAGCGCCCCATCGAGGAGGAGCATCGCCTTGTTATGAGTGCGGTGATCCGGACAGTTCTGTCCGCCAAGAGCGGCTGACCAAGCCTGTACCAGTCTTCTAACAAAGCTTTGAGGTAAGTTTAGAATATGTAAAAATATTACCGCATAGACAGTAGCCCCGATGCTTAGTTCGTGTTCGGAAAGAAAAGCCGGACCAAGGATCTAAAAGATATACGCAGGAGTCTAACATAAGTATGTCAATATGGGAATGCACGCTGCGCTGCTGACCTCGACGACCGATCATGGAGGTCAATGCATTGAAGCGAGCCTCGAGCGGTCCGAGATAGAGCTCGGCCAAGCCAAGAAGCAGCTCGAGGACAAGGAAGGTAAGTAGTACCTTATTAAAGAAATACCTTATAGAAAGGTTTCAGTTGCAAAAAATAACAGGAATAACATGGGTACTGCAGGGGCCACGAACAAGGTGGCGACCCTGAAGGAAGCGGTGTCCGTGGCCGAAAACAAAGCGGCTGCGGAACACACCGAGCGAGAGAAGGGGGAGGCACAGCTGGCGGAGGTGCGGCAAGAGCTCCAGGCTCTCGTGGAAAAACACGAGGGTTTGGAGCGTGACTCGAAGACCCGAGAGTCCGAGCTTGCCTCGGCTCTTGATAGTGCCAAAGCTGCTAAGGCCGAGGCCCAAAAAGCCCTCCAAGAAATTGAATCCTTAAAGAAGATAGCGGCGGGTAAGGCATTCTTTATGCAAAGCAAGCATGTGAAAGTGAATTACCTATTACTTACCCGGATTCGGAGCTCTCCAGGAGCATTCGCAGATTTGCCCCGAAGTGTGTCTGATGCTGCCGCATTCTATCGCGCCAAGGAGGGGAGCTCGATGGAGAAGGTGTTCTGGTCTCAGTATGCTAAGGCCGAACGTCCGGTGCCCCTGAGCGACCAGCTGAAGCAGCTGGTCGAGCTCCACAAGGTCGCCGAACAGGCCATGAAGGCCCTTATAGTTTGGCTGTGGCCATTGGAAGCCATGCCTGGGAGCTACTTCGGCTTAGTGCAGCGGCTGGTGGACGCCTGTCCACGGATTGAAGTCATCAAGTGCTCCGTCTGCATTGAAGGTGTCCGTCGGGCCCTTGCCCGTGCTAAAGTGCACCGGGGCAAGCTGGATGCGGAGAAGCTTGTGACGGACGGGCCACCGAAGGGCAAGGAGCATCGCATCACCAAATGTACTATGAGGGCCTCTGAAGGGTGCCCGCTGAATAGCGGATGAGTGCTCCAAAGATGTAATTTTTGAATAGACTCGCATTTGTTATCCTATACGCTGAAAACTTGTTCATATGCGCTAAGCAACGCTTGTTAATTTAAAATATTACCTTCTATGCGGCCGTTTATCAAATTTGAGAGATGGCAAGTCGCTGGCTTCAGCCCCATGCCACGAGTCTTCGGGTGTTCGGGATAAACTTGAGCACTCTTGTTCCCATTATTGGGTCCATCTAGGAGGCGCCAACGAACGAACAAGGCAACCGGACTTATAATGCTTGAACACTCTCACTTAGCCATAGAATCCTATAATTTTAAATTTTGGCGAAGCCCCTAGTATTCGAAGACCGAGTTTGGGGCGCTATCCACGCCTTGGCGGACAATTCGGTTCCTCGCTCTAAGCGACATAAGTCTTTAGGGACCCGAAAAACCTCTCGAACAGCGATCGCTCTCGCCTATCATGACGGTCAGTTTTAGCTTTCTCCACCGAGGTGCTCAACCCAGCTCAACCGGGCACAATCGCGAGTGGTTCTCCGGTGCTACCTTAGCCGATATAACGGAACGTAAGGTACCAAAACACGGAGCCGGCAAACCCAACTATTGACCCAAGACATGATTCGAGCCGATTCATATAATGCTATAAGTTCGGGGTGCCGCACTTGTGAAAGTGTTTGGACTTATCACACCATAATTTTGGGGTACTTAAGCCCCTGGTGTATTAGCCGTACCAAAGTGTACGGGTGCAGCATGTCATAAAATGAACATATGTATAGAATAAGAAAGGAGTGCAATAATAAGCAAAAGCTATGTATTGTTTATTCAAAAAGGTACTGCAATGAAAGCAGAACGATACAAATAGTGCGATAAGCAAGGGATGGGACTATCTAACATGTCCCCCTCTAGGGGTAATCTGCGGGATGGTATGTAAAACAGGTATAATGCTCGTAATAGAGACCACCTAAACACTCGACGTGGCTTTCTGCTTCCCTGGCTGTTGCATCGTGAGTTCGGCGATTCTAGTGCCGGACAGGACTTCTGGAAAAGGGAGTCCTGAAAGTAAGAAAAGGAAGAAAAAAAGAAAAAAGAAAAAGAGTGACACAATCGGGAGCCCCTGGTGCGGTTGAGCCGCATTCCGGGCGTGCCGTGGTCGTGCCCCTCCTCTTATGCCCATGGTATCTCCAGAGCGTAGTTATGTACGCGTAGTACTGGCTTCACAATTTCGCGAGGGCTGGGGTTAGCCGGATTGCTACGCTGCGCTTGAATCTGCCAGCGGTCTTGTTGTAGGTTACTCCGGCGCTTGCAGATGTGTCCGGACGCTTAGTGCCCGGACTCGAGAATTGCCGTGAGAGCCTGCTTTGCACCTCCGCCGCGAGGGCCGCCGTTTGCTCCTCCGTTCGGAGAGAGTGTTCGGTGTTTCCATTGACTGTGATTACTCCTCGAGGGCCTGGCATATTGAGCTTGAGGTATGCGTAGTGCGGCACCGCATTGAACTTTGCAAATGCGGTTCGCCCAAGCAAGGCGTGATAGCCGCCATGAACGGGACTATGTCAAGATTAACTCTTCGCTTCGAAGTTATCCGGGATCCGAAGACCACTTCGAGTGTAACGAGCCTGCATAATTGGCCTCTACACTCGGTATGACGCCTTTAAAGGTCGTCTTTGTAGGTTTAATCCTTGAGGGTCTATGCCCATTTTGCGACCGTATCCCGATAAAGCAGGTTCAGTTGCTACCGCCGCCCATCGGGACTCGTGAGGTGAAATCCGTCGATAATTGGGTCAAGAACCAATGCGGTGAAACCGTCGTGGCGGATGCTAGTGGGTGGTCCTTCGATCGAAGGTGATCGGGCAGAAGACCATGGGTTGAACTTGGGCGATCGCTCCATCGCAGATACGCCCTTTAGCGCACGCTTCCGCTCCCTTTTGGGTATATGGGTTGCGATATCATGTTCACCGTCCGCACTTGTGTGGGAAAGCCCTTCGTCCTCTATTGTTCGGGCGGCGGGGCTCTTCATCGCCATCGCTATGCAGCCCTTGTCATTGAGTTCGCACTTAACTTGCTCGCTTGTTTGAACACCCAACAATCCTGTTGGTGTGATTGGCTGGTTTTTCGGGGTGCCATGTATCCGCACAAGCGATCGAGTATTCGGTCCAAGTTGGACGGGCCCCGGTATTTCTTTTGAATGGCTTCTTCCACGACCGGTTTAGAGCCTTTGAATCCAGCATTGTCGGCCGTATCTTCAGCATTATCGCCGCACGCGGCGCTTTGTTCTTGTTGCGACGCGACCTGCCATTGTTGTCCTTGGTATCCGAACTATCGTGGTGTTTGGCCAAGTTGTTGCTTCGAGCTAGCCAGCTGTCCTCTCCGCACAAAAGCGAGTCATGAGTGTTGTGAGGGCTCCCATAGATTTCGCTTTTCCTGTCCTAGTTGCGGGCAAGCCATTCGTCATGGATGTTATGTTTGAAGGCTGCAAGGGCCTCTGCATCCGGACAATCGGCGATTTGATTTTTCTTTGTTAGGAACCGTGTCCGTAACTGTCTCGCCGATTCTTCCGCTCCTGAATTATATGGCTAAGGTCATCGGCGTCGGGCGGTCGCACATATGTGCCCCGGAAGTTATCAAGGAATGCGGCTTCCGTGTCCTCCCAACAACCAATTGATTCTCGCCGGCAAGCTGTTGAGCCAATGCCGAGCTGGTCCTTTAAGCTTGAGTGGGAGGTATTTGATGGCATGTAGATCATCACCGCGGGCCATGTGGATATGGAGGAGATAGTCCTCGATCCAGACCACAGGATCTGTGGTACCATCGTATGATTCGATGTTTACGGGTTTGAAGCCCTCGGGGATTTGATGATCCATTACTTCATCTGTGAAGCATAGTGGGTGTGCGGCGCCTCTGTATTGGGCTATATCACGACGCAGCTCAAATGAGCTTTGTCTGTTGTGTTCGGCCCGACCGGAGTTTCTGTATCCGGCGTGACGGTTATCATCACGTGTCGTGGGGCGCCCACGCGATCCGTAGATCGATCTTGTATGTTTTGCCTTATCCTCCAATATATCTCGCAAGTCCTGCGCGTTGTCCAGTGCCTTGGTACTTTTTGAATGGCGTCGGGGTACGGCTTGACCGGAGGCTCTAGAGGCCTCTCTATCGCGGCCACGGGGTGGCCGGTCTGCCATGTCGTATGCTGGTGACTTGGGTGCTTCCTCCTCTGATCGAGGCAACGGCCTGTGTTTGGGGTAGCTTTTGGAGGCGCTCGAGTTCATACTCTTCGCTGCAAGGACTTCATCCATCCGCCGCCTAGCGGTCTTGGTCAGCTCTAAGCTGTTGCTGCTTTTTCTTGAGGCTGCTTGCCGTGGGTATAAGCCTGCGTTTGAAACGCTCTGCTCGGCGGGATCCTCGTGCACGACAAATTGCTCGTCGCCGAGGCTTGCCTCATCTTCGGAGGGAGGCGATAATTATCGCCCTCGACCGCTTTTTACTGCCGCCTTGACCGTCAGGCGAACTTGCTTCTCCCTCCTCCCGCGCCGAGTCCCGCTGAGGGGTTGCCTTCGCACCGTCCGGTGTTATTATCTCCGTGCGGAATCACCGCTTTTGCTGTGGCGGGATTTAGAACGGCGCCACTAACGCCGGCGCTTCGTTGCTTCTTGGAGGGTCATCCTCCATTGTTCCATCGCCGCTCCCATCTTTTGGGATGTCCACCATGTATATGTCGATGACGAGGTGGCCTTCCAGTGCCTCGTAGGCACCGGGTCTTGGTGTCTCCGGCATCGCCGTCCATACCGCCGATGTCTTGGAGTCAAGTCGAGCATGTCGGTTAAATCATCGGCAAGTGGCTACAAAGTGGGTGGTGGGTGGGCGTTGAATTTCTTCGTCGTCCATATCCCAACCTTCCCGTCCGTAGTCCGCCAGGCTCTCTGGATAAAGAGAGACTTTAGTGAATTCAGGATGTCGCCAAAGGGCGAGTGCTTGAAAGATGTCCGCGACAGTGAACTCCATGACCGGCGCCCAATCGGACTCGATTGGCGGGCGCGGAGGGTTCGAGTCCGGAGAGGAGTCCGCACACCGAGTCAAGGTCTTTGCAAAGGACAGGATAGAGTACGCACAATCGCCGTGAGGGCGAGCCCCGAGGCGGTGTCCAACCACTCGCCCTCGATCGGGAATCCGCCCGGATTAAGGGTCGGAGTGTGTCGGTGCGGCCTCGTGGCACCGCTCGCGGCAGAGCTAGATCATACCCATCGAGACAAGGCGGAACGCTCGGCGCGGCTCGAATCCGTCAAGATCAAGTCTCCATGGACATCGGCCGATAGTTCAAACTTCCAAATCTGACCTGATGGCGGGCGAAGCTTCGATCTGCTCCAGATGGCCAAGCTTAATTGGCCCGTGGTGCAAAGCCGCCAATCGAAGATCTGTCCGGGAGAAAAGTCTCACCGGACCGCGTCGTTGTTGATGATCAAGGAGCCATTGGGCCTATCGGTGACGCACAAAGAGGAACTCTCAATGAAAGCACCAATGTCGGTGTCAAAACCGGCGGATCTCGGTAGGGGGTCCCGAATCGTGCGTCTAGGCGGATGGTAACAGGAGACAAGGGACACGGTGTTTTTACCTGTGTTCGGCCCTCTCGATGGAGGTAATACCCTACTCCCGCTTGATTAATATTGATGATATGGGTAGTACAAGAGTAGATCTACCACGAGATCAAGGAGGCTAAACCCTAGAAGCTAGCCTATGGTATGATTGTTGTTCGTCCTACGGACTAAAACCCTCCGGTTTATATAGACACCGGATAGGTTAGGGTTACACAGAGTCGGTTACAATGGTAGGAGATCTACATATCCATATCGCCAAGCTTGCCTTCCACGCCAAGGAAAGTCCCATCCGGACACAGGACGAAGTCTTCAATCTTGTATCTTCATAATATTGGAGTCCGGCCGTGATGATAGTTCGGCTATCCGGACACCCCCTAATCTAGGACTCCCTTAGTCGCTTCCCATTCTTTTGCTAGCCTTCACCTGTACTAAGCGGGAATACTGCTTGTGCATCCAAACTCCTTAAACCCCAAAGTTGTTCCATATGAGTCCACTATACCTTCCTATATGCGGTATTTACTTGTCGTTCCAAGTAAATTTGTATGTGCCAAACTCCAAACCTTCAAATGAAATTCTGTTTTGTATGCTCGAGCAGCTCATGTTACAACTAGGGCTGCCTATATCTTCCATGCTAGGTGGGTTATTCTCAAGAGGAGTGGACTCCGCCCTCATTCACGAGAAAGGGCCGTAACAGGATGCCCAATCCCATGATCCAAAAAGATCAAAGCAAATCAAAATAATTAAACAATCCTCCCTCAGGGCTGTTGTTAGTTGGAGGCACTCGTTGTTTCGAGCAAGCCATGGATTGATGCTTGTTGGTGGTTGGGGGAGTATAAACCTTTACCATTCTATTTGGGAACTGCCTATAATGCATGTAGTATGGAAGATACAACCATCTCATAGTTGTTGCGTTGATAGTGAAAGTATGCCGCTCAAAATGTTATTCAATCTCTATTTTAAATTCGAGCTCTGGCACCTCTACAAATCCCTGCTTCCCTCTGCGAAGGGCCTATCTATTTACTTTTATGTTGAGTCATCACCCTTCTTATTAAAAAGCACCCGCTGGAGAGCACACTGTCGTTTACATACATCACTATTGGTTTATATTGGGTATGACTTGACTGGATCTCTTTTACCATGAATTACAATGTTTAGTCAGTCCTTGATCTTTAAAGGTGCCCCGCATTTATGTTTTGCAGTCTCAGAAAGGGCTAGGGAGATACCATTTTGTTATATCATGTTATGATTATTTTGATGAAGTGTTGTCATCCGAGTTTTATTATTATGGCTCGCTAGCTGGTTATGCTATTGATATGAGTAATTGTGAGACCTAAGTGTTATTGTGAGTATGGTTAGTTCATAATATTTGCTGAAACTTGAATGCTGGCTTTTCATGTTTACAACAACAAGAGCAAACAGAGTTTGTAAAAGTTTTTCTTTATCACTTTCAGTTTATCAACTGAATTGCTTGAGGACAAGTGATACGTCTCCAACGTATCTACTTTTCCAAACACTTTTGCCCTTGTTTTGGACTCTAACTTGCATGATTTGCATCAAACTAACCTGGACTGATGATGTTTTCAGCAGAACTGCCATGATGTCGTTTTATGTGTAGACAAGAAAAGTTCTCGGAATATCCTGAAAATCCACGGAGGCACTTTTTGGAATTAATAAGAATTTCTGGGCGAAAGAAATACACCAAGGGGCCCAGGGCCTGTCCACGAGACAGGGCGCCAGAGAGGCACGCCCCTATCTCGTGGGCCCCTGGACCTCCACCGACCTCAACTCCAACTCCATATATTCACGTTCGGGGAGAAAAAATCAGAGAGAAAGTTTCATCACGTTTTACGACACGGAGCCGCCGCCAAGCCCTAATCTCTCTCGGGAGGGCTGATCTGGAGTCCGTTTAGGGCTCCGGAGAGGGGGATTCATCGCCGTCGTCATCATCAACCATCCTCCATCACCAATTTCATGATGCTCACCGCCGTGCTTGAGTAATTCCATCGTAGGCTTGCTGGATGGTGATGGGTTGCATGAGATTTACCATGTAATCAAGTTAGTTTTGTTAGGGTTTGATCCTTAGTATCCACTATGTTCTGAGATTGATGTTGCTATGACTTTGCTATACTTAATGCTTGTCACTAGGGCCCGAGTGCCATGATTTCAGATCTGAACCTATTATGTTTTCATGAATATATGTGTGTTCTTGATCCTATCTTGCAAGTCTATAGTCACCTATTATGTGTTATGATCCGACAACCCCGAAGTGACAATAATCGGGATACTTCTCGGTGATGACCGTAGTTTGAGGAGTTCATGTATTCACTATGTGCTAATGCTTTGTTCCGGTTCTCTATTAAAAGGAGGCCTTAATATCCATTAGTTTCTGCTAGGACCCCGCTGCCACGGGAGGGTAGGACAAAAGATGTCATGCAAGTTCTTTTCCATAAGCACGTATGACTATTTACGGAATACATGCCTACATTACATTGATGAATTGGAGCTAGTTCTATATCACCCTATGTTATAACTATTACATGAGGAATCGCATCCGGCATAATTATCCATCACTGATCCATTGCCTACGAGCTTTTCACATATTGTTCTTCGCTTATTTACTTTTCCGTTGCTGCTGTTACAACTACTACAAAAACCCAAAAACATTTATCTTTACTTTTGCTACCGTTACCTTTATTATCATACCACTTTTGCTACTAAATACTTTGCTGTAGATACTAAGTTATCCAGGTGTGGATGAATTGAAAACTCAACTGCTAATACTCAAGAATATTCTTTGGCTCCCCTTGTGTCGAATCAATAAATTTGGGTTGAATACTTTACCCTCGAAAGCTGTTGCGATCCCCTACACTTGTGGGTTATCAAGACTAATTTCTGGCGCCGTTGCTGGGGAGCATAGCTCTATTCTCCGAGTCACTTGGGATTTATACCTGTTGATCACTATGAAGAACTTGAAAGACGATCGAACTACTATTTTTCCCTCAACTACGAGGGGAGGTAAGGAACTGCCATCTAGCTCTGCACTAGATTCTCCTTCCGTTATTAGTAGGCTTGCGACACCTAAACCTGCTACTGCTATGAATTCTGATATGTCGCATGTTATTGATGATGCCACTTCTGCTATGCATGATGAAACTACTTCTGTGCGTGATACTACTTTTCCATTAGGTGAATTTCTTGATGAACAACTTGCTAGAGTTAGGGGGAATGAAAATATTGAAGATGCTATTACTGATGATAGTCATGATGAAGGTTCTCCCAATGATTATGTATTGCATGTTGTTCCTAAGGGTTATGTTATGAATGAAGAAGCTGCTAGGGAAATCTTTGCTTGCAATGATAGATATGATCTTATGAAATTATTAGCTAAATGGAAGCAGCAGTCTCTTAATGCTAGAATGAAACCTGACCCTACTTTTGCTACTTCACCTATTTGTGTTACTGATAAGGATTATGAATTCTCTGTTGATCCTGAGATTATTACTTTAGTTGAATCTGATCCTTTTTATGGCCTTGAATCTGAAACTATTGTGGCACATCTTACCAAGTTAAATGATATAGCCACCCTATTTACTAATGATGAGAAGTCTCGCTATTTTTATATCCTTAAGATATTTCCATTCTCATTAAAGGGTGATGCTAAGACTTGGTATAATTATCTTGCTCCTGGTTGTGTGTGTAGTCCCCAGGATATGATTTATTACTTCTGTGCTAAATATTTCCCTACTCATAAGAAACAAGCTGCCTTGCGAGAAATATATAATTTTGTGCAAATCAAAGAAGAGAGTCTCCCACAAGCTTGGTGGAGGCTTCTCCGGTTACTTAATGCTTTGCCTGATCATCCTCTTAAGAAAAATGAAATACTTGATATCTTTTATAATGGACTAACCGATGCTTTCAAGGACTACTTGGATAGTTGTGCTGGTTGTGTTTTCAGGAAAGAACAATGATTTAAGCTGAAATATTATTGAATAATATGTTGACTAATGAAAATAATTGACTCTTCCCAGCCAATTCTCAAGTAATCCCCGAACCAATTGAGCCAACTCTGAGCCTATTCCTAAACCCACTCCAAGAAGAGAGGTGTTTTATTTCTCATCCTCAAGATATGCAAGAGGCAAAGAAATCAATGAAAGAAAAAGGTATTAAAGCTGAAGATGTTAAGAATTTACCTCCTATTGAAGAAATACCTGGTCTTAATATACCGCCTGATGAAGAACCACATTGTCTTGATAACCCAACACAGGTAGTAAAGGTAAAATCTCTCTGTAGATATGATAAAGTTGAAATCCCCTCTACTAAATTTCATAGCCCATGCTTAGATGAATTTGATGACTTTATGGCTAGACAAGAAAGTTTGTATGCTTATGTTGGTAGAGAGTTAAAGAATAATGCTTTCGAGATAGGACATGTAAGTGATAATCTAGCTAGAGTTAAAGATGAACTTCACCTCGTTAGAAAATATGCTTCTATGGTTGCTACTCAAGCTGAGCAAGTACTCAAAGCTCAAAATGATTTGCTTAATGAATTGAATAATAAAAATGACTTTGCTATTAGAGTGGCTACTAGAACTGGTAGAATGACTCAGGAACCTCTGTATCCTGAAGGCCACTCTAAGAGAATCGAGCAAGATTCTGAGAGAAATAATTTAGAGGCACCTACACTACAAAAAAATACACTTCCGTGATGATACGTGTTTGTCACAGTAGGTCGCGTTTTTTGTCATGCATGTACATCCTTGACAAATTTATGACAGAATCAAGATAGTCATACCGTGTTTGTCGAGAAGTGTTCCATGACATTACCAAAATTATCATCATGGAAGTGTCCACTTCCATGACGATAAATCGCGCGTCACAGAAGTGCTTTCGTCAAGGGTGACCGACACATGGCATCCAGCGTAACGGAACGCCATTAAGCTATCGGTCGGGTTTTGAATCCGATAACCCGTTAACAGCCCCGACCAATGGGGATTTTCCACGTGTAAAATCATCATTGGTTGGAGGAAACACGTGTCGGCTCATCGTTGGGACAGATGTCATGCACTCATTGGACGGAAGGCGCCTATGATACGTCGACACGTGGCACGGCCCAACAGAGGCCCATTCCTGTGAAAAGGCCGGCCTAGTAAAAATTAGTAGGCCAGCCCATATAAGGCCTACTTGTGTCAGGTCCATTTAAGCCCACAGCCCATACGAGATGTGCCAATTCGGCCCGTCAACGGCCCGTTAAAGATTTGACACCATTGCAGCCCATCGTCAGTTCGAGCCCGTTAATAGCCCGCTATATATTTGGGCTCAATATCGGCCCGATGAGATTTCGGCCTGTTAACGACCCATTTAATGGATGGGCCAATTTTCAGGATGTACATCTTTCGGCCTTTTAGCGACCCATTTAAATTAATTTCCGGCCCGGTGTGTCTTTCAGCCTGTTGACGACCCATAAATCTGATGGGCCATTTGTTGTCGGACCTGAGTTTCGGCCTTTTAGCGGCCCATTTAAGTGTTGGGCCAATTTCGCCCGTGTCACTTTCACTGTTGACGGCCCATAAATCAGTTGGGCCATTTGTAGTCGGACCTGAGTTTTGGCCTTTAGCGACCCATTTAAGTGTTGGGCCAATTCCGGCCATGTGTGCCTTTCGCCCGTTAACGGACCATAAATGAGTTGGGCCATTTGCAGTGAGACCTTAGTTTTGGCCTTTTAACGACCCATGCCCTTCATGGTCCAATACCAGCCCGTTTCTCTTTCGGCCTGCTAAAGGCCCACAACACAATTGGGCCATTTACAATACAACCTGACTTTCGGCCTCTTAGCGGCCCATGGTCTTCATGGTCCAAGATAAGCCCATTGCCTCCTTCGCCTACTAAAGGCTCAGAGACAGATTGGGCCATATGTAGCCCAAACTTAGTAATGGCCTCGTTAACGGCCCGTGAAATAAATTGGGGCCACCTGTTGCCCGCTTCGATGTCGGCCTGGTTAACGACCTCGGAGGTAAGAGGGCCGACCATTAACTTTCGCCCTAGTAACGCCCATTAACTTAATGGGCCCACTAAAGTTCAGACATGTCTTTAGGCCAAATTAGATAATTTGAGCCCATTACGACGAGCAATTATGCACAGACCAAAACCGATCAAGCAAAGGTACGGCATACAGGGAATAACGTTGCACATCCAAAGATATATTACAGAAATTACATCCACTGGGCAATCAAAGATTGATGCCGTGCAAATAAATGAGCGAACCTAACCATCTACAACTTCACAATCTGCAACCTCAAAGACAGATGACGCCCATAAGCATGTGGGCAAGTTCTTTCGCTTTGCTACACTCGTCTCTCGAAAACATTGATCGCTTGTTGTGTCGCACGACTCTGCACCTCTGATTCATCCACCATTTCCATCATTGCTTCAACCATTAATTGGATCACAAACATACATTTATTCCGTTGCATTCGAGATGAGGATACCAATGATTCAGATGGCGATTTTGGCAGGCTTGTATTATTGATAGTGGAGAGTGTCTCGACCATCGCATCATAACATAAATTAGGACAGGAACCAAACATATTAATCATGAGTTATTGCCATATTACCTGGCCTAGATTTACTGGAAAGAAACAATGTGGTTGCCTTGTTGTTTTCGAGTTTTTCTTCTTATCTTCAACAGCCCGCACAAAATTAACACACTAGCATTGCTATCATTGGCCAAGTCGATAATAGGAAGCAACATTGACACAACGAACGTTTGGGCAACTAGCCTACACCAAATTAACACAATATGGCACATCTATCATCAGCCAGGTAAGGTAGTATGAAAGCAACATTGACACAATGAATGAATGGGCAACCAGAGAAGCACTAAAATTTAGTAATGTGCGTGATATGAGATAGTACATTCATGCAGCTCAAGATGCAAAACTACCAGCAGTTTTCCTTACAAAAATCAACATTGGCGCCTTTAACATTTTGCTACAACTAATTTTAGATCAGATAAATGTTAGATTCACGCCGATTAACAAAATACATGTTGATGTAAAATATAGTGATATACAACAGTACTTACATCAGCATTGGAGCACGAGAATTCCATGAGATATTTTCCTCGAATACGATCCCAATGGAGGAAGTCTTGTATCGTTTGACCTTATTTTCTAAAAGAGAGATGGGTAAGAAACATGTAGAAAATATGATCGAATGCTATAAAATTTCATGATGCGAGGATACGCTTTACGCTTCTTAGAATGGAGTTGACATTCTTTTGCCGGATCGAGCGGACTAGTTCTTTGGCCACCGGAATCTGCTTATTATCGATTGGGAGTTGGGTTTCTCTGTCTTTGGAGCAAGATCTATGAAAATGGAGTTGGTTTATTATCTCTGGCGTTTGGATCTTTTGCAAAGACCTGGTTTGTAACCCTTCGATTCTAACATAGCCGTCTTCCCTTGCATGCCTTATATAGAAGAATGGTGATTCAGTTATAAATCATGCTACAACAGAGATGGAATAGGTACCGAAGAATAGAAAGGCATGAAATATTGACATGTATTCCTCCATCCGAAATAAATGGACGGGTCTAGGCGTATTTCAGTTCTAGATACATCCAGCTTTATCCATTTCTGCGACATTTAATCCGGACGGAGGAGTATGATGTAAGAGCTAGGGATACGGCAGACAACACAAGAAAACACCGAAAAACCCACTGCAGAACCAAAGTATTCAAACCCACCGATATGAGATAGTACACTCATGCAGCTCAGATGCAAAACAACCGTGCAGTTTTCCTTACAAAATCAACATTGTGGCCTTTAATCATACATTTTGCTACAACTAAATTTAGATCGATAAAGGTTGGATTCACGCCAATTAACAAAATACATGCTGATGTAAAAATATTGTGATATACAACAGTACTTACATCTACATTGGATCACGAGAGAATTCCAGCAAGAATCTTTCCTCATAAACGATACCATTGCAGAAATTCTTCTATCTGTTAAGCTTATTTTCTAAAAGAGAGATGGGTAAGAAACATGTAGAAAATATGATCAGCATGCTATAAAATTTCATGATGCAAGGATACGCACACGCTTCTTAGAATTGAGTTGACATATTTTTGCTGGACTAGAGCGGACTAGTTCTTTGGCCACCGGAATCTGCTTATTATCGAGGGAGTTGGGTTTCTCTGTCTTTGGAGCAAGATCTATAAAAATGGAGTTGGTTTATTATCTCCTGGCGTTTGGATCTTTTGCAAAGGCCTTGTTTGTAACCCTTCATTCTAACATAGTCGCCTTCCCTTGCATGCCTTGTATAGAAGAATGGTGCTTTAATTATAAAACATGCGACAGAGAGATGGAATAGGTATCAAGAATAGAAAGGCATGACATATTGACATGTATTCCTCCATCCGAAAAAATGGATGGGTCTAGGCGTATTTCAGTTCTAGATACATCCATTTTATCCATTTCGCAACATGTAATCCGGACGGAGGGAGTATGGTGTAAGAGCTAGGGATACGACAGACAACACAACAAAAAACACTAGTTGAATGTAAAACTATATGCTAGCGGAATACGTACAGAAATAACTAAGGCAACATACACGTGTATGATTGGGAAAATAAGATGGCATTGCAACGAGCACTAGAACAACACTTCAATGTAAAAAACATGGTATGGCGCGGATGAAGTACATACCGATGAATAACAATGCATAAGATATTCGAAGCATGATGTCCAAATTAAGCGGATGGCATTGCGATAGAGTAGAATGACAAGATTTGAATTTGAAAACATGTTATCATGAATGGAATAGGTACTGAAAAACAGGAAGGCATGACATATTTACATGCATGGCCAGCATGCTAAGCACATGGCATTGCAACAGAGTAGACACACTCCAGGACATTATATGCATGTTGTACCCATATCACAGGCCAAGTTAGAGCAAGGACCTTGTGGGGTGAAGAGGATTTATCATCTTTCTGCAAGTCTTCTGAAGAACTGCCTTTACATGTTCCATCATATTGGGTATCATTGACATCAAGTTTATTGGCCTTTACATTGCTCCGTGAGGTTCTTGTGGATATATCAGTTTGTGCAATTATATCTGACATGCATGGAAGACAACTAGTAGTTAGATTTATGTAAATGAGTGCCTGTAGGAGATGACATAAATAGTAGGACTGGGGTTAACTAGCAGCAACAGGTCTCATAAACTAAAGGGAGAACACAGATGAAAGCTATAGAATATGTATCGTTTGTACTCGAGATTAACTAGATGGCACACAAAAGTATTAAAGAACAACATAGGTAATACTAGAAGTGGTATAATACTATAATTGCCAGCCTGTGGGATAGCATTGGCTGATGGATGATAACTATGGAACATCATTACCTAAAGAACAAGTATCTTAGCTGAACTATGGAACAACGTGAACTCCTGAACAAGACCCGTAAGAGATCAGCATGAATATACAATGAAATGTGATGATCTATTTTCCGTGCTTAGATGAATAACAAAGCCATAAATGTTGCACACAAGTAAGATGAGGGTACAACCTATCTGGCTGCCATCCATAGGAGTGAGCATCATGTGCTGACTTGTTGATGGCCCTGCAGTTGTTGTGGCTGTCCATGTCGGGCACGCGCATTCGATGCAGGGAACTGTTGAGTGGGGACTGTAGCTCCCTTCTGGTGTATGCTTCCCTTGTTGGAGCAGCTGCGGTGAGTCGGAAGACGGTGTGTCTGAAGATGCAGATAACGCATAATGTTAAGAACGACATATCTCTTTGATCTGAAGAAATACACTAAGAGATCAACAACAAGGTACGAGAGTGGTCACACATCCGCTGATCAAGACTAAATTGGGGTCACACGATTTTATTTTATTTTGGTATCGTCCGATCTCGCCGGATGGCTTGATGGCGCCTTGTGCCTCCCGGTGACACTGTTCGGAATCTTCCCCGAAGAGCTAGCGACCAACGGTAGAGCAGCCTGCCTCCGCCGTTCGTGGCCCCAGCCAAAACCCCGCTCCCCGCCCCACCGCACTGCCGTGGTTGCGCCGCTCCCGGGACAATCCACAAAGACTCACCGTCATCCAGATCCGGCGGCGGCAGTACCTTCAACCCACGCAACTCTAAAAGATAGCCATCTAAGCGCTTCTTCCGCGGCGAACTTGCGGCCCCGCACCCTTACGTTAGACACCAGCCAACCGGCAGCCTATGAGCTCCGCCACCTCAAGGGTGCTGCTTCCCATTGGGAATCGATTGGCCCGAATAAAATTCAGATAATCGACGCCTAAATAAAGTGATTTGAGATGAGGGTGCGACCTATCCGGTGGCATGGTGAAGTAGGCAGGTCCAGCTGCCGAGTCGGTGAGGCCGGCGCGATTGCGGTGGCGACCGCGGCGAGGAAAGAGCGATGTCGCGACGGTCGACGGCTACTGCGAAGCAGCGCCAGACTCGGACGGATCCGGTTGGAGCCGCCCGGCGCCATGAACAACGGCGGGGTGAGTCGGCTCCATGCACGTTCACGCGACCGTCGCCGAGGCAGCACCAAAGAAGACGGAGTAAGAGGCACACGGCCCAAGGCACTACGGCAATTGGACAGCGCCTCCGCATTAGGGAGGAGGGCGGCCGTGAAATTGGTGCGGGGGGCGCCATGGAGGTGGGGCTGAGGTTTCATGTTCGGGAGAAGGGAGCTTCCGGGAGAAGGTGATTTGATGCCCACGAGGTATGAATGGGGCGGGGGGGAATTGGGGGGAGGGAACCATGTCTTACGGACGATTTTTCTCAGAAGTGAGGGGAGTCACAGTTCTACCCTTGCCTATAGGCTTCTCGGCTTGGGTCTGTGTAACGAGGGTCGGGATAGTAGAGTAACTTTGCTTCTCCCCAAATAGTGGGCGGAGCGATTTGAAGCGGAGGGCGTGTTTTGAACTATAGTGGGCGCGAGCGATTTCAAGCGAGGAGGGCGTGTTTTGAAATAGTGGGCGAGCTATTTCAGGCGAGGAGAGCGTGTTTTGCCGACCATGGTTTATGAATTATTCGCACATGTCATTTCGGCCGAGGAGAAGGCGCTTGGATGAAGTTACTTAACCTACCCTTGATGTACAATGGGCCAATTGATGCGTGTCCCACATAGGACGGTAATTTCGCGTCTCCCATTTATTTTCTCAAGCTAATTCCACCGAAAGCAGAGAGGAAGTTTAATGGTTCGCTCAAATTTTGGGAGAACGAGCATCCACGCTCACCTTACCAAGTCGATTTGAATCAAATTTTGAAATATTAGCTTGCCACTTCTTTTTAGATGGAGAGATGATGCTCGGGAGTAATGTGTTTTACATGCTCGCTGCTAGCGATTTACTATATGACAAATAGTTGACCCACTCAAAAGCGAATCAAACCCAAAATGAAATATCTCGATTCAATGAACTAGCTCGCTCAAGAGGTCAAAATAGTGAACTAAATCCAAAATTGAGCACCTCAATCGAGTAGCATGTTGTACAAGATTATAGTACTCCATGAACATGTTGAAAGTCAAATTAATGAACTTGTTTGATATACGCATATATCCGTTCATGTGTGGATTGGAGACAACATGTTCTCCAATTTAAATATTTGAATGCAAGTTTATATCGAAACATGGTTTATATCAGTCTTTGATGCAGAAAATGCGACCTCCCCTCTCTCGACTCCTGTTCTCTCTCTCTCTCTCTCTCTCTCTCTCTCCGACAATCTTCAATTCTCACGCACGATCCCAAACAAAACCTTGTTGGTCCCTCTCCTTTCTCTCTCTCTCTCTCTCTCTCTCTCTCTCTCTCTCTCTCTCTCTCTCTCTCTCTCTCTCTTTGTGTGTGTGTGTGTGGGGGGGTCTTTCTAGTTCGCATTCATATATACACCATCTATAGGTCTCTCTCACACTATGTATGATACTCTAGCTAGTCCAAGCTAGATATCTTGGGTGCACTCATTGTACGCACACAAATTCCTTGGCTCTTTGCCGTAACTCTCTCACGCACCACTATGTCGCCTCGAGCTCTTCCCCCTCTCTCAAACTCTCCATCCACCCGGTCACACATACACATGCATATCTCACTGCACTGATAGGCCCATCTAAAACTCTATCTCTCTCCCTCGTTCTCTCTCCATCTCACACGTACACACACACACACACAATTTCATGCCCAGCTAGCCAAGTATGATGGTCTCTCACTCAATTTTAGGCACATGCAGTCCCCCCTATATGTATATGACTAGCCAATCTTAGTCTCCATCACAAACATGTGCATGGTCTATCTCGATTTCTCTCGGGGCATCTTTCTATCGCAAGCACGCACTCCTCGATCTCCCACCCATATAGTCCCTCACGATCTCGAGGGATCTCTATCACAAACACACCCTCTCTCCCTCCCCATGCGTCCATGCCATCCATGTGTCCCTCTCGACCTTTTTTCCTTGTTGGCCAGACCTCTATTGGACATGTGCTACAGGGGTGTCTCTCTCCGTTGCAAACAATCACAAAGTAGCTATCTTCGTGTATCTCCTCGCCTCGCTTTTCCATCTCGGAGATGCATGCATGATATGTTCGCATAAGAAATGAAAAAACACACACTCTCTCTCTCTCTCTAAGTTATCGTTTGTTGTCACTTTCTCTTTCACACACATACTCTTTTTGCACACTTACTCATTCTCCTTCACACGCACTTGATCTGTCTCGACTGAGGCACTCTCCTCCGTCCATAGCATATAGATTTATTGAAAAGTCAAACATCACAAAGTTTGACCATGTACTTGGAGAAAAACAATTACATCTAGTACGGCAAACGTATACCATTAGATTCACCATGAGATGTAGTTTTGTATGATGTATCTTTGATATTGTAGATATAGATAACATTTGCGTAAACCTGATCAAAGTTTCCAAAGTTTGACTTCTAAAAAATTTACATGCACTGCATTATCGAGCGGATGGAATATCTCTTTCCCCTCTCAGCTATCTCGACGCACCACTCCGCCTTATCGGGCTCCTCAATCTCTCTCAAACTTTATTGGTCAGTTTGGTTCGTGACTGACCTCATGCCTTGATGGCCGGTATCGCTGGTGTGGACGTGAGATGTAAAATATTTCTGCTGGCCAGCTTGTGTGGTGCTGAAGCGCTTGGTTCATGCCCGCCAGCAAAGCATCAACGTCCCATCAATCAATCCATGCATCAATTATTTAATGCTAATATCCATCCATGTTGTTTGTTAGCCTCGTGGTCGCACGACTGTGCACGGCCGAGCGTTCAAAATCGGTCGCTTGGGCGAGGCTACTTGCGATGTCCGGAGTTCAGCCAAAGCTAATTAAAGTGCAAGGAACCCAGCCAGGCAGGCTTTCTTTTCACGGGTAGCAACCAAACAAGCGTGCATGAAATCCAGCCACAACCCCAGCCACGCAAAAGATGCTCACGACGTAAGCCAAACTAGCCTTATATCTCCCTGGTTCACACATACACATGTCTCGCCAGCTATACATATAGACCCATCCAACACTCTCCGCCCTTATTCTCTCTCCATGTGACACGCACCCCCCTAAGTACCATAATCCCTCACTCCATCATAGGCTCTGTTTGGATCCATGGGTTAGAGTTAGTTTGGGTTAGTTTGGAGTCAACTAACCAAAAAAGATCCAAACATGAGGGTTAGTTTAGATTATATGCATCTAACCCATCCAAAAAAACTAACCCATCCAAGAGGTGCTTATTTTGGTTAGTTATTCTCGGGACCACTAATAAACACTTTTTCTCTCGCTCTCCCCATGACAGATCCTCCCCACTTTCTCAAGCTTCTCGTCCTCTCCTCCCTCCCTCTCGCACCGCCTGTGAAGGTGCCTCGCCAGATCCGCTCCATCTAACCCTGCCATCTAAACACCTCTTTACTTAGAGTTAGTTCAGGTTAGTTCAGGTATGAATCTAACTCTAACCTATAACTGAGTTAGAGTATCCAAACAGGCCATAGGCGCAAGCACTCCTCCCTCCTAAGTATGATTATCTCTTACTAGCCATCGTGAACACACGTATTGTCTCCTTCCATCCATACGCCTATCTCGATATCTCTCGGGCATCTTCTATTGCGCACACACCTTGTCACTCGATCTCCCACCCATGTAGTCCCATCACGATCTCCGGGGATCTCTATGACAAACATACACTCTCTCCTCCCCATGTCTGCATTTTCTCCGACGCCTCTCTCGACCTCTCTCCTTGTTTGTCAGACCCCTCTTGGCCACGTGCTAGGGGTCTTCCTCTCTCGGTTCCAAACAACCACACACTATCTCCTCACCTTGCCTTCGTTGTCGAAGATGCATGTGTGATATGTTTGCATAAGAGACACACACTTTTTCTCTATTTTTATCGTGTGTTGTCCATGTCTCTTTCACACACGCACACACACTTTTTTCACTCTCTCTCTCTCTCTCTCTCTCTCTCTCGTTAGGGACTTTGTCACGTCCATAAGCATATGGATGTTTTGAAAAGTCAAACCTCAGAAAAGTTTGACCAGGTATATGTGGAGAAAAACATTTACATCTGGAACGATCATTAGATTCATCACAACATGTACTTACTTCATACTATCATTTATCTTTGGTATTGTAGATATAAGTAATTTCTTTATAAACTTGGTCAAAGTTTCAAAAGTTTGACTTAAAAAAATGTTGTAACTACATTATCGAAGGGAGGGAGTAGCTCTTTCTCTCTCTGCTATCTCTCACGGGCCTCCCCTCTCACTCGAACTCTCTATACCGACGGATTATATGCTCACTGTGTCAGCAGATAGCTCAGATATTGTTTAGTTGACGGTCAACCAATCCACATGCTGCGTTGTCACTCGTGTTCAGATCTTGGTGTGCTGGCCCATGTGGCAGTGGGTGAAAATAAGTAAACTAGAGGCCCATCTGACACGCGGTGAAGTAAACAAAGTTGAAACCACTCGGGGTAGCACCCCGCACGCTAGTAAATTGAGGGCGCATTGAGGACAAACTTCTTGCGCTGCAAGGACGACTCACAAGACAATTCACCACTGCACGGCGACATGCATGTATGACGACTCACAAGACACCTAGCTCACAACACACACCAGCACATGTGTACACCGACGTCGCCGCCTGTTGAGATGGACGGCGAGGCAGCCAACAAGCGGAGGCGGCTCGAGCCAAAACCGCATCCGCGAGCTCGACTTCATCAAGAGCCTCCCGACGACATGCTGCTCGTCATCATCGGCCTCCTCCCCACCAAATCTGTCGTGCAGACCACCCTGCTCTCCCGGCGGTGGCGCCCCTCTGGCGCTGCGTCCCCCTCAACCTCACCGTCGACAGCTGCCTCTACGACGGGGATTGCAAACGCATGGCCGCAGTCTCCAAGATCCTTTCATCGCACCCTAGGCCAGCCAGACGCCTTGATATCCGCATGTTCAGTACCAACTGCAAGGTCCAACCCAAGTTCGACGAGTGGTTCTTATCCCCCGCCCTAGGTCAGCTCGAGGAGCTCAACTTTGAAGCTGGACGATGTCGCTCTCTACCGCCGTCCGCGCTCCGCTTCACGCCAATGATGCGCCGCGCCAGTTTCAGCTCCTGCTATCTTCCCCAGATTAATGTCGCGCCCGCCCTTCTTCTCCCTCAACTCAAGCAGCTCGACCTCTTCGATGTTGTCATCTCGAAGAAGACTATGGAGCACCTGCTCCACAGCTGTACTGCGCTCGAGTACCTTCAACTTGAGCAGATCCACGGGTTCATTAGCCTCCACATCGCCTCAAAGAATCTCCGATGGATTTATGTGTCTTGCTGGCCCCGCAACAAGACATCAATTGGGAAGAGATCATTCTAGCTATTCCACGTTATGATCATTGAGAATGCGCCTTTCCTTGAGAGATTGCTTGTATTGGATCTAGAAGGTCCAACAAAAATCAGGGTCATTGACGCGCCGATATTGACAGCGTTGGTGTACTCGTCTGCCAAATTCTCCGAACTCTTTATTGGATCCGTAATCGTTCAGGTACAGCACTCATCTTCTTCTCCGTCTTCTTGAAATTCACATTTTTAAATTTCTTCTTGATGTATTTACGACTGTCTTCCAGAAAACGATTCCCACAAGCTTGACCCAGTCCATGCGCACAATGAAGATCTTAGCACTAAAATCTATTGGCTCCAATCTGGATCAAGTTGTTGGATTCCTTACATGCTTTCCGTGCACGGAGAAGCTACTCATCGAGGTGAAACTTCTTTCCTATAAGTAAACGGTAATCACAATGTAGCTCCATTTTTTTTTGTAATTTTCCCAAATTACGATGACAAGTGTAGTGTTCAAAACTGCATCTACGCACTGCACCGAAAGAAATGTTTTTAGTATTTTTTCTCACGTGATCACCTGCATCGTTTTTATGTTGTACTACTATAGTAGCCTAGGCTAGTCATAGTGGAAAGTAACTTAGACTACTCCAGTAACTCTATGGTTACCCTAAGAGCAAGTACTACCTCCGTCCTGGTTTACTCTTCCAATTTTGTAGTATCAAAATTTGACCATAGATTTAATTGACAAAATGTTAATGCATGTCACTAAGAACTATATCGTTGGATTCGTATTTGAACATAATTTCAAATGGTGTAATTTTTAGTGACATGCATTGGCATTTTCTTAGGTAAATCTATGGTCAAAATTTTATACTAAATACGAGGTAGTATTCCCTCCGTCCCAAAATTCGTGTCTTACATTTGTTTAGATATGGATGTATCTAACACTAAAATGTAACTATATGCATCCATATTTAGACAAATTTAAGACAAGAATTTTGGGACGGAGGGAGTACAAAAGTGGTCTATGTAGGCCAAAACATGTGCCAAATTCACTTGTGATGCATTTGGCATCGATGCCCCTCCATTGCTCACCTGGTGCCCCAATCTGGATCACCTACTTTTCTCCGGTGCCAAATTAACTCACGAATGAAAAACACCGCGGAGAGAGAGAGGACTGAGGCAACAAAAAAACTTGTTTGGGAGAGTGAGAGGCTGGTGTAGTTGGTTTGATTGATTTGTTTATACATGTGGGTCTGTGTGCACAGCGGTGCCAACTCTCTCACATCGCGAGAGCGGTGCCAAAATCTTTTGATTTGACATCGATGCGTATTATGTGGCATACTTTTGCGAAATATGACATCGGCCACGTAGTGGAAGGCAACAAATGCCCAAGCTCTTCACGTGCTCCTAGTTAAATGAGAGGAAACAGAAAGAGAGAGAGAGAGAGAGAGAGAGAGAGAGAGAGAGAGAGAGAGAGAGAGAGAGAAAAATATCACTAGCCAGCCCTATCGTATGAGCGAATGATATTGGTACCTCTTGATGACACGGCAATCTTATGCAGCCAGTTGCTCGAAGATGTTCTCTTCTTTTGCAGATAAAAAAAGATCCGAAAGTGAAAAATGTGCTGCACTATAACAATCTCATCGAATGCCTTGATCTCCATCTTACAGAAATTGATTTGATCGACTATCGAGGCAACACATCTGAGATTAAATTGGCCAGGTTCTTTGTTCTGGAGGCAAGTGTGCTCAAGGTAATGAGGTTTGGCGTTCTCTGGCGCAACAATGAATGGCGTGCTGATCATCGCAAGCGTCTAAGCCTAAATGACAAAGTCTCCGCAGAAGCTGAATTTGTTTTTGGAACATCAAGTGGCCAGAGACTCGAAAACTTATTTGCCCATTAGTAACTTGTCAGGGCGGTGGATTTTAGTTGGTATGATAATGCTGCATCCGCCTAAAGTAACGAAAGTTCTTACGTAAACTTCCTAGTAATTCCCTCTTCCTAGGTGCAACATTACTCCTAACATTTGTAATATCAGTTTGAAACTTGTAATATTGCTGTGTCCTATTCCTGCGTTTTCAAAATCCTGCGAATCAAACAGGTCCTGAGTTGGTGATGATGTTGTGTCTCCCATCTTTCACCAATAGCCGTCGGATCTAGATCTGACGCATACAAACCAAGCTTCTCCATTTTTGCAAAAAGATGCCCACACTTGTTCCCTATTTACAAACAACTCCTTGTCTCTCACAATCAGCCTTATCTCCTCCCCACCACATCTAGACGGCCGTGGAAAAATCTGGCGCGATGGCGGCTGCCGGAGCTGTCCACCCCCAATCTTGGTGTTCCGTGCAATGCACGGGCATCTAGGCATGGGAAATTATGTCGAACAGGGCTAGTTGTAAGCAGGCTAGCTCTACAGCCATGATGATAGTGACTGCAGACGGTGAGGCTGACTATGGTATGCCAAACACAGCGCCTATACTCAGGTGTCATCTCCGGCGCAGGGTCTTGTCATTTCACTGTGAGGAGCAACACGTAATAATTTGACCAACGGGTAGTATAGTGCTAGTACTCCTACTACTACATTGGTAATACTACCTCCGTCCTAGTTTACAGGTCCCGTTTGTAGTTTGTGTCAAATTTTGACTAAGGATTTAACTAATAAAATGTTAATGCATGTCAAAAAAAATCTCATTGGATTCGTATTTGAACATAATTTTCAAAAATATAATGTTTGGTAACATGCGTAAACATTTTGTTAGTTTAATCTATGGTCAAAATTTGACACGAAATACAATGAGGACCAAGAACCCGACGGAGGTAGTACTACTACTAGTACTAGTAGCACCACCGTCTCTGGATTTAGGAGTACTACCACGCCCATCTGGATTTTAGTATTTGACTAGCAATATCTAGTAATGCATGTCACAAAATGTACTACTCCCTCTCGTAAATAAATACATGGTGTTTTATTCCTATCGGCGAGAGAACTTAATGTTTTTTTGCTAACTACTAATAGGATTACATGCAATGAACTAAACACTGCATGTCATGTTTGGTAGTCTCAAGTCATTGAAAGCATGCACGGCCCACATCTCTCATTGGTTGATATGTCGCGAAATAAGAAACAAGGAGGGAGTTAATGCACCGTGCCTAAGGCTATCCATAGTGGGGGTAACATAAGTAGTATCATGCACTTGGGACTCGCAAACATGCTTATGTGGCAGGCAATTAAAGAAGAGAGAGATGGTTATAGTAACATAGGTAGATACCATAACATAATAAATGTGATGCTACTATGTGTCATGCATGACAATAAATGAGACCACTTATGATACTAATCTATGACACTATGCACTATAAAGATAGTAACATAGACTATTAACATACGCATGTTACTAGTCTAAGTTACTCTCCACTATGACCAGCCTAAGTGTTTTGGGATTATTTGGTTTTTGTAATGTGACTTACACAACATTTTTGTTTACATGCATTAACATTTTATTAGTTAAATCAAAGGTCAAAACTTGGCGCAAAATGCAAAGGGGACCAATAAACCAGTAAACATCAAACTTCTCTTGTTTGGCCCCAACTAGAGGTCCGGTGAGATGACTATACTGCACCGGCACGGAGGGGGACGCAGCTTCATTGACTTACGGCAACTGCCTTTGGGTGAATGACACGTGGGCCCAGGGGGTGGCTTGCCCACCTATCATACAGCCAAAGGCAGGTGCAGTAGAGGGCCGAGGAGTAGTACAAAATCCTATGCACCTACGCACGCTAACCAAGGGCAAGAGTGATCACTCGAATTGCAAGATCAATTGACTAGAAGCTAAGCTAGACCCATGGAGGCGATGAGCGTGAGCATCAGCCGGCTGTGCCAGATGGTCCACGACGCCGGCCTGCGGCCCGGCAACGAGGAACGTCTCCAGGTAGTATTGCTTGAGGTTGCCAGGGCGAGGGGCCACTTGGACGACAGCTTCGTCTCCTTGTTTGACGAGGTCCTCGTCGGTTTCCTTGACAAGTTCACCGTCGTCAAGAAGCTCGCGGACGACTTTGACGTAAGCCTCCAGCCGACGCGCCCAGGCTCTGCGATGCCCGCCACCCTCAACGGCCACTATGGTGACAACCTCTTCGACGCACTGGTGGCCCTACGACTGCCCGCCGTCACGCCGGAGAATGTCCACCTGTAGCGACCTGACCCAAAATCGGTCAAATCTACGTATGCATATTCATCCCAAGATCATGCCGGTACTCACAGTACATCGATGAAATAATCAAAGTTCAATCACACCTGAATTTATTACACAATTCTCATATAGAGTCTTTATTACAATAGAATAAATTCGGCCGAAGGCCAACTCATGAGAAATAAACTAGTAAAGCTGCGGAAGCGTAGACGAAATAGCGAGCCCATCCGACTCCAAAGGGCAATCGCCAAGCGCGGAGCGTAGCCTCACTCCTGATCGGAATAAACCTCTGCAACATAAGACGTTGCAGCCGTGTAGGTCAGCATTTTGAATATGATGGCAAGTCATGAAGAGAGAATAACAATAATAAAATTACTAACACTATATGCATTTACGGCTGTGGGGCTCTAAGTTTCATCATTTTGCGAAAAGCCAGTTTTTCCCTACTACAGTGGACTTGCTTGCAAATACTACAAAATTGTTGGTAGTTATTGAGATGGTTCCGCCAACCAATGTCTCATTCCCAAATTATTAAGTCATAACCCCTCAAATTAATTTATTAGTTTTAGTGTTGAGATTTCAATACTTCCAAGTTCCAGAGGCTCAAATTGTCCGTGAATCGGGACACGGCTAATCGATTAGATCTTTAACTCTGCAGAGGTTTATGACTTTACCCGCAAGAATCATTCCTCCTTTTAAGTCTTCGCACTTCAGGGTGTTTGAAGACGGATGAATGAAACAGGTCTTCCAAGAGTTCTTCCGCCACCGCCGTACCCATCCAATCCTACCGCTTCTTCTACATCTCGTAGTACCGTCCAGCCAGCGTCACTACTAGGGTTGACCCAGCCAGAGCCCATAATGGCTTGCGGCTGCACGTAAGCTTCCGGTCAATGGGGCATCCATCCATCTCTTCGTGGCTGGGTGAAGCTTTCGCAAGATGTCATGGCACTTCTCCATGCATCCCGCCAACCACCGGGTTCTCCAGGTGCCCACAACCGCCCTCCACCCAAAGAGTGAATTCAAGTCCATCTTGATCTTGAAGTTCATGGGGTTGTCATCATCTTGACTCTCGCATCTTACTTATGAATTTCACTCAACCAATCCCGTCTACGAGCATAGCAAAATAAACTACTTCGTCCCGGGCCATGGTAACAAGGGGAATTGGTTCATCCTACCTCATGATACTACTCAAGAACATAACTTCAAAATTTCAACTACTGCATGCATGGTGGGGAGGTATAATTCTAATGCAATAAAAATCATAGGTATTGAAAATAAACATGATCAATGACTTGCCTTGCTGACGATCTTCGTAAGCTAGGGAATCGTAGTAGCAAGCTTCGCACTCCGGAAATTCTACCGAGACAAACAATAACCACAATAAGCATATAGCACATGATCTCTTAACACAATAGCATAGTAATATGAAACACACCAAACAAACGAATCAAAACCCAAAGGAAAAACTCAAAGAAATCCAACTCAAAGTTTTCCTACTTCAAGCAACAACTAGAAATAGTTTTACATAACAAAAATTTTCTCAACATAACCTAAGCATGAGTTTATGTTAACTTAACAGAAAAGAATGCATTAAGCAACTAGGAGCAAAAGGAATCAATTTAAAAGCTATTATAAAACTCCTATTAGGTCTAAAGCAAATTTTAGTAGGAAAAATAAAATAAAAGTTTTATTTATTATAAATAAAAGTTCATGCTCTAAAGTGACAGAAACTAACCTAGAATAATCAATCACATGTGAAAAATAAATTTATTTGCTAATTAAAATAATAGGAAAACAATAGCTAGTTAATTAATTAAGAATAGCATGATTCTGCTAGAAACTATTTTTTTATTAATCCTAAAATGCCCAAATTAATTCCTACGGTTAGGCAATGTCAAAACAAAGTTGGGACAAAAAGAATCATCCAAAAATAATTTTCCTAACTCATTTTATAGCAGATTTACTATTCTGACTAAATCTAAAATAAAGCAATTATAAATAATTTTAACATAGCTAATTATATTTTCTACAGAAACTATAAGAAATTTGCAAACCAACAAAAAAAGAATCACTTAAAAATATTAAGTAGATTAAAAATTATGAATTTTTCAAATCTGAAACTATTCTGTTAAAACAGAAAAACGAAAATAAAGAAAAACGGCTAAATGGGCCTAACTAACGCCCTGTGCGTAATTTAACTAAACGGGCCTAGGGTTAAACGAATCGGGCCGGTACAAAATAAAAACCCTAACTAAATAAACCGGACTAAACTAAACCGGACCGGTTTAATTTAAAAGAACATACCCCTTCGGGGGTTCTAATCCTAGCCGTCGAGACTAGATCGGACGGGGGAGAGAAACTCCGGCGGCTTACCGGACGTCGACGGCGGCGGCGGCTCGGGCGGCGAAAAGGCCATGCTTCCGTGGTCGGGAAGTCGGCGGAGTGCTCCGGCGGGTGCGGCGCGACGAGGGGGTGGTTCTGGTGGAGTCAACGGGGCTCGGGGAGGGCTAGGGCGACGACGACGAGGTAAATGGCGGCGGTGGCGTGCTCGGCTCTCGCGCGTGAGGAGGAGAGAGAGGGTCCGTGAGGGGCGAGGTGAGGAATGGGGTGCGGGGGGGGGGGAGGGGGGGTTTATAGGCGGGGGCGACGACTTGCGTGAGGGGGTGAATCGGGGGAGAGATCGAATCCCGGATCCTTCGGGATCCGGCGAGCGGCGGCGCGGCGAGTGGCGTGGGCGAGGGGTAGACGACGGGTGGGGGTCCACCTGTTGGCGACGGCGGGGAGCGGGCGCTCGGTCGGTCGACCGACACGGTACTGCTTCGGCGGGAGGAGGTGCGGGCTGGCTCATTGGCCGGTTCATTGGCGCGCTGGTGGGCACTGGGCTGCGCTCTGGCGCCATGGTTGCCTCGGCATTGGCTGGGCGAAGGTTCGGCTGGCGCCTGAGGTCTTTTCCCTTTTTTCAAATTTTATTTTTTTGAAAAACAAAAACAGAGATAAAATATAAAATATAAATATTTTATATAGGACATATATATATCAAAATGATCAGGGGAATATTCCCTATCATTTGAACATTTTTCCAGGGGCAAAATCCAAAGTTTATAAAAAATCATTTTTTTCCAAAATTCAAATAAAACTCAAATTTGAATTCAAAACTTTTGGCATTTTTTTCCTCTGATATTTTTGGAGTGTCATGTTTACTCCTCTCATACTTTTGCTCAAGTATTTATCAGGCATAATTTTTGAAATGATTCCCACTTGCCAAAGTTTGCATTCAAATTCCATCTCTGTAACGACCTGACCCAAAATCGGTCAAGTCTCTGTGTCTGTACCATCCCAAGATCATGCTGGCACTCACAGTACATTGATGAAATAATCAAAGTTCAATCACACCTGAATTTATTACACGGTTCTCATATCGAGTCTTTATTACAATAGAATAAATTCGGCCGAAGGCCAACTCATGAGAAATAAACTAAGTAAAGCTGCGGAAGCATAGAAGAATAGCGAGTCCATCCGACTCCAAAGGGCAATTGCCAAGCGCGGAGCGTAGCCTCACTCCTGATCGGAATACTCCTCTGCAACATAAGACGTTGCAGCCGTGTAGGTCAGCATTTTGAATATGCTTGCAAGTTGGAATTGCCGGAAGGATTATCCGGAGTTCATGATGTCTTCCATGTTTCTCAGCTGAAGAAGTGTCATGCCGACATGGCCGATATTCCATTGAGAGACACAGTGCCCCTAGAGGCCATACAGCTCGACAGTGATCTGACTTATAAGGAGAAACCCGTCCGAATTCTCGAGACTGCGAGCAGAGTCACCCGCAGCAAGATCATCAAGTTTTGCAAGGTGCTGTGGAGTCACCACTCCGAAGAGGAAGCCACCTGGGAGCGCGAAGAAGACCTCCTTCGAGACCACCGGCACCTATTTGCTAGCCAACCCGAATCTCGAGGGCGAGATTCATCTTAAGGTGGGTAGGTTTGTAACATCCCAAATTTCCTATTTGGAATGTTTTACAATTATAGCTAAGCATCTATGCATTCTGTTTGAATTTGAGTGGCATTTGAAGTTTCAGAAGATTTTGAGTTTTGGAATGCATAGATGCTTAGCTATAATTGTAAAACATTCCAAATAGGAAATTTGGGAAATTCCAAAACTCAAAATCTTCTGAAACTTCAAATGCCACTCAAATTCAAACAGAATGCATAGATGCTTAGCTATAATTGTAAAACATTCCAAATAGGAAATTTGGGATGTTACACCACCTCGAGGTCGCGCTCGTCACGCAGCGCCTGGCGCAGCAAGACACCGTCGACATAATCACCCACGTCTACGCGCAAATCGTCCACAAGGACTACTACATGCAAGAGGAGGACGATAGGACGCTGGCCTTCTTGGACCGCAGGGCATCCTTGGACGGCACTGTTCAGGAGCACGTTGAGCTCTCCGCCAACGCCGCTGCTCCTCACACGTCGGTGGTGACCCGGCGCACTAGGGCGTGAGGATGTCGTTGATGGATCCGTATGTATTTTAATCTTTCCGTTAAATCCATGTAGTAGTATATGATACTACAGTAATTATCTTACCTTTCGCACCAACTTCATAATTTTCGTACGTACTCCATGCATGAACGGCGCCAGAACCAAACTTCTCGTTACTCTAGGCAAAATCGTTATTTTCTATCTATCGATCGCGCCATGGAGCAGAACCAAATTTTACAAGTTACGAGTTCAAAAGGAAAAGCCTGCCGTGTTCGCGTCGCACCCCCACATGGTTGGTCCGGCACGCCGCTCAAGTGGGAATGCGTGCAGTGTTGCATTTTCACTTACAAGTGGGACCGCAGTTGAGCAAACCGACTATCGGCAAACCGCCACCCCGCCCACCGCGCGATGGCTGAGAAAACAGGAGGGAGAAGAGATGGTTGTAGCACGGACTCCAAGAAAATTGGTGTCGGATGGGACTCGTGTTGGTGGCGTGTGCCGTACTGCTAGACGTGAATGCTAGTTATGGCCCATGCCACCCCACTATATCGAGCCTATATCGAGGTACGTAGAACAAATTTCCTGCAGTCCGTGCTCAGCCCTCCTCTATCTCTCTTCTCACCAGCCAGCGGACGACGGAGCCCATCGTCTGCTTGCTCACATGCGGTCCCACATGTCGCTGAAAAGGCAAGCAGACCCATCGAACCGCACATCTTTCACCTCGACGTCTGGTGATGAAAAACAAATCCAAGAAAGATCTTCGTGGCCGCTTTTGGAGTTACTCAAGAGTAGTAAGATTCTATTTACAGCTTAACCTAAGATGCACATCTCGTGGCTTCAACTACCACTCTATTTTCTTTCATGACACGACCTGGATGCTGGATGTCCCACGGTCGGCAAAGGAGGAAGAACCCACCAAATCTTCGGTTGTGCGCTCGGATTAGACTAGTTGTGCTAACTTAAAAATTTATTGTGTATTCCCTCTGCTCCAAAATACTTGACTTCCATTTGTCCAAAATGGATGTACCTATATACTAAAACATGTCTAGATACATATATATTTTGACAAATAGAACGCATGTATTGTGCAACGGAGGAGTAGAATGGATGCAAGTTTTTGTATTGGGAAGAAGAGTACATCCATATATTGATAGAGCGCAATTTAGTAGATGTTCTATCACTTTTAGCTAGCATGAGGCTATAGATGAGATTAGTGCACTTGTTGATACTCCTACTTGGTATGCGTGTTGCTGCTTAGACGCAGAGAAAAACGGACTGGAGGGAGTACTAGAATAGAGGCTAGACATGAGATTAGATGTGAGGAATCAACGTCTACTTCTTTACACTCGAAGAAGAAAGAAGCACACAGGATCGAGCCTCCGCAGATCAACAATGAATGCATCAAGAAGGCACTAATCCAACTTACAGGAGTAGTAAAATGTATTCTTGTGGTTCTTGTTTTCTTTGGTCTTGCTTTTCTAGTCAAAATTATCGGTGGAGTTCGTGCAAAACGGGGGTCCGTTTGGGGTCGTCCGTTGCAGTTGGCCTTACAAGTGGGACCGCAGTTAAGGAAACCGAATAACGGGAAACCCCCACCTCGCCCGCCGCGCGATGGCTGAGTTAGAGAAATGATGAGGTTGAAGAGATTGCTCTAGCACGGACTCCAAGAAATATGGTGTCAGATGGAAGTCGTGTTGGTGGCGTGTGTCGTACTCCTGGACGTGAACGCTTGTTCTGGCCCATGCCACCCTACTACTCCTACTACTTACTATATAGTATTACTAGTATCGAGGATTCGAGGTGCTGGTTATGTAGTACAATATGGATACAGAAAACACCCGCACCACGCGCGAAGCATGTGAAGCTAGTACAAATAGTGTACTACTATTGTTGATTGGCCTCATCCGATAACCTGTTGCAATGCACGTACAATTATGTATTCGGAAAATATTTTTTGCCTCGTCGCACCACTCACTCACGTAAGTTTACTCGAAAGCCATTCATAAATTTAGTAAGTTTATCACAGGCATATCATTTTATTACATACAACATGTCATCAACCCACATCGACAACGAGGATACATTATAAATACTAAAGTTTTCACCACACAACAAATAACAAGCAATGAAATGAACTTCAACTCAACCATTCCTCGGCATTGAAATGCTTGCTTTGAACCACAAGTGATTCTCTCGACGGGCCATCCATTGTCGATCTGGAGACCAACGCAGATCGATCATCCAGCTGAAGCGGCCTACTATATCAGATGCAGTGGTAGCGAACCACCCAAATGTCCGAGGTATAGACACGCTTGCTTCTCATAAATGGTAGTAACGTTGTGTCAACAGCAGTTGATCGCCTTTCACCATCATTGGATAGTTTTGTCCAAGGAAGAGCGAAGTTTTCCAAGACTATCAATTCTGTACTAGGGAGAAGGAGTTGGCGCTAGCACACTAGTATCCATCCCGAATACCATGTAACGGGTGTTGGAATAGGTTCGGAGAGTGCGACCATGGGAGACTACACCTGCTTCCTTAGCAGTAACATCATCAGTGGGCTGTATACACACGAGAAGAGGTGATCCATCGGAATTAGTTGCCAGGCGCCAAATAGTATATGGGCGCTGCTCTTCCTCATGCTCGTGATCATCACCATCGTCATCTCCCCCTTGGTAATAAAAATCTTCAAGTATAGGTGGTTGAATGTTCGCAGGACCTTGGAAACACAAGAAGAAGGTTAATTAGTAAAGCGAAACTTGCTAACCCGCATGCATGTGGATGAAACAATTATAATTACTGTGGAAGACAAACGTACCGAAACAACGATTCCATGCAAAAACCGAGTGGTGGCAGCAAACACAAGGCCCTCGTATTCAATTGCATCACAATACTCATCCGTGTATAGAAACTGATTTTTGAGCAATATCCATCGAGTCAAACCAGCAAGGACGGCAACAAGCTTGTCGAAGATAGCAACAACTTCATAGTTGTTGTAATTCCAAGAGCGGTTGGGAACTCGAGAAATTGCTATCTTCCGTAGAAGACAATCACCATGATTGTATTTGAACGTCGCATAAATACCGTGTGCTCAACCTCTGGGCGATCTGCTAAGATTTTTGGAAGTGGAACCCGGTCATGAGTGTACACATTCACAAGTTCCCACTCGCAGTTGGACCCAATGTAAACAACCCAATCTCCATTTGTGCCTGCCCAAGCCTTGCCCTCAGGCGATGGCATCTTAACATCATACGTATCATTATCAAGCGGCATCAACTTGCACAGGGCGAGGCCTCCGTCGTGACGGCGCCAGTCATCAGGGTCACGGCGAACAAGATAGGGGAGATCAAACCGCTCCTTGACTCTTGGGTTCCTTGTAATGATGTTATTAGTTGAGTCAAGAATGGGCTTGAACGAACCTGCCATGCTAGCCGAGGTGATGACATCACACCGATCAATGAGTTCCTCCACCATGTCATCTTTCAGATCGGGGCAAAAATAACGGGGTCGTTTCCGTCCTGTTCCCTCAATGGAGAAGACGATCGAACAATGGCAGAAGAAAGCGTGAAGGGCTGAAGGAAAATGGAGGAGGGAGAGGAAGAGCGTGCGACAGCAGTTCCAAATCGAGAGGGAAAGGCGAAGAGTCGGTGGATGGTTGCCAGTTTGCCACGGTTCACGAAGGGGCGCCCCGGCCTACACGTCGGTTCGGAAATACTCCTACTACTCGCCGTCGTCTCACTGATATGTTGGAACGGGACCACATGTCAACGAAACATGGTGTGTAATTTCTCGTGCAAAATGCGATCTGGCCGCGTTGGCCCGAGGTGCTGCATTAGTTATCGACCTTTATTTTTTTAATGGCGTGCCGTTCAGTTTTGAAGCACGACTAACTGGTACTATACGCAGAGAAAATATAAACTACTCTACCACTACTCCACCTCCAGTACTACCAGTATAAAAAAGATATATAGGCTGGAGCTTCAGCGCTTTCTTGCCAAGGGCTTCCCACCTGCTTCTCACACTACCACCCTCTCTCCAGATCTAAAAAAGACGGCCCCTCTCTCCTTCCTCACCGGTGGTCACAGATCCGCCGGGGGAAGAAAAGGACGTGTAACGTTGACGCACTCGTCGTCGGCGAGCGAGGTCACGCACTGACGACAAGGCCGTCCTCTCAGACCTAGCGCCCGCGCTGGATGGCCTCCGTCCCCAAGCTCACTGCCGTAGTGTGTGCGGAGGACGACGACCACGAGCGAAGCCACTTCCCGCCGAACCTCAGGTATGCTACCTCTTTTCAAACCATACCCTTGTTCTATTGCCCCATCTGGCACGTCGTTGCATGTGGATCTTTTTCCACTCCACCATCTTCCCAATTTTCTATCCTCTGCTCTGCTCGCCACGCAGACGAAAACCATAATTTGCACTATTAAAGGAAACCCTACTTCATGCAGACTAATCCATGTCTGGGTTGAATAAGGAAAGGAAGGGAGACTGTACTATCCAAGAGAGTAGGCATCGAACCCGCATCTAGGTTGAAAAGGGGAAAATCAGTAGCTAAGGAACGAGTCTCGTGTCTCTTGGTTGAAGAAGGGTAGAAAGGCATGACAACGAAATAGAGAATGACCAGGTCGATCGGTTTGTTGTCCTCACATAGGAAAAAGGTGGCTAAAGGGAACAAAAATGGGATGTAATCCACATATGCTGCCTGGATATTTGTTGCTCTAGGCAACCATACCTCCATCACCACTCTACGTCCGTGGAGGTACATCGTCTCGGTGCGCCCAACGTCCTCGATGGGCCTCCCATGCTCTTATTGCCACTTTTTTGCTGTTAGTATAATGCCAGCAGTCAAGTCAAGCAATGCTACTGCTAAAGTGATGCCACATTTAACTAATGCCACTCTCAGTCTAATGCCACCAATAAATTTAAGCAATGCCATTTAATGTCACTGGATTATTTCAGGGTTAGCTATTGATTGTGGATGTATTAAAGATTTTTCAGCTAAGGCATTCTAATGCTGTTGCACAGCCTATAATAAACTAACTACTCTACTGTTGCACTAGCCACTGGATTAATGTATATTTGTAGTATTCGAATGGTGTTGCATTAGCGTATGCACATAAATAAAGTGTGGCAAGCTTTCCCAGATATGTGCTCAAGAAAACTACTACCTGCTTTTCTAAATACTAGACGTTTGGGTACTTTAAACTGAACCGCGAAAACTTCTTATATTAAGGAACAGAGGGTGTAGAGTTCACTCAAATTATCCCGGTAAAGCTAGTCACACCTTTGTTAAAATTAATGTTCATTATGTTATCAGAGGAGGTCTGTATGTCTGTCTCTAATGCCTGTCGACTACATACCCGACATCATGATGTAATGTTAAGTCATTTTTTTTGTACAGTGTCACTGAATTGTCAAGGCAGTGATGGCATTTTATTTTAGTAGAACTGCACAAAATTTGCTTAAAAGAAGAGGAAAGGTTAGGAATGGCTCAGTTTTTCAGAAAAAACTATGTATGCCTTCCTGACATCAGCCGTTGTTGCTTTATTTATTCCTTCAAACAGGTGGTTAGAAACAGTCTTGCTACCTTTTCCCATTAAGAAATTGGAATGCTTATATTTGTGAGTCTATGCTTCAACTAGTGCCACTTTTATAGTAATCACACTTTCAATATCTATGCAAACAGGGATGCTCGATTTTAGTGGAACTGCACAAAAAGTCCAACTGGTTCAACATTAGGAGCATGTTTTTTCCAAACCTTTATATCCAATTGGTGGCACTATGAGCTGTTCATTAGGAAGGTACATGGTTTGCTACTATCTTACTACTGTTTTTGTACTGTCATTAGATAGTAATTCTAGTGGTTTGCATGTGAATTTATTGGCAGGGTGGACCTACATTGGAGGTGCAGGACAGGATTCAATGACTGGATGCTCAATTTCGGTTGTATCGATTTCACCTCTTCCATCACTGCGAACATGGTGTGGTATATGTTTACTAGCTGCTTGATATTTGTGCGAGCAGATATGTCTCGCCTGCTATATTGGCAAACAAACAAAGTGTCCGCAATTTTGGTTGAACTGCACAAAAGAATAGTATAGTCATCGCATGCAGTGCCATTTGAAAATAGACACAAAGATTGGATATTCACTTCATGGACTGCAGAAAAGTAGTACTGTACTATTTACTGGCCAACACTAGGTGCTTCATTGCTTTGGTCAGATTATACAATGGGCATCATTTTCCCTAAGTTAAAGTTTGTATTCCGAAAATAGTCTCGCGGTGTGATCGAGAGAAGACCAAATCATATTGTAGTGGATGTTCCTCCATCATGTGTGGTTCATTCTCATGGTTCCAGCTGTTGGTGAAACCACTTACGTTTGCAAGAGGAATTGTAGGCTTCACAAACAAATTTGTCTTTCAGTCTGTACTGAATGTTGGCCAAGAGAAGCATCCATGTTAGTAGGAAGAACATATGTTTTTTCTAGATCTTTGCTTTTGGGGCTACATATTTGTATATGATCTGTGAATCATTGAGATGCATTGACATGTTGATCTTATGTATGGGAATCGTACTAGCTAGTTTTAGTTGCGAGTCTTGCGAAGCAAGATCCGAAGTGGCCGATCTTTGCTTTTGGAGCTACATATTTGTATATGATCTATGAATCATTGAGATGCATTAACAGTTACTTATTTCTGTTCGCTCAGTGTTTACAAGTTACTGATTGATCACTAGCTAGCCTACAAATGCGCCTCTGGCAGTTTTATTTATGACGCAAGATGCGAAGTGGCAGTTTTTGAATAAAATGCCTACCTCTGAAAAACCGACAAGCTACACTATCGATCCTACACGGATAAAAATGCCTACCTCTGAAGAAACTGACAAGCTACACTATCGATCCTACACGGATAAATAGCGGATCACACACGTACTACCTCCTTTCCGGTTTGCAGGGCTCAATTCAAGAAATGACCTACTCGATCCTACACGAATAAATAGCAGATCACGCACGTACTAGTACCTCATTTCCGGTTTGCAGGGCTTAATTCAAACCTCTCACCAACCAAGGTGCTCCCTCCGTCCGGGTTTATTAGTCCTGTGAGCAAAGCAGCAAGACCAAGGCATGGCAATAATTAACGGCATGCAGAAGTTTAAGCCTAATTAATTCCAGCGATTTAAGTGGCTGCATGCGTGCCCTCGGCTGCGACTCGTTGCATGCTGCTTCACGTACTGCCTGCGAGCGATTCTGAGTGCCTGCATGCAGAAGGCCGTAATTAAGGCAGCTAACTGATGCGAAAAACGATACACTTTAATTGTTGCGGGCTTTTTAAATCCGTGAAATCATTATTGACAAGGAGGGGATGATTCGAGTGCACTCGTTTGACCGCCATGCCGGCGTGCGACCCAGATGGGACGGGACGGCACAGTCATAATTTCAGTTTCCCTAGTTTTCCATGGCAAGTTGGCGCGCTAAGCCATTATGCATTGAATTCGGCGACCGTCGTGCTACCTTCCCCTATAAGTACTGTTTCGGCCTTCTCCGGTGCCACCGTGACCCAACTCGCCATATCCTCATAAGCCCCCACCGCCCGACATCGCCGCCACGTCCGCCATGCCCCGCCCGTCCATGTAGGCGACACCGGGCGGTCACCGCCGGAACTAGTGTTTGGTTTTTCACCGGAAGGCGACGGAGGAGGAGGCATTCTATCTGTTTTAGATGGCAATGCGCAGATCGAGGAGTTGTTGGAGCGACCGCATGGCGGAGGAGCAGGAGTTGTTGGGCGCGACCGCTTGGCGGAGGAGCAGCGATCGCTGATTTGCGCCGCCAGCGGACATGGAGCAGCAGCGCAGACGACGCTCGAGTTGCGGCAGAGCGCCCGCAATCGGGCCGAGTACATGGAGGCCGCACCCGTAAATAGCCCCGAGGCTGTCGGGCATGCACGCTCGCGACGCCGATTTTTACTACCAGCTCGTCAAGTGGGTTTCCGCTGAAGCCGGCTTGTGGACCACGCCGCATGGAAAGGGCCAACACGCGAGCAACGCTACTTATCGCAGCTCCGCAAGTCCGAGTCGAGAGCGCAGGACGACGTTGCGGGCGCTTAGCGTGTACCACGGATGGCGGTCGGCATCGCCTAGTTAGCTAAGAGTAAGTTAGTACTTGTCTAGTGGGAGTAGATAGTTAACTTGGCTATGATGGTTGTCAACGTGGAAGTTCAAGACTCTATATGTGGATCGATCTGTTACTTTGCTCAATGTTGAACTTTCCGCTTGAACATATGGAATGGGCTGTTATTTTTTAAATGGGTTGTATTTGTCCTCCACGGGTTTAGAGGCTGACTTGTGGGCCTAGCAAGTTGACGATACACAATCGGGAGATGATTGTGCGTGGAGAGGATGACAGAGGACCCGCCAAGGACATGGCAGTATGCAAGCAAGTGCCTCCTTATTTCAAGCCAATAAAAAATGGCTCCTCCTAGTGGATTTCTGACATCTGGGTCCCATGCCATTGTCAACGTACTCAACAAACGAGAGAATTGCACAATGAGCGGCTGACACCAGGGACCCAGCAGCTCGCCCATTTATTTTTGTTTTGGGTTAATTTGATAAATGCCTCCGAGAAATGCCACTGCAATTTCCAAACGTTGAAAATGCCATTTCATGCCATTTCTAGTGGCATTTTTCAAGTCCGGAGTGGCGTTTTCAAAGTTTGCAAACTGCAGTATGCGTTTTCAAAGTTTGCAAAAATTGCAGTGGCATTTTTCAAAGTTTGGAAATTGCAGTGGCATTTTTATGAATCGCCATAATTGGAGTGGCATTTATCTAATTTTTTTGAGACAAAAGCAGGGTGTCAACTGGGTTGTGCGGGACACTCTCGCCTGTCTAGACAGCCTTTTCTTTTATGTTTACCATAGATCAGCGCAGTAGTTTTTTTGTTCTTTCTGAAAATGGCTAGCCCAGTTTTTTTGTGATTTGTCAAGTAAGTCGCTTTATCAGGCCTGTTGGGCTGCAAATCTTTCAAGACGAGGAGAGCTTCATTCGGCTGGCTGAGAAAATGGCCTATCAGTAATGAGAAATGGGTTGTACATTTTTAAAACACATCAAACCGACATTTAGTTTCAAATATCTTTTTTTCATTTCGAGATTTTAAATTGCATTGATTTTTATGCGTGGACAATTTATTGGATTTTATATTGATATACATTTATTTTTAAAATCAGTCTGAATGTGACTCAAATTTCGGGATTAAAACAGTTCGACCGCACCAACATATGCAAAATTTCGTATAATTTTTTAACCGTGGCCACAATATGGGCTGTAATGCTAACAAAAAGAATACGGGCTCCAAAAAAACCCGTAAGAATTAGCAAATGGGTTGTAAACTATTTGAAATAATGGCAGATGGGTTGTATGCTATTTTCCACAGATTTGAGGCTTTCCACAGATGGCCTGTATACTGTTGGATGTCCAATCAACGGCCGTCATGCTTCTTCAATCTCTGCTCTTCCTGCTGCAGCCGCTCAAACAAGCGCCAAGGGACTGCTCCCTCCCTCCTCCCATGGCCGGTTGTGCTTGCCAGAGAGCCTCACGGCCCCACTTGTACTCCCATCGCAGGCCTAGCCATCCTCTACTCACCCATAGTCCCACACTGCTGTTATTCTCCGCGACGGAAGACGAACCAAGAAACCCTCGTGACAACAGATACTCCCCTCGCGTGGAAACAACGGCTGAGTCTTCCCACCTCCGTGACGTTCCTTCCTAGGCCTCGCCGTCGTCCACCGCCACGGTGCTCTCGGCGTGGCGTGGTCAACGTGGTCAACGACCGACATTCATCTGAAGTGGATCAGACGTGGAGAGGTCGACAAGCGGGTCCACGGCCGCACGCAAGGAAATGCCTCCTTATTACGCGCAAAATAATGATTCCTCCACCGGACATCTGGGACCCACTGAAAGGGCCTCTATATTTCGCGAAAAAAACGTTACCGCCGCTGACAGCTCGGACCCACCAGCTATATCTTTGCACGCAAGGAAGTGCCTCCTTATTACGCCCAAAAAAAGAATACTCCCCATACGATGTCCACTAAGTTGACGGGGCCTAATAAGTTGACGGGGACGAAGGGCTTTGTCAAATTAGTCAATATGCACGATTCTAGCTCGACTGACCGTATGATGTCCATCCAACAGCCGTAGTGCTTCTTCAACCTCTGGTCTTCTTGCTCCAGCCGCCCAAAGCAGCGCCGGTCGTGCCGCCTGCTCCTGCCTCCCATGGCCGGCTATGCTGCCGCGGAGGCCTCACCACCTCCATACTACTCCCACCGCTGGCCAGGCCATCCCTCCACTCCACTCACCCACACCCCCTGTTATTCTGCGGCGACGGCAGCGCCGCCGAACCAGTGAACCCTCGTACTCCTCTCCGCGTGGGCATCCACTGCCGCGTCTTCCCCGGCTCCGCGTCGTCCCCTTCCTAGGCCTTGCCGTCGTCCACCGCCGTGGTGCTCTCGGCGTGGCGTGGTCAATGTGGTCAACGACCGAATTCCATCGGAAGAATACTGTACGTGAAGAGGCTGACAACTGGGTCCACGGCAGCCGCAAGGAAGTGCCTCCATATTACGAGAAAAATAATTATTCCTCCACCTGACAGCAGGGACCCACCGGACGGGCCACTAGTATTTCGCGAAAAAAACGTTTGCCCCTGACTGTTGGGACCCACCCAACGGGCCACCGATTTCGCGAAAAAACGCGTTCCCCTAACGTCACCGGACCCACCGGAAGTGTCGCCTTATTACGCACAAAAAATGAATACCCCCTGCTAGTTGGGACCCACCTTGGTGGGAGGCTGACTTAGGGCCTACTAAGTTGACGGGACGGAGGGCTTTGTCAACTTAGTCAATATAAACGATTCTAGCTCCAAAGGACCGTCGATGTCCATCCAACGACCGTAGTGCTTCTTCAACCTCTGGTCTTCTTGCTCCACCGCCCAAAGCAACGCCGGTCATGCCGCATGCTCCACGCTTCCCGTGGCGGATGTGCTGCCATGAGGCCACACCGCCTCTACTATTCCCCGCCACCGCCAGCCCTGCGCGACGGCAACCTCACACCAAAGCCGAACCAGTGAACCCTCGTACTCCTCTCCGCGCAGGCTTCCACTGCCGCGTCTTCCCCGGCTCCCCGTCATCCCCTTCCTAGGCCTCGTTGTCGTCCACCACCCTGGTGCTCTCGGCGCCGTGTGGTCAACATGGTCAAGGAACGACTTCCATCGGACGTGGACTGTATGTGGAGAGGCTGACAGCTGGGTCCACGGCCGCAGCAAGGAAGTGCCTGCTTATTACGCGGAAAATAATTGTTCCTCCACCTGACAGCGGGGACCCACCTGCTGCACCTTCGCACGCAAGGAAGTGCGTCCGGGCAAAAAAACGATTCGCCCCCCTGACTGTTGGGACCCACCAGCTACATCTTCGCACGCAAGGAAGTGCGTCCGGGCAAAAAAACGATTCGCCCCCCTGACTGTTGGGACCCACCAGCTACATCTTCGCACGCAAGGAAGTGCGTCCGGGCAAAAAAAACCATTCGCCCCCCTGACTGCTGGGACCCACCAGCTACATCTTTGCAGGCAATGAAGTGCCTGACAGTCGGGACCCACCTGGTCGAAGCATACGTAGCGTTGTCATTCTGGTCGCGAACGTGTACGTACATACTGGTCGATGTAGAGGCGCGCACGTGTCGTAGTAGAGGCGCACACGTGTCGATGTAGAGGCGCGCACGTAGCATGTACACGTACGTACAGCGGCGAGGGTGCAAGAAAGAAAATACGGCCATGTACGTACATACGGGCAGGGTGTCGAATGCCTACTCGTGCATACGTACATGGCTGGGTCGGAACGGAGAAACAACATCGTCGTCGTGTTCATGGGGAGCCAACCGGCTGGGTCGAAACGAAATGTGTGGTCGTGTTCATCGGGAGGGCTTGGACGGAACAGGCGATGGAAACGAGGCCTGGCATACCACACAACGAAGGAAACGGATCTTCTATGTTTGGAACGGGGTCCTGTTGATCGGGAGGGGTGTGGCGTACCGCAAAACGGACGAAACGGACCTCCTACGGTCGAAACGAGGGTCCTGTTGATCGGGAGGGGTGTGGCGTACCGCAAAACGAACGAAACGGACCTCCTACAGTCGAAACGGGGGTCCTGTTGATCGGGAGGGGTGTGGCATACCGCAAAACGGACAAAACGGCTTGTGTTGGAGCGCTACGGTCGAAACGGGGGTCCTGTTCATCGGGAGGGGTGTGGCGTACCGCAAAACGGGACTCCACGAGATACTGTTCAACTCCACCGTCGACCTCCTCCAGCCTCCACGGGCTACCGTCGACTCCTCCAGCCTCCACAGGCTCCTGTTCATCCAGCCTCCACCGCGCGCTACTCCACCGCCATCGCTCAACCACCCTCCACCGCTCACTGCTCATCCAGCCCTCCACCGCCTCTCTGCTCATCCAGCCCTCCAAACCACGTGGTCCTATTCAACCACCCTCCACGGCCACCCTCCACCGCTCATCGCTCATCCAGCCCTCCACACCACGGGTCCTTGTCGGTGTCAAACCGCGGATCTCGGTAGGGGTCCCGATCTGTCGTCCAAGGCTGATGGTAACAGAAGCAAGGGACACAGATGTTTACCAAGGTTCGCGCCCTCTCGATGGAGGTAAAACCCTACTTCCTTCTTGATTAATATTGATGATATGGGTAGTACAAGAGTAGATCTACCACGAGATCGTAGAGGCTAAACCCTAAGAACTAGCCTATAATGGTATGATTGTAATTGTGATCGGCCTTCTAAGGACCATCCTCTCCGGTTTATATAGGCATCGGAGAGGGCTAGGGTTTACATGGAGTCAGTTACAAGGAAGGAAATATAATATCCGGATCACCAAGCTTGCCTTACACGCCAAGGAAAGTCCCATCCGGACACGGGCCGAAGTCTTGAGTCTTGTATCTTCACGCTTCAATACTCCGGACGTCGTACACAGTCCGGCAGTCCGGATACCCCCTGTCGGTGTCAAAACCGGCGGATCTCGGGTAGGGGGTCCCGAACTGTGCGTCTAGGCGGATGGTAACAGGAGACAAGGGACACGATGTTTTTACCCAGGTTCGGGCCCTCTCGATGGAGGTAAAACCCTACTCCTGCTTTATTAATATTGATGATATGGGTAGTACAAGAGTAGATCTACCGCGAGATCAGAGAGGCTAAACCCTAGAAGCTAGCCTATGGTATGATTGTTGTTCGTCCTATGGACTAAAACCCTCCGGTTTATATAGGCACCGAATAGGGTTAGGGTTACACAGAGTCGGTTACAATGGTAGGAGATCTACATATCCGTATTGCCAAGCTTGCCCTCCACGCCAAGGAAAGTCCCATCCGGACACGGGACGAAGTCTTCAATCTTGTATCTCCATAGTCCAGGAGTCCGGCCAAAGGTTATAGTCCGGCTATCCGGACACCCCCTAATCCAGGACTCCCTCAGTAGCCCCTGAACCAGGCTTCAACGACGACGGGTCCGGCGTGCATGTTGTCTTCGGCATTGCAAGGCGGGTTCCTCCTCCGAATACTTCATAGAAGATTTTGAACACAAGGATAGTGTCCGGCTCTGCAAAATAAGTTCCACATACCACCGTAGAGAGAATAACATTTACACAAGTTCAATCTGCTGACGTACTCTGCAGCGTGACATCACACCACGGCCAAGCCTTTATTCGAATCATTTTTACTGCCCAACCTCAGCGCGTTTAGCGAGGCGATTTCCTTGGCACGTCTTGTCAAAGCAGAGATCGTGTCCCCTTATTCTGGGATTCTCATCAATACGGGTGTGGGTAACCCAACCACGCCATTGATTACAGCGCTTGGGAGATAAGCGAGTTTTATCAGGTCGGTGGGGACGCATAGCTCTGTCCATATAAGGGGATAAGGATCCGCTTTTTCACGCACGCCTTCTTCCTCCTTTGCTTACCCATTTCCGCGCACCCGAGCTCCAGCGCCCAAGTCCGCACATCCCACCTCAACCTTCTCCAACCATGTCTGGAGCGGGAGGCAAGTGGATGGCCTCCTCCGTCACGGAGGGGCACATCAAAAAGCTGCGGAAGGCCGGATACTTGTCCAGCGACATCGCGCATAGGCTCCCCAACGAGGGGCAACTAATCCCCACCCCCAGGCCCCATGAGAGGGTGGTGTTCCTCCCCCACTTCCTCCGTGGACTAGGGTTTCCACTTCACCCATTCGTCCGGGGGCTCATGTTCTACTATGGCCTAGATTTCCACGATCTGGCCCCGAATTTTATCCTCAACATCTCGGCGTTTATCGTCGTGTGCGAGGCCTTCCTCTGCATCCAGCCCCACTTCGGCTTATGGGTGAAGACCTTCAATGTCAAGCCGAAGGTAGTGGGCGGCCGCCAAGCGGAGTGCGGAGGTGCCATGGTGGGCAGGATGGCCAACGTCCTATGGCTCGAGGGCTCCTTTGTGGAGACCATAAAGGGGTGGCAATCGGGGTGGTTCTATATCATCAACCCGCGCGACTCTCAATGGGCGGCGGCCCCCGAATTCCGATCTGGCTTCCCCACACGGCTCACCTCATGGAAAGAGACGGGCCTGACGTGGGGCAATTTGGAAGAGCTGGCCGGACTCCAAACCTGCGTCCGAAACCTGGTGGAAAAGAATCTCAAGCTTGTCAACGTAATCCAGGTGATGCTCATCCGCCGGATTCTCCCATGCCAGCAACGGGACTTCAATTTGTGGGATTTTGATCCGGCACAACACTGAACCTTGAGCCGGCTCTTTGACACTATGTACGAAGACGCCTGGAAGGTGCTGTTCAAGGGCGCCGAAGCTCCCGCATCCGCGACGGAAGATCGCGGATTCAGCTCGCAACATCAAGCCAGCGAGGTAAGTTATTTTACCCTTTACCGGACTCTTTTTTCATAGTTTGACTCTATGCGGGATCTAAAACTCCCTCACCTTTGACAGGACTGGTTGAAGACGTCCATACAGATCAACTGTCCGACTCCCTTGCCAGAAGACCCAACGGACGCCCAATTGACGGGGCTGCTGGTTCCGGCACCTCACTGTTGGGGAACGTTGCAGAAAATTAATTTTTTTCCTACGGTTTCACCAAGATCCATCTATGAGTTCATCTAAGCAACGAGTCATGGGAGAGAGATTGCATCTACATACCACTTGTAGATCGCGTGCGGAAGCGTTCACTAGAACGTGGATGATGGAGTCGTACTCGCCGTGATCCAAATCACCGATGACCGAGTGCCGAACGGACGGCACCTCCGCGCTCAACACATGTACGGAGCGGATGACGCCTCCTCCTTCTTGATCCAGCAAGGGGAAGGAGAGGTTGAGGAAGATGGCTCCAGCAGCAGCACGACGGCGTGGTGTTGGTGGAGAAGCAAGATCTCAGGGCTTCGCCAAGCACGTGACGGAGGAGGAGAGGTGTAGCAGGGAGAGGAGGCGCCAAGATGCAAGGGTGCGGCTGCCCCCTCCTCCCCCTTTATATAGGCCCCTGGGGCGCCGCCCTGGAGATATGATCTCCCAAGGGGGCGGCGGCCAAGGGGAGGCTTGCCCCAAGGCAAGTGGGCGCTTCACCCTAGGGTTTCCAACCCTAGGCGCAGGGGGCCAAAGTGGGGCGCACCAGCCCACCGGGGCTGGTTCCTCCCACTTCAGCCCACGGGCCCTCCGGATAGGTGGCCCTACCGGTGGACCTCGGGACCCTTCCGTGGTCCCAGACAATACCGTAACCCCAAATTCTCCCGATGGCGAAATAGCACTTCCTATATATAATTCTTTACCTCCGACCATTCCGAACTCCTCGTGACGTCCGGGATCTCATCCGGGACTCGAACAACATTCGGTTTACTGCATACTCATATTCATACAACCCTAGCGTCACCGAACCTTAAGTGTGTAGACCCTACGGGTTCGGGAGACATGCAGACATGACCGAGACGGCTCTCCGGTCAATAACCAACAGCGGGATCTGGATACCCATGTTGGCTCCCACATACTCCTCGATGATCTCATCGGATGAACCACGATGTCGAGGATTCAATTAATCCCGTATTCAATTCCCTTTGTCAATCGGTACGTTACTTGCCCGAGACTCGATCGTCGGTATCCCAATACCTCGCTCAATCTCGTTCGCAAGTCACTTTACTCGCATCAGTAATGCATGATCCCGTAACCAATCACTTGGTCACTTTGAGCTCATTATGATGATGCATTACCGAGTGGGCCCAGAGATACCTCTCCGTCATACGGAGTGACAAATCCAGCCTCGATCCGTGTCAACCCAATGACACTTTCGAGATACCTGTAGTGCACCTTTATAGTCACCCATTCACGCCAGACGCTTTGGTACACCCAAAGCACTCTTACGGTATCCGGAGTTACACGATCTCATGGTCTAAGGAAGAGATACTTGACATTGGAAAAGCTCTAGCAAAACGAACTACACGATCTTGTGCTATGCTTAGGATTGTCTTGTCCATCACATCATTCTCCTAATGATGTGATCCCGTTATCAATGACATCCAATGTCCATAGTCGAAACCATGACTATCTATTGATCAACGAGCTAGTCAACTAGAGGCTCACTAGGGACATATTGTGGTCTATGTATTCACACGTGTATTACGATTTCCGGATAATACAATTATAGCATGAATAAAAGACAATTATCACGAACAAGGAAATATAATAATAATCCTTTTATTATTGCCTCTAGGGCATATTTCCAATAGTCTCCCACTTGCACTAGAGTCAATAATCTAGTTACATTGTGATGAACCAAACACCCATAGAGTTCTGGTGTTGATCATGTTTTGCTCGCGGAAGAGGTTTAGTCAACGGATCTGCGACATTCAGATCCGTATGCACTTTGCAAATTTCTATGTCTCCATCTTGAACATTTTCACGGATGGAGTTGAAGCGACGCTTGATGTGCTTGGTCTTCTTGTGAAACCTGGGCTCCTTGGCAAGTGCAATAGCTCCAGTGTTGTCACAGAAGAGTTTGATTGGCCCCGACGCATTGGGTATGACTCCTAGGTCGGTGATGAACTCCTTCACCCAAATTGCTTCATGCGCTGCCTCCGAGGCTGCCATGTACTCCGCTTCACATGTAGATCCCGCCACGACGCTCTGCTTGCAGCTGCACCAGCCATCGCTCCACCATTCAACATATACACGATCCGGTTTGTGACTTAGAGTCATCCAGATCTGTGTTGAAGCTAGCGCCGACGTAACCCTTTACGACGAGCTCTTCGTCACCTCCATAAACGAAACATGTCCTTTGTCCTTTTCGGTACTTCAGGATATTCTTGACCGCTGTCCAAAGTTCCTTGTCGGGATTACTTTGGTACCTTCCTACCAAACTTACGGCAAGGTTTACATCAGGTCCGTACACAGCATGGCATACATAATAGATCCTATGGCGAGGCATAGGGATGACGCTCATCTCTTCTTTATCTTTTGTCGTGGTCGGGCATTGAGCCGAGCTCAATCTCACACCTTGCAATCTGAGCAAGAACCCTTTCTTGACTGATCCATTTTGAACTTCTTCAAAATCTTATCAAGGTATGTGCTTTGTGAAAGACCTATGAGGCGCCTCGATCTATCCCTATAGATCTTGATGCCTAATATATAAGCAGCTTCTCCAAGGTCCTTCATTGAAAAACTTTTATTCAAGTAGGCCTTAATGCTGTCCAAGAGTTCTATATCATTTCCCATCAAAAGTATGTCATCTACATATAATATGAGAAATGCTACAAAGCTCCCACTCACTTTCTTGTAAACGCAGCTTCTCCATAAGTCTCAGATAAACCCAAACGCTTTGATCATCTCATCAAAGCGAATGTTCCAACTCCGAGATGCTTGCACCAGCCCATAAATGGATCGCTGGAGCTTGCATACCTTGTTAGCATTCTTAGGGTCGAAAAAACCTTCCGGATGCATAATATACAGCTCTTCCTTAAGATAACCGTTAAGGAATGCCGTTTTGACGTCCATCTGCCATATCTCATAATCATAGTATGAGGCAATTGCTAACATGATTCGGACGGACTTAAGCTTCGCTACGGGAGAGAAAGTCTCATCGTAGTCAATCCCTTGAACTTGCCCATAACCCTTAGCGACAAGTCGAGCTTTATAGATGGTGATATTACCATCCGCGTCTGTCTTCTTCTTAAAGATCCATTTGTTTTCTATTGCTCGCCGATCATCGGGCAAGTCTGTCAAAGTCCATACTTTGTTTTCATACATGGATCCTATCTCGGATTGCATGGCTTCAAGCCATTTGTTGGAATCTGGCCCGCCATCGCTTCTTCATAGTTCAAGGTTCACCGTTGTCTAACAACATGATTTCCGTGACAGGGTTGCCATACCACTGGTGTGGAACGTGTCCTTGTGGACCTCTGAAGTTCAAGAGCAACTTGATCCAAGTACTTTGATCATCATCATTAATTTCCTCTCCAAGAGGTGTAGGCACCACAGAACATTTTCCCGAGCTGCACTACTTTCCGGTTCAAGAGGTAGTACTTCATCGAGTTCTACTTTCCTCCCACTTACTCCTTTCGAGAGAAACTCTTTTCAAGAAAGGATCCGCTTCTGGCAACAAAGATCTTGCCTTCGGATCTAAGGTAGAAGGTATACCCAATGGTTTCCTTAGGGTATCCTATGAAGACGATTTTCCGACTTGGGTTCGAGCTTTTCAGGTTGAAGTTTCTTGACATAAGCATCGCATCCCCAAACTTTTAGAAACGACAGCTTAGGTTTCTTCCCAAACCATAATTCATACGGTGTCGTCTCAACGGATTTAGACGGTGCCCTATTTAAAGTGAATGTAGCTGTCTCTAGAGCGTATCCCCAAAATGATAGCGGTAAATCGGTAAGAGACATCATAGATCGCACCATATCCAATAGAGTGCGACACGACGCTCGACACACCATTACGCCGAGGTGTTCCAGCGGCGTGAGTTGTGAAACGATTCCACATTTCCTTAAGTGTGTACCAAATTCGTGACTTAAATATTCTCCTCCACGATCTGATCATAAGAACTTTATCTTTCGGTCACGTTGATTCTCTACCTCCTTCTGAAATTCCTTGAACTTTTCAAAGGTCTCAGACTTGTGTTTCATCAAGTAGACATACCCATATCTACTTAAGTCATCGTGAGAGTGAGAACATAACGATATCCTCCATGAGCCTCAACGCCATTGGACCGCACACATCGGTATGTATGATTTCCAATAAGTTGGTTGCTCGCCCATTGTTCCGGAGAACGGAGTCTTGGTCATTTTGCCCATAAGGCATGGTTCGCATGTGTCAAATGATTCATAATCGAGAGACTCTAAAAGTCCATCGAATGGAGCTTCTTCATGCGCTTGACACCAATGTGACCAAGGCGGCGATTACCACAAGTATGTGGGACTATCGTTATCAACTTTACATCTTTTGGTATTCACACTATGAATATGTGTAATATTACGTTCGAGATTCATTAAGAATAAACCATTGACCATCGGAGCATGACCATAAAACATATCTCTCATATAAATAGAACAACCATTATTCTCGGATTTAAATGAGTAGCCATCTCGCATTAAACGAGATCCTGATACAATGGTCATGCTCAAACTTGGCACTAAATAACAATTATTGAGGTTTAAAACTAATCCCGTAGGTAAATGTAGAGGTAGCGTGAAGACGGCGATCACATCGACCTTGGAACCATTCCCGACGCGCATCGTCACCTCGTCCTTCGCCAGTCTCCGTCTATTCCGCAGCTCCTGCTATGAGTTACAAATATGAGCAACGGCACCGGTATCAAATACCCAGGAGTTACTACGAGTACTGGTAAGGTACACATCAATTACATGTATATCAAATATACCTTTAGTGTTGCCGGCCTTCTTGTCCGCTAAGTATTTGGGGCAGTTCCGCTTGAGTGGCCCTTCCCTTTGCAATAAAAGCACTCTGTCTCAGGTTTGGGTCCATTCTTTGACTTCTTCCCGGCAACTTGCTTACCGGGCGCGGCAACATCCTTGCCGTCCTTCTTGAAGTTCTTCTTACCCTTGCCCTTTTTGAACTTAGTGGTTTTATTGACCATCAACACTTGATGTTCTTTCTTGATTTCAACCTCTCGCGACTTCAGCATTGAGAATACTTCGGAATGGTCTTCACCATCCCCTGCATATTGTAGTTCATCACAAAGCTCTTGTAGCTTGGTGGGAGCGATCAAGGATTCTGTCAATGACCGCCTCGTCCGGAGGTTAATGTCCACTGGGACAAGCGGTTGTGCAACCCGCACATTTTGAGTATGTGCTCACCGATGTAACTGTTTTCCTCCATCTTACAACTATAGAACTTGTCGGAGACTTCATATCTCTCGACCGGGCATGAGCTTGGAAAACCATTTTCAGCTCCTCGAACATCTCATATGCTCCGTGTTGCTCAAAACGCTTTTGGAGCCCCGGTTCTAAGCTGTAAAGCATGCCGCACTTGAACGAGGGAGTAATCATCAAGACGAGACTGCCAAGCATTCATAATGTCTTGGTTCTTCGATGGGTGCATCACCTAGCGGTGCTTCTAGGACATATTGTTTCTTGGCTGCTATGAGGATGATCTCGTGTTCCGGACCCAGTCCAATAGTTGCTGCCATCATCTTTCAGCTTGGTTTTCTAGGAACGCGCTGAAGTTCATGGTGACATGAGCGTGGCCATTTGATCTACAAGACATTTTGCAAAGATTTTAGACTAATGTTCATGATAATTAAGTTCATCTAATCAAATTATTTAATGAACTCCCACTCAGATTTGACATCCCTCTAGTCATCTAAGTGTTACATGATCCGAGTCGACTAGGCCGTGTCCGATCATCACGTGAGACGGACTAGTCATCGTCGGTGAACATCTCCATGTTGATCGTATCTTCCATACGACTCATGTTCGACCTTTCGGTCTCTTGTGTTCCGAGGCCATGTCTGTACATGCTAGGCTCGCAAGTTAACCCTAAGTGTTTATGCATGTGTAAAACTGTCTTACACCCGCTGTATGTGAACGTAAGGATCTATCACACCGATCATCACGTGGTGCTTCAAACGATTTAACTTTAGCAACGGTGCACAGTTAGGGGAACACTTTCTTGAAATTATTATAAGGGATCATCTTATTTACTACCGTCATTCTAAGTAAACAAGATGCATAAACATAATAAACATCACATGCAATTATATAAAGTAGTGACATGATATGGCCAATATCATATAGCTCCTTTGATCTTCATCTTCGGGCTCCATGATCATCTTGTCACCGCATGACACCATGATCTCCATCATCGTGTCTCCATGAAGTTGCTAGCCAACTATTACTTCTACTACTATGGCTAACACGTTTAGCAATAAAGTAAAGTAATTTACATGGCGTTGAATCCATGACTCGCAGGTCATACAATAATTAAGACAACTCCTATGGCTCCTGCCGGTTGTCATACTCATCGACATGCAAGTCGTGATTCCTATTACAAGAACATGATTTCATACATCACAATTCATCATTCATCACAACTTCTGACCATATCACATCACATGACAATTGCTGCAAAAACAAGTTAGACGCCCTCTAATTGTTGTTGCATCTTTACGTGGCTGCAATTGGGTTCTAGCAAGAACGCTTTTCTTACCTCACGAATAACCACAACGTGATTTTGTCAACTTCTATTTACCCTTCATAAGGACCCTTTTCATCTAATCCGCCCAACTAAAGTAGGAGAGACAGACACCGCTAGCCACCTTATGCAACTAGTGCATGTCACCGGTGGAACCTGTCTCACGAAGCGCACGTAAGGTCGGTCCGGGCCGCTTCATCCCACAATACCGCTGAAGCAAGAAAAGACTAGTAGCGGCAAGCAAGTTGACAAGATCTACGCCCACAACAAAATTGTGTTCTACTCGTGCAATAGAGAACTATGCATAGACCTAGCTCATGATGCCACTGTTGGGGAACGTTGCAAAAAATTAAATTTTTTCCTACGCTTTCACCAAGATCCATATATGAGTTCATCTAAGCCACGAGTCATGGGCGAGAGATTGCATCTACATACCACTTGTAGATCGCGTGCGGAAGCGTTCACTAGAACGTGGATGATGGAGTCGTACTCGCCGTGATCCAAATCACCGATGACCGAGTGCCGAACGGACGGCACCTCCGCGTTCAACACACGTACGGAGCGGATGACGTCTCCTCCTTCTTGATCCAGCAAGGGGGAAGGAGAGGTTGAGGAAGATGGCTCCAGCAGCAGCATGACGGCGTGGTGTTGGTGGAGAAGCAGTACTCCGGCAGGGCTTCGCCAAGCACGTGACGGAGGAGGAGAGGTGTAGCAGGGAGAGGGAGGCGCCAAGATGCAAGGTGCGGCTGCCCCTCCTCCCCCTTTATATAGGCCCCTGGGGGTGCTGCCCTGGAGATATGATCTCCCAAGGGGGGCGGCCAAGGGGGAGGCTTGCCCCCAAGGCAAGTGGGCGCCCCACCCTAGGGTTTCCAACCCTAGGCGCAGGGGCCCAAGTGGGGCGCACCAGCCCACCAGGGGCTGGTTCCTCCCACTTCAGCCCACGGGCCCTCCGGATAGGTGGCCCCACCCGTGGACCTCGGACCCTTCCGTGGTCCCGGTACAATACCCGTAACCCCAAATTCTCCCGATGGCGAAATAGCACTTCCTATATATAATTCTTTACCTCCGGACCATTCCGAACTCCTCGTGACGTCCGGGATCTCATCCGGACTCAACAACATTCATTTTGCTGCATACTCATATTCATACAACCCTAGCGCCACCGAACCTTATGTGTAGACCCTACGGGTTCGGAGACATGCGACATGACCGAGACGGCTCTCCGATCAATAACCAACAGCGGATCTGGATACCCATGTTGACTCCACATACTCCTCGATGATCTCATCGGATGAACCACGATGTCGAGGATTCAATTAATCCCGTATTCAATTCCCTTTGTCAATCGGTATGTTATTTGCCCGAGACTCGATCGTCGGTATCCCAATACCTCGCTCAGTCTCGCACCGCAAGTCACTTTACTCGCACCGTAATGCATGATCCTGTAACCAATCACTTGGTCACTTTGAGCTCATTATGATGATGCATTACCGAGTGGGCCCAGAGATACCTCTCCGTCATACGGAGTGACAAATCCCAGCCTCGATCCGTGTCAACCCAATGACACTTTCGGAGATACCTGTAGTGCACCTTTATAGTCACCCGATTCGCCAGGACGCTTGGTACACCCAAAGCACTCTTACGGTATCCGGAGTTACACGATCTCATGGTCTAAGGAAGAGATACTTGACATTGGAAAAGCTCTAGCAAAACGAACTACACGATCTTGTGCTATGCTTAGGATTGTCTTGTCCATCACATCATTCTCCTAATGATGTGATCCCGTTATCAATGACATCCAATGTCCATAGTCGAAACCATGACTATCTATTGATCAACGAGCTAGTCAACTAGAGGCTCACTAGGGACATATTGTGGTCTATGTATTCACACGTGTATTACGATTTCCGGATAATACAATTATAGCATGAATAAAAGACAATTATCACGAACAAGGAAATATAATAATAATCCTTTTATTATTGCCTCTAGGGCATATTTCCAACACTCACGTGGTGCCGGAAAAGAAGGCCAAGAAGAAGGCCACGGGAACTCGAAGGAGTTCCCGGAGCCAGGTGTTATCGGACTCATCGTCCGATGACGCCGAGGCGGACTCCTCCCGCCAAGACGAGGAGGAGGAAGAGGCCTCTCTCTCAGCCGGGAGAGAGAAAAAGGAAGGCCGCCCCACCGGGAGGCCGGGGGGGTCCAAGAAGGGAAGGACCCTTCCTCCGGACTACACCGCCAATGACGACGACGGCGAAGAGGGGTGGGCTCCAAGGGCCAAGCCCCTGGAGAGATCGTAAGTGTCCGGACACCAGAATAACTCATGGCGCTTCATTTGTCGCACAGCATCCTATAACGCCGGATGTAACCATGCAGCCCACCCAAGGATGGGCTCGACGATTCGTTGAGCGGCTCCGTGGATTCGTCGGAGGTGAATAGCACCTCACTTCCGACCGCCTCGTCTCCTCCCGCCGCGGATGACGCCGGGGTGGAGTCCCAAAAGGGGCCCAGCCAGGAGGAGGTGGCTATGGAGGCACCGCAAGGCGACCTCTCGGAATCCGGGCTCAAAAGGGATAAAACCCCGAAGGGCTTCAAGTCCGGCCCTGCGCCGGACTCCGTACCGGAACCTTCAGTGGTTCCGGAGTCCGACAGGCGACCCCTTTGTGAGAAGGGCAAGACTGCGACGCCGGTGACCTCCGTCCAACCGGAGGCACCGGATGATTTGATGGAGGCGCTTAACGGCGCTTCCATCAATGAGGAGCACCGCACTGTTATGAGTGTGGTGATCCAGAAGGTTCAGTCCGCCAAGAGCGGGCTGACTGAAGCCTGCGCCAGCCTTCTAACAGGCTTTGAGGTATGTATAAAAATATTACCGCACAGATAGTAGCCCCTGATGCTCAGTTTGGTGTTCGGAAAGAAAAAGCCGAACTGAGGATCTAAAAAAATATACGCAGGAGTCTAAGATAAGTATGTCAATATGGGAATGCAGGATGCGCTGCTGACCTCTGCCGCACTGACTGCGGAGGTTGGTGCATTGAAGCAGAGCCTCGAGTAGTCCGAGAACGAGCTCGGACTTGCCAAAAAGCAGCTCGAGGACAAGGAAGGTAAGTAATACCTTATGGGAGTATTTAAAAGATGTGTTTGCAAAAAATGACAGCAATAACATGAATATTGCAGGGGCCACGAACGAGGTGGCGACCCTGAAGGAGGCGGTGTCCCGGGCCGAAAGCAATGCGGCCGCAGAGCGCACCGAGCGAGAAAAGCAGGAGGCGCTGGTGGCGGAGGTGCGGCAAGAGCTCCAGGCTCTCGTGGAAAAGCACGAGAGTTTGGAGCGTGAATCAAAGACTCGGGAGTCCGAGCTCGCCACGGCCCTTGAGAGCGCCAAGGCCGCTAAGGCCGAAGCCCAAAAAGCCCTCCAGGAGATTGAGGCGAAGAAGAAGATAGCGACCGGTAAGGCATTCTATATGCAAAGCAAGCATGTGAAAGTGAATTATCTGTTACTTACCCGAATCCGGAGCTCTCCAAGAGCATTCGCAGATCTGCCTCAAGATGTGGCTGATGCTGCCGCATTCTACCGAGCCGAGGAGGGAGCTCGACGGAGAAGGTGTTCTGTCTCAAGATCTTTGAGGCGGACATCCGATGTTTTGCGACCAGTTGAAGCAACTGGTCGAGCTCCATAAGGTGGCCGAACAGGCCATGAGGGGCCTCATAGTTCGGCTGTGGCCGAAGGAAGCCATGCCTGGGAGCTACTTCGGGATGGTGAGGCGGCTGATGGACGCCTGTCCATGGGTTGAAGTCATCAAGCGCTCCGTCTTCATCGAAGGTGCCCGTAGGGCCCTTGCCCTTGCTAAGGTGCAATGGGGCAAGATGGACGCTGATAAGCTTGTGAAGGACGGACCACCACCGAAGAAGGAGCATCGAAAGCCTGAAATGTATTATGAGGGCGTCCTGAAGGGTGCCTGCCTTATAGCGGATGAATGCTCCAAAGATATAATTTTTTAGTAGACTCGCATTTGTTATCCTGTACGCTGAAAACTTGTTCATATGCGCTAAGCAACACTTTTTAATTTAAAATATTACCTTCTGTGCGGCCGTGTATTAAATTTGAGAGATGGCGAGTCGTTGGCTTCAGCCCCCATGCCACGAGTGCTGGGGTGTTCGGGATGAACTTGAGCGCTCTTGTTCCCATTCTTAGGTCCTTCGAGGGAGGCGCTCAACGCAACGAACAAGGCAACCGGACTATAATGCTTGAACACTCTCACTTAGCCATAGAATTCTATAATTTTAAATTTCGGCGAAGCCCCTGGTATTCGGAAGACCGAGTTCGGGGCGCTATCCACGCCTAGGCCGGACAATGCCGACTCCTCGCTCTAAGCGGCATAAGTCTTTAGGGACTCGAAAACCTCTCGAACAGCGACCAGCTCTCGCCCTATCATGACGGTCAGTTTTAGCTTTCTCCACTGAGGTGCTTAACCCAGCTCAACCGGGGCACAATCGTAGTGGTTCTCCCAGCGCTACCTTAGCCGATATAACGGAACGTAAGGTACCAAAACATGGGAGCCGGGCAAACCCAACTATTGACCCAAGACATGATTCGGAGCCGATGCATATAATGCTATAAGTTCGGGGTGCCGCACTTGTGAAAGTGTTCGGACTTATCACACCATGTTATGGGGTACTTAAGCCCCTGGTGTATTGCCCGTACCAAAGTGTACGGTTGCACAATGTCATAAATGAACATATATATATATATATATATATATATAGGAAAAATCCATCCTACCACCCGGTGGTAGTTACCCCATATGTCTCATATACTATCATGTGGTACTATATATACTACTTTATTATTTTAATATATTCGTATAATATATCTAAGATATTTCAAAACAAGTTACATGAAAAAATTGCATATGAGCCCATAGTTTTTGTTATATTTGTGAAATACGTACATATTTGTACTTAAAAAAGAGCATACTCATAACATGATATATACTACCTAAAAATTAGTATATATACTACCTAATCATTGTTATATACTACATACTACACGTACATACTCTTGATTTTGACAGATATTACATACAACATACATAACGCAAGTGGTGGTAACTACCACTGCTTGTAGGAAACATTTGTCCTATATATATAGTGATGCTATTCATCATCCAGGGTGCAGAATAAGTTATTCTTCACCCGAGGTAATCTTACAATCGTTTCATAATTAAATTACGTTTGGAATTCAAATAGTTACATTCCTATTGATTCACTACGTAAAATTTTGCATAAGAAAATAAAAATATAGGTCATAAGACAAGAAAATTTACAGTTTATGTGTATTTTACACTATGTTTTACGCTTGTAATTTTACATAACATAAAATATTTTTACGATGATTATATATTTTCTTACAGTCTCTTTTTACATCGGAAATAAAACAAAACTTACGTAACGTAAAATTACGATGCATTGATGGTAAAATAAAGGGGATGAAGAATAACTATTCCTCACCCAGGGTGACGAATAGTCAATCCCTATATAGTGATGCTATTCATCATCCAGGGCAGCATATATATATATATATATATATATATATATATATATATATATATATATATATATATATATATATATATATATAAGGGAAATCAATAATAGGCAGAAGCTATATATTGTTTATTCAAAAGGGCTGCTGTAAGAGCAGAACGATACAAATAGTGCGATAAGCAAGGGACGGGACTTTTAACATGTCTCCCTCCAGGGGTAAGCCGCGGGATGTTGTGTAAAACAGATATATTGCTCGTAAAAGAGACCACCTGGACACTCGACGTAGCTTTCTGCTTCCCTGGCTTTTGCACCGTGTGTTTGGTGATTCTAATGCCGGACAGGGCTTCGTGAGAACGGAGTCCTGAAAGTAAAAAGAAAGAGAAAAAAGAATGACACAATCGGGAGCCCCTTGTGTGGTTGAGCCACATTCTGGGCATGCCGTGATTGTGTCCCTTCCCCTATGCCCATGATATTTCCAGAGCGTAATTATGTACGCGTAATACTAGTTTCGCGATTTCGCGAGGGCTGGGGCTTGGGCCGCATTGCTATGCGTGCTCGGAACGTTCCAGGCGGTCTTGTTGTAGGTTATTCCGGGCGCGCTTGACGGTGTCCGGACATTTAATAGCCGGACTTGAGAATTGCATTAAGAGGCTACTTTGCACTTCCGCCGCGAGGGCCGCCGTATGCTCCTCCGTCCGGAGAGAGCGTTCGGTGTTTCCATTGACCGTAATGACTCCTCGAGGACCTGTCATCTTGAGCTTGAGATATGCGTAGTGCGGCACCGCATTGAACTTTGCACATGCGGTTCGTCCGAGCAAAGCATGATAGCCGCTGAACGGGACTATGTCAAGATTAACTCCTCGCCCGAAGTTATCCGGGATCCAAGACCACTTCAAGTGTAATCGAGCATGTACATTGGCCTCTACACTGGTATGACGCCTTTGAAGGTCGCCTTTGTGGGTTTAATCCTTGATGGGTCTATGCCCATTTTGCGACTTGTATCCCGATAAAGCAGGTTCAGGCTCTTTGCCGCCGTCCATTAGGACTATAGTGAGGTGAAATCCGTCAATGATTGGGTCTAGAACCAATGCGCGAATCCGCCATGGCGGATGCTAGTGGGTGGGCCCTTCGATCAAAAGTGATCGGGCAGGAAGACCACGGGTTGAACTTTGGGGCGATCGCTCCATCGCCAGATACGCCCTTTAGTGCACGCTTCCGCTCCCTTTTGGGTATGTGGGTTGCGATATCATGTTCATCGTCCGCACTTGCGAAGCCCTTCATCCTCTATTATTCGTGGCCGGGCTCCTCCTCGTCATTGCTATGCAACCCTTGTCATTGTTTTCGGCATTTAACTTGCTCGCTGCTTGAACACCCAACAATCCCTGTTGGTGTGATTGGCTGGCTTTTCGGGGGTGCCATGTATCTGGCACGAGCGATCGAGTATTCGGTCCAAATTGGACGGGCCCGGAGTATTTCTTTTAAATGGCTTTTTCCGCTGACCGGGTTTATAGCCTCTGAATCCGGCATTGACTATCGTATCCTCAGCATTATCGCCGTTAATGCGGCGCTTGTGCTTGTTGCAACGTGACCTGCCACCGCTGTCCTTGGTATCCGAATTATCAGGGCTCTTGGTCATGTTGTTACTATGAGCTAGCCAGCTGTCCTCTCCCGCGCAAAGCCGGGTCATGAGTGTTGTGAGGGCTGCCATGGATTTCGCTTTTCCTATCCTAGGTGCCGCAAGCCACTCGTCATGGATGTTGTCTTTGAAGGCTGCAAGGGCCTCGCATCCGGCAATCGACGATTTGATTTTTCTTGGTTAGGAAACGTGTCCGAATTGTCCGCCGATTCTCCGCTGCTGAATTATGTGGCTTAGGTCATCGACGTCTCGTGGTCGCACATATGTGCCCTGAAATTGTCAAGGAATGCGGCTTCGTGTCTTCCCAACAACCGATTGACTCTCTTTGGCAAGCTGTTAAGCCAATGCCGGGCTGGTCCTTTAAGCTTGAGTGGGAGGTATTTGATGGCGTGTAGATCATCACCGCGGGCCATGTGGATGTGAAGGAGATAGTCCTCGATCCAAACTGCAGGATCTGTTGTGCCATCGTATGATTCAATGTTTACGGGTTTCAAACCCTCACGGATTTGATGATCCATCACTTCATCTGTGAAGCATAGTGGGTGTGTGGCGCCTCAGATAATATATCATGACGCAGCTCAAATGAGCTTTGTTCATCGTGTTCGCCCGCCGGTTGCCATATCCGCGTGGCGGTTATCGCCACGTGTCGTGGGCGCCCACGTGATCCATAGATCGATCTTGTTCCGCCTTGCCTTGTCCTCCAATATATCTCGCAGGTCCGGCGATTTCCCGCTTTTGTATTTTTGAGCGACAACGGGTGCAGCTTGAATTGAGGGTCGAGAGGCCTCTGTCATCGCTGCCACGAGGTGGCCGGTCAGCCATATCATGCACCGTGATGTAGGTTTAGGTGCTTCCTCCTCTAATCGGGTAGAAGCTCCGCCTTGGGTAGCTCTTGAGGGCGCCGAGTTCATACTCTTCGCCGCAAGGACTTCATCCATCTGTCTCATGAGCAAATCTTGGTCAGCTCTAAGTCGTTGCGCTTGTTCTTGAGGCTGCTTGTCGTGGCTATGAGCCTGCGCCTCAAACGCCTTGTTCGACAGATCCTCGGCATGACAAATTGCTGTCGCCGAGGCTTGCCTCATCTTCGAGGGAGGCATGTAATTATCATCCTCTACCTCTTTTCTGCCGCTCTCTCATGAGGGCTGGCTTCTCCATCCTCCCGCGCTGAATCTTGCCGGAGGGGTTGTCTTCGCACCGTCCGGTGTTATTATCTCCGTGGCCGGAATCGCCGCTTTTGTTGTGGCGGATTTAGAGCGCGCCACGACGCCGGGCGCTTAGGCTGTTTCTTGAGGGGTCATCCTCCGCTGTTCCATCGCCATTCTATCTTTTGGGATGTCCACCATGTATATATCATATGACGAGGTGGCCTTCCGAAGGCCCTCGTGGTCGCTGGTTCTTGGTCGCCTCCTGCATCGCCGCCCATACCGCCGATGTCTTCGGAGTCGAATTCGAGCATGTCGGTTAAATCATCGACAGTGGCTACAAAGTGGATGGTGGGCGGGCTTTGAGTTTCTTTGTCGTCCGCATCCCAACCTTCCTAACCATAATCCGGTCAGGGCTCTCCTGATAAAGAGAGAGACTTTAGCGAATTCAGAATGTCGCCAAAAGGCGAGTGCTGAACGATGTCCGTGGCAGTGAATTCCATGATCGGCGCCCAATCGGATTCGATTGGCAGGGGCGCGGAAGGCTCGGAGTCCGGAGAGGAGTCCGGCGCCTTGAGTCACGAAGCCGCAGGATGGGTAGGTGTATGGCTCAATCGCCGTGGAGATCGCAGCCCCGAGGCGTGTCCAGCCACCCATCCTCGATCGGCGCGGTCGGCTCCGGAAGCTAAAGGTCGGAGCGAACTCGTGCAGCCTCCAGACACCGCCCGCGGCAGAGATAGATCATGCCCTTGGGACAAAGGCGCGCTTTGGCGTGGCTCGAACCCGTCGAAGATCAAATCTCCACGGATGTCACCGTAGTTCAAACTTCCAAATCTGACCGATGGCTGGGGCATAGCTTTCAATCTGCTCCAGATGGCTGCTTAATTGGCCCGCAGTGCAAAGCCGCTGAATACGAAGATCTGTCCGGGGAGAAAAGTCTCACCCTGGAGCGCATCGTTGTTGATGATCGGAGGAGCCATCGGGCCTAAAGACGACGACACAGAGGAACTATCTATGAAAGCACCAATGTCGGTGTCAAAACCGACGGATCTTGGGTAGGGGTTCCTGAACTGTGCGTCTAGGCGGATGGTAACAGGAGACAAGGGACACGATGTTTTTACCCAGGTTCGGGCCCTCTCGATGGAGGTAAAACCCTACTCCTGCTTGATTAATATTGATGATATGGGTAGTACAAGAGTAGATCTACCGCGAGATCAGAGAGGCTAAACCCTAGAAGCTAGCCTATGGTATGATTGTTGTTCATCCTATGGACTAAAACCCTCCGGTTTATATAGGCACCAAATAGGGTTAGGGTTACACAGAGTCGGTTACAATGGTAGGAGATCTACATATCCGTATTGCCAGGCTTGCCTTCCACGCCAAGGAAAGTCCCATCCGGACACGGGACGAAGTCTTCAATCTTGTATCTTCATAGTCCAGGAGTCCGGCCAAAGGTCATAGTCCGGCTATTCGGACACCCCCTAATCCAGGACTCCCTCGGTAGCCCTTGAACCAGGCTTCAATGACGACGAGTCTGGTGCGCGGTCTTGTCTTCGGCATTGCAGGGTGGGTTCCTCCTTCGAGTACTCCAAAGTGGTCATCGAACATGTAGACCGTGTCCGAATCTGCAAGATGATCTTCGTATGGTATAGATCTGATTTGCTGGCAATCTTTGTGCCTCGCGCCCTTGTATCGGGGCTTGGTCCAGCGTGAACCGATGTTTCCTGCCCCACAACGACTCATGTTGCGAGGCGGCTTTATTGGCACGTCCCGTCGAGGCAGAGATCGTGTTCCTCTTATTACGGGATTTTCCATCAATATGAGCACGCGTGACCCCGCGACGGCTGTTGGTATAACCCGTGTGTTTTTAGATAAGCCTCAAACGGTCACACCGGGGACTCTTGATATTCACCCTCTTTATAAAGGGGTCGGGACCTACGCCTCTTGTTTCACCTTCATCGCGCTTTCTCGCACCTCGAAGTTCTAACACCAAACCTAAGCTCCACCCTCCGAATCCTCCAATATGTCCGGATCTGACCTCAAGGCCGTGGGTGGCCTCCTCGATTGAAGAGAAGGACATTGCAAAGCTTAGGGAGGTCGGATACTTGACCGCAGATATCCAGCACAGGCTCCCTGCTCCAGGGCAGGTCATCCCTACACCGGAGACCAACGAGTGTGTCGTTTTCGTCCCACACTTCCTCCACGGTCTGGGTTTCGCCCTCGATCCCTTCGTGAGGGGGATCATGTTCTATTATGGGTTGGATTTTCACGATCTGGCTCCCGACGCTATCCTCCATATCTCATCGTTTATTATCGTGTGCGAGGCTTTTCTCCATGTCACCCCACAGTTCGGCTTATGGCTCAAGACCTTCAATGGGACGCCGAAGATGATCGAGGGGTGACATGTGGAGTGCGGGGGTGCCGTAATAAGCAGGAACAGCGATGCCCCGTCGCCAGAGGGTTCTTTCCCAGAAGTATCCGATGTATGGCAGCGGAGGTGGTTCTATGTCACGGCTCCCAGAGGCACAAAGTGGGCGGCTGCCCCCGAGTTTCGCTTCGCCCTCCGTCACAACAACCCGCGCCTTGGACGGACGTAGGGCGGAATTGGGGACCCGCTGGTGATATTTCAGTACTGCAGAATCGCCTCCGGGAGCTTCTTCCAAGGGACATTAATCTTGTTAGCATAATGCAAGTGATGTTGATCCGGCGGATGTTGCCGTGCCAACGCCAGCCCCTCCGGATGTGGGAGTTCAATCCGGAGGGTCCACGGACCGTCAAGCACTTCTTCGGCCTGAAGCTCGAAGAGATGTGCAAATTATTCTTCGGACGGAAAGTAAAGTGTCCGGACACCACCGAGGATGCGGGCCTAAGCTGCAATCGCCTATATACCCAAGTAAGTAGCTTCGATGCCGGACACCCTGTTTTGTATTTGTCACGATTGTTTGTTCTGAAAATCATCCGTGGCCAGGAATGGCTCAGCAAGGCAGAGAGAATCAGGTGTCCGGCGCCACTTCCCGAGGGCTCGCCTGGCCCCGCCATGGCCAAGATGCTCGACCGGGTGCTCAGCGGAATGCCCTCGGGGAAAGACAAGGGGAGGAATGAAGCAACCGAACCCCACGTGCTACGCATCCGAACCGGGGGAATTGTTACCTCCCTCAAGGAGGATAGTCGGGAAGGGGAGGCTAAGGCCTCCTCCCCGCGCGGGAAGAAGAGGGCTGCTTCCAAAGACTCGGAGATGGAGATGCCCAAACCAGGGAAAAAGATAACACCAGGGGGCTCTGCCCCAACGGGCACCCTCACCGCATCGTGCCCACCAACGGGCCAGCCCTCCACCGAGCTGTAAGTTAATTTTTAATTCGAAGGTACTGCGTTCCTCCTAGATCAATAACCAGGATTCGTCTTTCACAGTCCGGCTAGCAGCCCTTCTCAACAGAATTCGTCTTCGGGGGACCTTCCTCCAGAGATGATGGAGAGCGAGTCCCCACCTACCTCTCCGGCTCGCGAAGCGGGCGACGCCGAAGTGTCGTCACAGAGGAGTCCAGATCTGTCGAAGCCGGAGGCCATATGCCACCGCCTCGAGCTCGAGCGCTTGGCTCCCGCGAGGGCGATGGGAAGGGTCCGACAGTTTGATGTCCGCCGGACGTCGACGGGCCTACTGGAGCGAGCTGCACTCTCGGAGGAGCACCGCTCATTAATGAGCGCGGTGCTCAAGAAGATTTCATCCGCTACAAGCGGTTTGAATGAAGCATTTGCAAGTCTGCTCAGAGGCTTTGAGGTATGTAGCAAAGAATACACTATTTTTGGCTGTGAGGTACGCGTTAGGTGTGCTCCATATAGATAGTAGCCCCTGAGACTCTGGTTGCCCGCCCTAGGGGGCAAACGGGGGATCATAAATCAATGATTGCGCTATAGATATGTGCAGGTACAGGTGAGTCTGGCCGCCGACCAGCCCGTGGAAGTTTCCGAACTAACTAGGCAGATTCGATCGATTGATGCCGATATCACGCTGGTGAACGAGCGGCTAGACAAGTCACAAGGTACGTGCTCTGCCTTCCTTTGTATAGGAAAATATGGAGGCGACATGATATTAATGTGATATGTTTGGACTGCAGATGGTGCTGCTGCCATGGTGGCCCTGAGGGTAGAACTTGTCCAAGCCAAGGAACAAGCTCAGGTTAGCAATGCGTCTGCCCTAAAGGCGGCCGAGGAACTGAGAGCCGAATAGGCTGCTCATCGCCGAAGCAAGGAAAAGATGGCCAAGATGGCTATTGAATTAAAAAATGCCGCTGACCGGTATGAGCTCCTTGAAAAGGAGCATAAGGATAGCTTGGCCGAGCTTGACAAGGCACGCAATGCCACCAAGGAAATACAGAACAAGCTCAGGGGTGCGCGGGAGGATCTTCAACAGGCCGGTAAAATCATGGCTGGAGGTTCCTACTTGCCGCGGACGAAGTTTTTCGATCCGAAGTACACTCCCCTGGATGGGCGTTGGAGTCCTGCGGACGCGTATGCGGATTTGGCGACGAGTACGGCTGACGCTGCCAAGTTCTTCGAGGGTCAGGGTGATAAGGAGGTGGAGAAGCTTTTCTGGTCGCAATTCAATGCTCCCACTCGCCCGCTGCCATTAAATGACAAGATGGCTGCTGTAGCGGAGCTTCACAGGCTGTCCGGTCTTGCAATGCGGTCTGTGATAGACCATCTTTGTCCGGAAGGGCTTAAGCCGGACAGTTACTTTGGCTTGGTGCAGCAATTCCTTGGGGTCGTGCCTCGGATCGATGCCATGAGGAGGTCAAGGCATAGAGGCTGCACGGATGGCTCTTGCCAGCGTTAAAGCCTATTGGACGGATAAGGAGGCCAATATTATAGCGACCCAAGATCCGCAGGGGCCAGATCCGCCGAGCACTACTTGGTGCAGGTCACAGAAGGTGCCCGCCTAATAGAGGCGCAGTGCTCGAAGAATGTCTTATTCGAGTGATGAGTCGAATCATTGTAAAAAACAATGTTAGTTTGGTTATAAGGCTATATTTATACTTTTTGCCCGAAAGTATTATTGTGTCCCCTGTGTGGCCGTTTACATATATATATATATATATATATATATATATATATATATATATATATATATATATATATATGAATGTTTAATCCGAAAGATAGCAATCATCACGCCCAATATGCTACCCTATCCAAAAGGAACTCAAGGTCCCATCAAGGATAGACCCATATTGAAACGCTTTTGCAAGGTGGATATCATTACATCAACATTACATAATACATGGGGATACATACAAAAGGGGATACAATGCTACGAATACAACAATACATCATCCATAAGATCAACATCCGACTACGGATGAAACACAAACAAGCTCAAACGACATCCACCACGCTAGCCCAGGCTGCCGACCGGAACCTATCCCCGATCAAGAAGAAGCAGAGGAAGAACTCCAAAACAAGTAAACATCGCTCTCGCCATGATCATCGCAAAACCTGTACCTGCAACTGTTGTTGTAGTAATCAGGAGCCACGAGGACTCAAAGAATCCCATTACCATGGGTATCAAGACTAGCAAAGCTTAATGGGTAAGGAAGGGTAAAGTGGTGAGGTTGCAGCAGCGACTAAGCATGTATGGTGGCTAACATACGCAAATGAGAGCGAGAAGAGAAACAAAGGAACGGTCATCAACTAGCAATGATCAAGAAGTGATCCTGAACTCCTTCTTACGTCAGACATAACCCAGAAACCGTGTTCTCCTCTCGATCCACCCCGAAAAGAGACACTCACGGTTACGCACACGGTTGGTGTATTTTAGAAGAGTTTACTTCAAGTTTACTACAACCGGATATTAACAAATTCCCATCTGCCACATAACCGCTGGCACGGCTCTCGAAAGTTTATACCTGCGCAGGTGTCCCAACTTAGCCCATGATAAGCTCTCGCGATCAACGAAAGATATTCCTTCTCCGGGAAGACCCGATCAGTCTCGGTATCCCGGCTTACAAGACATTTCGACAATGGTAAAACAAGACCAGCAAGACCTCCCGGCGTGCTAACACCACGATAGTAGCCGCCAGAACTTCGCCTCGTGCCACGACCGGATGAGCAGTCCGCATAACTAAAACCAGGCCTCGAAGTTTCCCGAGGAGGCGCCGAAAGGGTTCTAGTTCGGACCAACACTTAGACAAGCATTGGCCCGGGGGGGCTAAAATAAAGATGACCCTTGGGTTAATTACTCCCAAGGGAAAGGTATAGGTGGTAGGCAAATGTTAAAACCAATGTTGGGCCTTGCTGGAGGAGTTTTATTCAAAGCGAACTGTCAAGGGGGTCCCATAAATCACCCAACCGCGTTAGGGACGCAAAAATCCGGGAACATAATACCGATATGACGGAAACTAGGGCGGCAAGAGTGGAACAAAACACCAGGCATAAGGCCGAGCCTTTCACCCTTTACCAAGTATATAGATGCATTAATTAAATAAGAGATATTGTGATATCCCAACATAATCCTGTCCACCATGGAGCAAACTTCAACTTCACCTGCAACTAGCAATGCTATAAGAGGGATGAGCAAAGCGGTAACATAGCCAAGCAAAGGTTTGCTAGGAAGGGTGTCAAAGGTTAGAGGTTCATGGCAATTTGGGAGGCTTGCGGAGCAAAAGATAGGTAACGCAGCATAGCGATAGAACGAAGCAACTAGCATAGCAATGATAGTAATGAGATCCAGGGTAGCGATCATCTTGCCTGAAATCCCGCTAGGAAGAAGAACGAGTCCATGAAGAAGATGAAGCCACGAAGACGAACCAAGCGTGAGATTTAACTAATCCTCACGATCGCAACGAAACGGGAACTATCGAGAAGAAGCACACAACATGGTAAACACACCAGACATGGACAAGACAAGATACACAACAAACATGATGCATGACAAATCTAGATGAGGCTACTCATGGCAAGAGATGATGCAAACAAGAGCAACACATCAAGGCAAGTTTAAATGAGGCCGGGAACAACATATAACTAATCCGGTAAGTCCTCATATGCATATTTCGAAATTGGTCCAGATCTGAATAAACCTTATGTTCAAGTTGTTAAACAGCAAGTTAAGATGCACCAAAATGATCTACACGAGATTCTAGTCAAGTTACATATAAAGTTCATTAAATTCGGAGCTACGGCCTAGAAGATATGAGCAAAACAAGATAAGCATGGCATTGATACAAAATGCATCCAAACATCACGCAAACACCTCAAAACAAGGATGCAACATGATAATATGAAACTACATGAAAAATGAAGCAAGTTCCATATAGAGCACACTCAAAACGGAGCAACGGTTCAACACATACACTCTATACAAGTTTAAAGGACAAGCTGTCCAAAACAGCAACTAGGCATATTGCAAGCATCAAAACAATATGCTACAGCATCTCAACGTGAAAATAAAAGGCATGGGCATGATTTACAGGTAAAGCATGACAAAACATGAACACTGAGCTATCTCCAGAAATCACTAGAACATGCTCAAAATGACATGGCAAGATTGCAAATACTAACAGTTTCAGACTTTGCAGAAATAACATCAGGTTGCAATGTTTAGAGCTATCAAACAACGTGCTACAGGAACTTATCATGGTACAAAAGGCATGGCATGAATCCAATAATTGCATAGAACAAATGTCCCTTACTGACCATGAGAAAAAAGGGCACAGAAAATAAGATGGCACCCATATAAACATGGCAAATGATATGACAGATTTATACATGGCAGGAACAACAATAAGTAGGCATGTTGGTGAGCTTGAACCACTCACCACAGAGCAATACATGGCATGGCAAGTCAACCAACAGTAAGATGGCATATATATATGAAGCTAAACATGGCAAGTTCATATCATGATTGTATCACTAACAATAATCATGGCAACATTGAACTTAATGATAACAGGCTGACAGCAACATTATTTAGCAAGTTTGAGGGCAAGATAACAACAAGTTACATCAGACTATAACTGCAACAAAGGGCATGGATGGATATAACAAGACATGTATAACAAAACATCCTTAGTGAACATCTCCAGATTATACATAGAATGACTTGTAGCAGCAAGTTTACATAGCATCATAATATAGCAGATTCAGCCTAGCAAAACAGTAACAACAAGTACCCTACTTAACAAGCTTGATGCACTCACTACACAACTCACAAAAATACATGGCAAGCACCCCTGTAAAGATGGCATGATGTAGTACAAAACACATGTAGAGCTCATACTCATAAGATGCACACATCAAATGCAACAAAAATGACAAATCATCAAGTTATAACAATTCCAGCAGATTAACATCATATAGCACTTTTGCAACGAAGATTCAGGCATCAAGATGAACTCAAATGAACATGTTGCAATTGAATGAAATCAAGTACTCGTCGAGACGAACAATTTGACATATTACACGCACGAAACGGAGCAGTATGCATGGAGTTATGATGCGATGAACAGGGCATGAAAATGTCACAGATCTGGGACTTTGCCGAAAATTACCCCGCGAAAACGTGGACGGGACGGAGGGATCCGGGACGGGGGCACGCGTTTGGATCGGCGAACGGGTGGATCTCATCCACCCGGACCGGATCTGGCTCCTGCGAAGCTCCGGCGAGCTTGAGCTCCGGCGTACATGGCGTAGAGAGAGAGAGAGAGCGGTTAGAGAGAGAGAGAGAGACCGGGTGAGGTGGGGAGAAGAAGGACGGCGAGGTTGGCGGCTAACCGGAGGCGCGGGAGGCGGGTCCGGCGGGCGGTGGCGAGGGCGGCGGAGCAACGACGGCCGCGCCAGGGCGGCAACGCAGCAGCCAGACGGCGGAGGCCGAGGGCTCCGCGAGCCCATGGCGGCGGGCGAACGGGCGCCGGCTGCTGGTCCGACCGGGCCCCAGATGGGCTCAGCGGGCTGGCTGGGCTGCGACGGGCCGGCGGCGGCAGGAGGCGGCGCGCCCGTGGCAGCGCGTGATTGGGCGAGGAGCGGCGGTGCGGTTCGTCCGGCGGCGGGCGGACATGTCCGCCGGGCGAGAGGAAGGAGTAGACTAGGGTTAGGGGTGGATTCATCCGCAAATTTCGGGGGAAGGGACTCATTTATAGGTAGAGGGAGCTAGGAGAGTCTAAATGAGGTGCAGTTTTCGCCCACACGATCATGATCGAACGACCGAGAGCATTGAGGGGAGTTTTCTTGGTTTTGGGCCACTTTGAAAGGGGTGTTGGGCTGCACACAAAAGAGGCTTTTGCGGTTACCCGGTTAACCGTTGGAGTATCAAACGACCTCCAAAATACACGAAACTTGACAGGTGGTCTACTGTTGGTATACCAAGGCCGCTTGGCAAACCTTGGTCCATTCCGAGAATGTTTAATACCCGCACAAAAGAAGAGGCAAAAAGGGGGCGCCGGGAGACATAGGAGTGCCGGATTGCAAAACGGACAACGGGGAAAATGCTCGGATGCATGAGACGAACACGTATGCAAATGCGATGCACATGCCGACATGATATGAAATGCGATGATGACATGGCAAAGTGCAACACGCAAGCACATGACATGGCAAGGACGGCAAATAAGCGGCAAACACCGCGATCGAATCCGGGCGTTACACAATCGTTATTTCATCCCCACGCAGTAATGCGGGGTGTTCGCAAAAATATGCTTAACCACACTTGATCCAACGCCTTGGTCCATGAAGGAGGTGATCGCACGCGTCGAACTAGGCAACCGGACTATATAGCAGTAACACTTTCTCTTAGCCATGGAGTTCAATGTTGGGGCTACTATGTAGCCCCTGCACGCGCGCGTGTGTACATGACCAGAAACGGTCCTTCGTTAATGCGGAGGATCCTAAAGATTCCGATAAGTCTTGAGTGGTTGAACAGTCTCTCGATGTATCATGACAATCAGTTTTCGCTTTCATCGAGGTGCTCGTCCGTAATAACCAGGCACAATCGCAGTAGTTCTCCTTGGCCACCTTAGCCGATAGTAACGGAACGTAAAGGCGGCAAACCGAGAGCCGGGCAAACCCAACATTTGACCAAAGACATGATTCGAGCTGCTACATATAAGGCCAAACTCGTGACGCCAACACTCCGAGGGTATTCGGACTTTATAATAGTCGATGGGCTCAAGAATGCCCATTCGTTATAAACCCTGTTTTTTCGTGTGCGTGCATTAACTGTCGTGGCGAGATGCTAAAACGGCAGATCCTCTATGGGTATGGAACCCATGGGATGGTTAAACAACAAGAAGCAATAAAAAGGTTTACACAGGGCTTAATCTAAAAGAAACCTGTTGAACGGGCCCTCGCTGCACGCTCGCGCTTTTGTCTCCGTTGTGCAGTATCCTCGAAGGGTATCGCGCTTAACGTTGTCTCGTGGAAAAAGGAAAACTCGAGAAGAGTACAACGTAAGTATGCGGTGGATAATAAAAGTGTAAGATGTTGGCCTGCCCATAAGGTTGAGACAACTGTGGACTGTGTTAAGTATTTGTAGCCCCGGTGTCCACCATGGGATTATATATACTGTGCCTCGTTCAATTTTATCCGGCGACCGGACTCGCTCTAGCCGAAGTCTGTGGCCTTTAATGACCAGTCATGTTTTCTTATGTTGGAGGTCGCTTATAGTCCGGCCGCGAGGGCCGCCGCGTGTTCCTCAGTGTGACGAAGCGCGCCGTTAGTCCGCTTAACGGTGATGACGCCCGTGGACCGGCATCTTAAGTGTAAGCTAGCCATAGTGTGGCAATGCGCTGAAGCGGGCGAAGGCCGTTCTTCCGAGCACTACGTGATAGTCGCTTTGGAAGGGTGCGGCGATGAAGAGTAGTTCTTCGCTCGAGTTGCTCGGCGAGCGAATGTTGCCTCCAAAGGCGACGGAGCCCTCGCCGTGGGCTTCAACGCTGGTATCACCCTTCAAAGGTGGTGTTGCTTTGGTTAATTTCGATGGGTTCATCCTCATCCCGCGGATAGTGTCCTCATATATTAAATCGAGATCGCTGCCGCCGTCCATAAGGACGCGGGTGAGACGGTATCCGTCGATTATCGGGTCAAGCACCAAGGCCTTTGATCCTCCGCGCCGAATACTAGTTCGGTCATCCAAGTTATCGAAAGTGATCGGATAAGGCATCCGGTGGTTAGGCGTGAGTACGATGGGCTCTATATCGAGCGCGTCTCAATGCGCGTGTTCGTGCCTCCTCATGGATGTGTGAGTCGCGTGGATCATGTTAACTGTTTTAACCTCTGGCGGGAATTTTTTCTGTCCTTCAGTGTTCGGCTGGCGAGTTCATCCTTGTCTTCACTTGGTGTTTCCCTTTCCTTGTGTTCGGCATTTAATTTGCCGGCCTGCTTGAAGACCCAGCACTCTCTGTGCATGTGGTTTGCAGGTTTGTAAGGGGTGCCATGAATTTGGCATAGTCTATCTAGGACTCTATTCAGACCGGACGGTCCCTCTTTGCTGCCTTTAGATGGCTTTTTTTGCTGATTAGGTCAAGAGCCCCTGAATCCGGCATTAACCGTCGTGTTATCCGGGCTCTCTTCCTTGTTTTGGCGTTTGTTTTTATGACGCCGTGGCTTCCCGTTGCCATCCCTTATTTCGGATGTGCTGGGGTCGCTGGTGCCTTTACGGGCTAGCCAGCTATCTTCTCCCCCTTAAAAGCAGGTCATAAGGCTTGTTAGGGCTGCCATTGTCCTTGGTTTTTCTTGGCTGAGGTGTCTGGCGAGCCACTCATCCCGGATGCTGTGTTTGAATGCTGCTAAGGCTTCGGCATCCGGACAGTCAAAAATTTGATTCTTCTTAGTGAGGAATCTGTTCCAAAACTTGCGGGCGGATTCTCTGGGCTGTTCGACTATGTGACTTAAGTCGTCAGCATCCGGAGGCCGGACATAGGTCCCTTGAAAGTTGGCCCTGAAAGCATCCTCGAGTTCCTCCCAGCTCCCAATTGAATTTTCGGGAGGCCTTTCAACCAAAGGCCGAGCTGGTCCTTCAGCTTGAGGGGAGGTATTTGATGGCGTGAAGGTCATCCCCACGAGCCATTTGTATGTGTAGGATAAAGTCCTCGATCCGCACTTCAGGTCATCTGCTCCATCGATGCCTTTATGTTCACAGTTTAAAGCCCTGTGGGAATTCGTGGTCCAAGATTCATCGGTAAAGCACGGGGGTGAGTAGCCCTCTCAGATCCGGACGTCTTTGTGGCATGTCGTCGGCTGTTGTTGTGTCCGGTCTTTATTCCGGACTGGTATTCGATTAGGCGAATCGCTTTTGGCGATCGTAGTCCTTCGCCGGGTGCGCCTTTGATCCATACATGGACCTGGCCGCTCCAGCTTTCTTATTCAGGTGTTCATGTGAATCGGTAGCCGCTTTGTTGCGGTTATGAAGTGGTACAACTTCGTCGTCGAATTCTGGCAGTAGCTTGCGTTTTGGATAGCTCTTTGTATGGCGATCATCGCCGTATCTTTCTTCAGTGTCTAGCACTTTATAACATCTACGGTTAAGCGTTTCCTGTGCGGCCTTAAGTCGTTGCTTCTGCTTCTTTAGACTTCTTTTGGTGGCCATAAGCTTTCTATGGAGGTTATCTCGTTCCACGTGTTTTTCCGGGATTGCATCATTATCTGGACCGTTTTCCTGAGCTGGTTCGTTTTGATGATCTTGTCCGTCAGGATCATTGTCTTTGGGCGTCTGCTCCGAACTGTGTTCAGGGTGACCTGGTTCGTCCTGCTCCATCGCTGGGTCCGTATGGTCGTTGTTGCCTTCGGATTTGATTGTATTATCGATCCTTCTGGCGCTTTTGTCACTAGTTTTACTGTTGCTGGACTTAGAACGACGTATGCGCCGTCGCTTTGGCTTTTGTCCAGGGGTTTTATCGTTCGGATTGTCGCCTTTGTCCTCTTTGGGTGTATCCACCATGTATACGTCGTGTGACAAGGGGGAAGTACGGCGCCCCATAGATTCCACATCTTCTCCTGCATCGTCGTCCATACCATCGATGTCTTCGGAGTCGAAGTTAGGCACGTCGGTTAAATCGTCGACCGTGGCTATGAAGTGGGTGGTGGGTGGGCAACGAATTTCTTCATCGCCTGCTTCCCACTCGAACCGGGCGTTGTTTGGCCCGGAAATTTCTGTCAAAAGTGAGAGTTTTCAACGAGTTCAGCATGTCGCCAAAGGGCGAATGCCGAAAAATGTCCGCGGCGGTGAATTCCATTACCGGAGCCCAACCTGGCTCAACCGGTTCGGGAGTGCACGGGCCGGACTCAACATCCGGATACGAATCCGGGGGTCCGGAGTCATAGGCCACCACAGAGGTAAGGCCCGTGTTTGGCTCCAACGCCGATGAGTGTGCGACCTGCGGGGCGGGGTCCAGCCCTACGTCCTCAGGCAACGCAGCATGCTTCGGATTTAGGTCCGAGGCTAATGCGGGGGTGATACCCCGAGCTTTGTCCGACATCAGGTCTAAGCCGTGCTCGTCGTGACTGTCCGATATCATGTTATTGGCGATGGTTGAAGGAGACATCGAGCCCAGTAGCGACGACACAGAGGAACTCTCAATGAAAGCACCAATGTCAGTGTCAAAACCGGCGGATCTTGGGTAGGGGGTCCCGATCTGTGCGTCGGTGATGGTAACAGGAAGCAAGGGACACAGATGTTTACCTGTGTTCGGCCCTCTCGATGGAGGTAAAACCCTACTTCCTGCTTGATTAATATTGATGATATGGGTAGTACAAGAGTAGATCTTCCACGTGATCGTAGAGGCTAAACCCTAAGAGCTAGCCTATGATGGTATGATTGTAATTGTGATCGGCCTTCTAAGGACCATCCTCTCCGGTTTATATAGGCACCGGAGAGGGCTAGGGTTTACATGGAGTCGGTTACAAGGAAGGAAATATAATATCCGGATCGCCAAGCTTGCCTTCCACGCCAAGGAAAGTCCCATCCGGACACGGGCCAAAGTCTTGAGTCTTGTATCTTCACGCTTCAATAGTCCGGACGTCGTACACAGTCCGGCAGTCCGGATACCCCTAATCCAGACTCCTCACCCCTGTTCATCCGAGTCAACGCCATCGCCACTGCTCATCCACCCCCCGCAATGCTCACTGCTCATCCAATCGATCGGCTTGATTAGCAGCGATGGCGAAGAATCGCCCATCAGTTCGATTAACACCATCGATCGATCGCTCGGGTTCGATGAAGCGTAGCCCTACGATTGCAATCGCTCGGGTTCAGCTAGAGCCCAACGCCTCGCTCGAGTTCAGTTAGAGCCAACGCCTCGCACGTGTACGTGAGAAACGCGCATGGCTTGGCCCCCGACCTCACCATAACCAGCAACTCCCCGAAACTTTCCTCCCCCTTGCTTCTACCACGGTTTTTTCCATCATGGACGACCCAAAGAATGTCATGCAGCTGCGTCTCCGGCCCGCCCAGGACGAAAAGCCCATTTTCTGTCATGATTTTTTGTCATAGAAGTAGGAGCCCACCACATCTATGATGATACCAGGTTTTTTCACAATTATCGTCATAGAAGTGTCATATGTATGACAGAAAAAAAATTCGTTCGGCCCAAAATGTCATGGATGTGTCTTTTTTTTGTAGTGCTAGTTCTTCTAAAAAGAAGAAAAAGAATAACAATAGGACTTTGCATGCTTCTAGTGAACCTACTGTAGACACACCTGAGAATCCCAATGATATTTCTATCTCTGATGCTGAAACACAATCAGGTGATGAACATGAACCTAGTGATAATGTTAATGATAATGTTCATGTTGATGCTCAACCTAGTAAAAACAACGATGTAGATATTGAACCTGGTGTTGATCTTGATAACCCACAATTAAAGAATCAATGTTATGATAAGAGAGATTTTGTTGCTAGGAAGCACGGTAAAGAAAGAGAACCATGGGTTCAGAAGCCCATGCCCTTTCCTCCTAAACCATCCAAGTCAAAGGACGATGAGTACTTTGAGCGCTTTGCTGAAATGATTAGACCTATTGTCTTACGTATGCGCTTAACTGATATGCTAAAAGTAAATCCTTATGCTAAGTATATGAAGGATATCATTACAAATAAAAGAAAGATACCAGAAGCTGAAATTCCCACCATGCTTGCTAATTACACTTATAAGGGTGGAATACCAAAGAAACTTGGAGATCCGGGTGTACCAACTATACCATGTTCCATTAAAAGAAATTATGTTAGAACTGCTTTATGTGATCTTGGAGCCGGTGTTAGTGTTATGCCTCTCTCTTTATATCGTAGACTTGAATTGAATAAGTTGACACCTACTGAAATATCTTTGCAAATGGTTGATAAATCAACTGCAATACTTGTCGGTATTTGTGAGGATGTGCATGTTGTGGTTGCAAATGTCACTATCTTAACGGACTTTGTTATTCTTGATATTCCCGAGGACGATAGTATGTCTATTATCCTTGGTAGACCTTTTCTTAATACTGCAGGGGCTGTTATTGATTGCAACAAAGGCAATGTCACTTTTCATGTTAATGGTAATGAGCATACGGTACACTTTCCGAGGAAACAATCTCAAGTTCATAGCATCAATTCTATTGAAAAAGCTCCAACTATTATTATTGGAGGTTTTGAATTTCCTCTCCTCTTGTCAAGAAAAAGTATGATATTCTTATTGTTGGGGATTTTCATATCCCGTTGAGGTAACTTAGTGTTATTCAAATTTCTCCGGTTACGTGTTATTCGAATGAGTTTGTTAACAAGACTTGATCAACCTTGTTAGTGGATTCATTTTGATGATCACGAGATGGATGAAACTAGAAAGCACAACCTTCTGTACCAACTTTTTACTTTATGTTATTTAGAATAAATAAAGCAAAAATAGTATTATCCGTCTGTTTTCTGAATTATCCGTGCAATTAAAAAATAGTCCGAAAATATAAGTGCTCCAAATGCCCTGCAAATTTAGTATGATTTTTTTGGAATATTTGAGGATTTTAGGCACTGAAAACACTTCAGGAGGGGCAAGCACTAGGCCACGAGAGTGGAGGGCGCACCCCCCCTATAGGGCGCGCCCCCTGTCTCCTGGGCCCCTGGTGGCCCCCCTCCACTTATGCCAGCACCCACACACTTTATCTTCTACCCAAAAAAAATCCCCATCCAGCTCAAGCACGAGTTCTAGCTCGTTTTGCTGCGACTTTCGATCTCCTTGCTCAAAGCTCCATTCACAAAACTGCTTTGGGAGATTGTTGCTTGGTATGTGACTCCTCCATTGGTCCAATTAGTTTTTGTTCTAGTGCTTTACTCATTGCAAATTTTTGCTGCATAGGTGACCATGTTCTTGAGCTTGCATGTTAAAATTTTGAGGTCCCAAGCAATTCCAATGCATGATATAGGCTCTAGGCACTTGTAGGAGTAGTTGCCATTAATCTTGTTTAGTTTTATTCACTTTTATTTTGCAGTTACTAAAATTTCAGAAATTTTCAGAAAATGTTGAGGAAACTTTTGAGGGGCTCTTCTAGCCAAACCTCTCAGGAAAAACAAGCCAAAGAGAAGGAAAAAGCCAAGTATAATCTTCCTCGCTTAGCGGAAGTACGGTCGTGTGAATGGCCATGCGAAGATTTGCTTTGATCGAGACTGCAAGCCTCACCGGTTTCATCAACGACCGGATCGATCAGTATCTCTTACTCACCAATACCTTCGTGCAAAACTTTTATTATTATCCTAAGAAGTCACCGCCTGCAGTATCGTTTCATTTATATGATGAATTCAAAGAAATGTCTTTACGTCATTTTTGCGCGGTATGTAGGATACCTTATGAGGGAGAATTAGATGAACCCCATCATGAAGATGTGGGTGGATTCGTTAATACTATTGCTGTAGAGGAGCCAAAGAAGGGCTCTGAGGCAAAAGTCTCTAGCATACACTTTCCTGTTTTACGCTACTTTGCCATATTTGCTAGTAGATGCTTAATTGGTCGTGGAAATAGTGGAAATTTGAGCGTTCCTGATATTATCATTCTTCAACATGCTTTCTTGGAGACAATACTTTTAGTATGGGTGCCGTCGTTGCTAAATGGCTAGCCCTGAATCATACAAAAGGCCCCATTTTTGGAGGTATCTATGCTGCACGTCTTGCTAAATATTTTCAGTTACCCATTAGGCACCATGAGAAGGAGGAGATAAAATTGCCTCCTCACATTTTAGATTACAAGAGCATGGTAGCACACAAGTTTATTGTTGACAACGAAGAAAAGATGCTCTTGTATAAACTTAGATTTAATAAGAAACACATTGAGATTATTATTTTGCCTGGGCCTCTGTTGTTTGATTTGCTTGCAGAAAGTTTTCTCGTTATGCCGGAAGCGGTGAACAACCATCGAGCCCAAGCTTTTACTCGTAACCTGAACTGAGTGAAACCTGAATGGACCCTTATCGTGCATCATCATCCAAAGGATCCGGAGATGACCAGCCAGTGGTATCCTGATTACACCTCCCAGTACACCGGGAAGAGTAGCGGCGGTCCTTGGTACCAGAACAACTTAGGCCAAAAGCCTAAGCTTGGGAGAGTATGTATTTCTCACCGACTTTACATTCATGTTTACACACTAGTCGTCGGTGCTCACACTCTTTCATTGTATTATCCATGCTAGTTTAATTTTCTTTTTCTAGCTTTCTTCTTATGTGTTTGATAAACCTTAAGAAAAAACCAAAAAAATTAGTTAATTTAATTTCCATGCTTGTAGTAGAATTAAAATGAAAACCCAAAAAGATTTCTAGTTCTTCTTCTTACTTGTTGGGAGCTTTCCCGTGTAAATAGTTTTATTTTCTTTTCTTTCCTTTGGGGGTCGAGAAGACTATATTGAAAATGCTTAGTGGCTCTTATATGCATGATTGTTTAATTAATTTAGAGCCCATATTATCTTGTCTTCTCTCTTGAGTTGAATGCTTGCAGATTCCAGCTTAGTCCAATGCACGTGCACTATAATTATTATACACATCGTTCGGTTGTGCAAGTGAAAGGCAATAATGACGATATATGATGGACTTATTGGGATGAGAAAAGCTGGTATGAATTCAACCTCTCTTGTTTTTGTAAATATGATGAGTTCATCGTTTCTGAGTCAGCTATTATGAAGTAAACATATTTGCAATGACATTTAGAGATTATAGTTGCTTGTGCCATGCTTGATTAGCTATGAGTTATAATGTTTTACCTTGCATGCCAACATGCTATTAGAATGATTATGATGTGGTATGATGGGATGGTACCCTCCTTTGAATGAATTGAGTGACTCGACTTGGCACATGTTCACGCATGTAGTTGAATCAAATCAACATAGCCTTCATGATATTTATGTTCATGGTGGATTATATCCTACTCATGCTTGTATTCGGTGTGAATTAATTTTAATGCATGTTTATGACTGTTGTCGCTCTCACAGTTGGTCGCTTCCCAGTCTTTTGCTAGCCTTCACCTGTACTAAGCGGGAATGCTGCTTGTGCATCCAAACTCCTTAAACCCCAAAGTTGTTCCATATGAGTCCACCATACCTTCCTATATGCGGTATTTACCTGCCGTTCCAAGTAAATTTGTATGTGCCAAACTCCAAACCTTCAAATGGAATTCTGTTTTGTATGCTCGAGCAGTCATGTTACAACTAGGGCTGCCTATATCTTCCATGCTAGGTGGGTTATTCTCACAAGGAGTGGACTCGGCTCCTCATTCACGAGAAAGGGCCGGTAACCGGGATGCTCAGTCCCATGATCCAAAAAGATCAAAGCAAATAAAAATAATTAAACAAAACTCCCCCAGGGCTGTTGTATGTTGGAGGCACTCGTTGTTTCAAGCAAGCCATGGATTGATGCTTGTTGGTGGTTGGGGGAGTATAAACCTTTACCATTCCGTTTGGGAACTTCCTATAATGCATTTAGTATGGAAGATACATCCATCTCATAGTTGTTGCGTTGACAACAAAAGTATGCCGCTCAAAATGTTATTCAATCTCTATTTTAAAATCGAGCTCTGGCACCTCTACAAATCCCTGCTTCCCTCTACGAACGGCCTATCTATTTACTTTTATGTTGAGTCATCCCCCTTCTTATTAAAAGCACCAGCTGGAGAGCACATTGTCATTTGCATTCATTACTATTGGTTTATATTGGGTATGACTTGACTGGATCTCTTTTACCATGAATTACAATGTTTAGTCAGTCCTTGATCTTTAAAGGTGCTCTGCATTTATGTTTTGCGGTCTCAGAAAGGGCTAGCAAGATACCATTTCGTTATACCATGTTATGATTATTTTAAGAAAGTGTTGTCATCCGAGTTTTATTATTATGGCTCGCTAGCTGATTATGTTATTGATATGAGTAATTGTGAGACCTATGTGTTATTGTGAGTATGGTTAGTTCATAATATTTGCTTAAACTTGAATGCTGGCTTTTCATGTTACAACAACAAGAGCAAACAGAGTTTGTAAAAGTTTTTCTTTATCACTTTCAGTTTATCAACTGAATTGCTTGAGGACAAGTAAAGGTTTAAGCTTGGGGGAGTTGATACGTCTCCAACGTATATACTTTTCCAAACACTTTTGCCCTTGTTTTGGACTCTAACTTGCATGATTAGAATGAAACTAACCCGGACTGACGCTGTTTTCACCAGAAGTGCCATGATGTCGTTTTATGTGTAGAAAATAGAAGTTCTCGGAATGTCCTGAAAATCCACGGAGGCACTTCTTGGAATTAATAAGAATTTCTGGGCGAAAGAAATACACCAGGGGGCCCAGGGCACAGACACGAGACAGGGGCCCCACAGAGGGCGCACCCCTATCTCGTGGGCCCCCTGGACCTCCACCGACCTCAACTCCAACTCCATATATTCACGTTCGGGGAGAAAAAAATCAGAGAGAAAGTTTCATCGCGTTTTACGACACGGAGCCGCCGCCAAGCCCTAATCTCTCTCGGGAGGGCTAATCTGGAGTCCGTTCGGGGCTCCGGAGAGGGGGATTCGTCGCCGTCGTTATCATCAACCATCCTCCATCACCAATTTCATGATGCTCACCGGCGTGCGTGAGTAATTCCATCGTAGGCTTGCTAGACGGTGATGGGTTGGATGAGATTTACCATGTAATCAAGTTAGTTTTCTTAGGGTTTGATCCCTAGTATCCACTATGTTCTGAGATTGATGTTGCTATGATTTTGCTATGCTTAATGCTTGTCACTAGGGCCTGAGTGCCATGATTTCAGATCTGAACCTATTATGTTTTCATGAATATATGTGTGTTCTTGATCCTATCTTGCAAGTCTATAGTCACCTATTATGTGTTATGATCCGACAACCCCGAAGTGACAATAATCGGGATACTTCTCGGTGATGACCGTAGTTTGAGGAGTTCATGTATTCACTATGTGCTAATGCTTTGTTCCGATTCTCTACTAAAAGGATGCCTTAATATCCCTTAGTTTCGGCTAGGACCCCGCTACCACGGGAGGGTAGGACAAAAGATGTCATGCAAGTTCTTTTCCATAAGCACGTATGACTATTTACGGAATACATGCCTACATTACATTGATGAATTGGAGTTAGTTCTATATCACCATATGTTATAACTATTACATGAGGAATCGCATCTGGCATAATTATCCATCACTGATCCATTGCCTACGAGCTTTTCACATATTGTTCTTCGCTTATTTACTTTTCCGTTGCTGCTGTTACAACTACTACAAAAACCCAAAAACATTTATCTTTACTTTTGCTACCGCTACCTTTATTATCATACCACTTTTGCTACTAAATACTTTGCTGCAGATACTAAGTTATCCGGGTGTGGTTGAATTCACAACTCAACTGCTAATACTCAAGAATATTCTTTGGCTCCCCTTGTGTCGAATCAATAAATTTGGGTTGAATACTTTACATTGAAAGCTGTTGCGATCCCCTACACTTGTGGGTTATTAACAAGCAAAGGTTTAAGCTTGGGGGAGTTGATACGTCTCCAACGTATCTAATTTTCCAAACACTTTTGCCCTTGTTTTGGACTCTAACTTGCATGATTTGAATGAAGCTAACCCGGACTGACGCTGTTTTCTGCAGAACTGCCATGATGTTGTTTTATGTGTAGAAAAGAAAAGTTCTTGGAATGTCCTGAAAATCCACGGAGGCACTTTTTGGAATTAATAAGAATTTCTGGGCGAAAGAAATACACCAGGGGGCCCACACCCTGTCCACGAGACAGGGGGGCGAGCCCCCCCTATAGGGCGCGCCCCCCTATCTCGTGGGCCCCCTGGACCTCCACCTACCTCAACTCCAACTCCATATATTCACGTTCGGGGAGAAAAAAATCAGAGAGAAAGTTTCATCGCGTTTTACGACACGGAGCCGCCGCCAAGCCCTAATCTCTCTCGGGAGGGCTGATCTGAGTCCGTTCGGGCTCGGAGAGGGGATTCGTCGCCGTCGTCATCATCAACCATCCTCCATCACCAATTTCATGATGCTCACCGCCGTGCGTGAGTAATTCCATCGTAGGCTTGCTGGACGGCGATGGGTTGGATGATATTTACCATGTAATCAAGTTAGTTTTCTTAGGGTTTGATCCCTAGTATCCACTATGTTCTGAGATTGATGTTGCTATGACTTTGCTATGCTTAATGCTTGTCACTAGGGCCCGAGTGCCATGATTTCAGATCTGAACCTATTATGTTTTCATGAATATATGTGTGTTCTTGATCCTATCTTGCAAGTCTATAGTCACCTATTATGTGTTATGATCCAACAACCCCGAAGTGACAATAATCGGGATACTTCTCGGTGATGAACGTAGTTTGAGGAGTTCATGTATTCACTATGTGCTAATGCTTTGTTCCGGTTCTCTATTAAAAGGAGGCCTTAATATCCCTTAGTTTCGCTAGGACCCGCTGCCACGGGAGGGTAGGACAAAAGATGTCATGCAAGTTCTTTTCCATAAGCACGTATGACTATTTACTAATACATGCCTACATTACATTGATGAACTGGAGCTAGTTTTGTGTCACCCTATGTTATAGCTATTACATGAGGAATCGCATCCGACATAATTATCCATCACTGATCCATTGCCTACGAGCTTTTCATATATTGTTCTTCGCTTATTTACTTTTCCGTTGCTGCTGTTACAATTACTACAAAAACCCAAAAACAATCATCTTTACTTTTGCTACCGTTACCTTTATTATCATACTACTTTGCTACTAAATACTTTGCTGCAGATACTAAGTTATCCAGGTGTGGTTGAATTGACAACTCAACTGCTAATACTCAAGAATATTCTTTGGCTTCCCTTGTGTCGAATCAATAAATTTGGGTTGAATACTTTACCCTCGAAAGCTGTTGCGATTCCCTACACTTGTGGGTTATCAAGAGGCTCTATGTCTCTTGCATTAGGGTCCTACCAAAAAAGAAAAAGAAATAATCAGGACCCCTTTCTCTCCCTTACACATGGGACCCAGAAGAAGAAATCAAAAAGGAAAGAAATAAAACATGACCCCCCTCTCTCTCTCTCTCTCTTAGAGCATCTCCACCAGCGCTTCAACACGCCTCAGCGATTTTTAGCACTCACTGCGAAAATCGGCCAATCATGCTACCAGAGCCTGTTCTCGCCGAGTTGGGCTGAAATTAGGCTAGCGGACTCAGCCGAACCAGGCCTTGGCTGAGGCGCTGGGAGCGCCAGGGCGAGCGATTTTCACGCGAACTAAGAGCATCTCCAGCCGTTGACCCCCAGGGGGCGCGTAAGATCGCCGCCCGGGGGCGAGCCGACACTAAAAATCGGCGTGGGGGCTTTCGGGTTCCCAGTCGTTGGCCCCAGGGTCACCCCAGAAGGCGGTTTAAAAAAAGGATTCAGCTTAAGTTTGGCAAACGGGACAAATATTCGGCTAAAGTTCGGCGAACATGACATTAAATAACAAGCTTTTTTTTAAACGGCCACACTACAACTGAGGGCCGAAGAACGCGCTGAGCGCGGCGAAGTCGCTGACATTGCCGCCATCCCCGCCGTCGGTCTATTCATCATTCTCCTCCTTGACGCGGCCGCCCCTGTTGGACCCCTGCCCGGCGTCACCTTGGCAGACCGGCGGCGGCGGCGCGTCGTCGTCGAGGATGACGACTCCTCCCTCGTCGCGGTCACAGCGCCGAGCGGCGAACTGCTCGTAGGCGCGGCACTGGCGCTCCAGCTCCATCCGCACCAAGTCTTCGCGCGCCCACTTCAAGGCCGCCGCGTCGTCGAGCTCCTCCTTCGCGCCACCGGCGAGCCCTGGCTCCGTCTTCACGACGGCGAGCCCCAGATCCGTCTTCATGACGGCGAGCCCTAGCTCCGTCTTCGGATTGACGTAGCGGGGAGGAGCCGAGGAGGAGGCGCGCCCGCCGCCCTCATTGATGACGATGCTGGCGTTGCGGGTGCACCGACCGAGCGGCGTCTCCGCCGCTGCGGGCTCGGCCTTGACGCCGAACACCATCGGCGAGCCGGAGGAGTGGGAAGATGAGTGGGAGGAGGAGTAGGAGGAGGAAGATGAGTAGGAGCCGAACCTCCTGGGCATCCATTGCCCTGCGCTCCGGCAAGGGACCGGGGCGGCGGCCACGACAGGGTATATCAGCGGCGGGTTGTTGCCGCCCTCGAGGTGTGGGAGAACCTCATGGAGCATGCGGCTGGGGACACCCCACCACAGGCGGCGCCCCTCTTTGTTCTTGACGCCCCCACCACCGGCGCCCCGTTGGTGGAGGCCAGCCACCGTTCCTGCCAGTGCTAGAAGTACGCCGCCCACGCCTCGTGATTGTCGGCGGCGTACTGCGGGAGGGCGCGTTGCTCCTCCGTCAGTCACTCCCGCACGCGGTCGACCTCGTCTGCGAAGTAGTCGGCGCGCGCGTTGACGTCGGGCACCGGGGAAATGGGAGCGCCACCGGCACTGAGCCTCCACCCGCCCACCCGTGCAGCAAGCGGCGACTGAAGTTGTTGGCTGCCGCCGCGTCGCCGGGGAATCGCTCGCCCATCGTCGATGCTGGGTTTGGGGAGAGAGGGGGATCGTCGGCGGCGGCTGCGCATAGGGAGAGAGAGGCAGAGCATGGCGGGGTGTGGCCAGAGGCGAGGGGGAGGCATCGTTTTTATAGCCGGGCACCGTGTGTACGCATGGCAGGAGGGGGCGCGGCCCATGAGTAAGCGCCGCCTTGAGGAATCAATGGAAGGCTCACCGGCGGCAGCCTTGGCATTGATTCCCTACAGGAAACCGAGGCGTTGTGAGGACGACGAGGCGAGTGCCGCTGACGCGTCGGGCCCGCTGTTAGTTCGTGCCAAAACCGCTTGCCCGGCGCTCCCAGGTGCCCCTAGCGCGCCGGGTTCGGCCTGGGTCTGCCGGCCCCAATTTCAGTCCAACCTGGCGAAAAACGGCCTCCTGGGGCGCGACTAGGCTGATCTTCGCACGCCGGCGCTAAAAATCGCCTGGGGGCGCGGCTGGAGACGCTCCCCTCCCGCCACGCGTACACACGGCCCCCGGCTATAAAAGCGACGCATCCTCCTCGCCTCTGGCCACACCTCGCCGTGCTCTGCCTCTCTCTCCCCGTGCGCAGCCGCCGCCGATGATCCTCCCCTCTCTCCCCAGCCCCAGCATCGACGATGGGCGAGCGATTCCCCCGCGACGCGGCAGCGGCCAACGGCTTCGGCCGCCGCTCGCTGCACGGTTGGGAGGCGTATCTTCTCTTCGAGGCCAACATCCCAGCGCTGCCCGACATGCGCACAGGGCCGGGCGGGTGGAGGCTCAGCGCCGCTGGCGTCCCCATTCCCCGGTGCCCGACGTCAGCGCGCGCCGACTACTTTGCCGACGAGGTCGTGCATGCGGGTGTCGCTGACGGAGGAGCAGCGCGCCCTCCCGCACTACGCCGCCGACAACCACGAGGCGTGGGCTGCGTACTTCCAGCACCGGCAGGAACGACGGCTGGCCTCCACCAACGGGACGCTGGTGGTGGGGGCGTCAACAACAGCGAGGGGTGCCGCCTATGGTGGGCACCCCGACGCTTCCACGAGGTTCTCCAAGCGCCTCGGCGAAACGACTTCGCCACTTTCGGCCGTGGGTCGCAACGATGGATGCATTGTCGTCCTCGACGACGACAGCGACGACGACGCGTCGCCGCCGCTGGTTTGCCAGGGTGACACTGGGCAGGGGTCCAATAGGGGCGGCCGCGTCAACGAGGAGAAGGACGACGAGGACGACAGCGGGGATGGTGGCGACGTCAGCAACTTCACCGCGCTCAGCGCGTTCTTCGGCCCGTAGTTGTAGTGCGACCGTCTTTTTAAAAAAGTTTGTTATGTAATATCATGTTCGTCGAACTTTAGCCGAATCTTTGCCCCGTTTGCCGAACTTAAGCCAAATTCCTTTTTTTTTTAACCGCCTTCTGGGGCGACCCTGGGACCAACAGCTGGAGATGCTCACACATGGGAAGGAGATGACCAGTGGTAGTCGCCGGCGGCGAGATTTGGGCAGCGAGCTAGAAGGCAAGGGGAGGCTCCGGGAGAGAGGAGGAAGCACGAGGCGCTCGCAAGAAACACATATATGTACCCGGCTGGGGAAGGAAGCAACAGAGCGAGGACACAGACCTCGCCGGCGGCTTCTGAGCATGGCGACGCGGGCACATCGGCTCGGGGATGCAAGGCTCGTATGGGATGGCGCAGGAAGCTTCTACAGAACCTCCCCGATGAAACTGCAGAGGAGGCGCGCGGGTCACCGGAGAAAGAGATCGAGGCGGCGGCGGCCTTCACCGGAGGCGGAGAAGACGAAGTCCATGCCGTCGATTTCGAGCATCCCAATTCGATTAATTCCGCAGGGAGGCTCTAGACATCAACAGAGTGTTATCGGGCATGGTAATTTAAACCAGGGATGAGCTTGGCCCCGGTGGTCAAATTGCGGCGGGGACGCATGGCTCCGGTGGCTCTCGGTGATGATTTCGTACGGCTTTGGACGAGGTTGACCAAGGTGGATGAGGGTAGGCAATAGCAGGTTGAGCGACGTGGCTCCCGTGGCCATCAGATGGGCTCGCAAGAGGAGCTCGTCGGAGCTCCATCCGTCGGGGCCGTCCATGCGCATCGGGGATAAGAGAGACGGGGAGGTGAGAAGTTATTTATTTTTGCTTTTTCTTTTGTATTATGGGACCCACATGTAAGGGAAAGAGAGAGGGTCATGTTTTATTTCCTTTTGATTTCTTCCGATGGGTCCAACGTGTAAGGGGGAGAGAGGGTCCTGATTATTTAATTTCCTTTTTTCGGTGGGACTTGCATGTAAGGGAGATAGAGCCTCTGCCCGTGATCAAGGGCATTTTTGTCCAAAATAACGCTCAAACATCATTGACCGGACGGAATCTCGACGGAAGGGCATTCGAGCGACGTCGGAGGAAAAAGTAAGGGCAAAACTGAGCAAGCTCTTAAAGTAAGGGCAAAACCCGGGGGTAAGAACCAATTAGGGGCAAAAATGAAATTGACCCTTCAAATAATTATGACGATATCCAGGCAATGATCATTATATAGGCATCACGTCCAAGATTAGTAGACCGACGTTTGCCTACATGTACTACTGTTACTACACACATCAACCGCTATCCAACATGCATCTAGTGTATTAAGTTCATGGGAAAACGGAGTAATGCAATAAAAACGATGACATGATGTAGACAAGATCTATTCATGTAGGAATAGACCCCATCTGATTATCCTTAATAGCAACGATACATACGTGTCATGTACCCTTCTGTCACTGGGATTGAGCACCGTAAGATCGAACCCATCACAAAGCAACTGTTCCCGTGGCAAGAAAAATCGATCTAGTCGGCCTAACTCAACCAAAGATTCGAAGAAAAAAATATGAGACTATAAGCAATCATGCATATAAGAGATCAAAACTCAAATAACTTTTCTGGATAAAATAGATCTGATTATAAACTCAAAGTTCATCGGATCCCAACAAACACACCGCAAAAAGAGTTACATCAAATAGATTTCCAAGAGACCATTGTATTGAGAATCAAGAGAGAGAGAGAGAGAGAGAGAGAGAGAGAGAGAGAGAGAGAGAGGAAGCCATCTAGCTACTAACTACGGATCCGTAGGTCTACAATGAACTACTCACGCATCATCGGAGAGGCACCAATAAGGATGATGAACCCCTTCGTGATGGTGTCTAGATTGGAACTGTGGTTTCTGAAACTTGCGGCGGCTAATTTGGAATTGTGTTTCGTTGACTTCTAGGGTTTTGGATTTTCGGGGTATTTATAGAGCAAAGAGGCGGTGCTTGGGAGGCGGCAGGTGGGCACAACCCACTGTATGCGCTGGGCAGTGAGTTGTGCTCCCTGAGCCCCCTCTTGTAATTTCTTGGCCCATCGTGTGTCTTTTGGTCCAAAAGAATCTCGAAAAAGTTTCGCTGCGTTTGGTATTGATTTTCTGCAAAGTAAAAAACAAGCAAAAAACAGCAACTGGCACTGGGCACTATGTCAATAGGTTAGTCCCAAAAAATGATATAAAGTTACTATAAAATTTGTAAAACATTCAAGAATGATAATATAACAGCATGGAATAATAAAAAATTATAGATATATTGGAGACGTATCAATGAACTATTCACAAGGAGACCTTGTATTTCGGTAAAGCCGATAGGTTTGGATCGGAGGGACCGAGTTCAACACAGAGAAAAGATTTTGTCATCTCAGCTCACTTAGCAAATGAAATCTCACAAGAATTTGCAAGGAATTAACAGAAAGATTTGCAATGAATTTCAATAGTATCACTGATGAAAAACAGAAAAGATAAAAGAGATATAGATGAAGTTTTTTTGTCAAGAGAGAGAGAGAGAGAGAGACAAAATAGCAAAAAATTATGCAAATGAAAAAAGAACAACTGAGCAAAAGAACATTAGAGAGCTTCATCTAGAAAGGACCGGCGACAAAGTCACCTATATTAGAGTATATTGACTGAGAAGTCAAATGATAGCACTTGATCGTAGGTCATACTTATCGTTTAAGCTCAAAATGGGGTTACCATTTTTTGTTTAAGCATTTTGATGTATTCGCACCTTGTTGAGTTGTTTTGACTCATGACTTGGAGGAAAGTTTCTCTAAGATGGATTGACATACCTTGGGTTGTGGTGTTGATCTTGATCATGTAGTCAAACTTGTGTTGAATGCTCAAGGTTGATGTTGTCCATCAAGAGTTGGGAGCACAACTAGTCGTTTGAGTTCATCTTCCTACATGGATTAGTCTTGCGAGGAAGAGTACTTGTGTATCCAAATTAACAATCATGAAATTTGACATATGGAAGTAGTCAAAGGATATGTATAGTGAGTTCATGCTTCCTTGTATTCAACAACCAAATCATAGGAACTTGGTGATGTAGAAATTGTTCAAAATGTGAGTGACTTGCAATCTCATAGATTTGGTTCATCTAAGTACTTACAAGGGTAAGATAACATGCAAGGGTACAAGTATAGATCCAAGACATATGATCATCATCATAAGAGAAATATCAAGGATTAGTCCTAAAAAGGCTCATGCCTTTCATGTATCCAAATAGAGTTTCTACTCCAAGCTTGAGGCATTAATGATATTCAATTTGCCTCTCAAACGGCAAAGTACTTTCTCATCAAGCGGTTTGGTGAATATATCTGCCAATTGCTTATCGGTTCGAACATGCTTAATATTGATGTCTCCTTTAGCAACATGATCTCGAATGAAATGATGACGAACTTCAATATGCTTAGTTCGAGAATGTTGCACGAGATTATGAGAAATCTTAATAGCACTTTCATTATCACAAAGAAATGGAACATGTTTCACATGTATCCCATAATCCTTAAGGGTTTGGGTCATCCAAAGTAACTGAGCACAACATGATCCGGCGCCAATGTATTCCGCTTCGGCAGTGGATAAGGATGCCGAATTTTGTTTCTTGGAGGACTAAGACACAAGGGATCTACCAAGAAATTGACAACTACATGAAGTGGACTTTTTATCAACCTTGTCACTGACATAGTCCAAATCGGAGTAGCCAACAAGATAAAAAATGACCTCTTAGGATACCAAATGCCAAAGTTTGTTGTATGAATTAAGTATCTCACTATCCTTTTCATGGCCTTAAGGTGACACTCTTTAGGGGTCGCTTGATATCATGCACACATGCACACACTTAGCATAATATCGGGATGGGAGGCACATAGATATAATAATGAACCAATCATAGAGCGGTAAACCTTTTGGTCAACCGGTTTGCCATCCTTAGTCAAGTCAAGATGTCCACTAGTAGGCATGGGTGTTTTCATACCTTTGTTGTCTTGCATGTTGAAACTTTTGAAAAGATCTATGGTATATTTTGTTTGAGAGACAATGGTACCTTCCTTAGTTTGCTTGATTTGCAAACCAAGGAAAAAATTGAGTTCACTCATCGTAGACATCTCAAACTTCTCCGATATTAGCCTTCCAAACTTTTCACTAAAGTGGGGGTTAGAAGAACCAAATATGATATCATCCACATAAATTTGGCACACAAATAATTCACCATTAACCCTTTTAGTAAAAAGTGTAGAATCAATCTTCCAATTTCAAAGCCTTTTTCAGTAAGAAACTTGGTCAAGAATTTATACCATGCTCTAGGAGCTTGTTTAAGACCATAAAGAGCTTTGTGAAGTTTGTAGACATGATTAGGTTTCTTAGGATTGAAAAAGCTGGGAGGTTGTTTAACATACACCTCCTCCTCAATTTCTCCATTAAGAAAATCACTCTTAATGTCCATTTGATATAGAGTGATATCATGGTGATTGGCTAAGCAAGTAAGATGCGTATGGACTCAAGTCTAGCAACGGGGGAATATGTCTCACCATAGTCCATACCTTCGACTTGAGTGTAGCCTTGAGCGACGAGACGGGCCTTGTTGCGTACAACTTGTCCATCTTCATCTTGCTTATTCTGAAACACCCATTTGGTTCCAATGACGTTGTGATTGTCGTCGGGCTTTTCAACCAATGCCCACACTTGATTCCTCTCGAAGTTGTGTAGCTCTTCGTGCATAGCATTCACCCAATCCAGATCCTCAAGAGCCTCTTCAACCTTCATAGGTTCAACACTAGAAATGAATGAATAGTGTTCAAAAAAGTTAGCCAAACGAGTTTTAGAGTGAGTAATTCTCCCAGTTTGAATATCATGGAAGATTTGTTCAACTGGATGGTCTGTTGTGACTCTTGCTCTAACTCGTGAGAGCTTTTGTTTGGGTTGGGGTGGAACATCTTCTTCATTTGCTTCTTCTTCTTCATTATTGTTGGCGTTGTCATTCTCTTTGGAGGTGGAGAGGGAGGTTGAGGTGGTTCATCTTATTGCACTTCCTCATTTTCTCTGTCTTGACATGTTCCACTTGTGGATGCCTCCAAATCAACTTGTGGTTCACCTTGATCTGAAGTTGAGGTTGTAACGCCCGGATAATCTAGCTACAGTAATCCCCTACTAATGATGCCAAGTCATCACTGTTACTGTTGCTAAACTCGCTTTGATTCAAAACGATTCAATTTCAAATTTAAAATAAAGGCAAATAAATTATTTCTCCAAACAGTCAAACAAAAATGTTCGCTAGGTTGAAAATATTCACTAACTAAATGTCATGAGTGATTCAACATCATTTGAGATAGCTAATTTCCCCTGGAAATTAAAGCAGTTCCAAATCAGCATTTTTAAATGCTTTTCCATTTGTGAAAAATCCAAATCAATTCAAACTCCTCCCAAACTTTTTGTGGCAGGTGGCAAATATTGTAATGTATTTATTTGGCCAAGTCCCACATTTTACAGACATCCTTTTGGCAGCTCAAATATTGCATAGCATTTTTCCTGTAAAAAGAAAAGAGCAAAATAAAGGAAAAAGGGAAAGAGAAGCCACCCCACCCCCTTTGCCACACCGGGCTTTAGCCCACCCCAGCAAGCCGGCCCACCTTCCCCCGCGCGGTCGATCCCCTTTCTCACTGCTCCTCCGACCGGGGCACGTCCCCGCCGGACCAAGCGCGCTGCCCCTTACTGCCACGTCGCCGGCGAAGGGATAAGGGCAGCCCCGACGCCTCGGGCTCCCTCCCCACTCACCTGCCCTCCGCCCAGATCCACTCGCCCCTCTTTCCCCCATCTCCACCGCGCTTGCTCCGCCTGCCTTCCCTCGCCCGAGCGCCATCGTCGCCCTCCACCTCACACCACCGCGGCAAGTGCCACCCCCGCTCCTCTCCGACGAGTCCACCGGCGACCCCGACGAGTCCACCGGCCTCCCCGACGTTGACTGCTTCGCCTTCGCCTGCTGGAACGAGCCGGGAGGCCCTCCTCCGTCACCATCGACGCGTTCCCCTTTCGCTTCGGCCGCCGCCGGCCACCGCCACCGCCTCGCCTCGCCACCGTGCCAAACGTCTTCGCCACCGTCTTCCATGTCGCCTGACGCCTTTCGTTCGAGCCGAGTGACCCTACAGCGCCGAGCCCCCTTCGTTTGCATCTCCGTTCGCCGCCGTTCGCCTCCGACTCCGGTGACCTCTCTGCTGCTACTAAACTGACCACAGGCCACCGTGAGCCACTCGGTGAGCTCCTCCCTGCCTCCATCCCTCTCCTCGCGCCGTTTACATCGCCGTAGTTAACTTGCCACCGCGCTATGTTCTGTCCGCCGCCTGAGCTCGCCGTAGTTGCCGTTTTCGACCGCCGTAGCCCGCGCCGTTGGGTTAGATCGATGCCGCGCTTTGCACTCGCTCGAATGAGCCCGAATGCGCGCGTAAATGCCCACCGCAGCCGCGTGCCCGATTCGCACCCGAGAGCTCCGTCGCCACCCATCGTCGCCGGCGTCGCTCCGGCCACCTCCGCATCCCAACCGCTGGCACCACGTGGCGCGCGCTCCTTTACTTGTTCGAACGCAAGAAAAATCATGCGAAACAGTGAACCGTAGGCGATTTCCGACCTCACCGGCGTTCGGCCGCCGCGCACGAGCTCGCCGTAGCCACTCTGGCTGCACCGCTGAGCTGGCGCCATGTGGGGTGCATCCCTGAGCCACTGCCAGTGGGTCCCATGGGGCCCAGCTAACCCGTTGACCCCGGTCAACTGTGCTGACTGGACCAGCCCAGCCGCTAACAAATGGGCCCCACCTCCACTTTATAACTAAAGGTTTAAAATGAATTAATTAGCTTAATTAGACACTGACAGGTGGGTCCAGTAGTTTTACTAACTAAATTTAGGTTAGTTTGAATTCTGTTTAACCCACTGTCTATGACAGGTGGGTCCCCCGTGTCAGTTTTGACCAGTCAACCGGATTGTTGACTGCTGACGTCACACATACGTCATGTTGATGTCATATTCCTTTTCTGTTAATTTGAGTAATTCCAGAAAATTGTTTAATCTTTCAAAAATCATAATAAATAATCCGTAGCTTGGATGAAAATGTTTTCTACATGAAAGTTGCTCAGAAGATTCCAGCGAATCCGGATACACGGTCCGTTTACCTGTCACATGCCTCTAACTATCTGAACATGGAACATTCCCCTTCCGGTCATCTGTCTGACACAGGTCCGGAACCGGGAAAACATTCCCGGTTGAATTCCCCCTTCACCTTTATCATGTAGCCATATGTTAGGTCACACCCGTCACATCTTATTGCCATGTTATGCTTTGTGGTGCTATGTTTGCTTTATATTTACTGTTTCTTCCCCCTCTTCTCTCCAGTAGACCCCGAGACCGATGATGCCCCTGTGATCGACTACGTCACTGACGACCCCTCCTTGCCAGAGCAACCAGGCAAGTCCCCCCCTTTGATCATTCCGATATCGCCCATTCCATTCTCTCATGCTTGCATTAGTTTTTGCTACTGTTATTGTTTGCTCCTATTCTGATGCATAGCCTTATTTTGTAACCTGCTCATTTTTACCTTACCTGCTTATCCTAAACTGCTTAGTATAGGTTGGTTAGTGATCCATCAGTGACCCCACCTTGTCCTTGTTGCCCCTGCTTCATCATCGAAGACCCGATCAACGGGATAGAAGACCAGGCCCCGACACCGCACATCACTTTCCCCTTAGTTGCTCGACACTACTGGGTTACTATCGAGTGTCGAGGGTGAGACCTCTTCAGCACTTCTGATGTTAACCTACAGTGTAGCTATTCGGTCGTGGTCATCGAGGGTGATTTCCTCGTTAACCACTTCCGATACGGCTCTGTCGTGCAACCCCTCAAGTGTGAACCTCAGGGGTGGTTCCTCTTACGTTCACCTTGATGATTACATCGAGTGGAATCCGTCAAGGGTGATTCCTCAGGTTTTCCCCTTGGTGTTAGACACACGGTTACTATGGTTACTATGACTTTACATCGAACCATGTTACTAAAGGCGGTCGCCCCGAGGGTACCAGCGAGCATATTTGCGAGTGATGAGGAGTCGGGTTGACCTGGAGGGTGCCCACGAGATAATTACGAGGCGTGGCCGGGCAGTCTTAGCCCTTGTTGCACGTCCTCGAGACGGGGCGACGGGGTCACATCTTTCGTGAGTCTCTGCTTGTTACCACGCGTTCCTAATCCACTACAATTTGGATATTTGATCCGAGGGCCCTCTGGCCTGATAGCACTAACCATCACGTGGGCATAGTATGGGTGTTCTGCGTCGTAAGCATCAGTCGAAGCTTAATAGACGTCAGCGACTAAGCGGCGCGCGTTGGGTTGGACTGCGTAAGCACCTGCCTTTTTGAAGGAGGTAGCTAGGTCTGCTCACCGGCCGCCCTCGCAACGTGCAGGAGTTCCCGGGGAGATGGCCCATGACCCCTGGGGGCATAGGTTTAGTCCGGCGTGATGGCCTCTCTATTAAGCCTAGGTCGGGTTGCGGTGTATTGTTTGGCCGAGGCGGGCATGACCAGGAAAGTGTGTCCGCCGAGTTAATCGGCGTGGTGGGTAAGTTGGTGCACCCTTGCGGAAGAAAACATCTATCGATAGCCTGTCCTCGGTAGCGGACACTTGGAGTTGTATCCCGATCGATACAACTAGAACTGGATACTTGAGATGAGACATGGATATGAGAAATGGATAGTACGGCTCTGGGATTGCTTTCTCGCAGGGAGTCGAGGAAGGATCTCGGCGAGGTTGATAACACTACTACTACTTTACTTTATGCTACTCTACTCCCTCCTGTTGTCGCAAGATGGTGGTTTCGGAAGATGCTAGTCTTGATAGGACTAGGCCTTCTCTCTATTCTCGCATTTCTGCAGTAGTGATCCATATATACAGCCCATTTCATTGATACCGATGCATATGTAGTGTAGATTCTTGCTTGCGAGTACTTTGGATGAGTACTCACGGTTGCTTTGCTCCCCCTTTTCCCACTTTCTTATTCTTTCCAGTTGATGCAACCGGATGGTGGAGCCCAGGATCCAAACGACACCACCGACGACTACTACTACCCCGAGGGTGCCTACTACTACGTCAAGACCGCCGACGACCAGGAGTAGTTAGGAGGCTCCCAGGCAGGAGGCCTTGCCTTTTCGATCGATGTTGCTTTTGTGCTAGCCTTCTTAAGGCAAACTTGTCTAACTCATGTCTGTACTCAGATATTGTTGCTTCCGCTGACTCTTGTGTTTTCAAGCTTATGTATTCGAGCCCTCGAGGCCCCTGGCTTGTAATATAAAGCTTGTATTATTTTAATTTGTGTCTAGAGTTGTGTTGTGATATCTTCCCGTGAGTCTTTGATCTTGATCGTACACATTTGCGTGTATGATTAGTGTACGATTGAACCGAGGCGTCACAAAGGCTTCCACTTGAATGGAAGAGGTACTCGCAATCATCAATTAATCCTTGGAAATTTTATTTCTGGCTCAGACATCCTTCCAGATATGAGCTGGTTCTTGCCCAATCTAGATTTGATCGGTTGCACCTCTAAGTCTATTCAACTTATTTATCTTTTGATCAGAGCCTCTGCTTCTGATCCTTCGTCTTGAAATCATAATTCCTTTGTACCCAAGCATCGAATCATTCAGACGTTTCTATAAGCCGATGCCTTTGCATCCCCTTCTTCATTTTGATTGATTACCAATAATCACATCAACTCTGTCATGAATCGCCAGATCCATTGCTGGGTTGTTATCCGACAGTGTCCTTCACATCCAAAATTTTGTGAGTTTTTCCCTCATACACAATACCTTCGGTAAATTGTATCATCTGCTTTGACTTTGATACTCTGCTTTCGAACTCGTATCTTTTGCTTGGTTGATGGTTGTATAGATTAGTAAAAATGCCCCGATGGGTTGAACTTATGCCTTCCATAATCCGTGTGAACCCGAGAGTTCTCACGAGTCTTACTCCTCTGGTACTTCGCCAGATAAATCCTCTGCACTACAATTTCTTCGAAAAACGGGGAGTGAATGAAAGGTTATGCATTGAAGAAGCGGGAGTCGACCTTGAACCCTTGTGTTCATGCCCATGGACCCGATGTAGAACTCATCATGGAAGCTGCTCATAAAAATAATTATTTCTTTGGTACAAGCTCATCTTGTATCTATGAATTGATCCTTTGCAATCGTGGTTCCGACCATATTTCCTCCTTGATTCCATTTACCGGATAAGTTAAATACTTATCCTCTACAAATCATTCCCCCCGTCCAACCTCTACTCTGATTTACCTTCCGGCATTACACCTAGTACCTGATATTGCGAAGTTTTATACCCCATCACATCGTTCCTAGCCGGATCGGCTATATTTTTATCGTGTCAACTTTTAACTGTGCTACCTGGTCCTTATGCCCAGAGCAACTTTTGACGATGAGCTAAGCTTACGTCGATCTTCCTCATCTTATCATTTCACCTCGAACAGCAAGCTTGACTTCAAGCTTGTGTCGAATCCGTGGATCTCATAGCCTTTCACTTCATCCTTCATTTTCTGCTCGATGGCATCTTCATAGAGTCTCTCGACAAAATCTGTCATGATCACAGTCTACACTTTGGCTTCTTCAGAGATGTCAATTGAATTCACGGCTAGAAATATCATCCCTGCCCCTTGATGATTTGTGATATCATCGATGACATCTTGACTTTCTGCCAACACAGACCTGGTTGTGCTTGGTTATTCCTTACGCACTGAGATATCTTGGAATTGTTTCTCGGTATCTCTTGAGATCTTCGAACCCAATCTTTACTTGACACCATATCATTGCTGCATCGAAGCATGACTGTGGTATTCTAAATATCAACAAGAACATCGGAAGCATAATACAAAATGTTTCTCGTTCAATTACCCTCACACCGTTGTATGGGTAATATCATGATTCTTCCCTCTCCCCATTATCTAAATGCTTTTGAACTTGTTGTCCTATCATGTATAACCTACTCCGCTTTTCCTTGGGAAGGATATACTCCCAACTCTTATGTGTGAACACATCTTCCTTTCCTTTGGGTTGTTTGATTCGATAATCATATTTTTCCTTTCCATTGGTTTGTTTAACCTTTCTTGTAACTTAACATATCTGAGCAGTGATAATTCCCTGCTTACGTAAACACCTCGATGTACAAACTCTATCAGTAAGACCCTGTTACTATTGTTGATGACATTCTGGTAACCACCGATGGACGAGAACCTTACCTATTGGTCCGCCTCGTTTAACAAGCAGGAAAATGGTTCTCTTCGTCCCTCGCCCTTGGTTACCAACGTTGTTGCCAATATAACTGTCAGAGTATCCTCTGACATGCCTTGCTATGGAAGCAATAAAAGCGATGGACTGCATAATAAAGGTCCATATACAAGTGGCAATATATAGTGATGTTCATTCGCATTAAGATTTTGTGCATCCAACTCTAAAAGTGCATGACAACCTCTGCTTCCCTCTGCGAAGGGTCTATCTTTTACTTTATGTCTTTTACTTTTATGCAAGAGTCAAGGAGATATTCACCTTTCCCTTTTTCATTTTATCCTTTGGCAAGCACCTCGTGTTGGAAAGATCCTGATATATATACAGACGGTCTATTCTGCTAATATTAGCAGAATAACTATTCTACACACCACTTGACATTTGCACGCTCAATGAAGCGCCTTTGCATCATTTTGACGGCGAAACCGCAATAGAGACTAGTGAACTTCTCGTCGGAAAAAACTGCACGCGTTATTTGTTCGGTACTGTTTTCGCTCTAATTTTTTTAACCGTTTATCGGAATGAGGCGTGTAATATATCATTGAAAAGCTATGGATTAGGCGCAACTTCGACATGTTGAACACTTTTCGAGATTCCACACGATTTAAGAGCAGTTTTGAAAATAGTGCGGCGGATTACGAGTGGCAGCGAGCGTTTTTTCGCGTTTTTTTCTAAACCGCTTGTCGGAACGAAGCAAATGATACGCCGTTGGATAGATATCGTCGAGGCGCATCTTTTTCATATATAAATCTTTCTCTAATTCATTATGGTTTAAGAGCAGTTTCAAATTTACTAAATCGCGGAATTCGGTTTTTCGATTTTTTTTCTAATTTTCGGTACTGTTTTCGCTCTAGTTTTTGAACCGTTTGTCGAAACAAGGCGTGTAATACGTCGTTGGAAAGCTATGGACAAGGCGCAACTAACATATGTAGGAATGGTTTTGAGATTGCTTACGGTTTTATGTTAATTTTGAAAATCGTGCGGCAGAGGACGAGTGGCAACGGCCGTTTTTTTTTGAAATTTTTACAAACCGGTTGTCGAAATGATTCAAATGATATGACGTTGGAAAGATATCGACGAGACGCAACTTTTTCATGTAGAACACACTATCTAATTCTTTACGGTTTAATAGGAATTTTGAATTTATCGAAATGCGGACACTCTGTTTTTCGCAAGAGCCAAATCGACGCGCGTACTTCATCGGACTGAAAACCGCACTGCATCGAACGAAAACCACACTGCATCAGACAGGCAAGCGAACTTCATAGTTTGTTTTATTCTGACATAAATTTTCGCAGGTGGGACCGCACTTCACATCGGGAGTAAGTGAACTACATCGAACAAAGAACCACACCGCTTTTAAACGGAAAAGCGCACTGCATGATTTTTTTTACATTTTTCTAACATTTTTATGAACGAGAGTGGACCGCATAGACGAGGGCAAGTGAACCACAACACTATGAAAAGTGAACGGTATTATTTTTTTCTATTTTTATATTGTGCATAAGTGAACGGCAACAGTATTGAAAGTGAACAACAACTATATCGGAAGTGACCGGCAAATGGTATCGAAGTGAACTGCATTACTTTTTAAATTTGTTTTCCTAAAAAAAATCATGTATCACGTCCTTTTGGACGGCTCGACAGGGCGAAGTGAAACGCCCTGTGGGTGGTTTCTTGGGGTGACTTAAGTGACCCATGGGGGCGAAAAGAATGGACAGCTACGAGAACAGTGAATTGTTTTTCTCATAGTAGTTATTTCTTTAGGCTCAACAAGGTGTTCAGTGCACTTTTTTTCCTTTTTGGTTGTTCGTCTTCTACAAAAAATAGTAAACTAAATCGCGAGAAGAACAAACAACGAAGCGCATCGTCAGTCTCTTACACAGTGAACCACCCAAGTTCTCATAACGCACTGCATCTTTTTTCTTAGTTTTAAGCGAGAATAGCAAAACTGTAGTGCACTGAAGGCTTTTTCCATCCCCCTAAAAAAAGTGAACTGCATGAGCACCGAATTACACAAGACAGCGAGCTGCGGGTCCACGATGTTGAAGGGGCAACGCCGGACTGCACGCACACACATCGTGTGGTGCGGATCCACTCCGCTCACTGTTTGTGGCGAGTTGTAGCTGCACGCCGCGATGAGAAAGTGCACCTGCAAGCAAAAACTACCAATACTGCAAGTGCCCAGTACTGAAACACATCACTCGCGTCGCCGAGCTACACGGCGACGGTCGCCGGACTGCAGAGGTGGGGATGCGGCCTTGTTGAAATGCATCTGTCCAAAAGAGGAGGTCACGGGAGTTGAGAACCCACGGCCGGAGCCGATGCTCTTTCGTGAGGAGCTCCCTGTGCTCAGCGGCAGAGAAACTCGATAGAGGAAGGTAGGCGGCCTCCTGGATGCCTGCACATCGTGGTTCTAGGTGATATGGAGAATGGGGCATGGGGTGGAAGGGGAGGGGGAGAGCTGGCCATGATTTAGGCTTACCATCGATGGATCTGGCCGGGAGACGCAAGGTGGAGTACCTCCCGCTCCATCCATCATCGGAGAGTCACAGGGGGAGGCAGGGTGCGGCACCCGCAACGTCTCTGGTCGGAGCAGGGACGGCGAGGCTCCAGGGCGGCGGCGGCAAGGATTCATGGGTTGTGGGGGTGTCGGCTGCCGGATCTGAGGTGGAGGGGGGCCGCCCGGTGATGCGAAGCGTGGCGGAGGGGGGGGGGCGCGGCGGCGGCCTAGTTGGTACTACGGATGCGGCGCCAGTAGAAGGTGGACGGGGACCGGCGGCGGGGCGGCGGTGTCGGCCTGGGGTTGTTCTCCGGCAGAAGGTGAGGGAGACGGGGGTTTGGACCGCGGGATGTGGGGGGGTCGTGCGGGAGGTGGGAGGTGGGGATGAGCCGGGTGGGGTGGGCTTTTTTGCTGCGGTGCGGTTCGGTTCGCGGGTGCGAGACGCTAGTGTGTTAGCAGAATAAGAAAGTGGTGTGCAGAATAAGACTCTTAAGGGTGTTATCATAATAGACCCACCCTATATATATATATCCAATTGGATGTAAGTTAGCATGAACTATTATTGTAAACATCACCCAAAGGTGAATACGTTGGGAGGCAACACTATAAGCCCCTATCTTTCTCAGTGTCCGATTGAAACTCCATAACCATTAGTATTGCACAAGTGTTAGCAATTGTAGAAGACTATATGATAGTTGAGTATGTGGAGTTTGCTATTCCTGAAAATAAGATGAATTGCAATTGTTTGATGACTGATACGTCTCCAACGTATCTATAATTTTCTATTGCTCCATGCTACTTTATCTACTGTTTTGGACTATATTGGGCTTTATTTTCTACTTTTATATTATTTTTGGGACTAACCTATTAACTGGAGGCCCAGACCAGAATTGCTGTTTTTTTTGCCTATTTCAGTGTTTCGAAGAAACGAAATATCAAACGGAGTCCAAAAGGAATGAAACCTTCGGGAACGTGATTTTCTCACCGAACGTGATCCAGGAGACTTGGACCCTACTCCAAGGAACAAAAGAGGCGGTCACGAGGGTGGGGGGTGCCCCCCCCCTAGGGCGCGCCCCTTGCCTCGTGGACCCCATGTTGCTCCACTGACATACTCCTTCCTCCTATATATACCTACATACCCCCAAACGATCAGAACAGGAGCCAAAAACCTAATTCCACCGCCACAACTTCCTGTTTTTTGCGGTGTGTTTGTTGAGACCGAGGAATTGTGGTTTTATTATCTAGATTATCTATGAATAATATTTGAATCTTCTCTGAATTCTTTTATGTATGATTGGTTATCTTTGCAAGTCTCTTCGAATTATCCGTTTGGTTTGGCCAACTAGATTGGTAGTTCTTGCAATGGGAGAAGTGCTTAGCTTTGGGTTCAATCTTGCGTGTCCTTACCCGTGTGATGTAAAGGGTTGCAAGGCACGTATTGTATTGTTGCCATCGAGGATAACATGATGGGGTTTTTATCATATTGCATGAATTTATCCTCTACATCATATCATCTTGCTTAAGGTGTTACTCTGTTTTAACTTAATACTCTAGATGCATCTTTGGATAGCGGTCGATGAGTGGAGTAATAGTAGTAGATGCAGGCAGGAGTCGGTCTACTTGTCTCGGACGTGATGCCTATATGCATGATCATACCTAGATATTCTCATAACTATGCTCAATTCTATCAATTGCTCAACAGTAATTTGTTCACCCACCGTAGAATACTTATGCTCTTGAGAGAAGCCACTAGTGAAACCTATGGCCCCCGGGTCTATTCTCATCATATCAATCTCCATTGCTTTAACACTTGCTTTGTTTTTACTTTGCCTTTTACTTTTCACTTTGCATCTCTATACCAAAAATATTATTTATCATCTCTATCAGATCTCACTCTCGTAAGTGACCGTGAAGGTATTGACAACCCATAATCGTGTTGGTTGCGAGGAGCTATTGTTTTGTGTAGGTACGAGGGACTTGTGCGTGGCCTCCTACTGGATTGATACCTTGGTTCTCAAAAACTGTGGGAAATACTTATGCTACTTTGCTGCATCATCCTCTCCTCTTCGGGGAAATCCAACGCAGTGCTCAAGAGGTAGCAAGAAGAATTTCTGGCACCGTTGCCGGGAAGGCTCATGCAAGAGCAAGTCAAGCACCATACCAAGTACCCATCACAATGCCTATCTCCCGCATTACATTATTTGCCATTTGCCTCTCGTTTTCCTCTCCCCCACTTCACCCTTGCCGTTTTATTCGCCCTCTCTTTGCCAATCTCCTCCTCTTTTTCCCGTTGCCTTTTCCTCGTCCGCTTGTTTGCTCATGTGTTAGTTCGCTTGCTTGTCGTCATGACTAGCCTCATATCTTCTCCGTTATCTCCCGAGAAGGAAGTTCTAAATTTTAAGCAAAGGGAGGGAGAAAATCTAAAAGACGCTTGGTATAGAATTTGCAATGCTCAAAATAGATCTACCAGGAAGCAATCTACTTCAGTTCTTCTTCGTAATTTTTTTGTAGGTGCTAATCCTTGGTATAGATATATCCTTGATACCATTACCGGAGGGAATTTCTTGGGTAGCCATACTTTTGATTCCTATAATGCTTTAATATATTTATTTGGCTCACCACCTCTTTTGGTTAATGGAACTATGTTAAATTTGGAGCATGTTATGCAAAGACTTGAAATTATTGAGAATAAAGTTGCTACCATTGAATCGATTGAAAATCTTGATAAAAAGATCCACAATCAAATTACCCTATATGGATCTAAGGTAGGAATGACTTTGAAAAATATTAAAGAAAAGGAACCCATAGTTAATGAGAAAATAAATCTAGATTCCACAAGAATCGATAAACTTGAGGGTATCATTACCAACTTGGGAACCGCCTTTTATTCCGTAAAAAAACACTCCAAGTTCATCTACTAAAAATACTAAGCTTATTTATGTTCCTAAGAATAAGGATGAATCATCTAGTAAGGAAACTGCAGATCTTAAATCTATAAGTGTTCATCCCAATCTTTTTGCCATCATTAAGGAACCATTTGCTATGAATGAATTTTTCGATCTTTTGCCTAAAAATTTGACAATTACTAGAAATAAAGAAAATTCTAAAGAAGGTACATGCCTCATTGAAGAATTGCCTACCAAAGACGGCAATACCTAGATCTATCCTTGCTTTTATGCCTAGCTAGGGGCGTTAAACGATAGCGCTTGTTGGGAGGCAACCCAATTTTATTTTTAGTATTTTTGCCTTTACTTCTTTTTAGGAATAAATAATCCATCTAGCCTCTATTTAGATGCGGTTTTATGTTTTAATTAGTGTTTGTGCCAACCTAGACCTATTGGATCTTCATGGATGATAGTTATTTGATCTTGCTGTAATTTCCAGAAACTTTGCACTCAGTGCCCGAATTATTAAAAGTCACCAGAACGTAATAAAATACTGATTCCAATTTCTTCTGATCAATAAACAAATTTTATAGGTCGTCTAATTTTGGTAGATTTTTTGGAGTTCTATAAGTTTGCGTTAGTTACAGATTACTACAGATTGTTCTGTTTTTGACAGATTCTGTTTATCGTGTGTTGTTTGCTTATTTTGATGAATCTATGGCTAGTAAAATAGTTTATAATCCATAGAGAAGTTGGAATACAGTAGGTTTAACACCAATATAAATAAAGAATGAGTTAATTACAATACCTTAAAGTAGTCTTTTGTTTTCTTTCTCTAACGGAGCTCACGAGATTTCTATTGAGTTTTGTGTTGTGAAGTTTTCAAGTTTTGGGTAAATTCTTTTGATGGATTATGGAACAAGGAGTGGCAAAAGCCTAAGCTTGTGGATGCCCATGGCACCCCCAAGATAATCCAAGGACGCCAAAAAGTCAAAGCTTGGGGATGCCCCGGAAGGCATCCCCTCTTTCGTCTACTTCCATCGGTAATTTACTTGGAGCTATATTTTTATTCACCACATGATATGTGTTTTGCTTGGAGCGTCTTGTATCATTTGTGTCTTTGCTTGTTAGTCTACCACAATCATCCTTGCCGTACACACATTTTTAGAGAGCCATACATAAATTGAAATTTGATAGAATACTCTATGTGCTTCACTTATATCTTTTGAGCTTGATAGTTTTGCTCATAGTGCTTCACTTATATCTTTTGAGCGTGATAATTTTTGCTATAGTGCTTCACTTAGATCTTTTAGAGCACGGTGGTGGATTTGTTTTAAATAAACTATTGATATCGCATGCTTCACTTAGATTATTTTGAGAGTCATTAATAGCATGGTAATTTTCTTAATATTAATATACTTGGTATTCAAGATATGTGAAACTTTCTTTTGAGTGCGTTGAATACTAAGAAAAGTTTGATGCTTGATAATTGTTTTGAGATATGAAGATGGTGATATTAGATTCATGCTAGTTGAGTAGTTGTGAATTTAAAGAATGCTTGTGTTGAAGCTAGCAAGTCCCATAGCATGCACATATGGTTAAAGTTGTGTAACAAATTTGAAACATGAAGTGTACCTGGCTTGTGCATCCTTATGAGTGGCGGTCGGGGACGAGCGATGGTCTTTTCCTACCAATCTATCCCCCTAGGAGCATGCGCGTAATACTTTGCTTTGATAACTTCTAGATTTTTGCAATAAGTATATGAGTTCTTTATGACTAATGTTGAGTCCATGCATTATACGCACTTTTTCCCATTCTTCCACCATTGCTAGACTCTCTAATACCGCGCACTTTTCGTTGGTATCATACACCCACCATATATCTTCCTCAAAACAGCCACCATACCTACCTATCATGGCATTTCCATAGCCATTCTGAGATATATTGCCATGCAATTTTCCACCGTTCCGTTTATTATGACACGCTCCATTATTGTCATATTGCCATTGCATGATCATGCAGTTGACATCGTATTTGTGGCAAAGCCACCATGCATTATTTTTCATACATGTCACTCTTGATTCATTGCACCATCCTGGTACACCGCCGGAGGCATTCATATAGAGTCATATCTTGTTCTAGTTTCGAGTTGTAATCCTTATATTGTAATCAATAGAAGTGTGATGATCATCATTATTAGAGCATTGCCCAATCAAAAAAAAAGAGAAAGGCCAAAAAGAAAAAAAAGGAAAGGCCCCAAAAAAAGAAAATAAATAAAAAGGGCAATGTTACTATCTCTTTTTCCACACTTGTGCTTCAAAGTAGCACCTTGTTCTTCATGTAGTGAGTCTCATATATTGTGCTTCAAAGTAGCACCATGTTTTTCATATAGTGAGTCTCATAAGTTGTATTTTTATACTAGTGGGAATTTTTCATTATAGAACTTGGCTTGTATATTCCTACGATGGGCTTCCTCAAATGCCTTAGGTCTTCATGAGCAAGCAAGTTGGATGCACACCCACTAGTTTAACTTTTGTTGAGCACTCATAGCTCTAGTGCATCCGTTGCATGGCAACCCCTACTCCTCATGTTGACATCAATTGATGGGCATCTCCATAGCCCGTTGATTATCCTCGTCAATGTGAGACTTTCTCCTTTTTGTCTTCTCCACACAATCCCCATCATCATATTCTATTCCACCCATAGTACTATATCCATGGCTCACGCTCATGTATTGCGTGAAGGTTGAAAAAGTTTGAGATTATTTAAGTATGAAACAATTGCTTGGCTTGTCATCGGGGGTATAGAAGTTGGGAACATCTTTGTGTGACAAAAATGAAGCATAGCCTAACTATATGATTTTGTAGGGATGAACTCTCTTTTGCCATGCTATTTTGAGAAGACATGATTACTTTGATTAGTATGCTTGAAGTATTACTATTTCTTTTATAAATATGAACTTTTATTCTGTATTCATTCGGATCTGAATATTCATACCACAATTAAGAAGATTTACATTGAAATTATGCCAAAGTATCACTCCGCATCAGGAATTATTTTTTTATCATTTACCTACTCGAGGACGAGCAGGAATTAAGCTTGGGGATGGCTGATACGTCTCCAACGTACCTATAATTTTTGATTGCTCCATGCTACTTTATCTACTGTTTTGGACTATATTGGGCTTTATTTTCCACTTTTATATTATTTTCGGGACTAACATATTAACTGGAGGCCCAGCCCAGAATTGTTTTTTTTTTGCCTATTTCAGTGTTTCGATGAAACGGAATATCAAATGGAGTCCAAACGGAATGAAACCTTCGGGAACGTGATTTTCTCACCGAACGTGATCCGGGAGACTTGGACCCTACTCCAAGGAACAAAAGAGGCGGTCACGAGGGTTGGGGGCGCGCCCCCCTAGGGCGCCCCCCTACCTTGTGGGCCCCCTGTTGCTCCACTGACGTACTCCTTCCTCCTATATATACCTACGTACCCCCAAACAATCAGAACAGGAGCCAAAAACCTAATTACACCGCCGCAACTTCCTGTATCCATGAGATCCCATCTTGGGGCCTGTTCCGGAGCTCCGCCGGAGGGGGCATCCACCACGGAGGGCTTCTACATCATCACCATAGCCCCTCCGATGAAGTGTGAGTAGTTTACTTTAGACCTTCGGGTCCATAGCTAGTAGCTAGATGGCTTCTTCTCTCTTTTTGGATCTCAATACAATGTTCTCCCCCTATCTCGTGGAGATCTATTTGATGTAATCTTGTTTTTTGCGGTGTGTTTGTTGAGACCGAGGAATTGTGGTTTTATTATCCAGATTATCTATGAATAATATTTGAATCTTCTCTGAATTCTTTTATGTATGATTGGTTATCTTTGCAAGTCTCTTCGAATTATCCGTTTGGTTTGGCCAACTAGATTGGTAGTTCTTGCAATGGGAGAAGTGCTTAGCTTTGGGTTCAATCTTGCGTGTCCTTACCAAAGGATGTAAAGGGTTGCAAGGCACGTATTGTATTGTTGCCATCGAGGATAACAAGATGGGGTTTTTTATCATATTGCATGAATTTATCCCTCTACATCATATCATCTTGCTTAAGGTGTTACTCTGTTTTTAACTTAATACTCTAGATGCATGCTGGATAGCGGTCGATGAGTGGAGTAATAGTAGTAGATGCAGGCAGGAGTCGGTCTACTTGTCTCGGACGTGATGCCTATATACATGATCATACCTAGATATTCTCATAACTATGCTCAATTCTGTCAATTGCTCAATAGTAATTAGTTCACCCACCGTAGAATACTTATGCTCTTGAGAGAAGCCACTAGTGAAACCTATGGCCCCCGGGTCTATTCTCATCATATCAATCTCCATTACTTTAAGACTTGCTTTGTTTTTACTTTTCACTTTGCATCTTTTTACCAAAAATACCAAAAATATTATTTATCATCTCTATCAGATCTCACTCTCGTAAGTGACCGTGAAGGGATTGACAACCCCTAATCGCGTTGGTTGCGAGGAGCTATTGTTTTGTGCAGGTACGAGGGACTTGTGCGTGGCCTCCTACTGGATTGATACCTTGGTTCTCAAAAACCGAGGGAAATACTTACGCTACTTTGCTGCATCATCCTCTCCTCTTCGGGGAAATCCAACGCAGTGCTCAAGAGGTAGCATGAGAATGAAGTTTGCTAGTTTCCAAGAAAGTTTATGGTCTATGCTTTAACATGTGAATTGCTTGTTACTTTATTGTGAGAAGTTTTATGAGATACTGTTATGACATATTATCATGCTAGAAAAGGTGATTGAAATTATCATTGATCAAACTTGTGCACCTTCTAGCATTCACACTTCATAAATTCTTTTATCTATACCTACTCATAAAGCAAGGTGTGTTTCTCCAATTATTTCATCCGTTCACCACCAAAAATATTTTTTTTATATCCAAGTTGGTACTAATTTTTTGTGGTCCATCTGCTAGAAAAAAAAGTCTTGTCTAGAATTTCGTACGTGGGCCGCAAGCACTCAGGGCCAGAGAAGCCACCCATTTATATCCTGCCCACATAGCCGAGAAACCTTATTTGTCGCACGGAGCAGCAACTTCGCCCAACCTTGGCCCGACCCATTTTCATTTTTTGTGTGTTCTTATTCTACTTTTCTTTTTTCTTTTTCTCTTCCAAGTTATTTTTTCCTTTTTCCAATAAATTCGTTTTTATATTTTTCATAATTTCGATTTTTGTACAATTTTTCATTAAATCTTCAGAGTTTCAAAATTTGTTCTCATTTTGAAAAATATTTGGAACTTTAAGTTTTTATTCTCGTTTCAAAACAAATCGAAATTCGAATTTTTTTCACATTTTTAGAAAAATACAAAATTGTTCGAGAATTTAAAAATAAATTGCATTTTGAAAATAATAGAAATTCAAAAAAATATTCCTTTTGTTGAAATGTTCACAAATTCATAATAATGTTCGTGATTACAAACACATTTTTGAAAATGATTTTGAATGTTCAAAAGAATTCCATTTGAAAAATTGTTCACAAATTAAAAAAATGTTTGATTCTCTGCCTTAAAAATTGATCATGTTTCAAAAATGTTTGTGAATTTTAAAAATCTTCCTATTTCAAGTTTTGTTTACATTTTTCTAGAAATTAACGATTTTTGCAAAAAAATGCTCGCTTTTTTAATAAAAAAATCTGGAGGTCACCACAATCTCGATAAGGAGGCAGACCGGAAGGAAAAATGCACGAGTTGGGTACTGGCCGCCACTCCGACCAACCCCACTACTATAAAGATCTCGGGCCACACATGATCGGCGAGAACACTACAGCTCTCCGCTCTGTTGCCCCACTGTTGTGGAGACCGTTTTGATGGACACATCAATTATCTCTCCCGATGCTTCTCGCAAAAAAATCTGTCCCGTTGCAACGCACGTGCATATGTGCTAGTCATTTACCTACTCGAGGACGAGCAGGAATTAAGCTTGGGGATGCTGATACGTCTCCAACGTATCTATAATTTATGAAGCATTCATGCTATTTTATTATCTGTTTTGAATGATTACGGGCTTTATTATACACTTTTATATTACTTTTGGGACTAACCTATTAACCGGAGGCCCAGCCCATATTGCTGTTTTATTGCCTGTTTCAGTATTTCGAAGAAAATGAATATCCAACGGAGTCCAAACGGAATGAAGCCTTCAGCAGCGTGATTTTTGGAACGAACATGACCCAGGAAACTTGGAGTGCAAGCCAGGGGAGAATCGAGGAAGCCACGAGATAGGGGGCGCGCCCACCCCCCTGGGCGTGCCCTACCCTCTCGTAGGTCCCTCGAGGCTCCCCCGACCGACTTCTTTCGCCTATATAAGCCTACATACCCTAAAAACATCGATGAAGAAGATAGATCGGGTGTTCCGGTGCCGCAAGCCTCTGTAGCCACCAAAAACCTCTCGGGAGCCCGTTCCGGCACCCTGCCGGAGGGGGGGAACCCATCACCGGTGGCCATCTTCATCATCCCGGCGCTCTTCATTACGAGGAGGGAGTAGTTCACCATCGGGGCTGAGGGTATGTACCAGTAGCTATGTGTTTGATCTCTCTCTCTCTCTCTCTCTCTCGTGTTCTCCCTATGGCACGATCTTGATGCATCACGAGCTTTGCTATTATAGTTGGATATTATGATGTTTCTCTCCCTCTACTCTCTTGTGATGAATTGAGTTTCCCTCTTGAAGTTATCTTATCGGATTGAGTCTTTTGTTTGAGAACACTTGATGTATGTCTTGCCGTGTTTATCTGTGGTGACAATGGGATATCACGTGCCACTTGATGTATGTTTTAGTGACCAACTTGCGGGTTCCACCCATGAACCTATGCATAGGGGTTTGCACACGTTTTCTTGACTCTCCGGTAGAGACTTTGGGGCACTCTTTGAAGTACTTTGTGTTAGTTGGATGAATCTGAGATTGTGTGATGCATATCGTATAATCATGCCCTTGGATACTTGAGGTGACAATGGAGTATCTAGGTGACATTAGGGTTTTGGTTGATTTGTGTCTTAAGGTGTTATTCTAGTATGAACTCTATGATGGATTGAGCGGAAAGAATAGCTTTATGTTATTTTACTACGAACTCTTGAATAGATAGAACAGAAAGGATAACTTTGAGGTGGTTTCGTACCCTACCATAATCTCTTCGTTTGTTCTCCACTATTAGTGGCTTTGGAGTGACTCTTTGTTGCATGTTGAGGCATTGTCATATGATCTATCTATGTTATTATTGTTGAGAGAACTTGCACTAGTGAAAGTATGAACCCTATGCCTTGTTTCCTACCATTGCAATACCGTTTACGCTCACTTTTATCATTAGTTACCTTGCTGTTTTTATATTTTCAGATTACAAAAACCTATATCTACTATCCATATTGCACTTGTATCACCATCTCTTCGCTGAACTAGTGCACATATACAATTTACCATTGTATTGGGTGTGTTGGGGACACAAGAGACTCTTTGTTATTTGGTTGCAGGGTTGTTTGAGAGACACCATATTCATCCTACGCCTCCCACGGATTGATAAACCTTAGGTCATCCACTTGAGGGAAATTTGCTTCCTACAAACCTATGCACTTGCAGGCCCAACAACGTCTACAAGATGAAGGTTGTGTAGTAGACATCAAGCTCTTTTCTGGCGCCGTTGCCGGGGAGGTGAGTGCTTGAAGGTATATCTTTAGATCTTGCAATCGAATCTTTTTGTTTCTTCTTTTATCACTAGTTTAGTATATAAAAGAAAACTACAAAAAATGGAATTGAGTTTATCTCATACGCTTCGTCTTTTTAATCTCTTTCGTGAGTATGATGGAAAGGAAAATTGTGCTCAAGTGCTAGAAGAAGAATGCATTAAAATGCTTGGTACTGAATCTTTGAATGATGAGCATGTTTGCAATGTTGTTAGTATGAACTCCTTGAATATCCATAGTACTAATGATGATTGCTCTAGTCATGATGAAAATATCTCTTATAAGCATGTCAACTTTTGTGGAGTGCATGTTTGCATGAACACACCAAATGGAGAAGATATATATTGCAAGAGGAATAAGCATTTAGAAACTAAATGGTTGCAAGAAAGGCTAAATGTGAGTGCTAAAAATTTAAATTTCCTTTGCCGTACTTGTGAACTTTGCAATGAACATGGTCATTTACATCTATGATGCAAATTGTTTCATGATCGAATCGTGTCCAAAAATTGTGATGATTTGATCTCCCTTACACATTACAATGAACTTAGTTTACTTTTGGGTTATGAAGAATTGAAACGTTTAATTAAGGACCTTCCAGAATTTGCCCATAAGAAATTCCTTGATATTGATCTAGAGAAGATTTATTTGTATTGTGCGGTGAATTGCATTGAAAATCCTTATATTGCCAGTTACATAAAGAAAAGAAAGCAAATAGAAGATGATGAGAATACTAATGAAAGGGAAGAGACTTCACAATATCCTCGTATTATTTCTTATGACGAATCAGGTAACGAGGAGTAGCTTTCTATTCAACCAATCTCGTCAGTAAGAAGCTCAAAGAGTAAGGTTGAACCCACACATAATGTGAAAAAGAAAAGGAAAAGAAGGGGCAACAAAGGTAAAAAGGTATCCCTCCCAAATGATGTTGCTCCTACTACTCATTGTGATGATGATAATTGCTATACTATTGGTGCTATCCATACTATTAATGATGAGAGTGATTATGCCTATGATATGAAAAGGCCCAAGCTTGGGGAAGCTATGTTTGATGAGGATGAAATATTTGAGAATATATTTGCTAAAATTAATGTTTGTCCCAAGCTTGGGGATGCTATGTTTGATGAATATGATATTTTTTGTCCCCCAAGTTTTGATGAGCAAATTTATTATGATGATAGCATGCTTCCTATTTATGATGATTATATTGATGAAAGTGGGTTTGGAAGAGTGTCAACTTTAGGAAGTAGTGATCCCACTATTTTGGAGGATGTTGAATTTTATTGTGATGAATACGAAAGTGGATTTGGAAGAGTGTCAACTTTATTTAGTGATTCCACTATCTTGGGAGAGGCTTCAATCGATTATGATGAGAACGAAGTTGCTACTTATGATGATTATTGTGATGAAACTTATGCTATAAAAAGTAGCGATGGTTATATTTATAAAACTTGTCATGATTATGGTTACCCTTTTTCTGAACATTACACTTTTAATGTGGAAACAATTTTTAGTGTCCAAGTCTCTTATGATACTCCCACTATTCCGAACGAGAAGAATTTTGCTTGTGTGGAGAGTAGTAAATTTTCTATGCTTGTAGATCATGAAAAGAATGCTTTAGGTGCTGGTTATATTGTTGAATTCATTAATGATGCTACTGAAAATTATTATGAGGGAGGAATATATGCTTGTAGGAATTGCAATAATATCAAGTTTCCTCTCTATGTGCTTCAAGTTTTGAACTTATGCTTGTTTTGCCTTCCTATGCTAGTTGATTATTGTTCCCATAAGTTGTTTGCTCACAAAATCCCTATGCATAGGAAGAGGGTTAGACTTAAATGTGCTAGGCATATGCTTCATGATGCTCCCGTTATGTTTCAATTCTTATCTTTTATGTGAGCATCATTGTCATCATCATGCCTAGCTAGAAAGGCATTATAGAAAAGCGCTTGTTGGGAGACAACCCAATATTTATCCTTACTGTTTTTGTGTGTCCACATGATTATGCTACTGTAGTAATCATTTTTTATATCTTTTGTTTCAATAAAGTGCCGAGTAAGACCTTTAGGATAGCTTTTGGTGATAGTTGTGTTGATCCTGCTGAGAATCAGAAACTTTTGCACCCAGTAAATTAGTTTTGTTAATTCACATAAATGTGCTTATGATATGATTCTTTTTGATCTGGATTGGTACACAAATTTCTTAGGAATTTCTAATTTTGTAGGATTTTTGGAGTTCCATAAGTATACGTTTCATACAGATTACTACAGATTGTTCTGTTTTTGACAGATTCTGTTTTCTATGTGTTGTTTGCTTATTTTGATGAATCTATGAGTAGTATCGGAGGGTATGAACCATAGATAAGTTGGAGTAAAGTAGATATTACACCAATATGAATTTAGAATGAGTTCATTACAGTACCTAAGTGGTGGTTTTATTTTCTTATACTAACGGAGCTTACGAGTTTTCTGTTGAGTTTTGTGTTATGGAGTTTTCAAGTTTTGAGTAAAGATTCGATGGACTATGGAATAAGGAGTGGCAAGAGCCTAAGCTTGGGGATGCCCAAGGCACCCCAAGGTATTTTTCAAGGACAACCAAGAGCCTAAGCTTGGGGATGCCCCGGATGACATCCCCTCTTTCGTCTTCGTTCATCGGTAACTTTACTTGGAGCTATATTTTTATTCTCCACATTATATGTGTTTTGCTTGGAGCATAATTTTATATTGTTAGTTATTGCTTGATGTTATTTAGAATAATGTTTTGCATCTTTATTTTCAATAAAAATGTCAAGGATAGCCTTTGCCATGCTTATTTTGCTAGTATACATGTTGCTGTTTGAAAACAGAAAGTTTACCTCTGTTGCAAAAATTCCCTAGAAAATTCAGAGAATGGTATAATGTTGAAACTTTTTGCTTATTAATCTTTGATAAATTTACTACAGTGGGAATTTTCTCTCATAATTTTTGGAGTTAGGGAAGTATGATTAATCTTGCATTCTTTACAGACTGTACTGTTTTGACAGATTGCTGTTATGTTTGCATATGTTTGCTTGTTTAATGATTCTATTTAAGGATAGGAGTATTAAATATGCAGAGGCATTTACTATGCAATGTTGAATAATAATTTTAGTAATTTTTTACAGTAGAAAATGATAAGGTTTTGCATTGGTTTATACTAACCTATCTCACGAGTTCTTGTTGAGTTTGGTGTGGATGAAGCTTTTGATATAAAGAGAAACCATGATATGAGAGGAATTAAGGAGACACAAAAGTTCAATCTTGGGGGTGCCCAAGGCACCCCAAGATAATATTTCAAGAAGTATCAAGCATCTAAGCTTGGGGATGCCCCATAGGCATCCCACCTTTCTTCTTCAACAACTATCGGTTAGTATCGGTTGAGCCTAAGTTTTTGCTTCTTCACATGAGTTGTGCTATCCTTGCAATGTCATTTTATTTTGTTTTGCTTGCTGTTTGAATACAATACCAAGATCTGAAATTCTTTAATGAGAGAGAGTCTTCGCATAGTTACATAATTATTTAGCTACTCATTGATCTTCACTTATATCTTTTTGGATTATTTGTCATTTACTCGTGTGCTTCACTTATATCCTATGAGTAAATGGTTGAATGAGTTGAATGTCACAAATCTGAAATTGTATATGTTTCATTTGCTTATCCAATGGGGAGTAATGACTTCACATCTAAAAAATAGAGGTTGTAAATTTATTAAAGGTTAGCAAGCATTGTATTGGTCATTTGAACAATTCATGAAAGAATATTGAAGGAAGAGAGATTTCACATATAAATATACTATCTTAGACATCTTTTATAATTGTGAGCACTCATTAAGTATGACATGCTAAAGAGTTGATGTTGGACAAGGAAGACAACGTAATGGGTTATGTTTTCTCACATCTCAGTTAAAGTATATTGTCATGGATCATTCAAACATGTTGAGCTTGCCTTTCCCCTTCATGCTAGCCAAATTCCTTGCACCAAGTAGAGATACTACTTGTGCTTCCAAATATCCTTAAACCCAGTTTTGCCATGAGAGTCCACCATACGTACCTATGGATTGAGTAAGATCCTTCAAGTAAGTTGTCATCGGTGCAAGCAATAAAAATTGCTCTATAAATATGTATGATCTTTTGGTGTGAAGAAAATAGCTTTATACGATCTTGTTATGGAAGAAATAAAAGCGACGGACTGCATAATAAAGGTCCATATACAAGTGGCAATATAAAGTGACGTTCATTCGCATTAAGATTTTGTGCATCCAACCCTAAAAGCGCATGACAACCTCTGTTTCCCTCTGCGAAGGGCCTATCTTTTACTTTATGTCTTTTACTTTTATGCAAGAGTCAAGTTAATATTCACCTTTCCCTTTTTCATTTTATCCTTTGGCAAGCACCTCGTGTTGGAAAGATCCTGATATATATATATCCAATTGGATGTAAGTTAGCATGAACTACTATTGTTGACATCACCCAAAGGTGAATACGTTGGGAGGCAACACTATAAGCACCTATCTTTCTCAGTGTCCGATTGAAACTCCATAACCATTAGTATTGCGTGAGTGTTAGCAATTGTAGAAGACTATATGATAGTTGAGTATGTGGAGATTGCTATTCCTGAAAATAAGATGAATTGCAATTGTTTGATGACTAAGAATGAAGTTTGTTAGTTTGCAAGAAAGTTTATGGTCTATGCTTTAACATGTGAATTGCTTGTTACTTTATCGCGAGAAGTTTTATGAGATACTGTTATGACATATTATCATGCTAGAAAAGGTGATTGAAATTATCATTGATCAAACTTGTGCACCTTCTAGCATTCACACTTCATAAATTCTTTTATCATTTACCTACTCAAGGACGAGCAGGAATTAAGCTTGGGGATGCTGATACGTCTCCAACGTATCTATAATTTATGAAGCATTCATGCTATTTTATTACCTGTTTTGAATGATTACGGGCTTTATTATACACTTTTATATTACTTTTGGGACTAACCTATTAACCGGAGGCCCAACCCATATTGCTGTCTTATTGCATGTTTCAGTATTTCGAAGAAAAGGAATATCAAACGGAGTCCAAACGGAATGAAACCTTCGGCAGCGTGATTTTGGGAACGAACGTGACCCAGGAAACTTGGAGTGCAAGCCAGGGGAGCATCGAGGAAGCCACAAGATAGGGGGGCGCGCCCTACCCTCTCGTGGGCCCCTCGAGGCTCCCCCGACCGACTTCTTTCGCCTATATAAGCCTACATACCCTAAAAACATCGATGAAGAAGATAGATCGGGAGTTCCGCCGCCGCAAGCCTCTGTAGCCACCAAAAACCTCTCGGGAGCCCGTTCCGGCAGCCTGCCGGAGGGGGGAAACCATCACCGGTGGCCATCTTCATCATCCCGGCGCTCTCCATGACAAGGAGGGAGTAGTTCACCCTCGGGGCTGAGGGTATGTACCAGTAGCTATGTGTATGATCTCTCTCTCTCTCTCGTGTTCTCTCTATGGCACGATCTTGATGCATAGCGAGCTTTGCTATTATAGTTGGATCTTATGATGTTTCTCCCCCTCTACTCTCTTGTGATGAATTGAGTTCCCTCTTGAAGTTATCTTATCAGATTGAGTCTTTTGTTTGAGAACACTTGATGTATGTCTTGCCGTGTTTATCTGTGGTGACAATGGGATATCACGTGCCACTTGATGTATGTTTTGGTGACCAATTTGCGGGTTCCGCCCATGAACCTATGCATAGGGGTTGGCACACGTTTTCTTGACTCTCCGGTAGAGACTTTGGGGCACTCTTTGAAGTACTTTGTGTTGGTTGGATGAATCTGAGATTGTGTGATGCATATCGTATAATCATGCCCATGGATACTTGAGGTGACAATGGAGTATCTAGGTGACATTAGGGTTTTGGTTGATTTGTGTCTTAAGGTGTTATTCTAGTATGAACTCTATGATGGATTGAGCAGAAAGAATAGTGACGGTGTCCTGGACTAGGGGGTACTCACCATGTCGTCTCCCGATCAGTTGGATTGGGCCGAGGATCCCAACGGCCGTATACTCATGGGCCAGTCCGGACAGTTGCCGCATACAAGGAAGATTCCACAAGACTTGGCGATCAAGACAAGGACTCCTCCCCCACCGGCGTATTCGGCTAGGACTCTTGTTATCCTAGGCCTCTGGTGCATTATATAAACCAGGGCCAGGCTAGTCGACAGATATACAATATACAACAATCATACCATAGGCTAGCTTCTAGGGTTTAGCCTATTTGATCTCGTGGTAGATCCACTCTTGTAACACACATCATCAATATTAATCAAGCAGGACGTAGGGTTTTACCTCCATCAAGAGGGCCCGAACCAGGTAAAACACCGTGTCCCTTGTCTCTGTTACCATCCGCCTAGACGCACAGTTCGGGACCCCCTACCGAGATCCGCGGTTTTGACACCGACATTGGTGCTTTCATTGAGAGTTCCGCTGTGTGTTCGGCAAAAGGTCGATGGCTCGCCTGCAGATCAACTGCGACTTCGGCATCTTCGTCACCAGCTCGACTGGTCACCTTGGTTCGACCAAGGACTGCGCCCTATCTCCAATCTTCATGTTCGGATGAGGGCCTTCATCAACATCAGCTCCGATCTCTATCAAGATCATGGAGGAATCATCCAGGGAGCCCGGGGGCTCAGCGTCAACATTGCCCTCAGGCGACCGTGCTGTTTTTCTGGACAGCGAACTTGCATCCGCCGTCACCGCCTCCTCGAGCGTCGGTTTGACGATTGCCTCGGTGGAATTGTGCGGAATTGAGTCTACAACAACCCTGGAAAGTTTCGTCGAGTTCCGATGGAGGAATCTCTGGCAATCTCCGGTATACCGGAGCCGCATTGAATCTGTACGAGAATCCGGACGAGTTTAGGGCGTGGTGTCCAGCTTCTAGCTTGGACTTCCTTTGGAAGATCCAACCGTTGATCGGCTGCGGAATTCCTATATCTACCACCCCTCAAAATTTCAGCTCGATCCGACCGTCCAAACTCCGGGAACCTTCCGATTAGTGCATCACTTTTCGGATCTGTTTTCTGCGCGAAAACGAATCCGACCCGAGTTCGTCCTTTTTATGAACGGGATTTCGGACATCCTTTTTGAAGGAAGTTTTGTATGGGGTATTGTGTTTTCGTTTCCGAACACATCCCACTAACTTTAAGATCTTTTAAACATGATCTTCAACATCATGCTGGTGTCAAACCAGTCCGGCAATATCGCTCCACGGCTGCCGACCTGCGCTAGACACGTCGTCACTTTGTTGAGCCGAGCTCAACTTCTTCGGATCATCATCTCGGCAAACCGAACAAGAGTCCGGCATCGCGAAGGATAAATCATCACCAACACCGCCGCCCCACGGATTACAAGGAGCGGGCATACCGGCATCACCGCGTGGTCGCTTCATCAAGCCGCATCGACCACGTCACGACCTGCATCGGCATGGCCGCACTATTGCTTCTTCAAACTGGTGTCCATCACGCCGACCTACTTCGACATCTCGGTCGGACCGGGGGCCTCGCCATCTCTTCATCAACCTACTCTGGATACTTCGGCGTCACTAGACGACCAGGCAATGGGTGCGCGGATCGAGTCCCAATTTTGGGAATCACCTTCCTTCGGATTGCTACAACAAATAAACCAGGTGCTGTTAATCCTAGTATTTCTTTTTTGCTTGTTTGGGTTAATTTTTCCCAAGGAATTATTACTCTGGTTTGTCCATCATATGTACACAGGTCTATCAAATGGTGGCCACATTATCGACGGTCACATGATGGTTCGGTCAGTTTCCGTACATAGTCCGGCGAACGCCGCATCCGGAACTCGGACCGACCTGTGAATCCAGGCTTTGTCACGCCTTTATTACATTACGCCGACGACCTGCATCGACATCGACTTCGGCGCCAGAACATATTTCTTTTGTTACTCACTTTGCATAAATTATTTATTATGCAACGATTTTTTTATTACTATTATCTCTGGTTTGCACTATTTTTTGTGCACAGGAAAATGATCCAGCCGGACTATATCCTTTGACGTCACCTCGGCTGGACGGGGGGCTTCGTCAACACTTCATTACCCCATGCAGGGGACTTCGGCATCACTCTGCCGTCCTGCGTTGACCGTGCTATGTCACCATTTCGGAGTGCCGAGCTCTTTGATCCGCCACCTCGGGACCGGCTTGGGGGATGGAACCTTGTCCCGCATCAAGCTCGGACCGCGTCGTCAATACCGAACACATTAACCAGCTAAGTTGCCTTCATGCTCAAAGTTTTAAATTTCTAACTTGTGTTTGTTCGACCAAGCATTATACCTTTTTGGGAAAAAAGTTGCTTGTAAATTTTTTTCTTGTCCAAACTTTGTTCGCACATACTTGACGCTACCCGCTACATTATACTGGGGGCTTCTTTAATGAAGCTTATTAATCTGGGCTTTCTTCCCAACACATGTGTCACACTTCCGCATGTACCTTTTATTCACCATTATATGCATCGATATGACTTAAGTTTTGGCCAAGCTGGGTTGCGTGGCTCTGTGCTTACCCTCGTTCCCGATTGTTCGGCTAGGTGGTAAAGGTAGCACCTCTGCGATTATTCTTGCCGGTCTGCGGATGTGTACCTCAGACCGGGTGAAGCCGAAAGCTAGCGTTCTTAAGGGAATACTCGGTCGGTGAACTAAAAGATGATTTCTTACCTATTTATTTACCTGCCCCCAGATGTTTTTCTGCTCTTTTCGCAGTCCGGACATGCACTTTAGGGCATGCCTCCCAGGGAAAGGAACCCCTAACGGAACTATTCTCCCTGGAAGATGTTTCTTACTAACCATATAATATAACATAACTAGTTGGGCACTTGTCTGATAAAGCACTAATGACCCCTACACCTGGTCTCCACGCATGCACCGGTTTTTATAACCGCGAGGGTATTCGGACACACTCCGGACTATTGGGTCCAGAGGTTGAAGCGAAAAGGTCCGCTACGACAAACGATCTACAATCCGGCTAGAAGGCATTCTACATGTCACCTTACATTATATAGTCAAATTTTACCCAAGTCACTTGGGGGCTCTTATGTTTATTTGAGCTGTTTCATAATAAGTGTTTTTCTTCTTAGTCGTTGCAGAGTTAAAGCACGGCAGAAGCACTTCCTTTTTTTTTCTAAAGTCCAATTTTAGGATTGGCACTGAACACTTGATCTTGTTCGGACGTCATGTTTTTACTGACGTTTTTTGGTTTTCCAAGCTTTTTGGTACTTTTAACTATTTGTGTGTTTTCAGCACAAGTCTCGCAGTGCAACGCCGGACACCTTTAGAGATTCGGCAAAACCATTCTCGGATATTGCTATATATGCATCAGTTTCGAATTGTGTCTTCGGTCAATAGTTGGGTTGCCCGGCTCCCGCGCAAAGCTCCTATGTTCCGCTTTGTTCGGCTAGGTGTGCAAAGGGAGAACCACTGCGATTGTGCTTCCAGCTCGCATGGTCAAGCACCTCAGTGGAGAAAGCCGAAAACTAACTGTCACAATAGGTGTAAACTGTTCAGCGCTCCGATGACTATATTAAATGATGGGCCATTCATAAAATTGGCCGAAGTGTTTCCGACTTGACCTCGACTGTCGCCGAACACTACCGGGGGCTAGTAACTGGCCTCCCAAACTAAATCCTCAATATTTTGCTCTTACATTGGAGCTGAGGTTTCATGATCATGCCTAGCATGACAACCCAAAGAAAGGAACCGATAGCGGGACTATTTTCTTTGGAAGACATTTCTTCTGTTAAACAGTAATACAACATGTCTCTCTGCATACCTTTTGTCGGAGTAATTGGACACGGATACCCCAAAGACAGCAAGACGATATTCCAAGACATCGGGGCTAGCAAAGCCCCTCAGTCCGACTCCCCGCCGCCCAGGCCGACTGCAGGCTGCGGACTGCACCACCAGGCTGACTCCGGGCTGCCGACTGCACCACCAGCCGACTCGGGCTGCCGATCAGACCACCAGCCGACTCGGGCTGCCGACTCCCGTCCGCCCAGCCGACTCGGGCTGCCGACTGCACCACCAGGCCGACTCCGGGCTGCCGACTCCCCGGCCGCCTACGCCAACCAGCCGACTGCCGACTGCAGCCCGAGGCGACCCCGACGTGACGACCGTACCTGGCACTGTTCAGTGACACCCCAGCCATCATGTACAGTGTCACTTGTCCCCTGGCACTATTTATGAAGTGACCCAGGGGACAAGGATGACACCCCACCATGCCTACCTAGCTTACTTCCTAAGCTACCCACATAGCTTACATATCAAGCTAGCCATGCCTATATAAGCTAGCTCCATCCATCCATTAGGAGGGGGACTCACGCATGAGCACCCACATGCATGCTCACGGCCATGAGCATGGCCGGCCACTAGCATGCCACATATGAGGCATATACGAGGCCAGATGCCTATGGCACTGACCTCAGATGCAGCTCCAGGAGCACTCTGTACCAGATATACCAGATATACTCAGACATGCAGGAGTAGGGGTGTTATCTCTCCGGAGAGCCCTGAACCAGGGTAAACTAGCGCGTGCTACTCGCATACCCGCTCCCGGGCCTATCAGCAGCAGTCTTGCCCTCACACGAAGCCACCTTGTGGCATATGTCGTCTTGCACCCCCCGTGAGAATACCACGACATTTGGCGCCCACCGTGGGGCGGTACTATGCTACCACGCTGCTGCTAGTTTCGCTGCCGGGCGGGACCCCTTTTTCCGCCATCTTCATCAACTCCACCACGACGTCGCCGCCTTCTCTTCGGCCGCGTACGAGGGCTCGACATCAACTTGCCCCAGGGCGGCCTCGCGAGACGGCGCACCTTCATTGGCGGCCTCGCCATCCTTGTCACCTCCGTCGCGTCGCTGTCGCCTCTCTGGCCGCGCTCGAGGGCTCGACATAGACACGCCTCCGGGGCGGCCACGCGGGACGGCGCGTCCACGTCGTCGGCCTCGACACCGCTGAGCCTGCTCGTCCCCCTCACTTGCATCTGCTTGCAAGCTAGCTAGATGCAAGTCAATCATGGTCAAATACTACCCATACACAAGCCAGATATTGCCTATACACTATCCACCAGCCACTACGACACGAGTGTGTGAGGCTAGCAAGCAAACACCCTGTCAGCTCGATTGATTCTATAGCTGGCTAGCTCTACGTGCGTATGTACATGCTATCTCGCTTCTGCGTCACCGGCCGCGCGGTCTCCATGCGCGTGCGTCGCCCAGCGCTCGCCTCGCCGTCGTTGCTCTCTCTCTCCCAGCACCTCACACGCGATTCTCGCCTGCGATGGAACCACCCGTGGCTCCCTGCCCGCTACTGCTCTCCACCAACCGCGCTCCGCCGGCTCGCTTCGCGCCCGGACGTGCCTCTCCGGCCCTCCCTCAGCTGCTCCCTTCTCCATCGCGCAAGGCCGCCCCGGTCCGCGGCTGTGCAGCCCGCGTCCTCCAGCGGCGCCGTGCCGTCCGGTCCGCTCCTCCAGCGCTGCGCCCGGACCGGCCGCCTCCACAGGGTCAGCGCGTGCTCGGGCGCCCGTCGCCGCCTCCGTCCAGCTCGGACATCTCTGCACGCCCGGCTGCTCCGTGCTCGCTTGCGCCGCCACCGCCTGCTCCACCCCTCGCGCGTCGGCCCGCCGTTCGCCGCCTCCGACTTGCCGCTAGCCGGGCCCGCCTTGATCGGCAGCCGCTCCCAGCCGGCTGCCGCGACCTGATCCCGGTGCCGCCCTCCGCTGGCTGGGTCCGCCTCCTCCACCATCCGCCTCCAAGACGCTTCGGTGGCCCGGCCGCCTCGCCTGCCGCCCCGGCGGCTGCCCGCCTTGAGGGCCGCTGGACCCGCACCGGATGCCGACTCGGCCTCCCGCAAGCCGGCTCAAGTCGCTGCTCTGTCAGCGCCAAGCGCTGCTGCTGCTATGTCCGCATCCGGCCGCCCGCCGCTCCTCAGCGTCCGCGCCGCCATTTGGCGGCGCCCGGCCAGCTGCGCCCTTCGCCCGCCCGCTTGCCCGCCCGTCCGCTCACAGCCGGCTGCTCATGTGGCCGGGATCCAAAAAAAGGGGGCGGGGCCGGCTGCTCGCTTGGGGCCGACTGACAAAGTCAAAGACCGAGCGTGAAGGGCCGGCTGAAAAAAAAGGCCGGCTGCTCGCGTGATTTAGCCGGCCAAAAGAGAAAGAGGAAACAGGGCCGGGTAGAAAAGTCACAGGGCCAATTGCCCACGGCTGAAAAAAAAAAGAAGAAAGAAATGTGCGTCCGATCTCTGGCTGCCTGGCCGGCTGCAAAAAGCCCGACTGCTGTGTCGGAGTCCGCTGCTCAGCCGGCTGAACAAGAAAAAAAGAGAAGAATACAAAGTAGTCGCCGGGAGATCCGGCACGACTGCTCAGCAGTCGCCCCGAATCTCGGGGGCTACACCCAGCGGGTCTGCTGCGCCTTCGCCAAGAAGACAAAGTAGTGCTGGAGATCCGGCCCGACCGCTCGGCCAGCCAGCCCGAATCTCGGGGCTACACCTGTGGAGTCTTTGCGCGCTGCCAAGATTGCAAACAAGAGAAGAGTTTTTGTCCGGCTGCCAGCAGCCGGCAGAAGAGAAAAAGAAAAAGAAGGGCGTTGCAAGACGCCTCGCCGCCTGGCCGGTCGAGCCTGACCGGCCGGGGCCCCGCTTAGAGCACCTGGGGGCTCGAAGGCCACACCCAGCGGGTGCGCCAGCGCGCTCCGCGAGCGCCGAGCCGCCGGCTGTCTTAGGCAAACTCCGCCTCGGCTACACGAAAATCAATTTGAGCTCCTCACCCGCATATTTTTTGCACCACAAGAGCATGGATAACCCCGAGCGATGCTCGAGCTACTCGCATTTCATTACAGCCATCACTCGTTATTCGCCCGCCGCCACCCAGAGTTGGCCGGGGCTGGCCGCTGGCTGAGACGTTATTTCCGCATCGGCTTAGTAGTGCGTGCAGTTCCAAAGGCCCACCTCTCAGCCACAGACCGCAGAGCGGCTGTCCGCTAGCAAGAGTGAACGCTGAGGCCGCCCACGCAAAAACGTCCGGAAGAAACGCCAGGCGACCGACCATTTACTTTACTAGTATCAACTCGGTTGAATCTGCTCCCGACTTTGAGTATCAGACACTCCACTTGGCCCACTCTCACCACAGACCGCAGAGCGGCTGTCCGTGAGCGAGCACAAGCCAAAAAGCGGAGGGAACATAAAAAAGATTAAGGGGGCTCGGACGAAACCGAGTCGGCACCCTCCGCATAAAACTTGCAATGCTAAAAGCAATCATTTGATATATCCGCGTGGACTAACTTTGTCTTTTTTCATGATCATTTCCACGAACACTCGCCAAAAAACCTCCGCCCAACTTTGCCAAAGTTGCCCGGAAGCTTGGGGGCTACTGTCGGAGTAATTGGACACGGATACCCCGAAGATGGCAAGACGATATTCCAAGACATCGGGGCTAGCAAAGCCCCTCAGTCCGACTCCCCGGCCGCCCAGGCCGACTGCAGGCTGCGGACTGCACCACCAGGCCGACTCCGGGCTGCCGACTGCACCACCAGGCCGACTCGGGCTGCCGACTCCCGGCCGCCCAGCCGACTCAGGCTGCCGACCGCACCACCAGACCGACTGGCTGCCGACTCCGGCCGCCCAGGCGACTCAGGCTGCCGATCGCACCACCAGCCGACTCGGGCTGCCGACTCCCGTCCTCCCAGCCAACTCCGGGCTGCCGATCGCACCACCAGGCCGACTCGGATGCCGACTCCCGGCCGCCCTCGCCAACCGATCGATTGCCGACCGCAGCCCGACGCGTCCCGACGTGGCGACCGTGCACTGCACTGCTCACGTGACACCCCAGCCATCATGTATAAGGTCACTTGTCCCCGGCACTATTTATGAAGTGACCCGGGGACAAGGATGACACCCCACCATGCCTACCTAGCTTACTTCCTAAGCTACCCACATAGCTTACATATCAAGCTAGCATGCCTATATAAGCTAGCTCCATCCATCCATCAGGAGGGGGACTCACGCATGAGCACCCACATGCATGCTCACGGCCATGAGCATGGCCGGCCACTAGCATGCCACATATGAGGCATATACGAGGCCAGATGCCTATGGCATCGACCTCGATGCAGCTCGAGAGCACTCATGCAGATATACCAGATATACTCAGACATGCAGGAGTAGGGGTGTTATCTCTCCGGAGAGCCCCGAACCTGGGTAAACTAGCGCGTGCTACTCGCATACCCGCTCCCGGGCCTATCAGCAGCAGTCTTGCCCTCACACGAAGCCACCTTGTGGCATATGTCGTCTTGCAGCCCCCCGTGAGAATACCACGACACCTTTGTTTATAAAACTGTATGGCCAGATTGCCTTGTTTGTCGTAAATCTTTGCCCTCATAAAGGCTTTATAAAGTAGGACAAACACTCCTCGGCTACTGGCCGAGGAGGTTGAAGCCGATGGTCGGTCAACAAAGTTTTGTACAATGCGGATCCGAGCATTAATGACATAAAGTACTTGGATACATTGAGTCATTACACATAATTTGTGATTTTACTATGGATATTGATCCTTAATTGCCACCCGTGCCGCATTAAGGCTCGGGGCTCTTGGGCTTCGGGCTTATTATTTACAAATATTAAAGGGCACATCAATCCCCGATCCGGTGTTGCCACCCGACCAAAGTCTCGAGCTACTGCATTGCATGTTCTATGCGAAAAATTTTAAGTGCAATCAGCTTTCGAGGAGATTTTGATCCTCGGGTTGGTCGGCGACCCAACCCGAGTCTCGAGGACTGAGCACGCCGCTTTTGTGTCCCAAGTATTCTGCCGAGCTAGGACTTGATCCTCAGGCCGATTTTGCAAATCAACCTGAGTCTCAGCAGCTACGGGGATCAGCGGTCTTATGTCATCCTTCATGTGCGTCTCGGGTTATAGACCGGTACCCACCTTGAGGGCTACTGGCTATGTATCTCGGCAGAGAATAAATTGCACCAATCATAAATATTGACAAAAATCGGCCCACATTCGGGGTGGTGCACCACCTCGGAAGCAGTCCGGCATAAAGCTCGGGCGCTAGTGGCTGGCTCCATAGAGGGCATTTCCGGCATTAAGCTCGGCTAAACTCCTTCAAACTTCTTTGAACCAAGGTGATTTACGACACCTCGTATACAGTCCGGCGTTGGAGCTCGGATACCGTCCGGCGTTGGAGCTCGGATACATAGTCCGGCGATAGAGCTGGGAAGCAGTCCGGCGTTGGTGCTCGGCTGCAAAAGATACCTCGAATGCAGTCCGGCGTTGGAGCTCGGACGCAAGAGGACGCTGCCGCCCGGGAACAACTTCAAACCCGAGGTGTGGCATAAAAATAACAAGGCATTGATAAAGGCCGAAAACTTAAAGGGGCTCCTCGGATACCCGACGTGTAAACTCGTCGAATGCATTTCGGCGATCCTCAAGATCGAAGATGAGAAGATTTGTTGAACCAGTTTTCAAGACCGACAACCGAAGATGAAGAACAGTTCGGAAGAATCGAGGAGCGTCCCTAACTTGAAGACCGGTTCAGGGGGCTACTGATGGTGTCCTGGACTAGGGGGTACTCACCATGTCGTCTCCCGATCAGTTGGATTGGGCCGACGATCCCAACGGCCGTATACTCATGGGCCAGTCCGGACAGTTGCCGCATACAAGGAAGATTCCACAAGACTTGGCGATCAAGACAAGGACTCCTCCCCTTGGCGTGATTCGGCTAGGACTCTTGTTATCCTAGGCCTCTGGTGCATTATATAAACCAGGGCCAGGCTAGTCGACAGATATACAATATACAACAATCATACCATAGGCTAGCTTCTAGGGTTTAGCCTCTTTGATCTCGTGGTAGATCCACTCTTGTAACACACATCATCAATATTAATCAAGCAGGACGTAGGATTTTACCTCCATCAAGAGGGCCCGAACCTGGGTAAAACACCGTGTCCCTTGTCTCCTGTTACCATCCGCCTAGACGCACAGTTCGGGACCCCCTACCCGAGATCCGCCGGTTTTGACACCGACAAATAGCTTTATGTTATTTTACTACGAACTCTTGAATAGATAGAACAGAAAGGATAACTTTGAGGTGGTTTCGTACCCTACCATAATCTCTTCGTTTGTTCTCCGCTATTAGTGGCTTTGGAGTGACTCTTTGTTGCATGTTGAGGCATTGTTATATGATCTATCTATGTTATTATTGTTGAGAGAACTTGCACTAGTGAAAGTATGAACCCTATGCCTTGTTTCCTACCATTGCAATACCGTTTACGCTCACTTTTATCATTAGTTACCTTGCTGTTTTGATATTTTCATATTACAAAAACCTATATCTACTATCATATTGCACTTGTATCACCATCTCTTCGCCGAACTAGTGCACCTATACAATTTACCATTGTATTGGGTGTGTTGGGGACACAAGAGACTCTTTGTTATTTGGTTGCAGGGTTGTTTGAGAGACACCATCTTCATCCTACGCCTCCCACGGATTTATAAACCTTAGGTCATCCACTTGAGGGAAATTGGCTACTGTCCTACAAACCTGTGCACTTACAGGCCGAACAATGTCTACAAGAAGAGGTTGTGTAGTAGACATCATGAACCTGCAGCGGCGATAAAGAACAGGATGCCTAATCCCGGCGATGGCCCTCCACCCTCTGAATCTCGCTGACTCGGCTGATGATGGGCTTGATGCGCTCCCTGAGCGGCGCGAGGTCAGTACCCTCCAGCAAGCTCTCCAACGCGGCGTCGAAGTCGAGGTCGGGGTACCAGTGCGCCACCTTGGTGAGAACCTTGGTCATGGCACCCTGGCAAAGCCTCCAGGACTCGTCGCCAGTGAGGCCGCCCGGTTGGCGTGGAGCCACTCCAGAGCGCCGACAACCTTCTCAAAGAACATGGTCAGGCTGCAATTGGCACTCACGCTTCGCTCCGGGACATACCTCACGTCTGACATCCCCATGATGGCCAGCTGCGCGGCGGCTTGGTTGGTGACGGTGGCAAAGCGATCGAGCCAACGGTTCTCGCCCTCCACGTGATCCGCGAAGTTGAGGCCTTGGTTCTTCCGCAACTGCTTCTCGGCCTACAGCTCCTTGGCCAGGGTCCCCTCTCGGATTTTGGCCTCCGACAACACCTTCTCGAGACCCTCCAGCTTCAGCTTGAGGTCTTTGATGGAGTTGTTGGCCTCGGAGAGCTCCCCAGCCTTGCTGACGACCGCGCCCTGCGCCTCTGTCAAGGCACTGTTAAGCGTGTCCTTCTCCTGGGACAGCTTCAGGGCCTGCTCCTTCAGCCCGTCGCGCTCCGCCTCCAACTCCTCCACCTTGCCGGCGTGAACCTGGGCCTGGGCATTGAGTGCCTCTTTGTGCCTCTGCTCCAGCTCACTGGTCCGCTGCAAGACAAGCTTCTCCACCTCTGCATCCTTGCCGCGAAGCATGGCGACAAGCTTCTCCTCACGTGCAGCGAGGTCCTCCTCCTGGGAGTTCAGCGCGGCTTCGTGCTGGGTCCGGGCGGCTTCGGCGGCCGCGGCCAAGTTCCTCGCTGTCTCTCGAGCTTTCTCGATGTCGGCGAGCTTCATGGTGAGCTCCACGTCGCGCTTGGCCAGCTCGCCCTGGGCAGCCTTGAGCTCCTTGTGGGCCTCGCGGAACCTGTCATGCGTCTCGGCAACACGCTTGTGGAGGTCCGCCTCCGCCTTCTCCACCACCGCCGTCCTAGACTTAACCTTGTCCAGGCGGGCGCGGTGGAGTGCCTGGAGCTTCCGGAAGCTGGCACCCATGGCGTGAAGGAGCCGCTCTTCCTGCGAACCATCACCGCCAATGATCGGCTCGTCGACGACTTCAAGCCCGGCAGCGGCAAGCACTTCGTCGTCGAACACCTCTCCCTCAACGAGTGTCCTGGTGCTCGACGCGCCTGGAAGGTGGACGAACAAGTCGTCGCTCACCCTCAAGCACTTGTCGGAGCCGGAAGCAGCGGAAGAGGAAGGCTGGTCATCAGCCACCTCCTCCTCCTCCTCCTCGGCAGCGGCCCCGCCGGCCTCTCCGGCAGGCCCCTTGCCGGTCTCCTCAGCGGCAGCCTTGCCGGCCTCCCCGGTAGGCCCCTCGGCGGTGTCCTCAGCAGCACCCTTGGCAGCCTCCTCGGCGGGGATCTTCTCGGCGTCCGCCTCGGCGGCCTTGGCGACGCCCTTGATGACGGCGTCCACGTCCTCGGGGTTCATCGAGGAGGAATCTGGACGCCGAAGAAGGGGGTGAGGCAAGGCCAGGACCAAGAGCCGGAAAGAAAAAGAAGCAGGGACGAATGGCGAACGACTTACCTGTGCCAGTACCCGGCTGGGAGACGGAAGTCCCCTCCCCTCCAACATTTGTCGAGGCAAAGCCGCCAGCGCCCAAGTTCTCCTCCTCCTCCTCCATGTGCGTGGGCTCGGTGCCTGGCGCCCTTGCCGGGGACGCCCCTCGGGGCGGCGTGGTCGATGGGGGCGGCGTGTTGGGAGTAGCCCTCTGTGGCTCCTCCTGCTGCTGCTCTCCTCCTGCGTACCCGACAAGGTCAGCACCAAAGTTTCGTGCCCCTGACACATGTCGACGGGGGAAGAGTGATGAACTTACGCTGGGGCTTGCTGTCCGAGCTGCTCAACACCACCAGTGGCGCCCCCGAAGTACCAACTGGGGGTTGGCCACCCGCCGAGACCTTGGCCCTCTTCACTCTCTGGGCCAGCATCTCCACATCTCTGCAAAGATGAAGACAAGTCAAGACGAGCAACACAGATTGAGGAGGCAGAGATAACGAAAAGGAACCAGATACTTACTCGTCGTCCACCTCCTCCTCTGCTGTTTTCCTCTTCCTCCTTGGGCTAAGGGATCCATAATCGAAAGTAACCTCTGTATCAACATCCGCCGGAGGAGGAGAAGGAGGTGGTGTCTGGACACGCGTGGACGAAGAATGGGTGGTTGTCTTCTTCTTCACCGTGGCCTTCGCCGGCTTCTTTGCCGCTGCGGCCCTCGTGTGGCGCCCGGACCCCTCCATAGATCCGAGGGCAAGACATTTGTTGCTAAGAATGGATCCTTTCTAGAGAAGGAGTTTTTCTCGAAAGAAGTGAGTGGGAGGAAAGTAGAACTTGATGAGGTAACTGTACCTGCTCCCTTATTGGAAAGTAGTTCTCACAGAAATCTGTTCCTATGACTCCTACACCAATTAGTGAGGAAGCTGATGTTGATGATCATGCAACTTCAGATCAAGTTACTACTGAACCTCGTAGGTCAACCAGAGTGAGATTCGCACCAGAGTGGCATAATAATCCTGTTCTAGAGGTCATGTTACTTGACCATGACGAACCTACGAATAATGAGGAAGCGATGATGAGCTCAGATTCCGTGAAATGGCTTGAGGCCATAAAATCTGAGATGGTATCCATGTACGAGAACAAAGTGTGGACTTTGGTTGACTTGCCCGATGATCAGCAAGCCATAGAAAATAAATGGATCTTCAAGAGGAAGATGGACGCTGATAGTAGTGTTACTATCTACAAAGCTAGACTTGTCGAAAAAGGTTTTGACAAAGTTCAAGGTGTTGACTACGATGAGATTTTCTCACTCGTAGCGATGCTTAAGTCTGTCCGAATCATGTTAGCGAATTGCCACATTTTTATGAAATCTGGCAAATGGATGTCAAAACTACATTCCTTAATGGATTTCTTAAAGAAGAGTTGTATATGATGCAACCAGAAGGTTGTGTCGATCCTAAAGGTGCTAACAAAATGTGCAAGCCCCAACGATCCATCTATGGACTGGTGCAAGCATCTCGGAGTTGGAATATACGCTTTGATGAGTTGACCAAAGCATATAGTTTTATACAGACTTGCGGTGAAGCCTGTATTTACAAGAAAGTGAGTGGGAGCACTACAACATTTCTGATAAGTATATGTGAATGACATATTGTTGATCAGAAATAATGTAAAATTTTCTGGAAAGCATAAAGGAGTATTTGAAAGGAGTTTTTCAAAGAAAGACCTCGGTGAAGCTGCTTACATATTGAGCATCAAGATCTATAGAGATAGATCAAGACGCTTGATAAGTTTTTTCAATGAGTACATACCTTGACAAAAAAATTGAAGTAGTTCAAAATGGAACAGACAAAGAAGGAGTTCTTGCCTGTGTTGCAAGGTGTGAAGTTGAGTAAGACTCAAAGCCTGACCACGGCAGAAGATAGAGAGAGAATGAAAGTCATTCCCTATGCCTCAGCCATAGGTTCTATCAAGTATGCCATGCTGTGTACCAGACCTATTGTATACCCTACACTGAGTTTGGCAAGGGAGTACAATAGTGATCTAGGAGTAGATCACTGGACAACGGTCAAAATTATTCTTAGTGGAATAGGGATTGTTTCTCGATTATGGAGGTGACAAAAGGTTCGTCGTAAAGGGTTACGTCGATGCAAGTTTTGACACTGATCCAGATGACTCTAAGTCTCAATCTAGATACATATTGAAAGTGAGAGCAATTAGCTAGAGTAGCTCCGTGCAGAGCATTGTTGACATAGAAATTTACAAAATACATACGGATCTAAATATGGCAGACCCGTTGACTAAACTTCTCTCACAAGCAAAACATGATCACACCTTAGTACTCTTCGGGTATTAATCACATGGCCATCTAAACTAAGATTACTGACTCTAGTAAACCCTTTGAGTGTTGGTCACATGGCGATGTGAACTATGGGTGTTAATCACATGGTAATCTGAACTATTGGTGTTAAATCACATAGCGATGTGAACTAGATTATTGACTCTAGTGCAAGTGGGAGACTGAAGGAAATATGCCCTAGAGGCAATAATAAAGTTATTATTTATTTCCTTATTTCATGATAAATGTTTTTTATTCATGCTAGAATTGTATTAACCGGAAACTTAGTACATGTATGAATACATAGACAAACAGAGTGCAGTATGCCTCTACTTGACTAGCTCGTTGAATCAAAGATGGTTAAGTTTCCTAGCCATAGACATGAGTTGTCATTTGATTAACGGGATCATATCATTAGAGAATGATGTGATTGACTTGACCCATTCCGTTAGCTTAGCACTTGATAGTTTAGTATGTTGTTATTGCTTTCTTCATGACTTATACATGTTCCTATGACTATGAGATTATGCAACTCCCAAATACCGGAGGAACACTTTGTGTGCTACCAAACGTCACAACGTAACTGGGTGATTATAAATGTGCTCTACAGGTGTCTTCGATGGTACTTGTTGAGTTGGCATAGATCGAGATTAGGATTTGTCACTCCGATTGTCAGAGAGGTATCTCTCGGCCCTCTCGGTAATGCACATCACTATAAGCCTTGCAAGAAATGTGACTAATGAGTTAGTTGCGGGATGATGCATTACGGAACGAGTAAAGAGACTTGTCGGTAACGAGATTGAACTAGGTATTGAGATACTGATGATCGAATCTCGGGCAAGTAACATACCGATGACAAAGGGAACAATGTATGTTGTTATGCGGTTTGACCGATAAAGATCTTCATAGAATATGTAGGAGCCAATATGAGCATCCAGGTTCCGCTATTTGTTATTGACCGGAGACTTGTCTCGGTCATGTCTACATAGTTCTCGAACCCATAGGGTCCGCACGCTTAACGTTTGGTGACGATCAGTATTATGAGTTTATGTGATTTGGTGTACCGAAGGTTGTTCGGAGTCCCGGATGAGATCACGGAAATGACGAGGAGTCTCAAAATGGTAGAGACGTAAAGATCGATATATTGGAAGGCTATATTCGGACATCGGAAAGGTTCCGAGTGGTTTGGGCATTTTTACAGAGTAACGGGAGGTTGCCGGAACCCCCCGGGAGAAGTTATGGGCCTTATGGGCCATAATAAGGAAGCACACCAGCCCACAAGGGGCTGGTGCGCCCCCCTTGGGCAGGAGGCCGAATTGGAATAGGTTTGGGGGGTGGCGGCCACCCTTTCCTTCTCTCCTACTCCTCCTTCCCTTGCTCTCCTACTCCAACTAGGGAAGGGGGGGGGGGGAATCCTACTCCCGGTGGGAGTAGGACTCCCCTAGGGCGCGCCATAGATAGGATCGGCCCCTCCCCTCCTACACTCCTTTATATATGGGGGAGGGGGGCACCCCATAGACACACAAGTTGATCAGTTGATCTTTTAGCCGTGTGCGGTGCCCCCCTCCACCATAATCCACCTCGGTCATATTGTAGCAGTGCTTAGACGAAGCCCTGCATCGGTAGCATCATCATCACCGTCATCATGCTGTTCTGCTGACGGAACTCTCCCGTGAAGCTCTGCTGGATCATGAGTTCGTAGGACGCCACTTAGCTGAATGTGTGCTGAACTCGGAGGTGCCATGCGTTCGGTACTTGGATCGGTCGGATCATGAAGACGTACAACTACATCAACCGCGTTCTCATAACGCTTCCGCTTACAATCTACGTGGGTACGTGGACGACACTCTCCCCTCTCGTTGCTATGCATCACCATGATCTTGCGTGTGTGTAGGAATTTTTTTTAAATTACTACGTTCCCCAACATATCCGGTGCCAGTTGAGCCGTGTTGTGGATCACAAGCTAGCTATGTGTGGCACCCCGGCTCAGAGAAAACCGGAACGCCCCGTATTCCAGCCCAGAGATCGAGGAGAAGTCTTCTGGTATACGACACTGCTTATTAGAACAAACCAGCTTTCTATTATTACACGAATATGATTACAAGGTCTCCGATATTACAATGAATAACATCGGCACGGCGACACTACACCATCCTCAGTTGCTCTATGCAAGCAGTAGAACAACTCGAAGCAGCGGAATAACTCTAGCAGCGGAACAACGAAAACGGTGGTGAACTCCACTCCGCAGGGACTATGGCTGGAACGCTTATCCTAGCTCGCGAACACATGAACAACACCAAACAAGCAAGCAATCCAGGCACAAGCTGCAAACTGGCATGACACGCCAGGTCAGTACATTGAATGTACTTGCAAGCTCACAATTAACCAGAAGCATGCAAGACAAACAACAGCATGGCAATTACAGGTTAAGCAGGAATTATCATGAGATCATCAGAATAACATGGCATGAACAATATGGAAATGATACAAGTAGAACAATATGAACATAGCATGAACATATAGATCTGACGCTACAAGCATGCAACATGAAGACACTATATGCACTATTTATTTTGCCCGAGTTACTACGTAACCATCACATGCATGACTTACCAACCTCAGAACACCCACAAGAGTATCTCAGGATCAAATCAAGCTTGGTATAAACAATACCGTAGTAATCATTAAATGACCACAAGGAGCTTCATCTTTACCCATGATTCTCGCACAACATCACGAATATCCAACAACTCGGTATCCTCGGTACCACGGTGATCATTCCGGCGATCACAACAATGACCAGCACTTGGTCTCAAACGGTGATCTTTCCGGTGATCACAACCAACTTATCTCATCATCGAACCGGGGTTATCATTAATCAAGTTATTATTAATACTGTTGACTCACGGTGGGACCGACACGAACTAGGCCCTTATCTGCGGGCGCGGCTATCGATAGATTTAATATACACTCTACAGAGGTTAGTACATTGTACCCACACCACGGAACCCATGGCCTCGCACTCCCATTCGGGTGGACCAACGGCATTCCGACAAAACCGATCTACTGCCATGCCACTCTCCCGGCCACTCCGACTCACTCCCCATTGGGCTAGTCCTGGGTGGCCCCGTGTCTACCAAAGACACAACGACCACCATCGTGGTCCGTCCCAAACAAGGACAAAAGCGCTTATCATCCAACCTACTGGCACACAAGGTTATGTCCGCCTACCTGATCAGGGTAAGCACGCCCATAACCTTCCCTAGTTGGAGGCACCGACGAGAGGCACGACATTAGAACCAGTTAGGACCTCCCCATAAGGTAAGCGTGGTTGCACTGGTCATTTTCGATATTGTGGCACCATGACTCAGCCAACAGTTGTTCAAGTTCAATTAAATCCGGTTAAACTTGAATGCGAATATGCTGAGCCATGATAAAATAACATGATGTAATTACAATGCATGAGCATGATATCAACATAAGCATGAGAGTACGACATAACTATCCACTATATCAACAATGAATCATATCCACTGAGCCTGGCATACTGACTAACATGAACATCACAAGTACATACTTCTCAGAAACATAGCATGACCACTAGCATCAACAATAAATATCATGCAAGAACATAACAACAATGCAAGCATTTAACCAACGGGATGCAATGAAACATGTATAACAACGGTACTCGGGAAAGACGGCAGTTATGCACCAAAGACCATCACCAACATCAATAGGTACTACTAGCAAGCATAAGCATATGAAAGGAATACTAGCAACTAGTAGGGCATGATAACCAGGGGCATAACAACATAGCAAGAAGGTAAGCACTAACCCAGAAGCATCAACGATAACCATATTTTAAACAAACATTTAATAAATATACAAGTTGAAAACCATGGCTACTGCATGACTATCATGCAAGTGGGTATTGTGGCTTGCCTGGGGGTGAAGAAGGCATTTGGGAGAAGTGCGGTGAAGCCACGGAAAGATTTGCCAGAAACAGTTCTCTCTCGGAGGGGCTGTTTACGTGCAAGGGCAAAAAGGTCATTTTCACAGTGTCAAACCATAGTGAAAATGAAAACAACAAAAAGGGATCGACGAAACAAAGATGTGGGCTTTGGCATCAGCTCATTTGGAGTTGTGGTTAAAAAGATATGAAGGGTTGAAGTTCAGGGACTTTTCTGCAAAAATATCACCACAAACAAGTCCCTGAGTGGATAAGGCAGAAGCGCAAAGTTAGAAATACGCTTTCTTTTTAAGAAAACGCATTATGCGCTGAAACAGAGAGGAAATACGCTTTCAGAAAAGTGGAAACATATTCTGGCCAAAGCAGAGGGATAATACGCTTTCTGCAAACGAAAACGTACTCGCGTGTTTACGCCTCCACTTAATCCAGTGAGCAGGGGCGGGGCCCGGCCTAGTCTCGCTGACACATGGGGCCCACTTTATCCTTTCTCTCTCCTGGCTCCCTTCTTCTTCCTCCCGCGTACGTGCGCCTGGCCGAGGGAGGAGCTCACCCCGACGGTGATTGCCGGCGGCACAGGTCACCTCAGACAGCGCCCGACCTACCGGCGGGTTCAGGAGACCGAGGCGCACGCGCCCATGTTGGTCTTGACCACCGTGGAGCTTGGGGAAGAGCGGAACGTCGACCGCGGCGAGCATGCCGTCGGCCACCAGTGGGCTCGTGGCTACAAGCCACTGGAGGAGGAGGAGAGGTGACGAGGTGGTTCGGTAGTGGTTGTGGAGGCCTTGAGAAGTGGTGGAGCGGAGGGATAAGGTCAGGGTCGCCGGAATCGGAGGGACCCGAGGCGGCGGCCGAAGCGGCGATGGAAGAGCAGCGAAGCAGCTTGAGCTCAAACGAGAGGCTGGGGAGGTTTCTGGGAGTGGTGCGAGGCTGCTGGTGAGCTCGGAGGCGCTCGGGGTGGGCTTAAATAGCCGGGGCGAGGGCGTGTCGCGCTGGCGTCGCAGCGGACACGCGGCCGGAGCCGCGGACACGTGTGCACGCGCATGAGCTCGGCGAAGGCGACGGAGAGGGAACGGACGAGGTGCAGGGATCATGGAGACGAGGCCGAGCTCGTGGACAAGAGGAGAAGAGACCGAACGCCATAAATGCCCGGTCGGCTACAGGCTTCCCGTGGGCGCGCGGCGATGAGAGCTGACGGAGGGGCTGACGGAGGGGAAGAGGGCTCCAGGAGGACGGCGATGACGCAGGCCAGCTTTTGGACAAGCTCACGAGCGCGAAGGCGACGAGAGGGAGAGGGGCCCGAGCAAGAAGCCATACTGGACGCGCCCACTGCATGCCAAGTCGGTGGTCACCGCGCACACTGGTGCACACAGTGCCACAAGCGAAACCAAACGATGTCTGGGGGTTTGGCCTTCATGGGTAGGCTGTAACGGGGGTGGTAGATTGGTTAAAAGTGCTCTGGTTAAGTGGTAAGCCACCTCTGAAGTTTACTGCAGTAAACTTTGATGAGCACTGGCGATCCACAGGAGAGGGATTGGGTCAAATGGAGTTGTCTTGGAGGTTGAGGTAAAGAAGGACATACATCCTGCTAACTATGGAGGGGTTTGGATCAAGATTTAACAGAGTTGCTTTGCAACTGCCAAATATGGTCCAGAATCAAGATTTGGATGATGCACTCACATGGAGTTATGGAATGGGATGCAACTTGGCAAATCCTCAGGATATGGACATATAAAGATGCTGTAAAAAGCTCATACCAAATGGAGAATCCAAAATGGTACTTGCTTTACAAACATCATTTCTGTCCAGAAAATTGGAAAAATTCTAGAGGAATAATGGCTTGATGAAACATGCCCAAAATGGTGTAGGTAGGTTATATGGATAATAGAAGGCTTAGAAAAATTGGCAGCCATAATGGAGCAAGATAAATATACTTGCTTCACAAACTGAAATTTTGGACAGAGTCAAAGAATTGAAGGTGAGCTCACATGGAGGCATGACATGAGATCTACTTTGGTGGAGGGATTTGGTATGATGATATGAGGGACCATGCAAAATGGCAACTCATTTGGATATGCCTAGCTTGCACCTCCTTCACAAAGCTTCTTTCTGAATAGAAACTTTGGAAAATCATAATTAAATAATTATTAGGCAAATGAGGTTGCATTTTGGCATGTGGCAATGATATGGACAGGAAAAGGTGTCCAAGGAGTTTGAGGTCAATTGGGAAAAGGAAAATAGCACTTGCTTCACAATGTGCCATTTAGGACAGAATAGGAAATGAATTATGTGAGCATGATGATAAACATGACAAATGAAATATTTTTGCCATATTTGAGAAAGATATGACCCAAACAATTTATGAGAATTATTTGGGATATTTAGGAGTGATGGAAATAAAGGTTGCTTCACAACCTAGGGCAATTTGAGTTATTCCTTTAATAGAAAATGAATATTTCCAATAAAAAGAATATTGGGATTTGGGCTAGGATGAAAATGACAGGGTATAGGGAAGGGTTTGGGTATGATAAGCCACTCTAGAAACAAAGAAGAGGGCAACCGCTTCAGTTTCCAGACCACAAAGCCACGGAAAAAGAAAACTCAAACAAAAACCTCAGAAAAACAAAAGAAAAAGAAAGGGCCAAAATCAGGCTGTCACAAACCTTACCCCCGTAAAGAAATCGCGTCCTCGAGATTTGGTTGCTCAGGGAACAAGTATGAAGATACTGACTTAAGGAAACCGTTTCCAACTCGGGTATCCTTTTTCTTATTTTTCCCACTAAATTTTTATCTGACTAGCCCTGGGGTGGTTTGCTTTAATATATCTATATTCTGACAGAGCTTACCTTGCTTGTTCATGCTTGTACAGGCTCCAATTTATTTTTAGATCCGCTGACTTAGCTGACTGTGATTGATTCTCATGACTGAAATATATGTCGGTCTCACAAATCCAAGAGTGATTTCGGCTGGGTGTGTCATCCGGCACTGACAATCTTTCATGAAGTGGTGATCAGATTTCTCTAGTGGACACCCAAGCTTTAACTCCTTGCATTGGGTTTATCCACTAGATGCAGGTCCTTTGGGTTCCAAACCGTGAGTTGGATCATAACCGCTTCCCTGACAGATTCTGGCTTATCGCGGAAGTTTCTGAATCATCTTAACTGGTTCCACTGTCTTGAGTAGCGGATCCGTACCAAATATTTGATTTTCGCCTGCATCACTGGTCTTGCTCCTTCATTATTGTTTTCTTGGTCTGGATCCTTGGCTAAAAGAGATGGGTCATATTGCTTCTTCGTATCACCATAGGTACTGTTGGTGTAATTTTTCGGCAATCGTAGCTTATCCTCATAATCCTTTGTCACACTGCGGTGTATACTGGCTTTCTTCTCTTAACCATCCTCACGTGGTTGTCAGATCCTCACCCGACTGACTTGTAAGATTTTGGTGGTATGCTCACCGCATATATATGAGAATATGATTCCCTGAGACAGATGTGTATTCTGACTGATTCTTGCTTCTGACCAAAATGGTGCGGCTCTGATTCTTGGGATTTCACTGCCATATGCTATCAATTCACAGCGTATTACCTTGTACCAATGTCTTACTGAGGAAGATTGGCTGGCTTGTGCTCGAAACTTTCATCGGACAACTTGCTGAAGAAGACTGGTATCGTGCTTCAGAACCTTACCCCCTTAAAGACTTTGCTGGGGAAAGACTCAGTACCTTATGCCAGAAGCTTTTGCGGTTGCTTACTGAAGAAGGCAGAGTACCTTGTATGGGAAATCATCCATGTATCGTACTGAAGAAGATAGATGAATCTTGCTATGGAAGCTTCTCGGGTATCTTGCGAGGGAAGATTGGGTTACTTACACCAGAAACTTCTTATTGTGATATGCGGACCGATTTCCACATATATAGCCATCTTAATATTTTTGTTATTGATTTCTTGTATGAAACGTGGTTTTGTAGGACTATCCTCCTTTCTGAGGACATGCCATATTTTTGCTTGCTTCCAGGTACATTGGGTTCCAAAATCATCCTCAACGAAAAATCAAACTTGTATCTGAGCCATACCTTTGATAATATTCTATCAACCTTGCACACAATTTATCTTCTTGCTAATTTGATCATTTCTGCTACAAGGAGTACATGCTGAGGGAGACTTGACACTCAGTAACATGATCAGATATCCCCCAATCTGAATGCAGTCGGCTGAGAATTCCATACTGTTGTGAGGAGTGCACGTTAATGCAAACTTTATACTGACATTCCATCCAGGATTTCTTTTGTATTCAGATGAGCTATTTCCAATTTCACTGCAGTCTGCTGACAATTCCATTCTGTTTAGCTGAGTTTCCAAATATATGCATTTCTTGCTGACTCTTCGGGTCCGGTGTCAGCTGATGAGCAACGTTAATAGTGGAAAATTTGTAACACCGGAGGCCCAAAGAAAGAAACAAAAGAAACGACAAAAGCACACAAGCACACTACTAATATAATTAATCAAGAATCATCACATATTACTGCTACTCACACCATAATATGCATGCACACCTAAGCACACAAATCACGCGGAAACTCCGGTATTATGGTCTAATATGTTGTGGCGGTGTGCACGAAAATTATATCCATGTGTGGAAGGAATTAGCGTAACCGAAGCTACACCAAGCACTGGCTGAACAGTGGCTGGATCTGGATGGATACACAGGTGAGAACGGACTTGACGATCAAGTAGCGAGACACAATAGTCACGACCCCCTCATCATCAAGCGTACGAAGGGAGTCGTACCCGTCCGAAGAATTAAATGACATGGCAAGATAACAGTGGAAGACTGGGTTTATTGGCATTGCCCTTTTTTGATAACAAAGATCAGCAAGGGTTGCCAAGGGGACGAGATGGAGGGCATGGATGATGATGTGGTCGCATCACACCGAGGAGCAGGCATGCTAAGAAAGATGGTGCAGGCGGTGGACCGAAAACGATGCCACCTACACTCACAAGATTAACCATTAGTGACAAAATAACAATCTATATGCATGCTACGTGACAAACAACTGCAACAATCAAGTGCAACAAACCAACTGGGGTCTATACTATCGCTTTCTAATGTTCGCGCGGGCTAGGGCATCCTATAGCCAGACCTGCTCTGATACCAAGCCTGTGGCACCCCGGCTCAGAGAAAACTGGAACACCCCGTATTCCAGCCCAGAGATCGAGGAGAAGTCTTCTGGAATACGGCACTACTTAGCATAGAACAAACCAGCTTTCTATTATTACACGAATATGATTACAAGGTCTCCGATATTACAATGAATAACATCGGCACGGCGACACTACGCCATCCTCAGTTGCTCTATGCAAGCAGTAGAACAACTCGAAGCAGCGGAATAACTCTAGCAGCGGAACAACGACAACGGTGGTGAACTCCACTCTGCAGGGACTCTGGCTGGAACGCTTATCCTAGCTCGTGAACACAGGAACAACACCAAACAAGCAAGCAATTTAGGCACGACCTGCAAACTGGCATGACACGCCAGGTCAGTACATTGCAAGCTCACAATTAACCAGAAGCATTCAAGACAAACAACAACATGGCAATTACAGGTTAAGCAGGAATTATCATGAGATCATCAGAATAACATGGCATGAACAATATGGACATGATACATGCAGAACAATATGAACATAGCATGAACATATAGATCTGACGCTACTAGCATGCAACATGAAGACACTATATGCACTATTTATTCTGCCCGGGTTACTACGTAACCATCACATGCATCACTTACCAACCTCGGACATCACACGAGTATCTCAGGATCAAATCAAGCTTGGTATAAACAATACCGTAGTGATCATTAAATGACCACAAGGAGCTTGATCTTTACCCATGATTCTCGCACAACATCACGAATATCCAACAACTTGGTATCCTCGATACCACAGTGATCATTCCGGCAATCACAACCATGACCGACACTTGGTCTCAAACGGTGATCTTTCCGGTGATCACAACCAACTTATTTCATCATCGAACCGGGGTTATCATTAATCAAGTTATTATTAATACTGTTGACTCACGATGGGAACAACACGAACTGGGCCCTTATCCGCGGGCGCGGCTATCGATAGATTTAATATACACTCTGCAGAGGTTAGTATATTGTACCCACACCACGGAACCCATGGACTCGCACTCCCATTCGGGTGGACCAGCGGTGTTCCGACAAAACCGATCTACTGCCATGACACTCTCCCGGCCACTCTGACTCACTCCCCATTAGGCTAGTCCTAGGTGGCCCCGTGTCTACCAAAGACACAACGACCACCGTCGTGGTCCGTGCCAAAGAGGGACAAAAGTGCTTATCATCCAACCTACGGGCACACAAGGTTATGTCCGCCTACCTGATCAGGGTAAGCACGCCCATAACCTTCCCTAGTTGGAGGCATCGGCGAGAGGCACGACAATAGACCCAGTTAGGACCTCCCCATAAGGTAAGCGTGGTTGCACTGGTCAGTTTTGATATTGTGGCACCATGACTCAGCCAACAGTTGTTCAAGTTCAATTAAATCCGGTTAAACTTGAATGCAAATATGCTGAGCCATGATAAAATAACATGATGTAATTACAATGCATGAGCATGATATCAACATAAGCATGAGAGTACGACATAACTATCCACTATATCAACAATGAATAATATCCACTGAGCCTGGCATACTGACTAACATGAACATCACAAGTACATACTTCTCAGAAGCATAGCATGACCACTAGCATCAATAATAAATATCATGCAAGAACATAACAACAATGCAAGCATTTAACCAAGGGGATGCAATGAAACATGTATAACAACGATACTCGGGACAGACGGCAGTTATGCACCGAAGACCATCACCAACATCAACAGATACTACTAGCAAGCATAAGCATATGAAAGGAATACTAGCAACTAGCAGGGCATGATAACTAGGGGCATAACAACATAGCAAGAAGGTAAGCACTAACCCAGAAGCATCAACGATAACCATATTTTAAACAAACATTTAATAAATATTCCAGTTGAAAACCATGGCTACGGCATGACTATCATGCAAGTGGGTATTGTGGCTTGCCTGGGGGTGAAGAAGGCATCGGGGAGAAGTGCGGTGAAGCCGCGGAAAGATTTGCCGGAAACAGTTCTCTCTCGGAGGGGCTGTTTATGTGCAAGGGCAAAAAGGTCATTTTCATAGAGTCAAACCATAGTGAAAATGAAACCAACAGAAAGGGCTCGACGAAATGAAGAAGTGGGCTTTGGAATCATCTCATTTGGAGTTGTGGTTAAAAAGATTTGAAGGGTTGAAGTTCAGGGACTTTTCTGCAAAAATATCACCACAAACAAGTCCCTGAGTGGATAAGGCAGAAACGCAAAGTAAGAAATACGTTTTCTGTTTAAGAAAACACATTCTGGCCGAAGGAGAGGGATACTATGTTTTCTAGAAACGAAAATGTACTCACGTGTTTACGCTCCACTTAATCCAGTCAGTAGGGGCGGGCCCCGGCCTAGTCTCGCTAATAAGCGGGGCCCACTTTATCCTTTCTCTCTCCTTGCTCCCTTCTTCTTCCTCCCGCATACGTGCGCCTGGCCGAGGGAGGAGCTCACCCCGACGGTGATTGCCGGCAGCACAGGTCCCCTCAGACGGCGCCCGACCTACCGGCGGGTTCAGGAGACCGAGGCGTGCATGTCCATGTAGGTCTCGACCGCCGTGGAGCTTGGGGAAGAGCGAAACGTCAACCGCGGCGGAGCATGCCATCGGCCACCGGTGGGCTTGTGGCTACAAGCCACTTGAGGAGGAGGAGAGGTGACGAGGTGGTTCGGTAGTGGTTGTGGAGGCCTCGGGAAGTGGTGGAGCGGAGGGAGAAGGTCAGGGTCGCCGGAATCGGAGGGACCCGAGGCAGCGGCCGAAGCGGCGATGGAAGAGCAGGGGAGCAGCTTGAGCTCAAACGACAGGCTGGGGAGGTTTCTGGGAGTGGTGCGAGGCTGCTGGTGAGCTCGGAGGCGCTTGGGGTGGACTTAAATAGCCAGGGCGAGGGCGTCCCGCGCTGGCGTCGCTGCGGACACGCGGCCGGCGCCGCAGACGCGTGTGCACGCCCATGAGCTCGGGGAAGGCGACGAAGAGGGAATGGACGAGGTGCAGGGATCACGGAGACGAGGCCGAGCTCGTGGACAAGAGGAGAAGAGGCGGAGCGCCATAAATGCCCGGTCGGCTACAGGCTTCCCGTGGGCGCGCGGCGACGAGAGCTGACGGAGGGGAAGAGGGCTCCAGGAGGACGGCGACGACACAAGCCAGCTATTGGACAGGCTCACGAGCGCGAAGGCGACGAGAGGGAGAGGGGCCCGAGCAAGAAGCCAAACTGGACGCGCCCACTGCATGCCAAGTCGGTGGTCACCGCGCGCACTGGTGCACACAATGCCACAAGCGAAACCAAACGATGTCAGGGGGTTTGGCCTTCCTGGGTAGGTTGTAACTGAGGTGGTAGATTGGTTAAAAGTGATCTGGTTAAGTGGTAAACCACCTCTAAAGTTTACTGCAGTAAAATTTGATGAGCACTGGCGATCCATAGGAGAGGGATTGGGTCAAATGGAGTTGTCTTGGAGGTTGAGGTAAAGAAGGACTTACATCCTGGTAACTATGGAGGGGTTTGTATCAATATTTAACAGAGTTGCTTTGCAACTGCCAAATATGGTCCAGAATCAAGATTTGGATGATGCACTCACATGGATTTATGGAATGGGATGCAACTTGGCAAATCCTCATGATATGGACATATAAAGATGCTTTAAAAAGCTCATACCAAATGGACAATCCAAAATGGTACTTGCTTTACAAACATCATTTCTGTCCAGAAACTTGGCTTGATGAAACATTCCCAAAATGGGTGTAGGTAGGTTATATGGATAATAGAAGGCTTAGAAAAATTTGCGTCCATAATGGAGCAAGATAAAATATACTTGCTTCACAAACTGAAATTTTGGACAGAATCAAAGAATTGAAAATGAGCTCACATGGAGGCATGACATGAGCTCTACTTTGGTGGAGGGCTTTGATATGATGATATGAGGGACCATGCAAAATGGCAACTCATTTGGATATTCCTAGCTTGCACCTCCTTCACAAAGCTTCTTTCTGGATAGAAACTTTGGAAAATCATAATTAAATAATTACTAGGCAAATGAGGTTACATTTTGGCATGTGGCAATGGTATGGACAGGAAAAGGTGTCCAAAGAGTTTGAGGTCAATTGGGAAAACGAAAATAGCACTTGCTTCACAATGTGCCATTTAGGATAGAATAGGAAATGAATTATTTGAGCATGATGATAAACATGACAAATGAAATATTTTTCCATATTTGAGAAAGATATGACCCAAACAACTTATGAGAATTATTTTTTATTTTTAGGAGTGATGGAAATAAAGGTTGCTTCACAACCTAGGGCAATTTGAGTTATTCCTTTAATAGAAAAGGAATACTCCCAATAAAAATAATATTGGGATTTGGGCTAGGATGAAAATGACAGGGTATAGGGAAGGGTTTGGGAATGACAAGCCACTCTGGAAACAAAGAAGAGGGCATCTTCTTCAGTTTCCAGACCACAAAGCCACGGAAAAAGAAAACTCAAACAAAAACTTCAGAGAAACAAAAGAAAAAGAAAGGGCCAAAAATCAGGCTGTCACACTATGCCTCCGTCGATGCCCATGGAATTTTGAGTGCGTAGTTATGTACGCGTGGTGCAAATGCCACCACTTGACCAGGACAGAGACGGAGGCTGAACTGCTAGTCTAGCTCCTGACGAGCTGAGTTGTCCTGCTGCAGGGTAGTTCGGACCCTTTTAATAGTGTCCGTGGGCTCGACAGCCGCATTAAGGTTCTGCTTGAGAAGGCCGCTCTGTACTTCTGCTGCTAAGGCAGCTGTGTGCTCTTTTGTACGGAGGGACCGTTCCGTATTTCCATTGACCGTTATGATGCCACCTGGACCGGGCATCTTGAGCTTGAGATAAGCATAATGTGGCACTGTGTTGAATCGAGCGAAAGGGGATGATGTCGAAGATTAACTCCTCACTTCAGAAATTGTCCGGAGATCCGAAGACAACCTCTAGCATGATTGAACCTGTACAGCGGGCCTCTACACCTGGTATGACTCCTTTGAAGGTAGTCTTTGTGGGCTTGATCCGTGACGGATTAATGCCCATTTTTCGCACTATATCCTGATAGAGCAGATTGAGGCTGCTACCTCCGTCCATAAGGACGCGCGTCAGGTGAAATCCATCAATGATTGGGTCGAGGACTAGCGCGGCTGAACCGCCATGATGGATACTCGTCGGATGATCCCGACGATCAAAGGTGATCGGGAATGACGACCATGGATTGAATTTTGGGGCGACTGGCTCTATCGCGTAGACGTCCCTTAGTGCGTGCCTGCGGTCCCTTTTGGGATGTGTGTAGCATATAGCATGTTCTCTATTTTGACTTGAGGGGGAAACTTCTTCTGTTCCCCTGTGTTCGGTTGCCGGGGCTCCTCGTCGTCGTCCTCGGTTTGTGATCCATTTTCCCTATTCTCGGTATTTAATTTGCCGGCCTGTTTAAAAACCCAACAATCTCTGTTGGTATGATTGACTGGTTTGTCTAGGGTGCCATGTATCTGGCACGGGCGATCGAGTATGCGGTCCAGGCTGGATGGTCCCTGGTTGTTTCTTTTGTACGGTTTCTTCCGCTGGCTAGACTTAGAGCCGCTGAATCCGGCGTTGACTGTAGTGTCGTCGGTATTATCACCATTGCTTCGGTGTTTGTTTCTGTTACGTCGGAGCTTGCCATTGTTGTTTTTGACCTCAGAGGGGCCTGCCTCGCTGGCTGTGTTTTTACTACGAGCTAGCCAACTATCCTCACCCGCACAAAAGCGGGTCATGAGTGCTATAAGGGCTGCCATAGATTTTGGCTTTTCTTGGCCGAGGTGGAGGGCGAGCCATTCATCGCGGATGCTATGTTTAAAGGCCGCTAGGGCTTCGGCATCTGGACAATCGATGATCTGGTTCTTTTTGGTTAGGAACCTAGTCCAGAATTTCCTGGCTGACTCTCCAGGTTGTTAAACTATGTGGCTTAAGTCATCGGCGTCTGGTGGTCGGACATATGTACCTTGGAAGTTGTCGAGGAAGGCTTCTTCCAAGTCCTCCCAGCTGCTGATAGAATTTTCAGGCAGGCTGTTTAACCAGTACCGAGCTAGTCCTTTAAGTTTTAGTGGGAGGTATTTGATAGCGTGGAGGTCATCTCCGCGGGCCATGTGGATGTGGAGGATAAAGTCCTCGATCCATACCGTGGGATCAGTTGTCCCGTTGTATGATTCAATATTCACGGGTTTAAACCCTACGGGGAATTCGTGATCCATTACTTCATCCATGAAGCAAAGAGGGTGAGCGGCGCCTCTATACCTGGCCGCATCGCGACGTAGCTCCGATGGAGTCCGTCTGCGGTTGTCGGCCCGGGCGTGACTAGGTTTGTCACGTCCGAATAGGTAGCCATCATCACGTGTCGAGGAACGCCCTCGCAATCCGTAAATCGATCTAGTATATCCTGCTCTACTATCCAGGGTCTGCCGAAGGTCGTATGTATGACCCCAAACTGTTGTGTCTATATTTTTACGTGGCGGTGGGGCCAGCTGCTGTTCGGCCTGAGTTGCCGCTCTATCTCGACCACGTGGTGGTCGGTCCGTCGCACTGTCCCGTCCGCGTAGTGGTCGATCGGCCGCATTACGCGAGGGAGGTATGGGCTTCGACGCCTCTTCATTGAGCTGAGGTAGCAACCTTCGCTTCGGGTAACTCTTGGCTGGGCGTCTGAGGTCGTATTCCTCGGCTACCAGAACATCAGTCCACCTGTCGACGAGCAGATCTTGATCAGCTTGAAGCTGCTGCTGCTTCTTTTTCAGGCTCCTTGCGGTGTCTATTAGCTGGCACTTGAAGCGCTCCTGCTCTAGAGGTTCCTCAGGCACGATGAAATCTTCGTTGCCAAGGCTTTCCTCACGCTCGGAGAGCGGACGATAACTAACATCCTCTGAGTCGTTGGGCCTGGCCTGTTCGTCGGGGCTAGCTTGCCCGTTTTCTTGCTCCTCCTGTTCGGATGTTACCTCAGCAGGGTCTTCATTGTTTTTGGCATCGTTCAGAGTATTATTTTCTCCGGTGCTAGTATTGTTGTCTTTTGAACGACGCGACTTAGAGCGGCGCCAAGGATGCCGGCGTTTTTGTTGTGTCTCAGGAGGTTTATTATCAACTGGATTTTCTTTGTCATCGTCGTTGGTTGTTTTGGGTGTATCCACCATGTACACATCGTACGAAGAAGTGGCCGTCTAGCGTCCAGTAAATGGCGGATTTTGGTTTCGCTCCTCATCGGCATCGTCGTCCATACAGTCGATGTCTTCGGAGCCGTAATCAAGCGTGTCGGTTAAATCCTCGACTGTGGCTATGAAGTGGGTGGCGGGTGGGAAGCAAAATTCTCCATCGTCAGCCCCTAGTTCGAACCGGACATAGTTCGGCTGTGAGTCCCCCGCCAAGGACAGGTTCTTTAATGAGTTTAGCACATCGCCCAAGGGCGAGTGCTGGAAGATGTCTACGGCGCTGAATTCGAAGATCGATAAGCGATCAAGTTCGGCGTCCGCGGACTCACATGGTTCGGAACTTATTACCAGAGACGAGTCCGGAGTTCCGGTGACACAGATATCTGATACATCTCCAACGTATCTATAATTTATGAAGTATTCATGCTATTATATTATCCATCTTGGATGTTTAATGGGCTTTACTATGCACTTTTATATTAATTTTGGGACTAACCTATTAACCCAGAGCCCAGTGCCAGTTTCTATTTTTCCATTGTTTCAGTGTTTCGCAGAAAAGGAATATCAAACGGAGTCCACATGGAATGAAACCTTCGGAAAAGTTATTTTTGGAACGGAAGCAATCCAGGGGACTTGGAGTGCACGTCAGGGAATCAACGAGGAGGGCATGAGGTAGGGGCACGCCCACCCACCTGGGCGCACCCTCCACCCTCGTGGGCCCCTTGTGGCTCCCCTGAAGTATTTCTTCCTCCTATATATACCAATATACCCTAAAACCATCGGAGAATAGAATAGATTGGGAGTTCCGCCGCCGCAAGCCTCTGTAGCCACCAAAAACCAATCGGGACCTGTTCCAAGATCCTGCGGAGGGATCCTCACCGTGGCCATCTTCATCATCCGGCGCTCTCCATGACGAGGAGGAGTAGTTCACCCTCGGGGCTGAGGGTATGTACCAGTAGCTATGTGTTTGATCTCTCTCTCTCTCTCTCTCTCTCTCTCTCTCGTGTTCTTGATTTGGCATGATCTTGATGTATCGCGAGCTTTGCTATTATAGTTGGATCTTATGATGTTTCTCCCCCTCTACTCTCTTGTAATGGATTGAGTTTTCCCTTTGAAGTTATCTTACCGGATTGAGTCTTTAATGATTTGAGAACACTTGATGTATGTCTTGCATGGGATAACCGTGGTGACAATGGGTTATTCTATTAATGCACTTGATGTATGCTTTGGTGATCAACTTGCGGGTTCCGCCCATGAACCTATGTATATGGGTTGGCACACGTTTTCGTCTTGACTCTCCGGTAGAAACTTTGGGGCACTCTTTGAGGTTCTATGTGTTGGTTGAATAGATGAATCTGAGATTGTGTGATGCATATCGTATAATAAAACCCACGGATACTTGAGGTGACATTGGAGTATCTAGGTGACATTAGGGTTTTGGTTGATGTGTGTCTTAAGGTGTTATTTTACTACGAACTCTAGGGCTGTTTGTGACACTTATAGGAATAGCCCAATGGATTGATCGGAAAGAATAACTTTGAGTTGGTTTCGTACCCTACCATAATCTCTTCGTTTGTTCTCCGCTATTAGTGACTTTGGAGTGACTCTTTGTTGCATGTTGAGGGATAGTTATATGATCCAATTATGTTATTATTGTTGAGAGAACTTGCACTAGTGAAAGTATGAACCCTAGGCCTTGTTTCCTAGCATTGCAATACCGTTTACGCTCACTTTTATTGCTTGCTACCTTGCTGTTTTTATATTTTCAGATTAAAAAAACCTATATCTACCATCCATATTGCACTTGTATCACCATCTCTTCGCCGAACTAGTGCACCTATGCAATTTACCATTGTATTGGGTGTGTTGGGGACACAAGAGACTCTTTGTTATTTGGTTGCAGGGTTGTTTGAGAGAGACCATCTTCATCCTACGCCTCCCACGGATTGATAAACCTTAGGTCATCCACTTGAGGGAAATTTGCTACTGTCCTACAAACCTCTGCACTTGGAGGCCCAACAACGTCTACAAGAAGAAGGTTGCATAGTAGACATCAATCAGTTTCTGGCGTCGTTACCGGGGAGGTGAGTGCTTGAAGGTATATCTTTAGATCTTGCGATCGAATCTTTTTGTTTCTTTTTTTAGCACTAGTTTAGTTTATAAAAGAAAACTACCAAAAAATGGAATTGAGTTTGTCTCATACGCTTCATCTTTTTAATATGTTTCGTGAGAATGATGGAAAGGAAAATTGTGCCAAAGTGTTAGAAGAAGAATGCATTAAAATGTTTGGAACTAAATTTTTGAATGATGAGCATGATTGCAATGTTGTTAGTATGAACTCCTTGAATATCCATGATGCTAATGATATGCAAAGCCACAAGCTTGGGGAATCTATGTTTGATGAAGATGATATTTTTTGTCCCCAAAGCTTTGATGAGAAAATTTACTATGATGAAAGCATGCCTCCTATCTATGATGATTATTGTGATGACACGTATGCTTCAAAGAATAATGATAACCATTAAACTTGTCATCTTGATCTTAATTTTCAATCATATGATAGTTATTTTGTTGAGTTTGCTCCCACTACTATTCATGAGAAGAAATTTTCTTATGTGGAGGGTAATAAAAACTCTATCCTTGTAGATCATGAAAAGAATGCTTTAGGTGCTACTTATATTGTTGAATTCATTCATGATGCTACTGAAAATTATTATGAGGGAGGAATTTATGCTTGTAGGAATTGCAATAATATCAAGTTTCCTCTCTGTGTGCTTAAAGTTTTGAAGTTATGCTTGTTTTGCCTTCCTATGCTAGTTGATTATTGTTCCCATAAGTTGTTTGCTCACAAAATCCCTATGCATAGGAAGTGGGTTAGACTTAAATGTGCTAGTAATATTCTTCATGATGCTCTCTTTATGTTTCAATTCTTATCTTTTATGCGAGCATCATTGAAATCATCATGCCTAGCTAGGGGCGTTAAACGTTAGCGCTTGTTGGGAGGCAACCCAATTTTATTTTAGTTTCTTGCTTTTTGGTTCTGTTTAGAAATAAATAATCCATCTAGATTCTGTTTATATGTGGTTTTGTGTTTTAATTAGTGTTTGTGCCAAGTAGAACCTTTGGGAAGACTTGGGTTAAGTCTTTATGATCATGCTGTAAAAAACAAAAACTTTAGCACTCATGAGATTAGCTAAAACCTTTTAATGTAGAGTGCTATTTAGTTGATTCTTTTTGCATATGATTACTATACAAATTCCTCAGGTCCACCAATTTATTTTAGAATTTTTGGAGTTCCAGAAGTTTGCTTTAGTTACAGATTACTACAGACTGTTCTGTTTTTGACAGATTCTGTTTTCGTGTGTTGTTTGCTTATTTTGATGACTCTATGGATAGTAAAATAGTTTATAAACCATAGAGAAGTTGTAATACAGTAGTTTTAACACCAATATAAATAAACAATGAATTCAATACAGTACCTTGAAGTGGTGTTTTCTTTTCTTTCGCTAACGGAGCTCACGATATTTCTGTTAAGTTTTGTGTTGTAAAGTATTCAAGTTTTGGGTAAAGATTCGATGGACTATGGAATAAGGAGTGTCAAGATCCTAAGCTTGGGGATACCCAAGGCACCCCAAGATAATATTCAAGGATAACCAAGAGCCTAAGCTTGGGGATGCCCCGGAAGGCATCCCCTCTTTCGTCTTCATTCATCGGTAACTTTACTTGGAGCTATATTTTTATTCACCACATGATATGTGTTTTGCTTGGAGCGTCATTTTGTTTTGTTAGTATTTGCTTGATGTTACTTAGAATAATGTTTTGCATCTCTATTTTCAATAAAAATGTCAAGGATAGCTTTTACCATGCTTATTTTGCAAGTATACATGTTGCTGTTTCAAAACAGAAAGTTTACCGCTGTTGCAAAAATTCCCTAGAAAAGTCAGAATGTGATAAAATGTTGAAACCTTTTGCATAATAAGATCTGATAAATTTACTACAGTGGGAATTTTCTTTCATAATCTTTGGAGTTAGGGAAGTTTGATGAATCTTGCATTCTTTACAGACTGTACTGTTTTGGCAGATTGCTGTTATGTTTGCATTGTTTGCATATGTTGGCTTGTTTAATGATTCTATTTGAGGATAGGAGTATTAAATATGCAGAGGCATTTAGTATGCAATGTTGAATAATAATTTTAGTGATTTGTTACAGTAGAAAATGATAAGGTTTTTGCATTGGTTTATACTAACTTATCTCATGAGTTCTTGTTGAGTTTGGTGTGGATGAAGTTTTTGAGATTTAGGGAAACCATGATATGAGAGGAATTAAGGAGACACAAAAGCTCAAGCTTGGGGATGCCCAAGGCACCCCAAGATAATATTTCAAAAAGAAGCTTGGGGATGCCCCGGTAGGCATCCCACCTTTCTTCTTCAACAATTATCGGTTAGTATCGGTTGAGCCTAAGTTTATGCTTCTTCACATGATGAGCGCTATCCTTAAAATGTCGTTTTATTTTGTTTTGCTTGATGTTTGAATAAATACCAAGATCTGGAATTCTTAAATGAGAGAGAGTCTTCACATAGCTACATAATTATTTAACTACTCATTGATCTTCACTTATATCTTTTTGGAGTAGTTTGTCATTTACTCGTGTGCTTCACTTATATCCTATGAGTAAATGGTTGAATGATTTGAATGTCATAAATCTGAAATTATATATGCTTCTTATGTTTATCCTATGGGGAGTAATGACTTCACATATAATAAGTAGAGGTGGTAAATTTTTGAAGGTTAGCAAACATTGTATTGGTCACTTGAACAATTCATGAAAGAATATTGAAGGAAGAGAGATTTCACATATAAATATACTATCTTGGACATCTTCTATGATTGTGAGCCCCATTAATTATTTTCAAACCTGAGCAAATTAGTTGAAGTTGGACAAGGAAGACAACATAATGAGTTATGCTTTGGTATATTTGTATAGAAGTTATATTGTTATGGATCCTCTAACATGTGGTGCTTGCTATTTATAATCCTTTGCTAGCCAAAATATATGTACTAAGCGGGAATACTGCTTGTGCATCCAAAATCCTTGAACCAAGTTTCTTCCATGAGTGTCCACCATATCTACCTATATGTGGTATTTACCTGCCGTTCCAAGTAAACTTGCATGTGCCAAACTCTAAACCTTCAAATAATAATCTGTTTTGTATGCCCGAATTGCTCATGTAGCGACTAGGGGCTAGCAGTATCTTCCATGCTAGGTGGGTTATTCTCACGATGAGTGGACTCCGCTCATCATTCACGAGAAAATGGCTGGTAACTGGGATGCCCAGTCCTGTGATCAAAAGATCAAAAACAAATTCGCAAATAATTTAAACAAAACTCCCCCAGGAATGTTGATAGTTGGACGGCACCCGTTGTTTCGGAAAAGCCGTGGAGTGTGAATGTTGGTGGAGGGGGAGTAAAATATTTACCTTTCTGCGTGGGAACCGCCTATAATGTATGTAGTATGGAAGATATTGGGAACTCTTGGTCGTTATGTTGACAATGAAAGCATACCTCTAAAAATTATTTTCATCTCTGTTTTTGCTTTGAGCTCTGGCACCTCTGCAAATCCCTGCTTCCCTCTGCGAAGGGTCTATCTTTTACTTTTATGCAAGAGTCAGTAGTATTCCTTCTCATTCCAACCTACTCTTTAGTTGGCAAGCATCATGTGATGGAAATATCTAAGCATATATGGCCATTCAAATATATTTGAGCATGAATTATTACTGTTGACATTACCCTTGAGGTAAAAGGTTGGGAGGCGAAACATTAAGCCCCTATCTTTCTCTATGTTCGATGAATACTATTTGTTCTAAAAATATGCTTTGAGTGGTAGCAATCATGGAAGACTAAATGATAGTTGAGTATGTGAAGTTTGCTGAATCAAAGCTCTGACATAGACTCTTCCTGAAAATAAGATGAATTGCAGTTGTTTGATGACTGAGAACATAGTTTGTTCGTTTTCAAGAAATTTTATGGTCTATGCTTTAACATGTGAATAGCTTGTTACTTGATCATGCAAAGTTTTATGACATGAGCTACTGTTATGACATATAATGATGCTAGAAAAGGTAATTGAAATTATCATTGATCAAACTTGTGCACCCGCTAGCATTCACACTTCATAAATTCTTTCTTTTATCATTTACCTACTCGAGGACGAGCATGAATTAAGCTTGGGGATGCTGATACATCTCCAACGTATCTATAATTTATGAAGTATTCATGCTATTATATTATCCATCTTGGATGTTTAATGGGCTTTACTATGCACTTCTATATTATTTTTGGGACTAACCTATTAACCCAGAGCCCAGTGCCAGTTTCTGTTTTTTCCCTTGTTTGAGTGTTTTGCAGAAAAGGAATATCAAACAGAGTCCAAACAGAATGAAACCTTCGGAAAAGTTATTTTTGGAACGGAAGCAATCCAGGGGACTTGGAGTGCACGTCAGGGAATCAACGAGGAGGGCACGAGGCAGGGGGCACGCCCACCCCCCTGGGCGCGCCCTCCACCCTCGTGGGCCCCTCGTGGCTCCCCTGACATATTTCTTCCTCCTATATATACCAATATACCCTAAAACCATTGGAGAACAGAATAGATCAGGAGTTCCGCCACTGCAAGCCTCTGTAGCCACCAAAAACCAATCGGGACCCTGTTCCGACACCCTTCTGGAGGGGGGGATCCCTCACCGGTGGCCATCTTCATCATCCCGGCGTTCTCCATGATGAGGAGGGAGTAGTTCACCCTCGGGGCTGAGGGTATGTACTAGTAGCTATGTGTTTGATCTCTCTCTCTCGTGTTCTTGATTTGGCACGATCTTGATGTATCACGAGCTTTGCTATTATAGTTGGATCTTATGATGTTTCTCCCCCTCTACTCTCTTGTAATGGATTGAGTTTTCCCTTTGAAGTTACCTTACCGGATTGAGTCTTTAATGATTTGAGAACACTTGATGTATGTCTTGCGTGGGATAACCGTGGTGACAATGGGTTATTCTATTGATTCACTTGATGTATGTTTTGGTGATCAACTTGCGGGTTCCGCCCATGAACCTATGCATAGGGGTTGGCACACGTTTTCGTCTTGACTCTCTGGTAGAAACTTTGGGGCACTCTTTGAGGTTCTATGTGTTGGTTGAATAGATGAAGCTGAGATTGTGTGATGCATATCGTATAATCATACCCACGGATACTTGAGGTGGCATTGGAGTATCTAGGTGACATTAGGGTTTTGGTTAATGTGTGTCTTAAGGTGTTATTTTACTACGAACTCTAGGGCTGTTTGTGACACTTATAGGAATAGCCCAATGGATTGATCGAAAAGAATAACTTTGAGGTGGTTTCGTACCCTACCATAATCTCTTCGTTTGTTCTCCGCTATTAGTGACTTTGGAGTGACTCTTTGTTGCATGTTGAGGGATAGCTATATGATCCAATTATGTTATTATTGTTGAGAGAACTTGCACTAGTGAAAGTATGAACCCTAGGCCTTGTTTCCTAGCATTGCAATACCGCTTACGCTCAGTTTTATTGCTTGCTACCTTGCTGTTTTTATATTTTTAGATTACAAAAACCTATATCTACCATCCATATTGCACTTGTATCACCATCTCTTCGCCGAACTAGTGCACCTATACAATTTACCATTGTATTGGGTGTGTTGGGGACATAAGAGACTCTTTGTTATTTGGTTGCAGGGTTGTTTGAGAGAGACCATCTTCATCCTCGCCTCCACGGATTGATAAACCTTAGGTCATCCACTTGAGGAAATTTGCTACTGTCCTACAAATCTCTGCACTTGGAGGCCCAACAACGTCTACAAGAAGAAGGTTGCGTAGTAGACATCAATATCGTGTGAGTTTAAGTCTATGAGCGGATCCAACACCGGGGAATCTGTGGCCTCTGTGGTGGGGTTGAGCCTCCGGTCCTTGGATGGTGCAGTATGCTTCGGATCTAAGGCTAGAGCATTAACAGGAGCTATCTCCTGGATGCGGTCTGATGACAGATTAGGTCATGTTCATCGAGGTGACCAGGAGCGGTCGCCGCGGTCTCGAATCCGACGAAGATCAAATCTCCACGGATGTCCGTGACGTAGTTCAAGCTCCCAAACCTGACCTGATGGCCAGGGGCATAGCTATCGATCTGCTCCAGATGGCCAAACGAGTTGGCCCGTAGTGCGAAGCCGCCGAACACAAAGATCTGTCCGGGGAGGAAAGTTTCTCCTTGGACAGCGTCATTGTTGACGATTGAAGGGGCCAGCAAACCTTTTGGGGACAGCACAGTGGAACTCACAATGAAAGCACCAACGTTGGTGTCAAAACAGACGAATCTCGGGTAGGGGGTCCCGAACTGTGCGTCTAAGGTTGATGGTAATAGGAGACAGGGGCACGATGTTTACCCAGGTTCGGGCCCTCTCTATGGAAGTAATACCCTACTTCCTGCTTGATTGATCTTGATGAATATGAGTATTACAAGAGTTGATCTACAACGAGATCATAATGGCTAAACCCTAGAGGTCTAGCTTGTATGGCTATGGTAATGAATGTCCCCCCTCCGGACTAATTCCTCCGGTTTATATAGATACCGGGAGGATCTAGGGTTACACAAGGTCGGTTACAAAGAAAGGAATCTAAATATTTGATCGCCAAGCTTGCCTTCCACGCCAAGGAGAGTCCCATCCGGACACGGGTGCAGTCTTCGGTCTTCGTATCTTCGCAGCCCATCAGTCCGGCCCATGGCTAACAGGCCGGACGCCTGAGGACCCCTTAGTCCAGGACTCCCTCAGGGGTCGAATCCTACTTGGACTAGGAGTCCAAGTAGGACTCCCCCCTTGGCGCACCCTTCTTGGCCGCCAGCCTCCTCCTCCCCTCCTTTATATACGAGGCCAGGGGGCACCCCAAAGCACAACAGACAATCTCTTAGCCGTGTGCGGTGCCCCCCTCCACAGTTTAACACCTCGGTCATATCATCGTAGTGCTTAGGCGAAGCCCTGCGCCGGTAACCTCATCATCACCATCGCCACGCCGTCGTGCTGACGGAACTCTCCCTCGTCCTCAACTGGATCAAGAGCTCGGGGGACGTCATCGTGCTGAATGTGTGCTGAACACGGAGGTCCAATACATTCGGTGCTTGGATCGGTTGGATCGTGAAGACGTTCGACTACATCAACCGCACTACTAAACGCTTCCGCTTTCGGTCTACGAGGGTACATGGACACACTCTCCCGTCTTGTTGCTATGCATCTCCTAGATAGATCTTGCGTGATCGTAGATTTTTTTTGAAATACTGCGTTACCCAACAGAAATGTGGTTTCTCAATATAAGCAGTAGGTACAACTGGATCAACATTATAGATTATAGTTTCCTCTTTAACTAGTTCCGGTTCTTTTATTTCTTCTTTAATAGGTGGGTGATATTTAAACCACTTCTCTTTAGGGAGATCAACATGAGTAGCAAATGATTCACAAAAGGAGGCTACTATCTCAAAGTCAAGTCCATATTTAGTGCTAAACTTTTGAAAAGCATCGGTATTCATAAAAGATTTAACACAATCATACTTAAACTCAATACCTGACTCTTTACCTTCGTCGAGTTCCCAATCTTCAGAGTTGCGTTTAATTCTTTCCAAAAGATGCCACTGGAATTCAATAGTCTTCTTCATAAAAGAACCAACACAAGAAGTATCAAGCATGGATCGATCATTATGAGAAAGCCGAGCATAAAAATTCAAGATAATAATTTCTCTTAAGATCTCATGATTGGGGCATGAATATAACATTGACTTAAGCCTCCCCCAAGCTAGAGCAATACTTTCTCCTTCACGAGGACAAAAATGATATATGTAATTCCGATCACGATGAACTAGATGCATGGGATAAATTTTTTGGCAGAACTCTAATTTCAATCGATTCCAATTCCAAGATCCAATATCATCGCATAGCCTATACCATGCATGCCAATGCTTTTCCCTTTAAAGATAAAGGGAAAACCTTCTTATTAACTTCATCTCCGGGTAAACCTGCAAGCTTAAATAATCCACAAATTTGTTCCACATATATCAAGTGCATATCAGGATGTTAGGTTCCATCTCCTGCATAAGGATTAGCTAGCAGTTGTTCTATCATACCCGAAGGAATTTCATATATATTCAATATTTTCAGTAGGTGTCGTAGGTTAAGGGGTAGATAATTGTGGTTCCGGCCGAGGTGAAGATACCGCGAACAAACCCCTCAAAGGATTGTTTTCCATAGTAACAAGTGACAGTAAATTTCAGCACACTATATAAATGTTTCCTTACCAAAGGCGCTTCACTCCCCGGCAACGGCGCCAGAAAATAGCCTTGATGACCCACAAGTATATGGGATCAATTGTAGCTCTTTTCAATAAGTAAGAGTGTCGAACCCAACGAGGAGCATAAGGAAATGACAAGTGGTTTTCAGCAAGGTAATGTCTGCAAGTGCTGAAATTGTAAGTAACAGAGAAGTTTGATAGCAAGATAATTTGTAACGATCAAGTAACGATAATAGTAACAAAAGTGCAGCAAGGTAGCCCAATCCTTTTGAGGCAAAGGACAAGCCAAAACGATCTCTTATAATAGGCAAAGCGTTCGTGAGGGTACACGGGAATTTCATCTAGTCATTTTCATCATGTTGATTCGATTCGTGTTCGCTATTTTGATAATTTAATATGTTGGTGGACCGGTGCTTAGGTGTTTTTCTTACTTGAAAAAACCTCCTACTTATGATTAACCCCCTCGCAAGCATCCGCAACTACGAGAAATTTTTTTAGAATAAATTCTAACCATAGTGTTGGGGATATAACTATTTGTGTAAGCCGCCCAGGAGGGGCCGGGTTACACAAAGAGATTACCAGACAGAAGCCCAAGTCCAAGCATGAAGATGGCTTCTCAACAAAGGGGCATAAGGCCCACAGGTGACTTAAGGCCCGTTGTAGTAAACCGCCATAATGGCAAGACTTGTATCATAAGGTAGATTTGACTAGTCACCGAGTCGGACATTGTTTATAAGCGGCGGGACTCAGAGGCCTGTATGCCAACCCGTGTATATAAGGGGCGACCTGTTGGCGGCTTAGGGCAAGAAACAACCAATCGAGAACCGGGCATAGCGTATCTCGCTCCCTGGTCATCGAAACCTCAAGCAATACCAACCCAACTAGACGTAGGCCTTACCTTCACCGTAAGGGGCCGAACTAGTATAAAACCTCTCGTGTCCTTTGTCCAGATTAACCCCTTTAAGCTTCCTAGTTGCGATGGCTCCATGACTAAGTCCTTGCAAGAGGACATCTGCCGTGACAATTCCACGACAGTTGGCGCCCACCGTGGGGCCAGTGTACGGTGGATTTGAGTTCTTGAAGGGCAGCTTCGAAGGGCTCAAGGAATACGCAGTGGGCCGGATGACCAAGAGTCGTCGCGGCAAGATCTACATCGACAACGAAGGTCAGGCCCGAGGCCGACTCAATTGAGTCTGGTGCGGATCCCTTTGGTGGAATCCACGTCTTCATCGGCGGATTAGTGAGTCGGGCCCAGAGCCGGACAACTGCACCGATCTCATTGAAACGGCTCAGCGTGCGAGGCCCGCCCAGATTCAACCTACCATGAAGCGTGCCTTTGTGGGCTGTATTCACGGAGAGGCACTTTCTGAAGGATCTAAAGATGGCGAAGAGACAGCCGTCCCATCGGATGATGATTAGTCCTCCGGTTCATGATTCTCATCAGACGAGGTCCAGAAGGCATGCTTGGGGCTGTTACGGCGACTCTAGCGTTCCAGTTGCTATGAGCCGCCAAGCTAGGCAGGAGTCTTCATGGCTGGTACCCAACCCGACCAAAACTTCGGCAGCTGCGACAGCAATAGCGTCCGGGTCGAGCGGCAGGCGGGGAGGCCTGCTGCCCGCCCGGCTCGGTCTTGATAGATCTTATGGACAAGTTGGCGTACAGTTAACCACCACGGTTATTCCTGCAAATCCAGATGAGCATAACACGGAGGTGGCAAAGGTGCGTGAGGAGATAGCCACGCCAAGGAGGCCTTGGCGGTGAGGACACCGAGCTAGGCTGGGGCGGGCGGCTTTGGATGCACGCAGCAGCGCGGCTCCAAATCGAGGCTTTCCACAACATGAGTCTGAATGCGTCCAATGAGGTGATGAGAAGGAGACATTAGAAGACCCAGTCCCGTTTGCCTCCGGTTTACGGAATCTCTTCACGACACCCGGAGCTGGTCCTAGCAATCCGCCCGAAGCCAATCAATTTATGACACCCGGAGCTGGAGGGCCGGTTCAGCCTCGAGAGATGGCACCTCTTCACGGGAGCATGGCCCCGCCCGATACATCTTGACACCTCGGGCCACTTCTCCAACCCCATGGAGAACTTGATAGCAGCATCAGTGCGTCTGGCGGCTCTTCCAAAGGCGGTGATGACCCGACGGCGGTGGAAACCGGAGAGTTAGGGATCTTCTTGAGCGGCCTTGGCACAGCAAGAGACCTATTCTTCTGGCGGGACATGATTCATTCCACTCGTCAGCCTTGGATAGCACCTCGTCCAAACCGGAGTCCGAGTTACAGCAGGCACATGGAGTCAGAATCTTTATCAAGCAATGCCCAGCATCGTAACCAACCCGGTGGCTATAACCCGGTGCAGGATCGATTGCGTCAGGATGGCATATGATGGTCTCCCGGAGTATCCAACGACTTCTATTGGAGCAGGAGTGGTCACTAGAACCGGTGGTGTCCCTTGTCTGGTGCCGGTTCTGCGAGATGTGCGTCTGCCCAAGGATTTCAAGGGACCTCGAAAGGTGCCGAATTACACGGCCGACTTACAGCCGGGGGCATGGATTGAAAGTTACGATATGGCCATAGAGTTATTGGAAGTCAGCGACGCGGCGATGGCTAAGTATTTCACCATGATGTTAGATGGAACGGCCCGATCTTGGTTGAAAAGTTTGCCTCCCAATTCCATTAGTTCATGGGCAGAGCTAAAGGCCCGGTTTATCCAGAACTTTAAGGATACTTGCAAGCAATCTATGTCCATTGTGGACTTGACCAATTGTAAGCAGGAGGAGGGTGAGTCCACAACTCATTGGGTGCGTCGGGTCAAGGAAATAATACACTCATCTGATAAGATGGGCGCCACTCTGCAGTACTTATGCTCCATCAAAATTGTCGTTTTGAGCATTGAAGCGAAGTCGGGCGCCTTAAGCGTGATTGCAATGACATGGAGTGCGCTGATGGCGGCTTTGGTTAAATATGTCGATTCTGATACTACCAATGATCCTGCGTCTGAGGAGGAAAAGACAGGGAAAGGAAAGAAGAACGGCAATGGAAAGGGTCAGCAGCATCACCCGGTAGGTCAAGGTGGCAACAAGCGTAAGCCGGAGGGTAACCCGGAGTTTGTGGCCAATGCTAATGCCCAAGGTAATAACAAGAAGCGTAAGGGGAGAGCACCCCCTCGATCTGGTGGCTCAGGTCCATCTCTTGAGCAGCTTCTGAATGAGCCTTGTCCAAGACATGGTACTCGGAAAAATCCTGCCACCCACTTATGGAAGGACTGCGCGATCATGAAGGCTTTCAAGAATTCAAACATGTTTGATGGCAATCACGGATCAGGCGGCGGTTCAGGAGCAGGTGGTTTCCATGGCCCGGGTGGCGGTTCAAGTTCCGGCTTTCAGGGCGGTCAAGGTGGCTATAATCAGCAGCAGTCCGGCCAAGGAGGACAGCGGCAGCAGCGATCGAGTTATCGAGCCATCTAAAACAGTTGAGCGGTGGGCAATACCATGTGTTTACCACTAACTTGTATAAACGTGACGGAAAGGTTCATAAAGGGTTGTGAATTTGGTTGAGCGGCGGTTCCCGCTTCTCTGAGGTGGTCGAGCAGCCTATCATTTGGAGTAGAAGATCACCCCTCGGGTTGATAACCCGGGCAGTTAACCTTAGTGGTGGCCCCTCGGGTTGGTGGATATAAATTCACTAAGGTGCTCATGGACGGAGGAAGCAGCATCAATATTCTCTATTATGAAACCTTTACGCGCATGGGTCCGGTGATAAGGACTTGAGGACGTCTAACACTGTTTTTCATGGGGTGGTACACGTAAGTCGGCATATCCAGTTGGAAAGATCGAGTGGAAGTGGCTTTTGGAGAAGAATATGATTCGAGGGCTGAGAAGGCGGCGTTTGAGGTAGTCAAAATCAGGAGCCCATATCACGCTCTATTTGGACGGCGGCTTATGCCAAGTTTATGGCACGACCATGTTATGTTTATCGTAGCTCAAGATGCGGGTTACAAGGGCACCATCACTGTGCATGGGAGTCGAAAGGTGGCCTTGGAGTGCGAGGAAAGCGATCGCGCTTATGCTGAATCTGTTTGTCTTTGAAGAGGAGCTGAAGTTTTATCAAACTAATGTTGACCCGACAGATATGACCTCTTTGAAGAAGCCAACCATGAGCAAGACTCGACATTGAAATTTAAGTCGGCCGCCGAGACAAAACTGGTTGACTTCACTCGAGCGACTCTTCCAAGCAGTTCGACATCGGTACCAATTTGGATCCCAAATAGGAAGCGCGCTCATCGAGTTCATCCATGAGAACCGGACATCTTTGCATGGAAACCTTCTCGACATGCGGGTCCCGAGAGAACTCCCCGAGCACACTCTTAATATTGATCCAAAGTATAAGCCGGTCGAGCGGTTTCTCCGGCGATTCAATGAGGAAAGGCGAAGGCTATAGGGGAGGAGGTCGCTCGGCTCTTAGCGGCGGGTTCATCGTGGAAGTTTTCACCGAAGTGGTTGGCTAACCCGGTGCTTGTGCTCAAGAAGAAGCGGCACTGGCGGATGTGTGTGGACTACGGACTTAAATAAAAGCTTGTCCACTGATCCCTTTGCTCTACCCGCATTGATCAAATCATCGATGCTACTGATGAGTTCTGCGAAGCGGTTGAGTTTTTTGGATGCTTACTCTGGTTATCATCAGATCAAGATGGCAGTTAAGGACCAGGAGAAGACGACTTTCATTACTCCATTTGGAGCCTTCTGCTATGTGTATATGCCGTTTGGGCTCAAGAGTGCCCAGGCGACTTATCGGCGGTGTGTGCAGAATTGTCTCCACAATCAGATAGGGCGCAATGTTCATGCTTATGTGGATGACATCATGGTGAAGTCCAGAGAGAAGGAAACCTTGATCTCCGACTTAAAAGAAACCTTTGATAATCTCCGGGTCTACAAGATGATGCTTAACCCAGACAAGTGTGTATTTGGTGTACCTGCAGGCAAACTTTTGGGATTCCTGGTCTCAAACAGGGCATTGAAGCTAACCCGGAGAAGATCAAGGCGATTACCTCTCTGGCTAAACGGTGTGCATCAATGATGTTCAGCGATGGCGGGTCGCGTGGCTGCTAAGCCGATTCATAAGCGGCTAGGGAGAAGGCTCTCTGCTGTGTCGGATGATGAAGAAAGCAGACACTTTTATGCAGGTGAAGGCTCTGATGCTGCCTTTGAAGATTTAAAGAGACAATTATGCGAGCCGCGGTTCTCGCGGCTCTAATTGATAAAGAGCCATTGCTATTGTATGTTGCTGCTAACTCACGTGCTGTTAGTGTGGCCATTGTGGTGGGCGTAAGGAGACCGGCAAGGAGCATCGATTCGATGGCGGTTTATTACATCGATGAGGTGCTCATAGAATCAAGCAAAGGTATCCGCATTGGCGAAACTTGTTTATGGGGTGTTCATGGCAAGCGGAAGCTAAAGCGATACCTCTGGGTCATCCTATAAGCTGTGGTAAGTTCAGCCCCCTTGGGAGACATCATCCAGAACAGGGAAGCCACAGGACGAGTTGCCAAGTGGGCCATCGAGCTTGGGCCTCACGGTTTGAAGTATATGTCACGCACATCTATCAAGTATCAAGCCCTAGTGGACTTTATCAATGATTGGACGGAGTTGCAGGCACCAGAGGAGAAGCCGGATAACACATATTGGATTATTCACTTGATGGGTCCGAGCAATTGGAAGGCTCACGGGGCTGAGTCGTTTAACTTCCCCGGTGACAAATTTTGTTATGTGCTCCGGCTTATGTTTCCCTGTACTAACAATGCAGCTAAATACGAGGCTTTACTCCATGGCCTTCGGATGGCCAATGTCGGTGTACTAGAGTAGGGGTACCCTAGTACCCCGAACTTCGTCTGCAGACGATCATGACACCAGCGGCGAGGCTGGCACAGTGACCGCCAAGATCCTCAAGCGGCTCCTTTGGAGCCATTCAAGAACAAAGTAATCAAGGCCCGGCAAGAGGAGCTTGTCGGGAAGGCCACTCAAGGCACGAAGAAACAAGACCCGGCAAGAGGAGCTTGCGGGAAGGCTGGTGGCGACAAGCTCCAGCGCGACAAGGACCTCGCCAGCGGCAAGGTGCTTGCCGCGGCGAATAACCCTCTTCATCTCGCTCCAGCTCATCCGCCAGCGTGTCGCCATGCGGCTTTCCCAAGCAGCGTGTCAATGGGCTGTGCAGCCAGCGGGGAAGCGGCGATAAGCGGCGCCGACAAGCTACCATCGTGGCAAGCGGAGCGCGCCTTGCGGTCCTGTTACCTTTGTTCAGGCGACCGAGGCGGGCATTATGACTCTTGTCCCTTGCCGTCAGAGTTAGGTATAGATCACTGTACACTGTACAAAGCGGTGTACCAACCTCTGTTTTTCCTATTTTTCCCCTTTTCTACTTGCCACCTGTGGTGACCCCTTGAACCTATAAAAGGAGGCCCAAGTGCAACGTAGAAGGGGTTCGGCTCCGGTTTAGTTCATTCGACTCACTCGAGACCACACTCACTCAGGCTAGGTTTTGTAGCTCCCATTGCTCCCTAGCAAGAACACAAATAATCAACCAAGCAGCAGTAGGAGTATTATCTCTCCGGAGAGCTCCGAAGCTGGGTAAATCTGCTCGTGTGCTTCGTTTCAATCCGCTCTTTGTGCATTCTCCGCACCCCTCCGAACCACAAGGGACCGGGTCCCATAGGTGTTCGCGGGACACGATCAGCTTCCCCGACATCTTTGGCGCGCCAGGTAGGGGGCGTCGAGGCTGTGTGAACCCGATCCGGCGTTCACACGAGCAACTTCTTCAACATCTTCGTCAACATGCCACCGAAGAAGAAGGCTTCGGCGGCAGCAGAACCGTCCGCGTCAAACCCACCACCACCGGAGCTGACGAGTGGTGGGGAAGACGCTGGCGGAGGAACGGGCGTCGTCGAGAGAGCCCACGACGCCGCTAGGTCCAAGGACAAGGCGGCGCAAGCTTCGGCGTCCGAATCCGCACCGCGTCCATCTCAGGAGGCGCGGGACCGACAGCGTCATGATGCTCGCAGCACCATATGCTCGTTGGATCAAGGCCAAGCTGGAGGATCGAGGCCCTCGAGACCGCATGCACGCCAAAGATGCGATGCGGCGAATCTGGTCGCTTGGGCGGGATGCTGCTCCTCCTAACTTGGTTAGGAGTCCGAGCACATCCCGTTCCTCGCTCCGTACGCCTTTGCCACCCACCACTCCAGCGGAAGCCTTGGCGAGCTCAGCTCCTTCTAGACTACCCTCCAGCGGCCGACAAGGTCGGCGAATGGAGGGCCACAATCGAGTCTCATCGGCTTTGCCAGCGGCGGCGTCCCGCGGCAACCAACTACGTCCTTGCGGCGGTGCAGCGACAAAACACGAGCGGTGGCGGCAAACCTGCGGGTGACACCACCATGCACTCCCCTTCCCGAAGGCCAAGATCACCAGCTCCTCGGATCCACATCGACAGTGACTCCACCGCGTCGTCAGATCCACGAGCTCGCCGTGATCAGCGCCAAGTTCTTAAGGAACGACAACAAGAAGATGCTCGAACCCGCGCCGGCGCCAAGAGAAGCGCGCGTCGGTCCGACCAGCGCTACTGGGCCAGCTGTTGACATGCATGCGCCCGAAGAACGAGCGACTTAGCGTCTGCGGTAGGTTGCCCTGCGTTCACCCGTGAGCTGCGGCAAGTCGATGGCCCGACAAGAAAAACTTCAAGCGAGATGTGCGAGAGAAGTATGATGGCAGGACACATCCATCGGAGTTCCTCAGCATCTACACCATTGCGGTGCAGGCTGCGGGGGACGAGACGACAAGATCCTCGCCAACTACTTCCCTCTGGTGCTCAAGCCAAACGTCAGATCTTGGCTCATGCACTTGCCGGACAGCTCCATATCTTCTTGGGCAGACTTGTGCCATCAGTTTGTCGGCGCCTTCACAGGCGGCCACAAGCCTTATGGCCAAGAAAGTGACCTTCACCTGCTTGCCCAGAAGGAAGGAGAGTCCCTGCGCAAGTTTATCCAAAGATTCGATCGTGTGCACTACAACATCCCAGGCGTCCACCACGCGCGGTGATCGGCGCGTTTCATCGAGTAACGTCTTGGAACCGCGGGATGAGGGAGGAGATGGCGATGTGCAAAGCCAAGGCGTCGATGAACTGTATGCCTTGGCCGACAAGTGTGCTGCGCTACGAGGAGGGAAGAAGACTCGAGGAGAGAATGTGGGAGCAGAATCGACGATGAGGAGACCGCCCGGCAAGGAAGAGTCGTGGCGGAACAACGAAGGAAGAAGAACAAAGAAGTACTAGTTGTCGAGCAGTCCGGCGACGGAGGTGGCGCCCGGCAAGGCTAAGGCTGGTGGCTCCGGTAAGAAGGTTGCACGACACCGACCGCCAAGCTGTGGCGGCCGCCGACAAGCGGGACAGCTCAACAAGCAATCTTGCAAGATTCACGCACCAAGGGCCACGACCTCCGAGCTGCAAGAAAGTCGAGCAGCTTGTTGAGCTCTGAAAGCTGAATCTGAGCAGCGAGACAAGGAAAAGGCTCGGGAGGTGCTGGTGCAGCTGGTAAGAAGAGACCGGTCGGGGAGGGCCTTGCCATGCAAGGCCAAGCAGCGGCAAGGAGACAGACCTCCCCGCGGCCGCGACAAGGACGAAGAAGAAGATGATGATGAAGACATGGAAGACGATGAAGCTGATGAGCAGGAGTTTCAGAAGGCAACAGAAGTTCTCTGCGTTGACGGTGGTGCTTCTCTGCATACCTCGCACCGCCAACTCAAGCAATGGATCGAGAGGTCAATGCAGCAGAACCATCCGTGGAGTCGCGTAGACCTCTGAAGTGGTCCAGCACGCCCATCATTTTTGATATTGAGGATCACCCTGATCGCATAACTGCGGTCGGGTGCTTGCCGATGTTGGTCTCACCAACTATCCGCAACCTCAAGGTCACAAAGATGTTGGTTAACGGCGGGGCCGGCCTAAATCTGATCTCCTCTGCAGTGCTCCAGAAGCTTCAAATCCCTGACAGCGAGCTCGAAGAGACTGGCACTTTCCAAGGAATCAACCCAGGAAGGAGCATGCCGAAAGGGAAGATCACGCTGCCAGTAACATTTGGCAGTGAACTGAATTTCAGGACTGAGAGGGTCACATTCGACGTTGCCGATTTCCCATTGCCCTACAATGGGATACTTGGCCGTCTAGCACTCGCCAAGTTCATGGCAGCCTCTCACTACGCCTACAACCTACTCAAGATGCCCGGCCCGATAAGCGTCATTTCTGTTCATGGCGACAAGAAGGATGCGCTTATCTGCGCCGACAAGATTTACCGGGATGCAACAGCTGCAACAGATAGCAAACCACTTGCCGCTGAAGCTCCCGGGGGGAAGAAGAAGGCCAACTTGTCCGGCAAGAGCTCTGATGCCCACTCCGGCAAGCGCACCTCTTCGGAGTGCTGCGCTACCGTCGAGGACGCACCATCGAGCTCCACCGGCAAGTGCAAGAAGATGATGGCGGCTCCGCCAAGACCAAGAAGGTGCCGCCAAGGAGGGCGGCACTGGTGGTACCTTCACCATCGATTGCCACGCTTGACCCTAAATAGGAAGGCGAGCTCGTTGCTTTCTGCGGGCGAATGTCGATGTGTTTGCATGGCAACCATCGACATCCCGGTGTTCGAAAGTAATTGAGCACCAACTAGTTGTCTGTCCTCACGCGCGGCCCGTCAAGCAAAAAGTTAGGAAGCAGCGTGGGCGCCAAGAATTCATAGCGAAGAGATCAAGAAGTTGGAAGCAGCAGGCCTTGTCGGAGGAGTGCTCCATCCCGTGGTTAGCCAATCCAGTGGTTATGCATAGGCGAATGGGAAATGGAGACTTTGTATTGACTTCACGGATGTTAATAAAGCTTGTCCCAAAGACCCATTTCCCTTGCAGCGTATAGATCAGATTGTTGACTCCACGGTGGATGTGATCTGCTTTCATTTCTTGATGCATATTCAGGATATCATCAGATTTTCATGGCGAAGAAGATGAAGAAAACCGCATTCATTACACCATGTGGCACATCTTGTTTTATCTGGATGCCTTTCGGTTTGAAGAATGCTGGTTCAACGTTTGCGAGAGTAGTCCATGATGCCTTCGAGCCACAAATACACAGAAATGTAGAAGCCTACATGGATGACATAGTGGTCAAGAGCAAGGACAAAGCAACTCTGGTTCAAGACTTAGACGAGACTTTTGCAAATCTGCGCAAGATCAACCTCAAGCTCAACCCCGAGAAGTGTGTGTTTGGAGTCCCTTCCGGCAAGCTTCTCGGGTTCTTCGTGTCTCAGAGGGGAATTGAAGCCAATCCCGACAAGATTAAGGCCATTGAGCAGATTGAAGCACCAAAGCGCGTCAAGGATGTAAGAAGGCTTGCCGGTTGCGTGGCTGCTCTCAGCAGGTTTATCTCTAAGTCAGCTGAGCGCGCCCTGCCATTTTTCAAAATCTTGAAAAAGGCAGGTCCAATGAAATGGACTCCCGAAGCGGAGGCTGCGCTGCAAGACTTAAAGAGGTACCTGTCCTCCACTCCAATACTTGTCGCACCTAGGCCACAAGAGAAGTTGCTGCTGTATATAGCGGCAAACAATCAAGTGGTTAGTGCTGCGTTAGTAGCGGAAAGAGAGGCGGATGATGAGCCGGCAACCGAGGCAGGTGCATCCAGCGACAAGCAGGGGGCTTCGCCGTCAAGCTCTGGTCCCGACAAGGACGGATCTGCGCAGGATTGCAACAAGATACAGAAAAGGATGGTGCAGCGCCCAGTCTACTTTGTCAGTTCTCTTCTGCAGGGGCTAGGTCAAGGTACTCTGATGTGCAGAAATTGCTTTCCGGCCTCCTCATGGCCTCGAGAAAGCTGCGCCATTACTTCCAAGCACATGAGATAACAGTTGTCACTCGCTTTCCGTTGAAGAGGATATTGCAAAATCCGAAGCAACAGCAGGATTGTTGAGTGGGCGCTGGGCTGTCAAGCTTTGGCCTTAAATTTGAAAGCACTTCAACTATCCAGAGCGAGCATTGGCAGAGTTTATAGCAGAATGGGCGTAGCATAAGATGAAGAAATTCGAGCGAGCATCCCGTCAAAGAAGCAAATAAAGAGTGGCTGATGTACTTTGATGGTGCCTTCTCGCTGCAAAGGCGCCGGTGCGGCGTCTTGCTTATCGCACCCACCGGAGAGCACCTCAAGTACATAGTCCAAATGCACTTTCCCAAGGAGCAAGCAACAAATAATACTGCAGAGTATGAAGGATTGCTTGCCGGTCTCAGGATTGCGTGGACCTTGGGATCAAGAAGCTTATCGTCAGGGGTGACTCACAGCTTGTCGTCCGGCAAGTAAACAAAGATTATCAGAGTCCATTGATGGAAGCCTACGTTGATGAAGTGAGAAAGCTAGAAGAGCACTTTGAAGGTCTGCAAATGGAACATGTTCCAAGAGCTCAGAATGATATTGCTGATGGCCTGTCAAAATGTGCTGCACTCAAGTTACCTGTGGAACCAGGAATTTTTGTGCTCAAGCTAACTCAACCGACCGTAACACCATCAACAGGACAGAACAAGAAGAGGAAGTTGGTTTCTGGTGACTACTTTCCGGCAGAGCTCCCTGAAGCCGCCGCCAAGAAGGTCCCTAAATTCAACGCAAATATCGCCGAGGAGCAGTCTGCTCCGACAAGCCCTAGGGTTTGCCGTTGAAGCGAGCGCTCCCGACAAGTTTTGCTCGGCAAGCTTGCCGGAATCATCAACTCCGCAGAATCTGCAGGTTCTTGCCGCGAAGCTGATGTTCCCAGCGGCAGATGTGCCTTTAGTCCTCGTTGTCGAGCCGCAGGCTCCAACATGGGCACAACAGATCGTCCATTTCCTTGAGACAGAGAACTTCCCAAGAGCAAGAAGAAGCGGAAAGAGTAGCCCGGCAGTCAGCTATGTACCAGTTTGTTGACAACATCCTGTATAGAAGAAGACTCAGCGGTGTGAAATTGAAGTGTATTTGCGGGAAGATGGATGAAGCTGTTGGCGAGATACACGGAGGCATATGTGGTCACCACATTGGCGCAAAGAGCGCTTGCGGCAAAGCTTTCCGGCAAGGTTTCTTCGGCGAAGCCCTCCAGATGCAACTGCACAAGTAACCAAGTGTGAAGCGTGCGAGTTCCATTCAAAACAGATACACCAGCTAGCTCAAGCTCTCCAGACGATCCCTTTATCCTGGCCATTTTCGGTCTGGGGGCTCGACATCCTCGGCCCCTTCCCCGAGCTGTCGGGGCTTTGAGTACTTATGCGTCGCAATCGACAAGTTCACAAAGTGGCGGAAGTGGAAGCGATGAGGAAGGTGACAACACGGTCGGCGATCAAGTTCTTGGTCAATTGTTTGCCGTTTTGGGATACCTAACGGATCATCACCGACAACGGCACCCAATTCACGAGTCGCACCTTCATGCGATCGTCCAAGATCTTGGCGCCAAGGTCTGCTTTATACATTGCTCACCCGAGAAGCAGCGGTCAGCGAGAGGGCAAATGCTGAAGTGCTGCGAGGACTCAAGACCAGAACTTTCGACGGGCTGCACAAGTCGGGAAGAAAGCTGGATCGAGGAGCTGCCGGTGGTTCTTTGGTCGATCGGGACGACGCCAAATCGAGCCAGCGCCGGACACCTTCGCTCTAGTCTATGGAGCGAGAGGCAGTTCTCCCCACGGAACTTCGTATACGGGTCACCTCGAGTGCTTGCTTATGATGAGCTTGAGCAAGAGCAGCCGCGACAAGATGACGCGCTGCTCCTCGAGGAGGATCGTCTTCAGGCTGCTGTACGAGCTGCTCGATACCAGCAAGCTTTGCGCCGCTACCATAGCCGCAAAGTTAATGCCAGAAGCTTCGAGGAAGGCGACCTTGTTCTTCGGCGCGTTCAATCCGCCAAGAATTCCAACAAGTTGACGCCGAAGTGGGAAGGCCCTTATCGGGTAAAACGAGTCACTAGGCCTGGCGCTGTCCACCTTGAGACCGAAGATGGCGTTCCGGTGAGCAACTCCTGGAATATAGAGCATCTTCGTAAGTTTTATCCATAGGGCGCGGTTGCCGGAACCCGTTCCGGCAACCACCCTTTTGTACAAGTCTTGCCGCTGTTGCATGTAATCCTTTGTACAAAGCCGGGCGTAGACCCCGTGCATCAGTAAAGCTCATGTGTTGCGCACAACTTGTCAATACATGCTTTCATAAACTTATATGCATGTGTTATCTAACATTTTGTGCAGCACCCACACCCGGTAAGCGATAACGAGCCACTAGGCTCCATAACTTTATTTTCTCTTCTTTCTTCTCAAAAGAGAGCAAGGTTCATCCACCCACAAGCTAACCGGGGGGAAGGAGAAGATAATGGCATGGGCCACCAAGTGTCGCTCGAGGAAGTATCACCTTGCCGGGAAGCAAACAACAGAAAAGCTAAGTTGCTAAGTTTAAGCAATCAGTTTTTAAGTTTTCAAGTTATCTTCCTCGAACGATAGTACTTTGTATGGAAAACCCGTGCGCGGAGGAACCAACTCGCGGCTAGCTTGCGCCCTTACGTTGTTTCGAGTCCGCTCAACAACTTAAGCGTGATGCAACTAGTTGCGACAAGGTTGCTTGTCGGAGGCAGCATCGCCAGTAGGCTGCTGACGTTCCGCACTCAGCGCTCGCGGCGAAGGTGTTTGCACCGACAAGTCCCCTAAAAGCGTAGGGCATAAACATACAAGGGAAGAAATCAAGTAGAGGAAATAACATTGCGATCGATTGCCTAAGATAGTGTATATTACAGAATAACTTATCGCAGATCTAATAAGTTGTTTCTAAAAATGATCAGCAGCGACAAGGAAAAGATAAACTTGGCGGCCTAGTCCACGCGGTCGCCATCGAGCCTCTTGACTTTGCTCACCCTGTCCACGATGGGCGCGACAAGGGCCTTGAGCGCTTCAACATCAGCAGTTGGAGGCAGAGACTTGAGGACATTGGTGAAGTTGACGCCCGGATTGCGGAAGGCCACCTTCATCAGCACCTTCTGGAGGGCCCCGGCGCAGACTTGGCGCGACTCCTCAGCTAGCTGCTTTGGGATCTCCTCTCGGAGCCGCTGGAGACCCGTCAACACGCCCTTGAAGAACAGGCTGAGCTTGGCGCTGGGTTGGAGGTTCTCGTCGGTGGAGTACCCGAGATCCACCATCCCCAGCTCCATCAACTCATTATGGATGGCGGCGGCAGTGTCCACAAGACCTTCCATCCGATGCATTATGCTATCTCGAGATCATTACAGGCGATCGCGGCATTCGCCAACAGCTCCTCATTGGCCTTAATCTTCTCCAGCAGGCCCGTTTCCCGCTCCTTGGCGCCGTTCAGCGTCTCTGTCAGGGTGGTTAGTTTCAGCTCTAGATCCGCCTTGGAGTCCTTGGCGGCGTCGAGCTCTTTGATCTTTTCAGCGAAACGACCTTGCAACTCGCCGAGGGTGTGGCGTCCTTCTCGCTTCGCGCTTCAGCCCGGCGACCTCCTCGGCGCTCTTACGGAGGTGGACTCTAGCTGAGCCACCTCGTCTCAATTCCTTCTTGGCGGTCTCGGCAGCCGCGGCGGCGTCCTTTGCCTCCTGGAGTGCCCCGCCAATGGATTGCTCGCGCGCAGCAAGATCTTCCTCGTAGCTGTCGAGGTTGATCTTCCGCTGCGCCAGCTCACCTTCTTGCGCGGAGAGTTTCTCGCCAGCAAGCCTCTGCTGCTCCTCGACCTCGGCTTTCTCCAAGATAAAGGCCGTGCGCTCCTCAGCAAGCTGCTCCCGCGCTTCTGCTATATCCCGGAGAGTTTCCTTGTTGGCGCGCCGGAGCTCCTCTGCGCGTTTCTCCATGTCAGCTCCCGCCCTCGCGACAAGCGCCTCCCTGGACTCCAGCTTGGCTTGTCGGGCGCGGTAGAGCGACAGCAACCTCTTTAGCAGCTGCTCCTCTTCAGGCTCGTCGTTGCTGCTGCTCGGAGCGTCAACCAGCGACAACCCGGCGGAGGCGAGCAGTTCCGCGTCGAAGGTCTCCCCTTGGCGGTGCCACAGAACAGCGCCCATGGAAGCTTGATGAAGACACCTTCGCGGCCTTCAGATAAGCGCCGGGCTGGGGCTCTTCGGAGTCTGGTGCAGCATCGGTGGCGGGGGGATCGGCGGTCGGTGCAGCGCCTAGCGCTCCTGCGGCCTCGGGGCCGTCAGTACGATCGCTAGGCCCCTCCCCAGCCTCTGCACCGGCAGCCTTGGCGGCCTCCTCGCCGGCGGACCCGTCGGCGCCGGCCTCCTCCTCCATGTTGGCGGCATCGTCATCGTTGCCGCGAGCGTCCTCCTCGCCGGCGGCCTCAGTCTCCATCGGCTCCCCGGCAGATGGATCAAACGATCAGAGAAAGTGTAACACCCCGGATACAACTTTCCATATTTGTAACTCCGACTCTTGCCCTTTCCGGAGATGTGATTTATTATTTCCTTCGTGGTTGGGTTTTGTCTGTTGTTTTGCATTTTGTTCTTGTTCTGCATTTCATCTCATGGCATCATCTGCATTTCATCCGCATGTTTTCAAAACTTGCATCCGTTCGAGTTCCGCGGTTCTCTCCGTTGTCCGTTACGAGCCGTCCACACTCGCACGCGCCCGCTGCACCTCCAAATATTATTTTATTAGTGGCATAATAATGTTCTCGGAATGGGTTGCAACTTGTCGTGCGGTCTTATTATAGTGTAGACAGGCCGCCTGCCAAGTTTAAATCGCATTCGAGTTCGTTTGACTGCCCAATCGTTATATATGCAACCGGATATAGCGGTATATTAAATCGGACGTTTTCGGTCTCCGGAAGCAGATCTTGGGTCGCTCTGTTCCTCTCTCTTCTCAGCCCGAGGCATCCTACACAGCCCCCAACCCCCTCCTAGTCCCTCTCCGCTCCGAGCCGTTCGATGGCGATCGTGCGGTCAGCGGGCAAAACCACTAACCTAGCCCCTTCCTTATATAAACACCCCCAATTGCCATTTTGGGTCTTCTCCTTCCTTCCCTCAAAATCCGTGCCCCCAATCATCAGCGCCGCCGCCTCCTCCAATTCGCGCCTCTCCGTCCCTGCCCTCCACTTGGCGCCGCCGCCGCCACATCGCCACAGCCAATGAGGCGCCGCCACGTCGACCAGCACCGCCTCCTCCAACCAGCCGTCGCCACGCGTCCTCCCAGCGCCCACTTCACCGCGGCCGCGGTGAGCCCGCGTCGAGCCCGCCTGGGCCCGATCTGGCCCCAGGCGCCCGCCCGCCGCCGCCCAGCGACCGAGCCGCCCCGCTCCTTCCACCTCTCGCGCGCTTCCGCTCGATCCCGATGGGATCGGGAGAGCTCGCCGCCGCCCCTGGCCGAAGCCATCTGCCGCCGCCCTCGCCGGAGATAAGTTCCCGGCGACCCCGTCCCTCTGCTCCTCCACCTTGCTCTCTCTCTCTCCCGTCATCTCTCTCGCTCTCTCTCCGCAGGTTGCTGCCACCGCCGGAGTTTCGAGCATCGCCGCCGCTCGGATCCCGTCGCCGGTGCGCCCCGCACTTCCTCCCGCGGCCGGATCCGGCGAGTCGCCGCCCGGATCCGCTCGTTCCGGCCCTCCCGGGTTTCCTCCGCTCCTCCTCGACGTCCGGCCGCCGCCGCCCCCTTGCCCTGGCTCCGTTCGTGCGGGAGCACGAGGAGACAACGCGCCCCTTCGTGGGCTGCAGCGTCGCGTGGGCCTCCCAGCGCCGAGCCCGGCCTTGGCCGGCCTCCCGAGCCAGCGCCCCTTCCGCCTCTGCGCCACCGACCGGGCCAAAGCCCATGGTGAGATGCCCCCCAGCGCTGTTCTGTTGGGCCAGGCTACAGATTGACCGCTTTCGTTTTTTTACCGTCTGCGAATTTGTCTAATTTATCCAGGAATTACAGTTTCTGATTGGACCCTAAACTTCATGCATTTAATAACTTCACAACCGTGCATCGGATTAAAATAATTTATATATGTAAAATGCTTAGTTTTTCATCTAGTTTAATAATATGCCATTTTCATCTATGTTAAAATGTTTATACATGATGTTTGTTTAAATTTGCTCAAATGCCATGTTAAAATGATTTATTTCATAACTAAATAACCGTAACTCGGAATTAAATGTTCTTTATATGTAAATGGGGTGGGTAAATGCCTAGATTAACATGGTCCACTTTATTTTGCTGTTTAACAACTCTAAAATATGCTTTAGGTCAGATCTGTACCGAATCTAAAATATTGCTCATGGGGTTTTTCCGGAATTGTTGTTTCTTATTTCCGGCCTCATTTAAACTTGCCTAAATAGTTAGTTTAATTATGCTCCACCTCTTGCCATGTTTAACAACATTTAATATTGTTGTGTACCTAAGCGAGAGAACTAAATAAGTGTTGTGGTGTTCGTCAATATGCAACTCGTTGCATATTGAGCTCCACTAACTTGTAGTGTTGTTTGTGCATATTGCCATGCCATGCCTCATTAAACGGACATGCATCATATTTGTTTGTGCATCATGCCATGTTTATGCTTGTGCATTTATCATGTTGTTTGTTTCTTTCCGGTGTTGCTTCTCGGTTCCGGTAATGTTGCGATTGTGAGGATTCATTCGACTTCGTCCGTTTGTCTTCTTCATGGATTCGTTCTTCTTCCTTGCGGGATTTCAGGCAAGATGACCATACCCTCGAAATCACTTCTATCTTTGCTTGCTAGATGCTCGCTCTTTTGCTATGCCTATGCTTCGATGCCTACCACTTGCTATATCATGCCACCCTCATTGCCATGTCAAACCTCTAACCATCCTGCACCTTCCTAGCAAACCGTTGTTTGGCTATGTTACCGCTTTGCTCAGCCCTCTTATAGCGTTGTTAGTTGCGGTGAAGATGAAGTTTGTTCCTTGTTGGAACATGGAGATGTTGTTCCTTGTTGGAACATGTTTACTTGTTGGGATATCACAATATATCTTATTTAATTAATGCATCTATATACTTGGTAAAGGGTGGAAGGCTCGGCCTTATGCAGTGTTTTGTTCCACTTTGCCGCCCTAGTTTCCGTCATACGGTGTTATGTTCCCGGATTTTGCGTCCCTAACGCGGTCGGGTGATTTATGGGACCCCTTGACAGTTCGCTTTGAATAAGACTTTTCCAAAGAAGGCCCAACATTGGTTTTACCTTTTGCCTCACCACCACCTACCTTTTCCCTTGGGAGTCGCTCTCTCGAGGGTCATCTTTATTAGCCCCCGGGCGGTGCTTCTCTAAGTGCTGGTTCGAACCGAGCTACTACTGCTGGGCCACCTTAGGGCAACTTGAGGGTTGGTTTTACTCGTAGCTAGTCTCATCCGGTGTTTCCCTGAGAACGAGATATGTGCAGCTCCTATCGGGATTGTCGGCGCATCGGGTGGCTTTGCTGGACTTGTTTTATTGCTGTGAAATGTCTTGTAGCCGGGATTCCGAGACTGATCGGGCTTCCCGGGGAGAAGGTCTATTCCTTCGTTGATCGCGAGAGCTTATCATGGGCTAAGTTGGGACACCCTGCAGGGTTTGAACTTTCGGCCGTGCCATGGTTATGTGGCAGATGGGAATTTGTTAATGTCCGGTTGTAGAAAACCCGAAGTTGATCTTAATTAAAATACACCAACCGTGTGCGTAACCGTGAGTGTCTCTTTTCGGGGTTGATCGAGAGGAGAACACGGTTTCTGGGTTATGTTTGACGTAAGTAGGAGTTCAGGATCACTTCTTGATCATAGTTGTTCGACCGTGCTTTTGCTTTCTCTTCTCGCTCTCTTTTGCGTATGTTAGCCACCATATATGCTAGTCGCTTGCTGCAGCTCCACCTCACTACCCTGTCCTACCTTTAAGCTTAAATAGTCTTGATCTCGCGGGTGTGAGATTGCTGAGTCCCCGTGACTCACAGATACTTCAAAACCAGTTTGCGGTGCCGATGAAACCGTGCGGTGTGATGGACCCGAGCTCAAGGAGGAGCTCGATGAAGATCTTGTTCTTTGTGTTGTTTCGTTTCAGTTGATCAAGAGTGGAGCCAGTTGGGACGATCGGGGATCTGTGTAGCATTTGGGGTAGTCTTCTTTTATTTTGGTTCCGTAGTCGGACCTTGATTGTATCTGTATGATGTAATGTTTTACTCATGTATTGTGTGAAGTGGCGATTGTAAGCCAACTATGTATCTCTTTTCCTTATGTATTACATGGGTTGTGTGAAGATTACCTCACTTGCGACATTGCTTTCAATGCGGTTATGCCTCTAAGTCGTGCTTCGACACGTGGGAGATATAGCCGCATCGAGGCGTTACAAGTTGGTATCGAGCCTTCCCGACTTAGGAGCCCCTACTTGATTGTTTTGGCGTTGTTGAGTCTAGAATGGAAAATGTTTTGAGTCTTAGGATTATATATATCGGAGAGTAGGATTCTTTTTACTCCTCGGTCCTTCGTCGCTCTGGTGAGGTATCCCGACGTAGAGTTTTGACTCTTCTCTCCTCAAATTTCACTAAAAAATTTTTAGGATCACGTGGGTATCTTGGAATCGTTCCGATGGTTTTGTGGCGAGAACATTGTTCTTGGTGCCTCGACATTTAGGGGTTGTGGCGGTGTCCGGGAGTTGAGCTCCGAGGTGTTGTCGTCACAATTTTATCGTTGCGATTCTGGAATACGAGTTTTGCCGACATCGAAATCTCTTTTGTGCGTTGTTGGTGAGATAACCTGATAGCCCGATCTTGTGGCGAGTCGGAGATATTGCCATGACTTGTATAACGGATGTTTTTCAAGGTCGAGGTACACGATTTCGAGGATTTCTTGGTTATGTGTTGACGGATGGATACAATGGATCTAGGTATTGTTAGTTTGGGTGATATATTTTGTGTCCCTGTATCCCCAACACCAGATTGCATAACCGAAAGTTTGGGAGTTTATAGGTGGGAATTCTAGTAGCTTACGGGATATTCTTTCCGACGGATGTATGATTTGAGATTGGGGTTCAAAGTTTAGTGGTCCGCCCATTCACGGTCGATTCGATGGTCGCGAGGCGTCTTAAAGAATCCTTGGCTATGCTGATTCGGGGCGTCTTGTTTGTCATTCGTGACGTCCGCTATCGTCGTGTCGTGTGGGCCCCACCACGAACACTTTGGGCGAAATCTCTATCATGTGTTTGTTCGGCTCATTCTTGAAGCCAATCCTTTGTTTTGTTTTGTTTTGTGGTATTGAGTTGCTTCAATGCCAAGTGTTGATTCCATACCTTATTCTAAATGGTGTTCTCATATTGCTATGTGAATACTAATCCTTCTTGATCACCGAGCTTGTCATGTTAATTCTTTTCCAACGGCGTGCTTCTCTTCAAGTGAATCCGATCATTCCAACATTCGCAAGATCAATTCTAAGCTTTTTCTCAACGGTGTTCGTTTCATCCGACCCAAGTTGTTTTGATTTCCGCCCTCCACCCTTTTTCTTCAAGGACTCAGATTTCTTAATCAAGTATCCATTTTATTGAGTGAAGTTTCTTCATTCTTTTCCTTTAATGTTTTATCCGGTGATTTCTCATGAAGGCGCTAAAGGAAGCTTTTACCTTATCATTGTTCCATTCTAATTTTCTTCTCCGGTGGACTCAAGTCAAGTTTTCGGTGTTGATCGTATTCTTTTCATCATTTCAAATGCTTTCTCATGTCGGTGCATCTCTTAATCATCCACTTCTCGCTATTCAATTGTTAGGAGTGTTGAAGATATCTCGGAAGATTCTAGTTTCCATTCTCAATTCACTCAAGTTCTTTTGAGGATGCTATCTCATTCAAGCCATTTAACTCTACCGGTGCAATATCTATTTCAAACAATTGTTCAACGGTGTTTCTTTTGAGTGGGCCCTAACCCACAGGTCTTTTCCCAGGATCTTACCTGACTCTTGTATTTTCCTGGAGCTATTCCCAAATTCTTTGCAAAGTTTGACGTAAGAATGAGTTATCATCAGTCAAATGTCTTTCTCCAAGATCTTCCAAATTATTTTCATTGTTGGTTCAACCTTTCTAATTTTCATTCCGGAGTGCTTCAATAATTCATGGTGATGTTCTCGTCGTCATTCTCGAATTTTGAAGACCGAAGAAGAGTTTCTCTTAAATCTCACCGGTGCATCGTCGAAATATCCTCTAATCAGTTCATGATCTCTTCGTTCTAATGTATCTAAATTTTGTCAAGCATCTTCATTCGTTTTCCAATTCTTCCCCGTGAATTGTGCCTTTGCTACGTTCATTCTCAATTATTATGGTGGTTTGTTCAAGAGTTCTCTTCCTTCGTTATCATATAGACTCATTCGTTCTTTCCAATTCCACCGGTGGTTCGTTGAAGACCTTCTCAAGTTTGCGCCATATCTATCTTAATCTTTTCTACGAGAATAAGTAGTATGCCAAATCCATTGCTTGTCATCAATTTAAATTGGTGAAGGATAAGCATAATGTAATTCTTATTCTTGTTTCATCGAGTAAATTAAATTCCTTATTCCGGAGGATCATCAAAATTCTTGATTTCATTTGTTCATCTTTTCTTTCCGGAGTTCCAACTTTTCTCGGTTATATCATTTCAAAGCTTCATCTTAACACTGCAAGGCTTCACCTTGTGTTTTTCAACTTCTCTTTCTTTCTATCATACTTTTGTTTACCGGAGTTCTTCATGGAGGCTCTACATGGTGGTTCATCAAGGATTCTCTTAATTATTAATTGGTCTTCAAGATTTCTCTCGAAGTTATGATCCGCCAAGCTATACTCAAAATTGAACATGGTGCTCAACACATGTTTTGTTTTGAGGAGTTCAAGTATTCTTCTTCTTGCATTTCGAAGTGCAATTCGTTCTACCTTATCATTTGAGGTGGTGTTATATCATTCTCGACAATTTGAGTTCGTGTTTCATGATTCACATGTTGTCAAGAATGAGGTATTTTAAATCCATCAATCTCTTCATTGGAGTTATCTTGGGTTATATTTCACCTAAAGCTTTCCCTAAGGATTGTTGCTATTTATGGTGCTTATAAAGGACCCAAGTTCTTCATTTCTCCTCCCGGTGAAATAAGTTTCTCGTCTCCTTGTTGATATCAATTCAATCGTTTGTTTCCGTTGGTGGCAGAAACTCACCTCATAATTTTGAGATGTTTTCCATAAGCCCACTACAAGCTTATTCTTTTCGTTGTTGATTTTCCAACAACTCCGTTCAATTCTTCTTTGCGAGGGTGCTTTCCAAACTCATTTGTGGTAGAAGTTGTCATTTTCTTCTCCATTCCTTTATTCCAATGACCTATCTTCAATTTTTCTTCCGGAGGCATTGTGATGTTGCACTCTTCGACCCATCATCTTCTTTTGTCAAGATCATGTTCTTTTCTTGCTTATCCATTTAACCGGAGTGTCATGTTTTCATTCGAGTTCTCTCATCTTATCAAGTTTTGCCTGCTTCCTCAACCGGGGAGCTATCTGAAATCTTTCTTACCCCTTGTGCCATTTTTTTTTCAATAGATCCGGAGGCAGTGTGTTGTTGATTTCATCAAGTATCATCCCATCTTCTCAGGTTCATGATTCTAATTCCTTCCATTTTCAGTCGGAGTGCTGCCCAAATTATATCATTCTTCCTCTCTCATCTTGTTTAAACGGAGTGGTTTCGAATTCTATCTTGTCCATTAAACTCTTGATTCATGCCTTTTCAACCTTCAAGTTATCGTAATGTTCCTTGTTCCTCTTTTCTAACGGATTGTTTGCAATCTCGTTCATCTTAGTTGTTTTCTTTCTTTCATTTTGCTCAACCTCTCAAGATTCTTTGGTTTCACTCGTCTGTCAAAGAAGCAACTTAGTTTTACCTCTTCTCTTCCTCTTCCTTTTCCCTCCGGTGCCATCCTAGATCTCGGGACGAGATCCTCTCGTAGTGGTGGAGTGTTGTAACACCCCGGATACAACTTTCCATATTCGTAACTCCGACTCTTGCCCTTTCCGGAGATGTGATTTATTATTTCCTTCGTGGTTGGGTTTTGTCTGTTGTTTTGCATTTTGTTCTTGTTCTGCATTTCATCTCATGGCATCATCTGCATTTCATCCGCATGTTTTTCAAAACTTGCATCCGTTCGGGTTCCGCCGGTTCTCTCCGTTGTCCGTTCTGAGCCCGTCCACACTCGCACGCGCCCGCGGCACCTCCGAAATATTATTTTATTAGTGGCATAATAATGTTCTCGGAATGGGTTGCAACTTGTCGTGCGGTCTTATTATAGTGTAGACAGGCCGCCTGCCAAGTTTAAATCGCATTGAGTTCGTTTGATTGCCCAACCGTTATATATGCAACCGGATATAGCGGTATATTCGCTCGGACGTTTTCGGTCTCCGGAAGCAGATGCCGGTCGCTCTGTTCCTCTCTCTTCTCAGCCCGAGGCATCCTACACAGCCCCCAACCCCTCCTAGTCCCTCTCCGCTCGAGCCGTTCGATGGCGATCGTACGGTCCGAAAACGGAGCAAAACCACTAACCCTAGCCCCCTTCCTTATATAAACACCCCCCCATTGCCATTTTGGGTCTTCTCCTTCCTTCCCCTCGAAATCCGTGCCCCCCAATCATCAGCGCCGCCGCCTCCTCCAATTCCGCGCCTCTCCCGTCCCTGCCCTCCACTTGGCGCCGCCGCCGCCACATCGCCCTGCCAATGAGGCGCCGCCACGTCGACCAGCACCGCCTCCTCCAACCAGCCGTCGCCACGCGTCCTCCCGCGCCCCTTCACCGCGGCCGCAGTGAGCCTGCGTCGAGCCCGCCCGGCCCCGATCTGGGCCGAGGCGCCCGCGCCGCCGCCGCCCAGCGACCGAGCCGCCCGCTCCTTCCACCTCTCGCGCTTCGCTCGATCCCGATGGGATCGGGAGAGCTCGCCGCCGCCCCTGGCGAAGCCATCTGCCGCCGCCCTCGCCGGAGATAAGTTCCCGGCGACCCCGTCCCTCTGCTCCTCCACCTTGCTCTCTCTCTCTCCCGTCATCTCTCTCGCTCTCTCTCCGCAGGTTGCTGCCACCGCCGGAGTTTCGAGCATCGCCGCCCTTTCGGATCCCGTCGCCGGTCGCCCGCACTTCCTCCGCGGCCGGATCCGGCGATCGCCGCCGGATCCGCTCGTTCCGCCCCTCCGGGTTTCCTCCGCTCCTCCTCGGCGTCCGGCGCCGCCGCCTTGCCCTGCTCCGTTAAATGCGGGAGCACGAGGAGACAACAGCGCCCTTCGTGGGCTGCAGCGTCGCGTGGGCCTCCCAGCCAGCCAGCCCAGTGGCCTCCCGAGCCCAGCGCCCCTTCCAGCCTCTGCGCCACCGACCGGGCCAAAGCCCATGGTGAGATGCCCCCCAGCCTGTTCCTGTTGGGCCAGGCTACAGATTCGGCCCGCTTCGTTTTTTTACCGTCTGCGAATTTGTCTAATTTATCCAGGAATTACAGTTTTACAGATTGGACCCTAAACTTCATGCATTTAATAACTTCACAACCGTGCATCGGATTAAAATAATTTATATATGTAAAATGCTTAGTTTTTCATCTAGTTTAATAATATGCCATTTTCATCTATGTTAAAAATGTTTATACATGATGTTTGTTTAAATTTGCTCAAATGCCATGTTAAAATGATTTATTTCATAACTAAATAACCGTAACTCGGAATTAAATGTTCTTTATATGTAAATGGGGTGGGTAAATGCCTAGATTAACATGGTCCACTTTATTTTGCTGTTTAACAACTCTAAAATATGCTTTAGGTCAGATCTGTACCGAATCTAAAATATTGCTCATGGGGTTTTTCCGGAATTGTTGTTTCTTATTTCCGGCCTCATTTAAACTTGCCTAAATAGTTAGTTTAATTATGCTCCACCTCTTGCCATGTTTAACAACATTTAATATTGTTGTGTACCTAACCGAGAGAGAACTAAATAAGTGTTGTGGTGTTCCGTCAATATGCAACTCGTTGCATATTGAGCTCCACTTAACTTGTAGTGTTGTTTGTGCATATTGCCATGCCATGCCTCATTAAACCGGACATGCATCATATTTGTTTGTGCATCATGCCATGTTTATGCTTGTGCATTTATCATGTTGTTTCTTTCTTTCCGGTGTTGCTTCTCGGTTCCGGTAATGTTGCGATTGTGAGGATTCATTCGACTTCGTCCGTTTGTCTTCTTCATGGATTCGTTCTTCTTCCTTGCGGGATTTCGAGCAAGATGACCATACCCTCGAAATCACTTCTATCTTTGCTTGCTAGATGCTCGCTCTTTTGCTATGCCTATGCTTGATGCCTACCACTTGCTATATCATGCCACCCTCATTGCCATGTCAAACCTCTAACCATTTGCACCCTTCCTAGCAAACCGTTGTTTGGCTATGTTACCGCTTTGCTCAGCCCTCTTATAGCGTTGTTAGTTGCGGTGAAGATGAAGTTTGTTCCTTGTTGGAACATGGAGATGTTGTTCCTTGTTGGAACATGTTTACTTGTTGGGATATCACAATATATCTTATTTAATTAATGCATCTATATACTTGGTAAAGGGTGGAAGGCTCGGCCTTATGCCTGTGTTTTGTTCCACTTGCCGCCCTAGTTTCCGTCATACGGTGTTATGTTCCCGGATTTTGCGTCCCTAACGCGGTCGGGTGATTTATGGGACCCCTTGACAGTTCGCTTTGAATAAGACTTTTCCAGCAAGGCCCAACATTGGTTTTACCTTTGCCTCACCACCACCTACCTTTTCCCTTGGGAGTCGCTCTCTCGAGGGTCATCTTTATTAGCCCCGGGCGGTGCTTCTCTAAGTGCTGGTTCGAACCGAGCTACTGCAGGGGCCACCTTGGGGCAACTTGAGGGTTGGTTTTACTCGTAGCTAGTCTCATCCGTGTTGCCACGAGAACGAGATATGTGCAGCTCCTATCGGGATTGTCGGCGCATCGGGTGGCTTTGCTGGACTTGTTTTATTGCTGTGAAATGTCTTGTGGCAGGATTCGAGACTGATCGGGCTTCCGGGAGAAGGTCTATTCCTTCGTTGATCGCGAGAGCTTATCATGGGCTAAGTTGGGACACCCTGCGGGTTTGAACTTTCAAAGCCGTGCCGCGGTTATGTGGCAGATGGGAATTTGTTAATGTCGGTTGTAGAAAACCGAAGTTGATCTTAATTAAAATACACCAACCGTGTGCGTAACCGTGAGTGTCTCTTTTCGGGGTTGATCGAGAGGAGAACACGGTTTCTGGGTTATGTTTGACGTAAGTAGGAGTTCAGGATCACTTCTTGATCATAGTTGTTCGACCGTGCTTTTGCTTTCTCTTCTCGCTCTCTTTTGCGTATGTTAGCCACCATATATGCTAGTCGCTTGCTGCAGCTCCACCTCACTACCCTGTCCTACCTTTAAGCTTAAATAGTCTTGATCTCGCGGGTGTGAGATTGCTGAGTCCCCGTGACTCACAGATACTTCCAAAACCAGTTTGCAGGTGCCGATGAAACCGTGCAGGTGATGGACCCGAGCTCAAGGAGGAGCTCGATGGAGGTCTTGTTCTTTATGATTGTTTCGTTTCAGTTGATCAGTAGTGGAGCCCAGTTGGGACGATCGGGGATCTGTGTAGCTTTTGGGGTAGTCTTCTTTTATTTTGGTTCCGTAGTCGGACCTTGATTGTATCTGTATGATGTAATGTTTTACTCATGTATTGTGTGAAGTGGCGGTTGTAAGCCAACTATGTATCTCTTTTCCCTTATGTATTACATGGGTTGTGTGAAGATTACCTCACTTGCGACATTGCTTTCAATGCGGTTATGCCTCTAAGTCGTGCTTCGACACGTGGGAGATATAGCCGCATCGAGGGCGTTACAGAAAGAAAGGAACAAGTCAAGCAAATGTTCAAAAAGAAGAAACAGAAGAAAAGAGTACCCAAGGGAGGTTTTCAAACAAGAAGATTACCTGCAATGGGATCTGTTGCCGCGGTCTCCACCACCGGAGGGTCGTCGGCGCTGCCCCTTGTCGGAGAAGCTCCCCTTGTTGGAGAAGCTCCCCTTGTCGGAGAGGCCTCCCTTGCCGGAGAGCGCTCCCTTGGCGGAGAGTTCTCCCTTGGCGGCGTAGTTGAAGCAAGCAGAACTTCGGGAGTGACCTCTGGTGCTTCCTGATGAGGCTGCTCTGCTCCTACATAATTCGACAAGTCAGATATCAGTGAAGGAGGAGCACCCAAGCACACCTAACCGTAAGAAATGGATCAAATACTTACACTGGGGACTGTGCTGGGGGCTGCCCTGTTGAAGGGTTGCCGGATCCGGCAAGGGAGTCTCAGACGTGCCTCCTGTCGCCACAGGGGAATCATCTGAGACGACAACCACCGGGGTCTTGGCCCTCTTCGACGCCCTCTGAGCCAGCGTCCTGAAAAAGGAAAGAGCTCAGAATGAAACAAGTCAGATACAAGACGAAGCAGTAAATTGAATAATTACAAGTAGCAGCGGCAAGAACTTACTCTTCCTCTTCTTCCTCGGAGCTGAGGGCGGAGAAGTCGAATTCCGCTCCGGTGCGACGAGCTGGAGGAGTAGGCTCCCTCGGACGCTTGGCGGGCGCGGGGGCCGTGGCTCCAGAAGGCCCCGCTCCCGTTCTTTGTGCGGCGGAGGCGTTCAGCAGGCAGATGCTTGCCGCGGTGGATCGCGTCGGGCGGGCGGCGGCTGTTGGGCCGTCTGCCGCCCCACCACTTCTCTAGTCTTGGGCGTCTCCTTGGCGGGTCGCGGGCTCCTCCCGCACAAGCTACTTGACGGCGGAGGGGCGCCCCTGCAGGCTCATTGGTCGGCGTCGGGCTCGGCCTGCTCCTCCTCCTCGGCGAGCTCTTCTCGGTCGGCAAGGCTTGCCGCCTCGGATGTTCCGCCTCCTCGGCAGTGAACCCAAACACGCGGCGGCAGCAGCTTCGCCTCCTCCAACCTTGTGGAGATCGCGCGCCATCCCTTGCTCGGTGGTGTCGCGGGTGAGCCGCTTCGCTCGTCGTCGGCGCGGATCGTCACTTCTTCAAGTCGTCGAAGAACTGCTGCACGGCGTCGTCGGCGGGCTCTGCCAAGTTGGAGCGATTCCATGGGAATCGCATAACGGCATCATCGCGCGGATGCGGTCAAGCGACGAGTTGTTGCACAAGGCACGACTCCCTCGGCAACATAAACCACTCGGGGTGATCTGCATCGAGCTTGAACAGTTCCGCAGCATGCCATCCAGCTCCAAGGCGGTGAAGTTCCAATTGAGTCCGGGCGCAGCCTCATGATATCCATGGCGTTTTGGAATTCCCAAGCAGGCCTCCCCTCTCCTGCAAGGGCACAATGCGGCGGCGAAGGAAGTCGCGCCAACTGCTCCTGATAAGCCCGGCATGTCCGGCGCAAGATCCTAGTCACGGCAATCTTCAACTTGGCATCCTCCGCGCCAAGTTGCTCCAATCATTGCCACGCACTATGGGAGTTTGGCGCGAGGCAGTAAAGGCTGTGGCTCCTCCTCTAAGATCCAACACCAGTCAGCTCTCCACCTCCCACTTGCTGCGCAGCTCTCCGTCAAGATCGCTTCCTTCTTGCCGATCCTAGAGGTCCATGCAATTCCTCCGACAAGTGGCTCTCCTCTCTCTGGCAGGCGTGAAGTAATGGCGGAAGAGCGCAACATTTGGGTGGACCCGACAAAGTTCTCGCAGAGGTGTTTGAAAACAGCCATGGTGAGGGCGGCGTTGGGGTGAAATCAGGAGGCGGAGGCCATATGTGTTCATGACATCGCAAAAAGAATTCGGAAAAAGGCGGCAGAGCCCGCGATGGAAAAAGCGAAGAAAGGGTACCCGATGGAAACCTTCTCGGATGTGGCGGCGGAGATCACCCTCGTGCTTGGAGTGCGCCGCGTCTCCGTCGACGAAAAAATAATACAGCTCCGCAGCTCCTTCTGTCAGCGAGGGATCGAAGGCCGCTCCTTCCGCAGCGCCATGAGCGCTGCGCCTCGGCCATTCCGCCTTTCCCTTGTCGGCTTTGGAGCCATGGGGGAGGTGGTGGAGGAGGTCGGCGGCGTTAGTGGCGCCGGTGGCAATAGGGGCGGGCGTCGCTCTGTGGACTTGAGGAAAGGGGGCGGTGGTGGTTTCGATGTGACAGCAATGGCAAGTGGGCGTTCTGCCTGTTCCCCCTATTTATAAGGAGGGAGAGGAGGCGGGCGTTCGATTTTCCCATTAAAAGCCCCCACGATCTCTCCCACGGCGCCACGTCCGGGCGTGCCGTTAAGTGGGGGCGTGGTGGGTCTGAAGCGAATAAGCTGCGCGACCCAGGCGCGCGTGCCCGTGCACTGTTTTGGGCCTGGCCCATGAGCTTAGCGCCGTGTATGGCCCAGGCCGGGGGCTCTGTCGGTGTACTAGAGTAGGGGTACCCTAGTACCCGAACTTCGTCTGCAGACGATCGCAACACCAGCGGCGAGGCTGGCCTGGTGACCGCCAAGATCTCGGCGGCTCCTTTGGAGCCATTCAAGAACAAAGTAATCAAGGCCCGGCAAGAGGAGCTTGTCGGGAAGGCCACTCAAGGCACGAAGAAACAAGACCCGGCAAGAGGAGCTTGCCGGGAAGGCTGGTGGCGACAAGCTCCCGGCGCGACAAGGACCTCGCCCGGCGGCAAAGCGCTTGCGCGGCGGTAACCCTCTTCATCTCGCTCTAGCTCATCCGTAGCGTGTCGCCATGGGGCTTTCCCAAGCAGCGTGTCAATGGGCTGTGCAGCCAGCGGGGAGCGGCGATAAGCGGCGACAAGCTACCATCGTGGCAAGCGGAGGCGCCTTGCGGTCCTGTTACCTTTGTTCAGCGATCGAGGCGGGCATTTATGACTCTTGTCCCTTGCCGTCGAGTTAGGTATAGATCCTTGTACCTTTGTGCAAGCGGTGTACCAACCTCCGTTTTCCTATTTTTCCCTTTTCTACTTGCCACTGTGGTGACCCTTGAACCTATAAAAGGAGGCCCAAGTGCAGCGTGAAGGGGTTCGGCTCCGGTTTAGTTCATTCGACTCACTCGAGACCACACTCACTCAGGCTAGGTTTTGTAGCTCCCATTGCTCCCTAGCAAGAACACAAATAATCAACCAAGCAGCAGTAGGAGTATTATCTCTCCGGAGAGCTCCGAAGCTGGGTAAATCTGCTCGTGTGCTTTGTTTCGATCCGCTCTTTGTGCATTCTCCGCCCCCCTCCAAACCACAAGGGACCGGGTCCCATAGGTGTTCGCAGGACACGATCAGCTTCCCCGACAGCCAAGGAGATGAATTTGAGCCGGGTAAGATGCTTGGGCGATTCATACCTCGTCGCTCAACAGGTGTCAGGCACGTGGGATTGTAAGGATCCCCTTATGGCAGCTTATTGTCGTGAAGTTGATGCGGTGGCTGGGCACTTCAAAGGTTATCAAGTAGAGCACATTGATCGAAGGAAGAATGAGGCGGCTGATGCTTTAAGCCGGCTAGGGCCTCAGCGTAAGCCGGTGCCGCCTAAAACTTTCCTTGACATTTTGCATAACCCTTACATCGAGTGCCTCTGAGAGGAAGAGCTTGCGATGCGGACCGGGCGCCTTGGTGGCGGCTCTCCATGCCATCCCGGATTGGGCGGTCCCATATTTGGCCTATATGACCGGGGAGAGTTGCACGAGGCGAGACCTTGGCAAGACAAATCATCAGCGGTCCAAATCCATGACGATTGTTCATGGCGAGTTGCATCACCGCAGCGTCACCGGGGCGTTTCAATGTTGTGTATCACCTACGGAGGGTCAGGAGATACTTCGTGAGATTCATGAAGGTGATTGCGGTCATCATGCCGGTTCAAAGTCTCTGGTAGCCAAGGCCTTTCGCCATGGTTTTTATTGGCTGATGGCTCATGCTGATGCGGAGGATCTGGTCAGCAAATGTGACGGATGTCAAAAATTCTCACGACGAGCTCATGTGCCGGCTCAAGAATTGAGGATGATTCCGATTACTTGGCCATTTGCAGTCTGGGGGCTTGATATGGTTGGACCTTTCAAAAGGTCTAAGGATAAGAAGACACACCTGTTTGTGGCAGTGGACAAATTCACCAAGTGGGTTGAAGCAGAGCCGGTCAGTAAGTGTGATGCAGCCACGGCGGTTCAGTTCATCAAAAGGTGATCTTTCGTTTTGGTTTTCCGTGACGGCATTATAGCGATAATGGTACTAATCTCTCCAAGGGTGCCATGGAAGAGTTACATCAACAAGAGCACATCGGCTTGATGTTTGGTGTTGCTCACCCCTAGTCTAATGGTCAAGCAGAAAGAGCTAATCAAGATATCTTGAAAGGTATCAAACCCCGGCTCTTAGTTCCCTTGCAGCGAACTCCGGGTTGTCGGGTGGAGGAGTTACCCTCTGTGCTATGGAGCATCAACACAACGCCTAACAGGTCTACTGGTTATACACCTTTCTTCATGGTGTACGGAGCGGAGGCGGTTTTGCCTAGTGATATCCGGCATGATTCACCCCGGGTGGCGGCTTACGTTGAGGCTGATAATGAAAAAGCTCATCAGGATGCACTTTACTTGTTGGATGAAGAGCGAGACTTGGCAATAGCGCGCTCGCGATTTATCAGCAAGACCTGCGCCGTTATCATAGCCACTGGGTCAGAAGCATAACTTTCCAGGAAGGCGATTTAGTGCTCCGGCTCATCCAGGATCAATCTGATATGCACAAGCTATCCCCTCCTTGGGAAGGACCTTTTGTGGTCAGCAAGAATCTCAACAACGGGTCATATTACCTCATTGATGTTCGAGAGCACAAAGACTCATGTAAGTCGGAGGAAGAGACCCGTCGGCCGTGGAACATAGCGCATCTCCGGCCCTACTATACTTGAGCCACCGACTCTCAGAGTATATTTGTTTTTCTTTTTTTAACAATGTATATATTATATAAAGCAATAAAGCAGGACCTCTTTCTTTTCCATCCTACAAGGTTTATGTGTTTTCTTTACCAGGTGGTGGAAACAACTAACAGGCAGCGGATCATATCTGAATCCGGTTTTCTCTTTGGTCCGGCTTATGATCATATCTGAATCTAGCCATGGTCAATTGGGGGCTTCCTGTTCAAACATAGGTCGTATTCGAACCAAAGAGAACATAGTTGTCGATACCCAATTGATTGGCACACTGCCAAACCCACTTGGGGGCTTCTTGATCATATTTGAATCATAGCTTAACCTCTTTGGGTCTGACGTGGATCGTATTGAATCAGCGTCATTAAACAACTCTCATGGTCACTTGGGGCTTCTGTTCAAACATAGGTCGTATTCGAACCAAAGAGAACATAGCTGTCGATACCCACTTGATCGGCATCGCCAAAGCCATTGGGGGCTATATGATCGTATCCGAATCTTAGCTTAACCCCTTTGGAACGGTTCTACTGATCGTATTCGAATCAGAGGCCTTTGAAAATTAGGTTTACTTTATTCTATAAGAGTAAATAATATTAAGGGTCAGGTAAACATTATATGTGCCAATTTTCAGAAGTTAAGTGTATCTGTCTATTTTTTGGGATCACGTAAGCCGGTAATGTACGCTTCAATAAGATAACAGGTATATCATTATGGTCATGATCATGAACCGGCTGATACTTATGATGTTTTGGTTCATACTCCGGGTTAACATTATTTTACACGACCCCGGATGTGGTGAGACGCCAAAGGAATTTTTTGTTTTTATACACAGGGTAAAGCAAAAAGCTTTTGGATGTTAAGAAGCAATTCATGCAAGCCGGCAGTATACAATGATAGCGGCTTGAGGCATTGTTAAGCACCACAAACATGCGCGAAGGCATGACAAAGTTAAGAAGTTTTTCTACCGTATTACAAGACTCCCCGAGTCTGAATAATGAGGCATTATTTTTTCAAAGACTTAGTGCCAGGCGGGTTACTCCTTTGGTGGACTTGACGACTCCGGGTTTTCCTTCTCCGCCTCTTCATCTGCTGCTTTGTCACGGAAGGTTGGCGAGGTCCATCAATGCCGCTTAAGGCTTCAAATTCAGCTTCATCATCTATTAAACTGGCGGGTCAACCGGGAGCAAAGGTATGCTTACGAGTTGGAGGGATCGGTGACATCATCATAGTGCGGAGTTGGAATCCTCCGGTTCTCGTTGTCATAACCCGGCTGGTACTTTGTAAGATCAATATCGTTGCCGATGATGGTGGCCACAGGACGTACGACACATAGCATTAAACTTTTGGATCCAATCGGTCCCTTACGGAGTAGCGCATAAACTAGGGTTTAAGCTTCTGTCATTCTCGCAACCCATCATCTCATAACTACCCCACAATGCATTCCCTTAGGCCCAAATATGGTGAAGTGTCATGTAGTCGACGTTCACATGACACCACTAAGGCAATCACAACATACATACTATCAAAATATCGAACACATATCAAGTTCACATGATTACTTGCAACATGATTTCTCCCGTGACCTCAAGAACAAAAGTAACTACTCACAAATGATAATCATGCTCAAGATCAGAGGGGTATTAAATAGCATATTGGATCTGAACATATAATCTTCCACCAAATAAACCATATAGTAATCAACTACAAGATGTAATCAACACTACTAGTCACCCACAAGCATTAATCTATAGTTCCGGTACAAAGACTGAACGCGAGAGATGAACTAACGTTTGAGAGGAGATGGTGATGTTGAAGATGTTGATGGAGATTGCCCTCCCCAAGAGGGGAGAGTTGTTCGTGATGACGACGATGATGATTTCCCCCTTCGGGAGGGAAGTTCCCCTCGCGGAATCGCTCCACCGGAGGGCAAAAGTGCTCCTGCCCAAGTTCTGCCTCGAGACAGCGACGCTCCGTCCCGAAAGTCATCTCCTTATTTTTGTGTGTACCTTGCATATTATGAGAGAAAAGGCATTAGAATTACTCTAAAAAGTATTATTATGGATAAAAACATCATAAATAACAGTAGGAAAACATGATGCAAAATGGACGTATCAATGGTACTTATGAAGGTTGTCTTAGAGTAAACAGAGGCTTGAGGGGCCCACAACCTCACAGACGCTTTGGAGTTGGCGCCCCCCTGAGCTTCTGGGAACTTGGCGAATGTTTGTGTAGCGACCCGACCTCAGATGGTCAAGTCTCTGTGTTTCAGTGTCATCCCTGGATCGGTAATGCTGACACACACTGTACTCGAAGGATTTATAACAGAGTAGCAATCACACACTTATTACATCGATGTCTTAAAAGATAACTTATTACAATAATATGGCTTAAGGCCATCTAATGTGATAACAGCGGAAGGCTTGGAAGATAAAGTGAGTCCATCAACTCCAACGGCATGGCTGAGCTGCACGGCAACGACCTATCGAACCTTACTCCTCGTCTGAAAAGTCTACAACATAATACGTTGCAGCCCGAGAACGGGTCAGCACATGGAATATGCTGGCAATATAACACAGTAGAGCAAGAACAAAAATAAGGCTATCACTACATGCATATTTGGCTAGTGGAAAGCTCTATGGTTATAGTTTTTGCGAAAAGCCAATTTTTCCCTACAACAAAGGAATAGCTTTTAATTTAACTATCATGGTGGTTGAAACATCATTGAGAATGGTTGACAGCATTCTCAATCCCAATTAAAGTAGTTAACATCCCAACAATATTAATTTTAGAGTGATGAGATACATGTGAATACTCAAGTACTAGATACTCATAATTGTCCATAACCGGGGACATGGCTAACCATGATTAGATTGTACACTCTGCGACGCGTTTAGCACTTTTCCCCACAAGACTCGATCGCCTCCGTTGATTTCTCGCACTACATGGTGTTTGAGAAGCGGATGGCCGAGACATAGTCTTTCAGAAACATTAACTCTCTACTCCGGGTAGACCATACCAAACCTACAAAACCCACTACCTGCTGATCTACCTGTTCAAGAGCTTCATGTAACTTACTCAACTATGCTAGAGCCCATAATAGCTTGTGGCTGCACACGGAAGTTTCTAGCATGAATAATCCCAGTTCCTTTGAGCACAGGTGGCGGTCCAAAAAAAGGCAATCTGGAATACCCGGTACCTCAATCCACCAGATGTGTATTTAAGTTGCCACCTTAAAGTAAACCATTAATTAACAATCTCACATCATCATGGATACACTCAAACCCATACCACGTCTACGAGCATAGCATAGCAGTATAAGCAAACGTAGAAGTAACTCCCAAGGGTTTGATAGTAACAGGTCAATAGGTTCTACCTCAACAACTACATCCCAACCCACAAATTAATGATATCCTAATCATGCAATATTTGAGGATTGAGCTAATGCATAAAAACTGGGTATGAAAAGAGTATGATCAATGTGTTACTTGCCTTCTTGACGATCAAGTGAATCCTAGAGACTCGTAGTAACACGCTTCGCACTCCGGGAATTCTATCGCAAGCAAACAATAACATACATAAGCAACAAGCAAAGATGCACAGGCAAAACTCAACTAAAAGAGGTTGACCAGAAAGTTCAACTTAAGAACTCCGGTTTTGCAAAAAGAATCAAACCAAACGAAGCAACAAAACTCAAATAGCGAAAGAAATAAGATCCGTTTGCTAATCTGAACTAGGGTCAAATTTTTCATAGGAAAAAACTTGTTTGAGTTGATTATTCGGAAAGAAGGTTTCCAGACGAAACTCTAGGCGCTTGAATCGCCTGATTCCGATAAACGAGCGAAAAGTTATACTAGATTGAACTTCGGATCAGAAATCACGATCGAAAAAATCACGGAATAAATCCGATAAAAAAATGACGAACAGCTTAACAACGAACGTTCGTTATCTGAACCCTAAGCAAAAGCGTTCATTAAAGCGAGCGAGCAATGACGCTCGCTAAATAAATAAACCGGAGAAAACCGATCTATTTTAAAAAAGCAGCGGGGTTTGGAAAATAAACCAAGCGGTTTAAAAAAGCGGTCTCGGATCCGGCTACCTCAATGGCGGGTGCGGGGGCGGCTCATGGGCGGCGGGGCTTGGCGGCGGCGGCAAGCGGCGGCAGCGGTGGTGGTGGTGTTGGGGCTCGAGGTGGCGGCGTATATAAAGGCGGGCGGCGGCTTGGAGGAGGGCCAAGGCGGGCGGCGGTGGAGTCGGCTCGGACTCCTCCCGAGTCGACAAGTGCGTGTGTGAGGAAAGCGACAGGCGCCGGGTGGGCGGCTGGCTCGGCTGAGCTTGGCCCGGTCGAGGCAGCAGGAAGTTTTTTAAATAGTTCATGAGACAAAAAATTCCTATAAAATAAAATAAAAATCTAAAATGCCAAAACAAATTTTCACCATCTAAATGAAATATTTAGAGCGAGATGAACATTTTCTTGGCCCTAAAATGCAATTTTAAAAGCGTGCAATTTTCTAATGCAAAAAAAATCAATAAACTCAAATAAAATCCAAATAATGATTTTAACATTTTCCTTCAATATTTCAATTATTTTGGAGAAGTCATATTATCTCCTCTCATTTATTTTTATTATGAAATATTTTTCGGAGAGCAAAATAATTAAAATAAAAAATCCTCGTTCTTAGTATTTGATAAAAATCAAATATGAAAACCGAAAAATTCCCAACTCTCTCCGAGGGTCCTTGAGTTGCTTAGGATTTCAAGGATTGCGGAACGAAGATGCGATAAAATATGATATGCATGGATGACCTGTGTATAACATTCCAAATTGAAAATTTGGGATGTTACAGTTTGTTGCCTTGTTATTGTTGGAAATATGCCCTAGAAGCAATAATAAAATGGTTATTATTGTATTTCCTTGTTCATGATAATTGTCTATTGTTCATGCTACAATTGTATTAACTGGAAACCGTAATACATGTGTGAATACATAGACCACAGCATGTCCCTAGTAACCCTCTAGTTGACTAGCTCGTTGATCAATAGATGGTTATGGTTTCCTGACCATGGACATTGGATGTCATTGATAACGGGATCACATCATTAGGAGAATGATGTGATGGACAAGACCCAATCCTAAGCATAGAACAAGATCGTGTAGTTCGTTTGCTAAGAGCTTTTCTAATGTCAAGTATCATTTCCTTAGACCATGAGATTGTGCAACTCCGGATACCGTAGGAATGCTTTGGGTGTACCAAGCGTCTGGCGTAATTAGGTGGCTATAAAGGTGCACTACGGTATCTCCGAAAGTGTCTGCATTGGGTTGTACGAATCGAGGCTGGATTTGTCACTCCATATGACGAAGTGGTATCTCTGGGCCCACTCGGTAATGCATCATCATAATGAGCTCAATGTGACTAAGGAGTTAGTCACGGGATCATGCGTTACGGAACAAGTAAAGAGACTTTCCGGTAATGAGATTGAATGAGGTATTGGGATACCGATGATCGAATCTCGGGCAAGTAACATACCGGTGGACAAAGGGAATTGTATACGAGATTGATTGAATCCCCGACATCATGGTTCATCTGATGAGATCATCGTGGAACATATAGGAGCCAACATGGGTATCGAGATCCGCTGTTGGTTATTGGCGGAGAAACGTCTCGGTCATGTTCGCATGGTTCCCGAACCGTAGGGTCTACACATAAGGTTCGGTGGCGCTAGAGTTGTTATGGGAAATAGTATGTGGTTACGAAGGTTGTTGAGTCCGGATGAGATCCCGGACGTGACGAGGAACTCCGGAATGGTCCGGAGGTGAAGATCTATATATTGGACAAAGGGTATTGGAATCCGGAATTGTTCCGGGGGTACAGGGTGACGACTAGCGTGTCCAAAAGGGGTTTCGGAGGCCCCGGCAAGCGTTGGGGGGCCTTATGGGCCAAGGGGAGGGGGCACATCAGACCACTAAGGGGCTGAGCGCCCCTCCCACCCCATCTCACATAACTTGGAGAGGTGGGGGTGCCTCCCCTAGGGCAGCCACCCCTCCCGGCTTGGGGGGGGGGGGGCAAGTTTCCTAGCGGTGGGGGCGCCCAAACCCATCTAGGGTTTCCCCTATGGCCGCCACCCCTCCCCTAGGGAACCCTAGGGAGCCTCCTCCACCCCCTTCCCCCTATATATAGTGAGGGGGAGAGAAGGCAGCCGCACCCCTTCCCCTGGGGCAGCTCCTCCCTCCTCCAACTCTTCCTCCTCCTCCGTAGTGCTTGGCGAAGCCCTGCAGGAACACGACAAGCTCCACCACCATGCCGTCATGCTGCCGGAGCTCTCCCTAAAATTCTCCTCTCCCCTTGCTGGATCAAGAAGGAGGAGACGTCCCCGGGCTGTACGTGTGTTGAACGCGGAGGCGCCGTCCGTTCGGCGCTAGATCGGATCTTCCGCGATTTGAATCGCCGCGAGCACGACTCCGTCAACCGCGTTCTAGTAACGCTTCCGCATCGCGATCTTCAAGGGTATGAAGATACACTCCCCTCTCTCTTGTTGCTAGAATCTCCATAGATTGATCTTGGTGATGCGTAGAAAATTTTGAATTTTTGCTACGTTCCCCAACATTGGCATCATGAGCTAGGTCTATGCGTAGATTCTATGCACGAGTAGAACACAAGTTTTTGTGGGCGTCGATTTTGTCAATTTACTTGCCGTTACTAGTCTTATCTTGATTCGGAGGCATCGTGGGATGAAGCGGCCCGGACCGACCTTACACGTACGTTTACGTGAGACAGGTTCCACCGACTGACATGCACTAGTTGCATTAGGTGGCTAGCGGGTGTCTATCTCTCCCACTTTAGTCGGATCAGATTCAATGAAAAGGGTCCTTATGAAGGGTAAATAGCAATTGGCATATCACGTTGTGGTTTTGTCGTAGGTAAGGAACGTTCTTGCTAGAAACCTATAGCAGCCACGTAAAAACTTGCAACAACAATTAGAGGACGTCTAAATTGTTCTTGTAGCATAAGCCGTGTGATGTGATATGGCCAAAAGGATGTGATGAATGATATATATATATATATATATATATATATATATATATATATATATATATATATATATATATATATATATATATATATGATGTATGAGATTGATCATATTATTGTAATAGGAATCACGACTTGCATGTCGATGAGTATGACAGCCTGCAGGAGCCATAGGAGTTGTCTTAATTTATTGTATGACCTGCGTGTCATTGAATAACACCATGTAATTACTTTACTTTGTTGCTAAACCGTTAGCCATAGTAGTAGAAGTAATAGTTGGCGAGACAACTTCATGAAGACATGGTGATGGAGATCATGATGATGGAGATCATGGTGTCATGCCGGTGACGATGATGATCATGGCGCCCCGAAGATGGAGACCAAAGGAGCAAAATGATATTGGCCATATCATGTCATTATTTGATTGCATGTGATGTTTATCATGTTTTTACATCTTATTTGCTTAGAACGACGGTAGTATGAATAAGATGATCCCTCGCTAAAATTTCAAGAAAGTGTTCCCCCTAATTGTGCACCGTTGCGAAAGTTCGTTGTTTCGAAGCACCACGTGATGATCGGGTGTGATAGATTCTAACGTTCACATACAACGGGTGTAAGCCAGATTTACACATGCAAAACACTTAGGTTGACTTGACGAGCCTAGCATGTACAGACATGGCCTCGGAACACAAGAGACCGAAAGGTCGAACATGAGTCGTATAGTAGATACGATCAACATGAAGATGTTCACCGATGACTACTAGTCCGTCTCACGTGATGATCGTACACGGCCTAGTTGACTCGGATCATGTATCACTTAGATGACTAGAGGGATGTCTATCTAAGTGGGAGTTCATTAAATAATCAGATGAACTTAATTATCTTGAACATAGTCAAAAGGTTTTTGCAAATTATGTCGTAGCTTACGCTATAGTTCTACTGTTTAAGATATGTTCCTAGAGAAAATTTAGTTGAAAGTTGATAGTAGCAATTATGAGGACTGGGTCCATAAACTGAGGATTATCCTCATTGCTGCGCAAAAGACTTATGTCCTTAATGCACCGCTCGGTGTGCTGAACCTCGAGCGTCGTCTGTGGATGTTGCGAACATCTGACATACACATTTTGATGACTACATGATAGTTCAGTGCTTAATGTTAAACGGTTTAGAATTGAGGCACCGAAGACATTTTGAAACGTCACGGAACATATGAGATGTTCCAAGAGCTGAAATTGGGATTTCAGGCTCGTTCCCACGCCAAGAGGTGTGAGACCTCCAACAAGTTTCTTAAGCCTGCAAACTAAGGGAGAAAAGCTCAATCGTTGAGCATGTGCTCAGATTGTCTGAGTACTACAATCGCTTGAATCGAGTGGGAGTTGTCTTCCAGATGAGATAGTGATGGTTCTCCAAAGTCACTGCCACCAAGCTACTAGAGCTTCGTGATGAACTATAACATATCAGGGATAGATACGATGATCCTTGAGCTATTCGCAATGTTTGACACCGCGAAAGTAGAAATCAAGTAGGAGCATCAATTGTTGATGGTTAGTAAAACCACTAGTTTCAAGAAGGGCAAGGGCAAGAAGGGATACTTCATGAAACGGCAAATCAGTTGCTGCTCTAGTGAAGAAATCAAAGGTTGAACCCAAACCCGAGACTAAGTGCTTCTGAAATGAGGGGAACGGTCACTGAAGCAGAACTACCCTAGATACTTCGTAGATGAGAAGGCTGGCAAGGTCGACAGAAGTATATTGGATATACATTATATTAATGTGTACTTTACTAGTACTCCTAGTAGCACCAGGGTATTAGATACCGGTTCGGTTGCTAAGTGTAAGTAACTCGAAATAAAAGCTGCGGAATAAACGGAGACTAGCTAAAGGTGAGATGACGATATGTGTTGGAAGTGTTTCCAAGGTTGATGTGATCAAGCATCGCATGCTCCCTCTACCATCGAGATTGGTGTTAAACCTAAATAATTGTTATTTAATGTTTACGTTGAGCATAGACATGAATGGATTATGTTTATCGCAATACAGTTATTCATTTAAGGAGAATAATGGTTACTCTGCTTATTTGAATATTACCTTCAATGGTCTTGCACCTAAAATAAATGGTTTATTGAATATCGATCGTAGTGATACACATGTTCACGCCAAAAGATATAAGATAGTAATGATAGTACCACATACTTGTGGCACTGCCATCTGAGTCATTAGTATAAAAACGCATGAAGAAGCTCCATGTTGATGGATCTTTGGACTCAGTCATTTTTTAAAAGTTTGAGACATGCGAACCATGTCTATTGGTATATACACATGAAGAAACTCCATGCAGATGGATCGTTTGGACTCACTTGATTTTGAATCACTTGAGACATGCAAATCATACCACATGGGCAAGATGACTAAAAGGCCTCGGTTTTAGTGAGATGGAACAAGAAAGCAACCTGTTGGAAGTAATACATTTTGATGTGTGCAGTCCAATGAGTCTTTGAGGCCTTGATGGATATCGTTATGTTCTTACTTCACAGATGATTTGAGTAGATGCTGAGTATATTTACTTGATAAAACACAAGTCTGAAATGTTGAAAGGTTCAAGTGATTTCAGAGTGAAGTTGAAGATCATCGTGACAAGAGGATAAAATGTCTATGATATGATCATAGAGATAAATATCTGAGTTACGAGTTTGGTACACAATTAAGACATTGTGGAAATTGTTTCATGACTAATACCGCCTGGAACACCATAGTGTGATGGTGTGTCCGAACATCATAGCTGCACCCTATTGGATATGGTGCATACCATGATGTCTCTTATCGAATTACCACTATCATTTATGGGTTAGGCATGAGGTTATTGAACCGTCACTTCAACTAGTGTGCAACAGGGCACAGGAAGTTATTCCCGTGGCGCCTACACCAATTGAAGTGGAAGCTGATGATAGTGATCATGAAACTTCAAATCAAGTCACTACCAAACCTCGTAGGTCAACAAGGATGCGTACTACTTCATAATGGTACGGTAATCCTGTCTTGGAAGTCATGTTGTTGGACAATGATGAACCTATGAGCTATGGAGAAGCAATGGTGGGCCCGGATTCCGACGAATGGCTTGAGGCCATAAAATCCGAAAGGATCCATGTATGAAAACAAAGTATAGACTTTGGAAGAACTACTTGATGGTCGTAAGGCTGTTGGGTACAGATGGATTTTAAAAGGGAAGACGGACAATGATGGTAAGTATCACCATTAAGAGAGCTCGACTTGTCGTTAAGATGTTTTCCGACAAGTTCAAGGAGTTGACTATGATGAACTTTCTCACTCGCAGCGATGCTAAGAGTCTGTTGGAATTATATTAGCAGTTACTGCATTATTTATGAAATCTTGCAGATAGGATGTCAAAACATTGTTTCCTCGACGATTTTCTTGACGAAAGGTTGTATGTGATACAACCGTAAGGTTTTATCAATCTGAAAGATGCTAACAAGTATGCAAAGCTCCAGCAATCCTTCTAAGGATTGGAGTAAGCATCTCGGAGTTGGAATATACGCTTTGATGAGATGATCAAAGATTTTGGGTTTATACAAAGTTTATGAGAAACTTGTATTTCCAAAGAAGTGAGTGGGAGCACTATAGAATTTCTGATGAGTATATGTTGTTAACATATTGTTGATCAGAAATGATGTAGAATTTCTGGAAAGCATATAGGGTTATTTGAAAAGTGTTTTTCAATGGAAAACCTGGATTAAGCTACTTTAACATTGAGCATCAAGATCTATAAGGATAGATCAAAAATGCTTAATAGTACTTTCAAATGATCACATACCGTGACAAGATTTTGAAGGAGTTCAAAATAGATCGGCAAAGAAGGAGTTCTTGGCTGTGTTATAAGGTGTGAGTATTGAGTAAGACTCAAGACCTGACCACGGAAGAAGAGAGAGAAAGGACGAAGGTCGTCCCCTATGCTTTAGACGTAGGCTCTACAGTATGCTATGATGTGTACCGCACCTGAAGTATGCCTTGCCATGAGTCAGTCAAGGGGTACAAGAGTGATCCAGGAATGGATCACAGGGTAGCGGTCAAATTTATCCTTAGTAACTAGTGGACTGAGGAATTTTCTCGATTATGGAGGTGGTAAAAGAGTTAAATAAGTAAAGGGTTACGTCGATGCAAACTTTGACACTAATCTGGATGACTCTGAGTAGTAAACCAGATTCATATAGTAGAGCAGTTATTTTGAATAGCTTCAAATAGCGCGTGGTAGCTGCATTTGCAAGATGACATAGAGATTTGTAAAGCACACACGGATCTGAAAGGTTCGAGACCGTTGACTAATAACCTCTCTCTGGCGAGATGTGATCAAACACCATGGGTGTTGGATTCATTACAATCACATAGTGATGTGAACTAGATTATTGACTCTAGTGCAAGTGGGAGACTGTTGGAAATATGCCCTAGAGGCAATAATAAAATGGTTACTATTGTATTTCCTTGTTCATGATAATTGTCTATTGTTCATGCTATAATTGTATTAACTGGAAACCATAATACATATGTGAATACATAGACCACAACATGTCCCTAGTAAGCCTCTAGTTGACTAGCTCGTTGATCAATAGATGGTTATGGTTTCCTGACCATGGACATTGGATGTCATTGATAACGGGATCACATCATTAGGAGAATGATGTGATGGACAAGACCCAATCCTAAGCATAGCACAAGATCGTGTAGTTCGTTTACTAAGAGCTTTTCTAATGTCAAGTATCATTTCCTTAGACCATGAGATTCTGCAACTCCCGGATACCGTAGGAATACTTTGGGTGTACCAAACGTCACAGCGTAATTAGGTGGCTATAAAGGTGCACTACAGGTATCTCCGAAAGTGTCTGTTGGGTTGGCACGAATCGAGACTGGGATTCGTCACTCTATATGACGGAGAGGTATCTTTGGGCCCACTCGGTAATGCATCATCATAATGAGCTCAATGTGACTAAGGAGTTAGTCACGGGATCATGCGTTACGGAACGAGTAAAGAGACTTGCCGGTAATGAGATTGAACGAGGTATTGGGATACCGATGATCGAATCTCGGGCAAGTAACATACCGGTGGACAAAGGGAATTGTATACGAGATTGATTGAATCCCCGACATCGTGGTTCATCCAATGAGATCATCGTGGAACATGTGGGAGCCAACATGGGTATCCAGATTCCGCTGTTGGTTATTGGCCGGAGAACGTCTCGGTCATGTGCGCATGGTTCCCGAACCCGTAGGGTCTACACATAAGGTTCGGTGGCCTTGAGTTGTTATGGGAAATAGTATGTAGTTACGAAGGTTGTTGAGTCCGGATGAGATCCCGGACGTGACGAGAACTCGGAATGGTCGGAGGTGAAGATCTATATATTGGGCGAAGGTATTGGAATCCGGAATTGTTCGAGGTGCGGGTGGCGACCAGCGTGTCGAAAGGGGTTCGGAGGCCCGGCAGCGTTAGGGGCCTTATGGGCCAAGTGGAGGGGCACATAAACCCACTAGGGGCTGGCGCCCTCCACCCCATCTCACATAACTTGGAGAAGTGGGGGCGCCTCCCCTAGGGCAGCCACCCCTCCCGACTTGAGGGGCAAGTTTCCTAGGGGTGGGGGCGCCCAAACCCATCTAGGGTTTCCCCTATGGCCGCCACCCCTCCCCTAGGGCGCCTCCTCCACCCCCCCTTTCCCCTATATATAGTGAGGGAGAGAGAGGGCAGCCGCACCCCTTCCCCTGGCGCAGCCCCTCCCTCCTCCAACTCTTCCTCCTCCTCCATAGTGCTTGGCGAAGCCCTGCAGGAATACCACAAGCTCCACCACCACGCCGTTGTGCTGCCGGAGCTCTCCCTCAACTTCTCCTCTCCCCTTGCTGGATCAAGAAGGAGGAGACGTCCCCGGGTTGTACGTTTGTTGAACGCGGAGGCGCCGTCCGTTCGGCGCTAGATCGGATCTTCCGCGATTTGAATCGCCGCGAGCACGACTCCATCAACCGCGTTCTAGTAACGCTTCTGCATCGCGATCTTCAAGGGTATGAAGATACACTCCCCTCTCTCTTGTTGCTAGAATCTCCATAGATTGATCTTGGTGATGCGTAGAAAATTTTGAATTTCTGCTACGTTCCCCAACAGTTATCGTGATTTTATAGCATCTATAGTCGGACCTCTCAAACTCGCCTCATACGCCCGGGCGGGCCGCCCGGTCATGATTTTTTGACCCAGACAGGCCCTCAAACGCCCTGGCTGACCGGCACCCCCCATATATAGCCCAAATATGGGCCGATTAAGGTGGCGCCCGGGCACGCCTGCCACGTCGTCCTGACGGCGTAGCCCCACACGGAAACACCCTGAAAGTCGGCGGTTCGACGGACGCCACATCCGTCGTCGCGGTGTGAACGTTGTGTGGTGCCGCTTCGGCTACGAAATCCGGCTATTTAAGCCGGCCGGCGTCCCACAACCCTAACCCACCCCCTCTCCGCACCGTCAGTCCGAGCCCATCCACCTCCTCCTTCTCCCGCTCAGGCGCTCTGCCCATGGTCGGACACTGCGCCCACGCTCCGGCACTCCACCATGGTCCGGAGCAAGATCACCTACTATGCCATGCTGACGCCGAAGCACCGTTACGAGATCTAGCAGCAGATCCGGGCAAGGAAAGTTGCGTGCACCGCGCGCATCAATGTCGGGCTGCCTCCAGACTCGCTAGAGCCAGAGGAGGAGGAGCATTCGGGGGAAGAGGAGGAGGAGATGGCTCCGGTGAAGGTGAAGGAGGCGGACAAGCCAGACCAGCAGGTGTCAGCCTTCGACATGGAGTAGGTGGAGACGGAGTTCGTCGTCGTCCAGTCCAACGAGATGGCCGAGCAGCAGGCCATCCTGGAGTCCATCCAGGATGAGGCCTATGTGAAGGCCAACCGGGTGTTCCTCCGGCGGGAGCAGGCGGAGCCCGACGTGCTCTTCGTTGAGCTCGACGTGAAGATAGAGGCAGAGGAGGTCGGAGCTGCAGCTGCCGCCCATGCTGTCGAAGCCGGGCACGGAGATCGTCGTGATCTTCGACGCGGAGTAGCTAGGATCGAGCATAGTACGTAGATTCTACTTCTTTTTGCATGTCTTTGTATGGATATAAAAATCGAGTATGAGATGTCCGGATGCAAGTGAAATTTGAGGTGTGCCTGGTCATTACCCGCGGACGCACCGGCGTTTGAGAAGCCGGATTTGCCGTATGTGGCTATAGATGCTCTCACTGACAAGCCAACCCCGCTCCGCTTCGGAGGTGACCTGCATTCCCCAATCCCCTGTCCGTCTCCCTCTCCCCACCCACTCCTACACAGACATCCGTCGTCTCGAGGAAGTCGCCATTCTAAACCCCTACCGCAAAAACCCCAGCTCCGAACACATGGCCAAGGGCAAGAAGAGGTCCAACTCCCCTCCTCGCCCTCGGTGGACTCCACCAAGGGTGCGTGATTCGTCTTCTCCCGGTTTCCACGTTCCGTGTATTAGTAAAAAGAATCCCGATTCCCCCCCTGTTTTTTTAGGAAAGATTTGTTTTCCTTTTTTGGGTTCTTATTACTCGCCCGATTGTGGTCGTTTCCCGGATTTTCCGCTATTTTTAGGAAAGATTTGTTTTGGGGTTCTTACTTGCCCGATTTTGCCCAATGTGTGGCCGATCTGAGGCATTTCCTTGAAAAAGATGCATCTTTCCTAGTTTCGCGGGTTCTCCTTTGTGCGGAGAATTTGTTCGACGGAGAGCACGCGCCCCCGCGCGTCTAGGTCGCCACAGCATCCCCCGCCGACTCGGGTCGCGTGCCCGCGAGCCCGACTCGTCAGCGACCGCCACTTCGCGTTGCGATAGTCGGCACCCCAAACCAACCGCACCGCAAGGCCGCAGCCGCCACCCGCCGCGTCTCGCCTGCCGACTTCGGCCTCGCACGCAGACTGCGCAGTGAATGTGGAGTCAAGATCCCGCTGGGTCGACCTGCGCATTTTCATGTTTTTTATCAGAAATTAAACCTTTGCTCATGTTTACCTAAAATTGAAAATTTCCAGTACTTAATGTTGTTATTCATTTTCTTTTGTGAGGGAATCATTCATGTTGTTAACTTTCCAGAAATCTTTTTATGCAGAATACGGTGACATTTTCTCTAGATGGCAGCGAAAATGATGTGTTGGCTAGTTATCAGTCAGCTCAGAGATACTTTCGGTACTGGTTGTTTTGTACCGCTGCACACAGGTATAGAGTGTCAAACCGACTGGTTTTCACAACTCCCCTGCATGGCACGTTTTACTACATGATACAACATGAGGGACGATAGAGTTAATTACACGATAGTACCACAATTGGGGCCGTGGTGGCGAATTGATATCACTTTTGAAAAAATTTACGTGTCAGTACCACGTTTCGACCGAACCGTTGCAAATCGGGCTAAACTTCGTATTTGTACGTATTGACGCTGGAACTGACCGCCCGAGCCCACGCGTCAGATGCCACGCTGGCGAATCGGCACGCGCCCGCTCGCTCGATAGGTGCGGTCCGGCTCGAACCGGACCGGCCCGTGCTCCACTCTGTTCCTCCTCGCCGTCTCTGTTCGTCGACGAACCCTAGCTCCCCCGCGCGTACGGCGATGGCGGCGGCGCCCCCGAGTGGTGGTGGCGGCAGCGGCGGTGGCGGCGACGGCGATGGCGGCAGCACAAACCTTCCCCTCTTCGGCATCAGCGCGGCAGGAGGAATCGAGGGGAGATCTCCAATCGATGGCGGCGATGGCTACTCGAGCTCGAGTACTCGGCGGCGACGACGAGTTAATGGAGCCCTTGCTGTCCATGGAGCAGCGGTGCGGTGGCAAAGCAATGGGTGGCAAACCCTAGCAATAGCCACGAGTGACCCACGGGCTCGGCGTCTGTAAGTTTCTGTTTACGCCTCTTTTTTTTCTTCTCATTTATTTGCTAATTAGGGTTATAGTGTACTGATTAGGCAAATTGCATGTGAATTGTAGTTTATATGAAGACATATGGAATGTTAGGCTCCATTTTGACAATAATGATCTGTTAGAGAGGATGATTCACTGATGTTTTACATGGAGACCCCAGGAGAGCAGGGCTTGGAATTGGTTGATAGTAATGTTAAACTACAGTTGATCAAGAGGCAGAATGAGGAGAGTTTGGTGCTTAATTTGCTATTTAGAGCTTGTCCACCAGCTGTCAGTGTACCACAGAAGGGTTTTGTACAGAAGCAAAATTTAGATATAACTGAATATTACGAGCACTGTTGTTTTTGATCTTGCTTGATCCTCCTGTTTATCTTGTTGATCAGCAAGGTGTTGCTTATGAAGGTCGAGTAGCTGTTCTATTGCAGCTGTAGGCCTGCTATTTTAACACAAGAGAGCAGGAGTGTTCTAAATCCCAAGTTAAAAGAAGTTGTGGAAGAAGAACAAGTTGGCTATGATGGCGAGTTATGCATGTTCATCTGAAGGATCTGAAGGCGATATGATAGTGACATGGGGATTTAAGGCCTAACTATAATGAGGAAATGCATGATCTGAAGACATGGAGATGGAAGAGGAAATAGACAAAGAGAGGAAGAAGTACAAGAGCAACATGAGGAAGAAGCAGAGGATGAAGAATCAGAAGAAGAATCAGAGGATGAAGAACAAGTGCATTATGAGGGTGACACAGAGGTAGAGGAATTATTTGAGTTGGAGGATGATGACCCTATTGTTCCAGAAGAGGAGGAAAAAATATCTATGCCAGCAAAGAAGAAGCAGAAGTTGCAAGTAAGGAGGGAACCAACAACAAGGTCACATTCCAGTGTTTTAGAGGAAGTGAAACCTGATTGGAAACCATCATCAGATGAAGAAGATAATAGTTTATTGAAGGACAGTGAAGATGATGGGTTTGAGCCACTAGCATTTGTGCTACCTCAAAAAAGGAAGAGTAGGGCAAAGAAGAGGCCAGCTAGAGTATGGTACAATGAGGATTTGGAGCAACCACACCAACAACTAAAACTGCATATGTGCTTCAAAGATCAACATCAATTCAGAGATGCTCTGTTGAGCTTGCACATCACTCAGTGCAGAGACTTCAAGTATCACAGGAACTCAGATCAGAGGATCATTGTGCATTGCAAGAATGAACATTGCAAGTTCTGCATTGTGGCAACTATTATAAAAGGGGAAAACACTTTGTAATTAAGAAGATGAGGATACGACACACCTGCCCTAGTTCTACTGAAACAAGCAGGGTAAGTGCAAAGTGGCTTGCAAAGCAATATGAGCCACTATTCAGATCTGATGTCAGTACTAGCATACATACACTTATTGATGCCTGCATGGAAAAGTATGGTGTGGATGTGCCCAAGGCTATGGCATATAGGGCAAAAAACTTAGCTGTTGAGGCTGTGTTGGGAGATCATAGGAAGCAATATCCAAGGTTGAGAGACTATGCTCAGACTGTGATGGATACAAACCACAGGAGTAGAGTTATAGTCACCATGTAACTCCAAAAGCCATGAAAAATCCCACATCCGGACCAAGATTCCATGCCATGTTTCTTTGCATCAATGGAGCAAGGAGGGATTTCTCTGAGCGATAGACCATTCATTGGTTAGTTCATTTTAGCTTGTACACTACTTTGATGTTGTTAGTTTCAATAGGTTGCACATATAAATGCATTTGACATGTTATGTTTACTTCTGTTTTAGGTATTGATGGATGTTTTATCAAGTGACCCTTTGGTGCACAAATCCTTCTGCCCTTTGGTAGAGATGGCAATAACAACATATACCCACTGGCATTTGGCATTGTTGGACAAGAGGACAAAGCAAACTGGTGCTGGTTTCTACACCAACTGAAGATTTGTCTTGGAGGAGAAGTTGGACAGTATGGTCCATATACTATAATGTCAGACAGACAGAAGGTATGTTTGTCCACCTTGCATTGCCTGCTAAATATGTGTTTACATGTGTATTAGACAGTAGCTTAGCTGTTTAAATTGTGTGCACCAGGGGCTATTGTATGCAGTGAATAGAGTTTTTCCTAACAGTCATCAAAGATTCTCCTTAAGACACATATATGCAAACTTCGAATGCTGGCTTTAGGGGAGGACCTTAAGAAGTGCATGGATAATGCCGTTATGCATATAATGAACACAAATTTAATATAGCAATGGATGATCTCAAAGTGAGAGTGTGGAAGCTTGGCGTTGGCTTAGTGCAATACCCAAGAAAACATGGGCTAGGCATGCATTTGATACAAATAGCAAGACTGACTTGGTTGTCAACAATTTGTCGAGGTTTTAACAAGTACATCCTAGATCATAGGAAAAACCAATAAGAACTATGTGTGATGGCATAAAGGATAAGCGAGATGGTTAGGTGGCACAGGAATAGAGAGTGGAAGGAAGCTAGATGGGAGATCACACCACATTACGGTGAGAAGTTGGAGATTGAAAAGGAAAGGGCCAGTTACGCAAACCCATTCAAGCGGTGTTAACTTGTGGCAAGTAACTAGTGGTGAGCAAACACATGCTGTCAATTTGGAAGTTGAAACCTGTGGTTGCAGAAAGTGGGACCTCAGTGGCATCCCATGTAACCATGCCATCTCAGCAATCAACAAGGCAAAAAGGTTTCCAGAGGACTTTGTAAGCAAATTCTTCAAGAAACCATATTACTTGGCAGCATATGAACCAATGATATATCCTGTCACTGGTGAGCATGGTGGACAAAGACCCAGTCCGGACATAGAACCACTAGCATTTAAAGTGAAGAAAGGAAGAAGGAAGAGAAGAGAATAAAGGAAAATTTGAAGTTCCAAAGCCAAAGTCCACCTCAAGAATGGGGACAATAACTTGTAGCAATTGTGGATTACAAGGGCATAAATACACAAGCTGCCTTAAACAGTTGAAACCTGAGTTGGCCTTAAGAAAGAACAAACATGTGGTAAGCCCCTTTGTACTAGTTCTTCATTTTGATGTTTCTGTAGATTACCTTTCTTATTTGTAGTATTATTAAATGTGTTTCCTTTGAATTGTTTTCCAAGCCTGCTGGAAGGAATTCACAAGCAAGAGGTGTTGCTCCTACAACTCCTGCAACAACACCTAGAGCTGCTTGACAGAATGACTAGATCTCCTGCACCTACAACTAGGGCTCCTGCAGCAACACCTACAGCTCCTGCACCAACACCAAGAACTGCTCCACCTGCAACAACTAGGGCTCCTGCTCCAACACCAGGAGGAAGAACTGGAAGTCTTCTTTGGTAGAGGTGGTGGAAGTGGTCTTTGGTAGAGTCTTGAGGAAGAAGGGCTGGTGGTGGAAGAGGATCTGGAAGAGCATCTTCTAGTGCTCAATCTTCTGCTGGGAGAGGTGCAAATTCTTCAAGGCCTTTCTCTGCCCCAAGGCAGTATGGTGCCTCAACTTCTAGTGCTCCTCCACCAACTGATGGCACACACTTTGGATGGATGGACTGGTTCAATGCTAGTAGAGGTGGCGGAAGGTGATGCAAACTTCATTGATTCTACAATGTGCACTGCTACAATGTGGCATGTTATCTTTTGGTTTGATGCCACTACAATGTCTTGTGTTCTGGTACAATGTCCTTTATTTTGGTTTGATGCCACTGCAGTTACTTGTCTTCTGCTACAATGTGATTTATTTTGGTTTGATGCCACTGCGACAGCTATTCTTCTTTGCTACAATGATGTACTATTTAGAGTTTGATGCCACTACAATGTGTTTTCTTTTGGGTTTGATGCCACTAAAGCAACTTTTCTTTGCCAATGGATATCTTGATGGTTACATTGGGGATAACTTGATGGTTGATAGATTGATGCCACTTGGGTGGATAACTTGATGGTTTATGTCCACTTGGGTGGATTGATGCCACTTGGATGAACCAACCTTAACCTAACCATGATTGTTTATGGTGGCTCGGGGTCGACGGAACCACCTTAATCTAACCATTATGGTTTATGGTGGCTAGGGGTCGACGGAACCAACTTAACCTAACCATTAGTGTTTACGGTGGCTCGGGGTCGACGGAACCACCTTAACCTAACCATGATGGTTTACGGTGACTCGGGGTCGACGGAACCACCTTTTTTTTTGCGGGTCATCGACGGAACCACCTTAATCTAACCATTAGGGTTTAAGGTGGCTAGGGTTCAACGGAACCAACTTAACCTAACCATTAGTGCTTACGGTGGCTCGGGGTCGACGGAACCACCTTAACCTAACCATGATGGTTTACGATGGCTCAAAATTCGTGGAACCACCTTAACCTAACCATTAGGGTTTATGGTGGCTCGGGTCCACGGAACCACCTTAACCTAACCATGATGGTTTACGGTGGCTCGGGGTCGTGGAACCACCTTAATCTAACCATTAGGGTTTATGGTGGCTGGGGTCGTGGAACCAACTTAACCTAACCATTAGTGTTTACGGTGGCTCAAAATTCGCGGAACCACCTTAACCTAACCATGATGGTTTACGGTGGCTCGGGTCGGCGGAACCACCTTAATCTAACCATTAGGGTTTATGGTGGCTAGGGTCGTGGAACCAACAACCTAACCATTAGTGTTTACGGTGGCTGGGGTCGGCGGAACCACCTTAACCTAACCATGACGGTTTCACGGTGGCTCGGGGTCGGCGGAACCACCTTAACCTAACCATTAGGGTTTATGGTGGCTCGGGTCGTGAACCAACAACCTAACCATGATGGTTTACGGTGGCTCGGGTCGTGGAACCACCTTAACCTAACCATTAGGGTTTATGGTGGCTCGGGGTCGGCGGAACCACCTTAACCTAACCATGATGGTTTACGGTGGCTCGAAGTCGTGGAACCACCTTAATCTAACCATTAGGGTTTACGGTGGCTAGGGTCGTGGAACCACCTTAACCTAACCATGATGGTTTACGGTGGCTCGAAATCGTGGAACCACCTTAATCTAACCATTAGGGTTTATGGTGGCTCGGTGTCGACGGAACCCGACTTAACCTAACCATTAGTGTTTACGGTGGCTCAAAGTCGTGGAACCACCTTAACCTAACCATGATGGTTTACGGTGCTAACATAATTATCTAATATAAAAATATAAAACCTATTGCAAGAAAATCATAACTTTTAGTCTACATCTCATGGCACAGAATATCTGATCCATCTTCTAATGCATGATATATCATCATTTCAAGTGTAGCCAACATAACACACAATACTAGCGGAGTTCAACATATTATAGGGTACCAGACAGGTCCATCACAAATACATAGTGGAGTTTGAGTTTAAATGCATAGTTCATCCTTTTCTCACAAAGGATGAAAAGCATATCTACTACATACATACACAGACATAGTTGACAATTAGTAGAGCCATACACTACACAACCATCAAGCCCAAAAGGTCGGCATTACCCACTAGTCTCATATTCATTTTCTTCACTTCTCTAAGATGGCTGGATCCCTTGATCTTCTCCTTGACTTCTCCTCTGCCTTCATCAGCTCGACAATCTGAAGCTCTAGCTGCCCTTCTCTTCACCATGCTTTTCCTTTCCCTTAAGCAAATCAATAAGCTGAAACTTCAACTCTAGCTTCTCTTGGGTGAGCTTCTCCTCGGACTTTGTGAGCTCTGCATTCTTCAACTCCAAGTTCATCTTATCTTCACTAAGCAATTGCTTGTCTGTAATATGCTTCAACTTCAAGTTACGGATCACTTGTTGCTTGTGCTCTTGTCGGGTTCGATAGCACTTCATAATTCTGCTTAAGCTTCTCAAACTCTGCATCTTTCTTTGCCATTTGTGCCTTCATATCAGCCACCAGTTCATACGCATTGCTTGCGATATGTAAGGTTATCTGCAGATATCTGAAATCCACCACCAGTCCTCCTGGAAGCTCATAAGGTGATGCACATCTTGGACTAACTTGTCATAGTTGGCCTCCGACTTGTTCTTCTCTTCATCGGATGGTGGATAGTGAAAGAACTTTCAAGATTATCATTCACCCTAGCACTCTTGCTATCTTCAACCATGGCCTGAGCTTCAACAATGCATTTTGCATTGTTGGGGCCATGATGATCAACCCATTCAACAAACCCACAATTCGCCCTTCACAAAAAAGGCAAAAGATAAAAAATAAACATGTTACTTGAAGCACGGGTAAATAACTAGTGCAAAGCAATAACACTGTACATTGGTAATAATAGCACCACTAAGCTACACTAGTAATGAGATGTACCTACCCACTAAATAACAACATGACAAATTACAGCACCACACAACTACAGCTTTGAACTAGATTTTGCTAATCAGCTACAAAACAAGAGAGAGCATTCTCAAACTGCAAACTTGGTGAACTACCAAAGCATATGCAGTACATACTATCCATTCAACTGAATATTTCAAGTAATTAGATACATAACAGCAGGTCCATCCCAACATAAAAATTACAGTTCACTCAATATTTAGTTCCAAACAGGACCAAAAATAACAGGAACATATTTAATAGTAGCACTGTCATTCAACTGAGTACTCCATTCTACTACATAAAAATGCCACAACAGCAACAGTAAACCTGTGGAAACCCCTAACTGATTATTTCACATGATAGCAATAACAATGCCACTGCAAAATAACAGTACCACTGTCATTTAACTACACAAGCTACTGTTGTTGCAAAAATGAATATGCCCTTAATAATCAGGCCTTGTACTCATGTTCACTCATGTTCAATATGGCCTTTATCAAACCAACAATAATATGACACTATCAACCTATATATAATATCCCACTATCAGCATAGAATTCATACCGGCTCTGCACATGCTAGGAACCTTCTCCCCATGTACATTCCTTCAAATCGACAAGCCTCTCGGATGCCTTATCGTGCTTCTCACATGGCGACATCGTTTCCAGCTCAAGCCCCGTAATCTGGATCTTCAACGCTGAAAGGGACCTGCGAAGCTTCGTACAATCAAAATGCCCAAATCAAAACCAGTGAAATCAACCAAATCAAAAAGCCCCAAATCTGAATCCCTAACCCTAGACCTAGCTCAAGGAAAATCACCTGGTTAAGCCCGTCCGTGGATGAGGTAGAGTGCATGTCTGGCAGGCTGGGCGTGTCCTCACTTTGCTTTAGTCTTGAAAACCATGGCGGCGGCGGCGCTCCGCTAGGGCAAAGCTGCCGGCGGTGACGAGGGCGACGAGAGAGAGCAAGGAGGAGGCGGAGGCGAGGAGGAGAGTGGAGCACGGGCGGTCCGGTTCGAGCGGACCGCACCTATCAGCGAGCGCGCGGGCCGATTCGCCAGCGTGGCATCGGCCAGCGGGCCGGCGGTCAGTTCAGCGTCAATACGTACAAATCTGAAGTTTAGCCCGATTTGCAACGGTTCGGTCGAAACGTGGTACTGACACGTAAATTTTTTCAAAAGTGGTATCAATTCGCCACCACGGCCCCAATTGTGGTACTATCGTGTAATTAACTCGGGACGATATACAGTTTTTGTCATTGCTGCTCGTCAGTATTGGCTGGTTGGATTCCTGAACGAGCATGGTTTTTGGGAAAGTGAATGGGAGGATGTGGTAGGTTTTTATATGAACAGTTCCCGCACAAGATCAACACGGATCGGATTTAATCACAATGACGTGTCTGATGACAAGGGAGGAGGAGTGGAGATGACTAGGATGGGGGTTTTTAATTTGAGGGATGCACTGCTCCCTATGGCAACATATCAAGGTCCGGAATTTGACGAACCAAAAGGATTCCGGGAAGGATTTGGAAGATGGATTGTGTACATCATGGAGAGCAAGTTCAAGGAGGTGCTTTATCGATGTTCTGATTCGATGATAAGCTATGAGTACTCGAGGTTGGGTCCTGGCACAAAATGGCTCATCACCAATTGGAGCTCTGAATGTGAATTTGTGATGGTAGGCATAGAGGAAGGGTTTGACTCAGAGGAGCAGCTTGCAAAAGCAAAAGAAATCTTGGAAGAAATACTCATTCTTTATGCTGATTCATGTGAAGGAAAAGAAGAATTCAAGCATCTTCCTTTACCTCCGAAACCGAGATATGATACCTGGGAACCGGTGGATCAAGGCGATGGTGACCTGCAGATACCAAATCCAGATGCTGCCACCTCAAATCCAAAGACACGGCCACGCTATGAAAGGAGCAAGGCAGGACGCAAAAGGGGGTTGGTTCCCGCTGTGGAGGAAGAGAGAATTCAGAAGAGGGTGAGAACTGCAGGCTTAAGAGGAGGAGGAGTTGGGGGCTCTGCACTTGTTCCAGATTGGTTTCTTAATTGGGATAAGAACAAGAATAATGAGGTGAGTTTTTGGTGACCTCTTCTGAACCTTTGGGTGTGCACTTCTGGTGCCTTTCTAAATTCTCTCTTTTTATTTCTAATTTGCAGGGACTGTTGGAGGAATTGATTCGTAGGTCGAGTGCACTGGGTATTTCAATTGGTGAGGCGCATCTTCGTCTGAAGACACAAAGCATCAATCAGCAGCAGCCTGCTCCCGACAAGCAAGACAACAAGATGCCTAGTATGGTCATGCAAAGAAATCAGAGCAGTGCCGCCAAGCAGGGCAGTATCCCCACTCCTCTCATCCCACAACAACCTCTACCAGGCACTACTGTACTACCTTCTGACATAGAGGACCTGCGACAGAAACAATTTGTCAATGATACTGTGATATCTAGTTATTTTGATCGCCTTGCTGACAGCATGCCAGATGACAGTTTATATTTGGTCCCGCCTGCTACATCAAATGCATTATCTTGGGACCCGGCAGGAAACACTATGAACATTCCCTACCTGGCCTCGCGTCGCCTAGCCGTTTTTCCTGTGAACAATGGGGCCCCTCACCGTGCAGACAGCGGACTGCATTGGTCAGTGGTTTTACTGGACCTAACCGATGTAGCTTCTCCGAGGTTGATCCACCATGACAGCAGCCCACAAGAAATTAATCGTGCCGCTGCTGAACGCCTGGGGAATGCACTCCGCCGGGTGCTCCCCTTCCAACCAGGAAACCTCATCCATGCGCATACCCCAGTGCAAGGGAATGGTTATGACTGCGCCATTTATGTTTCAGCCATAACAACCATGATTGCTGACTGGTGGAATAATAGAGATGGCGAGCCCACTTGGATACCCCATGTGACAAGGCACGTTACTTCAGCAAGCGTGGCTCAGATGCGGCAATTGCTACCAGAGTTTTTCATTGATGGCATGAGCATCCAAGATTTGGTTAAGAACTGTTTTGTGCAAGAGGAAGAAGACCAATCCATGGTTGATGCTGATAAGTGAAGACAATGACAATAGGTATGAGAATGCCTTTTAATTCCTGTTGTGCTATGCTACCGTGAGGCAAAAAATGAAATATTTGAAATATCAGGTTCACTCTTTTTGTAAGTTCCAAAGGTGTCTAAAAATCTTATAACATTGGAACCTGGAGTACTTACAGGAAACAGCTTAGAATAAGTCCCCTAAAAGGAACATTTCCCTCATCCTGCATTAATTATTTTTTCTAAGGCTGTCATTGCATCAAATATGTAGAGCATGATGCAGCTAATAACCTTTTGTATCATCAACCATGCGAATTGGCTCCTTTATTACTTTATGCTTAGCAGATGAGGGATCATCCATTCATTAATCACTAATCCTTTCACAACTGGGCTAGACAATATATCTGACATGACATGAGGCCAGATTGCTTACGGTAGTAAGTGGATGTTTGAATATTTTGTGTGTTGTTATACTTTGATACACACTCCCTGTTTGTTGGGATAAATGTCAAACATACTGTTGTTTCTTGATTTCCTTTTCCTCTGTATCTTGTTTGCTGTAGAACCTGTACCTGCTTGATTTGCTATTGGTGGGAGAACTGTCGCGATGGGGAAGAGGGTTGTGGCAGAGGAATGTAGGGGTAGGCGACGCTCCGGTGATGGATGGGCTGCGGTGGTGGGATCACCGGAGAGGAGCGCGTTTTCAAAAAATTGTCACTGTAAAATTTTGCAGTGACAATTTTTGTCCGTTTCTTTCCTGTGTTGGTCCAGTGATCCCTAAACTGTTTCCGTCTTTGTATACTTGTTCCTCAGGAGGGAGGGCTTTACTCTCTGTTCTTATTGGCAATAAAATGGCAGTTGTCATGCTGATTTCGTTACAATAAAGTTGTTCTCCCCCAGTTATGCACTTATTCTTTCACTTATCATCATAGAAGCAGTGGGTGTTCCTGAATAATACAGCTGAAATTGAAAAAATAAAAGCAAGGTAGCTAGTAGCCTAGTACACATATTTCTTCAGCGGTGCATTACTGTTTATTTCTCTGCTCTACCAATACAGTACTCCCTCCGTCCGAAAAAACTTGTCATCAAAATGGACAAAAAGGAGTGTATCTAGAACTAAAATACATCTAGATACATTTCCTTTTATTCATTTTGATGACAAGTATTTCCGGACGGAGGGAGTACCTATCTGATGGTTGGGTTTCAGATCCAACCATTTTTATTCGCCTTCTCTGCATGAATGTTTAGGACACTTGAGATGGAGAAAACTAAAGCAGTGGATCCCAATACAGTTCCTATGATTTGTCGCATTGTTTTTATGGACATCTACCTGCTCAGTCTTACAGACTTGCAAGTTAGAGTTGAAGTGCATAATTTCAGAATCATGCGAATGTCAATTATGCTGGGTTTGACTTGATATGATCCTCTTGATAACCTATTTACTTGCAATTGTGTTTTCTGCTGCTGTTTGTTAACTCCCACTCTTGCTCACTGATATACCAAGAATCTTTATTCTTGAAGGATTTATTCTTGGACTCATTATCTCCTTTTCATCCTCAAGTAATGAAGGAACTTCTGCTCGATTCTATGTTTGGTATAGATGCCGCAATTAATTCCAGAAGATAAAAAGGGATCATGTCACAGTGTAACGAAGGTTAGAGATTCATTTCCATGTAATTCTTCTCTCCTCTACCTATAGGTGCTCTTACAAGCTTGCTGGATATATAGTACTGTGTTACCATATAGTTGAGATAGTTGGTGTAACAAGTATATTAATATGTGGTGAAGGCAAGAAGGTAAGGGTGTGGATCTAATGGTGCATCCAAAGTAATCATAATATGAACAAATGGAGTTGTGTGGGGAATGCTATTGCTTTCAAACTGGTAACATGACTGAAGAAAAAGATGTGCTCCTATCTTACTTTGCCTATATCATGAATAAACATAAAATGATTATAAATTTGAAGGTTGCTCTTACTGGAACCTTAAAACAATAGTTCTTCGATGTGCTGGGACTTAACAAAGTATGATTCACAAGTTTATATCAGACATCTTTGGCTACACTCTAGGGCCGCTATATGTCTTCGTGATCTTCAATGGACAAAACAGATAACAAAAAGAAGGGAAGGGGGAAAAAAGTAGTTCTTGTAAGATGATATATGTCATCAATTGATCCATTCCTCATGTAAGCGAGATCTTGGAATTTAAGTTGATTACCTGATATGTCTTTTGTTTTTCAATACCGCCTGCCAATGATTGATTGAACAAACACTATTTTTACCCAGTTTACTTTCGGTGATACTCTATCCTGGTGAGAGGAATCATAGTATAAATGGAGACTTTTGCTAAAATTACAAAGACGGCATTATGAAGGTACTCACCCCGCTACATAATTCTAGAATTATGGAACGGAGGGAGTAATGAATACCAAAAATGAAATGAAGGAACGTGTTATCCAGTATTATAGGTGTACTTCAATGTCGAAGGATATAGATGAAAATGTCAAGATAAATTAATGAATTCCTGTGCACAGAAAGAAATGAATGCCTCCTATTCTTCAAGTAACTTGTGGGTGGGGAGAGCGACGTTTCGGCTCCTAGGTGCATATGCACCCATTGTCAAAATATACATTTTGAAAAGTTAAAAAATTCGGAACAAAAATCCCACGTGTATATCCGGATATTTTATGTGCGTTCACAAGGTTTCGGTGAAAAACAACGTTTTTTGTGGCTTGTATAAAAAAGATAAAGAAATGCCTCGTGAATAGTTAGAATGAAGCATCAGAAATTGTCTTTTTTACACAAGCCACAAAAAACGTCGTTTTTCACTAAAACTATGTGCACGCACATAAAATGTCTGGATATACACGCGGGATTTTTGTTCTGAATTTTTTCATCTTTTCAAAATGTGTATTTCAACAATGGGTGCATATGCACCTAGGAGCCAAAGGCAATTACCGGTGGGCGTGGTACTTCTCACTTAAATAAGATGTTTCCTCGGGGATTGGAGTTAATGATTAGAGTCAATGCCTTCTTAATTGGACAGATTAAGTTCATAATCAAAATGTGCTCATGGAGATTAGATTTGATATGATCTTCCATCAATAATGTTCAGTTAACAAAATAAAATCTAACTAATCACAATGATGATGCTCAGTTTTGACTATGATTTTCTTTCTGACACAAACATCTCTTGTTGTTTATTCTTCGTTGCAGTTGCAGCATCTATGTCTTCTTGACGAGTTGACTTTTTTCACAGGGCAAATGGTGAGGTGGCAAACTTTGTGTATAAAAATGATGGTCGCACCTGCAAATTATGCACATTTGGAGTTTTAAAAACTTCAGTCATCCGGGGAACCGCACCGCTCGAACGAATGAAATGAAGGGGCTGACTAGATGTAATTAAGCACTAATTAAGCGCACCTGCTCTTGTGCATGAATGTCCCCCCATTACCCCATGAAATAAACAGTTCCTTTCAACTTCAGGCGCAGGCCATGGCCGGCCAAACAAAGCCATTGTTCATTGAGCAGAGGTTGATGTCTTTCGTGTTTACTGAAACAAATATTTAAGTTGTTGCTGGTTGTAAGGTGTAAACTAAATCGTTTGTAATGTTTACTTCTAGAGGTCGCAGTCATGAAGGGAAACTTTAGTGATTTCCTAGCACACAAAAAAAGGAAACTGGGAGCCAACCTCCTACATTGAAAAAAAAATGATTTGGCAAAACCACGAATCACATATAGGAGCCATTCAGCAATCATAAGATGAAAGAATTACGTACTCTCGCTGGTATCTTGGAGACGATAGACTTTGGTCCAATAACCGTTGCTTCTGAAGATGGAGCCGTCACCATGCTTCAAGTGGCGAATGAGGCTGGCACGCATCACGCCGTCGAGCGGACGGCCGTCCTCGCCCAAGGGCACCCTGCTCCGCGGAGCCCCCGCCGACGCGACGGCTCGCGCGCTGCCGCTCTCGATCTTTCTTCTCTTCCCCGCCCCCTCCTCTCCCGCCGTGCCCGCCGGCGCTCCGCGCCTGGCCGGTGCGGTCGCCCTCCCCCTGTCTCCTCGCCCCTCGCCCTCCCCTGCTCTGCCCCCGTCCGCCTCTGCAGCGACGCGCGCTTGCAGTTGGGCCGACTTGGCGGCGGAGGAGGACCGATTGGACGCCGACGCGGTTGCCGCCGGGCTGCCACAGCCTCCTCGCCGCTTCGGTGACCGGCTGGCGGCGGCGGTGGCGGCCGCCGAGTCCATCTCCGCCCTGGTCCCTTCCCCTTCCCTTCCCCTTCCTCTACCTTTGCGGGTGCGGCCGGAGGCCCACCACGCACCACCTTCCCCTCCACCACAGGGCGCAGGCCGTCCGGCTGGTCGTCGTGGCCGAGGGGCCCGAGCGCGAGCTTGGGGGGTGGCCGGTCGGTCGGAGTTGGGATGGGCGGCGCTTTCATGGCGCGCCTCCTCGGTGGTCGTCTCTTCGTTCCCTCCGACATCGGTTGCGGGTGGCTTGACTGGCGCGACCTCGACCGGGGTTGTCCCTCGCGGTCGCAAGTTTCGGCCTTTCCGGCCATCGGCGACTCCGGTGGGCGATGCCTTGCCGCCGGCGGCGTCCTGGTTTCCTAGGGGGGAAACCCTATTCCCTCCCCTCCCTCGGTCGGGTTGTGGGCTGGGCCTAGGTGGGCCGTCGATGTCGGTGGCTCGGCCTTCCTGTGGCCCGCTTTCTGGGCCTGTGGTGGGAGGCGGGGATCCTGGGCCGTCCCGGGCCTCTGCCGTTCGGCTGCGCCTTCTGGGCGCCTCTTTCCACTGCCCGGCGGTCGGGCCGCTCTTAGAGCTCGCCCCTGCCCACTCGCTAGGGCTCGACCCATCTCCTCCCTTCCCCGCCTCGATCCCATCTCCGCCGCCATCCCCTCCCTCCCCGCCCTCCCGCACGCCCTCTCGGGCCCCTTCCGCCATGGCTCGCGAGCAAGGTGACGGCGCCCCTCGACCCAAGCGGCGTGCTGATGGCCGTGATAGTGGGGCGGCCCAAGCCTCGCGCTGTCCCTCGCCGGATGGGGCTCGCCGGGAGGCCGAGCTCCGCGACTCGATGCTCAAGGGCAAGGGGCGGCGTCCGCGTCGATGGGGGTGGCGTGGTCTTGACTGCGGGACCGCTTCGCGAGCAATGGCGTGGGCAGCCCATGGCCGGGACCGCCGGTCTCCACCTCGCCGTTCCGCTCTCCACTCGTTCGGCCGCTCTGAGGCATCCCCATGGCGCTCGACCGCGTCGTCGGCGCACTTTCGCCTACGGTCCCAACAACCGCAATGGGCGTGGTGCCTTTGCGAAGAAGAAAAAACGCGCATGATCGGCCAAAGCTGCGGCCGCATCCGCCCGGCATCCTCCATCTCCAACCCCATTGCGCCTCGGCGGAACTCCCGATCCACCGGCCCGGCGTGGCGTGCTTCAATGCGGGGTGGAGGGCATTGCCAGTCGATTGCACTCGGCCGCCCGCTTGCTTCAAGTGCAAGCGCCGACCACCCCGCCAGCGCTCGCCACGACCATCCGTCAGCGGGGTCCTTGGCCTCTTTAGCTCGCTCTTGATGATTTGGGCTTCTTCGGATGGATCTCCCGTCTGGCGGCTTCCCCTCCTCGATTGCTCTCATCTCCGTCCTTGATGGCAAGACGGAATCCCCAAGGATCATTGATGAAGAGCTTCGCCACCTGTTCAAGCCGGATTGGGACTGGGAGGTGGCCCCCATTTCTGATCGGGAGTTCACCGCTGTCTTCCCTGATCCTGTCAGCCTCCGGTACGTCACTCACAGTGCGGAGTTGACCCTAGCTCTTCATCAACTGAAGGTGCGCATATCGGTGCCATCAGTGGATCCCCTCGCCGTGGCCTCCCTCTCCACCGTGTGGGTTCAGATTCGTGGGCTTCCTCCCATCGCTCGTGTGGAGGGGGCTATCCGGGGCATGTCCCGGCTCCTGGGCAAGATTGTGTCGATTGATCCTCTCTCGCTGCTCAAGGGGCGGCCGTGCGTGTCAACTCAAGTCCCGGACCCATCAAGCTCCAGATGACCTTGGATGTTCTTCAACGATCTTTGATTACGATCTCCGTCTCCGTCGAAGCGCTGTCCGCTTCCCCTGTGGACCCCGTGGATGGCTCCGACCCGGAGGGCGACTCGGGCCGTGAGGGTGATGGCGACCCCCCCTCTGGGCGCGATCCGCGCCGCCGCCCCCGGAGCCGTTCCTCGGCGTCGGAGCGCTCGGACGAAGAATCCGAGGAGGACCGTGGTGCCTCGCCCCGGACTGGTGCGGCGGTCCCTCCGGCTCGCACCAAGACCATCACCACGGTCCTCCCCGCGGATGCTTCGGGTGAGGGGGAGGAGGGCATCGCGGCAATCGCTGCCATGCTTGATGAGGCGGCTTCCATACCTCCTGGTGCCATCATCCCAATCTTCATGGAGGCGCAGGTCTCCTCCTCTGACGGTGGCGTCAGCGACACGAGCAGCGTGGGCATGGAGGTGGTCCCGGCATCTTCGACCCGTCCCTCCTCTCCTGCCCCGTCCCAGGAACCGTCCGGCACCGTCCTCATCGTGCCCCCGACCTTGCCCGAGTTCTCCGGACCGGTGCCGGCCTCGGGTCCCTCGGCGCGGGCCACACCTCCCCGCCCTCCCGCGGACAAGCGGCGCCCGCGGTCGACTTCCACTCCAGCGACGTTGGCTCGGAAGAGTGCGCGGCTCGGGTCGGCGACCCCCCTGGTGGGTTCTACCCCTACCGCTGTGGAGAAGGCTTCCCGCCGTGCCGCGGCGCGGAACCTTGATGCAGGTCCGTCTTCCCACCCTACACCGGCTCCTTTCTGCAATGAGGATGTGATGTTTGAGGATACTTCCTTTTCGGCCCTTGCGGGCGTTCCGTTGGGTCACTTAGCGAAAGTCGCAGCGGATTCCGCCATAGTTTTCCGAGGGGAGAAAGGTCCCCCCTTAGAACAAATTGCCTCCCTTCAGGCCAAGGAGGTCTTGGAGGGGAGGCTCGCGGCAGCTCGGGCTCGTGCGGCGGCTGCGGACGATGAAATAGCACCCCCGACTCCGCGCCCGACGCATAGTTCATCGACTCGGGACCTAGCCCCCGAGGAGGTCCGTGGCCGGACCCGTTCGCGGACTGCTCAGTTACGCCGTGCCCTGAGTGCCAACTCCACAGTGGGGTCCCTGGAGGACCCTGTTTGCGAATAGTTATGCGTGCGTTTTTCTGGAACCTACGGGGTTTCGGCCATGATGGCCGCCGTAGGCAACTGATTGATTACATGCGCGACGAATCTGTGGATGTGGTTGCGATTCAGGAAACGATGCGGCTAGATTTTTCTTTGGCCGAGCTTGAGCACTTGAGCCGTCACTTATTCGCCTGGCATTGGTTGCCGTCTAGTGGAGTGGCTGGACACTCCGGTGGGATCCTTCTAGGTGTGAAGGATGCCACCTTCGAGGTGGGATCCATGGATCTTGGATCCCACTTTGTTAGTATGGAACTGTGGGAGCGTGATGTTAACTTCAAATGGGAGGTTATTGTGGTCTATGGCCCTGCCGATCATAGTAGGTCGGCTGCCTTCCTGGACGAACTCCACACCAAGATTGCCTCCGCGACGCTTCCGGTTGTGGTTGGTGGAGATTTCAACCTCCTTCGCTCAGCGGAGGAGAATAGCAACACAAGGGTTGACCTCACGGAAATCCTCGTTTCAACGACTGGGTAGCAGACTTAGGGTTGCTCGAGTTAGATAGGGTTGGGGCGAGATACACCTGGACCAATAGACAGGTTAACCCAACCCTTAGTGTGCTGATCGGTGTTTGTCTCCCCGACGGGAGTTGCGGTTCCCTAGCCTCTCTCCAGGCCATTACGCATGTCGGGTCGGACCATGTACCCTTCTCTTGTCCTCTCGTGATGAGAGGCCTACTTCCACCCGCGGGTTCGTTTGAAAACTTTTGGCTTCGCAGCGGGCTTCATGGCGCCGTCCAGGACCCAGGGCCTCGGCTTTAGTGGAACCCCATAGGGCGATGTCGCTCCTTGATGAGTGGCATCACCTGTCCAAGCGCTCTAGGCAATTCATGAAGGGTGGGGTGCCAATGTTGGGAGGGACCTTGGTCCAAAGGCTACCCTTCTCGAAGAAATCCATGGCCGGACTGCACATACCGATACCTCGAGGATCTCCGCCGAGGAATGGGCATATAGATACAACCTGGAAGAGTCCCTCATGGAGATCTACTCCAAGGAGGAAGAATTTTGGCGCCAACGCGGATCCATAAAATGGGTACTGTTTGGTGATGCCAATACAGCTTACTTCCAGGCGATCGCCAACGGCCGCAAGAGACGTTGCTCCATCCCCCTTTTATGGGAGGGCGGCCATCTGTTTCAGGATCCTCCAGCGATTCGCGCCTTGGTGGATGACTTTTATTGAAGGAAATATGCCCTAGAGGCAATAATAAAGTTATTATTTATTTCCTTATTTCATGATAAATGTTTATTATTCATGCTAGAATTGTATTAACCGGAAACATAATACATGTGTGAATACATAGACAAACATAGTGTCACTAGTATGCCTCTACTTGACTAGCTCGTTGAATCAAAGATGGTTAAGTTTCCTAGCCATAGACATGAGTTGTCATTTGATTAACGGGATCACATCATTAGGAGAATGATGTGATTGACATGACCCATTCCGTTAGCCTAGCACTTGATCGTTTAGTATGCTGCTATTGCTTTCTTCATGACTTATACATGTTCCTGTAACTATGAGATTATGCAACTCCGTTTACGAGGAACACTTTGGGTGCTACCAAGCGTCTAGCGTAATCTGGGTGATTATAAAGGAGTACTACAGGTGTCTCCAAAGGTACATGTTGGGTTGGCGTATTTGAGATTAGGTTTTGTCACTCCGATTGTCGTAGAGGTATCTCTGGGCCCTCTCGGTAATGCACATCACATAAGCCTTGCAAGCATTGCAACTAATAAGTTAGTTGTAAGATGATGTATTACGGAGCGAGTAAAGAGACTTGTCGGTGGCGAGATTGAACTAGGTATTGGATACCGACGATCGAATCTCGGGCAAGTAACATACCGATGACAAAGGGAACAACGTATGTTGTTATGCGGTTTGACCGATAAAGATCTTCGTAGAATATGTAGGAGCCAATATGGGCATCCAGGTCCGCTATTGGTTATTGACCGAGAATAGTTCTAGGTCATGTCTACATAGTTCTCGAACCCGTAGGGTCCGCTTGCAACAAGGTTTCGATGACGGTTATATTATGAGTTTATGAGTTTTGATGTACGAAGGAGTTAGTCCGGATGAGATCGGGGACATTACGAGGAGTCTCGAAATGGTCGAGGCGTAAAGATCGATATATTGGGCGACTATATTCGGAGTTCGGAAAGGTTCGAATGATTCGGTATTTTGAGTCTGGGAGAGTTACGGGAATTCGCCGGGAGAAGTATTGGGCCTTATTGGGCCTGCAGAAAGAGAGAGGGCTGCCTAGGGCAGGCCGCGCCCCCATGGCCTAGTCCGAATTGGACTGGGGAGGGCCGCACCCTTCCTTCCTTCCTTCTCTCTTCCCTTACTTGTCTCCTACTCCTAATACATGGAAGGACTCCTAGTTGGACTAGGAAGGGAATCCTACTCGGTGGGAGTAGGACTCCCCATGGCGCGCCTCCTAGGGCCGGCCTCCTCCTCCCTCCCTCCTTTATATCTGGGGCAGGGGCACCCCATGGACACAACAAGTTGATCTACGGATCGTTCCTTAGCCGTGTCGGTGCCCCCTCCACCATATTCCACTTGACCATATCGTCATGGGCTTAGGCGAAGCCCTGCGCCCGATAGAGTCATATCGTCGCGAGCTTAGGCGAAGCCCTGCGCCGGTGGAGCATCATCATCGTCACCACGCCGTCGTCTTGTGGAACTCATCCCCGACGCTTTCTTTGGATCGGGCCGGGGATCGTCATCGAGCTGAGCGTGTCTTTGAACTCGGAGGTGCCGTGCGTTCGGTACTTGGATCGGTCGGATCGTGAAGGCGTCGACTACATCAACTGCGTTGTTATAACGCTTCGCTTCACGGTCTCACGAGGGTATGTGGACATACACTCTCCCCTCTCGTTGCTATGCCATCACCATGATCTTGCGTGTGCGTAGGAAATTTTTTGAAATTTCTACGTTCCCCAACATTTATAAGTCGTTATTTATGGGCCGTGCCAGGGGCGGTGTCGCTCTGGCCGACCATATTTGGTCACATGACCAGCTAGTTTCCCCGGCGGAGAATGCGGCGTTGATGGCCCCATTTGATGCCGCGGAGGTGGAAGCGTTAAATCAAATCGATGAACCGGCCGCCCCCGAGCCCGATGGGCTTCGATCCGTTTTTCCAAGCCTTCGGCGATGGTCAAGGAGATCATTCTGAATTATTTGGGACTTCGCAAGGGGGACATTGGACATGTCTCGTCTCAACTATGGGATCATCTCCCTGATTCCTAAAGTCCCCGGAGCTGCCGACATTAGGCAGTTCCGCCCCATCACCGTCCTTAATGTGATATTTCGATTACGGCCAAAGTGTACGCCACTAGGCGGCCCGATCGCTCCTCGGATTCACCACCGAACCAATCGGCCTTCACGAAAGGTAGATATATTCTTGTGGGGTCCTTATCCTCCATGAAATCATTCATGAGGTCAAGACCAAACACCTTCGTGCGGTGTTCTTCAAGATCGACTTTCACAAAGCATATGATACCGTCCATTGGTCCTTCCTTCGGGAAGTATTGCTTAAACGTGGCTCCGACCCCCATTGGGTGGCTCGGGTGATGCAGCTTGTGACGAGCGGTCGTCTTGCCGTTAATATCAATGGGGAAATTGGGCCCTATTTCTGGCAGGACAAGGTGTCGGCAAGGGGACCCGATTTCCCCCTTCCTTTTCAACCTTGTGGTTGATGCGTTAGCCTCGATTCTTGATTTGGCAAGGCAGGTAGGCCACATCAGGGGAATTTGCCCCCATCTTGTGGCCAATGGAGGCCTGACCCATCTCCAATATGCTGACGACACCATTATGATGGTGGAGGGTTCGGATGAGGATATCCGGAACCTCAAATTTCTCCTCCTTTGTTTTCAGGAGATGTCGGGCCTCACGATCAACTTTGCCAAAAGTGAGGTCATGGTGCTCGGGTATTCACCGTCGGAAGCCCAGCACATTGCCAACCGCTTGAATTGTCGGTTGGGGTCATTTCCGACTACTTACCTTGGCTTGCGGTTAGTGATAACCGTCTACTAGAAAAGATTTCCGCCCTATAGTTGCGGGCTCCAACCACGGATGGAGCCTTGGCGAGAGAGATGGCTATCAAGGCCGCTAGAGTGATTACGATGAATTCCTCCTTATTAGCCTCTGATGTATCTCATGGGATTCTATAGTTTACATGAATCCCTCCATCGAGGTAGCCAAAATCCTCTCTCGGTTCTTACGGGCGGCGAGAATAATAAATGAAATACCACATGGTGAAGTGGTCTGAAATCTGTAAGCCTAAGGACCAGGGTGGTCTTGGGGTCATCTCATCAAGCTGATGAATATCGCCCTCCTCTCGAAATGGCTCTGGCGGATCCAGGCCGAGGAGGGCGGCCTTTGGCTGGAGATTATTCGCGCTAAGTACCTTCGTGGTCAACCTTTGGCCTTTGCCTCTCAGACAGGCGGGTCCCAGTTCTGGCAGTCAGTGATCCGTCTGATGCCGGTGCTACGCAATGGGACCGCGATCTCTGTAGGGTCCGGTGCTGGTACCCTCTTTTGGCTAGATCGATGGGCAGGGCCCGCTCTTTTGCGGTGCGCTTCCCTTCATTATTTTCGATCTGCACCCGCCCACTCTTATCGGTTGCGGTTGCCCTAGTAGACTTGGGGGTCGTTACCTTCCGCCGCACCTTTGGGGTGGCGGAACGCGAACAATGGGACGAGCTAGTCGAATGTATTGCACTCCGCTCTCCTTCTCTCGAGCCAGACTCGCTATCTTGGCATCTTGAGCCGAATGGCCGCTTCTCAACTAGGTCCCTTTATCAGGCAATTGTACCCACTCCGGGACCGGTGGAATTATCCGTTCTTTGGGAAATCAAACTTCCCCTGAAGATCCGCATCTTCCTTTGGCAATGGGTTCGAGGCCGATTACCCTCGAGCACGGAGGTCCGCAAGCGTAGTAGCCCTGGGGATGGCCTTTGCCCCCCCTGTTTGGTCCCGGAAGATTGCAACCACATTTTCTTCCGTTGCCCTGCAGCTCAATTCCTATGGAGTTTCTTCCGGGAGGTCGTGGGTGGCAACTGGTGCCACGATAACCTCCCGGACTTGTTTGGGGAGGCATTTAGCCTCCCGGGCCCCCGGAAAGCCTCCACTTGGGTGGCTTTGGGGACCCTTGTTTGGACTTTGTGGTGCTCCCGCAATAAGCTTGTCATTGAGCGTGTGATTCCCAACCGTGCGACTGATGCGATTTTTAAAATGTGTGGCCTCTTAAAGCTCTGGAGACCGCTTAGCAAGCGGCGTGATCGGGACATCCTTGACAACATCAGCGCAGGCCTTCGATCTTCGGCCGCTGCCCTCTCGCCAACACCACCTCCTCCGCCCCCCCCCCCCACCCGAGCCGGATTAGCTTTCTTTTTCTGTCTTCTTCTTTTGGGGCTTGTTCCATTGTGTACTGACATGACTTGTTGACTTGATCGATACCTGTACTCTTATGTTGGATGCTTGGTCGTTGGCTTTAAAATATAAAGCGGGGGGAAACCCTTTTTCGGATGGTGCAAACGACCGACGTCGCCCCTATCACCGGCGACGTCTGCAACGGTAGTGATGCTCCCATCGCAGCAGCTACCCGCGAGCTCACATCATCATGCGATGTTGCGACCCGACCACATCGGGGCGGCGGGTGAGCCCGCCGTCCCGATTGTGCCGCTCTCGAACAGCAGCAGCAGGGGCAGCACCGCCTTGGCTCTGGCTAGCAGGCAGCATCAATCCTTGTAGCGGCGCCGCCATGCAACACCCTCCCCATGTCCTCCTCAACCTCTCCTCCTCCGACGAGGTACTTTAAGGTGATCTTTTTTTTTACGACGAGGCGAGGCCCCTTGAACATATGCATGTGTGGCATCAAATCTTATCTCGGCGGACCGCGACTGTTGTGGCTCGGTCGTAGCGGCAGCATCACCTGCGGGTGCAAAACTCAGTACGTACCCCCGCGTGCGACTACCGACACCAGCTGCCTGTCATGGCCGCCCCGGTGGGGAAAACAGAAAGTATGACATATGATCTCATGTTGATATTACCTCATTAAAAACCTTTATGAGAACCTGTATAGTAAACTCATGAAGGGAAAAAGAGTATAATATGATGCATTGAACATGAACAATTTAGGAAGATACTCCTCCTGATTCTCGCAAATTCCAAAGCCGTCACTTACCAATTCCGTGAACATGTTTCTGGAACGTAAAAGTTGGTAGAGACTTGGCGAACAAATCAGTTGCATGATTTGACTTGCAAGATATGCAATATAAAGATATTGCTTATTAGTAACATGTTTGCATCTGGGCAACACAAGCAACATTATCTTTGAGATAATGGTTGGTGGATGTAGCCATGAGGTCTGTTTTGAAGACTCTTCATGAGAGGGCTACCACACCTAAGAGGAACACTAAGCTTGTCTACGATCTGACATAGTGGGGATTTGATCGATGTATCCAATGATATCGATGTTCACATTTATGTGAAATTAAAAAACCAGGACAAGATGTTTGATGCCTTGGAGATATCTAAAGATATTATTGAGTACCAACTAATTGTGTTTGGTGGATCCAATGACATTATGGAACGTTGAGTCCCAATATCTCATTTCCATCATCTCTTGGTCTAAATAGATCTTTCTCTACGTCTAGAGAATGAACTACCATGAGAGTTATGGATGGATAAGATTTGTCCACAATGAATTTCTCCAATATATTATGGATATAGACAATATAGCATACCATAATGTATGAATGAAGGTGCTCAAGTTGTAGTAACGAGCGGTATTTCGGTTCACCCAAATCCTTCATTTTAAACTCCGTCATTTAGATGATTACATGTGTCGTCATTACAGACACACAAACATGGATAATCATCATTGTAGGAGTAATCCTTGTGAATAAGGAACTCACTACGTCAGTTGGTAGTACCGACGATAATAATAAGTCATATGGTGACTCATTGATTTTACATGATGTATGTTGCATTTTGTACTTCGATTCAGAATTGAGGTTCCGCGAGGAACCATCTATATCTGAATCTAGTGATCTACATGGATATGTAATCACTACATCTATCAACTGCAGAGATAGTTGATTTTGGAACTGCCAATGATATAAGTTATCGGAATGAGATTCCACCTCTGGAGAATAGTTGGGTATCTGCGTGAACCCTTGTGCTACAATACTTGCTCTTTGTTTCACCACCTCGCTGTTCTCAATTCTGTTTCCAGAAGAAAACTGGTGTAGGCATTGCTTATGAATACCTTCCCATTATTGAGCAAGATCATTTCTACCTAGATTATACCCTTTGCTTGAGTTCAGTCCGAGTGTTGTTCACACTTTGCCATGGCCATGGTCTTTGGATCTGAATCATTTGAAAGGTTTTTGCAATCTAGTTGAGAAATGTATGTCAACAATTGTAGACTTCCGATTATATGATTCTCCAGAATCTATATATCAATATATAGTTGATGGAAATATCGTTACCCATGGTGACTGCTCGCGATTTCCTAATGCGACTGAGTCGAGTATTCCGATGTCCTGGTCATAGTGTGCACTATGACCTGGGTTGGTGGAGGTTTCCCGTCCACTGGGCGTATACTACCCATTAGGTGTCTGTCAACATGAAGTTGACTTGCATTTACTGATTCACAAGCCTTGATATCCTTGCTTGCGAGAAGCTGAATCCTGATGTACTTGTGCCATACATCTCCCCCTGTTGCTTTGAACGGGGAGTGGAGTGGATTTTGTTGGTACCTCCACTCTTTCAGGCGTACTTTTACAGGATTGTGTGACACCTTTATAGTCAGTAAATGAATCTGGCAAGTTATTTGCAATGTGTTGCAAATCTTCTGAACTCTTGGTTCAGAACTTCGAGTACGTGGATTTGAGGCAGAAATCTGTTGAACATTCCACTAATTTCCTGGCATTCTTTATGGTACTTGATGTTGGAAATATGCCCTAGAGGCAATAATAAAAGGATTATTATTATATTTCCTTGTTCGTGATAATTGTCTTTTATTCATGCTATAATTGTATTATCCGAAAATCGTAATACACGTGTGAATAGATAGACCACAACATGTCCCTAGTGAGCCTCTAGTTGACTAGCTTGGTGATCAATAGATAGTCATGGTTTCCTGACTATGGACATTGGATGTCATTGATAACGGGATCACATCATTAGGAGAATGATGTGATGGACAAGACCCAATCCTAAGCATAGCACAAGATCATGTAGTTCGTTTTGCTAGAGCTTTTCCAATGTCAAGTATCTCTTCCTTAGACCATGAGATCGTGTAACTCCCGGATACCGTAGGAGTGCTTTGGGTGTACCAAACGTCACAACGTAACTGGGTGACTATAAAGGTGCACTAGAGGTATCTCCAAAAGTATCTGTTGGGTTGACACGGATCGAGACTGGGATTTGTCACTCCGTATTTCGGAGAGGTATCACTGGGCCCACTCGGTAGTGCATCATCATAATGAGCTCAAAGTGACCAAGTGTCTGGTCACGGGATCATGCATTACGGTACGAGTAAAGTGACTTGCCGGTAACGAGATTGAACGAGGTATTGGGATACCGACGATCAAATCTCGGGCAAGTAACATACCGTCTGACAAAGGGAATTGTATACGGGGTTGCTTGAATCCTCGACATCGTGGTTCATCCGATGAGATCATCGAGGAGCATGTGGGAGCCAACATGGGTATCCAGATCCCGATGTTGGTTATTTACCGGAGAGCCGTCTCGGTCATGTCTACGTGTCTCCCAAACCCGTAGGGTCTACACACTTAAGGTTCGGTGACGCTAGGGTTGTATTGATGGGGAACGTAGTAATTTCAAAAATTTTCCTACGATCACGCAAGACCATGGTGATGGCATAGCCACGAGAGGGGAGAGTGTCTGTCCATGTACCCTCGTGAGACCGAAAGCGAAGCGTTATATCAACGGTTGATGTAGTCGTGCGTCTTCACGATCCGACCGATCCAAGCACCGTTACTCCGGCACCTCCGAGTTCTTAGCACACGTTCAGCTCGATGGCGATCCCGGGCTCCGATCCAGCAAAGCGTCGGGAGGAGTTCCGTCGGCTGACGGCGTGGTGGCGATCTTGATGTTCTACCGTCGCGAGGCTTCGCCTAAGCACCGCTACAATATGACCGAGGTGGAATATGGTGGAGGGGGCACCGCACACAGCTAAGGAGCGATCACGAAGATCAACTTGTGTCCTCTAGGGTGCCCCCTGCCCCGTATATAAAGGAGCCAAGGGGAGGTGGCGGCCAAGGAGGAGGCGCGCAAGGAGTCCTACTCCCGGGAGTAGGATTCCCCTCAATCCTAGTTGGATTAGGATTCCCGGAGGGGAAAGAGAGAGAGGGGGCGGCCCACCTTTCCTAGTACTAATAGGACTAGGGAAGGGGCGCGCCACCTAGGGCTGGCCCTTTCTCCTTTCCTCCAAGGCCCACTATGGCCCATGTAGTTCCCGGGGTTCGGTAACCTCCGGTACTCGATAAATTCGATTTCACTCGGAACACTTCCGATGTCCAAATGTAGGCTTCAATATATCAATCTTTATGTCTCGACCATTTGAGACTCCTCGTCATGTCCGTGATCACATCCGGGACTCGAACAACCTTGGTGCATCAATACTTATAAACTCATAATGAACTGTCATCGAAGCGTTAAGCGTGCGGACCCTACGGGTTCGAGAACTATGTAGACATGACCTAGAACCATTCTCGGTCAATAACCAATAGCGGAACCTGGATGCCCATATTGGTTCCTACATATTCTCGAAGATCTTTATCGGTCAAACCGCATAACTACATCGTTGTTCCCTTTGTCATCGGTATGTTACTTACCCGAGATTCGATCGTCGGTATCCTATACCTAGTTCAATCTCGTTACGGTAAGTCTCTTTACTCGTTCCGTAATACATCATCTTACAACTAACTCATTAGTTGTAATGCTTGCAAGGCTTAAGTGATGTGTATCACCGAGAAGGCCTAGAGATACCTCTCCGACAATCGGAGTGACAAAACCTAATCTCGAAATCGCCAACCCAACAAGTACCTTTGGAGACACCTGTAGTACTCCTTTATAATCACCCGATTCGTTGTGGCGTTTGGTAGTACCAAAGTGTTCCTCCGTAAACGGGAGTTGCATAATCTCATAGTTACAGGAGCATGTATGGGTCATGAAGAAAGCATTAACAACATACTAAACGATCAAGTGTTAAGCTAATGGAATGGGTCATGTCAATCATATCATTCTCCTAATGATGTGATCCCATTAATCAAATGACAACACATGTCTATGGTTAGGAAACATAACCATCTTTGATTAATGAGCTAGTCGATAGAGGCATACTAGTGACTATCTGTTTGTCTATGTATTCACACATGTATTATGTTTCCGGTTAATACAATTCTAGCATGAATAATAAACATTTATCATGGTATAAGGAAATAAATAATAACTTTATTATTGCCTCTAGGGCATATTTCCTTCAGTCTCCCACTTGCACTAGAGTCAATAATCTAGATTACAAAGTAATGATCCTAACACCCATGGAGTCTTGGTGCTGATCATGTTTTGCTCGTGGAAGAGGCTTAGTCAGCGGTCTGCAACATTCAGATCCGTATGTATTTTGCAAATCTCTATGTCTCCCACTTGGACTTGGTCCCAATGGAATTGAAGCGTCTCTTGATATGCTTGGTCCTCTTGTGAAATCTGGATTCCTTTGCCAAGGCAATTGCACCAAGATTGTCACGGAAGATCTTCATCGGTCCCGATGCACTAGGTATGACACCTAGATCGGAAATGAACTCTTTCATCCAGACTCCTTCATTTGCTGCTTCACGAAGCAGCTATGTACTCCGCTTCACATGTAGATCCCGCCACGGCGCTTTGTTTAGAGCTGCACCAACCGACAGCTCCACCGTTTAATAAAAACACGTATCCGGTTTGCGATTTAGAATCGTCCGGATCGGTGTCAAAGCTTACATCGGCGTAACCATTTACGACTAGCTCTTTGTCACCTCCATATCGAGAAACATATCCTTAGTCCTTTTCGTATTTCAGGATGTTCTTGACCGTTGTCGATGATCCACTCTGGATTACTTTGGTACCTTCCTGCCAAGCTTACAGCTAAGCATCGTCGGTCTGGTACACAGCATTGCATACATGATAGAGCCTATGGCTGAAGCATAGGAACATCTTTCATTTTCTCTCTATCTTCTCGATGTGGTGGGGCATTGAGTCGACTCAATCTCACACCTTATAATCTGGGTAAAAACCTTTCTTTGCCTGATCCATTTTGAACCTTTTCAAAACTTTATCAAGGTATGTGCTTTGTGAAAGTCAATTAAGCGTCTTGATCTATCTCGATAGATCTTGATGCCCAATATGTAAGCAGCTTCACGAGGTCTTTCATTGAAAACTTTTATTCAAGTATCCTTTTATGCTATCCAGAAATTCTATATCATTTCCAATCAATAATATGTCGTCCACATATAATATTAGAAATGCTCTGAGCTCCCACTCACTTTCTTGTAAATACAGGCTTCTCCAAAAGTCTGTATAAACCCATATGCTTTGATCACACTATCAAAGCGTTTATTCAACTCGAGAGGCTTGCACTGACCATAAATTGATCGCTGGAGCTTGAACACTTTGTTAGTACCCTTTGGATCGACAAAACCTTCTGGTTGCATCATATACAACTCTTCTTCTAGAAATCCATTCAGAATGCAGTTTTACATCCATTTGCCAAATTTCATAATCATAAAATCGGCAATTGCTAACATGATTCGGACAGACTTAAGCATCGCTACGGGTGAGAAAGTCTCATCGTAGTCAACCCCTTGAACTTGTCGAAAACCTTTTGCAACAAGTCGAGCTTTGTAGACAGTTATATTACCATCGGCGTCAGTCTTCTTCTTAAAGATCCATTTATTTTCAATGGCTTGCCGATCATCGGGCAAGTCAACCAAAGTCCATACTTTGTTCTCATACATGGATCCCATCTCAGATTTCATGGCTTCCAGCCATTTTGCGGAATCTGGGCTCACCATCGCTTCTTCATAGTTTGTAGGTTCGCCATGGTCAAGTAACATGACTTCCAGAATAAGATTACCGTACCACTCACTGTGCGTATTTTACTCTGGTTGACCTCTGAAGTTCAGTAGTAACTTGATCTGAAGCTTCATGATCATCATCATTAGTTTCCTCACTAATTGGTGTAGTTGTCACGGGAACCATTTCTTGTGATGAACTACTTTCAATAAGGGAGCAGATCTGATTATCTCATCAAGTTCTACTTTCCTCCCACTCACTTCTTTCGAGAGAAACTCCTTCTCTAGAAAGGATCCGAATTAACAACGAAAATCTTGCCTTCAGATCTGTGATAGAAGGTGTACCCAACATCTCCTTTGGGTATCCTATGAAGACACATTTTTCGATTTGGGTTCGAGCTTATCTGGTTGAAGTTTCTTTACATAAGCATCGCAACCCCAAACTTTCGAAGCGACAACTTTGGTTTCTTGCTAAACCATAGTTCATAAGGCGTCGTCTCAGCGGTTTTGACGGTGTCCTATTTAACGTGAATCGGCCGTCTCTAAAGCATAACCCCAAAGCGATAGCGGTAAATCGAAATAGACATCATAGATCGCACCATATCTAGTAAAATACGATTCTGACGTTCGGACACACCATTACGCTGTGGTGTTCCGGTGGCGTGAGTTGCGAAACTATTCCGCATTGCTTCAAATGTAGACCAAACTCGTAACTCAAATATTCTCCTCCACGATCAGATCGTAGAAACTTTATTTTCTTGTTACGATGATTTTCAACTTCACTCTGAAATTCTTTGAACTTTTCAAATGTTTCAGATTTATGTTTCATCAAGTAGATATACCCATATCTGCTTAAATCATCTGTGAAGGTGAGAAAATAACGATATCCACCACGAGCTTCAACATTCATCGGACCACACACATCTGTATGTATGATTTCCAACAAGTCTGTTGCTCTCTCAATACAACCGGAGAATGGTGTTTTAGTCATCTTGCCCATGAGGCATGGTTCGCAAGCATCAAGTGATTCATAATCAAGTGATTCCAAAAGTCCATCTGTATGGAGTTTCTTCATGCGTTTACACCAATATGACCTAAGCGGCGAGTGCCACAAATAAGTTGCACTATCATTATCAACTCTGCATCTTTTGGCTTCGACATTATGAATATGTGTATCACTCTGTCGAGATTCAATAAGAATAGACCATTCTTCAAGGGTGCATGACCATAAAAGATATTACTCATATAAATAGAACAACCATTATTCTCTGATTTAAATGAATAACCGTCTCGCATCAAACAAGATCCAGATATAATGTTCATGCTCAGCGCGGCACCAAATAACAATTATTTAGGTCTAAAACTAATCCCGAAGGTAGATGTAGAGGTAGCGTGCCGACCGCGATCACATTGACTTTGGAACCATTTCCCACGCGCGCCGTCACCTCGTCCTTTGCGGTGCTCGTCTATTCCGTAGTCCTGTTTGAGTTGCAAATATGAGCAATGAACCAGTATCAAATACCAGTGCTACTCGAGCTCTAGTAAGGTACACATCAATAACATGTATATCACATATACCTTTGTTCACCTTGCCATCCTTCTTATCCGCCAAATACTTGGGGCAGTTCCGCTTCGATGTCCAGTTTGCTTGCGGTAAAACACTCGGTTTCAGGCTTAGGTCCAGACTTGGGTTTCTTCTCTTGATCAGCAACTTTCTTGCTGTTCTTTTGAAGTTTCCTTCTTCTTTCCTTTGCCCTTTTCTTGAAACTAGTGGTCTTGTTGACCATCAACACTTGATGCTCTTTCTTGATTTCTACCTCCGCTGCTTTTAGCATTGCGAAGAGCTCGGGAATTGTCTTAGTCATCCCTTGCATATTATAGTTCATCACGAAGCTCTTGTAGCTTGGTGGCGTGATTGGAGAATTCATCAATGACACTATCATCCGGAAGATTAACTCCCAGCTAAATTAAGTGATTATTATACCCGGACATTTTGAGTATGTGCTCCTTGACGAACTATTCTCCTCCATCTTGCAGCTATAGAACTTATTGGAGACTTCATATCTCTCAATCCGGGCATTTGCTTGAAATATTAACTTCAACTCTGGAACATCTCATATGCTCCATGACGTTCAAAACGTTGTTGAAGACCGGTTCTAAGCCGTAAAGCATGTCACACTGAACTATAGAGTAGTCATCAGCTTTGCTTTGCGGACGTTCACAACTTCGGCTCGGCATCTCTGCAGCAGGCTCGTCACCCAGCGGTGCTTCCAGGGCGTAATTTTTACGTGCAGCAATGAGGATAATCCTCAAATTCGGACCCAGTCCGTGTAATTGCTACCATCATCTTTCAACTTTGCTTTCTCAAGGAACGCATTAAAATTCAACGGAACAACAAAGACGAGCCATCTATCTACAATAAACATAGACAAGCAAAATACTATCGGTACTAAGTTCATGATAATTTAAGTTTTAATTAATCATATTAAAACTCCCACTTAGACAGACATCTCTCTAGTCATCTAAGTGTTTACGTGATCCAAATTAACTAAACCATGTCCGATCATCACGTGAGATGGAGTAGTTTCAATGGTGAACATCACTATGTTGATCATATCTACTATATGATTCACGTTCGACCTTCGGTCTCCGTGTTCGAGGCCATATCTGCATATGCTAGGCTCGTCAAGTTTAACTTGAGTATTCTGCGTGTGCAAAACTGGCTTGCACCCGTTGTAGATGGACGTAGAACTTATCACACCCGATCATCACGTGGTGTTTGGGTACTCTGAACTTTGGCAGCGGTGCATACTCGAGAGAACACTTCTTGATAATTTTAGTGAGAGATCATCTTATAATGCTACCGTCAAACAAAGCAAGATAAGATGCATAAAGGATAAACATCACATGCAATCAATATAAGTGATATGATATGGCCATCATCATCTTGTGCTTGTGATCTCCATCTCGAAGCACCGTCATGATCACCATCGTCACCGGTAGCGACACCTTGATCTCCATCGTAGCATCGTTGTCGTCTCGCCAACTATTGCTTCTCGACTATCGCTACCGCTTAGTGATAAAGTAAAGCAATTACATGGCGTTGCATTTCATACAATAAGCGACAACCATATGGCTCCTGCCGATTGCCGATAACTTCGGTTACAAAACATGATCATCTCATACAATAAAATATAGCATCACGTCTTGACCATATCACATCACAACATGCCTGCAAAAACAAGTTAGGCGTCCTCTACTTTGTTGTTGCAAGTTTTACGTGGCTGCTACGGGCTGAGCAAGAACCGTTCTTACCTCGCATCAAAACCACAGCGATAGTTTGTCAAATAGACTCCGTTTAACCTTCTCAAGGACCGGGCGTAGTCATACTCGGTTCAACTAAAGTGAGAGAGACAGACACCCGCCAGCCACCTTTAAGCACGAGTGCTCGTAGCGGTGAAACCAGTCTCGGCGTAAGCGTCTGCGTAATGTCGGTCCGGGCGCTTCATCTCACAATACCGCTGAACCAAAGTATGACATGCTGGTAGGCGGTATGACTTGTATCGCCCACAACTCACTTGTGTTCTACTCGTGCATATGACATCAACGCATAAAACCAGGCTCGGATGCCACTGATGGGGAGCGTAGTAATTTCAAAAATTTTCCTCACGATCACGCAAGACCATGGTGATGGCATAGCCACGAGAGGGAGAGTGTCCGTCCACGTACCCTCGTGAGACCGAAAGCGGAGCGTTATATCAACGCTGTTGATGTAGTCGTGCGTCTTCACGATCCGACCGATCCAAGCACCGTTACTCCGGCACCTCCGAGTTCTTAGCACACGTTCAGCTCGATGGCGATCCCGGGCTCCGATCCAGCAAAGCGTCGGGGAGGAGTTCCGTCGACGACGGCGTGGTGGCGATCTTGATGTTCTACCGTCGCGAGGCTTCGCCTAAGCACCGCTACAATATGACCGAGGTGGAATATGGTGGAGGGGGGCACCGCACACGGCTAAGGAACGATCACAAAGATCAACTTGTGTCCTCTAGGGTGCCCCCTGCCCCCGTATATAAAGGAGCCAAGGGGAGGTGGCCGGCCAAGGGAGGAGGCGCACCAAGGGAGTCCTACTCCCTCCGGGAGTAGGATTCCCCTCAATCCTAGTTGGATTAGGATTCCTGAGGGAAAGAGAGAGAGGGGGCGGCCCACCTTTCCTAGTCCTAATAGGACGAGGGAAGGGGGGCGTGACCACCTAGGGCTGGCCCTTTCTCCTTTCCTCCAAGGCCCACTATGGCCCATGTAGTTCCCGGGGTTCCGGTAACCTCCGGTACTCGATAAATTCCGATTTCACTCGGAACACTTCCAATGTCCAAATGTAGGCTTCAATATATCAATCTTTATGTCTCGACCATTTCGAGACTCCTCGTCATGTCCGTGATCACATCCGGGACTCGAACAACCTTGATGCATCAATACTTATAAACTCATAATGAGCATCATCGAAACATTAGCGTGCGGACCCTACGGGTTCGAGAACTATGTAGACATGACCTAGAACCATTCTCGGTCAATAACCAATAGCGGAACCTGGATGCTCATATTGGTTCCTACATATTCTCGAAGATCTTTATCGGTCAAACCGCATAACGACATCGTTGTTCCTTTGTCATCGGTATGTTACTTACCCGAGATTCGATCGTCGGTATCCTATACCTAGTTCAATCTCGTTGCAGTAAGTCTCTTTACTCGTTCCGTAATACATCATCTTACAACTAACTCATTAGTTGTAATGCTTGCAAGGCTTAAGTGATGTGTATCACCGAGAAGGCCTAGAGATACCTCTCCGACAATCGGAGTGACAAAACCTAATCTCGAAATCGCCAACCCAACAAGTACCTTTGGAGACACCTGTAGTACTCCTTTATAATCACCCGATTCGTTGTGACGTTTGGTAGTACCAAAGTGTTCCTCCGTAAACGGAGTTGCATAATGTCATAGTTACAGGAGCATGTATGGGTCATGAAGAAAGCATTAACAACATACTAAGCGATCAAGTGTTAAGCTAATGGAATGGGTCATGTCAATCATATCATTCTCCTAATGATGTGATCCCATTAATCAAATGACAACACATGTCTATGGTTAGGAAACATAACCATCTTTGATTAATGAGCTAGTCCAGTAGAGGCATACTAGTGACTATCTGTTTGTCTATGTATTCACACATGTATTATGTTTCCGGTTAATACAATTCTAGCATGAATAATAAACATTTATCATGGTATAAGGAAATAAATAATAACTTTATTATTGCCTCTAGGGCATATTTCCTTCATGTATGAATATGAGTATGCAGCAAACCGAATGTTGTTCGGAGTCCTGGATGAGATCCCGGACGTCACGAGGAGTTCCGGAATGGTCCGGAGGTAAAGAATTATATATAGGAAGTGCTATTTCACCATCGGGAGAATTTGAGGTTACGGTATTGTACCGACCACGGAAGGGTCCCGAGGTCCACCGGTGGGGCCACCTATCCGGAGGGCCCGTGGGCTGAAGTGGGAGGAACCAGCCTGGTGGGCTGGTGCGCCCACTTGGCCCCCTGCGCCTAGGGTTGGAAACCCTAGGGTGGCGCCCACTTGCCTTGGGGGCAAGTCTCCCCTTGGCCGCCCCCCTTGGAGATTGGATCTCGGGGCGGCACCCCACAGGGCCTATATAAGGAGGGGAGGAGGGCAGCCGCACCTGCATCTTGGCGCCTTCCTCTCCCTGCTACACCTCTCCTCTCGCATGGCTCGGCGAAGCCTGCTGCTGCGGCTGATCGCTGCATCCACCACCACGTCGCCGTCTTCTTTGGATCTTCATCAACCTCTCCTTTCCCTTGCTGGATCAAGGCGGAGGAGACGTCCACGCTGACCGTCGTGTGTTGAGCGCGAGGTGCCCTCCGTTCGGCGCTAGGATCTCCGGTGATTGGGATCACGACGAGCGACTCCCTCAACCCCGTTCTCTTGAGCGCTTCCGCCTGCGATCTACAAGTGGTATGTAGATGCATCTCTCACTCGTTGCTAGATGAACTCATAGATGGATCTTGGTGAGCGTGGGAAAATTTTTATTTTATGCAACGTTCCCCAACAAAGTGGCATCATGAGCTAGGTCTATCGTAGTTCTCTTTTGCGAGTAGAACACAATTTGTTGTGGGCGTAGATGTTGCCGCTACTAGTCTTATTTTGCTTCAGCGGTATTGTGGGATGAAGCGGCCGGACCGACCTTACGTGCGCTTCGTGAGACAGGTTCCATTGGTGACATGCACTAGTTGCATAAGGTGGCTAGCGGGTGTCTGTCTCTCCCACTTTAGTTGGGCGGATTCGACGAAAAGGGTCCTTATGAAGGGTAAATAGAAGTTGACAAATCACGTGGTGGTTATTCGTAGGTAAGAAAACGTTCTTGCTAGAACCCAATTGCAGCCACGTAAAGATGCAACAACAATTAGAGGGCGTCTAACTTGTTTTTGCAGCAATTGTCATGTGATGTGATATGGCGAGAAGTTGTGATGAATGATGAATGATATATTGTGATGTATGAGATCATGTTCTTGTAATAGGAATCACGACTTGCATGTCGATGAGTATGACAACGGCAGGAGCCATAGGAGTTGTCTTAATTATTGTATGACCTGCGTGTCATTGATTCAACGCCATGTAAATTACTTTACTTTATTGCTAAGCGTGTTAGCCATAGTAGTAGAAGTAATAGTTGGCGAGCAACTTCATGGAGACACGATGATGGAGATCATGGTGTCATGCGGTGACAAGATGATCATGGAGCCCCAAAGATGAAGATCAAAGGAGCTATATGTTATTGGCCATATCATGTCACTACTTTATATAATTGCATGTGATGTTTATTATGTTTTATGCATCTTGTTTACTTAGAGCGGCGGTAGTAAATAAGATGATCCCTTATAATAATTTCAAGAAAGTGTTCCCCTAACGTGCACCATTGCTAAAGTTAAATCGTTTGAAGCACCACGTGATGATTGGGTGTGATAGATCCTTACATTCACATACAACGGGTGTAAGACAGTTTTACACATGCAAAACACTTAGGGTTAACTTGACGAGCCTAGCATGTACAGACATGGCCTCAGAACACAAGAGACCGAAAGGTCGAACATGAGTCGTATGGAAGATACGATCAACATAGAGATGTTCACCGACGATGACTAGTCCGTCTCACGTGATGATCGGACACGGCCTAGTCGACTCGGATCATGTAAACGCTTAGATGACTAGAGGGATGTCAAATCTGAGTGGGAGTTCATTATATAATTTGATTAGATGAACTTAATTATCATGAACATTAGTCTAAAATCTTTGCAAAATGTCTTGTAGATCAAATGGCCAACGCTCATGTCACCATGAACTTCAACGCTTCCTAGAAAACCAAGCTGAAAGACGATGGCAGCAACTATTGGACTGGGTCCGGAACACGAGATCATCCTCATAGCAGCCAAGAAACAATATGTCCTAGAAGCACCACTAGGTGAAGCACCCATCCGAGAACCAAGACATTATGAATGCTTGGCAGTCTCGTCTTGATGATTACTCCCTCGTTCGATGCGGCATGCTTTACACTTAGAACCGGGGCTCCAAAAGCGTTTTGAGCAACACGGAGCATATGAGATGTTCGAGGAGCTGAAAATGGTTTTCCAAGATCATGCCGGGTCGAGAGATATGAAGTCTCCGACAAATTCTATAGTTGTAAGATGGAGGAAAATAGTTCTATCGGTGAGCACATACTCAAAATGTGCAGGTTGCACAACCGCTTTGTCCCAATTGGACATTAACCTCCCGGACGAGGCGGTCATTGACAGAATCCTTGATCGCTCCCACCGAGCTACAAGAGCTTTGTGATGAACTACAATATGCAGGGGATGGTGAAAACTATTCTGAAGTATTTTCAATGTTGAAGTCAGTGAGGTAGAAATCAAGAAAGAACATCAAGTGTTGATGGTTAATAAAACCACTAAGTTCAAGAAGGGCAAGGGTAAGAAGAACTTCAAGAAGGGCGGCAAAGATGTTGCGGCGCCCGATAAGCCGATTACGGAAGAAGTCAAAGAATGGACCCAAGCACGAGGCAGTGTTTTTATTGCAAAGGAAGGGCCCTTTGAAGCGGAACTGCCCCAAATACTTAGCGGACAAGAAGGCCGGCAACACTAAAGGTATATTTGATATACATGTAATTGATGTGTACCTTACCGATTACTCGTAGTAACTCCTGGGTATTTGATACGGTGCCGTTGCTCACATTTGTAACTCACAGCAGGAGCTGCGGAATAAGCGGAGACTGGCGAAGGGCGAGGTGACGATCTTGCGTCGGGAATGGTTCCAAGGTCGATGTGATCGCCGTCGGCACGCTACCTCTACATCTACCTACGGGATTAGTTTTAAACCTCAATAATTGTTATTTAGTGCCAAGTTTGAGCATGAACATTGTATCAGGATCTCGTTTAATGCGAGATGGCTACTCATTTAAATCCGAGAATAATGGTTGTTCTATTTATGTGAGAGATATGTTTTATGGTCATGCTCCGATGGTCAATGGTTTATTCTTTATGAATCTCGAACGTAATGCCACACATATTCATAGTGTGAATACCAAAATATGTAAAGTTGATAACTATAGTCCCACATACTTGTGGCACTGCCGCCTTGGTCACATTGGTGTCAAGCGCATGAAGAAGCTCCATTCTGATGGACTTTTAGAGTCTCTCGATTATGAATCATTTGACACATGCGAACCATGCCTCATGGACAAAATGACGAAGACTCCGTTCTCCGGAACAATGGAGCGAGCAACCAACTTATTGGAAATCATACATACCGATGTATGCGGTCCAATGGCGTTGAGGCTCATGGAGGATATCGTTATGTTCTCACTCTCACCGATGACTTGAGTAGATATGGGTATGTCTACTTGATGAAACACAAGTCTGAGACCTTTGAAAAGTTCAAGGAATTTCAGAATGAGGTAGAGAATTAGCGTGACCGAAAAATAAAGTTCTTATGATCAGATCGTGGAGGAGAATATTTAAGTCACGAATTTGGTGCACACTTAAGGAAATGTGGAATCGTTTCACAACTCACGCCGCTGGAACACCTCAGCGTAACGGTGTGTCCGAGCGTCGTGTCGCACTCTATTGGATATGGTGCGATCTATGATGTCTCTTACCGATTTACCGCTATCATTTTGGGGATACGCTCTAGAGACAGCTACATTCACTTTAAATAGGGCACCGTCTAAATCCGTTGAGGCGACACCGTATGAATTATGGTTTGGGAAGAAACCTAAGCTATCGTTTCTAAAAGTTTGGGGATCGATGCTTATGTCAAGAAACTTCAACCTGAAAAGCTCGAACCCAAGTCGGAAAAATGCGTCTTCATAGGATACCCTAAGGAAACCATTGGGTATACCTTCTACCTTAGATCCGAGGGCAAGATCTTTGTTGCCAAGAACGGATCCTTTCTTGAAAAAGAGTTTCTCTCGAAAGGAGTAAGTGGGAGGAAAGTAGAACTCGATGAAGTACTACCTCTTGAACCGGAAAGAAGTGCAGCTCAGGAAAATGTTCCCGTGATGCCTACACTGACTAGAGAGGAAATTAATGATGATGATCAAGGTACTTCGGATCAAGTTACTACTGAACTTCATAGGTCCACGAGGACACGTTCCACACCAGAGTGGTATGGCAACCCTGTCCTGGAAATCATGTTGTTAGACAATGGTGAACCTTCAAACTATGAAGAAGCAATGGCGGGCCCAGATTCCAACAAATGGCTTGAAGCCATGCAATCCGAGATAGGATCCATGTATGAAAACAAAGTATGGACTTTGACAGACTTGCCCGATGATCGGCGAGCGATAGAAAACAAATGGATCTTTAAGAAGTAGACGGACGCGGATGGTAATGTTACCATCTATAAAGCTCGACTTATCGCTAAAGGTTATCGGCAAGTTCAAGGGATTGACTACGATGAGACTTTCTCTCCTGTAGCGAAGCTGAAGTCCGTCCGAATCATGTTAGCAATTGTCGCATACTATGATTATGAGATATGGCAAATGGACGTCAAAACGGCATTCCTTAACGGCTATCTTAAGGAAGAACTGTATATGATGCAGCGGAAGGTTTTGTCGACCCTAAGAATGCTAACAAGGTATGCAAGCTCCAGCGATCCATTTATGGGCTGGTGCAAGCATCTCGGAGTTGGAACATTCGCTTTGATGAGATGATCAAAGCGTTTGGGTTTATCTTGAGACTTATGGAGAAGCCTGCGTTTACAAGAAAGTGAGTGGGAACTCTGTAGCATTTCTCATATTATATGTAGATGACATACTTTTGATGGGAAATGATATAGAACTCTTGGACAACATCAAGGCCTACTTGAATAAAAGTTTTCAATGAAGGACCTTGGAGAAGCTGCTTATATATTAGGCATCAAGATCTATAGAGATAGATCGAGGCGCCTCATAGGTCTTTCACAAAGCACATACCTTGATAAGATATTGAAGAAGTTCAAAATGGATCAGTCCAAGAAAGGGTTCTTGCCTATATTACAAGGTGTGAAATTGAGCTCGGCTCAATGTCCGACCACGGCAGAAGATATAGAAGAGATGAGTGTCATCCCCTATGCATCAGCCATAGGTTCTATTATGTATGCCATGCTGTGTACCAGACCTGATGTAAACCTTGCCGTAAGTTTGGTAGGAAGGTACCAAAGTAATCCCGGCAAGGAACACTGGACAACGGTCAAGAATATCCTGAAGTACCTGAAAAGGACTAAGGACATGTTTCTCGTTTATGGAGGTGACGAAGAGCTCGTCGTAAAGGGTTACGTCGGCGCTAAGCTTCGACACAGATCTGGATGACTCTAAGTCACAAACCGGATACGTGTATATGTTGAATGGTGGAGCGATGGCTGGTGCAGCTGCAAGCGAGCGTCGTGGCGGGATCTACGTGTGAAGCGGAGTACATGGCAGCCTCGGAGGCAGCGCATGAAGCAATTTGGGTGAAGGAGTTCATCACCGACCTAGGAGTCATACCCAATGCGTCGGGGCCAATCAAACTCTTCTGTGACAACACTGGAGCTATTGCACTTGCCAAGGAGCCAAGGTTTCACAAGAAGACCAGGCACATCAAGCGTCGCTTCAACTCCATTCATGAAAATGTTCAAGATGGAGACATAGAAATTTGCAAAGTACATACGAATCTGAATGTCGCAGATCCGTTGACTAAACCTCTTCCGCGGGCAAAACATGATCAACACCAGAACTCTATGGGTGTTCGATTCATCACAATGTAACTAGATTATTGACTCTAGTGCAAGTGGGAGACTGTTGGAAATATGCCCTAGAGGCAATAATAAAAGGATTATTATTATATTTCCTTGTTCGTGATAATTGTCTTTTATTCATGCTATAATTGTATTATCCGGAAATCGTAATACGTGTGAATAGATAGACCACAACATGTCCCTAGTGAGCCTCTAGTTGACTAGCTCGGTGATCAATAGATAGTCATGGTTTCGACTATGGACATTGGATGTCATTGATAACGGGATCACATCATTAGGAGAATGATGTGATGGACAAGACCCAATCCTAAGCATAGCACAAGATCGTGTAGTTCGTTTTGCTAGAGCTTTTCCAATGTCAAGTATCTCTTCCTTAGACCATGAGATCGTGTAACTCCCGGATACCGTAGGAGTGCTTTGGGTGTACCAAATGTCACAACGTAACTGGGTGACTATAAAGGTGCACTACAGGTATCTCCGAAAGTATCTGTTGGGTTGACACGGATCGAGACTGGGATTTGTCACTCCGTATTTCGGAGAGGTATCACTGGGCCCACTCGGTAGTGCATCATCATAATGAGCTCAAAGTGACCAAGTGTCTGGTCACGGGATCATGCATTACTGATGCGAGTAAAGTGACTTGCGGTAACGAGATTGAGCGAGGTATTGGGATACCGACGATCGAATCTCGGGCAACTAACATACCGTCTGACAAAGGGAATTGTATACGGGGTTGCTTGAATCCTCGACATCGTGGTTCATCCGATGAGATCATCGAGGACATGGGTATCCAGATCCCGCTGTTGGTTATTGACCGGAGAGCCGTCTCGGTCATGTCTCGTGTCTCCGAACCCGTAGGGTCTACACACTTAAGGTTCGGTGGCGCTAGGGTTGTATGAATATGAGTATGCAGCAAACCGAATGTTGTTGAGTCCGGATGAGATCCCGGACGTCACGAGGAGTTCGGAATAGTCCGGAGGTAAAGAATTATATATAGGAAGTGCTATTTCGACCATCGGAGAATTTGGGGTTACGGTATTGTCTGGGACCACGGAAGGGTCCCGGGTCCACCGGTGGGGCCACCTATCCGGAGGGCCCGTGGGCTGAAGTGGGAGGAACCAGCCTGGTGGGCTGGTGCGCCCACTTGGGCCCCCCTGCGCCTAGGGTTGGAAACCCTAGGGTGGGGGGCCCACTTGCCTTGGGGGGCAAGTCTCCCCCCTTGGCCGCCGCCCCCCTTGGAGATTGGATCTCAGGGCGGCGCCCCTCCGGGGCCTATATAAAGGAGGGAGGGGCGGCAGCCGCACCTGCATCTTGGCGCCTCCTCTCCCTGCTACACCTCTCCTCTCGCAGAAGCTCGCCAAGCCTGCCTGGTGATCGCTGCATCCACCACCACGCCGTCGTGTTGCTGGATCTTCATCAACCTCTCCTTTCCCCTTGCTGGATCAAGACGGAGGAGACGTCACGCTGAGCGTCGTGTGTTGAGCAGCGGAGGTGCCGTCCGTTCGGCGCTAGGATCTCCGGTGATTTGGATCACGACGAGAACGACTCCCTCAACCCCGTTCTCTTGAACGCTTCCGCACGCGATCTACAAGTGGTATGTAGATGCATCTCTCACTCGTTGCTAGATGAACTCATAGATGGATCTTGGTGAACGTAGGAAATTTTTTATTTTATGCAACGTTCCCCAACACTTGAAACCTCCCCCTAATGCCTGGAAATGTTCCTCATTGAATCAACATACTGGCCTTGAATAACTCCCATGTGAGGGGCTTGAGGTATTGACGGTAATACAATTATTCCTCACATAGATCCCAATTATATGTTGAGAGGCCAATGATGTATGTTGGGGTGGTGATATCGGTATGCAACCGAAATACCGCAGATGGAAAATACTTGGTAGATTTCCACATATCAAAGATGGAGGGGAATAATAATATGCAGTTTGGTCATGAGCGTGTAAAACTGCATGGCTTCAACGTAAAGTTGGTAAATTGCAATTCCAAAGTAAAGATAATGCAACGAGCTTAATTCTTTGGATATAGGATTCTACCAAACCATTTCGAGTCTATACATTAGGACAAATTGCTAAACTTCAATCCGAGGGCCATAGAGAAAGGCACTCAAGGAGAATTGTGTAATGCTATCCATACGATTTTCTTGAAATCGATATCAGGATAATGAGCCAATGGCTTCGTGTGAATAAAGCACACTTGAGACCATCTTGTAGATGTGTCTTTGGAAAACCATGGACACCTGAATAGTCTAGTCAATGGTTGGGAAGAGCCACTTACCTCGACTTGATGCATTCAAGGAGTCTGAGTGGTTCAACATACACTTTAAGGTGTACGAGCCTTAAAATTTGCCTCCCTGTGTCACATGTAGTGAACATAAAATCCAAATATTGTTAGAATTTAGCATCATAATAATCATAAACCACTGGAATTGCTGATAGTTTCGGTTTCAACCCAATGTCAATGATGACCAAAGCAGGAATGCCAAGTTTCTCAAGGGCAAAGGTTTGAATCTTACTTCAACCTTCAATCCGACATCACCAGCTGTGACGGGATATATAAGACACCGTTTTTTCTGTTAGCGGTGTGATCCTGACCAGAGGTGAATGCAGGATTGCACACATTATCTCACGAGACACAACATCGATCATGATGTCCATGGCCCAGATAGGGCAGTGGTGGCCATTGAGGGCGAATGCCTCAAACTATATAGCCATATGTTACCTCTATGGTTAGGCCAGAGATAATTAATTTACAACTAGTAAATTAAAGACCATCATGGTTGATGTTCTAATGAACTTAGCAAAATCAATGGGTATTTCAAGAATTTATCTTGAAACCATTAGTGTGAATTTCAAATTGCTAAATATGACACCTTGAAGATAATCTTCAAAATGGAGTAGATCTCGCAGCACTAGAGAGTATAATCTCATGAAATCAGTAGATACTCACTCGTAATGCCTTATGCCATGACTTAGTGAAATGTGTGGGAGAGCACTTTGTAAAGCAATTATAATGTCAAAATGACAAAATATAGGCTTTAACGGTAGTCATTGATAATCTGCAAAGGCAGTAGATCTATATGACTACCTTGTGATCCCAATACATCAATTTGAAGAAATCATTTTAAATTTTGCATTCTTATTTGCAAGAAATTAAAAATCTCAATTGCAAATAGACGTATTAATCTCGACATGTAGCTAACATGAAGATACATATATTCCGGAAGACATCATACTCAACAGAAATACACTACTATTGTAATGAATAGTAATGATGTTGCAAACTTGATGTTTAAGTGAAAAACTTGAATTGTATAGACCTCAAATTAAATGAGATGATCTTGTATCAAGTTGCAAGATAATTCAGCAAAGTGAATTAATATTTTGCGAGAGAAAATTTATCTCAATCGCAATGAGGTTGTTTTGCGATAAAAAAAAATTCTCAATCGCAAACCAGTACCGTAGAGGTACTGAAATTATCTTTGCAAGAGATGAAAAATCTTAATTGCAAATGAACATAATTAATCTCAACACGTGATAAACACGGAAATATATTACATCAACTTAAGATCTGGAATACCTCGGTACTCAACAGAAAACAGTACAAATAAGTGCTCCTAGACTATATGTTCCACGTGTAATAGTCGCCTTGAAATCAATTATTCTTAAATGTCTGCATGGTGTCTTTTTTTAACAACAAACAGATATTTTAACACACACCTTACATCATGTTCGGTAAGAGTGTGTCAACGACCGTTAAGGTTAATATCGACACCCCATTGTGCACAAATAAGTAACTTAATAATGCATTACATCATTAAGGATGGCGACGAGCGAGAAAATAAGTGAGGCTAATTAAGGGTAACTAATTCTGTTATGATCTTTTATGCGTTGCTACCAACCCCGTGCATGAATATGTGCTCCTAGACTATATGTTCGAAGTAGTTCACATGTCATTACTAAAACATTCATAAAATTTGTGAGTTTTCGAAAATACTACTTCCTCCGTCCCATAATGTAAGACGTTTTTTGACACTACGCTAGTGTTAGAAAACGTCTTATATTATGGGACAGAGGGAGTAGTAGTTTGCTATGAATAAGACACCTCAGAATATGTAGAATTTCTTTTTCATGTACTATCTACTTTTCGTGTTTGACTTTGAGTAGTGAGCTTGACGGGGTAGACATGTCACATGGACGTGACGTCATGTACGCAATTCATCACAAATATGATGTGTTCGAACATGAGATGCTTTGAGTACGAATCCTGATGTGGATGGATGTCATGTGAGACTACAAACATTATCAAACACGATATCTTAGCTTTGGAGGCTGCACAACAAAAGGCACAAAGATACTTCTAGCTACCACGATCCGTTCATGGTATGAAATGAAGTGCGGAAGATCTCTAATACTCCCTTTGTTCTTAAATATTTATCTTTCTAGAGATTTTCAGCAAGTGACTACATACGAAGCAAAATAAGTAAATCTACATTCTAAAATATGTCTATATACATCCGTATGTGATAGTCTATTTGAAATCTCTAAAAAAACAAATATTTAGTAACAGAGAGTATATTATAGTAAAAAATGACAATTAGTCAACTAAAATTCTTCCAGTTTTAGCACATCAAAACAACTTGCCTTAAGTGGATGCTCATTTTTTGCAGGGAAAGTGGATGCTCATTTAGCCAAAACCCTTGATCAGTCATGGATAGCTCAGACTATACACTCCTCTTATACCCTGCAAAAAATGAGCTCAAACAAACAAAAGAACAAGACATGCGAAAGTCCTCTTCTGCTTCCGAGCTGAAATGAAACATTTATTTGGCAAAGTGTACATTGGTGGAGCTTTGTTCACACTTTTGCTTACAGCACTATTCCCTCCGTCACGGTTTAGAAGGCACAGTTAAATTTACGTGCGTTTCCATAATAGATAAGGTTTAGGACGCATTGCATTTATTTTTAATAGCTAATTAGTACTCTGATATACTATTTCTATATGCATGCGTAGTGTGAATGTTATTTTTTAGCCCATCTCACAATCAATAGATAACCACCTAGGTCCCAGAGAATTTCCAAGCGCGCCTTCTAAACCGTGACGGAGGGAGTACTACTAATTGGTAACGGGTACATGTGGAGATTAAAGCTAGACAGAGCGAGAGCGGCGTTTTGACTCCTAGGTGCATATGCACCCATTGTCGAAATACACATTTTGAAAAGTTGAAAAATTCGGAACAAAAATCCCACGTGTATATCCGGACATTTTATGTGCGTTCACAAGGTTTCGGTGAAAAACGACGTTTTTTGTGGCTTGTGTAAAAAAGATAAAGAAATGCCTCGTAACTAGTTAGAATGAAGCATCAGAAATTGTCTTTTTTACACAAGCCACAAAAAACGTCATTTTTCATTGAAACCTTGTGCACGCACATAAAATATCCGGATATACACGCGGGATTTTTGTTCCGAATTTTTCAACTTTTCAAAATGTGTATTTCGACAATGGGTGCATATGCACCTATGAGCCAAAGGCAATTACCGAGACAGAGCATATTATTACTGTATGAGTATGACCTACTACATGAAATTTGTTATTGCATGAGTAAAAACGGGATATTAAAGTTTAAGTGCTGCGTTACTATCCACACGTTAATTAATCCACTAGTAGTAACAACTAATTGTATCTACTCAAAGTAGGTTGAAGATGTCTTGGCCAGGGGAGAGCAGCCTCTTGGGGTCGTACTTGTCCTTCATCTCCACGAAGCGCTGCCACTTGCCGCCGAAGTGCCGGACCCAGTCGCCGTGGGCCGTGTAGTGTCCCAGGTACTCCTTGTACCCTATCCCGGCGAGGTCGCAGAACCGCAGTATCTTCTGGTTCTGCGCCTCCAGCCGCTTCAGGTCGTTGGCCACCGACGAGAAGAGCAGCGACACCGCGTAGAACACCTCCTCCGCCGGCGTCACCGCCGACATGCCGTCGTCCCACCTGAAACGAGGACCGGAGCCAGTGTCAGTTAAGTCCGTGATATATACTACTACCATGCATGCACGATGGACGCGTGCGTACGTACTTGAATTTGTTGAGTGGGTAGACGACGAGAGGCCCGGCGATGTCGGTGCCCTGGAGGATGCCCTTGAAGACACCGCGGTCGAAGTCGGCGATGCGGGAGCGGGGCACGAGCACGATGAGCCAGGGGTGCGGGACGTGCCACAGTCCGATCTTGTCCAGCGCCACCTCCTCGCCGTGCACCCGGTCCAGGAACTCGACGTACGACGCGTCCCGCACGAACGCGAGCCCCTCCTCGTGCCTCAGAGTCGCCAGCACCGAGCTGAGCTCCTGGTCCACGGACGCGGCCGTGGCGCTGTCGTAGTTGAGCGTCGCCTCGATGACGTACACGGTGGTGGCGTTCCTCGCCGCGGCGACGGCCACGATCCTGGCGACGTCGGCGTCGGTGAAGAACCCGCCCGAGTTCTTCAGCCCGGCGGCCAGGCTGTGGTTCACGTAGACCGCGCCCTCGAGGTAGCTCATCGGCCCGAACGCGCCGTCGGGCCCGGGCACGACGAGCCGCTCCTGGTCGGCGGAGAAGGTGGCGAAGTCGGTGTAGACGAGCCGCGCCCACCGCGCCCGCGTCGGCGCCGGCTCGAGCGCGATCCGGGCGCGCACGATGACGCCGAACTGGCCCAGCCCGCCCAGCACCGCGTCGAACAGGTCCGCGTTGAGGGACTTGGAGCACGTCACCATCTCGCCGTAGCCTGCACGCGCGTTAATTGCACCGTGTCAACGCAAAGGTGCATGCGGGCCGGGTAGAGTAATGGAGTAATTTAACACACAGGGGAAAATGTTAAAGTCAACGTGTTGTTGGCCGCCGGCAAATCTATTGAAATTTGAAAGACGTCGACGGCGGCCGGCTGTCCGCCGGCCCAGCAGCCGCCAGCTGGTCAGCTGTAGTAACTACCACTATCAATTTACACTACCACTATTAATTAGTACTCACTGCCATTTTTTTACCGGCACCTTTGAGACTACCGTGTGTGTAGAAGATGAACGTGATTCCACGCCGCAGCCGGATTAGTGGATTAAGGGTTGCGAGTTGCACCAAAACAAGTTAGCCATTTTTGCAACATTGCAGTGTGGGGTACGTAACTACTTTGCGAGAGGGAGTTGCTTGTGAGCGTGGTGCATGCTGGTGCCTGCCCATATCGTGCGCGCGTACGTACCGGTGATGACGTCCAGCTCCAGGACGTTGGAAATCTGGGGGCCGTGCCGGTAGGTCTGGCCGCTGATGCCGGCGTTCGAGAGCGTTCCGCCGACGGTGAGGTGGAGGTAGTCCGTCCACGACCGCGGCGCCACGCCGCGCTCCAGCGTCGCCCGCAGCACGTCGATCCACATCTGCTCGCCGCCGGCGTCGACGTACCGGCCGTCCGCCGACACGTTGATGCGCGCCGCGGAGGACGGGCCGCCCAGGGAGGGCATGTCGACGACCACGCCGCCCGGGGCCAAGGCCTGCCCCATCACGGAGTGGCTGCGGCCGCGGAACGAGATGGTGTACGGCCATGCCGTGGTGGTGTGCGCGGCGCGGAGGAGTGCGGCCACGTCCGCCGGGGACGACGGGAACAGCACGGCCGCCGGGAACGCCGCCGTGATGTTGCCGAAGTCCGTGGAGGCCGCCAGGGTGGCGTTGGGGTCGCTGCGGAGCTTGCCGGCGGCGGCGAGCGCCGCGAGGTCGCCATGCCACGTCTGGCCGTGCGCGCCGTGCGGCGCATGAGACGCCGCGGTGATCAGCGCCACCAGAAGCACGTAAACGATCGCCATTAGCGCTTCGCGTTTAGCTAGCTAGGCGCGTTAATGTGATGATGATGATCTGCCGGTAATTATCCTGTGGTGTTTTGCTCCTCGTAGTAGCACCCCGTATATATAGGGGGAGAGACGGATCGACCGGTGCAACATAAACGTATGCGTTAATTCTCTGAGATGCTGCTACGGTGGAAGCTCAGGCCTCCTTCCTTCATAGAATAGGAATATCATAGAATCATACAGGAAATAAAATGTCATGTTTCTCTGGTTCACAGCATAGAATTTTTTTTGTTCGGTAAGGTATAAAGCTGCATTTTTTTCTTCTGAAATAGAAATAAAAAATCCAATGCTTCCCCGCGAAAAAAATCCAATACGCCAAATCAGAGGACTTCAAAGGAAAATTTTATATAGGAATCATAGAATTCCTACATAATTCTGTATTGCCTTCTTTATTGTTTGACCAGAGAGGGGAAAATACGTGTTTGTTTGTGACCTACGTGTGCTCGTGTAGTTGTGTGCAAAGCACTGATCTTTTTTTTTTTTTGGTGTGTGTGTGTAACCGGTGCTGCAGGCCTACAGTCTAAACATTTGGCCACCATGGACAGCAAGCTCTTGCCACATGGTGAGTTGGATATTTAGGTTCGACGTCGCTTCTTCCTCGTCTTGACCTATTTATAAACAGCGTTTGATGGAAATGGCAACAAATTGGACCAAAAAAAAGGTCAAGTTTTCATTACCTCACCTACTATCTTTGAAAGTTTCTTAGCACTTGGCTAAAATATCCTAGAATTTAATCTAGCAAATTGCCATAGATTTCATGTCATTTTAATCAGATTTTCAATATTTAAAGCATTGCTTGAGAAAATGTCAATAATAAACTTTAGTTGATTGTGACATACTCTCTCCATTATAAGGTGTATTAATTTTTCCAAAAGTCAAATCTTTCTAGGTCCGACCCATTTTTTTTATCGAAAGGGGTTTCCCCCCGCTCCATTTTATTATAACGGAGCAAAGCGCAAGTCAACATGGACTGTTACAAGCAATTGGGCCTACCCGAAGGATGGCAGACCAGAGTAAACTGAAAGCATAAGAAGTCTACAACCTGAGAGAGCTCAAATTCGCGCATCATAGCTACCACAAAGAAAAGACTGACGAATTGAAGAGTGCCATCTAAACAAACAGATAGACTACAACCCTCGACCAAGCCAAGATAGAAGCATTAACCACAACAGGGGGATTATGCAAACACCATCTTTTCTTCACTCTGAATGAGCCTTCAGTGCCTCGTCTCGGGTCCTCTTCACGCAAGCTCTCAGCCCAACGCCCAGGCAATCCTGAGCAGCTCGCCTCTTCGCCGATCTAGGAGTTGAATACATCTTCTCAGCAACACCGATTGGTCGCTCACACAGAGAATCTTCCATTGATGCAATGACGAGCTGATTTCTGTCAAGATCGCACGGGTGCTTGTCCACTGCGCGCCTTGAAAGCACATGTCATTACGCATAGTCCAAATGCCCCAAATGGTAGCAACACAGGCAATATTGGTAACAGACTTTTTGTTATTTAGGTTCCAGAAGGAAGATAGTTCATTCATATTATTAGGACTACTAAACCCAAAAGAGTCAGACACATCATTCCAGATTTGTTTAGCAACCACACACTCAAAGAATAGGTGATAAACAGTTTCATCCTCATCACAAAACAAACATTTTAAATTTTCCACTTCCCTTCTTTTATTCAGATTATCTCTGGTAAGAATCTTGTTATGGAAAGCTAACCATAGAAAAACTAAATATCTATGAGGCATGACGATTTTCCAGAATTTTTTCCAGATAGGGGTAGAAACCCCACCCCAATTAATCATGTTACAGAAAGACTTAACCGAGTAGATTCCTGACGATTCCAACATCCAAATGGGTTGGTCTACCTCACCAGTAATGGGCAAGTTAGATATGATACGGATCAAGTCATGCCATCTCTCCATAAACCCAACCTCCACACATCTGTTGAAGGTAAGTTTCAGAGTAGAACCATCCCACACCTCAGAAACTGCACAATGCTGTTGTTGGCAGATTTCATATACATCCCAAAATTGGGTTTTAAGGGAAGAATCCCCCACCCACACGTCATCCCAAAAGCTGATCTTTTCACCACTCCCCAACTTCCATTTATAGAAAGATCTAATTCCTTCAAAAGCCCAGGTAACCCCCTTCCAGAAGGGAGAGCCCACACTCTGTTTAGCCCACAACACATTGGGTTTGTCAGTTTTGTATTTATGATCAACCAGCCTCACCCAGTTTTTGTCACTGTCCATAAAATATCTTTTTGCCCAGGAAGCTAGCAGGGCCATATTAAATTCTCTCAAGTTGGGTACCCCCAGACCACCAAAGTCTTTTTTCTGAGAGATTAGCCCCCAGTTAGCAAGATGATACTTATGTTCATCTCCTAGGTTCCCCAGAAAAAAGTGAGCCATCTGTGAAGTGATGGCTTTGATTGCCCATTTGGGGAATTTGATGACAGACATTAGATACATAGGGACACTGGCAATACAAGCTTTGAGGAGGACTAACTTTGCTTCATAGCTAAGTAGTCTCCCTTTCCAGCCACATATTCTTTTGATAATTTTGTCTATGATATACTGAATGTCTTCTCTCCTCAATTTGAGGTAGTGTAATGGAACTCCTAGGTATTTTAGAGGGAAATCCCCCAACTTACAGCAAAAAATTTGGGAAAGTAGTTTAGCATCATTTTCATTCATATTGATTGGCACTACCTCACATTTGTCATAGTTGATTTTCAACCCAGAGAGGTTTTCAAAGCATGCAAGTAGCCATTTCAAATTCCTAACATATTCAGGTTTAGGGTTAAGAAAGAGGATTGTATCATCAGCATACTGCAGACATATCAACCCTTGTGGGATGATATGGGGAACAATCCCAGAGATAATATTACTGTTAATAGCTTTGGCCAGCATACGAGAGAACACGTCAGCCACCAAATTGAAAAGCATGGGGAACTTGGATCCCCTTGTTTGAGTCCTTTCCCCCCTACAAAGTAAGGCCCAAGGACATCATTGATTTTAACACAGAAAGAGCTTTGTTGCAAAATGGAGAGGTTCCATTTGATCCACTTAGCTCCAAAACCCCTAAAAGTTAGCATTTCTACTAGGAAATCCCAGTTCACCTGATCATAGGCTTTCTCATAATCTATTTTGAGAACAATCCCAGACTCATTAGATTTATGGACTTCATGAATGGCCTCATGAGAAGTAACTACACTTCCTAGAATAAACCTGCCTCTCACAAAAGCAGACTGACAAGGAGATAGGAGCCTATGACCTACAGGGCCAACCCTGTTTGTCATAGCTTTACTAAAGATCTTAACAGAGCAGTTACTCAAACAAATTGTTCTAAATTTCCTCATATTCTTGGCATCTGGCTCTTTAGGGATCAGAGTAACAATAGAATAATTTAGTCTCTGGATATCCAGGGTCCCATTTTCAAAATCTCTAACTAGAGCCATAAAATCATGCTTGATGACCTCCCAGAAGTGTTGATAAAAGAGAAATGAGAGGCCATCAGGGCCAGGGGCCCCATTAGCATATGAACACATGATGACTTCTTTAATTTCCTCTTCTGAGAAGGGTATTTCTAGGGAAACATTCTCTGCATCTGTCACCATTTCTTCCTTAGACCAAAACTGGTCATCTAAATGGATATTAGGTCTTGGTTCAAAACCAGAAAAGGTTTTTATAGAAGTCAGTGGCCACATCCAACATGTCTTTAGTGGAGTATACAGGCCCATCTGGCCCTTCTAGGATAGACAGCTGATTTTTTCTTCTACGTTGGTTAGCAATAGCATGGAAATAAGCTGTGTTTCTATCCCCCTCCTTAATCTTCCTATCTCTAGATCTCTGCCACATGGCAGTTTCCTCTTTTCTCCAGATTTCTTCAAGTTCCTCTTTGATTTGTTTCATTCTGAGGACATCCCCAGCATTGGTTTTGTTTTGTTCAGCAAAGACATCAAGGATATCGAATTCCTGAAGGAGACTTTTTTTCTTTTTCTTCCTCATAGCTGCTTCTAGGTTTATGCTCCAGCCTTTAACAATTTTCCTGAACAGCTTGGTTTTAAATTGTCAGGTCCCAATAGCAGTTGTACATGGTGAAGGTGTGGCCCAAATTTTTTCTACCAAGGCTCGAAAGTCTGGTTGTTCCAACCACCAATTTTCAAATTTAAAGGGTTTAGATGGGTTACCAGCACCCACCCCTGAGTCAAGGAGAATTGGGGCATGGTCACTCCCCACCCTGGGAAGTGCACACAAGGTGGTGAGGGGGAAGTGACTGTCCCAACTAGTAGCAGAGAAAACTCTGTCAATAGTGGCAAAGATGGGATTGTCCTAATTATTACTCCAGGTATAAACCCTGTTAGACAACTTATATTCCATAAGGCCCCATTTATTAATCCAGTCATTGAACAAGAATGTCCAAGAAGTGTTTATATTGCCTCAGGATTTATCTTTAGCTTCTCTAATCAGATTGAAATCACCACCAAACAAAACAGGATAGCATAAGTTATCCATACTCTCATGAAGTTCAGCAATAAAGTCAAGTTTGTCTACAGCATAAGCTGTGCCATAAACCACAATCAAATGCCAGCAGAAACCATCAGTTTTATTTTTTAAGGTTGTGATAATATAGTAATTCTTACTACTTACACTAAGCACCTCAAAAAGATTAGATTTAGTACCCACAAGGATACCCCCAACAGAGCCTACATCAGGTAACATATGCCAATCATAAGCAATAGATCCAGCCAGGGCATTGAGAAAGGAGTCAGACAAGGTTTCTCTCTTAATTTCTTGAAAGCCTAAAAAATCAGGCTTATACTTGCTAACTAAGTCAGACAGGCACTGTAGTTTCCCTTTTTGGCCCAAACCCCTAATATTCCAAAAAATACCAATTATGGGATTTTGAATGGATGTGTCAGAGTAAAGAGTCCACCTCTCACAGCATTCCCAGGCCCACCCACAGCACCAGCAGTGCCCCCTGGTGTGTTGGTGTTGGGAATGTCTCTTATTGGAGTACAAGCTCCACCATCAGTACTAGATCCAGTGTCTAAACTATCAGGTAAAGATATTTCAGGATTTTGAGAAGCAAAAATAAGGCATTTTTCAGATTCATCTCTAACAATATCATTAATGATCTGATTTTTTTCCATCTCATTATCACCAATCTTGATGTTAACTGCAGAAGCATAAGCCTCTAAACTAGATGTAGATGCATTAGTAAAGGACTTACTTTTAAATGTGGGGGGGATTTCCAGGTTTTGCTTCATCTTATAAGCTGCAGCTTTCTCCATGATATTTTGCCTGTTGTGGACCCTGGAGCTCAGTCTTGGGGCAACCAACGGGCCCCACTTGGTCTTGGGTGTAGCCCTTTCCTTGGTTTTATCCACAAGCTCCATTATCTTCAGGCCACTAGCTATATGAGCCTCAACAGTAACCATCTCTTCATCAGGTTCAGCAGCTTCACTGTCAGCATTAGAAGCAGAGTCTTCTAGTTCTTTCAGCAGACCAGAACAGTATATCTTCTGAGCAGACACAGGGGAAGTGGTAGCAGCAACACCACTTGACGATGCAGCAAACAGACTAACCTCATTTGTTTTGCTGTGTGGACTGCTGAGGGTTTTGATTGCCTCAGCATAGGGTACCGAAGAGCACACGCTCTGGGCCACAGTTTCTTGATCAGTCTTCTTGTTGACTCTCACAGGAGAGAAGCATGCCTCCAACAGAGCAGGGGGTGGAATGAAGTACCATCATCAGTTGCTTTCTTCCCAGCTGGGGTTTTTGTGGGGGCTCTGTTGGCAAGGTCTAGGGCATCAATGGGTTCCTCTCCATCATCCAGGATGTCTTTATCCAGTTCCTCCTCATCTGTTATCTTGTTGTCATCATCCACTGTTATGTCAGTAGGACCATCATCATCATTAGGATCATCAACCCCTATCTGGTCAAAGCCTTCCACAGTAAAGGATAAGATATAAAGTTTTTTCCTCATCTCCATAATCCTTTCAAAGGGGATCTTAGTTGGGTCCCTACAAGCAATTTTGACCCTCACTTTCTCATAGAAGCTCTTCATCAGACCATTCCAATCCACGTCCACAAGAATTCCGAAGCAGGAAGCAATTTCAGAAAGGACTTTCCATGTGCACCATTTAGATGATAGACCTTCAACAACTACCCATGCTTCAGTAAGCTCGCTGAACGGGTCAATTGAGTCGGTCCACTTTTCCACAGACATGAAAACTCCATCGATGGGCAAATCAAAGGCAGGGCATTCAATCAATTCTTCAACATCTTTCCAGGGTGGGAATCTAACCAGGAACTTCTTCTCTGACAGCGGCCTGATATGCCATGTCCATTGTTTGTTTTTGCAAAAGATACCAGAGAGATTCTTAACCAAATGTGGCTTGCTGATTTCTCCCTTCATGATCCAAACTTCTCCACAGTTCCTAAAGTTCAGCCAACTTGCTTCTCTTCCCACAGGGGCGTCGATGTGGTAAAAACCCAGCCCCAGAGCAGATCTCCCAAAGAAAGTGGCAACTGGATGGGGCTGTGCCCAGGCTGCGCAATTATTAACATTGTGACCCTCCAATCCACAGATGAAGCAAGCTTTTTTCTGGATGCAGTTACCAACGTAGTGGCCAGGGCCTCCACAAGTGAAGCACACCATATCTTTGTAGCGCTCGTCGAAGACTTGTACCGGTGGGGTAGGAGGGATCGGTGCCGGAGGCGCAGCAGCAGTAGTTTGTGTAGGAGGGGCTGCACCTTTACCAGGCGGCGCAACAGCGCGCGCACCCCCGTGGTTTGACGATGCCCAGGGATCTTCGGCGGAGCCGGACCGCGCTGCTTCTGCCCCACCGGCGGCGTATTCTTGTCCGCCATGACAACCTGCGCAAAGGACTTGGAGCCCGCCCCAACTCCTTCTCGGATAATCTTGAGCTGCGTCGGGGGTGGATCGAACGGGCGGAGATGTGTTGGGTAACGTAGTAATTTCAAAAAATTTCCTACGCACACGCAAGACCATGGTGATGGCATAGCAACGAGAGGGGAGAGTGTCTGTCCACGTACCCTCGTAGACCGAAAGCGGAAGCGTTATAACAACGCGGTTGATGTAGTCGTGCGTCTTCACGATCCGACCGATCCAAGTACCGAACGTCGGCACCTCCGAGTTTAGCACACGTTCAGCTCGATGGCGATCCCGGGCTCCGATCCAGCAAAGCGTCGGGGATGAGTTCCGTCGACGACGGCGTGGTGACGATGATGATGCTCCACCGACGCAGGGCTTCGCTTAAGCTCATGACGATATGACTTCACCGGCGCGAGGGCTTCGCCTAAGCTCATGACGATATGACCGAAGTGGAATATGGTGGAGGGGGCACCGCACACGGCTAAGGAACGATCCGTAGATCAACTTGTGTGTCATGGGGTGCCCCCGCCTCAGATATAAAGGAGCAAGGGAGGAGGTGGCGGCCTAGGAGGGGCGCACCAAGGGGAGTCCTACTCCCACCGGGAGTAGGACTCCTCCTTTCCTAGTAGGAGTAGGAGAGTAGGAAGGGGAAGGGAGTAGGAGAGTAGGAGAGTAGTCGTACGTCTCGACCATTTCGAGACTCCTCGTCATGTCCCCGATCTCATCCGGGACTCTGAACTCCTTCGGTACATCAAAACTCATAAACTCATAATATAACTGTCATCGAAACCTTAAGCGTGCGGACCCTACGGGTTCGAGAACTATGTAGACATGACCTAGAACTATTCTCGGTCAATAACCAATAGCGGGACCTGGATGCCCATATTGGCTCCTACATATTCTACGAAGATCTTTATCGGTCAAACCGCATAACAACATACGTTGTTCCCTTTGTCATCGGTATGCTACTTGCCCGAGATTCGATCGTCGGTATCCAATACCTAGTTCAATCTCGTCACTGACAAGTCTCTTTACTCGTTCCGTAATACATCATTCCGTAACTAACTCATTAGCTACATTGCTTGCAAGGCTTATAGTGATGTGCATTACCGAGAGGGCCCAGAGATACCTCTCCGACAATCGGAGTGACAAAACCTAATCTCGAAATACGCCAACCCAACATGTACCTTTGGAGACACCTGTAGTACTCCTTTATAATCACCCGATTCGTTGTGACGTTTGGTAGCACCAAAGTGTTCCTCCGTAAACGGAGTTGCATAATCTCATAGTTATAGGAACATGTATAAGTCATGAAGAAAGCAATAGCAACATACTAAACGATCAAGTGCTAGGCTAACGGAATGGGTCATGTCAATCAGATCATTCTCCTAATGATGTGATCCCGTTAATCAAATGAAAACTCATGTCTATGGTTAGGAAACATAACCATCTTTGATTAACGAGCTAGTCAAGTAGAGGCATACTAGTGACACTCTGTTTGTCTATGTATTCACACATGTATTATGTTTCCGGTTAATACAATTCTAGCATGAATAATAAACATTTATCATGATATAAGGAAATAAATAATAACTTTATTATTGCCTCTAGGGCATATTTCCTTCATCTCCCACTTGCACTAGAGTCAATAATCTAGTTCACATCGCCATGTGATTTAACATCAATAGTTCACATCTATATGTGGTTAACACCCATAGTTCACATCGACATGTGACCAACACCCAAAGGGTTTACTAGAGTCGATAATCTAGTTCACATCGCTATGTGATTAACACCCAAAGAGTACTAAGGTGTGATCATGTTTTTGCTTGTGAGATAATTTTAGTCAGCGGGTCTGCATCACATTCAGAGCCGTAAGTATTTTGCAAATTTCTATGTCTACAATGCTCTGCACGGAGCTACTCTAGCTAATTGCTCCCACTTTCAATATGTATCCAGATTGAGACTCAGAGTCATCTAGATTAGTGTTAAAACTTGCATCGACGTAACCCTTTACGACGAACCTTTTTTTCACTTCCATAATCGAGAAACATATCCTTATTCTACTAAGGATAATTTTGACCGCTGTCCATTGATCTACTCCTAGATCACTATTGCACTCCCTTGCCAATCTTAGTGGTAGGGTATGCAATAGATCTGGTACACATATGACATACTTTATAGAACCTATGGCTGATGCATAGGAATGACTTTCATTCTCTTTCTATCTTCTGCCGTGGTCGGGTTTTGAGTCTTACTCAATCTCACACCTTGTAACACAGGCAAGAACTCTTTCTTTGACTGTTCCATTTTGAACTACTTCAAAAATCTTGTCAAGGTATGTATTCATTGAAAAACTTATCAAGCGTCTTTGATCTATCTCTATAGATCTTGATGCTCAGTATGTAAGCAGCTTCACCGAGGTCCTTTTTTGAAAAACTCCTTTCAAATACTCCTTTATGCTTTGCAGAATAATTCTACATTATTTCCGATCAACAATATGTCATTCACATATACTTATCAGAAATGTTGTAGTGCTCCCACTCACTTTCTTGTAAATACAGGCTTCTCCAAAAGTCTGTATAAAACCATATGCTTTGATCACACTATCAAAGCGTTTATTCCAACTCCGAGATGCTTGCACCAGTCCATAGATGGATCGCTGGAGCTTGCACATTTTGTTAGCTCCTTTAGGATTGACAAAACCTTCTGGTTGCATCATATACAACTCTTCTTTAATAAATCCATTAAAGAATGTAGTTTTGACATCCATTTGCCAGATTTCATAAAATGTGGCAATTGCTAACATGATTCGGGCAGACTTAAGCATCTCTACAGTTGAGAAAATCTCATTGTAGTCAACACCTTGAACTTGTCGAAAACCTTTTTGTGACAAGTCGAGCTTTGTAGATAGTAACACTACTATCTGTGTCCGTCTTCCTATTGAAGATCCATTTATTTAAACATGGCTTGCTGATCATCGAGCAAGTCAATCAAAGTCCATACTTTGTTCTCATACATGGATCCTATCTCAGATTTCATGGCCTCAAGCCATTTCGCGAATCTGGGCTCATCATCGCTTCCTCATAGTTCGTAGGTTCATCATGGTCTAGTAACATGACTTCCGAACATGATTACCGTACCACTCTGTGCGGATCTTACTCTGGAAGACCCACGAGGTTTGGTAGCAACTTGATCTGAAGTTTCATGATCATCATCATTAACTTCCTTACTAATTGGTGTAGGAATCACGGAACTGATTTCGTGATGAAGTACTTTCCAATAAGGGAGAAGGTACAATTACCTCATCAAGTTCTACTTTCCTCCCACTCACTTCTTTCGAGAGAAACTTCTTCTCTAGAAAGGATCCATCTTAGCAACAAATAACTTGCCTTCGGATCTGTGATAGAAGGTGTACCCAATAGTTACCTTTGGGTATTCTATGAAGACGCACTTCTCCGATTTGGGTTCGAGCTTATCAGTTGAAAACTTTTTCACATAAGCATCACAACTCCAAACTTTTAAGAAACGACAGCTTAGGTTTACTGTTAAACCATAGTTCATACGGTGTCATCTCAACGGATTTAGATGGTGCCCTATTAAACGTGAATGCAGCTGTCTCTAATGCATAACCCCAAAACGATATTGGTAAATCGGTAAGAGACATCATTGATCGCACCATATCAAAATAAAGTACGGTTATGACGTTCGGACACACCATTACGTTATGGTGTTCCATGTGGCGTGAGATGTGAAACTATTCCACATTGTTTTATATGAAGGCCAAACTCGTAACTCAAATATTCTCCTCCACGATCAGATCGTAGAAACTTTATTTTCTTATTACGATGATTCTCCACTTCACTCTGAAATTATTTGAACTTTTCAAATGTTTCAGACTTGTGCTTCATTAAGTAGATATACTCATATCTGCTCAAATCATCTTGTGAAGGTCGAAAATAACGATACTTGCCTGAGCTTTAACACTCATCGGACCGCATACATCAAGTATGTATTATTTCCAATAAGTCATTTGCTCGCTCCATTGTTCCGAGAACAAAGTCTTTAGTCATCTTGCCCATAAGGCATGGTTCGCAAGCATCAAGTGATTCATAATCAAGTGATTCCAAAATCCCATCAAGATGGAGTTTCATCATCGCTTTACACCAATATGACCTAAACAGCGATTGCCACAAATAAGTTGCACTATCATTATTAACTTTGCATCTTTTGGCATCAATATTATGAATATGTGTATTACTACGATCGAGATCCAACAAACTATTTTTATTGGGTGTATGACCATTGAAGGTTTTATTCATTTAAACAGAACAACAATTATTCTTTGACTTCAAATGAATAACCGTTTTGAAAACTATTTTCATTGGGTGTATGACCATCGAAGGTTTTATTCATTTAAACAGAACAACAATTATTCTTTGACTTTAAATGAATAACCGTTTTGCAATAAAAATGATCAAATCATATTCATGCTCAACGCAAACACCAAATAACATTTATTTAGGTTTAACACTAATCCCGAAGTATAGGGAGTGTGCGATGATGATCATATCAATCTTGGAACTACTTCCAACACTTATCGTCACTTCCCCTTCAACTAGTTTCTGTTCATTCTGCAACTCCCGTTTCGAGTTACTACTCTTAGCAACTGAACCAGTATCAAATACCGAGGGGTTGCTATGAACACTAGTAAAATATACATCAATAATCTGTATATCAAATATACCTTTGTTCACTTTGCCATCCTTTTTATCCGCCAAACACTTGGGGTAGTTCTGTTGGAAATATGCCCTAGAGGCAATAATAAAAGCATTATTATTATATTTCCTTGTTCATGATAATTGTCTTTATTCATGCTATAACTGTATTATCCGGAAATCGTAATACATGTGTGAATACATAGACTACAATGCGTCCCTAGTAAGCCTCTAGTTGACTAGCTCGTTGGTCAACAGATAGTCATGGTTTCGACTATGGACATCGGATGTCATTGACAACGGGATCACGTCATTAGGAGAATGACGTGATGGACAAGACAATCCTAAGCATAGCACAAGATCGTGTAGTTCGTTTTGCTAGAGCTTTTCCAATGTCAAGTATCTCTTCCTTAGACCATGAGATCGTGCAATTCCGGATACCGTAGGAGTGCTTTGGGTGTATCAAACGTCACAACGTAATCGGGTGACTATAAAGGTGCACTACAGGTATCTCCGAAAGTGACCATTGGGTTGACACGGATCGAGGCTGGGATTTGTCACTCCGTGTTACGGAGAGGTATCACTGGGCCCACTCGGTAATGCATCATCATAATGAGCTCAAAGTGATCAAGTGTCCGCAGTCACGGGATCATGCATTGCGGTACGAGTAAAGTGACTTGCGATAACGAGACTAAGCGAGGTATTGGGATACCGACGATCGAGTCTCGGGCAAGTAACATACCGTCGACAAAGGGAATAGAATACGGGTTGCTTGAACCCTTGACATCGTGGTTCATCCGATGACAACATCGAGGAGCATGTGGGAGCCAACATGGGTATCCAGATCCGCTGTTGGTTATTGACTTGAGGTAGTCTCGGTCATGTTCATGTCTCCCGAACCCGTAGGGTCTACACACTAAGGTTCGGTGGCGCTAGGGTTAATAGGAAGACAAGTATGTGATTACGAATGTTGTTGAGTCCGGATGAGATCCGGACGTCACGAGGAGTTCGGAATGATCCGGAGGTAAAGATTTATATATGGAAAGTGGTTAAACGGACTCGGAAAGTTTGGGGTATACGGTAATGTACCGGGGCCACCGGAGAGTTCGGAGGTCCACGGGAGGGGCCACCTCCCGGGGGCCACATGGGCTAAGTGGGAGGGAGCCAGCCCCTGGTGGGCTGGGCGCCTCCCACCTAGGCCCATGTGGCTAGGGTTTGGGAGGAAACCCTAAAGGGGCCCTCAGCTTGGGGGCAAGCCACCCTCCCTCCTCCCTTGGGCCGCCGCCCCATCTAGGGTTTCCCTAGATGGCCGGCCCCCTGCCCTCTCCTCCTATAAATAGAGGGGTGGGGGAGGGCTGCACACACCATTGAAGCGCAGCCCTCCCTCCCAACACCTCTCTTTCTCCACGCAAGCTTGGCGAAGCCCTGCCGGAGAACTACCGTACCAACTGCACCACGCCGTCGTGCTGCCATTGGAGTTGTCTTCCTCAACCTCTCCTTCATTCTTGCTGGATCAAGACGAAGGAGACGCCATCGTCCCGTACATGTGTTGAACACGGAGGTGCTGTCCTTTCAGCACTTTGGTCATCGGTGATCGGAATCACGTTGGGAACGTCTTCATCATCACCACTCCCTCGAACGCTTCCGCACTCGATCTACAAGTGGTATGTAGATGCAAACTCTCTCTAGTAACTCGTTGCTTAGTAGAACTCATAGATGGATCTTGGTGAAACCGTAGAAAAAATTTTAATTTTCTGCAACGTTCCCCAACAGTGGTATCTTGAGCTAGGTCTATGCGTAGTTCTCTTTGCACGAGTAGAACACAATTTTGTTGTGGGCGTGGATCTTGTCAACTTACTTGCCGTTACTAGTCGTTTCTTGCTTCCGCGGTATTGTGGGATGAAGCGGCCCGACCAACCTTACACGCTCTTCGTGAGACCGGTTCCACCGACTAACATGCACTAGTTGCATAAGGTGGCTGGCGGGTGTCTGTCTCTCCTACTTTAGTTGGAGCGGATTCGATGAACAGGGTCCTTATGAAGGGTAAATAGAAGTTGACAAGATCACGTTGTGGTTATTCGTAGGTAAGAAAACGTTCTTGCTAGAACCCAATTGCAGCCACGTAAAAGATGCAACAACAATTAGAGGATGTCTAACTTGTTTTTGCAGCAATTGTCTTGTGACGTGATATGGCCAAGTTGTGATGAATGATGATATATTGTGATGTATGAGATCATGTTCTTGTAATAGGAATCACGACTTGCATGTCGATGAGTATGACAACCGGCAGGAGCCATAGGAGTTGTCTTTATTTTGTATGACCTGCGTGTCATTGAAGTACGCCATGTAACTCATTTTACTTTATTGCTAAACGCGTTAGCCATAGAAGTAGAAGTAGTCGTTGGCGTGACAACTTCATGAAGACACGATGATGGAGATCATGATGATGGAGATCATGATGATGGAGATCATGGTGTCATGCCGGTGACAGGATGATCATGGAGCCCCGAAGATGAAGATCAAGGAGCTATATGATATTGGCCATATCATGTCACTACTTTATAATTGCATGTGATGTTTATTATGATTATACATCTTGTTTACTTAGAACGACGGTAGTAAATAAGATGATCCCTTAGAACAATTTCAAGAAGTGTTCTCCCTAATCGTGCACCGTTGCTACAGTTCGTCGCTTCTAAGCACCACGTGTTAATCGGGTGTGATGGATTCTTCGTTCACATACAACGGGTGTAAGCAAGATTTACACACGCAGAAACACTTAGGGTTAACTTGACGAGCCTAGCATGTACAGACATGGCCTCGAACACGGAGACCGAAGGTCGAACACGAGTCGTATGGAAGATACGATCAACATGAGAATGTTCACCGACGCAGACTAGTCCGTCTCACGTGTTGATCGGACACGGCCTAGTCGACTCGGATCGTGTAACACTTAGATGACTAGAGGATGTCTAATCTAAGTGGGAGTTCATTAATAATTTGATTAGATGAACTTTATTATCATGAACAATAGTCTAAAATCTTTTACATGATATGTCTTGTAGATCAAATGGCCAACGCTCATGTCAACTTAAACTTCAACGCGCTTCCTAGAAAACCAAGCTGAAAGATGACGGCAACAACTATACGGACTGGGTCCGAACACGAGATCATCCTCATAGCTGCCAGAAACAATACGTCCTAGAAGGACCGTTAGGTGACGCTCCGTCCCTGAGAACCAAGACATTATGAATGCTTGGCAGTCTCGTCTGATGATTACTCCCTCGTTCAAGCGGCATGCTTTACAGCTTAGAACCGGGCTCCAAAAGCGTTTTGAGCATCACGGAGCATATGAGATGTTCAAGAGCTGAAACTGGTTTTCAAGCTCACGCCGGGTCGAGAGATATGACATCTCCGACAAGTTCTATAGTTGTAAGATGGAGGAAAACAGTTCATCGGTGAGCACATTACGAAGATGTCCAGGTTGCACAACCGTATGACCCAGTGAATATTAACCTCCCCGATGAGGCGGTCATTGACAGAATCCTCGATCGCTCCCACCAAGCTACAAGAGCTTTGTGATGAACTACAACATGCAGGGGATGGTAAAGACCATTCTGAAGTGTTCTCTATGCTGAAGTCAGCCGAGGTTGAAATCAAGAAAGAACATCAAGTGTTGATGGTCAATAAGACCACTAAGTTCAAGAAGGGCAAGGGTAAGAAGAACTTCAAGAAGGACGGCAAGGAGATTGCCGCGCCCGTAAGCAAGTTGCCGGAAGAAGTCAAAGAATGGACCCAAACCCGAGACTGAGTGCTTTTATTGCAAGGAGGGTCACTTTGAGCGGAACTGCCCCAAGTACTTAGCGGATAAGAAGGCGGCAACACCAAAGGTATATTTGATATACATGTAATTGATGTGTACCTTACCATGTCGTAGTAACTCCTGGGTATTTGATACGGTGCCGTTGCTCATATTTGTAACTCACAGCAGGAGCTGCGGAATAAGCGGAGACTGGCGAAGGGCGAGGTGACGATCTTGCGTCGGGAATGGTTCCAGAGTCGATGTGATCGCCGTGGGCACGCTACCTCTTCATTTACCCACGGATTAGTTATGAACCTTAATAATTGTTATTTGGTGCCAAGTTTGAGCATGAATATTGTATCTGGATCTCGTTTAATGCGAGATGGCTACTCATTTAAATCCGAGAATAATGGTTGTTCTATTTATATGAGAGATATGTTTTATGGTCATGCTCCGATGGTCAATGGTTTATTCTTAATGAATCTCGAGCGTAATGTTACACATATTCATAGTGTGAATACCAAAAGATGTAAAGTTGATAACGATAGTCCCACATACTTGTGGCACTGCCGCCTTGGTCACATTGGTGTCAAGCGCATGAAGAAGCTCCATGCTGATGGACTTTTGAGTCTCTTGATTATGAATCATTTGACACATGCGAACCATGCCTCATGGGCAAGATGACCAAGACTCCATTCTCGGTACAATGGGCGAGCAACCAACTTGTTGGAAATCATACATACCGATGTGTGCGGTCCAATGAGCGTTGAGGCTCGTGGAGGATATCGTTATGTTCTCACTCTCACAGATGACTTGAGTAGATATGGGTATGTCTACTTGATGAAACACAAGTCTGAGACCTTTGAAAAGTTCAAGGAATTTCAGAATGAAGTAGAGAATCAACATGACCGAAAGATAAAATTCTTACGATCAGATCGTGGAGGAGAATATTTAAGTCACGAATTTGGTACACACTTAAGAAAATATGGAATCGTTTCACAACTAACGCCGCCTGGAACACCTCAACAGAACGGTGTGTCCGAGCGTCGTGTCGCACTCTATTGGATATGGTGCGGTCTATGATGTCTCTTACCGATTTACCGCTATCATTTTGGGGATACGCTCTAGAGACAGCTACATTCACTTTAAATAGGGCACCGTCTAAATCCGTTGAGACGACACCGTATGAATTATGGTTTGGGAAGAAACCTAAGTATCGTTTCTAAAAGTTTGGGGATCGATGCTTATGTCAAGAAACTTCAACCTGAAAAGCTCGAACCCAAGTCGGAAAATCGTCTTCATAGGATACCCTAAGGAAACCTTTGGGTATACCTTCTACCTTAGATCCGAAGGCAAGATCTTTGTTGCCGAGAACGGAACCTTTCGGAAAAAGAGTTTCTCTCGAAAGGAGTAAGTGGGAGGAAAGTAGAACTCGATGAAGTACTACCTCTTGAGCAGGATAGTGATGCAGCTCAGAAAATGTTCTGTGATGCCCACACCAATCAAGAGGAAATTCATGATGATGATCAAGGTACTTGGATCAAGTTACTCTTGAACTTCAGGGTCCACTAGGACACGTTCCGCACTGCAGTGGTACGGCAACCCTGTCCCGGAAATCATGTTGTTAGACAACGGTGAACCTTGAACTATGAAGAAGCGATGGCGGCCCAGATTCCAACAAATGGCTAGAAGCCATGAAGTCCGAGATAGAATCCATGTATGAAAACAAAGTGTGGACTTTGGTGACTTGCCGATGATCGGCGAAATATAGAAAACAAATGGATCTTTAAGAGGAAGACGGACGCGGATGGTAATGTCACCATCTATAAAGCTCGACTTGTCGCTAAGGGTTATCGGCAAGTTCAAGGGATTGACTACGATGAGACTTTCTCTCCGTGGCGAAGCTTAAGTCCGTCCGAATCATGTTAGCAATTGCCGCATACTATGATTATGAGATATGGCGAGATGGACGTCAAAACAGCGTTCCTTAACGGCTATCTTAAGGAAGAGCTGTATATGATACAGCCGGAAGGTTTTGTCGATCCTAAGAATCTTGACAAAGTATGCAAGCTCCAGCGATCCATTTATGGGCTGGTGCAAGCATCTCGGAGTTGGAACATTCGCTTTGATGAGATGATCAAAGCGTTTGGGTTTATCTTGAGACTTATGGAGAAGCCTGCGTTTACAAGAAAGTGAGTGGGAGCTCAGTAGCATTTCTCATATTATATGTAGATGACATACTTGATGGGAAATGATATAGAATTCTTGGACAGCATTAAGGCCTACTTGAATAAGTGTTTTTCAATGAAGGACCTTGGAGAAGCTGCTTATATATTAGGCATCAAGATCTATAGAGATAGATCGAGACACCTCATAGGTCTTTCACAAAGCACATACCTTGATAAGATTTTGAAGAAGTTCAAAATGGACCAGTCCAAGAAGGGTTCTTGCTCAGATTGCAAGGTGTGAGATTGAGCTCAGCTCAATGCCCGACCACGACAAAAGATAAAGAAGAGATGAGTGTCATCCCTATGCCTCAGCCATAGGATCTATTATGTATGCCATGCTGTGTACCGACTGATGTAAACCTTGCCGTAAGTTTGGTAGGAAGGTACCAAAGTAATCCCGCAAGGAACACCGGACAGCGGTCAAGAATATCCTGAAGTACCGAAAAGGACAAAGGACATGTTTCGTTTATGGAGGTGACGAAGAGCTCGTCGTAACAGGTTACGTCGACGCTAGCTTCGACACAGATCTGATGACTCTAAGTCACAAACCGGATACGTGTATATGTTGAATGGTGGAGCAAGATGGCTGGTGCAGCTACAAGCAGAGCGTCGTGGCGGGATCTACATGTGAAGCGGAGTACATGGCAGCCTCGGAGGCAGCGCATGAAGCAATTTGGGTGAAGGAGTTCATCACCGACCTAGGAGTCATACCCAATGCGTCGGGGCCGATCAAACTCTTCTGTGACAACACTGGAGCTATTGCACTTGCCAAGGAGCCCATGTTTCACAAGAAGACCAGGCACATCAAGCGTCGCTTCAACTCCATCCGTGAAAATGTTCAGGATGGAGACATAGAAATTTGTAAAGTGCATACGGATCTGAATGTCGCAGATCCGTTGACTAAACCTCTTCTTCATGGGCAAAACATGATCAACACCGAACTCTATGGGTGTTCGATTCATCACAATGTAAACTAGATTATTGACTCTAGTGCAAGTGGGAGACTGTTGGAAATATGCCCTAGAGGCAATAATAAAAGCATTATTATTATATTTCCTTGTTCATGATAATTGTCTTTATTCATGCTATAAGCTGTATTATCCGGAAATCGTAATACACGTGTGAATACATAGACTACAATCGTCCCTAGTAAGCCTCTAGTTGACTAGCTCGTTGGTCAACAGATAGTCATGGTTTCGACTATGGACATCGATGTCATTGACAACGGGATCACGTCATTAGGAGAATGGCGTGATGGAAAAGACCCAATCCTAAGCATAGCACAAGATCGTGTAGTTCGTTTTGCTAGAGCTTTTCCAATGTCAAGTATCTCTTCCTTAGACCATGAGATCGTGCAATTCCGGATACCGTAGGAGTGCTTTGGGTGTATCAAACGTCACAACGTAACTGGGTGACTATAAAGGTGCACTACAGGTATCTCCGAAAGTGACCATTGGGTTGACACGGATCAAGACTGGGATTTGTCACTCCGTGTTACGGAGAGGTATCACTGGGCCCACTCGGTAATGCATATCATAATGAGCTCAAAGTGATCAAGTGTCCGGTCACGGGATCATGCATTCGATACGAGTAAAGTGACTTGCGATAACGAGACTAAGCGAGGTATTGGGATACCGACGATCGAGTCTCGGGCAAGTAACATACCGTCGACAAAGGGAATAGAATACGGGGTTGCTTGAACCCTTGACATCGTGGTTCATCCGATGACAACATCGAGGAGCATGTAGGAGCCAACATGGGTATCCAGATCCCGCTGTTGGTTATTGACTTGAGGTAGTCTCGGTCATGTGCGATGTCTCCCGAACCCGTAGGGTCTACACACTAAGGTTCGGTGGCGCTAGGGTTAATAGGAAGACAAGTATGTGATTACGAATGTTGTTCGAGTCCGGATGAGATCCCGGACGTCACGAGGAGTTCCGGAATGATCCGGAGGTAAAGATTTATATATGGAAAGTGGTTAAGCGAACTCCGAAAGTTTGGGGTATACTGGTAATGTCTGGGGCCACCGGAGAGTTCCGAGGTCCACGGAGGCCACCCCTCGGGGGCCACATGGGCTAAGTGGGAGGGAGCCAGCCCCTGGTGGGCTGGGCGCCCCCCACCTGGGCCCATCTTGGCTAGGGTTTGGGAGGAAACCCTAAAGGGGCGCCCCTAGCTTGGGGGCAAGCCACCCTCCTCCTCCCTTGGGCGCCGCCCCATCTAGGGTTTCCCTAGATGGCGGCCCCCTTGCCCTCTCCTCCTATAAATAGAGGGTGGGGGAGGGCTGCACACACCATTGAAGGCGCAGCCCTCCCTCCCAACACCTCTCTTTCTCCACGCAAGCTTGGCGAAGCCTGCCGAGAACTATCAGACCAACCGCACCACGCCGTCGTGCTGCCATTGGAGTTGTCTTCCTCAACCTCTCCTTCATTCTTGCTGGATCAAGGCGAAGGAGACGCCATCGTCCCGTCGTGTGTTGAACACGGAGGTGCTGTCCTTCAGCACTTTGGTCATCGGTGATCGGAATCACGTTGGGAACGTCTTCATCATCACCACTCCCTCGAGCGCTTCCGCTTTCGATCTACAAGTGGTATGTAGATGCAAACTCTCTCTAGTAACTCGTTGCTTAGTAGAACTCATAGATGGATCTTGGTGAAACCGTAGAAAAAATTTTAATTTTCTGCAACGTTCCCCAACAAGTTCCGCTTCCAGTGACCAATTCCATTGTAGCAAAAGCACTTAGTCTCAGGCTTAGGTCCAGACTTGGGCTTCTTCACTCGAGTAGCAACTTGCTTGCCGTTCTTTTTGAAGTTCCCCTTCTTCCCTTTGCCCTTTTCTTTGAGACTAGTGGTCTTGTCAATCATCAACACTTGATGCTCTTTTCTTGATTTCTACCTTCGTCGATTTCAGCATCACGAAGAGCTTGGGAATTATTTTTGTCATCCCTTGCATATTATAGTTCATCACGAAGTTCTACTAACTTGGTGATGGTGACTAGAGAATTCTGTCAATCACTATCTTATCTGGAAGATTAACTCCCACTTGATTCAAGTGATTGAAGTACCTGCACAATCTGAGCACATGCTCACTAGTTGAGCGATTCTCCTCCATCTTTTAGCTATAGAACTTGTTGGAGACTTCATATCTCTCAACTCGGTATTTGCTTGAAATATTAACTTCAATTCCTGGAACATCTCATATGGTCCATGACGCTCAAAACGTCTTTGAAGTCCCGATTCTAAGCCTTTAAGCATGGTGCACTAAACTATCAAGTAGTCATCATATTGAGCTAGCCAAACGTTCATAACGCCTCAGATCCGCTCCTGCAATAGGTTTGTCACCTAGCGGTGCATTAAGGACATAATTTTTCTGTGCAGCAATGAGGATAAACCTCAGATCACGGATCCAATCCGCATCATTGCTACTAACATCTTTCAACATAATTTCTCTAGGAACATATCAAAACAAACATATGAAAGCATAGGGAAGCAACAACGCGAGCTATTGATCTACAACAAAATTTGCAAAATACTACCAGGACTAAGTTCATGATAAATTAAAGTTCAATTAATCATATTACTTTAGAACTCCCACTTAGATAGACATCCCTCTAATCTTCTAAGTGATTACGTGATCCATATTAACTAAACCATGTCCGATCATCACGTGAGATGGAGTAGTTTCAACGGTGAACATCACTATGTTGATCATATCTACTATATGATTCACGCCGACCTTCGGTCTCCGTGTTCCAAGGCCATATCTGTTATATGCTAGGCTCGTCAAGTTTAACTTTGAGTATTCGCGTGTGCAACTGTTTTGCACCGTTGTATTTGAGCGTAGAGCCTATCACACCCGATCATCACGTGGTGTCTCAGCACGAAGAACTTTCATAGCGGTGCATACTCGGGAGAACACTTCTTGATAATTTTTGTGAGAGATCATCTTATAATGCTACCGTCAATCAAAGCAAGATAAGATGCATAAAGGATAAACATCACATGCAATCAATATAAGTGATATGATATGGTCATCATCATCTTGTGCTTGTGATCTCCATCGCCAAGCACCGTCATGAACACCATCGCCACCGGCGCGACACCTTGATCTCCATCGTAGCATCGTTGTCGTCTCGCCAACTATTGCTTCTCGACTATCGCTCTTGCTTAGTGATAAAGTAAAGCAATTACATGGCGTTGCATTTCATACAATAAGCGACAACCATATGGCTCCTGCCGATTGCCGATAACTCGGTTACAAAACATGATCATCTCATACAATAAAATATAGCATCACATCTTGACCACATCACATCACAACATGCCCTGCAAAAACAAGTTAGGCGTCCTCTACTTTGTTGTTGCAAGTTTTACGTGGCTGCTACGGGCTGAGCAAGAACCGCTCTTACCTACGCATCAAAACCACAACGATAGTTTGTCAAGTTGGTGCTATTTTAACCTTCGCAAGGACCGGGCGAGCCACACTCAGTTCAACTAAAGTGAGAGAAAGAGACACCCGCCGTCACCTTTAAGCAACGAGTGCTCGGCGGTGAAACCAGTCTCGCGTAAGCGTCTGCGTAATGTCGGTCCGGGCCGCTTCATCTCACAATACCGCTGAACCAAAGTATGACATGCTGGTAAGCAGTATGACTTATATCGCCCACAACTCACTTGTGTTCTACTCGTGCATATGACATCAACGCATAAAACCTGGCTCGGATGCCATTTGTTGGGTAACGTAGTAATTTCAAAAATTTCCTACGCACACGCAAGACCATGGTGATGGCATAGCAACGAGAGGGAGAGTGTCCGTCCACGTACCCTCGTGAGACCGAAAGCGAAGCGTTATAACAACGCTGTTGATGTAGTCGTGCGTCTTCACGATCCGACCGATCCAAGTACCGAGCGTACGGCACCTCCGAGTTCAGCACACGTTCAGCTCGATGGCGATCCCGTAGCTCCAATCCAGCAAAGCGTCGGGATGAGTTCCGTCGACCTGACGACGCGTGGTGGCGATGATGATGCTCCACCGACGCAGGGCTTCGCCTAAGCTCCGCGACGATATGACTTCACCGGCGCAGGGGCTTCGCCTAAGCTCATGACGATATGACCGAAGTGGAATATGGTGGAGGGGGCACCGCACACGGCTAAGGAACGATCCGTAGATCAAATTGTGTGTCATGGGGTGCCCCTGCCCCGTATATAAAGGAGCAAGGGAGGAGGTGGCGGCCTAGGAGGGGGCGCACCAGGGGGAGTCCTACTCCCACCGGAGTAGGACTCCTCCTTTCCTAGTAGGAGTAGGAGAGTAGGAAGGGAAGGGAGGAAGGGGTGCGGCCCTCCCTATCCAAATCGGACTAGGCCTTGGGGCGCGCCTGCCCTAGGCAGCCCTCTCTCTTTCCGCAGGGGCCCAATAAGGCCCAATACTTCTCCCGGCGAATTCCGTAACTCTCCCAGACTCAAAAATACCGAATCATTCGAACCTTTCCGAACTCGAATATAGTCGTCCAATATATCAATCTTTACGTCTCGACCATTTCGAGACTCCTCGTCATGTCCCCGATCTCATCCGGGACTCCGACTCCTTCGGTACATCAAAACTCATAAACTCATAATATAACCATCATCGAAACCTTAGCGTGCGGACCCTACGGGTTCGAGAACTATGTAGACATGACCTAGAACTATTCTCGGTCAATAACCAATAGCGGAACCTGGATGCCCATATTGGCTCCTACATATTCTACGAAGATCTTTATCGGTCAAACCGCATAACAACATACTTTGTTCCTTTGTCATCGGTATGTTACTTGCCCGAGATTTGATCGTCGGTATCCAATACCTAGTTCAATCTCGTTACCGGCAAGTCTCTTTACTCGTTACGTAATGCATCATTCCGTAACTAACTCATTAGCTACATTGCTTGCAAGGCTTATAGTGATGTGCATTACCGAGAGGGCCCAGAGATACCTCTCCGACAATCGGAGTGACAAAACCTAATCTCAAATACGCCAACCCAACATGTACCTTTGGAGACACCTGTAGTACTCCTTTATAATCACCCGATTCGTTGTGACGTTTGGTAGCACCAAAGTGTTCCTCCGTAAACGGAGTTGCATAATCTCATAGTTACGTGGAACATGTATAAGTCATGAAGAAAGCAATAGCAACATACTAAGCGATCAAGTGCTAGGCTAACGGAATGGGTCATGTCAATCAGATCATTCTCCTAATGATGTGATCCCGTTAATCAAATGACAACTCATGTCTATGGTTAGGAAACATAACCATCTTTGATTAACGAGCTAGTCAAGTAGAGGCATACTAGTGACACTCTGTTTGTCTATGTATTCACACATGTATTATGTTTCCGTTAATACAATTCTAGCATGAATAATAAACATTTATCATGATATAAGGAAATAAATAATAACTTTATTATTGCCTCTAGGGCATATTTCCTTCAAGATGCTTGACTGGGAATAAATCAGAGGGAGAAAAACATCCCGACCGAGCTAAATCTTTCCTGAGCCATCCCAAGGTGGTGGTGGTTTTGCTAGGCGGAGAGGGGTGAGGCTGGCGACGGTGGGGGGGGATGACCCAGAGCTGTCCGAAAACCCTAGACATAGACTCGTCTGCGTTGTGTTGAGAAGAAAGCGTAAAAGGCAAAGCCGTTTTCACTTTCTCGCAACGGATTGGTGGAAGAGAGGTGACGATGGGTCCCGCATTATCCCGCCCAACTGCAACTCCTCTCAGCTCAGGGGAAAAATCCCCAATCTCCAGCATTTCGGAATTCCCTATCGATGGTGATTTACGACTTTCCGAGCACAAGCTCATCTTAGCCCCTACTGGATCAAACAACGTCATTGATTGTGAAAACAGCTGACTAACCTGCCCTTTTGGGATACAAATCCCTTTGTCAGCGCTTGAACGATTTCCTGGCGGAACCACGCCGCGGTCTCCAAACCATGGCGGTTCCAGCGCTTACGGCGAGGTAGTAGGTCCACCCCAGCCGTAGAGATCCTCAGTCGCTCGGTGTAATCACGCCGAGGATGCACTCCCATCGGAGGGCTCGCTGCGGCTCCGTCGATTTTGCTTCCGCCCTCGCCCAAATCACGAATTCGGCTGGCGGGGAGGACGGAAACGGGGGCATCCTTGCCCTCTCCTCCAGCGTGACCTCCTCGAAGATTCTCCGTGCTAGCTTCCTTTGCTCCACATCCGCCCTTCCTCGTTGGATCTCGGCAACCCTCACGGCCGCAGATCTCATCTCCGGTGTGGTTGCCTCCGCCACCGCCCGGTCCGCCATCTTCCACTCCTGCACGCACCGGATCCACTCAAAGGTAGAGTCTCGGATCCTGGTCGCGCGCTCCGCCCACCCCGCGGCTCCGGATGCCATGAGCACCGCCTGCGGGATTGGAGAAATCAACCGCAGGATCTCTGGGATTCCCTCTCGAATGGTCGGCGCAAGCTGCTGAGATGGGGGAGGCATGGGTGCAGCTAGCGCGAGCACCCCTCGCCGGCGTGGAGGCATGTCGCAGGGGCAGATCTGTGGTGGCGGCGGCTATGGCGAGGGGGAGGTGTGGCGTCGCGAGAGCGAGAAGGGGAGGCATGCGAGGGGGTCAGCTACAAGTACAATCGTAGGTGCCCACATACACGCACATACACTCACCTATGAACGTAAGCACGCACACCTATCCATATAGGCATCTCCGAGATACTGAAATTGATGAAGTCACCATATAGGTGTGTTGTAGTCGATGGGAACGTCTCCTCCCACTGAACGAACATCACCGAAAAACCTGAAATAAATTCAGAAAAATGAAACCTAACCATCTGAGCTACGCTCAGTTCACTATTTTTATGGTGAATTTAATGGTACTAATTTGGTATTGAAGATATTATTACTTTTCTCTATAACCTTGTTTAGAGACAAAGATATTTGACTTAAAAAAACCTAATGCACATGGTACTTTGAAACGGAGGGAGTACTGATTTTCTTTGACATGCCTAGTTTTTTTTTAATTTATTGTTAGCTCATGACTATAATAACCTAGAAGTTACTGCCATACTGAGGCACCACAAGTTCAAAAACGGATAATATATATTGGATGTGATCGAACTATGTTATAAAATTTAAACTTTTAAAATTTCATAAAAAGTATGACCATCGCAAGCATTATGGGAAAACTTATATTTTTATAATAAATATAAACGGGCCTTCCCTATTTCTATCAATAGAAACCAAAAGCTGCAAGTTCTCACCTCGACAACACAACAACCACTAAGTGCCATCCTTTCAGATACTTATATGTCATACTGTAGTGCATGTATGAATGTTTCTTTTTCAGCCACAAATGGTCATATTGTTTGAATTATACTTTGACATGTTCACACATTATATACTACAACATGTGCACTACGTGTGTCCACAATCTCTCAGAGCTTCAGGCACTGTCAAATGTGTTGTCTCGATCGATGGATTCAGCATGCGACAAAGGCATCTTTTCAACAAGTTCAGGCATCCATAGCATGCACGTATACGTACCACATCTAATCTGAAGAGGCCATTAATTAGTTACGCATAACGTTGCAGTCCGCTGGATCGAACGTATCATTGACCATTTCCAGGTCACAACCACACAATCTATGCATCTATGCCTACAGCGATCGATCGGCCTTGGGAGCATGCCCCTCTCATACGCACCGAAGCAAGCAATGGCGTGTCAGGCTCTTCTTAATGCTATTTCTGGCCTGGCAGCCCAAGCTAGCTAAGCTATAATTCCACGAGTATCTGCCAACGCTACTTACAACCATATAGGATACCTTTGGTGTAGAGGCAAAATCGAAGCATATACGAATACAAATGGATATTATTCGTCTTGTATCTTATCACATTTTTCTTAGAATTATATTAGAGTGGAATAGTACTTTTATTTCCTTCTCTTATTTCAGCCAGTGTGGAGTTTTTTTTAACACAGTACAGACACAAGCACATCCGAAAGACTGAGCCGGCATATTATCTTGAAATTTATGAAGTCACAGTAGGCACCTCGTCATCGATGGAAACGTCTCCTCTCACTGAATGCGAATCGCCGGAAATCCTGAAATAAATTCAGTAACAAATGCGAGCACCAGGATTTGAACCATGATGGGCTGGGGATACCACAGTCCCTCTAACCATCCAACCACAGGTTGGTTCGCCAGTGTCCACTTGTTGAGACTAGCTACAATGATGAGTAACATACACATATCCCTAGACTTTGTTACTGCCTTCATAGTGGGTAGTAACATAAGTGTGATAACATGCAAAGCTTCATTTACTAGGTTATAGACTCATATTGCATTGGGGAATGTGATGTTACAGTAACTAGCTAAGTTACTATAACTAGCTCTCTCTTCATTAACTCATTGCCACATAAGCAAATTTGCTGAGTTGGACTCGATGTTACTGCTGAAGTTACTCCTACTGTGGCTAGTCTGAAGGTGTTTGCTCGAAGTTCCGCTTATAGGGTGATAGCCCTACATTTAGATTTCGGTTGGACCAACCAACATCGTCATGTGAGCAATGATTTCCTTTTGATGGCTTTGTCTTGGAGTCTTGCATCTTTGTTTTGTCACACGTTGCTTGAGCGATGAATTAACGTCCACAATCATAGAATTGGTGGTAGGATTGTGGAGGTGCTACCGCGAGGCTCATCCAATATGGATGGCCGCCGGTTTCCCTTTTTCTTGTTTAAGCCGGGTTGTTCAGTATCAATGCTTGAAATTACTTGATATTCTTTAACATCCATGTCACATGTCCCATCGCACTGATATACTCCCTCCGTCTCAAAATAAGTGTCTCAACTTTGTACTAGTTCTAGTACAAATTTGTACTAAACTCAAGACACTTATTTTGAGACAGAGGGAGTATTATTTAGTGATTCCTCCTTGTCGAAAAGATACCATCTACCCCGTCGCATGTCCTATTTACAAGAATTAAAATGAGACATCTCAATTTTCCAAATCACATATGTTCATAATCTACACTCTGCTTTAATCTATATTTAGAGCCTATTCGGTTGTTTTATAGAGAGAAAAATATACTTTTCGTCTATCAACTCTTCGTTAAGTTTAGTTTTCGTCCTCAACTCTAAAACCCGCCAAAGTGCACCACAAACTCTCGAAACCGGTCATTTTTCGTCCCTGCGACTGAGTCAACCCGGTTTTGACCACGTGTGAACAGTACATCTGATGAATAGTAAATTCGAAAAAATAGCAACAAAAATAAAAAAGTCTAAAATTTTAGGACATCGAAGATACTCAGGTACGCCATGTGCGTGCAAATTTTTGTCATGTTTGGAAGTTCAAGGAGCTCGCAGCAAAAAAAGGAAAAGTAAAGGGCCTGTTCTGATCTCCTCCGGCTTCTAACTTCACCAACTTCTCAAATAATTTTGTCCTGAACGTTTGGGCTCCAAGAAGCTAACTTCTTGAAGCTAATCCAACTCGCAGTGCAAAAATGTGAAGCTCGAGCGGCCCAGCTCCACCGATCGAAGAATCAGAAGTTCGCTCAATTTACAGGAAGCTGCCGCCGCCAAAGAAAACGGTTCGCTGCCCCCCGCTCGATAGAAAGAAACCAGCGATCCCCAACCAATTGATACCCCTCTCCCTCCCTAGTATCGGTGCACTGGGCCGAACAAGGCTGCCCCCAGCCAGCCCAATCAGTGCCAAACGGGCCAGAGCCCTCCAAGTTGGGCTACAGCTCTACGAGAAGCTGCCCAATGCAGCCGAACGGTCCTGCTATCGCTACTTGAAGTTAGAAGCGGGGAGGAGAAGCTGGATATATGAAGTTTTGAGAAGCCAGAGGAGATCCGAACAGGCCCTGAATCTACTCTGAAGTGAACAATAAATTCAAAAAAAAAAAAAAACAAGTCAAGTTTTTTTGAAATATTTTGGCATCGAAGATGCTCGGGTGGGCAAGGTGCGTGCAAATTTTCGTGGTAAAATAAGATCCGAGGGTTTGGAAACCACCCGAGCGGCACGCACACGTACACTATTTTGTTTTTATTGCACGGCCTTCTCGGATGTCATTTGACCGCGAAAATATGTACGCACCTTGCACACCCGAGCATCTTTGATACCAAAAATTTGAGATTTTTTTGATTTTATTGCTATTTTTTTTGAATTTACTGAGTAGATTTACTTTTGTTTTTTCTGCTACGAGCTCCTCGAACTTCAAAACATGATGAAAATTTGCACGCATGTGGCGCACCTAAGTATCTTCAATGTCATAAAATTTCAGATTGTTTTGATTCTTGTTGCTATTTTTTTTGAATTTACTGTTCATCGGATGTACTGTTCACACGTGGTCAAAACCGGGTTGACTCAGTCGCAGGGACGAAAAATGACCGGTTTCAAAAGTTCGGAGTGCATTTTTCCGATTTTAGAGTTGAGGGACTAAAACTAAACTCAACGAAGAGTTGAGGGACGAAAAATATACTTTTCTCTAATGTCCTGCTTGAACCCAAGAAGCCTGCTAGATTTCTAGCCATAGTCTAGCATGGTTATATTTATACCACAACATCAATACAATACCAATCCGGAAAAGTGTTGCGAAATTCTTTTACTCTAGACGATTTTGATGACCCTAGAATTTGGCAAGTTCAGAACCAAAATACGACTAGCAAAGTGTTGTCCAACATCCATGTCTTCATAGTCTGCCAATCAAATACTCAGAATCAAAATACTTGTATATCATATCTGCCGGTTCAATATATCGAAGGTGCTCATAGGAAAGATGTGCATGCATACGTCCATAGGAATAAGTGTACGTTTTTTTTCTAAGGGAAACTTAGAGCCTAATTCAATCATCAACTGCTCTAGCACGATAAGCCAAAACACTGGTCCATCTAACAACTCATCATCTCCAGTGTGCAAGCATGTTTTGCACACAAGTAGGCCAAAGTGTTGGCATTTCTCATTACATGTTGAATAACAAACAAAGTAAACTAGAAAACTAGCTCTTCGATTGTATTTGAACATCTGCGATTGTACTGTGTTTAAAAAGAAACATACCTGCCGGGGCTTCGACCCTAGCCTATTGTGAGTCTGCAATGACACAAGTGTGTACTCAGTTCTTTTGTACATTTTTGTGTGTGGGGAAGTTCTCTTCCTAAGGCCAGCTCCAACCCACGACCCTCAAACGGACGTCCATTTTGTCCGTATTTCGTCCGTTTGGGGGTGGCAATGAGGCGGCGTCTGACCCTTTTTGCTGGATGCGCTGGTTGCACCCAACGCATACCTCATCTTCGCCGCATCTCGTCTGCATACATATTTTTTGAGCCGCATTTTTTATTATTTTATCAATGATTTTTTTGGATGCATTGAAGTACATTCAACAATTCTTGACTAGAATAGCAAGACCAAATAAAGCAAGAACCACAAGTAGATGTTTTAAAAAATATCCAACTTCCATAACTTCTCCCATAAGTTGGATTAGTATCTTCTCGATGCCTTCAATGTTGATCCGCGGGTTCTCGATCTTGCACACTTCTTTCTTCTTCGATTCTAAAGAAGTAGACGTTACTTTACATCTAGTCTCATCTCTAGCCTCTATTCTAGCAACGAGTGCACGAACATCTATCATATTTCGTTCTATCAATAGATCGATGTATTCTTCTTTCCAATACCAAAACGTGCATCCATCCTACACAAATAGTTTGAGTGTAAGCAAAGAGCTATCGAAAATGAGCCGAATCCGGGAGCACGGGCAAGCAAAATAAGCACATACCCCATCGTTTTTGCACTTGATGAACACCCATCTGGAATGTTCCGGCATTGTAGACACGTGGCGCACAACCTTCCGCGGGCAGTCATCGCACTTTACAAAAGGAAACAGTGCGCCGACGAGCCTTTGGGCCAGCACCGAGCCCATACAACGGCTGTGTCTTTGCCTGCGAACCACCGACGAGATAGAACCGAGAAGCTAGAGGCGAAGTCTATACCTGCAGGCGTACCGGGGGCTTTGTCGGGGCTGTGCAGTCCGGTACCCGTCCAATCCATGGCAAGGCGCGGCCTCCAGCGGCCGGGTGCACTCAAGTCCGGTTGGATCCGCTCCAAATCCGGCGGCCTAAAGCGCTAAAATCAGGCGGGCCGAGCTGGACAGCTCGGGGCCCGAGAAATGGGGTTGCGTCGAGCCTAGGGGCGCGTGAGGGGGGGGCATGCTGGACAGCGACGCGGCGACGGCCAGGGCGGGAGGGAGGGGGAGAGAAGATAAAGGGGCGACTGTGTCGAGACGGGTGGGCCTGGGGAGGACAAAGGGCACGCGTCGCACTCGACCGCCCGTGGACGCAAACGCGACCCAAATTTAGGTTAGAAATTGATCGAAAGCGGACCGAAACAAACATTTGTTCGTTTGCTCCCGTGCGTTGGGCCGTTTTTTCTGTTCGTTTATCTTCAAACGGACGCGGCCGGACTATTTAGGGTCGTGCATTGGAGTTGGCCTAACATACTTGTCCCCTGCTAGGCTGCAAGGGACACTCCTTCCTAGGTGATCTTCTAGGTGATATTGCCGTATCTTCGCAAGATCTTGGAGGGCATGTCATCCGAAGACCAAGAATTGTCTCTGTCCTGAATGACCGTCTCCTGGTTATGTGTACGCACATGCACAGTTCTTGATCTTTTTCTAGGATAGTTCTTGATCTTTTTTACATGAGCACGTTTGGGTTACGTACATAATTTTCATCAAGGCTTGGTTTCGGTCAGCAGCACGACCGCTGGCCTGATTTTGGCGCCGTAACCAAGTCTTGCCAGTCGTTGACAGGGCAAATCAATTGATTGTTGAGATATCGTTCATATCCATGTGGCTTCTTCTGTATTAAAAAGACCAAGAGGTGTTTGTTTCGCTTGGATTTTAATGACTAACTTCGAGGGCGTTCGTTCTTACGCTCGTGGAATGTACATACGCGTAGCGATAACGGTCGTAGTTTGTGAGATCACGGTCGAGCCCTTGGATGACGCCTAAGATCTGCCTCACAGTCACAGATGGCCTGGCTAATCGATCAGGGTCTATTTCTATAGCGCGGTCAGTGGGACACTTGGACCAACAGATCTAGAACCATTGTTTTGAAAAACTCAATCACCGGTAGGATCTCTTTGATTCATACGACACCAAAGACGCACGACATAGAAAATATTTCCTTTGATCCAGAATAAATGTCGTGCTTTTAGCTCAAATTCATAACATGGCTGTGGGGTTCCGAGATCCATATGCAAGCCTTGTTTCCAACCGTAGCTAGAGATGGCGATAGTGACGCTCTCAAGCGTTGTTCCCTTCTTAACATACCTTCTTAACATAGAGGTGATGCTTTCCCCCTCCACCTTTGCAGCTCCAAGGAAACCCCTAGATATGTCTGATCGGATGATGGCGGCACTTTTGTGTATCCTCCATCTTCTGGGGCATCGTTTTTGGAGCTGGTCATCGGCAAGAGGGAGCTGTGAAAGGCAACGAGGGTGGGGGCGAGAGATGCCGGAGTCGCAGCAGAGGTTACGGTAGTCGGCACTGTTATTTTTATTGTGTTCCGAATCCCATACAAGTGTTGTACTACAGATGGAGTCCTAACGGACTACGGCATACCAACCGTGCTAGACGTAGCATGACTACAACTCTGTTTCGTGTCCACCAAGAAAAAGAGTTGTTTGCCCCTTTATATAGTACCAGCTAGTCATAGAATAGATGAGAGAGATCTCCACCAGATTAGCACGTAGAGGGTTTGTCCTCTCGTGTAATGTAATACTCCTCCTAATTATAGTGATACGCCTTCGTATGTTCCGTGGTTTTCTCCTGCAAGGGTTTCCACGTAAAAATCTATGTCTCTTTGTCTCGTTTATTTCTCGTTATTCTCTAACAAGTGGTATCAGAGCCAAGTTGCAATATACGAGATTCGTCTGAGACGAGAAGAATTATGTCTGCGGTCTGGTCCGCCACAGCCGTCCTGCGATTCGTCAAATTGCAGGTTTTGCCGAGATCGCCGCCAGGAGTTCCTACGTGAGCAATCGACGGGTCCAGATCAAGTTCAGACTACGTGTCCGAGATCGACGCCGCTGGCTGTTTTCTTTATCATCGCTGGATCCGCCAAGTTGTGGCTGCTGCCCACGATAGGCTACAAGTCCCGAGGACACGCTGCCGCTGCTGCTACTTTCTCGGCGTGAAGACCGATCAAGTCCACAGGCTGCTCCTCAATCGTGACGTGAAGACAGTATTACTAGTACTCACGGTTCTCAAGATCTGATTAATCTAGTAGCCTTGCTGCTTCACGTGAAGGTTAAGATCTGCTACTAGCCTACTACTTCTTCACGTGAGTGAGACCGAAGAAATTTGTCTGATCAAGTTTTTCGTTCTTGATAAATTAAATGCTACGTTCCACTGCCTGAAGTTGCCAGGTGCTTTCTCTCTGGTTCATTGCTCCGCAAATTTATTCTGTCAAGAATTTTCTACCGGCTTGTACTACTTTGTGAACACATATTTAATCTACTCATGGCATCCATGAAATACGATGTTCCGCTGCTGGATCATGACACAAAGTTTACCCTATGGCAAGTCGAGATACGAGCATTGTTGGCGCAAGCCGATTATCAGGATGCACTCAGTTTTTCTTCAAGGTGGAGTTTTGAGGATTATGGCCCGTTGGGATAATGGATGCAATATTGCTGCAGTTATTTGAAGAACATAATTCAGTTATCAAGAAAAAAAGGGTACGGAGGAGGTGATTATTAAGCCTGTTGGTAGCCAGCATGTACTCTATTCTCTCCATAGTATTTTGATGTTATGCATGTGAAGATTTTGTTTGATATTCATGTTCGTGATGAGAATCACTTGAGGTGCAAGAAGGAGATTGATTTGTTTCTGCTAGATACTACAACATTTAGCGTTGTTAAGTTTCAAGTGCAATTCAGTTGTCTTTGCTCTTTCAAGAGGGGTCTATTGCAGAGTTGAAACTCCGTTGCATGTTAAGATGGTTCCTTCATCCGACAGTTGTTCTATAAGGACAGTTTATGACCATGTCATGGATTTTCATTAACCACTATAAGTCGGCAGTTTTTTGGATGCACGCGATGCCATCCGTACCATATGCTCTTGCTTGAGTATTGTTTGCGCCGAGGTTTGTGCTTTTTGTTTTGAAGCACGTTCAGATTCCGTGAGATGAGTTCTTCAAAATGCGATGTGCATCAAGATGTTGCACTATGAGCTATGCGCTCGTTCAGGCACCACAGGAGATATGATGACTTATGTCATTTGATGATTGAGCAGTTTCAATTTTTAAGGTCGATGGCACGCTCGGACTTTTATTGGGAGACCAAGTTTTGTTAGTCTGCTTTGTTGATAGCTGTGCTGTTTTCTGGGCGACCTATTGATTGATTTGCTCAATATGACTTCATGAGAAGTTTATTAGTCCTATGGACGTTTCTGTGCACAAGGTTTACTTGTGATGACTTTAGTTGAGGAGTTGATGCTATCTATGATTATTGTAAGGGATTTCGCCTCAAGGTGGAGTGTTATTTTTATTGTGTTCAATCCCATACAAGTGTTGTACTACAGATGGCACTTGGTGGAAAAACAGGCTTCCGTCCAGCCCCATAAGTCGCGGGTTGTAGGAACTGCGATTAATGGGACCTTTAGTCGCGATTCGAGGTGAACCGCGACCAAAGGCTGGGCCTGTGGCGCTCGGTGGCCAGTGGCGACGTGAGGGTCTTTAGTCGCGGTTGGCCAGACAACCGCGACTAAAGGCCTTCGGCACCTTTAGTCACGGTTTGCTGTGCCAAACGCAACTAAAGCCCTCCCTATATATACCCATCCAGCAGCCAACACTTAGCCATTTGGAGCCATTCTCTTCACAAGTGGGTGTAGGTTTGCTTTTGGTTCCTCTTATGCACATAAGGTGTTTGATGAAATGCCCCAAGAGCATGAAACAAACATGACATGAAGTGTTGGAGCCACACTCTTCGATCGCGCTTAGCAACTTGATGAACCTTTGATGTGTCAATATGCATGTGTGTAGTTCATTGTTTAATTTATATTGTTTGTAGCTAGTTAGTTTAACAAATGCATGATGGTTAATTATATATTTTATATTATAATAATGCAGATGAATCGGCAATGGATGTACGGTAACCGACTCTCCGCGAGTTCACTACGGGTTTGAAAGATTTCCTCGTAGTGGCTAATGCGAACAAGCGGGGGGTTTGTTATCTGTCCATGTGTTATCTCAGAAGAATGAGAAGGGTCACTCTTCCTCAAGAGTTGTTCACATGCATCTGCTTGAAGGGTTTCATGCCAAGCTATAATTGTTGGACCAAGCATGGAGAAAGAGGGTTATAATGGAAGAAGATGAAGAAGGGATGATTTCATCGATGAAAGCTATCTTGCTCATTTCGTGATACTTTCATGGAGGATGTCAAGGTGAAGGGAAGGTGAAGAAGAGGCACGGATGATCCTGCTGATGATCTTGGTCGGACCATTGCTGATGCACGGAGACGCTGCTAAACCGAAAAGGAGAGGGAGAATTTGGATCGCATGTTAGAGGATCACGTAAAGGCGCTGTACCCGGATGCGATGATGGTCTCAAAAAGCTGGGCTGCACAATCGGATTTGCTGAAATGGAAGGCGAGGCAGGTGTAGCTGACTCGCATTTGAAAACTTGCTGAAAATGTTGAAGAATATGTTTCCAAAGGATAACGAGTTGCCCGCCAAGACGTCTGAAGCAAAGAAGGTTGTCCGCCCTCTAGGTTTAGAGGTTACAAGATACATGCATGCATCAACGATCGCATCCTCTACCGCGTGAATACGAGAATTTGAATGAATGCCGGTATGCACTTGCATTGCGTTATAAGATCGGGGCGATGACCCCGGTGACGATGTTGAGGGCGAAACCCGGAAGAGGGTTCCGCCAAGGTGATGTGGTATGCTCCTATAATACCACGGTTGAAACGTCTGCTCAGGAACAAAGAGCATGCCAAGTTGTTGCGATGGCACAAAGAGGACCGTAAGTCGGACGGGAGTTGAGACACACCGCAGATGGAACGAATGGAGAAAGATCGACAGATGATTCAAAGATTTTGCAGCTGACGCAAGGAACATAAGATTTGCTCTAAATACGGATGGCATGAATCCTTTTGGCGAGCGAGCTCCAGCCATAGCACTGCCCGTGACTCTATGCATCTACAACCTTCCTCCTTGGTTGTGCATGAAGCGGAAGTTCATTATGATGCCGTGCTCATCCAAGGTCCGGCAACCCGCAACGACATCGATGTGTACCTAAGGCCATTAGTTGATGAACTTTTACAGCTGTGGGTGGTGTCCGTGTGTGGGATGAGCACAAACAAGAGGAATTTGACCTCGACGTTGCTTTTCGTAACCATCAACGATTGGCCTGCTCTTAGTAACCTTTAGGGACTGTCAAATAAGGGATACAATGCATGCACGCACTGCTTACATGAGACTGAAAGTGTACATTTGCCAAATTGTAAGAAGAACGTGTACCTTGGGCATCGTCGATTTCTTCCAAAATTCATCCAAGAAGAAAGAAAGGCAAGCATTACAACGGCAAGGCAGATCACCGGCGAAGCTCGCGGAACGACCGGTGCTTGAGGTATTTGATATGGTCAAGGATTTGAAAGTCATCTTTGGAAAGGGTCTGGCGGACAATCAGTTCGAAGGAGCCGACGGGCACGCAGCCATGTGGAAGAAGAAATCTATATTCGGGAGCTAGAATATTGGAAAGTCCTAGATGTCCGCTCTGCAATCGACGTGATGCACGTTACGAAGAATATTTGCGTGAACCTCCTAAGCTTCTTGGGCGTGTATGGGAAGACAAATGATACAAAGGAAGCACGGCAGACCAGCAACGCTTGAAAGACTCGATGACCGCATCCGAATGGTTTCAAGGTCGTGCCAGCTACGCTCGACCAAAGAAGAGAAGGTCATCTTTTTGAATGCCCGAGCGATATGAAGGTCCCGTCTGGATTCTCGCCCAATATAAAGGGAATAATAAACATGGCGGAGAAAAAGTTCCAAAACCTGAAGTCTCACGATCGCCACGTGATTATGACGCAATTGCTTCCGATTGCTTTGAGGGGCTCTGCCGGAAAATGTTCGAGTAGCCATTGTGAAGCTATGTGCATTCCTCAATGCAATCTCTCGAAGGTAATCAATCCAAAGTTCTACCACGGTTCTGAGCGATGTGATCCAATGTCTTGTCGGTTTGAGTTGGTGTTCCGCCATCCTTCTTCAATATTATGACGCACCTCCTGGTTCACCTAGTCGAAGAGATTTTCGTTCTCGGTCCTGTATTTCTACACAATATGTTCCCCTTGAGAGGTTCATGGGAGTATTAAAGAAATATGTTCAGAACCGTGCTAGGCTGAAGGAAGCATCGCCAAGGGCTATGGAAATGAGGAGGTAATTGAGTTTTGTGTTGACTTTGTTCCTGACCTTAAGCCGATTGGTCTTCCTCGATCGCGCACGAGGGGAGACTAAGTGGAAAAGGCACGATCGGAAGAAATCAACGATATGTATGGACGGCCATTCTCATTCAAGCACACCACACTCAGATTGACCAATTCCAGCTTGGTGGCTCCGTACTTTGAGAAACACAAGAATATTTTACGCTCGACAACCCGGGAAGCCTGAATCCTGGATTAGGAAGGCCCACATGGAGACTTTCGCAGTTGGTTGAGAAAACATTTAATGAATGACAATGATGTTGTAGATCAGCTGTACATGTTGGCCAAAACACCATCTTCGACTATAACGACTTTCCAAGGGTGCGAGATAAATGGGAATACATTTTACACGATCGCCCAAGATAAAAGAGCACCAACCAAAACAGTGGTGTCCGCTTTGATGCAGCAACCGAGAATGGGCATCAGGTCACATATTATGGTTACATAGAGGAGATATGGGAACTTGACTATGGACCCTCCTTTAAGGTCCCTTTGTTCGGTGCAAATGGTTCAAGCTAACAGGAGGTGGGGTAAAGGTGGACCAGCAATACGGAATGACAATGGTGGATTTCAACAATCTTGGTTACCTTGACGAACCATTCGTCCTAGCGAAAGATGTCGCTCAGGTTTTCTATGTGAAGGACATGAGTAGCAAACCGAGGAAACGGAAAGATAAGAAAACGATCAAGACATCATGCGATGATCAAAAGCGCCACATTGTTCTTTCGGGGAAAAGAAACATCGTGGGAGTGGAGGACAAGACAGACATGTCAGAAGATTATAATATGTTTGCTGAAATTCCGCCCTTCAAAGTGAACACCGACCCAAGCATTAAGTTAAATGATGAGGATGCTCCATGGATACGGCACAATCGTAAGCAAGCAGGGACACAAGGGAAGAAATGATGTGTAATAATTTATTGTACCAAACTTTGTTGAATGGATCATGTGAATTATATTACCCGTGATGTGTTTGGTGTCCATTTTGAATGATTCGAGATACCACCGATGATACATGAAATTTGGAGTGATTTAGTCATACTCCTGCCTAGGCGATAATATGCATACTGTAGTCTTCATAGCCGCCGTCGTCATTGTACCGGTAGTCGCCGCCTTCTAAGTTGCCGCCGTCGTCCGCCGCTGCTGTCGTCGCTCTGCCGTCGTCGCTGCCGCCGGGCGGCGCTAAATGGTTCGAATCGAGGGTAGCGCAGCGGGGATATCGCCGCCGTGATGTAGTCCATGACGCTCTGCGAGTCCGCCATACCACCATAGCCGACGGCCGCCTCGTGGAAGTTCCTGTGAGGCGACCGTCCTCCTCATACTGGCGAGCGCCTCTCACGCCGATTGATGAAGAAGGCGCCCCAAGTATGCTGGTTATCGGGATGCCGGGGATTCATCCGCTGCTCGGCGTGAGGTCGAGGTAGTAGTGGTTCGTGATGGCCGCCCGCCAGCATACCACGAGGGACGGAGGGACTGCACGCCGCGCGGCGCTAGGCTCCAGCCGGTGGGGACGCGATAGCCCGTGGACAAGGGTAGTTCGAGGCGCAAAGCTCCTCCACCTGCTGGTAGGTTAGAGTGGGTGCGGTGGAAGCCATGAGAGAGTGATGAGAGATTGTAGAGATGTGATAATGCTGGCCAAGCCGGGCTACATATATGTAGTGAGAAATGGCGGGAAAAATGGGAGCGGGAAGACAGGAGGCGGGAAGAAAGTGGCGGGAAGAAAGAGGCGGAAGACAGGGAAGAAATGGCGGAAGAAGAGGAATCGAGCTGGTCATCTAACCTTTAGTCCCGGCTGGTTGGTGCAACCGGACTAAAGGTTAGACAGACGGTAGCGGGTAGCGCCTGACATACTGTCGGAGGAACAAGACAAAGCAGAAGCGGCGCCGTGCCTATAAAAGAAGCATCGATCTGCCAAGATAGAGGCGTGAAGAAATGGCGGAAGACATAGGCGGAAAGAATCGGGAAGACGGCGGGAAGAACTTGTGGGAAGACAGAGGCGGCGGAAGAACTTCTCTGAATTTTTGATATATTATTTGTATTTTAGAATTTTGAAATGAATTAGTTCTATTTTTCTGAATTTTTTGATATATTATTTGTATTTTTAACATATTGAATTGAATTAGTTTTATTTTTGACATATTATTTGTGTTTGAAATTGTACATTCATATGCATGTATGTAGTACCGTAGAATATGTGAAACTCCTTCAAAATTAAAATAAAGCACAAAAGAAATAAAACAATACAAATTAAACAGAAAACAATACAAATTAAAAAGAAAACAATACAAATTAAACAGAAAACAGGTTTGGGGGGCTAAAACCCTAAACCTGCGGCCTTTAGTCGCGGTTGGCAGACCAACCAGCGACTAAAATAGGGGCCTTTAGTCGCTGGTCGCCTGCCCAACCGCGACTAAAGGTGGGGCGCGAACGCATAAAAACCCTTAAACCCCTTTAGTCGCGGTTGGGCAGGCGACCACGACTAAAGGGCACCTTTAGTCATGGTCTCGTCGCCAACCGCGACTAAAGGGGGGCTATAAATACAAGCCCTCGGCGCCGCCGCCGTTTCTCTTTGTTAAATCTCTGCGCCCTCGCCGCCGCCGCCGTCGCCCTCGCCCTCGACGCAGCCATGCCGCCCTCGCCTCGGCGCCGCCCGCCGTCGCCTCGCCCTGAACCCCTCGCCGACGCCCTAGGGTTTCCGCCTCGCCCCAGCCCTAGCCGCCCGCCTCCGACCTCCTCCTCCTCCTCACTCTCCACCCCTGCCGTCCGGCCCTCGTCCATGTGACCCACCTTCCCGATCCCAGCACATGCCGTCGACCTCCGCCTCGTTCCCGACCCTCCACGCCAGAGAAATCGCCTCTTGTCGTCCCTTTACATTTAACATTTTTCAAATTGCTAATCTTGTATTTGAAAATTGTTAATCAAGCATCTGAAAATGTTAAATGTTTTTATAGAAAAATGTTGACCATGTGTTAGAAAATGGTTAATCTTATATTTAAAAAATGTTAATCCAGCATTTGAAGAACGTTGAAAAATATGTATAATTTTTTGATCATGTATTAAAAATGTTAAACTCATATATGAAAATGGTTAAACGTGTATTTAAAAAATATTCTTGATACAAAAAAATGTAGAATGAAAACCAAAATAAAGAAAGAGGAAAATGAAAAACAATGAAATCCAAAAAGGAAACTAAAGGAAAAGTGAAAATGAAAAATAAAAGCAAAGAAACAAACGCAAAAAAATAGAAAACTATGAATACCGACAAAGAAACAAAGAAAAACAAAACTCGCTGAAAACTAAGAAGTAGACAAAAACCAAAGGAAAAAGAAGGAAAATTTGAAAAAGGGAAAATGGATAAAACCATGAAAGAAACAAAGAGAAACCAAAAGAAAAACGAAAAAACAAGATATAGCAACAAAAAGAAGAATACCAAAAAACGAAGAAGAAAGAAAAACCAAACAAATCACAAAAAGAAACAAAAAACGAAGAAATAAAAACAACTCCGGCTTTCATCCTAAATTAGGAAGCGCCTCATTTAGTTCCACGACCCCAACAGTTGCGCAATGGCTAACAACACCTCAACTACGGAGGCGACCTAGGATCATATCCTCGCATGCCCTATTTTTTTCTTCCTTTTCTCCCGTTTTAGTACTGCTCTTGGGTCGACCCATTCTTGTATTGTCTTCATGTGAGTGATCCTTCCATCTCGCGTGAAGACGTGGTTGACAAATGTTTAATTGCTTGCAAAGTTTCTTCACAAAATGACATTCGTGAAGACGTGGTTGTCTGTTGTCCTCGCCTCCCTCTCCGTGTGTGTTGTCCTCGCCTCCCTCTCCGTGGCCTGCGTCGCCGCCTGCCCGTCTCGCGCTCTACCGCGACACCCTCTCCCACCCCTTCTCGCCCCTCCTTTTGCCACCGCCCTTCGCCACCGCCACCGCCACCGCCTTCTTCACTTAATTAATTTGTTTTACTACATGTTTTCAGGATGACATAATGGCGGACGATAGAGCTGACCCGATTATGGACAACTATGATCCGGACGGTGAAGCACATATGTTCGGCATCATAAACGGCGATATTCAATATGTGCCGACCGGAGAAGAAGAAGATGATATCTCTTCTTATCTGAACCTTGACGGTGAAGATGAAGGGCGCCACAAGAAGATGATGTCAAGAAACGTCGATAAACGACGATCTTCAAATGGAAGTAGCAACCACCTCCGCGCCGAGGTATATATATACATTGAGCCTCGGTGATACAAACTAACTGATTTGAATAAATATGTGTACTAACGCGACTCTCTTTCTTATTTTAGCCCTCGGCGGATCGTCGAAACAATCGATGCGTCGTCAAAGCGTGGCGCAACCAAGACGATGAAACAAGGAGAAACATGCACCATCGAGGTTGTCGACGATTACAACCGCAGGTCAGCGGAGCCCAGCAAGAACGCCACCAAGTTTGTCACCAATGCGGAGCCATTGTTAGAGACAACGTCTCGATCACCGTCCAGAGTGGAATGAGCCAAAGAAGGCACGAATTGATGGTTTCACTTTTGTCGATAAGAGAACAAAAAAGATTGCTTCAAGAAGCTTATGGAACATTTCGTTCTACCTCCGAATACAACAAATTCGATGAGGAGGGTAACAAGATTGAGGAAAACAAGGAGAGGAGGAGGCTAGTCAAACAGTTCGCTCTTCATAAGATGGCCGATGCATTCGGAAATTCAAGCAAAATCTAGCCCGTGACTTTGTCAAGCAGAACAAGACTCCGATTTCAAAGGACAATATGAAAACTGAAACATGATTGGCCAGAATTTGTGAAGCAAAAGAAATCAGAGCAGTTCATTCAAATATCGAAAAAAATAAGGAAAATGCGGCTAAGAAGGAGTACAATCATGTTATGGGGCCAGGAGGGTATCGCATTTGGGTGCCTAGGTTGGAGAAGATGGAGAACGAGATGAGGGCGCGAGAATCCGTCCAGTACGGAGGATGGGACCCAAGGGCCAAAAGCTGGTGGTACGGGCATGGGGAACGCTGAACCGGAGACAGGGGAGTGTGTTTACGGGGCAAATTAATTAAACCCACCCAAGCCCTTATTGACGCAATGAAGGATGCTCAACAGGGAAGATCAAGTTCAACAGAGAGAACGACGCTGATAAAGCCCTCGGGAATCTGAACACGGAGGGCGTATTTAGGCATGGGGCACATTCCGTGGAAAATAGGGTTCCCCGAGCGATGACCCGTCTGATTCTGAAGCCGTAAGAGAAAGATGGATCGGGAAGCGGATGTTGTGGCGCGGTTGGCATCGAAATGGATGTGATGAAGAAAACCATGAGTGTACTAGTAGCGAAAGAGATGCAGCTCGGTGCAGCATGAAGATCATCCAGCGGATCTCGGAAGCCAGCAGCGGAGAAGCAGCGTGGCTTCCACGGAGGCCCCACCGGCTGGTGCGGATGCACCGACGATCGAAATTACTGCACCGGAGCCTCGGTGGTCGAAATTACTGCACCGGAGCCTCTGGTGGTCGAAATTACTGCACCGGAGCCTCCTCGCTACCCGTGGGCGATATAAAGGAGATGAAAGAATGTCATCTGATTATCCTATCGGGAACATGTCCATGAAGGTAGCCATCGGCAGTGCTTTACCATGTTTACAGGCACTCCACCACAACAACCCCATTCAAGATGGCTATGCTCGTGTCACGGTGGAGGACATAGTCCAAGGGTTTGAGGACCGGAGATTGACATTGCTACACCAAGGGGAGAAAAGACTTGGAGATGTCAGCGCCATTTCATTCTATGGCAAAAGAAGTTTATCAAGTTTCGAGGCGGCGCCAAGGACAACAAGTCCACCCCCCTCGATGGTGGTGGTGGCGGTGGCGGTGGTGGTGGTGGTGGTGGTGGTGGTGGCGGTTCACCTACACCTCCGCCACGTAAGCCGACGCCGCCCCGATCCTAACGTCCGGCGGGTGATCATCCGCCGCCCCAGTCCTCGTCCGTGGGTGATCGACGCCGCCAATCCACCTACGGCAAAGAGGCGTAGCAGTCTGGATTATTAACCCGGACCCTTATGTACCTAAGACCACAAAGGTACGGAGCCATCATCAAGCCTCTCCCCACAAGGCCTTGGGAACGTAGTGCCGAGGAAGTCGACGCGCCGCTGCTGATTTGGAGAAATGGAAGGCGGACTGCAAGAAGAAAAGAGAGCCCGAGCCCAAGCCAAGATTTTCGATAAGCAAAAGAAGTGGGCTAAGTCATTTTTGAGCACACCGTCCCAAGCCGCCAAGAATCTGCCTAACGACTATGCACGTGAACTTGCAGCAGGCACTCATGTTCAAGGAGAACAAAGAGCGGAGAAGGCGAAAGTAAAAAGCGAGAAACAAGTTGCCCAGCTCGGGAACAAAGTAAACAATCGATTGCCCGCTTATAGTGGAAGCCTTCATCCGGATGACCCGAGATCATACAAGCTGCGGCAACACAGGATTGACTATAACGAGTGCCGAGAACAAGCGCCAACTTAGGTATTACTCTTCGTGAACTATTAGGCCTTGATGAGGCGCCAGATGAAGGAGGTAGTAATTACATATGTCAAGAATGGGCCTATCGTCGAGCTGCTTGAGAAAAGGATCTACGACCAAATGAAAGGTCTGCTGAATTGGTACAAGGGTTACATAAAAATAAAAACGCCAAAGAATATATTTATGCGGAAGTTAGACATGAGCATCACTTCAAACATTACTATGTACAAATTGCCTTGAGTGAATTGTTCCAGCTTTTCAATCTGCTGCGAGCTCGACAAATCTATCATCGGTTGCTACGTTACGTAAGTGATTTATTAATTTCTACCCCATCTCGTTCATATTGCCTGCACTATATATATGTCCTAACTATATTGTTGTGTCCGCTATTATACATGCAGAATGAAGATTAAGGAATGCAGAGTAAGGAACATCCATGATGTTGGGTTCATTGTGTTGGAAATATGCCCTAGAGGCAATAATAAATTAGTTATTATTATTATATTTCCTTGTTCATGATAATCGTTTATTATCCATGCTATAATTGTATTGATAGGAAACTCAAATACATGTGTGGATACATAGACAACACCATGTCCCTAGCGAGCCTCTATTGGCTAGCTCGTTGATCAATAGATGGTTACGGTTTCCTAACCATGGACATTGGATGTCATTGATAACGGATCACATCATTGGGAGAATGATGTGATGGACAAGACCCAATCCTAAGCCTAGCACAAAGATCGTAGTTCGTATGCTAAAGCTTTTCTAATGTCAAGTATCATTTCCTTAGACCATGAGATTGTGCAACTCCGGATACCGTAGGAATGCTTTGGGTGTACCAAACGTCACAACGTGCTCGGGTGGCTATAAAGGTGCACTACAGGTATCTCCGAAAGTGTCTGCATTGGGTTGGCACGAATCGAGATCGGATTTGTCACTCCGTAAACGGAGAGGTATCTCTAGGCCCACTCGGTAGGACATCATCATAATGTGCACAATGTGACCAAGGGGTTGATCACGGGATGATGTGTTACGGAACGAGTAAAGAGACTTGCGTAACGAGATTGAACAAGGTATAGGATACCGACGATCGAATCTCGGGCAAGTACAATACCGCTAGACAAAGGGAATTGTATACGGATCGATTGAGTCCTTGACATCGTGGTTCATCCGATGAGATCATCGTGGAACATGTAGGAGCCAACATGGGTATCCAGATCCCGCTGTTGGTTATTGACCGGAGAACGTCTCGGTCATGTCTACATGTCTCCCGAACCCGTAGGGTCTACACACTAAGGTTCGATGGCGCTAGGGTTATATAGGAAGCTTGTATGTGGTTACCGAATGTTGTTCGAGTCCGGATGAGATCCCTGACGTCACGAGGAGTTCGGAATGGTCCGGAGGTAAAGATTTATATATAGGAAGTCCTGTTTCGCCATCGGGACAAGTTTGAGGTCATCGGTATTGTACCGGGACCACCGGAAGGGTCCCGGGGTCCACCGGTGGGGCCACCTATCCGGAGGGTCCCATGGGCTGAGATGAGAAGGATCCAGCCCAAAGTGGGCTGAGGCGCCACTTCCCTAGGGCCCATGCGCCTAGGGTGAAGGGGAAACCCTAAAGGAAGATTCCCATAAGGGAAGGAACCTCCTAGGTGCCTTGGGGAAGGACTCTCTCCTGCCGCCGCCCTTGGAGATTGGATCTCCTAGGGGCTGGCGCACCCCTGGGACCCCTATATATAGTGGGGTAGGAGGGCCTCTCAAACACACCTTTTGCCTTTGGTGCAGCCCTCCCTCTCTCCCAAGTTCTTCTCCTCTTCTGCGGTGCTTGGCGAAGCCTGCTGGATAGCCACGCCCTCCATCACCACCACGCCGTTGTGCTGCTGCTGGATGGAGTCTTCCTCAACCTCTCCCTCTCTCCTTGCTGGATCAAGGCGTGGGAGACGTCACCGGGCTGTACGTGTGTTGAACGCGGAGGTGCCGTCCGTTCGGCACTTGATCATCGGTGATCTGAATCACGACGAGTACGACTCCTTCAACCCCGTTCACATGAACGCTTCCGCTTAGCGATCTACAAGGGTATGTAGATGCACTCTCCTTCCCTCGTTGCTAGTTTCTCCATAGATAGATCTTGGTGACACCTAGGAAAATTTTGAATTTCTGCTACGTTCCCCATCAGTGGCATCATGAGCTAGGTCTATTGCGTAGATTCTTTGCACGAGTAGAACACAAAGTAGTTGTGGGCGTTGATGTTGTTCAATATGCTTACCGTTACTAGTCCAATCTTGTTTCGACGGTATTGTGGGATGAAGCGGCCCGGACCGACCTTACACGTACTCTTACGTGAGACAGGTTCCACCGACTGACATGCACTTGGTGCATAAGGTGGCTAGCGGTGCCGCTCTCCCACTTTAGTCGGAACGGATTCGATGAAAAGGGTCCTTATGAAGGGTAAATAGCAATTGGCATATCACGTTGTGGTTTTGCGTAGGTAAGAAACGTTCTTGCTAGAAACCCAAAGCAGCCACGTAAAACATGCAAACAACAATTAGAGGACGTCTAACTTGTTTTTGCAGGGTATGCTATGTGATGTGATATGGCCAAGAAGAATGTGATGAATGATATGTGATGTATGAGATTGATCATGTTCTTGTAATAGGAATCACGACTTGCATGTTGATGAGTATGACAACCGGCAGGAGCCATAGGAGTTGTCTTTATTTATTGTATGACCTGCGTGTCATTAAACAACGCCATGTAATTACTTTACTTTATTGCTAACCGGTAGCCATAGTAGTAGAAGTAATAGTTGGCGAGACAACTTCATGAAGACACGATGATGGAGATCATGATGATGGAGATCATGGTGTCATGCCGGTGACGATGATGATCATGGAGCCCCGAAGATGGAGATCAAAAGGAGCAAAATGATATTGGCCATATCATGTCACTATTTGATTGCATGTGATGTTTATCATGATTATGCATCTTGTTTACTTAGAACGACGGTAGTAAATAAGATGATCCCTCATTAAAATTTCAAGAAGTGTTCTCCCCTAACTGTGCACCGTTGCTACAGTTCGTCGCTTCTAAGCACCACGTGTTGATCGGGTGTGATGGATTCTTACGTTCACATACAACGGGTGTAAGACAGATTTACACACGCAATACACTTAGGGTTAAACTTGACGAGCCTAGCATGTACAGACATGGCCTCGGAACACGGAGACCGAAAGGTCGAGCATGAGTCGTATAGTAGATACGATCAACATGAAGATGTTCACCGATGATGACTAGTCCGTCTCACGTGATGATCGGACACGGCCTAGTTGACTCGGATCATGTAATCACTTAGATGACCAGAGGGATGTCTATCTGAGTGGGAGTTCATAAGATGAACTTAATTATCTTGAACATAGTCAAAAGACCTTTTGCAAAATTATGTCGTAAGCTCGCGCTTTAGTTCCACTGTTTAGATATGTTCCTAGAAAAAAAAAGTTGAAAGTTGACAGTAGCGATTATGCGGACAGTAGAAAGCTTATGTCCTTAATGCACCGCTCAGTGTGCTGAACCCCAAACGTCGTTTGTGGATGTTGCGAACATCGGACATACACGTTTTGATAACTACGTGATAGTTCAGTTAAACGGTTTAGAGTTGAGGCACCAACGACGTTTTTCGAAACGTCGCGGAACATATGAGATGTTTCGAGGGCTGAAATTGGGATTTCAAGCTCGTGCCCACGTCAAGAGGTATATGACCTCCGACGATTTTCTTAGCCTGCAAACTAAGGGAGAAAAGCTCAATCGTTGAGCTTGTGCTCAGATTGTCTGAAGTGCAACAATCACTTGAATCGAGTGGGAGTTGATCTTCCAGATGAGATAGTGATGTTTCTCCAAAGTCATTGCCACCAAGCTACTAGAGCTTCGTGATGAACTATAACATATCAAGGATAGAGATGATGATCCTTGAGGTATTCGCGTTGTTTGACATCACGAAAGTAGAAGTCAAGAAGGAGCATCAATTGTTGATGGTTGGTGAAACCACTAGTTTCAAGAAGGGCAAGGGCAAGAAGGGACACTTCATGAAACGGCAAATCAGTTGTTGCTCGGTGAAGAAACCCAAGGTTGAACCCAAACCCGAGACTAAGTGCTTCGTAATAAGGGGAACAGCCATGGAGCAGAATTACCCTAGATACTTGGTAGATAAGAAGGCTGGCAAGGTCGATAGAAGTATATTGGATATACATTATGTTAATGTGTACTTTACTAGTACTCCTAGTAGCACCAGGGGTATTAGATACCGGTTCGGTTGCTAAGAGTTAGTAACTCGAAACAAAAGCTACGGAATAAGCGGAGACTAGCTAAAGGTGAGCTGACGATATGTGTTGGAAGTGTTTCCAAGTTTGATGTGATCAAACATTGCACGCTCCCTCTACCATCAAGATTAGTATTAAACCTGAATAATTGTCATTTGGTGTTTGTGTTGAGCATATACATGATTGGATTATGTCTATCGCAATACGGTTATTCATTTAAGGAGAATAATGGTTACTCTGTTTATTTGAATAATACCTTCAATGGTATTGCACCTAATAGGAATGGTTTATTGAATCTCGATCGTAGTGATACACATTTTCATGCCAAAAGATATAAGATAGTAATGATAGTACCACTTACTTGTGGCACTGCCATGTAAGTCATATTGGTGTAAAAGCATGAAGAAGCTCCATGTTGATGGATCTTTGGACTCACTCGTTTTGAAAAGTTTGAGACATGCTAACCATGTCTATTGGTGTATACGCATGAAGAAACTCCATGCAGATGGATCGTTTGGACTCACTTGATTTAGAATCACTTGAGATATGCAAAACATACCACATGGGCAAGATGACCGAAAAGCCTCGGTTTGATAAGATGGAACAAGATAGCAACTTGTTGGAAGCAACACATTTGATATGTGCAGTCCAATGAGTGCTGAGGCATGCAGTGAATATCGTTATGTTCTTACTTCACAGATGATTTAAGTAGATACTGAGTGTATTTACTTGATGAAACTCAAGTCTGAATTATTGAATGATTCAAGTAATTTCAGAGTGAAGTTGGAGATCTTCGTGACAAGAGGATAAAATGTCTGTGATGTGATCATAGAGATGAATATCTGAGTTGCGAGTTTGGTACACAATTGAGACATTGTGCAAATTGTTTCACAATTAATACCGCCTGGAACACCATAGTATGATGGTGTGTCCGAACATCATAGTTGCACTCTATTGGATATGGTGCGTACCATGATGTCTCTTATCGAATTACCACTATCGTTCATGGGTTAGGCATTAGAGACAACCACACTCACTTAAATAGGGCACCACGTAATTCCGTTGAGACGACACCGTTTGGAGAAACCTAAGTTGTCGTTTCTTAAAAGTTTGGGGCTGCGACGCTTATGTGGAAAAGTTTCAGGTTGATAAGCTCGAACCCAAAGCGGACAAAATGCATCTTCATAGGACACCCAAAACAGTTGGGTATACCTCCTAATTCAGATCCGGAAGCAATAGGGATTGTTTCTTGAATCGGGTCCTTTCTCGAGGAAAAGTTCGTCTCGAAAAGTTGAGTGGGAGGATGGTGGAGACTTGATAAGGTTATTGAACCGTCACTTCAACTAGTGTGTAGCAGGGCACAGGAGGTTGTTCCCGTGGCACCTACACCAATTGAAGTAGAAGCTTATGATAGTGATCATGAAGTTTTGGATCAAGTCACTACCGTACCTCGTAGGGTGACAAGGATGCGTACTACTTCTGAGTGGTACAACAATCCTGTCTTGAAGGTCATGTTGCTAGACAACAATGAACCTACGAGCTATGGAGAAGTAATGGTGGGCCCAAATTCTGACAAATGGTTAGAAGCCATGAAATCCGAGATAGGATCCATGTATCAGGACAAAGCATGGACTTTGGTGGACTTGCCCGATGAGCGGCAAGCCATTGAGATGAATGGATCTTTAAGAAGAAGACGGACGTGGACGGTAATGTCACCATCTATGAAGCTCGACTTGTGGCAAAGAGTTTTTCACAAGTTCAAGGAGTTGACTACGATGAGATTCTCTCATTCGTAGCGATGCTTAAGTCCGTCTGAATCATATTAGCACAAGCTGCATTTATGAAATCTGGCAGATGGATGTCAAGAAGAGTTTCCTTACCTTTACGTAAGAAAAGGTTGTATGTGATACAATCAGAAAGTTTTGTCGATCCTAAGGATGCTAAAAGGTATGCTGGCTCCAGCGATCCTTTCTAAGGACTGGAGTAAGCATCTCGGAGTTGGAATGTGCGCTTTGATGAGATGATCAAAGATTTTGGGTGTATACAAAGTTTATAAGAAACTTGTATTTCCAAAGAAGTGAGTGGGAGCACTATAGAATTTCTGATGAGTATGTGTTGTTGACATATTGTTGATCAGAAATGATGTAGAATTTCTGGAAAGCATATAGGGTTATTTGAAAAGTGTTTTTCAAGTGAAAACCTGTATTAAGCTACTTGAACATTGAGCATCAAGATCTATGAGGATAGATCAAAAACGCTTAATGGTACTTTCAAATGAGCATATACCTTGACATGATCTTGAAGGTGTTCAAGATGGATCGGTCAAAGAAGGAGTTCTTGCACGAGATGTAAGGTATTAAGTTAAGAGTTAAAGCTCGACCACGGCGAAAAGGGAGAAAGGACGAAGGTCGTCCCTATGCTTCGGACATAGGCTCTATAGTATGCTATCTTGTTTACCGCACCGAAGTGTGCCTTGCCATGAGTCGATCAAGGGTACAAGAATGATCCAGAATGGATCATTGGACAGTGATCAAAATTGTCTTTGGAGTAAATAAGGACATGTTTCTCGATCATGGAGGTGATAAAGAGTTAAATCGTAAAGGGTTACGTCGATGCAAGCTTTAACACCTATCCGAATGACTCTGAGTAGCAAACCGGATACGTATAGTGGAGCAACCATTTGGAATAGCTCCAAGTGGAGCGTGGAAGCAGCATTTAGAATATGACCTAGAAATTTGCAAAGCACTCACGGATCTGAAAGGTTCAGACCCGTTGACTAAAACCCGTTGACTAAAACCTCTCTCACAAGCAAAACATGACCAAACCCCAGAACTCATTGAGTCTTAATCACATGATGATGTGAACTAGTTTACAGACACTAGTAAACTCTTTGGATGCTGGTCACATGGCGATGTGACCTATCAGTGTTAATCACATAACGATGTGAACTAGATTATTGACTCTAGTGCAAGTGGGAGACTGTTGGAAATATGCCCTAGAGGCAATAATAAATTAGTTATTATTATTATATTTCCTTGTTCATGATAATCGTTTATTATCCATGCTATAATTGTATTGATAGGAAACTCAAATACATGTGTGGATACATAGACAACACCATGTCCCTAGCGAGCCTCTATTGGCTAGCTCGTTGATCAATAGATGGTTACGGTTTCCTAACCATGGACATTGGATGTCATTGATAACGGGGTCACATCATTGGGAGAATGATGTGATGGACAAGACCCAATCCTAAGCCTAGCACAAAGATCGTAGTTCGTATGCTAAAGCTTTTCTAATGTCAAGTATCATTTCCTTAGACCATGAGATTGTGCAACTCCGGATACCGTAGGAATGCTTTGGGTGTACCAAACGTCCTGGCGAATAACTGGGTGGCTATAAAGGTGCACTACAGTATCTCCGAAAGTGTCTGCGGGTTGGCACGAATCGAGGCTGGATTTGTCACTCCGTGTAACGGAGAGGTATCTCTGGCCCACTCGGTAGGACATCATCATAATGTGCACAATGTGACCAAGGGGTTGATCACGGGATGATGTGTTATGGAGCGAGTAAAGAGACTTGCCGGTAACGAGATTGAACAAGGTATAGGATACCGACGATCGAATCTCGGGCAAGTACAATACCGCTAGACAAAGGGAATTGTATACGGATCGATTGAGTCCTTGACATCGTGGTTCATCCGATGAGATCATCGTGGAACATGTAGGAGCCAACATGGGTATCCAGATCCCGCTGTTGGTTATTGACGGAGAACGTCTCGGTCATGTCTACATGTCTCCGAACCCGTAGGGTCTACACATAAGGTTCGATGGCGCTAGGGTTATATAGGAAGCTTGTATGTGGTTACCGAATGTTGTTGAGTCCGGATGAGATCCCGGACGTCGCGAGGAGTTCCGGAATGGTCCGGAGGTAAAGATTTATATATAGGAAGTCTGTTTGACCATCGGGACAAGTTTGAGGTCATCGGTATTGTCTGGGACCACCGGAAGGGTCCCGAGGGTCCATCGGGTGGGGCCACCTATCCGGAGGGTCCCATGGGCTGAGATGAGAAGGATCCAGCCCAAAGTGGGCTGGGCGCCACTTCCCTAGGGCCCATGCGCCTAGGGTGAAGGGGAAACCCTAAAGGAAGATTCCCATAAGGGAAGGCACCTCCTAGGTGCCTTGGGGAAGGACTCCTCCTGCCGCCGCCCTTGGAGATTGGATCTCCTAGGGGCTGGCGCACCCTTGGGACCCCTATATATAGTGGGGTAGGAGGGCCTCTCAAACACACCTTTTGCCTTTGGTGCAGCCCTCCTCTCTCCCAAGTTCTTCTCCTCTTCTGCGGTGCTTGGCGAAGCCCTGCGGGATAGCCACGCTCCTCCATCACCACCACGCCGTTGTGCTGCTGCTGGATGGAGTCTTCCTCAACCTCTCCCTCTCTCCTTGCTGGATCAAGGCGTGGGAGACGTCACCGGGCTGTACGTGTGTTGAACGCGGAGGTGCCGTCCGTTCGCACTTGATCATCGGTGATCTGAATCACGGCGAGTCGACTCCTTCAACCCCGTTCACATGAGCGCTTCCGCTTAGCGATCTACAAGGGTATGTAGATGCACTCTCCTTCCCTCGTTGCTAGTTTCTCCATAGATAGATCTTGGTGACACGTAGGAAAATTTTGAATTTCTGCTACGTTCCCCATCACATTGACCCACACATCGTTAATGGACATGTGTTGGAGCGTCACCCCGCCGACGTGGAGGCAGACCTGTGGCAGTTTCTTACAAAGCAGGATCTCAAAAGTGATATTCTATTTCCTTACCATTTTGGGTGAGTGTTTCTGTCTTGAGCACATTCTCTTTGTTTACTCCATGCATGGTATGTGGCCGCTAATCGATGAGTTATGCATGACGTCTTGTGCATGTATCGTGTCCGCAGTTCCACCGGATTCTGCTAGTAATTAAAGTTAACACCTCGAATGTCTAGTCCACGACTCTCGAATATGGATCCAAAGCTTTGGGGCGACATGAGAAGAATGCTGCAGAAGTAATTATTTTCATTCATTTGCGCTCTATATCGATCGGCCTATTTTGTTCATTTCCTAATATCAAGTAACTAATAACTCTCTTGTTCATTTAATTTTCTTTGCCTCGTAGGGTTTGGAGACGGTTCAGTAGATACAAAGGTCGGTGAATTCAAAAAGAGCTAGAATTCAAAAGGTTAAAGCCTAAGAATGTTTGGGGATATTCAGCCACCGTTGACCAATCTATGTGGATACTATGTACGTGAGATGATCCGAGATACACCTCGAGCGGGTTCCGAGTGATACCAATGCTCGGAGGAATAACCTCCGTGGATGCTTAGTCGAAGCTCGCTTCCGACCACTTCAAGAGGAACTAGCTGGATGGTTCAGCAGGAAGTCCTCCATCCTAAAGGAGAACACTATTACGAGGACGTAGAACTTTATATGGATTAAATCATGTATGGAAACTTGTTCAAAATTGTATATGGTCATCCGATGATATTGAATATATATTGTATATTCCTCTTGAATTCTTTTTGGTTCTAATTTCAAATTTATTTGAAATTGTACATTCATATGCATGTATGTAGTACCGTAGAATATATGAAACTCCTTCAAAATTAAAATAAAGCACAAAAGAAATAAAACAATACAAATTAAACAGAAAACAGGTTTAGGGGGGCTAAAACCCTAAACCTGGGGCGGCCTTTAGTCGCGGTTGGCGAAGAACCGCGACTAAAGGTCCTCCGCTTGACGGCCACTTTGGCACCCACGTGGCCGGGCCGTTAGTCGCGGTTCTTAAGCAGCCGCGACTAAAGGTGAGGGCTTTAGTCGCGCTTATTTGGTCGCGGTTGCGCAACCGCGACTAATGGCAGTTGCGAACCGCGACCAAAGGCCTTTTTTCCACCAGTGTGGAGTCCTAACGGACTACGGCATACCAACCGTGCTAGACGTAGCATGACTACAACTCTGTTTCGTGTCCACCAAGAAAGAGAGTTGTTTGCCCCTTTATATAGTACCAGCTAGTCATAGAATAGATGAGAGAGATCTCCACCAGATTAGCACGTAGAGGGTTTGTCCTCTCGTGTAATGTAATACTCCTCCTAATTATAGTGATACGCCTTCGTGCGTTCCGTGGTTTTCTCCTGCAAGGGTTTCCACGTAAAAATCCGTGTCTCTTTGTCTCGTTTATTTCTCGTTATTATCTAACAGGCACTTCACGTGCTCATGGGTTCATTTTGGGTTCCTTGCTCCTGTGAAGTCAGAGTTGCAGCGACGGAGTTTGCATAGTAACGATGATGGTCGGCACCAGCTTCTTATGTCATATCCCGCGACGCAACCTTGCTAATTTTCTTTGTAGCTCATCGTCATAATCAGAATTGCGGCCGGCACATGTGACTGATTGCTTGGCATGGATCTTCGTGTGGCTTATCACATCCTCTAAGGTGTGGGCTTGGTCGGCGGTCCTTTTGCGGCAAAGTTGGGAGTCACTTTCTTGGGAGTAAATTGCACAGAAATACCACAATTGGGGCATTGGAAGCAGATTGATACCGAGATTGGTAATTTTTATGTGTCAGTACCAACTTTGAGGCGAGGCGTTGCAAAAGAGGCTAAAACTGTTGTTTATACGTACTAGTAAGCATGCACGTGCAACGCACGTCTCAAACAAAATAAGTTTATATGATATAATACTAAAATAATTTTACTACAAAATTCAGATGACTATAAAATGTTGTCATGTCACTCAAATTGTATTTGTCAAAAGTCTGACATATTTGTGGTTGGACGCACGTGTCATAATCTACAATAAAAACATAAATTCTAAATCTAATTTTTATTTTATCAATGTCCATATTTTCACGACGACTATCTGTGCCTAGTGGCCCATCGACTAAAACAAGAATAAGGAAACATTAGTGATATGACGCAAAATGTACTATGTGATTATAGTTATACGTAAGTTTAGATCCATAGAGTGAGATGGAATGTTTCTTAAAAGCTGGACTTCATGGTGTGCTAGTATCCCTACAGACATATTAAATCAATCAACATCCATTCATTCATCATTGTTTTATATGTTTTTTATTTGTCTCAAATTTAAACTAATGGGGAGAGGATTAGAGCTTTTCACCCATTTGCTCCTGTAAAATCAGAATTCTCTCCATTATAATGACATCAGAGTAATTTATTAGAATAAAAAATGAACTACAAAAATATGTCTTACTCTAGTAGAGCGACATCATCAACCATGCGATGAATAAACAAAGTTCATCTATTAAGTCATTATTTGTTGGACTGAGGGACGGTGAAAGGGTAAATGATTGCGAGATGAGCTTAACTTATGATAATGTATTTGATGTTTTGAAGCTCTTAGAGGGCCTATACAAGAATCATACAATCCATGTGTTTTGTGTTGTTTTGGTCATCTTCCATGTCACAATTTCTTCAACTATCATCTTTCAATTCCGAGTCCACTAAAATGACAACTAGTTTTGTTCTAAAATCTGTCATATGATCCTATTAAAATAATAATCAGATTTAAATAGCGATACAACATAGAATAAATATAATAATGCACAACGAACCTGTAAAGTACTTCATAAAATTTACCATCCACAGACCACAAGATGACCTGCATGATTACAAAACTTAAATATACTCAATATTTTTTTTGTCAATTTTATAGATATATTTATATAAAAAACTTTTAAAATCATTAAATGGTCTTGACTGTAACAAGCTGTCATGATAAAAACAAAATCTCACCCACGCAGGTGAATTGGACATGCCCTATAAAAAATAATCGAATTTTTAGAAGATAATTTTTTTGTATGGACAACGCCCGCACTCACTCACAATCCCTCTCTGGTCACCGCCTAAGAAGTATCAGTAATATGTAGTACTCCCTCCGTCCGGAAATACTTGTCCGAGGAATGGATGTATCTAGATGTATTTTAGTTCTAGATACATCCATTTTTATCCATTTTCACGACAAGTATTTTTGGACGGAGAGAGTATTAGAATAAACTCAATCAGCTCAAAAAGAAAAAAAAAATCTCAGTCAACTTTCCACCGCCCCTTCACATTTCTCCTCTTCCCCATCCTTCCGTCCCTCCCTCCTTCGCTGCCACACCCTAGATCCCCAATCCATAGCCGGCGCTCTCTCATGGCCGCCCCTCCCCTTCGTCACCATCACTGGCGGACATGCATACCCCTGCTCTGCCCCGCCCCGGCCCTTCATCCGATACCCGAAGTGCTCGAGGAGGCGCTCGAGCTCGGCATGCTCGCTGACGACACCGGGGCCCTCCCTCCTCCTGATGCACTCGCCGTCGCCGCCATGAGCTTCTCCACCTTCTCCCGCGTGCCACAAACTTCCCTTCCCGCTGCTCGGAACGCATCAAGGTCCAGTTCCAACTCTTCTTGTCCCCTCGATCCGGATGCTCTGCTCTCCGACACCATCTTTATTTGCATGTTCGGTTTGGTCCAGAGTAGCAGCAGCTGCTGCAGGCGACCTCCAGTTCCTTCCTTCCATGGACGACCACGAAGACCTCCGCGTGATGTGCTGCTGCTCGGCACCCTTCCTATGCTTCTCCTCGCTCGTTCGGGTCCAGGTTAGTCTCTCCGACCTCGCCGCCTGCTCGTACCCATCAAATCAGTGCATGGCCTCACTGTGTGCAATGTTCGTCCCCTAGGATTAGCTGCTCAAGGGCCATAGTGTGTTCCGTGCGGTGCTGCCTTCGCTGCTGCGGCCTGGTTGTGTCTCGTGCATCAGGGCAGCCAATGGGGCCGGGAAGGTCCAAGACTGGAGGTCCCTGCTCGCCAACTCGTAGGCGGCTGTTTTCCGACAAGTCAAAAAAGAGTTAGCTTTCTTCCAAGCCTGTGATTTTCCTTCCATCCTCTTAGTTGGTGCCTATGTTGATGATGCGACCCTGTATGGTTCAGATTTTCTGAAGGAGAAGGAGCTGCCGAAAGGGGATGAGAGCAACAAGTCTAAATCGAAGAGTATGTTTTGATTCTGTGATGCATTGAAATGTATTTTTATTGTTCTAAGAAATCCATGTAGTTGTCTACGGAGCATTTCCTTGATGTGATTGTCGGGCATATTTGTTTACTAATTCAAACTTCCAGATTACCTTAGTCGGCAACTCTAAATATTTCTTATATGTCTTACCACAAGCAGTATACTGCAAAAACATATATTCTAAGCCGGTTCATTATAGATCAACCAAATCTCGTTGATGCTCTCACCTATTAGGATATGTACATGAAAAGAAGGATATGCCGAAACTGCATAGTCCCAACAATCATCCATTCAAATGCACCATTTTACACTCTGGAAGCAGGAAGTACAACTTCTTTTGTCTTTAGAATTAGAATGGATTAGGTGTAGTCCAGATGTTTTCAGTTTTAAATAATTATGCACATTATCAAGCATCATGCGTGCAAAAAGTGGCTTTATATAAATTTATACTATTCATTGTAACACCCTGGAGTTGGATAGATGCTATATTACTTTGTAGAATGGTTGTGTTGGTGGTCATTTGATGGTACTTGATATAGTAAAGTTACTTTCCTGTCTTCACTTGATATAGTAAAGGCATTTTGCAACACAAATCCGGTTTCATTATCCTCATATAGTCAGCATGTATACTTTCACATGTATTAATGGTCAAAGTCAAGATTGACTGCTTGGATCACATATAGTCATCATGTATACTTCCACATATGCATACTTTATTCTTAATTGTGGAGAAACTTATTTTGTAATGCAACTACTGGGGACATACAAAAAATACATGATCTCGATTGCTTTGAGTTAGGAGGTATACCCATCTGTCCGTAGTCCGCTCTTAATACACTCTTCCCTTGGTCATGTTGTGATGCATATTGGAATACATTTTCCGGTCCTTCCAGTTGTTGCATGAATAAATGACAAAGTATTAGCATCACAAGCGAAGAATAACAGAAATCATCTTATCAAAAGATGGTGGAGTGGGACTAATAACTAACCAGAGTATTGAGGTCTTTACAGTGAGTCGAGCACCTGGACCCAGTGAGTCGAGCACCTGGATGCACTGCACCTTGGTATTTATAATTGCTAGGTACCAATGAAAGTCGTCAATGTTTGCTGGAATGAATATCTGAAAATAGGCTTTTCTTAGTCTAGGTCCCATCTATACAAACATTCGTCCTCGATTGAATTCATGGTAATAGTTTGGAGGTGAGACTCAACATATCATGTTCAAAATAAGTTGTAACTCTCTTTAATACCCATCTTGGTCGTTGCCCACTATGGAAAATCATAAGATCAGTAGAGCATAACAATGTAGGTATAGTAGTAGAGGTAGGATCAACAAAAGTAATTTGCAGATTTTTAGTGTCTTGAGTACCATGCACGGACGATTGAACAGGGCCTCTCTTATCATTGTCAGGCGTATTTTCAAGTTGATTGGAGCTGGTTAAAGGCTCTACACCAGAACAAAGGAAAGAGAACCCGGATGTACGGTCAAATAAACATTGTCAACACAGTTGCAACATAATTAAATCGAGGAACTAACCAGCATCTTCGTTTGTGCAATCTGGATCGCGTATTCTTCCAAGTTGGGGTATCTTAACCCTAGAAATTTGGATGTTAGGCCCTACATTCACCATTTTCAACATAGAAAACCATTAATTAGAGATGTAAAACAAACGGCTTAGCATTCTGCTGTGCAACTGTTTATTTTCTAGAAACTCTGTTCTCAAAATTCTAATCCTGAGTAATGTTGCAACAAGTCAAAGGAAGAAGTCTAACATGAAGAAATGCAGGGAAGAATTAGAGCTGCGTGTGGCCGGCTGGTTCGGGGGCGTTCGAGTAGGGCGCGGCTCGTGTGTGTGCAGGCGCAGCTCTGAGGCACCGGCGATCTCATGACGGATATTAGAAAAAAAGGTGAGTTTTTTTTATTTGCTGGATAAAAAGGGGAAGGTGAGGTTGTATCTTGTTAGGTGGGTTTCCATTGGCCGTGGAAATCACACCTGGTCGATCTGATGGGTCTGCCTGCAGCTTCAAACTCGAGCAGATTGCTGCATAATAATCTTGGTTTAGCCTGGCCGATCTATGAATATTTGATTGTAGGTGAAGGAGGGACGGCCGTCCACTCGGCAGTCTTGTCGAGGCGAGGAGCCCGGCGAGGCGTCGATCACGGTCTGGTAGCGATGATCCGATCGAGGATCAAGGTCGCCGTCAAGGTGGTCGCGAGGAAAGGCAAGGAGAGGGGCGAGGGACACGATTAGGTTCAGTTTCCTTATTTACGAGTTGGTTAGATGGTTAGATTAGCGTGATTTGAGGGGCTGCATAGGCGGGATGGAGAGTTTCATTTTTTTCAACTGGTGGAGTACGGTCAGTCTATGTAAACTGCTAGGCGCACATCAGATCTCGAATAAATTAATGATGGCCGTTAGATGGGGTCGCGCGGGCTTCATCCTATGGTGGTGACGTGGGTGACGTGGCTGTGGACATTTTGCGGGGTGCACGTAAGAAAGTTTTTTTTGATTGTTTAATAGTAGTGATGATGATGAAGATTGACAGGAAAACTGACTGGTTGGGCCCGCATGTCGGGTGCTGACGTGGCATGTTATTTACTGAAAACTCCCTTGCTTTGTACGTAATCACATAAATGCCCAATTATTTTGGGAAAAAAGGCTCCTATGAGAGGTTTTTTTCCGGTTCGTAATTTCCATCACCGATTCGGACTCGTTTGAAATTTTGCGTCGGTTTAAACAAATAAATAAAGCAAACAAAATCGAATCCGCGCAGGACTCGAACCGGCGACCTGCGGTTCAGCAGCGCCGCGGGCTAACCACCACGCCACGGAAGGGCTCGCGACATGAACCTGGCGACAGTCCTTTTATATTAGACCGATTAGGTTGGGCCGGCGGTTGGCCCAGTGAGGCTGCGCGCTGGGTTACTGTCTTTTTAATCATTATCATTATTATATTAATACATATATTTTTACGATTTACATATTAGTATTATTAAGTGTCAAGCACCAGACTAGAACAGAGGCACGACCCAAATTTAATGTGTCTGCACTCAGGACCACAACCATGCACAATTATTATGTATCCTAATTATATTATTCAAATTCAAATACACAACTATTAAAAAATATATGCCCAACACACAGTTTTTTATTTGAGTTACTCGCATATTGATTGTATTTTTTAGAATGCACTATTACTTAAAAAGTTGACAACATGTATTAAAAATAAATGTGTAATCATAATAAATTTTAGAAACGCATTCAAACTGTTCAACTTTTATTAAAAAAATCGACGTGTCTCTTGAAATGCAAGAATTATTTACACAATAAGTATTCAACACATGCTGAACATTTCTTGAAATACAAATAATTCACCATGTATTAAGAAAATAGTCACCATAATGCCTTGAAAATTGTTCACTATAAGCGGAAAAAGTGCTCACCGTACATTAACAAATGTTCAAGCATGTTTGAAAACATGTTCATCATATACTCAAACTCATCATAAAAAATGTTCAGTAAATATGTTAAAATCCAGGAGAAAAACCAACCTAGTGAATGAAAAAGAAGAAAGAAAAACCTAACAATAAGCCAAAACCAGAAGCAAAAATAAAGCATAATAAGTAAAAGAAATGAAACTTGAAGAAATCTGGGCAACGAATGAGGCCCAACGCGCGCTTGGTAGTGCGAAACGAAAAAAATAATGCAGGCATCGGTGGGCCGGCCCAGCGTTCCTGAGCTAGTATAAAATGTCTGTCGCCTGCTTCATGTCGCAAGTGCTGCAGTGGCGAGGTGGCTAGCGCGCGGCGCCGTTGAACGGCAGGTCGCCCGTTCGAATCCTGGGTCTGATTTAATTTTTGATTGCTTTATTTATTTGTTCAAACCGACGAAATTTCAAACAAGTCCGAATCGGTGATGGAAATTACGAACAGAAAAAAAGCTTCTCATGGGAGCCATTTTCCCCCGAAATAATTGGGCATTTATGTGATTACTTACAAAATAAGGGTGTTTTCTGTAAAAAAATGCCACGTCAGCATCCGACAAGCGGGCCCAACCAGTCAGTTCCCCTGTCAATACGTATAAACAGCAGTTTTAGCCTTTTTTGCAACGCCTCGCCCCAAAATTGGTACTGACATGTAAAAATTACCAATCTTAGTACCGATCTGCTTCTAATGCCTCAAGTATGGTACTTCTGTGTAATTTACTCCTTTCTTGGGGACAAGTGATGACATTGACACCCATGTGCAACCCGACGAGGTTTTCTTTGCATTATTGTGTGTGATATATCTTGTGTGTGCCTGAGTAGCAAGTTGTTACTGCTTTCGCTTGGTTTTTCATTAATTAACTAGGCACCTCTCTTCTTAATTAATGGATTAGGCCCTAGGGGCTCCTATTTAAAAAATAAGTCAAAATGTACATAAATCAACATCATTTGAATAGCATCAAGACAAAACTTAGGAACTTCTTCAAGGATTAGGTGTGTGTCATATAGTTGTCATATGAACATAGAGACAATTTTGTGAAGTTTGAGTCAACTGTAATTCTCCTACAAAATGAAGTGCAACGGATCCTTAGCAAAAAAAATACTAATGGATTCCGTCTTGCAAATCAAAGAGTCGTCATATGTAAAGTGAGGATTCAAGTCATCTGAAATTTATATGAAAATCCAATAAATCAAAGAGGCTAATTTTGTGCAGTTGCAAAAATGTTGAGGATTTGAGGGGCCAAGGTGCCCCGCTCACTACCACCAGTTGCAAACTCAAAACCTTTTTCTGAAATGTTTGATGATATGCATTCATATGCATCACCTATGTATGGGAGTCGGATCCTCTGACTTGTATAAGGAAAGTCAGAAGGCTACAGTGCTTCTATATGTAAAATGGCGAAGGGAAGTCAGGGATCTTACACTGTTCTACAAATCACTGTAGATGTATTAATGTTGTTCACAAATCACTGCTGACTATTACTGTGTACAAATCACAGGATTAGATCGTAGTTTGTGAAAATCTATCAAAGGGATGTGGCATTGTAGCATCCCCTAACTTCCCTCCCAATGCCAGAAGATCTCAATGGTTGAATTCATTATAAATGGACATATGCTATTTGTCCTTCCACCACTCTATGATAACATTTATGTGTAAAAAATATTGAAAGCATAATTATGTCGAACAAGAAGTTCTGAATTCCAAATTAATTAAAAAAAAATTGATGGTATCGAGTGTTATTCTCCTGTAACGACTGCAACCATAATTATCGCTACCCCTTGCCAAAATTTCATTTTGGTAGCCAAACACTTATATGATATATAATTGAGAGATAAGCACATTACGAGGCAGGCCAGCTGTTTTGTCTGTCTAACATGGGTTAAAACATTCTCACATTTTTATATTGAACTTTTTTACTTCGTCATAACTTATTTTGTCGCTAAATGTATGCTATTTTTAATTTATACATCATTCATTATACTATATTAAATACTAATTTTAGTTATAATTAATAGAACTATCTGTTGGGGAACGTAGTAATTTCAAAAATTTCCTACGTACCGCAAGATCACGGTGATGGCATAGCAACGAGAGGGAGAGTGTATGTCCACGTACCCTCGTGAGACCGTGGCGAAGCGTTATAACAACGCTGTTGATGTAGTCGTGCGTCTTCACGATCCGACCGATCCAAGTACCGAACGCACGGCACCTCCGAGTTCAGACACGTTCAGCTCGATGGCGATCCCGGGCTTCGATCCAAAGAAAGCGTCGGGGATGAGTTCCGTCGACCGACGGCGTGGTGACGATGATGATGCTCCACCGACGCAGGGCTTCGCCTAAGCTCCGCGACGATATGACTTTAATGGCGCAGGGCTTCGCCTAAGCTCTGCGACGATATGACCGAAGTGTAATATGGTGGAGGGGGGCACCGCACACGGCTAAGGAACGATCCGTAGATCAACTTGTGTGTTTGGTGCCCCCGCCTCAGATATAAAGGAGCAAGGGGGTGCGGCCGGCCCTAGGGGAGGCGCGAGGAGTCCTACTCCCACCGGAGTAGGACTCCCCCTTTCCTAGTTGGATTAGGACTTGGGGAGGGGAGAGGAAGGCGCGCCCCTCTCTCCTGTCCTATTCGGACTAGGGGAGGGCGCGCCTGCCTGCCTGCTGGCCCTCCTCTTCTCCTTATGGCCCATCAAGGCCCATTGACCTCCGGGAGGGTTCCGTAACCCCGTGTTCGGTAAAATCCGATTTCATCCGGAACCTTTCCAAGTCCAAACATAGGCTTCCAATATATCGATCTTTATGTCTCGACCATTTCGAGACTCCTCGTCATGTCCGTGATCACATCCGGACTCGAACAAACTTCGTACATCAAAATTATAAACTCATAATAAACTGTCATCGTAACGTTAAGCGTGCGGACCCTACGGGTTCGAGAACTATGTAGACATGACCTAGAACTATTCTCGGTCAATAACCAATAGCGGAACCTAGATGTCCATATTGGTTCCTGCATATTCTACGGAGATCCTTATCGGTCAAACCGCATAACAACATAAGTTGTTCCCTTTGTCATCGGTATGTTACTTGCCCGAGATTTGATCGTTGGTATCCAATACCTAGTTCAATCTCGTTACCGGCAAGTCTCTTTACTCGTTCTGTAATACATCATTTCATAACTAACTCATTAGTTACAATGCTTGCAAGGCTTAAGTGATGAGCATTACCGAGAAGGCCGAGATACCTCTCCGACAATCGGAGTGACAAAACCTAATCTCGAATTATGCCAACTCAACATATACTTTTGGAGACACCAGAGAGCACCTTTATAATCACCCGATTCGTTGTGGACGTTTGGTAGCACACAAAGTGTTCCTCCGGTAAACGGGAGTTGCATAATCTCATAGTTGAAGGAACTTTGTATAAGTCATGAAGAAAGCAAAAGCAACATACTAAACGATCAAGTGCTAAGCTAACGGAATGGGTCAAGTCAATCACATCATTCTCCTAATGATGTGATCCCATTAATCAAATAACAACACATGTCTATGGTCAGGAAACATAACCATCTTTGATTAATGAGCTAGTCAAGTAGAGGCATACTAGTGACTGTATGTTTGTCTATGTATTCACACATGTATTATGTTTCCGGTTAATACAATTCTAGCATGAATAATAAACATTTATCATGACATGAGGAAATAAATAATAACTTTATTATTGCCTCTAGGGCATATTTCCTTAATCTCCCACTTGCACTAGAGTCAATAATCTAGATTACACAAGAATGATTCTAACACCCATGGAGTCTTGGTGCTGATCATGTTTTGCTCGTGGAAGAGGCTTAGTCAACGGTCTGCAACATTCAGATCCGTATGTATCTTGCAAATCTCTATGTCTCCCACTTGGACTTGGTCCCAATGGAATTGAAGCGTCTCTTGATATGCTTGGTCCTCTTGTGAAATCTGGATTCCTTTGCCAAGGCAATTGCACCATATTGTCACAGAAGATCTTCATTGGTCCCGATGCACTAGGTATAACACCTAGATCGGAAATGAACTCCTTCATCCAAACTCCTTCATTTGCTGCTCGAAGCAGCTATGTACTCCGCTTCACATGTAGATCCCGCCACGGCGCTTTGTTTAGAACTGCACCAACTTACAGCTCCACCGTTTAATAAAAATACGATCCGGTTTGCGATTTAGAATCGTCCGGATCGGTGTCAAAGCTTGCATCGGCGTAACCCTTCGACTAGCTCTTTGTCACCTCCATACACGAGAAACATATCCTTAGTCCTTTTCGGTATTTCAGATGTTCTTGACCGCTGTCCGATGATCCACTCTGGATTACTTTGGTACCTTCCTGCCAAGCTTATTGCTAAGCATACGTCAGTCTGGTACACAGCATTGCATACATGATAGAGCCTATGGCTGAAGCATAGGAACATCTTTCATTTTCTCTCTATCTTCTGCTGTGGTCGGGCATTGAGTCGACTCAATTTCACACCTTGTGTCTGGTAAAAATCCTTTCTTTGCACGATCCATTTTGAACTTCTTCAAAACTTTATCAAGGTATGTGCTTTGTGAAAGTCAATTAAGCGTCTTGATCTATCTCTATAGATCTTGATGCCTAATATGTAAGCAGCTTCACCGAGGTCTTTCATTGAAAAACTTTTATTCAAGTATCCTTTTATGCTATCCAGAAATTCTATATCATTTCCGATTAATAATATGTCGTCCACATACAATATCGAAATGCTACTGAGCTCCCACTCACTTTCTTGTAAATCAAGCTTCTCCAAAAGTCTCAGATAAAACCATATGCTTTGATCACACTATCAAAGCGTTTATTCCAACTCCGAGAGGCTTGCACTGACCATAAATTGATCGTTGGAGCTTGCACACTTTGTTAGCACCTTTTGGATCAACAAAACCTTCTGGTTGCATCATATACAACTCTTCTTCTAGAAATCCATTCAAGAATGCAGTTTTACATCCATTTGCCAAATTTCATAATCATAAAATGCAACAATTGCTAACATGATTCGGACAGACTTAAGCATCGCTACGGTGAGAAAGTCTCATCGTAGTCAACCCCTTGAACTTGTCGAAAACCTTTCGCAACAAGTCGAGCTTTATAGACGATTACATTACCATCAGCGTCGGTCTTCTTCTTAAAGATCCATTTATTCTCAATGGCTTGCCGATCATCGGGCAAGTCAACCAAAGTCCATACTTTGTTCTCATACATGGATCCCATCTCAGATTTCATGGCTTCAAGCCATTTTGCGAATCTGGGCTCACCATCGCTTCTTCATAGTTCGTAGGTTCACCATGATCTAGTAGCATGACTTCCGAATAGGATTACTGTACCACTCAGTGCGGATTTTATTCGGTTAATCAACGAAGTTCAGTGACAACTTGATATGAAGTTTCATGATCATTATCATTATCTTCCTCGCTAATGGTGTAGGTGTCACGAAACCGATTTACGTGATGAACTACTTTCCAATAAGGGAGCTGGTACTGTTACCTCATCAAGTTCTACTTTCCTCCCACTCACTTCTTTCGAGAGAAACTCCTTCTCTAGAAAGGATCCATTCTTAACAACGAATGTCTTGCCTTCGGATCTGTGATAGAAGGTATACCCAATTGTCTCCTTTGGGTATCCTATGAAGACACATTTTTCCGATTTGGGTTCAAGCTTATCGGGTTGAAGCTTTTCACATAAGCATTGCAACCCCAAACTTTCGAAGCGACAACTTTGGTTTCTTGCCAAACCATAGTTCATAAGGTGTCGTCTCAACGGATTTTGACGGTGTCCTATTTAACGTGAATGCGGCCGTCTCTAAAGCATAACCCCAAAGCGATAGCGGTAAATCGGAAATAGACATCATAGATCGCACCATATCTAGTAAAGTACAATTCTGACGTTCGGACACACCATTACTGTTGTGGTGTTCCCGGTGGCGTGAGTTGCGAAACTATTCCGCATTGCTTCAAATGTAGACCAAACTCGTAACTCAAATATTCTCCTCCATGATCAGATCGTAGAAACTTTATTTTCTTGTTACGATGATTTTCAACTTCACTCTGAAATTCTTTGAACTTTTCAAATGTTTCAGATTTATGCTTCATTAAGTAGATATACCCGTATCTGCTTAAATCATCTGTGAAGGTGAGAAAATAACGATATCCGCCACGAGCTTCAACATTCATCGGACCACATACATCTGTATGTATGATTTCCAACAAATCTGTTGCTCTCTCCATACAACCGGAGAACGGTGTTTTAGTCATCTTGCCCATGAGGCACGGTTCACAAGTACCAAGTGATTCATAATCAAGTGATTCCAAAAGTCCATCTGTATGGAGTTTCTTCATGCGTTTACACCGATATGACCTAAACGGCAATGCCACAAATAAGTTGCACTATCATTATCAACTCTGCATCTTTTGGCTTCGACATTATGAATATGTGTATCACTCTCACAAGATTCAACAAGAATAGACCATTCTTCAAGGGTGCATGACCATAAAAGATATTACTCATATAAATAAAACAACCATTATTCTCTGATTTAAATGAATAACCGTCTCGCATTAAACAAGATCCAGATATAATGTTCATGCTCAACGCCGGCACCAAATAACAATTATTTAGGTCTAAAACTAATCCCGAAGGTAGATGTAGAGGTAGCGTCTTGACCGCGATCACATTGACTTTGGAACCGTTTCCCACGCGCATCGTCACCTCGTCCTTTGCGGTGCTCGCCTATTCCGTAGTCCTGTTTGAGTTGCAAATATTAGCAATGAACCAGATCAAATACCAGTGCTACTACGAGCTCTAGTAAGGTACACATCAATAACATGTATATCACATATACCTTTGTTCACCTTGCCATCCTTCTTATCCGCCAAATACTTGGGGCAGTTCCGCTTCGAAAGTCGATCGCTTGCGGTAAAACACTCGATTTCAGTGCTTAGGTCCGACTTGGGTTTCTTCTCTTGAGCAGCAACTTTCTTGCTGTTCTTTTGAAGTTTCCTTCTTCTTCCCTTTGCCCTTTTCTTGAAACTAGTGGTCTTGTTGACCATCAACACTTGATGCTCTTTCTTGATTTCTACCTCCGCTGCTTTTAGCATTGCGAAGAGCTCAGAATTGTCTTAGTCATCCCTTGCATATTATAGTTCATCACGAAGCTCTTGTAGCTTGGTGGCGTGATTGGAGAATTCATCAATGACACTATCATCCGGAAGATTAACTCCCAGCTGAATTAAGTGATTATTATACCCGACATTTTGAGTATGTGCTCACCGATGTAACTATTCTCCTCCATCTTGCAGCTATAGAACTTATTGGAGACTTCATATCTCTCAATCCGGGCATTTGCTTGAAATATTAACTTCAACTCTTGGAACATCTCATATGCTCCATGACGTTCAAAACGTCGTTGAAGACCCGGTTCTAAGCGTAAAGCATGGCACACTGAACTATAGAGTAGTCATCGACTTTGCTCGCCAGACGTTCACAACTTCGGCGTTGCTCTGCAGCAGGCTCGCACCCAGCGGTGCTTCCAGGCGTAATTCTTCCGTGCAGCAATGAGGATAATCCTCAAATTACGGACCCAGTCCGTGTAATTGCTACCATCATCTTTCAACTTTGCTTTCTCAAGGAACGCATTAAAATTCAACGGAACAACAGACGAGCCATCTATCTACAATAAACATAGACAAGCAAAATACTATCGGTACTAAGTTCATGATAAATTTAAGTTCAATTAATCATATTAAAAACTCCCACTTAGACGAGACATCTCTCTAGTCATCTAAGTGATTACGTGATCCAAATCAACTAAACCATAACCGATCATCACGTGAGATGGAGTAGTTTTCAATGGTGAACATCACTATGTTGATCATATCTACTATATGAGTCACGCCGACCTTTCGGTCTCCGTGTTCCGAGGCCATATCTGCATATGCTAGGCTCGTCAAGTTTAACTGAGTATTCTGCGTGTGCAAAACTGGCTTGCACCCGTTGTAGATGGACGTAGAACTTATCACACCGATCATCACGTGGTGTCCGGGTACTCTGAACTTTTAGCAACGGTGCATACTCAGGGAGAACACTTCTTGATAATTTTAGTGAGAGATCATCTTATAATGCTACCGTCAATCAAAGCAAGATAAGATGCATAAAGGATAAACATCACATGCAATCAATATAAGTGATATGATATGGCCATCATCATCTTGTGCTTGTGATCTCCATCTCCGAAGCACCGTCATGACCACCATTGTCACCGGCGCGGCACCTTGATCTCCATCGTAGCATCGTTGTCGTCTCGCCAACTATTGCTTCTACGACTATCGCTACTGCTTAGTGATAAAGTAAAGCAATTACATGGCTTTTGCATTTCATACAATAAAGCAACAACCATATGGCTCCTGCCATTGCCGATAACTTCGTTACAAAACATGATCATCTCATACAATAAAATATAGCATCACGTCTTGACCATATCACATCACAACATGCCCTGCAAAAACAAGTTAGACGTCCTCTACTTTGTTGTTGCAAGTTTTACGTGGCTGCTACGGGCTGAGCAAGAACCGTTCTTACCTCGCATCAAAACCACAGCGATAGTTTGTCAAGTTGGTGCTGTTTTAACCTTCGCAAGGACCGGGCGTAGCCACACTCAGTTCAACTAAAGTGAGAGAAGCAGACACCGCTGGTTACCTTTAAGCAACGAGTGCTCGGCGGTGAAACCAGTCTCGCGTAAGCGTCTGGCGTAATGTCGGTCCGGGCGCTTCATCTCACAATACCGCCAACCAAAGTATGACATGCTGGTAAGCAGTATGACTTATATCGCCCACAACTCACTTGTGTTCTACTCGTGCATATGACATCAACGCATAAAACCAGGCTCGGATGCCACTGTTAGGGAACGTAGTAATTTCAAAAATTTCCTACGTACACGCAAGATCATGGTGATGGCATAGCAACGAGAGGGGAGAGTGTATGTCCACGTACCCTCGTAGACCGTAAGCGGAAGCGTTATAACAACGCGGTTGATGTAGTCGTACGTCTTCACGATCCGACCGATCCAAGTACCGAACGCACGGCACCTCCGAGTTCAGCACACGTTCAGCTCGATGACGATCCCCGGGCTCCGATCCAGCAAAGCGTCGGGGATGAGTTCCATCAGCACGACGGCGTGGTGACGATGATGATGCTCCACCGACGCAGGGCTTCGCCTAAGCTCCGCGACGATATGACTTTAATGGCGCAGGGCTTCGCCTAAGCTCTGCGACGATATGACCGAAGTGTAATATGGTGGAGGGGGGCACCGCACACGGCTAAGGAACGATCCGTAGATCAACTTGTGTGTTTGGGTGCCCCCGCCCCGTATATAAAGGAGCAAGGGGTGCGGCGGCCCTAGGGGAGGCGCGGAGGAGTCCTACTCCCACCGGAGTAGGACTCCCCCTTCCTAGTTGGATTAGGACTTGGGGGAGGGGAAGAGGAAGGGCGCCGCCTCTCCTGTCCTATTCGGACTAGGGGAGGCGCGCGCCCTGCCCTGGCCGCCCTCCTCTTCTCCCTTATGGCCCATCAAGGCCCATTGACCTCCGGAGGTTCAGTAACCCCGTGTTCGGTAAAATCCTGATTTCATCCGGAACCTTCCAAGTCCAAACATAGGCTTCCAATATATCGATCTTTATGTCTCGACCATTTGAGACTCCTCGTCATGTCCGTGATCACATCCGGGACTCGAACAAACTTCGTACATCAAAACTTATAAACTCATAATAAACTGTCATCGTAGCGTTAGCGTGCGGACCCTACGGGTTCGAGAACTATGTAGACATGACCTAGAACCATTCTCGGTCAATAACCAATAGCGGAACCTGGATGTCCATATTGGTTCCTACATATTCTCTGAAGATCCTTATCGGTCAAACCGCATAACAACATCGTTGTTCCCTTTGTCATCGGTATGTTACTTGCCCGAGATTTGATCGTCGGTATCCAATACCTAGTTCAATCTCGTTACGGCAAGTCTCTTTACTCGCTTCGTAATACATCATTTCATAACTAACTCATTAATTACAATGCTTGCAAGGCTTAAGTGATGAGCATTACCGAGAAGGCCCAGAGATACCTCTCCGACAATCGGAGTGACAAAACCTAATCTCGAATTATGCCAACTCAACATATACTTTTGGAGACACCTGAGAGCACCTTTATAATCACCCGATTCGTTGTGGCGTTTGGTGGCACACAAAGTGTTCCTCCGTAAACGGAGTTGCATAATCTCATAGTTGCAGGAACTTTGTATAAGTCATGAAGAAAGCAAAAGCAACATACTAAACGATCAAGTGCTAAGCTAACGCAATGGGTCAAGTCAATCACATCATTCTCCTAATGATGTGATCCCATTAATCAAATAACAACACATGTCTATGGTCAGGAAACATAACCATCTTTGATTAATGAGTTAGTCAAGTAGAGGCATACTAGTGACTGTATGTTTGTCTATGTATTCACACATGTATTATGTTTCCGGTTAATACAATTCTAGCATGAATAATAAACATTTATCATGACATGAGGAAATAAATAATAACTTTATTATTGCCTCTAGGGCATATTTCCTTCACTATCAATGTAAACACACCCATTATATCAACTTGCATATTTTTCACACTGTTCTGATAATGGTCATCAAATACATTTTCTGTTGCCAAACTAAATCTCATATTCTTGTTGCAAAACTGGTTTCTATTTAGTTTGGAATATTTAAGAAAATATGTTGTTTAGTGGAGTTCTTGAAATTATGTGTTTGATGTATCTTTTTCATATAGTATCCTTCAAATATCAACAAGATTTGGTAGCGAATGAGTAGTAAGAGCAACTCCAACGGGCCGACCCAAACGGATGGCGCATTTGTCTGCTTTATATCCGTTTGGGTCGGCCGCCCGCCCGACGTCCCCCCTGTTTTGCATTTGGCTCGGTAGTGCGCCCAACGCGCCGACACATTTTCATGTCCGCACTTAAATTTTAAAAAGGCCCGCGGCCATAGATCATGTCAGCGGCCATGTCTCATGCCGGCATCATGCCAGCGCGGGCATACATTGCCGGCTTTAAAAAATGCACCACACAGTTCATGCTGGCGTACTCGCCAGCGGCCGGCACACTTGCCAGCACAAAAAAGGGCGGGACTTGAGTTCGACCACGCCATCACGGCCCCGTGGTCATGCCAGCGCACAAGCCGGCATACAAACGGCCACGAGATCACTCGTCGGTGAACTTGAGCATGTAGGCCTGCATTTTCTCGAACCATGGTCTCTTCCTTGACGACACGACGTTGAGATTCATCTTCATGATCTCCACACCGGTCATCATGCTTGCGAGAGCCACTTCTTTGGCCTTGGTCTTGCGTTGGCGGCCTCAATCTCGAGCATCTTCGCTTGCTTCTCCGCCTCCAACTCAAGCATCTTGGCTTGCTTCTCCGCATCCATCTCTAGCCTCCTTCTTTGGATCTCCATGAAGGCGTTCATTTGCTCCTCTTTGAAACGCCGGCGCTCCTCCTCTCTTGAGTCCTTCTTGTTCATCTTGCCCTCCATGCTTGCGATCAAGGCGTTCGATGCCGCATCCCGCGAGTCGGGCAGCACCATACGAGGGAACGCGGAAGAGCCGGTGCTGGCCACGGCGGCGTTTACGAGGCCGTGCTGGCTAGGGTTTAACCCTAGCATGTAGAGCGCCTCGCTCGTTGCCGGCACGACGCGGGCGTTGGTGACCTCCTGCTGCGCGGCGGCGGCGACGGCGGCAGCCGCGACGGCTTCACCCCTCGCGTCCGCGGCGTGCCTCCGGCTCTTCCTCTTGGCTGACTCCGTCGCCCGCTGTTCGGGCGTCAACGCCTTATTTGGCTTGGCCGTGGCGGCGGTTTTGCGCGGGGCACAGGGCTTGCCTTTGCCGGAGGGGGCGGTCTTCATGCCGGACGAGGCGAGGGAGGCGAGGCCAGCGGCGGCGTCGAGGTCGAGGTCGTCGTCCATGGCGGGTGCGAGGCAGGAGCGCGCGCGGGCGGGAGGGTTTTGGGATAAATGAAGGGAAATGGTGCTTGCTGCCATCGACCGGCAGGCCCGAGGAGAGGAGTAGGCGCGCGCGCACGTCCGTTGCGTGTCCGCGACGATGCAAATCCAGCTCAAAAATGAGCCGGGAATGGGTCGCCCGCGGACGAAAAGCGGACGCGCATCCATTTGGGCTGCGCCTTTTGTGTCCACGCAGACCGAAACGGACGGCGGCGGACGAAATGGGTGACCCTGTTCGAGTTGCTCTAAGTAACTTGGCGGGGGTTTCTAGAGTATAGGAGTATCAAGCTTAGGTCAAATTAAATAGGATAGTTCTAGATTGCACAAAGTGTCAACTAGCAAATTGTCCTCAAATCCCGACTTCCCCTCTTGCTCACTGGGGTCATTGGCACATGCCTTTTACTCCCTCCATATGGATTTATTGCCCCTCGTATTTTGAGTTAAAGTTTGACCATTTATATAACAAACAAATTATAAATATATGCTACAAAAAAATACATTGTTAGATTTGTATTCAAAAGAGATTACACAGTATAGTTTTAATAATATATTGTTGACATTTTATTGTTTTAATCCATGCTTAAACGTTTACCCAAAATAAGAGGGGGCCTAATAAATCCAGATGGAGAGAGTATGCACTTGTATCAACGTCATGATGTTAAGTAATACACATCAGTATGAGGAAATTGAACTTCTAGGATTTGTAGTGTTGTTCACTTTATTTATATGTTGATTATCTATAGAAAAATATATTATAACATGCATAAATTGTGTACCAATTCCTAGATGCCAACTACTTGACCTCTCTTGATCACGTTTAAAAGAAGTTCAGATTGTCTGCCAAATATTTATGGGTTGTTTTTTTAAAGTAGATTTTACTCTTTGATATTTATGTGTTGTTTTGTTTTGACAAATAATGGATTTTATTAACTTGAATGAAGCATCAATGGATGCAAACACAATAAGCAGACATCCGGCCTCTGCATGACTAGGATGCATACACCCAACCCTGCCGGCGCACACACACAAAATTGCGCAGGAAAATTGCAAAGTTATACAAGATATACACCTAGATGAAGGGAAAAAAGAAATAGAAACACCGACGTGATCAAAATGGCAATCGATGAACTACAACAACCATACCACACCAACCATCTCATAACATCACAAGACAATGAGAATGATTATTCGCAATGCCTTCAGGAAGGAACGATACTCAAGCGCCATCGTCGCTGAATCCAACCACCGATGGGCGGATCTAGATTTTCACTCCAAAGATAAAGTTTAAGCAATAAATGCCTTCAACAAGATAACATCGCAAAAGCACTGTCATTGCCATGCATAAACAACTAGGATCAAATCTAGGGGTTTCATTCAGGAGCTCGTGACTGGATACTCGAGAAGCACCACCAAATCAAAGTCATCATGTGTTGTTGTCACCACTTTCCAAGATCCGAGAAGGTACATGCATAGCACGATCTTGAGGTTAGGTGCCTCACAAATGAAGACCATGCTTGTACAACCAGATAGTCAAGCCGCAACAAGTGCCAGTCACCCCCAAAGGCTCAGACCGACGTGAGTTGCCATCACACATGAGATTGGTGAAGGAGGAAGGTCACCGACGCTGCGAAAATTCCAATTCAGAAAAATCTGGCAATACCGCACCGTCCTCATGCTCCTTCATCCTCGCGTATGCTATAGAATTGGTCAGCAAAACATACTCGTCGTTGTTGTCAGATCTGAAGGCCCAAGACCCTTTGGCCCATTGCAAGACCGCCTAGCAGCGCAGGACCATGGCGCCATCTACGCGCTCAAGCGGAAGACTGGCTCATTGGGACATAGAGGGGCGCCTCCGCTGCGTGCGCACCTATGGATGGGATCACGACCACCGATGCCTCGCCACTAGAGACATCCGGTCAGGTTGGAAACATCACCGCCACTGCTGCACATCCGTATCATATGTCTCAAATCGGTATCTGTATCACATCTCGTTGCTGAAGGCTACCAGAGGAGAGACCTCCCTGCTCCGCCTTCATCGAACCGTCCTAGGACTTAGCTCGACCACTTGTTTCTAGCGGCGACAACGGTAAGGGAGGATAGTGAGGTAGGAGGTTGTGATTGCAGGGAAGGAAGGAGATGCGACTATGAGAATGGAGGAGGAGGCGGTGGCAACAACTGGTTGGATGTTATACGCGGCTAGGTTTTGCAAGAGTACCAACATGCTTAGCCGTGTAATGAAGGTCATCAAATAAAAATGAAGGTCGGCCATCCACCATCATATTTATGGGTTGCGCCTCTTAAGATCAAGGTCTTTGGATGGGTGTCCTTATCGCCCTAGCTTAGGACAACTCTAAGTCCGCGGATATTTGGTGATGTCCGTTTTGGTGAACCACGTTGGAGTTGCCCTTAGAACTTGTCGTCGCTTATCTCTACCAAATAATAAAGCAAGGAGTGCTTCTGCTCGTCTATCACTAAAATTACCCCTAGACTTGTAAATAATTACCCACCATGCCACCGATAAGTGAAAAGAAAACGCTATCTCCCTTCTCAAATCGCCGATGACATCTGCTTATTTATAGTAAGCCCCTATCATACATCACAGGGGCCCGTGAGGCGTGGTGGTATGAGCATCACTGCTCCACACCTGAGACCTTGGTTTGATCTCCGGTTCTCTCTTTTTCTCCTTTTTCTCTCCTGCTTGTGATGGTAGGCGTAGGATATTACTGCCTTGCCAGAGCGTCACTTAGCAGATGAGCTGCACAATGTTCAAGTTTTGGCCTAGTTACACTATTTTTATTCTTTCTATTTTTGGGCAGATTCAAATGTTTTTTTAACTCATACTTTCAAATCCTAACTCCAAATCATGTTATATATGGAAATCCCTTAAAAAAGGTGTAGATTTCAAATATGCAATTATATTAATCATTTCTAAAATTCCGTTTACGATGCAACATTATTTAATATGTTCTTTATATGGGGTATTTTGAAAATGCCGGCTTAGCGTTGGTATTTCTGTTGTCTGATAAATTGGAAAAATCTTGAGAACACTTCAAAAATCATCCAACCTTATGCTTTTTGCGCAGCACCACTTATAATGTTGTTTGTCGTGTGACATCATGAAAGATTCCAAGGAATTCGCCGATGTTGTCACATGTGAGTATGAGGGATGGATTTTTTTTTTCCCGTTGCAACACACGAGCATGTTTTGCTAGTTTGTCACCTGAAGATAAACATGAAGGACCAAACACCTATTTATATGAACCATAATATTCTTTTTGGTTAAAGGTATGAAAAGGTACAATTTTATATTAATTACTGATGCACATAATACTTGGTATTGCACGTCCGTCTTGTTTCTGCAACATTTTGAAGCACGAGCGTTAATATATTGGACATTCGGACTCATACAAACTGAGAGAAAATCCTGTGTAAACCATATTTCAAATGCTCAAAAAATTCGAACACAAAAAACACAGCGTCACATGTTTCACAAACATGCAAATGTCATATTCGAATTCAATTTCACTTGGGAGCTTTTTGCAAAAAAATAAAATTCACTTGGGAGTTACAAGAAAACAAATTCAGCATCAATTTTATTAAGTTCACATTTTTCACATGTTTCAATCTTTTGGTTGCTTAATTTTGTTATTTTCATAGCCCCAAGTGATTTGTTTTTGCGAGCGAGCCCCGAGGTGAAATTGAGTTTGAAGCTGAAAATTTTCATGTCTGTAAATGTCACCTCTCCAGCACTCTGTATGTTTTTCACAATTTTTAAAATATTACTCCTACTTGCTTTTGATCGGTTTCCACTAAAATTTGGTTGCTGAACCCAGAACGGTGTGCACTTCCTAGTTATAGTGGTACCGGCTCTTGGTGCCCCTGTAGGGGAGCTAAACAGGGGGCGAGGGAACTGAATGAAAATGGCGAAATGTCACCCTCCCCGTTTTTTAACGGCAAGAAGCAGTCCAGCCGCCAGCAGGGACTGACCGCCGATAGATTATACTAAATGTCGGGCGCATCCGAGATTCCACCAAGATTTCGTGCTCAGAAACTTGCCGCAAAGCATGGATGAAACGACGCAAACTGTGCGAGAGAGATCTCGTTAGGTGTCAAGGATCATGCGTGAGTGACACCGATCCATTAATTAGCCATTGAAATGGGCCCGTTTCGATCCTCTGACTGCCGATCCACGGAAAACAACGACGGTCTAATCGTGTAAGCAAATTTTGTGTTGACGAGCACCAGTTCGTCCTTCATATTCTACTGTAGATTTAGACGAGCTGTAGCTCGATCTCATCATCCGCAGATCCAACAAGATCTAGTGTCTGATCAGATCAAATCCCGCGCGATCACGACGATGACGACGAGAAACATTTCACTTGGTACGGACAAGTTCTCTCTTTTGAATTTATGAGCAATGCATGTAGAAAAGATTGATTAGGGATTCACTGGTAGTTTGACACACGTTTCCTCTGGTTAGGAACGATGGCACCACGTACGCACCATCAGTGATCAGTGTATGTATCACATTGGCAAGATGGACCATGTTCTGTTCATCAGTGACCAGGCAAATATTTGGTTATCAGGTTGACAATTGCTGCCTTCCTTGATGAACAATGGCTTTTGTTTTACCGGCCATGGCCTGCACCTGAATTTGAGAGGAACTGTTTCTTTCATGGAGTAATGGGGGACATTCATGCACCAGAGAAGGTGTGCTTATTAGTGCTTAATTACATCTAGTCAGCCCCTTCATTTCATTCGTTGGAGTGGAGCTAGATGACTGGAGTAATGGGGGGGACATTCATGCACCAGAGAAGGTGTGCTTATTAGTGCTTAATTACATCTAGTCAGCCCCTTCATTTCATTCGTTGGAGTGGAGCTAGATGACTGAAGTTTTTTAAAGCTCCAAGCATATAATTTGCAGGTGCGACCATCATTTTATACACAAAGTTTGCCAGCTCGCCATCTGCCCTGTGAAAGAAGTCAACTCGTCAGGAAGGCATATATACTGCAACGAGGAATAAAGAGATGTTTGTGTCAGAAAGAAAATCATAGTCAACAAATGAGCAACAACATGGTGATTGGCTAAATTGTTTTTTTGTTAACTGAACATTACTGATGGAAGATCAAATCAAATCTAATCTCCATGAGGTACGCACGGTAGGAGGCGAGGCCAGGGGACCTGCAGATCCAATCCAAGCGGCGGCGATCCAATCCAAGTTACTATAAGTCACGCCGCCGTCTCCCTCGTCCCCCTCGCGTCGTCCCCGTGGGCGACCCAGGGGGATCCCGCCGCCGTCCTCTCGGCCCTCCTCCGCCTCCACCTATCCTCGCCGCCGTCCGCAGCGCCGCCGGGCAAAGCTTGGCCGGCTGGGCGGCGGCGGGGCGTCTCTTCCCCTTGTCCATTGCAGCTGGCGCGGGGCAGCCAGATCAGACGGGGCGCCGGGCTAGCGTGGGATCGGGCGGCGCGGCGGGCGGGTTTCTTGGCTACGTCGTGCGCTGCGTGGCGGCGGTGGTGGCCTGCTCGCGGCGTGGTGACGGCTGCGTGCTGGGCAAGATCGGTGGTCGCGGGCGCTGCCTGGTTCAGAACGGATCCATCTGGGTCTTGGGCTTGAACGCCGGTGGCCGCCGCGGGGTGGTGGTGGTCGTCGCTGACCATGCTAGATCGCTGGATTCGGCACCTGGAGATCTACGATGGATACTTCTCGATCCTCCTTCATGGTGATCCCCATGGCTCTCGCATCTCTGCAGGTTTCGGTTCGTGGTCCGTTGCCGGATCCGGAGTCGACGGAGGTTTGGTGGTATAGGATGGGGACCGGAGGAAACTTTGATCGGCGGCGGCGTCTCTCGACGCTGTTACCCTCCGTGGAGGCAATGTCGAGGTCTCTCCTATCCACCTCCGAACTCCTCCCGGACGAAAGTCCAAAATTCTGTCTGAATTGGGCGGCGGCGGCGTCCTTCGCGTCGTACCCTCCATGAAAGTGCCGTCTTGGGAGGTTTTGTTGTTCGGTGGAGAGATGGTGTGGGTGACTCCGCATAGCTCCAGTAGCGGCGACGGTCTGGAGGTTGCCAAGAGGTGCGGCGTTGTTTCTACCGCGTCGATGACGACGAGTATTAGCGGCATGGTGCAACTGGATATCGACAACAGATGCAGCTGGATGGACGAGCGCAGGACGGTGGCGCTGTCTGGCACCATGGTGGCGTCGACAGCTGACCCGGCAAGGTCTTTGCGTTGGTACTTGCTCTGAAGATGGTTAGGTGGATGACGGCGGCGGTAGCCTTGGTGAGTGCGCCGGACCGGTGTGTGACCCATTCCCGGTATGTGGCTGGGATGGGGCATCCGACATTAGATGTTAGGTTTTGATGCGATGTCTGTTTGATATTAGGCTCGGACATTCGGCGCCCCTGCATCAAGGGGATAGGAGTAGCGACAGGTGTCGCCGAGATGGTAACCGAACTTCTTGATGTAATGCTTTGTAAGGTTTAGAGAATAATTAATAAAATGGTTGCATGCATCGCTCAGATGCAGAGGCCGGGGAATCCTCCTTTTCTAAAAAAAATCTAATCTCCATAAGCACATTCTGATTATGAGCTTAATTTGTCAAATTATGAAGGCATTGACTCTAATCATTCAACTCCAATTCTTGAGGAAACAACTTTTTTTTTGCGAAATCTTGAGGAAATAACTTATTCAAGTGAGGAGTGCCACGCCCACAAGTTACTTGGAGAATAGTAATTTATTAATTTATCTTAACATTTTCATCTATATCCTTCGACATTCAAGTACATGTATAATACTCAAGAACATGTTCCTTCATTTGAGTTTTGGTATATCATACCTTTTTTATGCAGTTCCGAAATGTTAGCAAGGTCTCCATTTATACTATGATTTCTCCCAGCGGGATAGAGTATCACTGAAAGTAAAATAGTTTTTGTTCAATCAATCATAGGCATGCAGTATTTAAAAACAAGAGACATATATCGGTAATCAACTTAAATTCCAATATCTCGCTGACATATGAGGCATGGACCAATTGATGATATACATATCTTACGAGAACTACTATTTTCCCTTCCCCTTCTTTTTATTATCTGTTTTGTCCATTGAAGAACATGAAGACGTATAACAGCCCTAGGGTGTAGCCAAAGAAGATGTGTGAAAAAAAAGTGAATCATACTTTTTTAACTCCCAGCACCTTGACAAAACCATTGTTTCAAGGTTCTAGTAAGAGCAACCTCCAAATTCATAATCATTTTATGTATGTTAATCACATAGGCAAAGAAAGACAAATCTTTCAGTCAAGTTGGCAGTTCGAAAATGTTAGCATTTCCCAGAACTCCATTTGTTCATATTATGACATTAGGACACCATTAGATCCACTCCCAGGTCTTCATGAATTCACCACATACACTTGTCACACTAACTGTCTCAGCAATATGGTCACCACAGTATAAAACTTTACCTGAAAATAAGTGTCTAACCTATGTTGCACTGCAGCATGATCCTCTTAAATCTTCTGGAGTGACTTGTGGCATCCATACCAAACATCGAATGGAGCAGAAGTTCCTTCATTTCTTGTGCAAGGGCAAGTGCTACTTAATGTATGGCCTTTGACCTTTATAAAAATATATTCTAAAATTTGTACGAAAATATTTAAATCAATGGCTAATTTTGTGCGGTTGCAAAAAATGTTGAGGATTTGAAGGGCCAAGGTGCCCCACTTTGACCCTACTGGTTACCATCAAACTCGTAACTTTTTTTGACTTGTTTGATGACATGCATTCATATGTATCACCTTAGATATGATAGTAAAGCTAACTCCACTTCAAATCAAGTAACTATGCACTTATGACATGTTAACCAGTATTGTGTATTCTTCACCTCTTTGCACCACATTTAGCATTTGCAATAATCTGGCAAAACGTTCCACCATTCAGGCTTATGTGCCCATGATTGAGGTCATCAAAGGCATGACTCTTCCGATGTTGTGCCATCGAACCGAACCAATCAAATCTATCTCATATTGTGTCATTCCCGTGTTCTCTCCCACCATGAAAGAATAGTAGTGGCATCTAGAAATGATTTTCTACTCAAGAACACACATGATTTGTCTACTTTATATAAACTAAAATTCAACAGCTATTTTTGAAGTCACAAAGGAATTCAAGAAACAATTCGCACATAAATGGTAGAATAAGCGCCCCAGCACACACACACACACACACGTGCGCAGAAGCTTGCCGAGCAAATACAACATCATTTTGAGAATTTTACTGCAAAAGTTTCATGTCTAGAAAAAAACTATCTCTTCAAATTAGTTAAAACAAACATTAACACATATTGTCACATAGTTGAGTGCATTATACTACGAGGAGTTGATGGTTTAAACCACTCGTAACTTCCTTTTGGAAATAACTCCCCATCATCATATGAGATGGGATACAAAATTATTACAATAAATAAATAAATTAAAATGTATGTGATAAAAAATAATTAAAAAAAAGAGAGAATAGGGTTGGATGAAATAAAAAAGATGTTAATTTGTGATTAAGGTGGTTATGCAATATATGATACATACTTTCATCACTATATCATAATATTTATGCATAAAAAGGTTTAAAGCATAAGTATGTTCAACAGGAAAAAATATCTTAATTCGTCTGGAAATTTTGATGACATTGAAGGGTATTTCCGGCAATAGTGGTTGACGTAAATCTCACTTTCCCTTTCCTAATTTTGTTTTGGTTTAATCATTTAATGCGTCCACACGAGTTAGAAGTTCCCAATTATGGGCACAACTTTTTACTACTCTTACAAAATATATTTCAGACATAAGTGTATTATGGAATAGACCAGCCATTTTACGGTCCAAACACAAGTTTAAAAACATCCAATTATTTATACTATTTATTTTAACTTCTTCATAACCCACTTTGACGCTAAATATGTGCTATTTTTATTTGTGTATATCGTTCATTATGCTATGTTACATATTTGTGGTTCTACAAACATGTGTACATTGATAATTCTAGATTATGTATCCTTTTATGATATTATGTGTTCTTATGTATCCTTTTATGTAGTATCTGATTCAGAGTATAGGACTATCCATCTTAGGTGGAATTAAATAGATAATTCTAGATTGTACGAGATATCAAGTAGCTATTTGCCCTCAAATGCCATAGTATGCACTTGCTTGGTGGTTCCATGAGCTCATGCCTCTTATGTATTTTTTTATGTCATGTTAATATACAATAGTATGTAGAATTCAAACTTCAATGAATTGTAGTGTTACATGCCTAAGTTGTGTACCCATTAAGAGATGCCAACAATTTGGCGTTTCTCTATCTAGTTTAAAGCCAATTCAATTGCCCTTTGAAACCCACCCAATCCGGTAAAATTTATATTCTCATAGGCTAATTTCAAAATAAAAAAGTAGTACAACTCTACCAAATTGCTTGGGTATGCAATCGTGGGACATCCTACTCGTGTACTCTTTGACATTTATGGCTTGTGGCTCATAATATGAAGATGTCTGGATGGGTCTCCTTGACGCCTTAGCCTGGGACTAGTCATTGCCTATTTGCCACATGATGTAAAAGACAAAAAAACGACCAAACCACATTTGTATTTTCTTCGGCTGGGTGAATTTTATTGACTCAAATTGAAGCATCAAGGGCATACAAGCATAATGAGTACACACTGGCATAAGTAAGGTGCAAACAACCAACACTAACGCACGGACACAAAGAATCACACGGTAAAGAGCAGAATCATACAAGAACAATGTTATACCTAGATGGATGAAAAAGAAAAAAACTACAAAGCGATGACAATAATAATCGTTGGCTGAACTACAACAACGACCATTCACGCCAACTATATCATGACATAACAAAGATAACAAGATAAATTTTGCACTAGCAATGCCTCCAGGAAGGTAACGCCGCTTAATCGTTGTCGTTGGCAGATCGAAAACAGAGGGCCAGACCTCAGTTTTCATCCTAACGAGCAAGTCTGAGCAAATATATATGAGCAATATCTTCAACAATGTAACGATGCAAAAACACCGACATTCCTAGGTAACCAATTAGGGTTAGACCTAGGTTCACCTGGAACTCGAGACTGGGTACTTGAAAAGCACCACTAAATTGAAGTCATCTACTATTATCACCACCGTGTTCCATGATCCTAGCAACTCTATGTGCACCACACAAGTGAAGACCATGCTCACACAAATTGGTCGTCGAGCCACGAAAAGAGCCGGTCACCACCAAAGGCTCTGAACACGAAGGTCGTCATCGCACACGCGACAAAGATTGGCGAGGGAGGAAGGTGCACCACCAAAATTATAATTTGGGACGCTCTGATAGTCTGCACCATCCTCTTGCTCTGCGGTCCTCGCCAATGCCGATAGAATCAACCAACAAACATACTCGTTGTCGTCGCCGTATCAGAAGGTCCAAGACCCTCGGCCCATCAACCATCTAGTAGCACAAGACCACAATGCCACCCGCGTGCCCGAGCGGAGGACCGCCTCCTTGGGGTGCATACGACACGTCATTGTCGTCCATGTACCCGCAGACGGGGTTGCGGTCACTGACGCCTCGCCACCAGAGACCACCGTTCTAGCCAAAAATGTAGTTGCGGTCACTGCACAACTATATCCTCTGCCTAAAGCCACCACACATAGACCGCATCTCGCCACCAAAGGCTACGGGAACAAAGACCTCCTCGCCACCGCCTTCATTGACCAGTGCCCCATTTTAGTCTGACCACTACTCTCTAGGACGGTGAGGGGAAGGGAGGGCGAACCTTGGTTGGCGGCTACCGAATGATAGATGCGTTTTGGGTCATTTTTATAGACCACAATTATTCTTTTCTTTGTAAAAGTTATAAAAATGTACTCCCTTTGTATCAAAATATAAGATGTTTTTGACACTATAATAGTGTAAAAAGAAGTCCTGTATTTTGATACGGAGGGAGTATCATTTTATATCAACCACACACACATAATACTGAATGGTGCACCTGCGTTTTGTTTCCACAGCTTTTTGACCGAAAATCCGGTGAAAACCAAGTTCTGGTGAAGTAAAAATCATGTTTAAAAAATCCTGACAAAAAAAGCAATCTCACGTGCTTCACAAACATGTCAAACGTCAAATTCAAATTCAGTTCCGCTTGGGAGCTAGAGAAAAACACAAATTCAGCATCAATTTTGCATTTTCACATGTTTCAATTTTTGGTTGCTGAATTTGTTTTCTTCATAGGTTCCAAGTGAGATTGAATCTGAAACTGATTTTTTTTACATGTTTGTTTCCGCGGAAACTTGATTCCCACCTGTTACTTTCACGAACTGCAACCAGTTACTTTCACGAAGCGCAACCAGTGTGCACATCGTAGTTACAGAGTGCTAGTGGTAGCGGCGCTTGGTGCCCCTGGATGGGAGCTAAAAAGGGGCTACGGAACATGGAAATGGCGAAATATCACCCTCCCGATCTTTAACGGCAAGAACCAGTCCAGCCGCAAGCAGGGACTGACCAGCGATAGATTACATTACATGTCGGACACATCCGAGATTCCATCCAGATATTGTGCTAAGAAACTTGCTGCGAGAGGATCAATGGAACTGTGCGAGAGAGATCTCGTTAGGTGTCAAGGATCATTCCTGAGTGACACTGATCGATTAATTAGCCATTGAAACCTGCTCGTTTCGATCCTCTGACTCCCAATCCACGGAAAACAACGACGGTCTAATCGTGTAAGCCGATCCTGTGTTGACAAGCACCAGTTCGTCCTCCATATTATACTGTAGATTTAGACTAGCTGTAGCTTGCCCTCATCATCGGCAGATCCAGCAAGATTTAGTATCTGATCAGATCAAATCCTGCGCGATCACGACGATGACGACGAGAAACATTTCGCTTGGTACGCACAAGTTTTGTCTTTGGAATTTATGGCCAATGCATGTAGAAAAGACTGACTAGGGATTCACTGGTAGTTTGGCACACGTTTCCTCTGGCTAGGAACGATGGCACCACGAACATAGAGTATTTAACCAAAAACTATCACATTTCATGGAAATATGTTGAAAAACTATCACTTTACCATTTTATGCGAAAAACTATCACTTTTTTCCTAATCTGCGGCAAAAAACTATCAAGTCGCAAAATCGCTCGCTTCGCCCGCGCTAAGCACAAGTCTGACCGCTTGGGCCCACGAACCTGGTGCCACCGTGGCCATCCTTCGCGCCGGAGTTCACGGAAGCTTCCCCGCTCTCCGGCCGCCGCCAGCATGCCATGCTCCCGCTCGCCGCCGCAAGGGCATGCCTTTCCTTCCCGGCGCCGCCGCCGAGACCCCAAACCCGAGCGGCGCCTCTCTCCCCCCTTCACCTCGCCGCTCCACCGCCACGTTGCCCAGACCGCCAGGATCCCCCTCCTCCGCCCGCTCAGGGCCGCAGCGGGTGCAAGCTCCACGCGCATCCTCGCGGCCCGCGAGGGACCGCGTGATCGACTTTGGCAAGCACAAGGGGCAGATGCTAGGCATGCTGCCGCCGTCCTACCTGCGCCGGGTGGTCGCGGAGCTTGACTACAGAGACACGCTGGTCTGGGCGCGCCTGGCACGCGAGCTGCTCGACGACCCCATCTATGTCGACCGCGTCGAGTAGTGGGAGCACGCGCACCACTTCCTCCGCGGCGACTCCAAGTTCGACTACGTCGACTACGACGACGACGGCGACGGGCACCTCCAGGAGATGGCCGAGCACTTCGGCTGGGATCTCTCCAACAAGGACGGCTGGGGCCGCCTCGACTTCCGCCTCCTCGTCACCTCCTACGGCGGCCGCATCCCGAGGAAGTCCGACCGGCACCAAAGCACCGACAGCGGCAGCGGCAGCAACAGACCCCGCGCCGGCGGCGCCCTGTTCGACACCGGGGCGACCGACCCGGACGGGCCGAGGGGGAAGAGGGACGAGAGGATGGAGCGGATGCAGACGAGAAGGGAGGAGTAGGTGAGGACGGCGAAACTGGATGTGCTCGGCGTGAACTTCGGCGCGAAGGATGGCCACGGTGGCACCTGGTTCGTGGGCCCAACCATTCAGATTTGTGCTTAGCATGGGCGAAGCGAGCATTGCGACTTGGTAGTTTTTTGCCACGGATTAGGAAAAAAGTGGTAGTTTTTCGCACAAAATCGTAAAGTGGTAATTTTTCGACACGTTTCCATGAAATGTGGTAGTTTTTGGTTAAATACTCCACGAACATACCATCAATGATCAGTGTATATATCACATTGGCAGCCACGTTCTGCTCATCGAAAGAGAGGAGATTGTCAATGCCCAGCAAAATGTATCTTTGATTGACAATTGCTGCCGCCCTCAACGAACAATGGCTTATGTTTGGCCGGCCATGGCCTGCGCCTGAAGTTGAAAGGAACTGTTTATTTCATGGGGTAATGGGGGACATTCATGCACCAGAGCAGGTGCGCTTAATTAGTGCTTAATTAGATCTAGTCAGCGCCTTCTTTTCATTCATTCGACGGGTGCGGTTCCCCGGATGCCTGAAGTTTTTAAAACTCCAAATGTGCATAATCTGCAGGTGCGACCATCATTTTATACATAACGTTTGCCACCTCGCGCATTTGCCCTGTGAAAGAAGTCAACTCGTCAAGAAGACATATATACGAAGAATAAACAAGAGATGTTTGTGTCAGAAAGAGAATCATATAGTCAACAACTGAGCATCAACATGTGTGATTGGTTAAAAAAAAATGTTAACTGAACATTACTAACAGAAGATCATATCAAATCTGATCTCCATCAGAACATTTTGATTATGAACTTAATCTGTCCAATTAAGAAGGCATTGACTCTAATCATTCAACTCCAGTTCTTGAGGAAACAGCTTATTCAAGTGAGAAGTACCACACCCACAAGTTACTTGGAGGATAGGAATTCATTTCTTTCTGTACACAGGAATTCATTAATTTATCTGAACATTTTCATCTATATGCTTTGACATTCAAGTACACCTATAATACTGGAGAGCACGTTCCTTCATTTGATTTTTGGTATATCAATACTTTTTTTATATTGTTCGGAAATTTTAGCAAAAGTCTCCATGTATACTATGATTCCCCTCACCAGGATAGAGTATCACTGAAAGTAAAATATTTTTGTTCAATCAATCATTGGCATACAGTATTTAAAAACAAGAGACATATCAGGTAATCGACTTAAATTCCAAGATCTTGCTGATATACGAAGCATGGACCAATTGATGATATACACATCTTAAGAGAACTACTATTTTCCCTTCCTCACTTTTTTTATCTGTTTTGTCCATTGAAGATCACGAAGACGTATAAGAGCACTAGAGTGTAGCCAAAGAAGATGTGTGACAAAAAAAATTGTATATCATACTTTGTTATTTCCCAGCACTTTGACAAAACCATTGTTTCAAGGTTCTAGTAAGAGCAACCTCCAGATTCATAATTATTTTATGTGCATTCATCATATAGGCAAAGTCAAATCTTTCAGTCATGTTGGCAGTTGGAAAACGTTAGCATTTCCCACAGAGCTCCATTTGTTCACATTATGATATTATTAGGACACCATTAGATCCACTTCGAGACCTTCTAGCATTCACCATCTACATTTGTCACATTAACTGTCTCAGCAATATGGTAACGCGGTACTAAACATTACCTGAAAATAAGTCTCTAACCTGTGTTGCACTGCGGCATGATCCTCTTAAGTCTTCTGGAGTGACCTGTGGCATTCCATACCAAACATAGAATGGAGCAGAAGTTCCTTTGTTGCTTGGGGATAAAAGGAAATAAGGAGCCCAAGAAAAATCCTTCAAGAATCAAGATTCCTAGTATTAAGATGTTATCAGTAAACAAGAGAGGCAGTTAACAGATTGCAGCAGAAAACACAATTGCACATACACAGTGGTTCCAGAGGTTTGACATTTTGTAAATAGGTTTTCAAAAGTGCCATATCAAGTCAAACCCATAATGATTAGCACCTGCATAATTCTGAACTTATACGCTTGAACTGGAACTTTCAAGACTAGCTAGCTAAAACTGAGCAGATTAGATGTTTCATAGAAACAATGTGACGAACAAAAGAAATGTGGTCCCTAGCTAAGGCATCAGCTGACAAATAGGTCCCTAGCTAAGGCATCAAGGAGACCCATCCAGACATCTTTATATTAAGAGCCAGAAGCCATAAATGTCAAAGTGTACACGAGTAGGATGTCCCACGATTGCATACCGAAGCAATTTGGTAGAGTTGGACTACTTTTTTATTTTGAAATTAGCCAATGAGAATATAAATTTTACCGGGTTGGGTAGGTTTCAAAGGGCAATCTGAATTGGCTTTAAACTAGATAGAGAAACGCAAAATTGTTGGCATCTCTTAAAGGGTACACAACTAGGCATGTAACATTACAATCCATTGAAGTTTGAATTCTACATACTATTGTATATTAACATGACATTTATAAAAATACATAAGAGGCATGAGCCCATGGAACCACCAAACAAGAGCATAGTACGAGATTTGAGGGCAAATGGCTACTTGATATCTCGTACAATCTAGAATTATCTATTTAATTCCACCTAAGATGGATAATCCTATACTCTAGAATCAGATACTACATAAAAGGATACATAAGAACACATAATATCATAAAAGGATACATAATCTAGAATTATCAATGTACACATGTTTGTAGAACCACAAATATGTAACATAGCATAATGAACGATATACACAAATAAAAAATAGCACATATTTAGCGACAAAATGGGTTATGAAGAAGTTAAAAAATAGTATAAATAATTGGAAGTTTTTAAACTTGTGTTTGCCCACAAAATGGTTGTTCTATTCCGTAATGCACTTATGTCTCAAATACATTTTGTAAGAGTAGTAAAAAATTGTGCCTATAATTAGGAAGTTTTAAGTCATGATGGGCGCATGAAATGGTTAAACCAAAACAAAATTATGAAAGGGGAAGTGGGATTTACATCAACCACTATTGCCGGAAATACCCTTTAATGTCATCAAAATTTACCAAACGAATTAAAATATTTTTTCCTATTGAACATACTTATGCTTTAAACCTTTTTATGCATGAATATTATGATAGACTGATGAAAGTATGTATCATATATTGCATACTCACCTTAATCACAAACTAACATCTTTTGTATTCCATCCAAACCTATTCTCTCTTTTTTTTAATTATTTTTTATCACATACACTGTAATTTCTTTATTTTTGTAATAATTTTTATATCCCATCTCGTATGATGATGATGGGGAGTTATTCCGAAAAGGAAGTTACGAGAGGTTTAAACCATCAACTCCTCATAGTATAATGCACTCAGCTATGTGATGGTATGTGTTAATGTTTGTTTTAACTAGCTTGAAGAGGTAGTTTATTTCTAGCCATGAAGCTTTTGCAGTAAAATTTTCAAAATGATCTTGTATTTGCTCGGCAAGCTTCTGCGCACACATGTGTGTATGTGTGTGTTGGGGGGGGGGTTGTTTTGAGATTTTGCTTACCGTATAGCAAACCAAATTACTACCCAACCAAAACCCTTATTCTACCATCTATGTGCAAATTGTTTCTTGAATTCATTTGTGACTTCAAAAACAGCCATTGAATTTTAGTTTATATAAAGTAAACAAAGCATGTGTGTTCTTCAGTAGAAAATCATTTCTAGATGTCACTACTATTCTCTCATGGTGGGAGAGAACACGGGAATGACACAATATGAGATAGATTTGATTGGTTCAGTTTGATGGCACCGCATCGGAAGAGTTACGCCTTTGATGACCTCAATCATACCGGGCACATAAGCTTGAATGGTGGGATGTGTTGCCAGATTATTGCAAATGCTAAATGTGGTGCAAAGAGGTGAAGAATACACAATACTGGTTAACATGTCATAAGTGCATAGTTACTTGATTAATAGTGGAGTTAGCTTTACTATCATACCTAAGGTGATACATATGAATGCATATCATCAAACAAGTCAAAAAAAGATACGAGTTTGATGGTAACCAGCAGGGCCAAAGTGGGGCACCTTGGCCCTTCAAACCCTCAACTATTTTTGCAACAACACAAAATTAGCCATTGATTTCAATATTTTCGTACAAATTTTAGAATATATTTTTATAAAGGTCAAAGGCCATACATTAATTAAGTAGCACTTGCCCTTGCACAAGAAATGAAGAAACTTCTGGTCCATTCGATGTTTGTTATGGATGCCACAGGTCACTCCAGAAGATTTAAGAGGATCATGCTGTAGTGCAACATAGGTTAGACACTTATTTTCAGGTAAAGTTTTATACTATGTTACCATATTGCTGAGATAGTTAGTGTGACAAGTGTATATGGTGAATTCAAGAAGACCTGGGAGTGGATCTAATGGTGTCCTAATATCATAATATGAACAAATGGAGTTCTGGGAAATGCTAACATTTTCGAACTGCCATCATGACTAAAAGATTTGTCTTTCTTTGTCTATATGATTAACATACATAAAATGATCATGAATTTGGAGGTTGCTCTTACTAGAACCTTGAAATAATGGTTTTGTCAAGGTGCTGGGAGTTAAAAAAGTATGATTCACTTTTTGTCCACACATCTTCTTTGGCTACACCCTAGGGCTGTTATACGTCTTCCTGTTCTTCAATGGACAAAACAGGTAATAAAAAAAGGGGAAGGGAAAATAGTGTTGGGGAACGTAGTAATTTCAAAAAATTTCCTACGATCACGCAAGACCATGGTGATGGCATAGCAACGAGAGGGGAGAGTGTCCGTCCACGTACCCTCGTAGACCGAAAGCGGAAGCGTTATAACAACGTGGTTGATGTAGTCGACGTCTTCACGATCCGACCGATCCAAGCACCGAGCGTCGGCACCTCCGAGTTACGCACACGTTCAGCTCGATGGCGATCCCGACTCGATCCAGCAAAGTGTCGGGATGAGTTCCGTCGGCCTGACGACGGCGTGGTGACGATGTTGATGCTCCACCGACGCAGAGCTTCGCCTAAGCTCGAGACGATATGACTTCTCCGGCGCGGGGCTTCGCCTAAGCTCATGACGATATGACCAAGTGGAATATGGTGGAAGGGGCACCGCACACGCTAAGGAAAGATCCGTAGATCAACTTGTGTGTCATGGGTGCCCCCGCCTCAGATATAAAGGAGCCAAGGGGGTGCGGCCAGCCTTGGGAGGCGCTGGAGGAGTCCTACTCCCACCGGAGTAGGACTCCCCTGTCCTAGTTGGAGTAGGATTGGGGAGGGAAGAGGAAGGCGCCGCCCCTCTCCTTGTCCTATTCGGACTAGAGGGGAGGGGCGCGCAGCCCACCCGGCCGGCCCTTCCTCTTCTCCTTGTGGCCCATGAAGGCCCATATACCCCGGGGTTCCGTAACCCCGGTGTTCCGTAACTTCCTGTTTTCACTCGGAACCCTTCCAAGTCCAAACATAGGCTTCCAATATATCAATCTTTATGTCTCGACCATTTGAGACTCCTCATCATGTCCGTGATCACATCCGGGACTCGAACAAACTTGGTGCATCAATACTTATAAACTCATAATGAACTGTCATCGAAGCGTTAAGCGTGCGGACCCTACGGGTTCGAGAACTATGTAGACATGACCTAGAACCATTCTCGGTCAATAACCAATAGCGGAACCTGGATGCCCATATTGGTTCCTACATATTCTCTTAAGATCTTTATCGGTCAAACCGCATAACGACATACGTTGTTCCTTTGTCATCGGTATGTTACTTACCCGAGATTCGATCGTCGGTATCCAATACCTAGTTCAATCTCGTTACGGTAAGTCTCTTTACTCGTTCCGTAATACATCATCTCACAACTAACTCATTAGTTGTAATGCTTGCAAGGCTTAAGTGATGTGTATTACCGAGAAGGCCTAGAGATACCTCTCCGACAATCGGAGTGACAAAACCTAATCTCAAATCGCCAACCCAACAAGTACCTTTGGAGACACCTGTAGTACTCCTTTATAATCACCCGATTCGTTGTGACGTTTGGTAGTACCAAAGTGTTCCTCCGTAAACGGAGTTGCATAATCTCATAGTTATAGGAACATGTATGGGTCATGAAGAAAGCATTAACATACTAAGCGATCAAGTGTTAAGCTAACGGAATGGGTCATGTCAATCAGATCATTCAACTAATGATGTGACCTTGTTAATCAAATAACAACTCCTTGTTCATGGTTAGGAAACATAACCATCTTTGATTAACAAGCTAGTCAAGTAGAGGCATACTAGTGACATCTTGTTTGTCTATATATTCACACATGTATTATGTTTCCGGTTAATACAATTCTAGCATGAATAATAAACATTTATCATGATATAAGGAAATAAATAATAACTTTTATTATTGCCTCTAGGGCATATTTCCTTCAGTCTCCCACTTGCACTAGAGTCAATAATCTAGATTACAAAGTAATGATCCTCACACCCATGGAGTCTTGGTGCTGATCATGTTTTGCTCGTGGAAGAGGCTTAGTCAACGGGTCTGCAACATTTAGATCCCTATGTATTTTGCAAATCTCTATGTCTCCCACTTGGACTTGGTCCCGAATGGAATTGAAGCGTCTCTTGATATGCTTGGTCCTCTTGTGAAATCTGGATTCCTTTGCCAAGGCAATTGCACCATATTGTCACGAAGATCTTCATTGGTCCCGATGCACTAGGTATGACACCTAGATCGGAAATGAACTCTTTCATCCAGACTCCTTCATTCGCTGCTTCCAAGCAGCTATGTACTCCGCTTCACATGTAGATCCCGCCACGACGCTTTGTTTAGAACTGCACCAACCGACAGCTCCACCGTTTAATAAAAACACGTATCCGGTTTGCGATTTAGAATCGTCCGGATCGGTGTCAAAGCTTACATCGGCGTAACCATTTACGACTAGCTCTTTGTCACCTCCATATATGAGAAACATATCCTTAGTCCTTTTCGGTATTTCAGATGTTCTTGACCGCTGTCCAATGATCCATTCTGGATTACTTTGGTACCTTCCTGCCAAGCTTACAGCTAAGCATCGTCGTGTCTGGTACACAGCATTGCATACATGATAGAGCCTATGGCTGAAGCATAGGGAACATCTTTCATTTTCTCTCTATCTTCTGCTGTGGTCGGGCATTGAGTCGACTCAATCTTACACCTTGCAACACGGGTAAAAACCTTTCTTTGCTCGATCCATTTTGAACTTTTTCAAAACTTTATCAAGGTATGTGCTTTGTGAAAGTCCAATTAAGCGTCTTGATCTATCTCTATAGATCTTGATGCCCAATATGTAAGCAGTTTCACCGAGGTCTTTCATTGAAAAACTTTTATTCAAGTATCCTTTTATGCTATCCAGAATTCTATATCATTTCCAATCAATAATATGTCGTCCACATATAATATTAGAAATGCTACTGAGCTCCCACTCACTTTCTTGTAAATCTGAGCTTCTCCAAAAGTCTCAGATAAACCCATATGCTTTGATCACACTATCAAAGCGTTTATTCCAACTCCGAGAGGCTTGCACTGACCATAAATTGATCGCTGGAGCTTGCACACTTTGTTAGCACCCTTTGGATCGACAAAACCTTCTGGTTGCATCATATACAACTCTTCTTCTAGAAATCCATTCAAGAATGCAGTTTTTACATCCATTTGCCAAATTTCATAATCATAAAATGCGGCAATTGCTAACATGATTCGGACAGACTTAAGCATCGCTACGGGTGAGAAAGTCTCATCGTAGTCAACTCCTTGAACTTGTCGAAAACCTTTCGCAACAAGTTGAGCTTTGTAGACAGTTACATTACCATCTGCGTCAGTCTTCTTCTTAAAGATCCATTTATTTTCAATGGCTTGCCGATCATCGGGCAAGTCAACCAAAGTCCATACTTTGTTCTCATACATGGATCCCATCTCAGATTTCATGGCTTCCAGCCATTTTGCGGAATCTGGGCTCACCATCGCTTCTTCATAGTTCGTGGGTTCGCCATGGTCAAGTAACATGACTTTCCAGAATAAGATTACCGTACCACTCTGGTGCGTATTTCACTCTGATTGACCTCTGAAGTTCAAGAGTAACTTGATTTGAAGCTTCATGATCATCATCATTAGTTTCCTCACTAATTGGTGTAGTTGTCACAGAACCATTTCTTGTGATGAACTACTTTCCAATAAGGGAGCAGATCTGATTATCTCATCAAGTTCTACTTTCCTCCCACTCACTTCTTTCGAGAGAAACTCCTTCTCTAGAAAGGACCCGAATTTAGCAACGAAAATCTTGCCTTCAGATCTGTGATAGAAGGTGTACCCAACAGTCTCCTTTGGGTATCCTATGAAGACACATTTCTCCGATTTGGGTTCAAGCTTATCTGGTTGAAGTTTCTTTACATAAGCATCGCAGCCCCAAACTTTAAGAAACGACAACTTTGGTTTCTTGCCAAACCACAGTTCATAAGGCGTCGTCTCAACGGATTTTGACGGTGTCCTATTCAACGTGAATGCGGCCGTCTCTAAAGCATAACCCCAAAACGATAGCGGTAAATCGGAAATAGACATCATAGATCGCACCATATCTAGTAAAGTACGATTCGACGTTCGGACACACCATTTCTCTGTGGTGTTCGGGTGGCGTGAGTTGCTAAACTATTCCACATTGTTTCAAATGTAAACCAAACTCGTAACTCAAATATTCTCCTCCACGATCAGATCGTAGAAACTTTATTTTCTTGTTACGATGATTTTCACTTCACTCTGAAATTCTTTGAACTTTTCAAATGTTTCAGATTTGTGTTTCATTAAGTAGATATACCCATATCTGCTCAAATCATCTGTGAAGGTGAGAAAATAACGATACCGCCAAGCGTGCCTCAACATTCATTGGAACACAAACATCGGTATGTATGATTTCCAACAAATCAGTTGCTCGCTCCATAGTTCCGAGAACGGCGTTTTGGTCATCTTGCCCATGAGGCACGGTTCGCAAGTACCAAGTGATTCATAATCAAGTGATTCGAAGCCCATCGGTATGGAGTTTCTTCATGCGTTTTACACCGATATGACCTAAGCGGCGATTGCCACAAATAAGTTGCACTATCATTATCAACTCTGCATCTTTTGGCTTCAACATTATGAATATGTGTATCACTACTTGTCGAGATTCAACAAGAATAGACCATTCTTCAAGGGTGCATGACCATAAAATATATTACTCATATAAATAGAACAACCATTATTCTCTGATTTAAATGAATAACCGTCTCGCATTAAACAAGATCCAGATATAATGTTCATGCTCAACGCTGGCACCAAATAACAATTATTTAGGTCTAAAACTAATCCCGAAGGTAGATGTAGAGATAGCGTGCCGACCGCGATCACATCGACTTTGGAACCATTTCCAACGCGCATCGTCACCTCATCCTTAGCCAATCTTCGCTTAATCCGTAGTTCCTGTTTTGAGTTGCAAATATTAGCAATGAACCAGATCAAATACCCGGTACTCTGCGAGTATTAGTAAGGTACACATCAATAACATGTATATCACATATACCTTTGATCACCTTGCCATCCTTCTTATCCGCCAAATACTTGGGGCAGTTCCGCTTCGATGTCCGGTCTGCTTGCAAGAAAACACTCGATTTCAGGCTTAGGTCCAGACTTGGGTTTCTTCTCTTGATCAGCAACTTTCTTGCTGTTCTTTTGAAGTTTCCTTCTTCTTCCCTTTGCCCTTTTCTTGAAACTAGTGGTCTTGTTGACCATCAACACTTGATGCTCTTTCTTGATTTCTACCTCCATGCTTTTAGCATCGCGAAGAGCTCGAGAATTGTCTTAGTCATCCCTTGCATATTATAGTTCATCACGAAGCTCTTGTAGCTTGGTGGCGATGATTGGAGAATTCATCAATGACACTATCATTCGGAAGATTAACTCCCAGCTGAATTAAGTGATTGTTATTCCCGGACATTTTGTGTATGTGCTCACGACGTAACTATTCTCCTCCATCTTGCAGCTATAGAACTTATTGGAGACTTCATATCTCTCAATCCGGGCATTTGCTTGAAATATTAACTTCAACTCCTGGAACATCTCATATGCTCCATGACGTTCAAAACGTCCTTGAAGACCCGGTTCTAAGCCGTAAAGCATGGCACATTGAACTATTGAGTAGTCATCAGCTTTGCTTTGCGGACGTTCATAACTTCGGCTCGGCATCTCTGCAGCAGCCTGTCACCCAGCGGTGCTTCCAGGCGTAATTTTTCGTGCAGCAATGAGGATAATCCTCAAATTACGGACCCAGTCCGTGTAATTGCTACCATCATCTTTCAACTTTGCTTTCTCAAGGAACGCATTAAAATTCAACGGAACAACAAAGACGAGCCATCTATCTACAATAAACATAGACAAGCAAAATACTATCGGTACTAAGTTCATGATAAATTTAAGTTTAATTAATCATATTAAAACCTCCCACTTAGACAGACATCTCTCTAGTCATCTAAGTGATTACGTGATCCAAATCAACTAAACCATGTCCGATCATCACGTGAGATGGAGTAGTTTCAATGGTGAACATCACTATGTTGATCATATCTACTATATGATTCACGCTCGACCTTCGGTCTCGTGTTCGAGGCCATATCTGTTATATGCTAGGCTCGTCAAGTTTAACCTGAGTATTCGCGTGCAACTGTTTTGCACCCGTTGTATTTGAGCGTAGAGCCTATCACACCCGATCATCACGTGGTGTCTCAAAGACGAAGAACTTTCATAGCGGTGCATACTCGGGAGAACACTTCTTGATAATTTTGGTGAGAGATCATCTTATAATGCTACCGTCAATCAAAGCAAGATAAGATGCGTAAAGGATAAACATCACATGCAATCAATATAAGTGATATGATATGGTCATCATCATCTTGTGCTTGTGATCTCCATCGCCAAGCAACGCCATGATCACCATCGTCACCGGCGCGACACCTTGATCTCCATCGTAGCATCGTTGTCGTCTCGCCAACTATTGCTTCTCGACTATCGCTACTCCTTAGTGATAAAGTAAAGCAATTACATGGCGTTGCATTTCATACAATAAGCGACAACCATATGGCTCCGCCGATTGCCGATAACTTCGGTTACAAAACATGATCATCTCATACAATAAAATATAGCATCACGTCTTGACCATATCACATCACAACATGCCTGCAAAAACAAGTTAGGCGTCCTCTACTTTGTTGTTGCAAGTTTTACGTGGCTGCTACGGGCTGAGCAAGAACCGTTCTTACCTCGCATCAAAACCACAACGATACTTCGTCAAATAGACTCCGTTTAACCTTCTCAAGGACCGGCGTAGCCACACTCGATTCAACTAAAGTGAGAGAGACAGACACCGCCGGTCACCTTTAAGCAACGAGTGCTCGGGCGGTGAAACCAGTCTCGCGTAAGCGTCTGCGTAATGTCGGTCCGGGCCGCTTCATCTCACAATACCGCTGAACCAAAGTATGACATGCTGGTAGGTAGTATGACTTGTATCGCCCACAACTCACTTGTGTTCTACTCGTGCATATGACATCAACGCATAAAACCAGGCTCGATACCATTGTTGGGGAACGTAGTAATTTCAAAAATTTCCTACGATCACGCAAGACCATGGTGATGGCATAGCAACGAGAGGGAGAGTGTCCGTCCACGTACCCTCGTGAGACCGAAAGCGGAAGCGTTATAACAACGCGGTTGATGTAGTCGTGCGTCTTCACGATCCGACCGATCCAAGCACCGAACGTCGGCACCTCCGAGTTCGCACACGTTCAGCTCGATGGCGATCCCGGACTCGATCCAGCAAAGTGTCGGGATGAGTTCCGTCAAGACGACGGCGTGGTGACGATGTTGATGCTCCACCGACGCAGAGCCGCCTAAGCTCATGACGATATGACTTCTCCGGCGCAGGCTTCGCCTAAGCTCCGCGACGATATGACCAAGTGGAATATGGTGGAAGGGGCACCGCACGGCTAAGGAAAGATCCGTAGATCAACTTGTGTGTCATGGGTGCCCCCGCCTCAGATATAAAGGAGCCAAGGGGGTGCGGCCAGCCTTGGGAGGCGCGCCTGGAGGAGTCCTACTCCCACCGGGAGTAGGACTCCCCCTGTCCTAGTTGGAGTAGGATTGGGGAGGGGGAAGAGGGAAGGGGCGCCGCCCCCCCTCTCCTTGTCCTATTCGGACTAGAGGGGGGAGGGGGGCGCGCAGCCCACCTGGCCGGCCCTTCCTCTTCTCCCTTGTGGCCCATGAAGGCCCATATACCCCCCGGGGGGTTCCGGTAACCCCCCGGTGTTCCGGTAACTTCCTGTTTTCACTCGGAACCCTTCCGAAGTCCAAACATAGGCTTCCAATATATCAATCTTTATGTCTCGACCATTTGAGACTCCTCATCATGTCCGTGATCACATCCGGGACTCGAACAAACTTCGTGCATCAATACTTATAAACTCATAATGAACATCATCGAAGCGTTAGCGTGCGGACCCTACGGGTTCGAGAACTATGTAGACATGACCTAGAACCATTCTCGGTCAATAACCAATAGCGGAACCTGGATGCCCATATTGGTTCCTACATATTCTCTGAAGATCTTTATCGGTCAAACCGCATAACGACATACGTTGTTCCTTTGTCATCGGTATGTTACTTACCCGAGATTCGATCGTCGGTATCCAATACCTAGTTCAATCTCGTTACGTAAGTCTCTTTACTCGTTCCGTAATACATCATCTCACAACTAACTCATTAGTTGTAATGCTTGCAAGGCTTAAGTGATGTGTATTACCGAGAAGGCCTAGAGATACCTCTCCGACAATCGGAGTGACAAAACCTAATCTCGAAATCGCCAACCCAACAAGTACCTTTGGAGACACCTGTAGTACTCCTTTATAATCACCCGATTCGTTGTGACGTTTGGTAGTACCAAAGTGTTCCTCCGTAAACGGAGTTGCATAATCTCATAGTTATAGGAACATGTATGGGTCATGAAGAAAGCATTAACATACTAAGCGATCAAGTGTTAAGCTAACGGAATGGGTCATGTCAATCAGATCATTCAACTAATGATGTGACCTTGTTAATCAAATAACAACTCCTTGTTCATGGTTAGGAAACATAACCATCTTTGATTAACAAGCTAGTCAAGTAGAGGCATACTAGTGACATCTGTTTGTCTATATATTCACACATGTATTATGTTTCCGGTTAATACAATTCTAGCATGAATAATAAACATTTATCATGATATAAGGAAATAAATAATAACTTTTATTATTGCCTCTAGGGCATATTTCCTTCAAATAGTAGTTCTCATAAGATATCATCAATTGGTCCATGCCTCATATGTCAACGAGATATTGGAATTTAAGTTGATTACCTTATATATGTCTCTTGTTTTTAAATACTGCATGCCCATGATTGATTGAACAAAAACTACTTTACTTTCAGTGACACTCTATCCCGCTGGGAGAAATCATAGTATAAATGGAGAGCTTGCTAGCATTTCGGAACTGCATAAAAAAGGTAGGATATACCAAAAATCAAATGAAGGAGCGTGTTCTCGAGTATTATACATGTACTTGAATGTCAAAGGATATAGATGAAAATGTTAAGATAAATTAATGAATTCATGTGTACATAATGAAATGAATTACTATTCTCCAAGTAACTTGTGGGTGTGGTACTCCTCACTTGAATAAGTTATTTCCTCAAGATTTCGCAAAAAAAAGTTGTTTCCTCGGGAATTGGAGTTCAATGATTAGAGTCAATGGCTTCATAATTTGATAGATTAAGCTCATAATCAGAATGTTCTCATGGAGATTAGATTTGATATGATCTTCCATCAGTAATGTTCAGTTAACAAAAAACAATTTAGCCAATCACCATATTGTTGCTCATTTGTTGACTACGATTTTCTTTCTGACACAAACATCTCTTGTTGTTTATTCCTCGTTGCAGTATATATGCCTTCCTGATGAGTTGACTTCTTTCACAGGGCAGATGTCAGGACCCCGATCCCAAGTCACATCGACCTAGCTGGTAACACCTCATATCACTTTGTGGCCTCACGCACGGTATTCCCACGGGTGTCGCCTTACCATGGCCGGGACCGTTTATGTCTTTTGGCTCACGATATGATAGTGTCGCTAGCATCCACATGACAAAGAACCGGGCCGACATGGCTAGTCGTGAACCCAAAGCGGCACTAACCTATGGGGACAGGCATACATGAAACACTTGAGCATGTCGGTCATCAACGTATGAACTGGCTGTAGCACTGGCTAACAGGACTCCGGTATCCCGGGCTGTAGCAGCTAGGCAGGACTCAAGTATCACCGCGTGACATTTCCCGAAGGGACAGACATAGGAACGAAATGAATCACATGCCGCCGGTCGGTGTCCAAGCAGTAGTCTTTGGGCTAGCGAGGACTCGGTGAACCGGGCTGTAGCGGACTACTATCGCTCGAAGCACAAGACTTACATTTCCCCATATGAGAGGCTGCCAAGGATGAACAACTAGATTGTCGGATCCCACTCATACCAAGCATTTCAATCATACACTAATATGCCCGATATGAGTAAATACAACAAGGCATCACAACAAAACTCTACAACTCAAGTACTTTATTTAAGAGGCTCCGAGGAGCCATACATAACATATTCATACAGGTAGGGGTCACATGACCCAACACTCAAGTCATACAATCATACAAGCACAAGCGGAAGCAAAGTAGTCTGAGTACAGACTCTAGAAAGAAAGAAAGCTTGTTGGAGCCTTTCTATCTACAACGGCCCTTCACAAGTCTTAGATCGCCACCTGGGTGGCTAGCTTATTCGTCGAAGTCAACATCTACATAGAATCCGTCGGAGGGGGTAGTATAGTCCTCTGAAAATATTGATTAAGCAAACATGAGTACAAAAGTACTCAGCAAGTCTTACCACAGAATCCTATCATACATGCACATTCTCAAGGAAGGTAGTGGAGTTAAATGCAGCAAGCCAGCTTTGACTCTTGGCTAAGCTATCCCACGTGACACACTTTGTAAAGCATTTTGTCGTACAGCAGTCCACTATCCACCATCACAATACTCCACCGTGGATCCTCTCTCGTCATCCCCGAGAGGGCCATCCACGATACTCACACTTATCTTGAGGCTTTTAGTAGTATCCATTTACTTGTCTATGAACCGATATAGGTAACCCGAAGTCCTTCTCCGTGGACACGGCTATTCAATAGATCATAATTAAACCCTGCAGGGTATACTTCTTCACACGCTCTCACCACTTATCGCCGTTTACACGACATGTACTGCAACCTTCAAGCGGAAGCCCAACGTGGGTGTCGGCCACACCTACCTAAACACTCAAGTCCCTAGTCCAGGTTTATCGCCTATTCGGGTTCCATCCGCAGGAGTCCGCCGAGGTTTCCCATACAGCCCGAACGATGTGTGCAGGGTTCCCGAGATACCAAACGGGCACTCGGTACACGAACCACGGTGCCTACCGCAACACAACCCACCCCTAAGGTCAGCGCGCGTGCCCCAAAGATGCTACAAACACGAAACTACTTGCAACTCCGGACTATGAACAGGGGTGGTTAAGAAGCCGAGAGGGTCAATTAAGGATCCCAATGTGTGGTAGTAGCTGGTTCATGGATCACAAACACAGATCTCGGTTCTTAAGTTCGGCTTCAATGAAACAACCCACCATGTACTCCTACATGGCCTCTCATCGATACCTTTACCAAATCGTGTTCAACACTTACACTCTCGAACCAACACAACCTTTCACTCCAGTTCATCACCACGATGAGCCGGACTGACACAACTCTAAGCATAGCAAGCATAGCATGGTAGGAATCACAAACATGGCTCAAACAACTCCTACACATACTAGTGGGTTTCATCTAGTTCTTGTGGCAATGACAGTCATGCAAAGGAAGTGGGTTCAACTACCGCAGCACACAACAGTTGAATCGCGTTGTCTTAATGCAGTAAAATGAGAGCAGAAGCGAGAACATGGGTTTGTATCGGAATGTTCAATGAATTGCTTGCCTGATGGAACTGGGGTAGAGAACTGCCCTTCAGATGGGTTATCGAGGTTATCTTCGGGGGCAGAACCTATCATGAAAACACACCAAAATAAACATACAACCAATATGCAACAATATGATGCATGCTATGACATGGCAAGATGAATGTGTGTTGGTCTAATGCAATTGGAGGGACAGGGGATGATCTCATTTGAACCAAAGGTTCAAATGATAGACCATGTGAGTTAGTCCTAATGGTGCAAAATCTTAATCTGGTTGATCAGCATAGTTAACTTGTTTTAACATGCATGAAACCTGTACCAATGGATAGAGTGTATTTTTCTGATAATTTTTCATATATAAATCTTTGCATTTGGAGTTATAGAATAAAAGTTATAAGCATTTGAAATTTGAATTATATTCTGGATTTTAGTATATAAAAATAATTCCAGAATTTGAATTAATGCGTCAGCATGAGGTCAGCATGACGTCAGGGGGTCAACGGGGGTCGTCCAGGTCAAACTGACCAGTGGGACCCGCATGTCAGGTTAGTTTAATTAATTAGTTTTAATTAAAACTAATCCTAATTAGATTAGCTGGTGGGGTCCACCTGTCATTGACCCAGAGGGTCAACAGGGCCCACGGGTGAGGTCAACTCACCGGCGTCTAGCCGCCGGCGAGGCCAGACGCGGCGGAGCAAGTGCCTTTGCACTTTCCGGGCTCCAAATGGAGCGCGGGGAGCATCTACAGGTAGCTAGAGGTGAGCCGCGGGGTTTGGTGGGGTCGGTTGGGTGAGGGGTGGCCGGAGTGGGCGCCGGCGACGAGTCGGGCGGCGACCGAGGCTCGGCCACCGACGGGTTAGGGGTTAGCGGCCTCGGCGAGGCACGGGAGTGCGTGGTTAGACTCATTGGAGAGTGGTGAGTCGCGATGGGCATAGTGGAGTGACCAAAAGGTGGCCGGAGGCTCGTCGGCTGACAGCGCCAGCCAGCGTGGGTTCAGCGATCATCGACCGCTCATTGTGGTGCAAGAAGAGGAGAACGGAGAGGATGGAGAGGTGGCTAGGTTCAGTAGTGAACCTGCGGGAGCTTCGTCGGGGCGGGGTGGACTGATCGTCGGCGGCGACGATGGGGATCTCCGTCGGCCTTGGACTCGGGCGAGGTCGGAGTAGTGGCCTCGGGGGGTTCTGGAGCGAGGGGGACTAGCTGGCTAGGGGTAACTGGGTGCGGCGGAGCGGCCAGACATGGCGGTGAGGTGCGGGGACGGCGGGGAGCACGGCGGCGACGGTGGCGTGTCGGCGATGGCGTCGGCCAGGTCGAGAGCGAGCGAGAGAGAGGCAGGGGGAAGAGTGAGGTGTCTGGGGGGTTCGGGGGACGACGTGCGGGTCGTCCCAGCGGCGAGGCGGCGAGGGGGTGAGGCAGGCGGCGGCCAGTGGCGGCGCCCTGCGCTCGCCGGGCGGCACCACTGCCTGCTGGCCGAGCCAAGCAGCTGTTGGCCTTGCTGGGCTGGGCAGGCAGTGGGCCGGGGCTGGCGTCGAGTAAGGGTTTTTCTTTTTTATCTTTTTCTATTTTCAGTAATCTGTTTAGGGTTTTAAAAATACCAAAACACTTTCAAAATTTACCAAAATGTTCCTGGTCACTAGTTGGAATATTCCCAACATGAAACATTTTAGTTTAACAATTTTGAACACTTAAAATATTTCCCATAATTTAAAATGCTCTTTTCAGAATTTTGTGAATTAGATTTGGAACCCTTAGGTGACCTAGAAAATGTCCCACTTTCTTTGACATGGATCTTAAACCCAAACAAAGAGGATGAGCATTTTGAAGGGCATTTCGGATTCATTGAATTAAATTTTAGTAAACCCTAGTTCTTTTAAGGAAGGGGGGGGATGTTCTGGGGTTTCTTGCCTTCCCCATTTCAAATTCAGATGAAGTTTAAATATGATGCACACCCTAATGCATGGTCTATCTGGGATGTGACAACTCACCCCCACTCAAAAGAATCTCGTCCCGAGATTTAGAATCTATTCTTGAAAAAGGTGGGGTACTCAAGTCGAAGACGATCCTCCCTTTCCCAAGTTGCTTCTTGCTCGGAATGGTTTGACCATTGAACCTTTAGAAACTTGATATTCCGACGTCGAGTGGTACGCTCGGTTTGATCGAGGATACGGATGGGGTACTCTCGATAGGTGAGGTTATCTTGGAGATCAAGCGTTTCGTGGTCCACTCCACGGATAGGATCCGAGAAGCAACGCCTGAGTTGGGAAACGTGGAAGACATCATGGACCTTGGAAAGATGCGGAGGTAGTTCTAATTGGTAGGCAACTTCCCCTCGTTTGGCGAGAATGCGAAAAGGTCCAATATAACGAGGAGCCAACTTGCCCTTGATACGAATCGATGGGTTCCTTTAAAGGAGAAACCGAAGGTAAGCCTTCGCCAATTTCATAAGCCATAGGCTTATGCTTGCGGTCATATTGGCTCTTCTGACGAGATTGGGCTGTTTTCAAATTCTCACGAACAACGCGAACCTGCTCCTCGGCTTCCTGAATCATATCCGGGCCAAAGAGTTGTCTCTCCCCGGTTTCTGACCAGTTAAGAGGCGTTCGACATTTTCGTCCATAAAGAACTTGAAAGGGCTTTGCCTGCATCGCTTGATAACTGTTGTTATAAGCGAACTCGGCGAATGGAAGGCATTTCTCCCAATTCATGCGAAAGAGATGACGAAGCTCAAGCATATCCTCTAAGATTTGATTGACTCGTTCTACTTGACCACTTGATTGGGGATGGAAAGCGGTGCTAAAGGAGAGCCGAGTCCCCATAGCGCTTTGGAAACTTTCCCAAAATCGAGAGGTGAAGAGACTACCACGGTCTGAGTTAATTTCAATGGAACACCATGAAGAGACACTATTCGGAGATGTACAAATCAGCTAGCTGGCTAGCGGTTATACTCTCACGAACAGGTAGGAAATGGGCTACTTTGGAAAGACGATCAACAATGACGAAGATAGCGTTATTCCTCTCTTGGTCCTGGAAACCCGTAATGAAATCCATACCGATTTTATCCCATTTCCATTCAGGAATGTCCAAAGGTTGAAGGGTACCAGCAGGCCGTTGATGCTCTGCTTTAACTCGACGACAAACGTCGCAGGTAGCAATGTATTGAGCGATTTCTCTCTTCATCCTAGTCCACCAAAACCTCTGGCGTAGATCTTGATACATTTTAGTACTACCAGGATGAATGGTGAGAGGAGAGTCATGAGCTTCCTTAAGGATCAATTGCCGTAGCTGTTGTTTCTTGGGAACCACTAAGCGGTTTTCGAAGAAGACAACACCTCGTTCATCTACGGAGAAACATTTAGCAGCTCCGCTAGCGATGTTCTCCTTGATCCGAGATATCCCTCTATCATACTGCTGAGCAGCTATGATTCGATCCGTGAGGTCAGGTTTCGCCACCAGGGTGGAAAGAAATCCTCGAGGAACAATGTGAAGATTAAGCTTGCGAAACTCCTCGTGGAGAATTGGTTGACCTTGTTGTAACATCAAATTGTTACAGTAAGATTTGCGACTTAGTGCGTCAGCCATGACATTGGCCTTGCCTGGGGTGTAAGATATTCCTAAGTCGAAATCTGTAATCAACTCGACCCAACGTCTTTGCCTGAGATTCAAATCCGGTTGGGTGAAGATATATTTCAGACTTTGGTGATCTGTGTAGATTTCGCAACGATTACCCAGAAGGTAATGTCGCCAGGTTTTGAGTGCATGAACCACTGCTGCAAGCTCTAGATCGTGTGTGGGATAGTTATCCTCATGTGGACGAATCGTCGAGATGCGAGGCAATCACATGACGATCCTGCATGAGTATGCAACCTAGTCCTTGTCGCGAGGCGCCGCAATAGATAATAAAGTCCTTAGAAAAATCTGGTGGAATAAGCACGGAGCAGATGTCGCGCGTCTTTTCAGCCTCGAAGCTGATCTCGCCTTGTGGCGTCCACTCGAACTTCTTATCTTTCTTGAGGAGTTCGGTTAGAGGTTTAGCAACTTTAGAGAAATTCTCGACGGAAGCGGCGGCAATAGCTCGCTAAACCGAGAAAACTCGAACTTGCTTGACCGATTCAGGTGGAGTCCAATCAAGGACGGCTTGAACTTCGCTTCGATTGACAGCAATACCCTTACCAGAAATTACATGTCCTAGATAGGTCACTTCGGTAACCAGAATTCACATTTAGAGAATTTGGCGTAAAGGCGGTGCTCTCAAGTTTCATCAATACTAGCCTTAGGTGTTCGCATGTTCTTCCTCATTCTTGGAGTAGATGAGTATATCATCGAGATATACCACTGACGAATTTATCCAAGTACTCCATGAAGATTGAGTTCATTAACCGAGAGAAGGTGGCTGGAGCATTGGTTAATCCGAAGGACATGACGGTGTACTCAGATTGGCCATAACGAGTGACAAAGGCCGTTTTGGGTATGTCCCCGTTCTTGATTTTGATTTGATGGTAGCCCAACCTCAAATCCATCTTGGAAAAGACTGAGGATCCCGCGAGCTGATCATACAGGTCGTTGATCCTGGGGAGCGGATACTTGTTCTTGATAGTGACCAAATTGACGGGTCGGTAATCTACAACCATCCGATCCGTACCATCCTTCTTCTTGACGAAGAGGACGGGGCAAGCCCATGGAGATGAACTAGGACGGATGAAACCCTTTTGCAAGGACTCATCGAGTTGTTTCTTAAGTTCAGCTAGTTCTAGGGTGCCATCTTATAAGGTCTCCTAGAGATTGGGACGGTTCCGAATAAGATCTATTACGAACTCGACGTCCTGTCGGTGGAACACCGGCAGTTCTTCCGAAAGACATCCGGAAATCACGGACTACCGGAATATCTTCAGATCCGGAAGAGGGTTGGCATTTAAGGAGTAAAGCTGGCGCTTAGACACTCGGGTTAAAACATCCACTGTTTTGCCCGAAGGATGGGTAAGTTGAACGGTTCTAGTTGAACAATCAATCTTGGCATAATGGGCTGACATCCAGTCCATACCCAAGATGATGTTTATGTCCGAGGACTTGAGAGCTATTAGAGATGCAAGGAAAACTAATCTGTCGACAAGAATTTCATTCCCATGACTTATCCTAGAGGTTTGCCATCTAGAACCAGGAGTTTGAATTTCCATGGAGGTAGGCATGTCGCAGAATGTGGTGTTGTGCAACCGAGCATAGCTCTCAGAAATAAATGAATGAGATGCTCCAGTATCAAAAAGAACAGTTGCCGGATGGCAATTAACAAGAAGCGTGCGAGGACGGCGTTGGGATCCTCATAGGTTTCTTCAGCAGAGACATAGTTGACATGGCCACGGCGGTGGCAACTGGCTTGGCATAGGGAACCTTTCCTGCTGGCTTGCCGCGACCAATGACTTTCCAAATTGATTGGGGTTGTTTTGGGGACACTCTCGAATATAGTGGCCCGTCTCTCCACATTTGAAGCAAGTGATCACATTTGGCCGTGGGGCCACATTAGCGATTGGACCTCCATATGTCTTGGGTGGAAAATACGGTTGGTTGGGGCGAGGCCTCAAGGATGGCCTCGGGTGTACACTGGTGGTAGAGCCGATTAGGAACCCAAACCCGGCGCTTCGGGAGCGAGCGGATGATGATCCGTAATCACGGATGTGCTTGCGTGAAGCCTCAAGTCGATCGCCAGCCTCTCGGCGATAGCCTTATTGACTAGCTTCGAGAAAGAGGTGCATTCATGTAGACGGAGATCTCGGCGTAACTCGGGCTAAGTCCCTTACGGAACCTCGCCGCTTCTTAGCATCGGTAGAAACTTCTTCGAGCATAACGTGCTAACCTCCCGATTCACGGTCAGAGGCATCCACGTTCAGCCGCCTTGGGTGAAACTGCAGAATTCCTCACGTTTGCGGTCCATAAGTCCTTCTGGAATATGGTGCTCGCGGAAGGCGGCACTGAATTCATCCCAAGTTGTAACTTGTCCAGCCGGACGCATAGCCTCATAGTTCTCCCACCAGAGACTGGCAGGGCCTTCCAGATGGTAGGCGGCAAAGGTAACTTTGTCAGCCTCAGACACATTGGCGGAACGCAGCTTGTGATGAATACTGCGGAGCCAATCATCGGCGTCAAGTGGCTCGACGGAACATTTGAACTTTGGAGGATAAAGCTTGACGAAATCATTGAGTGAAACCCCATCGTTTCTTGGCTGGCGGGCTGTGTTTTGTTCAATGCGCTCCAATAAGCGGTTAGTTTCAGCGCTTATTATGTTCGCTTCAAAGATCACCTCAGCCAAAGATGGCGGTTGCGGCAGATTCACATTTCTGGCTGCACTGGCCTCTCCCTGCTCTGGAACAGCAGGAGAATTCCGAGTGTTGACCATCCTGGGAGACAAAGCAAAAGTTTAAACCAGGATGGCAGAATTTAACAAGGTAGTGCGGAAGGTAATGGACAGTATGGAATGCAAAGATGTTCATCCGTATGACATGGTAATATAACTGCCATATATATATATACCAACGGTCATACACACCATTCATAGTTTAGTACAAGCCTGACGGAGTACAACTATAATGAAAGGCGTTACATCTCATCGGAAGCATTCCAACTCCTATACATTATTTCTCTACACTTCCGGAATGATACACACTAGGTCGTATTCCACGAGTCACGCAGGACGGTGGGAACACAACTGGTACTATACTAGGAATACTACTACTATCTCAGGCAGCTCCATAGTAGTCCTCATAGAAGTCACCACCCAGACCTGGAAGTGGAACATGGTCGTCTGGGAACAGACAATCCTGTGGGGCCTGTGGACCATAAGGACTCGGATGTGGTCGTGGACCCACAAAGGGTGGCAGAAGAGGCCCACGAGGAGGAGTGATGCCTCCAACCTCACGCCACTCCATGAAGTCCGGCAGACTCGCCCACACAGGGTACAAATCTCTCATGTCCATACATCCGGCTTGCACGGCAGGTGCAAACCTAGTCAGGGTAGCCCAGTGGTCGGAACGGGCATTATACAGCTCCATACGCAAGGCCGGTTCTCACGGTCCTTGTCCTCCAAAGAACTCAAGAGTGGTGCGGAGGAGTGAGTCCTCATGGGATGCATCATTGTACAAGCCACGGAGGTAGCCATGCGCCCGTGAAGAGATGCTGCATATAGCGGAAGTCGGTGTTGCTCGAAGAAAGCAGTCTGGCTCGAATGATAGTCATCATGGAATAGGCTGCATCTTGTACGACATTCCGATAGTGATTCCGAGCCCATAGGAACAAAGAAGTGGCTCAAGAGCTCGGGGTAGGATGGATAAATCCGGACCGTGCATAGGTATTGGCTTTGATTGAAATCCCTGAACTGCTCCTCGACGGTATATTCAGGATACCATCGATAACCAGCCTCAATCATCACCCTAACCAACATGGCCGTGTGACCGCACACATCGATGCAGCGAGTCAGGCGAACCACTTGGTTCTGGGAACGGGTGGCCATCTGAAAGCACAGCCATAATGCAAAGGCATTAGAATTCCTAGGGAAGATCGGGCAGCATAACATCTGTAAATGCTCAAATCAATTTTGAGACATTCAAAATCAGATTTGCAAAACCACTCAACAACATCATATCAAGGTTCTGGTTCAAGTAATAGCATACTAAAATTTAGTAATACCGAACTGAGGATGTAACCGACAATCCTATAAGGTACTACGGATAGTAACACGTGAACCTGATAGAGAAAGATAGCCTAGTCCTAAACCCACGTTGAATGAGAAGAGGATGACTCAGATCAGAGGGCATAAGGTAAAGGAGTAAAAGAGCCTTACGTTCCCTCCCACAATCAATTCCCCTACATATAACTAAAGCATTTCTAGACTCAACTTCGACCAGTTTGGCTTAGCGGACCTCAGGCAGCCCCTTTCGATGCCAACGCTGTCAGACCCGATCCCAAGTCACATCGACCTAGCTGGTAACACCTCATATCACTTTGTGGCCTCACGCACGGTATTCCCACGGGTGTCGCCTTACCATGGCCCGGGACCGTTTATGCCTTTTGGCTCACGATATGATAGTGTCGCTAGCATCCACATGACAAAGAACCGGGCCGACATGGCTAGTCGTGAACCCAAAGCGGCACTAACCTATGGGGACAGGCATACATGAAACACTTCGAGCATGTCGGTCATCAACGTATGAACTGGGCTGTAGCATCGGGCTAACAGACTCCGGTATCCCGGCTGTAGCAGCTAGGCAGGACTCAAGTATCACCGCGTGACATTTCCCGAAGGGACAGACATAGGAACGAAATGAATCACATGCCGCCGGTCGGTGTCCAAGCGAGAGTCTTTGGGCTAGCAGGACTCCGTGAACCGGGCAGAGCGGACTACTATCGCCGAAGCACAAGACTTACATTTCCCCATATGAGAGGCTGCCAAGGATGAACAACTAGATTGTCGGATCCCACTCATACCAAGCATTTCAATCATACACGCAATATGCCCGATATGAGTAAATACAACAAGGCATCACAACAAAACTCTACGACTCAAGTACTTTATTTAAGAGGCTCCGAGGAGCCATACATAACATATTCATACAGGTAGGGGTCACATGACCCAACACTCAAGTCATACAATCATACAAGCACAAGCGGAAGCAAAGTAGTCTGAGTACAGACTCTAGAAAGAAAGAAAGCTTGTTGGAGCCTTTCTATCTACAACGGCCCTTCACAAGTCTTAGATCGCCACCTGGGTGGCTAGCTTATTCGTCGAAGTCAACATCTACATAGAATCCGTCGGAGGGGGTAGTATAGTCCTCTGAAAATATTGATTAAGCAAACATGAGTACAAAAGTACTCAGCAAGTCTTACCACAGAATCCTATCATACATGCACATTCTCAAGGAAGGTAGTGGAGTTAAATGCAGCAAGCCAGCTTTGACTCTTGGCTAAGCTATCCTACGTGACACACTTTGTAAAGCATTTTGTCGCATACGAGTCCACTATCCACCATCACAATACTCCACCGTGGATCCTCTCTCGTCATCCCCGAGAGGGCCATCCACGATACTCACACTTATCTTGAGGCTTTTAGTAGTATCCATTTACTTGTCTATGAACCGATATAGGTAACCCGAAGTCCTTCTCCGTGGACACGGCTATTCAATAGATCATAATTAAACCTGCAGGGTATACTTCTTCACACGCTCTCACCACTTATCGTCGTTTACGACATGTACTCGCAACCTTCAAGCGGAAGCCCAACGTGGGTGTCGGCCACAGCCTACCTAAACACTCAAGTCCCTAGTCCAGTTTATCGCCTATTCGGGTTCCATCCGCAGGAGTCCGCCGAGGTTTCCCATACAGCCCGAACGATGTGTGCAGGGTTCCCGAGATACCAAACGGGCACTTTCGGTACATCAACACGGTGCCTACCGCAACACAACCCACCCCTAAGGTCAGCGTTGCGTGCGGCCCCCAAAGATGCTACAAACACGAAACTACTTGCAACTCCGGACTATGAACAGGGGTGGTTAAGAAGTTTAGAGGGTCAATTAAGGATCCCAATGTGTGGTAGTAGCTGGTTCATGGATCACAAACACAGATCTCAGTTCTTAAGTTCGGCTTCAATGAAACAACCCACCATGTACTCCTACATGGCCTCTCATCGATACCTTTACCAAATCGTGTTCAACACTTACACTCTCGAACCAACACAACCTTTCACTCCAGTTCATCACCCTGATGAGCCGGACTGACACAACTCTAAGCATAGCAAGCATAGCATGGTAGGAATCACAAACATGGCTCAAACAACTCCTACACATACTAGTGGGTTTCATCTAGTTACTGTGGCAATGACAGGTCATGCAAAGGAAGTGGGTTCAACTACCGCAGCACACAACAGTTGAATCGCGTTGTCTTAATGCAGTAAAATGAGAGCGAAGCGAGAACATGGGTTTGTATCGAATGTTCAATGAATTGCTTGCTGATGGAACTGGGGTAGAGAACGCCCTTCGATGGGTTATCGAGGTTATCTTGAGGCAGAACCTATCATGAAAACACACCAAAATAAACATACAACCAATATGCAACAATATGATGCATGCTATGACATGGCAAGATGAATGTGTGTTGGTCTAATGCAATTGAGGGACGGGGATGATCTCATTTGAACCAAAGGTTCAAATGATAGACCATGTGAGTTAGTCCTAATGGTGCAAAATCTTAATCTGGTTGATCAGCATAGTTAACTTGTTTTAACATGCATGAAACCTGTACCAATGGATAGAGTGTATTTTTCTGATAATTTTTCATATATAAATCTTTGCATTTGGAGTTATAGAATAAAAGTTATAAGCATTTGAAATTTGAATTATATTCGGATTTTAGTATATAAAATAATTCCAGAATTTGAATTAATGCGTCAGCATGAGGTCAGCATGACGTCAGGGGGTCAACGGGGGTCGTCCAGGTCAAACTGACCAGTGGGACCCGCATGTCAGGTTAGTTTAATTAATTAGTTTTAATTAAAACTAATCCTAATTAGATTAGCTGGTGGGGTCCACTGTCATTGACCAGTAGGGTCAACAGGCCCACGGTGAGGTCAACTCACCGGCGTCTAGCCACCCGGCGAGGCCAGACGCAGTGGAGCAAGTGCCTTTGCACTTTCCGGCTCCAAATGGGCCGCGGGAGCATCTGAGTAGCTAGAGGTGAGCCGCGGGGTTTGGTGGGGTCGGTTGGGTGAGGGTGGCGGAGTGGGCGCCCGGCGACGAGTCGGGCGGCGACGAGGCTCGCCACCGACGGGTTAGGGGTTAGCGGCCTCGGCGAGGCACGGGAGTCGTGGTTAGACTCATTGGAGAGTGGTGAGTGCGATGGGCATAGTGGAGTGACCAAAAGGTGACCGGAGGCTCGTCGGCGACGAGCGCCGCGGCGGTGGGTTCAGGCGATCATCGACCGCTCGCTGTGGTGCAAGAAGAGGAGAACGGAGAGGATGGAGAGGTGGCTAGGTTCGTAGTGAACCTGCGGGGAGCTTCGTCGGGCCGGGGTGGACTGATGCGTCGGCGGCGACGATGGGGATCTCCGGCGGCCTTGGACTCGGGCGAGGTCGGAGTAGTGGCCTCGGGGGGTTCTGGAGCGAGGGGGACTAGCTGGCTAGGGGTAACTGGGTGCGGCGGAGCGGCCAGACATGGCGGTGAGGTGCGGGGACGGCGGGGAGCACGGCGGCGACGGTGGCGTGTCGGCGATGGCGTCGGCCAGGTCGAGAGCGAGCGAGAGAGAGAGGGCAGGGAAGAGTGAGGTGTCTGGGGGTTCGGGGACGACGTATGGTCGTCCCAACAGGCGAGGCGGCGAGGGGTGAGGCGGGGCGGCGGCCAGTGCGTGGCGCGCCCTGCGCTCGCCGGGCCAAGCATTAGCCTGCTGTCTGGCCGAGCCAAGCAGCTACCATGCGACTCTTGGGCTGGGCAGCAGTGGGCCGAGTCTGGCGTCGTAAGGGTTTTTCTTTTTTTATCTTTTTTCTATTTTCTGTAATCTGTTTAGGGTTTTTAAAAATACCAAAACACTTTCAAAATTTACCAAAATGTTCCTGGTCACTAGTTGGAATATTCCCAACATGAAACATTTTAGTTTAACAATTTTTGAACACTTAAAATATTTCCCATAATTTAAAATGCTCTTTTCAGAATTTTGTGAATTAGATTTGGAACCCTTAGGTGACCTAGAAAATGTCCCACTTTCTTTGACATGGATCTTAAACCCAAACAAAGAGGATGAGCATTTTGAAGGGCATTTCGGATTCATTGAATTAAATTTTAGTAAACCCTAGTTCTTTTAAGGAAGGGGGGGGATGTTCTGGGGTTTCTTGCCTTCCCCATTTCAAATTCAGATGAAGTTTAAATATGATGCACACCCTAATGCATGGTCTATCTGGGATGTGACAGCAGATGGCGAGCTGGCAAACTTCGTGTATAAAATGACGGTCGCACCTGCAAATTATGCACATTTGGAGCTTTAAAAAACTTCAGTCATCTAGCTCCACTCGAACGAATGATATGAAGGGGCTGACTAGATGTAATTAAGCACTAATAAGCACACCTTCTCTAGTGCATGAATGTCCCCCCATTACCCCATGAAAGAAACAGTTCCTTTCAAATTCAGGTGCAGGCCATGGCCGGCAAAACAAAAGCCATTGTTCATCGGGAGAGGCAACAATTGTCAACCGAGTAAATTGCAAAAAACCACCACAATTGGGGACCGTAATTCAGAAAACCATCATCTTTCGATTTTTTTTCAAAAACCCACCACCATTGTACTGACAGTTTGCAAAGAACACTGTTGGGTTGATTAGAGCTTTTTATCAGGAAACTGACAGCTGGGTCCCTCTATAAATGATGACGTGGCATGGAAACAACTCACACCGTTTGACTCAAATATTAAGCTGACGTAGGGCCCACCGTCATCCTCACTGCCACCCCTCTTCCTCCTCTGGTCAACACAAACGCACTCATTCACGACACGGACGCATCGGTGCCCTCGCCGGCGGTGTCCCAGCCACTAGTGCTTGCCAAGAGACACAGGAGAGCGGGAGAAGGGGAAGGAGGAGCTCACCAGGAGCTTGTAGTCGACGCGGAGGTAGCAGCGGAGCTCGAGGACGATGGCTTGGGGCGCGGCGGCTGCTGCCGGAGCAGGACGACGACGGGAGGTAGTAGGAGGCTGCAGGGCTCGTCATAAAGATGCCATGCGGCACCGGGGTGTTGATGCGAAGCTGCTGGAGGCGACGGCAAGGTCTGGCGCCGACCTCCCGATCAAATCGAGCTCGGCCGCGCCGGCGGGCAGGGCGCTGGCGCGCTGGAGCTCGGCCTTGCCGAAGCGGGATGGGGCACGGCGCGCAGGAGATCGTACTCGACGGAGCGGTCATGTTCGAGGGCTCGCTGAAGCTCGGCCTCGCCGGATTAGGCGGCGTCCGCTTCGTGTATGTACGCATCTGGCCGGAATCAATTCAGGTGCTTCCGAAGCAAAGTTTGCAGGGACATGTATTTCCTCATTCACGTGTACTTGCTCGAAGATCCACAACGCAGCCCAATGGAATCCCGAAGCCGCTGCAACAGTTCGTTTGGAGGCTGGGTGTGGTCGACGGCGGAGTGCTCTCGATGGCGATGCAGACGCGCTCGAAAGCCTGATTTTGCGCTGCAAGTGCCAGCACAGAGCGAAGCATGTCACAGCGGGCCAAGCAGGTGGTGGCGCGCCGGGGCGGCGGCTGCCGACGAGGAGGGCGGCCGGCGGGATGCACCGGGCTGCAACTCTGGTGCGCCCGCTACGTGTTTGGCAAAATGCCAAGGAGGCAGAGGAGCCATTGACCGGTCACTTAACGTCTGTCTGTTCCATCAATTTCCCCTGCCACGTGGCTCTTGACAGTGGGACCCATCCGTCAGGTTTTCACTTAAACTGCTGTAATCAACCCATCAGTGTTTTTTGCAAACTGTCAGTACGATGGTGGTGGGTTTTTGCAAAAAAAACAAAAGGTGGTGGTTTTTTGAATCAGGGTCCCCAATTGTGGTGGTTTTTTGTAATTTACTCCATTGTCAACCTGATAACCAATCAAAGGTATATTTGCCTGGTCACTGATGAACAGAACGTGGTCCGTCTTGCCAATGTGATGAAGGAGTACATACACTGATCACTGATAGCACGTACGTGGTGCCATCGTTCCTAATCCGAGGAAACGTGTGCCAAACTACCAGTGAATCCCTAGTCAACCTTTTCTACATGCATTACTCATAAATTCAAAAGAGAAAATCTGTGTGTATGAAGCAAAATGTTTCTTGTCGTCATCGTCGTGATCGCGCGGGATTTGATCTGATCAGACACTAGATCTTGCTGGATCTGAGGATGATGAGGTCGAGCTACAGCTCGTCTAAATCTACAGTAGAATATGGAGGACGAACTGCTGCTCCTCAACACAGAATCGGCTTACACGATTATACCGTCGTTGCTTTCCGTGGATCGGGAGTCAGAGGACCGAAACGGGCAGCTAATTAATGGATCGGTGTCAATCACGCATGATCCTTGACACCTAACGAGATCTCTCTCGCACAGTCTTTGCGGCAAATTTCTGAGCATGAAATCTTGGTGGAATCTCGGATGCGTCCGACATTTTGTGTAATCTATGGTTGGTCAGTCCCTGCTGGCGACTGGACTGCTTCTTGCCGTTAAAAAACGGGGAGGGTGACATTTCGCCATTTTCATTCAGTTCCATCCCCCTGTTTTGCTCCCCTCCAGGGGGCACCAAGAGCCGGTACCACTATAACTAGGAAGTGCACACCGTTCTGGGTTCAACAACCGAATTTTAGTGGAAACCGGTCAAAATCAAGTAGGAGTGATATTTTAAAGATTGTGAAAAAAATACAGAGTGCTGGAGAGGTAACATTTACAAACATGACAATTTTCTGTTTCAAACTCAATTTCACTTGGGGGCTCACTCGCAAAAACAAATCACTTGGGGCTATGAAAATAACCAAATTCAGCAACCAAAAGATTGAAACATGTGAAAAATGTGAACTTAATAAAATTGATGCTGAATTTGTTTTCTTGTAGCTTCCAAGTGTTTTTTTTTGCGAAAAGCTCCCAATTGAAATTGAATTTGAATATGACATTTGCATGTTTGTGAAACACGTGATGCTGTGTTTCTTTTGTCAGAATTTTTTGAGCATTTGAAATATGGTTTTCCCAGGATTTTCTCTTAGTCTGTATGAGTTCGAATGTCCGATATATTAATGCTCGTGTTTCAAAATGTTGCGAAAACAAGACGGACGTGCAATACCAAGTATTATGTGCTTGCATAATTAATATAAAATGTTACCTTTTCATACCTTCAACCAAAAAGAATATTACGGTGTGTATAAAAGTGTTTGGTCCCGCATGTTTATCTTCAGGTGACAAATAAGCAACCACAAGTCCTAAGGGCAACTCCGACGTGGATCACCAAAACGGACATTACCAAATATCCACGGACACATCTGAAAGTGTCCACGAACAGCTGAGCGGGCGCCAGTCATCCAAGCAGATTCACCAAATGTCCGTCTGTTGTCCAACGGAAAGAGGAGAGAGAAGAGGGGGAGGGGGAAAGTGGGTTTGTGGTGGGATTCAAGGCTGGGTTGATGTGTCCGCAGTATGTCCCAAACTTCCCCTATATTTGGTACCGATTTGTGGGATTTCGGATGTTCAAACTATTTGGTCCATTGTCCATGAACATTTGATGACTTCTATTGGATGGCCAAATGTATCTGGATCGTCCGATTCAAACATTTACCGGTGATTTCATGATCCACGTTAGAGTTGTCCTAAACTAGGGTGATAAGAGAATCTCTAGCAGACCCCGTATACCGCGGACAGGGGCGGAGGGGGGGAGCAGGGGGTTAGACACCTCCCCAACGATCGGCCCCCCTCAATGTCTCACGGGCTGTAGTTGTATACTGTATGTGCTAATGGTCGTAGATAATAGCTGCTTAATTAGTAATTAAGCCCAAAGTTAATACTTGGCCTACTAACCGAAGCCCAAGTAGTAGCTCATCTGCCCACTTTGACCGGAAAGCCTACAAGTATGATATTTGTGTCGTTAGTCTAATCTTCAAGATCGATCCACCAGCTAGGTCTCCTGCCGCCGCTCGTCGTCTTGTTGCTCCTGCAGTCCAGCCGCTGGGCGCTGCCCCCGTTTGCCAGCCGCTGGGCCCTAAGAATCTATGCAGATCATGAAGAGAAGGAGGTTGCTTCCGCGGTGTTTTGCCATACTGTTAATTCTGCCAAGGAGCCAGGCCATTGAGTCCGTTATTTGTGCGTGATCTAGGGCTCAAGTCTAAAGGTACACGAACATACACTTCCTCTACTGCTAGTACTTTTTCGATGGATTACAACCTAGCAGCATAATTAACCTAATAAATCTGGTAGTACTTTTCCTACGGATTAGTTTACTAAATTGATGTTTCTTTGGAAAAACCAAATAAATTAAACATTGCTACTAATTGCTATATCCTTCTAATTTCCTACTTAGATTTCTTTGTTGTATGATCAATCTATCTCCCCCGCAAATTTTACGAGTATCATGTTCTCTTTTTTCACGTGTTACAAGTATTATATTCGATACAATCTAATAGATAATTGTTAAAAGCTACACCCTCTGTAAACAATTATAAGACATTTTAGATCACAACTGCTTACAGAGGTAGTATAGTGGTTTCAAAAAAAATTTGTTTCGACTCTCCCCCATGTCCAATTCCTGGCTCCGCCCTTGATCGCGGACCCGCAAAACTCATTTACAGTTCGCGGAAAAACGCTTTTGCGGGCCGGTGCAGGCGCCGGCCGAGCAGACCCCGCATAGCGGAACTAATTTTTTTTGAAAGATCCAGCATGTTGCTGGCTTTTCATATTACTCATAGCAGAAAGCAATGGAAAAGGAATACATGGTGCTGATTCTAAGATCAGAATTAGAGAACAAAGGAAAGGCTATCAGTACGAAAAGAGGAAAAAAAGGACAAGCGCTTCAGCCGATCCCTTCTGGCGGCAAGGTGAACGGGTGCAGCAGGCATGATGCATCGGCCTGTCGCCAAAGATCGATGCCCCATCATATTGCTTGCAGAACATCTTGTACAAAGGCCTCCTTGTTTCTGAAAGTGCAATTGTTTCGATGCATCCAAACTTCCCATAGAGCTAGCATCGTCACTGATTAGATGCCCTTTCTGAACTCAGGTTTGGTGTTCTCCACAATCTTCGTCACCCGATCAACACCTCTCTGGGAGTCGTTTCCATTGTGCAAACTCAGGGCCTTGCAGCCCTGCCATGACGACAGGTTGTTCCAGATCGTCCTAGTGAACGGACACGACCAGAAAATGTGGTCAACAGTCTCGAGGTTTCTGAAGCAGAATTGGCAGAAGTAGGAGTTCGGCCATCCTCGTCGTTGAAGCCGGTCATTGCACCATAACCTGTTCAGAAGCATTAGCCAGTAGAAGATCTTCAATTTCCCTGGCGCCCATGTCTTCCAGATAATCTGCGTGAAGAAGGAGCTGTGGTTCGCCTGGAACTGTGCCCGATAAGCTGATGAGGCGGTGTAGCAGCCACTGGCCTCCAGGTTCCATTTGATCTCATTGTTAGCGTCTGGGTTGAGGTTGAGCGTCGTTGAGCGTAAGAGCCTCGCCAACATAACACAATCACGCACAATCTGATCCGTCTGCCCATGTGCCAGGTCTATAATCTAGCATTCACCTCGCAGAGCATCGGCGACCGTCCAGTTCTTTCTCCTTGAGTGCTTGTATAGCGCTAGAAACAAAACTTTGAGCGTGCCAGCCCCTAGCCACGAGCAGGTCCAGAATCTTGCTGTCTGGCCGTTTCCAATTGTGACTAATGTTGCCGCACTGAAGAAAACTTTGTTAGACTCCGAGCATGGGACCTCCATGCCCGCCCAAGGCCTGTCTGGGTGTTTCCAAGCCAACCACAACCATCTTTGTCGAAGGGCACGACCAAAGCGCTCGAGGTCGAGAATGCCGAGCCCTTCTCTGTCCAGCGGGGAGCACACCTTAGCCAAGTTAACCTTGCATTTGCCCCCAGATAGCTCTTCATCTTGCGCCCAAAGAAAACGCTCACTTTGTCGATTTCCTTGAAAAATTTCTTCGGCGATATTCTGTTTTACAGTTCCGCTATGCGGTGTCTGCTCTGCCGGCGCTCGCTTCGGCCCCTCATATCATCCAAATTACAATAATTAGTTAAGTCACCGAAGCAAACTAAATAATTCAATACAAAACTTGTCCTGAATATAAATCACACATGAATTAAATGAAAATGAATGGAAAAAAAAGGAATGTGTTACTGCCCAGCCCTTTGCAAATGGTGCTCAATGAAATCCTCCCGAAGCTGAAAGTGAGTGTTTGCATTTTCAATCTCCTTATAGGTCTGAAGAAAAGCACTAACGCGGTTAGGGTCTCTAACTGGTTTGACACGGCTACCCACATTGTCGTAGAAGAACTCCAAGTTCATGCCTCTCTCATCTTCGATAATCATATTGTGAAGAATAACACAACATGTCATGATGTTTTTCAAGGATCATGTCCCAAAAATGAGCAGGACCACGAACAATGCAAAGCTAGTTGCAAAACCCCGAATGCTCTTTCATGTATTTTCTGGCTGCCTCTTGTACCCTTGCGAATTCACATTCTTTGCTAGTTTGGGGGTCTTTGATGCTCTTGAAAAATGTGCACCAAGGAGGGTGTGTACCATCTGCAAGATAGTACCCCTTTGTGTATTCATGCCCATTGATAGTGTAGTTGCAAGCAAGAGCATCACCACTAGCAAGCCTAGCAAACAAATGAGACCGTTGCAACACATTGATATCATTGAGAGTACCCGGCATACCAAAAAAGCAATGCCAAATCCATAAATCCTCGGATGCTATGGCCTCTAGCACAATTGTTGCATCACGAGACTTGCCACAATAAATTCCCTGCCATGCCTTTGGGCAATTTTTTCAAGTCCAATGCATACAATCTATGCTTCCTAGCATGCCAGGCCAACCTCTTCTATCATTAAATGCCATCAATTTTTTTGTGTCTTCCTCGTTGGGTGCCTGAAGATATTCAGGACCAAAGGCACGGATGATCACTTTGGCAAACCTACGAACTGACTCAATTGTAGTATCTTCACCAATGCGAAGGTACTCATCGGCATAGTCAGCCGGAATGCCGTATGCAATTACCCGCATAGCTGCTGAGATTTTTTGATACGCACTAAATCCCTTCAAGCCTGCGACGTTTCTCCTTTGAGTAAAATACTGACAATTGGCCTCGCAAGCTTGAACAAGTTTCACAAAGAGGGATCAGTGCATTCGGTACCTTCTTCGGAAGAGGTGCGGCGGATATGTGGGATTCTCCATGAAGTAGTCTTGCATCAACATCGCGTTCCCGAGATGGCGATTTCGAGGAGTGCAAAGACGGTCGATGGTCGATCCTCGCCGCCTCTTTCGGTTCTCATCTTCGTGGTCCTTGATGGCAAGGGCCATCACCAATGTCTGCTGGCGGTAGTTGACAAGCAGCGTCTCAACATTCGAGTCGTCCGAGTCGGACGAATTGTCGAGCAAAAACTTCTCGCACGGGCTCAATTCCATCTAAATTCACAAATACGCGTGCCGCATTAACCAACTATGCATACCGGTCGGCACAAGTACAAACTCACTGGCTGCTCAGGGGCGGTGGCTCTCCGGCGATGGATCCCGAGGCGGCGACGGCGACTAGGGGCGGCTCGGGGGCGGTGGATCCCAGGCAGCGACGGCGACTAGGGGCGGCTCAGATCGGCGGATCCGGGGAGCCAGCGCAGCGGCTCAGTGGATTAGGAAAGGGGCGCCCCCGCGGCGCGATTCCGCCCGCAGCTTTGGCCGGAATCGCCAGCAGCGGACGGGCGAAACCAATGGCGGGTGGTACGTCTCCGTCGTATCTATAATTTTTGATTGTTTCATGCCAATATTACACAACTTTCACATATTTTTGGCAACTTTTTATATGATTTATTGGACTAACCTATTGATCCAGTGCCAGTTCCTGTTTGTTGCATGTTTTTTGTTTCGCAGAAAATCCATACAAACAATGTCCAAACGCGATACAAATTTACGAAGAATTATTTTGGAATATTTATGATTTTTGGGAGGTGGAATCAACGCAAACAGGGGCCCACAGTGACCACAATCCACCAGGGCGCGCCGGGCACCCGCTGGGGCGCCTAGGTATCTTGTGCCCTCCTCAAAGGTTGGTTGGGGCCCTTCTTCTGGCGCAATAAAGATAATTTATGGAAAAAATGTGTAAAAATTTCAGCGCAATCGGAGTTACGGATCTCCGGGAATTTAAGAAACCGTGAAGGGCCAGATCCGGGGAACGCGAAACAGAAGAGAACAGAGATGGGGATTGTCGGTGTCAAAACCGGCGGATCTCGGGTAGGGGGTCCCGAACTGTGCGTCTAGGCGGATGGTAACAGGAGACAAGGGACACGATGTTTTTACCCAGGTTCGGGCCCTCTCGATGGAGGTAAAACCCTACTCCTGCTTGATTAATATTGATGATATGGGTAGTACAAGAGTAGATTTACCATGAGATCAGAGAGGCTAAACCCTAGAAGCTAGCCTACGGTATGATCGTTGTTCGTCCTACGGACTAAAACCCTCTGGTTTATATAGACACCGAAGAGGGTTAGGGTTACACAGAGTCGGTTACAATGGTAGGAGATCTACATATCCGTATCGCCAAGCTTGCCTTCCACGCCAAGGAAAGTCCCATCCGGACACGGGACGAAGTCTTCAATCTTGTATCTTCATAGTCCAGGAGTCCGGCCAAAGATGATAGTTCGGCTATCCGGACACCCCCTAATCCAGGACTCCCTCAGTAGCCCCTGAACCAGGCTTCAATGACGACGAGTCCGGCGCGCATATTTTCTTCGGCATTGCAAGGCGGGTTCCTCCTCTGAATTCTTCATAGAAGATTTTGAACACAAGGATAGTGTCCGGCTCTGCAAAACAAGTTCCACATACCACCGTAGAGAGAATAATCTTTACACAGATCTGCTGCTGATGTATTCCGCGGCGTGACATCACACCATGGCCAGGCCTTTATTCGAATCATTTTTACTGTCCCACCTCAGTGCGTTTAGCGAGGCAGTTTCCTTGGCACGTCTTATCAAAGCGGAGATCGTGCCCCCTTATTCCGGGATTCTCATCAATACGGGTGTGGGTAACCCAACCGCGCCCGTCGGCACGCCTCCTCTATCGAAGGCGAGTCCCGAACGGTCACGGGGAGGGCTCTTGGTATTCAACCTCTTTATAACGAGACCAAGGCCCTCTCCTTTCTTTCAATCTCAATCGAATCTGCCCCTCGCCTCGAGTTCCAACACCCAAAGCTCCAGATTCAGGCGCTTCAGAACTTCGACGATGTCCGGCTCTGACCTGCCCGGCCGGTGGATGCCTTCCTCCATCACGGAAGAAGGTGTGCTAAAGCTGAGAGACGCCAGGTATCTAACCGGCGAAATTTCGCATAGGCTGCCTGCCCAAGGGCAGGTTATTCCCACTCCCGAGCCTGGTGAGAGCGTGGTGTTCGTGTCTCACTTCCTTCGGGGTTTAGGCTTCCCAACGAACCCCTTCGTGAGGGGGCTCATGTTTTATTATGTGCTGGAATTCCATGACTTGGATCCGGAGTCCATCCTCCACATCTCATCATTCATTGTCGTATGCGAAGCCTTCCTCCGCATTACCCCTCACTTCAGATTGTGGCTCAAGACCTTCAAAGTGGAGCCGAAGATGATCAAGGGGCGGCAGGCAGAGTGCGGAGGGGCTGTTATAAGCAAGAATGTTGACGCTCCATGGCCCGAGGGCTCTTTTCAAGAGGAGCTCAGTCTATGGCAACAAGAGTGGTTTTATATCACCGCTCCCAGGGGCACCAAATGGGTTGCGCCACCTGCCTTCCGCTTGGGTCCTCCACTGCGGCTGGCGTCGTGGGTCAATAAAGGGCTTGATTGGGGGCCGTCCAAGGACGTACCTCTGTTGCAGGGCCGTATTCGAGACCTCCTAGAGAGAGAGGTCAATCTGGTTGTAGTAGCGCAGGTTATGCTGATTCGGCGCCTCCTGCCCTGCAAACGTCGCCCCCTCCGCCTGTGGGAGTTTAATCCGGAGGGACCACGAGCTCTCCAACATTTTATGGGCGCGACGCCCGTGGAGATGTATAAATTGTTCTTCGGATCACAAGAGATGTGTCCGGACTTGACCGAGGACGCAGGTCTGAGCTGCAATCGCCCGGATACTCAAGTAAGTAGTCCTGTACCCGGACACGCTATCCGTACATTTATCATAAACTTGCCCTTAAAAGAGCTATTCCTTGAACAGGAGTGGATAGCGAAAGCAAAGCTGATAAGGTGTCCGGCCCCCCTCCCTGAGACCACGCCGGATCCCATGTTAACCAAGATGCCGGAGGCTGCGCCTTTGGAAGAAGGCGGAGGGGGGAACAGGGAAGCTACTGCCTCCGCGAAGGAGGGTATCAAAGAAGGGGGGATCAAGAATCCCTCCATCCAGGGAGAGAAGAGGACCGCTTTTGAAGATCCGGAGACCAAGGCCTCAAAGCGGGGGAAGAAATCTTCGCCAGAGGGTCCTGCGTTGGGAGATGCCCCAGCCGCACTATTTCCCCCAGGGGATCAGCCCTCCAGCGAGCCGTAAGTGGAGAGGGGAGCTTTGTAATAAGGGACACCCCTGTTTTTATTTCTGAAGATAACCGAGATTTTACCTTGTAGTTCGGATCTCAGCCCTTCTCAGCAGAGCTCATCTTCGGGGGATCTTCGTCCGGAGATGATGGAGAGCGAAACGCCTCCGCCTACCATACCGTCATGCGAGGCGGGCGACCCTGAGGTGTCGTCGCGGAGGGTTTCTCGAATCCGCGGGCCGGAAGGCGATCGATGTCCCTCGAAGCCCTCGCGTCCGGCCTTGAAAAAGGCCATCGGACGAGTCCGCACCAAGCCGTGTACGGTCGGAGGAGCTGAAGGATCTGCTCGGCGAGCGGCGTCTATCTCGAGAAGATCACCGTGCGTTAATGGGTACGGTGATTGAAAGGATTTCATCCGCTGAGAGCGGATTACGCAAGCCGTCGAAGTTCTTGACGGGTTTTGAGGTACGCAAAATGATGTACCTTCTAACAATTCTGCACATAAAATGCGCCCTGTGTAGATAGTAGCCCCTGAGACTCGGTGCGTTGTCAAAAATGACGGCGCGCCGAGGATCATAACCCCAGGTATAACATGTCGCCCTTCCTATTTAGGTGGCAAAGCATCCGGCGGCTAGCCGGACTGATGAATTTGCCGAACTAAAACGGCAACTTGACATGGCGGATGCTGATATCGCGCTTGTCAATAAGCGGCTTGACGAGTCACAAGGTATGTGGTTTCTCCGCGGACGCCTGGCAAGGGAGCTTGACGCCCATGCCTTACAACATGTATGCTTAATGCAGATGGTGCCGCTGCTATGGAGAACCTTCGGGCGGAGCTCGCCCGAGCCAAGGAGCAAGCCAGAAAAAGTGATGCGGCTGCCTTAAAGGCGGCCGAAGAGCTAAAAGCCGAACAGGCTGCTCACTGCCGAAGCAAGAAGGAAATGGCCGAGATGGCCGTGAAGTTGAAGAAAGCTACCGACCACTGCGAGTTTCTTGAAAAGGAAGGTCGAGCGGAGCAAGAGGACCTGAAAAAGGCCACCACCGAGGCTAAGGATGCTCGCTCCACGATGAGGGCTATAAAGGAGGAGCTACGTCAAGCCGGGGATATCGCGACTGGAAAGCCCTTTCTGCTGCGGAGGAAGTTCACGGATCCGAAATATGCTCAGTTGGATCGGCTATGGGGTGCGGAGGATGCTTATCTGGACTTAGCGGCGAGTGCCGCGGACGCGGTCGAGCACTTCCGAGGTCAAAAGGATCACGGAATGGAAGAGCTGTTTTGGTCGCAGTTCCGTAATCCAGAGCGTCCACTTCCATTAACCGATCGGTTAGCTAAATGGGCTGAGCTGAATAGGTTGTCCGGACTTGCCATGAAGGATGTCGTGACTCATTTGTGGACGAAAAGGCCCGAGCCGAAGAGTTGTTTTGGCTTGGTGCAGCAGTTCCTTGGTGCGGTGCCGCATATCGATGCAATGAAGCGGTCGGCATGTATAGAGTGTGCGCGGATGGCTCTTGCCCGTGTCAAGACATACTGGGCGGAGATGAAGGCCACCGACGTTGCATCCCAAGATTCGGACGGAAGCCGAGTGCCTGTCGAGCACTATTTTGAGGAAGTCCTGCAAGGCGCTCGTTTAATAGAGACGCAGTGCTCGAAGGATATTATGTTCTAATGACATGTATGATTTGTGAAACAATGTTTCAATAGAATATAAGAGCTTTTTATACTTGTGCATTCAAGTAGTAAAATACCTCATGTGCGGCCGTTAATGTATATGTGTATATAACCTGAAAGATGGCAGTCTTCGGCTTCAGCCCCCACGCACATAATGCGGGGGTGTTTGCAAAAAGGCGCATTTTCACACTTAATCCAACTTCTTGGTCCTGTAAAGGAGGTGATAGCGTAGCAAACTAGGCAACCGGACTATAATGCTTTATCACTTTCACTTAGCCATAGGAGTTCGATGGTGGGGCTACTATATAGCCCCTAGGGGCACGACGCTCTCCCGAATTCGGGGCGCGTATGTGCCTGACCGGGAAACGGTCCTTCGTTAATGCGGAGGAATTCTAAGCATTCCGGTGGGTCATCAAGTGGTTGACCAGTCTCACGCTATATCATGACAGTCAGTTTTCGGCTTTCTCTACTGAGGTGCTCACCTGGCCGAACCGGGGCACAATCGCAGTAGTTCTCCTGGTGCCGCGTTAGCCGATAGAACGGAACGTAAGGCAGCAAAACACAGGAGCCGGGCAAACCCAACATTTGACCAAAGGCATGATTCGGAGCTGATGCATATAAGGCCTAACTCGAGACGCCGAACACTCCCTAAGGTATTCGGTCTTTATGAAAACGGGCCGAACAACGCCCTTGGTAACAAGCCCCTGGTGTCCAGGTATGCGCAAAATTCTGACGCGGCCGATGCCAAAACGCCAGCCTCCTCCTCGGTTATATCAAGAAACCGGGGGATGTGTATCAACAAGAGACAGTAAAAAAGGTTTACGTAGGGTCTTAATCTGAAAAGAATCCTTGCAACGGGTCCCTACTGCACATCTGCGCCTGTGTCTCCGTTGTGCCGTATCCTGGACGGGTGTAGCACGGTGTTCATCTGTAAAAGAGAGGAACTTAGTTGAAAAAAGATCGTGCGAAAAATGTACTTTATATTAAATAAACAGAGTATGATTCAAAAAATGAATAAAATTGAGCTTTATTGTCTCTTGTTGTACATGCGTGGAGCCCCCTGTAAGGGGGTATGCGGCTAGTAAGCCCTTGTATATTTACGCCGGACTCGCCTAACCGTGTCCGGGGTCTGAACGACCTGTTTAGGTGCTTTGATCGGCGAAGACGGATTAGTGTGTGGCTGTCAAGGCAGTCTCACATTCTTCCGTGCTCGAAGAATACTCAAAATTTCCTTTTAATGAGATGATGCCGCGTGGACCGGACATTTTAAGTGTAAGAGATGCATAATGCGGTATTGCGTTAAAGCGGGCGAAAGCTTCACGTCCCAATAGTGCTTGATAGCTACTTTTAAATTGAGCGATGTGGGAGGTTAACTTTTCGCGACGGAAGTTGTCGGATGAGCCGAACACAACTTCTAGCCATAGGGAGCCCGTACAATGGGCATATGGGCCTGGCATTACCCCTTGAAAGGAAGTGCTGCTATGGCGAATTTTGGTTGGGTCTATCCCCATTCTGCGGATTGTGTCCTGATATAGCAGGTTTAGATCACTGCCGCCGTCCATTAGGACTTGTGTGAATTGGAGTCCGTCGATTATAGGACTTAATATCAAGGCAGTCCATCCTGCGTTCCAGATACTTCCGGAGTAATCCTGATGGTCGAAGGTGATTGGTTTTGACAACCAGTGTCGGGACTTCGCTGGGATAGACCGTGCGGCGTGTATTTCAATGGGCGCCGCTCTGTTTTTCCCTTTTGTCACTTGAAGTGAGTTTATTGTTTTGACTTCTTGTGGGAAATTCTTTTGTTTTCCGGTGCTCTGCTTGTGGGGCTCGTCATCGTCCTCGCTTGGTGTGTCGAGCCCCTTGTGTTCGGCGTTGAGTTTGCCGGACTGCTTGAAGACCCAACAATCTCTGTGGGTATGGTTTGCAGGCTTCCCGGGAGTACTGTGAATTTGGCATATCTTGTCCAAGATTTTGTTTAAGTTGGATAGCTCGTCGCTGTTATCCTTAAAGGGCAGTTTTTTATTATTCTGCCGAGAGCTTTTGAATCCGGCGTTGACTGCCGTGCTCTTCGGGCTGTTTCCCTTGGTCCGGCGCTGGTCCTTGCTGCGTCGTGGTTTCCCATTTCCATCCCTGACTTCGGATGTACTTGGGTCGCTGGTACTGCATCTTGCCAGCCAGCTATCCTCTCCCGCGCAAAAGAGGGTCATGAGGCTTGTTAATGCGGCCATTGTTCTTGGCTTTTCTTGGCCAAGGTGTCTGGCGAGCCATTCGTCTCGGATGTTGTGTTTGAAAGCTGCTAGGGCTTCGGCGTCCGGACAGTCGACTATTTGGTTCTTTTTGGTGAGGAACCTGTTCCAGAATTTTCCGGCTGACTCTCCGGGTTGTTGAGTCATGTGACTTAAATCGTCTGCGTCCGGAGGGCGGACATAGATCCCTTGAAAATTTGCCCGAAAAGCATCCTCGAGCTCTTCCCAACTTCCAATGGTGTTTTCGGGTAGGCTTTTAAGCCAATGCCGGGCTGGCCCTTTGAGCTTGAGGGGTAAGTATTTTATGGCGTGGAGGTCATCTCCTCTGGCCATGTGTATGTGGGGGGTGTAATCCTCAGTCCAGACTCCAGGGTCTGTTGTCCCGTCGTATGCCTCTATGTTTACGGGCTTGAATCCCGCTGGAAATTCATAATCCAGCACCTCATCGGTGAAACATAGGGGGTGTGCGGCGCCCCTATATTTGGGTGTGCCGTGATGTTCGGATACTTGACGTGTTGCATTGCTTACTAAAGCTTGTTTTCTTGGCCCATAGATAGACCTAACTGGGCCATCCTTTTGGTGCGAATCCTTATGCGGATCGCATGTCGGCTTATGTGCGGCGCCACTTTCGCTCTATGTTTGCCATGTGGTCGTCTATCCGACCGGGCGTCCTCTTTGTTCTTTGATTACGGGGGCTCTACGGCCTCCTCATCAAATTCGGGCAGTAGTTTGCGCTTTGGGTAGCTCTTTGTTTGGCGACTGTCGCCGTATTTGTCCGCGGTGTTTAGTACTTTGCTCCATCTGATTCTGAGTGCATCTTCCGCTGTTTTGAGCTTCCGCTTCTGCTTTTTCAGGCTACGCGCAGTGGCGACGAGCCTTTTGTGGAGGTTCTTCTGCTCCAACAATTTGTCCAGCGTGAGATCATCCGGACTGTTATCTTCGCCGCAGACGGATTGTTTATCCAAGTTATCCTGTTCGGATGGTTGCTCGATAGCATGTTCGTCGTCCACCGGTTCGCCCTGCTCTATGGCTGGGTCTGTATGGATGCTGTCTTTGTCGAGGCGGGACTATGAGCGGCGTTTACGTCGCCGTTTTGACTGCTTTTCGAGGGAATTATCCTTCGTAGCGTCCCGTTGTTCCTCATCGTCGCTTCCTTTAGGTTTATCCACCATGTATACATCGTGAGATGAGGTGGCTGTCCAGTACCCTATAGGTGCTGGTTCATAATTATCTCCTGCATCGTCGTCCGTACCGTTGATGTTTTCGGAGTCGAAATTGAGCACGTCGTTTAAACTTTCGACAGTGGCTACGAAGTGGGTGGTGGGTGGGCGTCGAATTTCTTCATCGTCCGCATCCCAACCTTGCTGACCATAGTCCGGCCAGGGCTCTCCTAATAAAGAGAGAGATTTTAGTGAATTCAGGATGTCGCCAAAGGGCGAGTGCTGAAAGATGTCCGCGGCAGTGAACTCCACAACCGGCGTCCAATCGGATTCGATTGGCAGGGGCGCGGAAGGTTCGAAGTCCGGATAGGAATCCGGCACCTTGGAGTCACGAGCTTCGCGAAGGACAGGGATGGTGTTCGGCTCGATCGCCGTAGAGATTGCAGCCCCCAAGGCGGTGTCTAGCCACTCGTCCTCGATCGGCGAAGTCGGCTCCGAGCTAAGGGTCGGAGCGGACACTGGTGCGGCCTCCAGGGCACTGCTCGGCGGCAGAGCTAGATCGTGCCCATCGAGACAGTGCGGCGCGCTTGGCTGTGGCTCGAATCCGTCGAAGATCAAGTCTCCGCGGATGTCGGCCGTGTAGTTCAAACTCCCAAATCTGACCTGATGGTCAGGGGCGTAACTTTCGATCTGCTCCAGATGGCCAAGCGAATTGGCCCGCAGTGCAAAGCCGCCGAATATGAAGATCTGTCCGGGGAGAAATGTCTCACCCTGGACCGCGTCGTTGTTGATGATTGAAGGAGCCATCGGGCCTAAAGGTGACGACATAGAGGAACTCTCAATGAAAGCACCAATGTCGGTGTCAAAACCGGCGGATCTCGGGTAGGGGGTCCCGAACTGTGCGTCTAGGCGGATGGTAACAAGAGACAAGGGACATGATGTTTTTACCCAGGTTCGGGCCCTCTCGATGGAGGTAAAACCCTACTCCTGCTTGATTAATATTGATGATATGGGTAGTACAAGAGTTGATCTACCACAAGATCAGAGAGGCTAAACCCTAGAAGCTTGCCTATGGTATGATTGTTGTTCGTCCTACGGACTAAAACCCTCCAGTTTATATAGACCCTGAAGAGGGTTAGGGTTACACAGAGTCGGTTACAATGGTAGGAGATCTACATATCCGTATCGCCAAGCTTGCCTTCCACGCCAAGGAAAGTCCCATCCGGACACGGGACGAAGTCTTCAATCTTGTATCTTCATAGTCCAGGAGTCCGGCCAAAGATGATAGTTCGGCTATCCGGACACCCCCTAATCCAGGACTCCCTCAGGGATCCAATCTCGGAGGGGCTCCCGCTCCTCCGCCGCCATGGAGGCCATTGACAAAAGCTATTGAAAGGGTTGAGAAGAGGTGTCTAGGGGGGGTGAATAGACTCTAATCAAGAAAAGTTGCAGTTTTTAATTTCTCTTAAGTTGATGTGGAGTTTTAGCACAAGTTTAAACATTCACAATACATATCAAGCAAGCATGCAAGCATACAAAGATTATATGAGCAGCGGAAAGTAAAGCATGCAAGTTGCAAGAATGTAAATAGAAGGGATTGGAGTGTGCAAACGCAATTTGGAGACACAGAGATTTTTTTATCTGTGGTTCCGATAGGTGGTGCTATCGTACATCCATGTTGATGGAGACTTCAATCCATGAAGGGTAACGGTTGCGCGAGTCCACGGAGGGCTCCACCCACGAAGGATCCACGAAGAGGCAACCTTGTCTATCCCACCATGGCCGTCGCCCATGAAGGACTTGCCTCACTAGGGTAGATCTTCACGGAGTAGGCGATCTCCTTGCCCTTACAAACTCCTTGGTTTAACTCCACAATCTTGACGGAGGCTCCCAAGTGACACCTAGCCAATCTAGGAGACACCACTCTCCAAGAAGTAACAAATGGTGTGTTGATGATGAACTCCTTGCTCTTGTGCTTCAAATGATAGTCTCCCCAACACTCAAATCTCTCTCATAGGATTGGATTTGGTAGGAAGAAGAATTGAGTGGAAAGCAACTTGGGAAGGCTAGAGATCAAAATTCATGTGGTTGGAATGGAATATCTTGACCTCAACACAAGTGTAGGTGGTTCTCTCTCAGAAAATATGTATTGGGAGTGTAGGCATGTTCTGATGTCTATCTCCACGAATGAAGAGTGGGTGGAGGGGTATTTATAGCCTCCACACAAAATCTAACCGTTACATACAAATCACCAAACTCGGTGGGACCGATTCAGAGAACTCGGTCAGACCGATTTGGTTCATAATGTGACCGTTAGGCATTTCGGCGGGACCGACTGGATCAACTCGGTGGGACCGATGTGCTAGGGTTAGGGTAAATCCAAATCTCGGTTTGACCGATTACTCAAACTCGATGGGACCGATTTGGGTAAGCGAAACAAAGTGGTGGCCAAGCAAACTCGGTGGGGCCGATTGCATATCTCGGTGGGACCGAAATTATTGTAATGGGCAACAGAGAGTTTGCAAGCCCATCTCGATGGGACCGAGATCCCATCGGTGAGACCGAATTGATTAGGGTTTCTGGCAGTGGCTATGTCAACTGAACTCGGTGGCGCCGGATAGAATGTATCGGTGGGTCCGAGTTTGACTTTTAGGTTTGGGACATATATGGATATGAGAAAGTGGTTGAGGGCTTTGGAGCATATCACTAAGCACTTTGAGCAAGCAAGCCATTAAGCAACACATCATCCCCTCTTAATAGTATTGGCTTTTCTATGGACTCAATGTGATCTTGGACCACTAAAATAGAAATGTAGAGTCCTGAGCTTTGAGCTTGAGCTAATCCTTTGTCCTCAGCATCTTGAAGGGGTTCCACATCCTCTAGTCCATGCCACTCCATTGTTGAACTCATCTGAAACATACTAGATAGAATCGTTAGTCCAACAAGAGATATGTTGACATTAATTACCAAAATCACCCACGGAGCACTTGTGCTTTCAATCTCCCCCTTTTTGGTAATTGATGACAACATACATCAAAGCTTTATATAAAGATATAGAGAACAACAAGTAAAGCTTTGGAAGGACATGTAACATGCATAGGCTCCCCCTATATGTATGCACTCATGTAAATATGGAACATAGGAGCATGTGAATGCATAAGCATGACAGAGTAAGCAATGTGTTACATGTATCTTGGTTATATGCATCAGAGCAAATCATGTGAATATGAGAAATGTGCGTTCATGCTCATGAGTCCTTCTTGCAAACAATATGTACATCAGCAAGAAATCCTCATGCACATGACTGTGATGCATATACTTACCTTGTGATCTTGAGTTGGCTTAGGAAGAAATGAACCTGGGTAAACAAGGTTAGATAACACAGATACATCTACTAGCCAAAGCAAACAAAAGAAATCACAAGAGTACCAAGACTGGGATGACATGTAGAGAGTGAGTACTCAGTACTCTGTTGATATAGACATGTCCCCAAAAGTAAAGATGTACAATAAAATCAGAGATTTCCTTCCCTTAGATGTCTTGCTCCCCCTGAATCTTGCATGGGATATTGGGAGAAGATAGGGAACAGAAAATCAGAGCAAAGAGAAGAAACAGAGCTACTGCAAGTAATATGATCAAATACGAACATGTCTTTCCCCTCTTAAAGACATGTAACTTATCTCCTCTTGAACACCAGGCATCTGGGGTTTCTTACACTCTCCCCCTGAGTATTCTCTCCCCCATTGATGTGATCTCTCTTTAAGCTTTGATGTGATCTCTCTCTCCCCCTTTGACATCAATTTCCAAGAAGGGCTCTTCTGGATTTTTATTACAAAAGGGTTTGGTCCTTGAGTCAGAAAGCAAGTTGAATGTGATGCTGGTAGAGGACAAGAGTCATTGAGTGGAGCTGGAGCAAAAAGTATGCAGGAACAAGTGGAAAGCTATCACCTATGTTAGAGTATATTGACATAAGAGTCAAGTGAGGTCACTTGATCTTTGGTCATACTCATCGTTTAAGCTCAAAATGGGGTTACCATTTTTTGTTTAAGCATCTTGATGTATTCACATCTTGTTGAGTTGCTTTGCCCCATGATTTGGAGTAAAGCTTCTCTAAGATGGAATAACGTACCTTGGGTGGTGGTGTTGATCTTGATCATGTAGTTGAACTCGTGTGAGTTGCTCAAGGTTGATGTAGCTCATCATGAGTTGGGAGCACCACTTGGAATTTGAGTTCATCTATCTACATGGGTTAGCTTTGCAAGGAAGAGCACTTGTGTATCCAAAATGACAATCATAAATCTTAATGTAGAATTTGTCAAAGGATATGTTTGAAGAGTTTTGTGCTTCCTTGTCTTCAACCACCATTGTGTAGAGACTTGATGATGTAGAGATTGCTCAAGATGTGAGCGAGTTGCAATATCATGGATTTAGATTCATCCAAGTACCTACAAGGGTTAGATAGCATGCATGGGTGCAAAAATATCCAAGACATATAGATAGCATCATGAAAGAAATATCAAGGATTAGTCAAAGGCTCATGCCTTGCATGTATCCAAATCGAGTTCCTACTCCAAGTTTGAAGCATCAGTGATGTTCAATTCACCTCTCAAACGGCCAAAGACTTTCTCATCAAGCGGTTTGGTAAATATATCCGCTAATTGCTTATCGGTGCAAACATGCTTAAGATCAATGTCCCCTTTGGCAACATGATCTTGAATGAAATGATGACGAACTTCAATATGCTTAGTTCAAGAATGTTGCATGGGATTGTGAGCAATCTTAATAGCACTTTCATTGTCACAAAACAATGGAACATGTTTCACATATATCCCATAATCTTTAAGAGTTTGGGTCATCCAAAGTAATTGAGCACAACATGATCCAGCAGCAATGTATTCCGCTTCGGCGGTGGATAAGGATACCGAATTTTGTTTCTTGGAGGACCAAGATGATACGTCTCCAACGTGTCTATAATTTTTGATTGCTCCATGCTATATTATCTACTGTTTTGGACAATATTGGGCTTTATTATCCACTTTTATATTATTTTTGGGACTAACCTATTAACCGGAGGCCCAGCCCAGAATTGTTGTTTCTTGCCTATTTCAGAGTTTCGCAGAAAAAGAATATCAAACTGAGTCCAAATGGAATGAAACCTTCGGGAGCGTGATTTTTGGAACGAACAAGATCCAGGAGACTCGGACCCTACGTAAGAGAAGCTTCCAGGAGGCTACGAGGTAGGGGGGCGCGCCCACCCACCTAGGGCGCGCCCTCCACCCTCGTGGGCCCCATGTTGCTCCACCGACGTACTTCTTCCTCCTATATATACCTCACGCACTTCAAACGATCATATACGGAGCCAAAACCTAATTCCACCGCCGCAACCTTCTGCACCCACGAGATCCCATCTTGGGGCCTGTTAGGAGCTCACGGGAGGGGCATCCATCACGGAGGGATTCTACATCAACACCATAGCCTCTCCGATGAAGTGTGAGTAGTTTACCTCAGACCTTCGGGTCCATAGATAGTAGCTAGATGGCTTCTTCTCTCTTTTTGGATCTCAATACAATGTTCTCGCTCTCTCTCGTGGAGATCTATTCGATGTAATCTTCTTTTTGCGGTGTGTTTGTTGCGACCGATGAATTGTGGGTTTATGATCAAGATTATCTATGAACAATATTTGAATCTTCTCTGGATTCTTTTATGTATGATTGGTTATCTTTGCAAGTCTCTTCGAATTATCGGTTTGGTTTGGCCTACTAGATTGGTCTTTCTTGCAATGGGAGAAGTGCTTAGCTTTGGGTTCAATCTTGCGGTGTCCTTTCCCAGTGACAGTAGGGGCAGCAAGGTACGTATTGTATTGTTGCCATCGAGGATAACAATATGGGGTTTTTATCATATTGCATGAATTTATCCCTCTACATCATGTCATTTTGTTTAAGGCGTTACTCTGTTTTCATGAACTTAATACTCTAGATGCATGCTAGATAGCGGTCGATGAGTGGAGTAATAGTAGTAGATGCAGGCAGGAGTCGGTTTACTTGTCTCGGACGTGATGCCTATATACATGATCATACCTAGATATTCTCATAACTATGCTCAATTCTGTCAATTGCTCGATAGTAATTCGTTCACCCACCATAAAATACTTATGCTCTTGAGGGAAGCCACTAGTGAAACCTATGGCCCCCGGGTCTATCTTCATCATATTAATCTTCCAACACTTTGTTATTTCCTTTGCTTTTTTACTTTGCTTTTATTTTACTTTGCATCTTTATCACAAAAATACCAAAAATATTATACTATCATATCTATCAGATCTCACTCTCGTAAGTGACCGTGAAGGGATTGACAACCCCTTATCGCGTTGGTTGCGATGATTTATTTGTATTGTGCAAGTGCGAGGGACTCGCCCGTAGCCTCCTACTGGATTGATACCTTGGTTCTCAAAAACTGAGGGAAATAATTACGCTACTTTGCTGCATCACCCTTTCCTCGTCAAGGGAAAACCAACGCAGTGCTCAAGAGATAGCACAAGACACAAGAGATCTACCAAGAAATTGATAAGTACCCGAAGTGGACTTTCTATCAACCTTGTCTCCGGCATAGTCCGAATTGGAGTAACCAACAAGATCGAAAGAAGACCTCTTAGGATACCAAATGCCAAAATTTGGTGTGTATATTAAGTATCTCACTATCCTTTTCACAGCCTTAAGATGGCACTCTTTAGGGGCCGCTTGATATCGTGCACCCATGCACACACTTAGCATAATGTCAGGACGGGAGGCACACAGATATAACAATGAACCAATCATATAGCGGTAAACTTTTTGATCAACCGGTACACCGTCCTTAGTCAAGTCAAGATGTCCACTAGTAGGCATGGGTGTAGACATACCTTTGCATTCTTGCATATTGAACTTCTTGAGTAAGTCCTTGGTGTACTTTGTTTGAGAAACAAAGGTACCTTCCTTAGTTTGCTTGATTTGCAAACCAAGAAAGAATTTGAGTTCACTCATCATAGACATCTCAAACTTCTCCGACATTAGCTTTCCAAACTTCTCACTAAAATGAGGGTTAGTTGAACCAAATATAATATCATCAACATAAATTTGGCACACAAATAGTTCTCCATTAACCATTTTAGTAAAAAGAGTAGAATCAATTTTACCGATTTCAAAGCCTTTTCAATAAGGAACTTGGTCAAGATTTATACCACGCCTAGGAGCTTGTTTAAGACCATAAAGGGCTTTGTGAAGTTTGTAAACATGATTAGGTTTCTTAGGATTGACAAAGCCGGGAGGTTGCTTAACATAAACTTCCTCCTCAATTTCACCATTTAGAAAAGCACTTTTAATGTCCATTTGGTACAAGGTGATATCATGGTGATTAGCATAAGCAAGTAAGATGCGAATGGACTCAAGTCTAGCAACGGGAGCATATGTCTCACCATAGTCCATAACCTTTGACTTGAGTGTAGCCTTGGGCGACTAGGCGTGCTTTGTTGTGGACGACTTGACCATCTTCATCTTGCTTGTTGCAAAACACCCATTTGGTACCAATGATGTTGTGGTTGTTGTCGGGCTTCTCGACCAATGTCCACACTTGATTTCTCTCAAAGTTGTTTAGCTCTTCATGCATTACATTTATCCAATCCGGATCTTCCAATGCTTCTTCAACCTTCATAGGTTCAATGCTAGAGATGAATGAGTAATGTTCAATGAAATTAGCCAAACGAGTTTTAGAGCGAGTGATTCTCCCGGATTGGATATCATTGTAGATTTGTTCGACGGGATGGTCTTTGGCGATTCTTGCTCGAACTCGTGGGAGCTTTGGCTTGGCTCGGGGTGGAACATCCTCTTCATCTTGTTCTTCTTCTTGGCCTTCTTCATTGTTAACGTTGTCATTCTCTTTTCATGGTGGAGAAGGAGGTTGTTGATGTTCATTTTGGTGTACTTCCTCGTTTTCTTCGTCTTGGTGTGTCCGACTCGTGGATGCTTCCGTATCAATTCTTGGTTCACCTTGTTGTGAGGTAGAAGCTTCCACTTGGACGGACGAGGTACTCTCCTTTACCTCCGTTGGACAAATCTTGCCAATAGACAAGTCTTGGATTACTTCCGAAGGGTCTTTGTCTCCTACATCAATTGGCAATTGCTCTACTTGCGAGCCGTTAGATTCATCAAACTTCACATCTACCTTCTCTTCAACCTTTCGGGTGAAATTGTTGTAGACACGGTAAGTGTGAGAGTTTGAGCCATAACCAAGTTGGAAACCTTCATGAGATTTAGGAGCAAATTTAGAATGACGATGCTTATCAAGAATGTAGCACTTCGAGCCAAATACTTGAAAGTATCCAACTTGGGGTTTGTTTCTGATACGTCTCCGTCGTATCTACTTTTCCAAACACTTTTGCCCTTGTTTTGGACTCTAACTTGCATGATTTCAATGGAACTAACCCGGACTGACGCTGTTTTCAGCAGAATTGTCATGATGTTGTTTTATGTGCAGAAAACAAAAGCTCTCGGAATGACCTGAAACTCCACGGAATATCTTAGAATCTTTCCCTAATAATAAAGCATGGATTGAGTTTGTCGGGTTCACCGTCAGAATATGCTTTCTTCGTATGTCATAATACGCTTTTACAATTTGTATGGACAAAATCGTAATATGAACGAGGTGCTACTAATTTTCGTCCGTCGTGTCCCTTCGTACGTTACGTCGCTACCCCAGGTTTTTTCTCGTGCGTCGCTAACTTTTGTCCTCTGCTGGGCCGAGCTAGCCCATATGCGCACATATTATTTTTCGCTGCGTTATATCCCCTGCTGGGCCGAGCTAGCCCAGGTATGCAAAAACAATTTCATGGCGGACTGGGCAAGCAGCAAAAATAATAATTGCTCGTGAGGGGCTTGAACTCATGACCTCACTTTTGAGTCCCAGAGCCTAGAGCCAACCGAGACATGACTGGTTGTGTGCTAAATTTTGGTTTGCCAGCTTATTTGTCCCACATCGCTGCTTTGCATCCAACTCAATCGGTTTATATATGTTCGTGAGATGTACGGTTGCAGGGGCGGTGCGCTAGAGGTATTCTTGGGTCTTCATGTGAATACCCATGATTTTTACAAAACAGTGTTGATTTTGGCAAAACAGTGACAATTTTCGAAAAACAACAATGATTTTAACAAAATGAATACACATGAATACCCGGTTGCAAATTCCTGAAGCCGCCACTATACGGTTGACGTGCAGCCTTAAGAATCAACTAAGGAGGGTGAGCTGTGGGTCCTGTATAACCTACAGAAACAAAGGATTAAAGTCCAGATTGGAATAAATGAAGATATTATGAGCTTGCTCGTGGGATACATGTGGCCATGGAATCGTGCCTAAGGAAGGAATTATGCGTCTCTTGGCCAGAATCGAGCCTAAGGAAGGAGCAAATGAAAAAGGGGGACATAAAGAAGGAGGAGACAGAGTAGAATCAGGAGAGGGTGTGGCGTCCAAAAAAAAGGACCAGGAGGAGCCTGCAGCAGCAGGAGCGGCCAGTCGAGGATGTAGAAGGACAAGATATGGGCTGTGCAATCTCGATGTATTGATCGGTGCACCAGACACGTATATATAAGTACAAAGGTGGGCCACAACCTCAACTATACAAAGGAAACAGGAGGTGGGTCCTACACACAAATATACACGTACACAATATACTCAACACCCCCCCGCAGTCGAAGCGGCGCCAGTGACGCAGAGACTGGAACGGAACTCCTCGAAGGTAGAAGTCGGCAATCCCTTCGTCATCACATCGGCAAACTGCTGAGCGGTCGGCACATGGAGAACCCGCATGCGTCCAAGAGCCACCTGCTCGCGCACAAAGTGAATGTCCAGCTCGATGTGTTTAGTTCGGCGATGATGAACGGGGTTGGCGGAGAGGTACACCGCAGAGACGTTGTCGCAGATGAACAACCGTAGCACGGGAGACATCGTGATGTAGCTCCTGAAAATGTTGTAGCCAGGTGCACTCGGCGACAGCGTTAGCCACAGCTCGGTACTTAGCCTCCGCTAGAGCGCGAAACCGTGGGTTGTCGCTGGCGACCACGAGACGAGTGAAGGACCGAGGTAGACGCAGAGCGAGGTGGACCGATGAGTATCGGGGCAGCCAGCCCAGTCTGCATCGGAGTAAGCCACCATCTCCAAAGAAGTGGACGCCGTAAGTGTCAACCCGAGGGACAGCGTGCCGCGGATGTAGCGAAGGATCTGCTTCACGAGAGTCCAATGAGAGTCACGAGGGGCGTGCATGTGGAGACACACCTGCTGTACAGCATATCAAGATCCGGTCCGGTGAGAGTCAAATCAGAGAGCGCCGACAATAGACCGTAGAAAGGAGCATCCGACGCAGCAAACCCTCAAGAGCGAGAGACCTTGGCCTTCGTGTCCACATGAGTAGCAACAGATGACAGCTTGAGCATGCCAAGACGCCAAGAAGCTCATGTGCATACTTCCGCTGATGAAGAAAGAAACCGTCCGGACGCCAATGACCTCAATGCCAAGGAAATAATGTCGAGCACCCAGGTCCTAATAGCAAACTCATCACGCAGCCGGAGAGTAATCTGAAGAACGGCTGCGGAGGAGGCTGTCGAGATGATGTCGCCGATGTAAAGCAGCAAATATGCGCCGTGTCACCGTGGCGATAGACGAACGGTGAGGCGTCCGAGCGAGTAACGCTGAAGCCCGATGTCTCAAGAAACCCGCGATCCGCCGGTACCGAGCTCGGGTGCTGCTGAGCCCGTAGAGAGAGCGGGACAGCGATACACATGGCCGGGAAGTGAGGCGCCGACGGCGGTGGGTTGCTCACAATACACCTGCTCCTCAAGATGGCTGTGGAGAAAGGCGTTGGAGACATCCATCTGGTGAACAGGCCAGCCGCGGGAGACGGCGAGCTGGAGGACGGTGCGGATCGTACCCGGTTTGACAACCGGGGCAAACGTCTCAGTGAAGTCCACTCCAGCACGCTGGCGGAAACCGCGGACCACCCAGCGAGCCTTGTAGCGCTCGAGTGTACCGTCTGAGCGGGTCTTATGGCGAAAGACCCACTTGCCGGTTATGACGTTGTCGCGAGGAGGCCGGGGAACCAGGGTCCAGGTGCGGTTCCGTTGAAGAGCATCGAACTCTTCCTGCATCGCCGCAAGCCAGTGAGGATCACGGAGGGCGGCGTGAGCGGACGCAGGAATGGGCGACGGCTCCGCAGCGGAGGCGGCGAGGACGTACTCGTCGCGCGAGTACCGGAGGCTCGGACGATGAACGCCGGTGCGAAGCGCGGTGATCGGGCGGCGGCGCGCCGCCGAGCCACCGGCGACGGCCGGCGCTGGGGCAGCGAGGCGGCAGCGTGGGGGCAGCGAGGGGCCGCGTCGAGTCGGCGAGGAGGCGGGCGCCGAGGCCCGGAGGAGGCGGCCGAGCCTGCAGCGCCCGATCCCGCTGCTCCCAAGTTGGGGGCGGCGGTGAAGGCGGGCGCTGCTGCGCCGTCGGAGCCGGCCGAGGAGGCCGAGTGGGCGGGCGCCGACAGGATGGCGCGGGGACCGCCAAAGCCCGGAGGCGGTCCACAGGCCAGACGGGATCGTCCACCTGACGAGGTCGTCGAAGGTCCGCCGGTGGCCGGCGGCGACGAGACGACAAGGGGTACCTGCTGCTGAAACGGAAACACCATCTCATCAAAGTAAACGTGTCGGGAGGTGAAAACACGATGGGAGACGGGATCATAGCAGCGGTAGCCCTTAGTGTTAGCTGGGTAGCCGAGAAAGATGCAGGCGACGGAGCGGGGTGCAAGTTTATGAGGTGCAGTGCCGGCGATGCTAGGATAGCAAAGGCAGCCGAAGATGCGAAGCCCGTCATAAGAAGGAGGTGCACCGAAGAGAAGATGGTGAGGTGTAAAGTTCCCGCGAAAGTACGACATGGGCGGATGTTGATGATGAGAGAAGCGGTGGCTAGAGCGTCGGTAGCGCGAGGCACATTGGCATGAAAGAGAAGAGTCCTAACGCGGTCATTTAGAGTGCGAAGGATGCGCCAACCGACCGCTCTGCTGCGAGGTGTACGGGCAAGTGAGACGAAAAATCGTGCCATGTGTGGCGAGAAGATTACGAACAGCGATGTTGTCAAACTCCTTCCGTTGTCATCTGCAACGAAAGAATGGGTCGACCAAACTGCGTGAGAACATAAGAATAGAAAGCGGCGAGAGTGGATATAACATCCGACTTGCGGCGCAACGGGAAGGTCCACACATAATGCGAAAAATCGTCAAGTATGACAAGATAATAAAGAAAGCCCAGACATTTGCAACAGGAGATGTCCAAACATCACTATGAACTAACTCAAACGGGTACGATGCAACAAAGGAAGAAGGCCTAAACGGAAGACGAGCATGTTTGCCGAGGCAACATGCATGACACGAGTGATCCTCGTTCTTATTACACATGAAAGAAAAACTCCGAAGTATGTGGCGAAGTGTGGCAGGATTAGGATGACCCAAGCTAAGCGTACAAAGATCCACTCCGGTGGCGAGAGCGGCAGGCGGCGGAAGTGGTGGAGGTGGCGGAGTGAACCGGTAGAGCTCGTCGGGGCTGTCACATCGGTGGAGCACCATCCGCGTCGCGAGCGTCCCCAACGAAAAAACCACATTCACAAATTCAACAAGAACCGGATTTTCACGTGTAAGAGAACGAACAGAAACAAGATTTTTAATAAGTTCAGGAGAAACGAGAATATTAGACATGGATATAGGAGTGGAGTTAGGCGGAAAATATGTATGTCCAATATGGGTGATGGGAAGAGAAGAACCGTCACCGACAGTGATGCGGTTGGAGGTGTGGACAAGATGGGCAGTGTGGAGGTTACCGGGGTACGCCGCCATGTGAGCGGTGGCGCCACTGTCCATGTACCAATCGCTGCCGCCGGTGTAGCTGGACGGGGAAGGAGCGCTGTGGAGAGCCGCCAGAAGGGCCGGGTCCCACGGTGCCGACGGGAGAGGCGGCGCAGCCGTCAGGGGCAGCAGCGGCGGCCCACCTGGCGGCGGCTGCTGACCGTAGGGCGCCGCATAGGGCTGCGGCGCGGCGTAGTACGCCTGGTGTGACGGAGGCCGAGGGCCGAGAAGGCCCGGAGCAGGGGCCCGAGGAACTGGCATGGAGTAGGCGTGGACAATGCCGGTCCATGGGTTCTCGCCGCGCATACCACGGGCTGGCTGAGGGCTCTGCTGCTGCGGGCGGGTGCTCCTCCCGAGCACCGCCGCCGCCGCTGCGGCCACCCCGAGACCGCTGCGACGACCCCACCCCACCCCGTTGGCTGCCGGCCGGGCGGCGGGAAGGGGCGGAATCGGGCGGAAGGCGGGCGCCGGCCGGGCGGCGGCGTCGGGCGGGCGGTGGCGGGCCGAACCCGCGGTGCTGCGACGAGGGCGGTGTGGGTCGCGCGAGTCCGCGCCACCCGCATCCGGCGCTCCTCCAGCTTGAGGTACGCGACCACCTTGGCGAAGGTGGGCTCCGGGATGAGGGTGAGGTTGGAGGCGGCCTTCCCGAAGTCCTCGTTGAGGCCACCGGAGAGGGTGCTGATGAGGAGCTCGTCGCCGATCTTTTCCCCGAGATCACGGAGCTCATCGGCGAGCTTCTTGAGGCGCATGCAAAAATCATCGATGGATGAGTCAAGTTGCTGGCACCCGTAAAACTCACCATAGAGGAGGACCTTGCGCTGCAGCCGATTGTCGATGAAGAGGCCGTTGAGCTTGGTCCGGACCGCATAGGCGCTGCCCTCGCTGCTCACCACGGTGTGGAAGAGGTCGTTGGAGATGGTGAGGTAGAACCAGCGGATGATGGTGGCATCGAGGATCATCCACTCCTCGTCGTTGATCATGAGCGCCGAGTCCACGGTGCCGTCCACGTGGCCGTGTAGGAGGTACTCACGGAACACAAGCGAAAAATACCGCTTCTAAGCGGAGTAGGAGGCGGTGGTGTGATCGAGCTTGACCGGAACGCGCTCATGGATGTTGAGGTCGCGGACGAGGGTGACATCGGGACCGGCAAACGGGTTGGAAACGGTGGACGAGGAGGAGCTCATGGCTGGTTCGGCGCGGGTGGAGGAAGACGGGGGCGGGTGCGGCGCGGGTGGGAGGAGGAAGGGGAGGCTGGCGGCGCGGTTGGAAGGGGAGGGGAGGTGTGCGACGCGGCGCGGGTAGAGGGGAAGGGGAGGTGTGCGGCGCGAGGGAGGGAGGCGGAAGCGGGGACCTGCGGCGGCGGCGGCCTCGGAGGGAGGCGGCGGCGGCGGCGAGCGAGGCGGAGGGAGGGCGGCGGTGACCAGCGGCGGCGGCCGAAGGAGGGCGGCGGCGGCGGCGGGCGCTGGATGCGGCGGCGCGGCGGCGACTAGGGTTAGGATCGTGCTGCGATAGATACCATGTAGAAGGACAAGATATGGGCTGTGCAATCTTGATGTATTGATCGGTGCACTAGGCACGTATATATAAGTACAAAGGTGGGCCACAACCTCAATTATACAAAGGAAACAGAAGGTGGGCCCTACACACAAATATACACGTACACAATATACTCAACAGAGGAGATGCGCCCCAAAAGAGGTTGTAGATGGGTCATACTTGATACTTGACGAGCCTCGAAGCTTAGGCCACCTAGCATATATAGAGTTGTGGAAGCTTGAAGGTTAGAACGAGTAGAAGGTTGACACTTGAGAAGAAAGACAGGCAGTGGATAGCATCTATTGCAAGGCAACGATCTGGAAGCAACAACTTTTACATCTCCTTGGAAATGCAAGGAAGGAAAAGAAAATCCCAGGGCACGAGCAGGAAGAAGTAGGTTTAAACTTGAAATACACCAAAATGCAGGCACATACATATTGTGAATAATTGATTTTTAATTATCACTTTAGCTTTTAACTTGTTATCATTCATTGTAATTACATAACACAGAGAGGGAGAGGGAGAGGAAGGAGGATAAGGACGATACGAGAAATAGAGCACGTGGACCTCTGTGTGTGGGGCGGGGAGGGGGGGTGATTCTTACATCATGCTTATTAGATTAGGGTCGTTGTTGTTTTTTCTCCTGTTGCAACGCACGGGCATGTTCGTTAGCATACCATAAAAACCAAAGTTGACGTGAATTTGAAAATGACATAATAACAATTTGCAAATTTATGACTCAAAACACATACTGTTTTACATAAATAGTACATGCCTATATATATCTTTCCCTAATCTCTCCCTAATAATAAAACACGGATTGACTCCGTGGGTTCACCGTCACAATACGCTTTCTCCCGTGAATTTATGCTTTCAGTTTTTTTTCAACACGCCCATATTTTTTTCAAAATCCAAGGTGGTACTAATCTATCTATATATATCACTTCGTACAAAATTTCAGGGTTGGGCCGCAGCGCGCACACGAAGTTTTCTAATCTGTAGTCCACGTGAGTTTTTTTCGGTCGGTCTAATGTGTCGCACGGCCAATATACACGGTCTATTGCAGGTTCCTATTTCTTGCCCATGGACTGTCTCAACTGTGAAGTTTTCTTGCCCAAGGACTGTCTCATCGCACAGGTGGAATTCATCACGTTTCATAGTCGTCCACCGAGTATGATTCCTTTCTTCAAATCAAACCTTCAATCTACACGTATGCTGCGGGCCAGGGGCTGCTGGAGGCCATGATCAAGGAAGACGATGAGGAGGACAAGGAGCTCGGGGAGGAGAGGGTGGAAGGATGGACACGGGAGTCGTCACAGACGACGAGTCAACGGCATGTGTGGCACGCACGTCACCACCGTGTCCTCGATCTGGTCGCCCGTCAGCGGGACGAACGCGATTAGTAGAGAGGGCGCGTGCTGCCTGGGTGGTGGAGGAGGTGGAGAAGCGCCGAACCTGAGGCGGGTCATCTCGGCGAGCATCTTGCCGAGCAGGTCTGCGACGGGGAGCAGTTGGCCACCGGCACCGGAGGCACGGCTAGCAGCCACACAGTGTGCTGACGGCCAGCAGCCGCCCGTGTGCTCGGCTTGACGGTGTCAGGTAGATTGGTCTGGAGTCAGATAGGTTCGGAAAAGAGTGCGGCTTCCTCACAGATGCAACGCCTGGTTCTCCAGCAACATGATCGAGTTGCAGGACAGTCATGTTCTCCAGTGTCATGGCCGACGGCTGCCGCGCCGGCTACCATCAGTGATGCCCGGCGCGTACGTGGCCTTCCAGATCGGAGGCGGAGACTTCTGATAGGACACTGCGCCTTGCTCTCCAATGACCGGGTACATAGATATAACGGTGTCCGGCCGATCGATCTACAAGTGGTTCCGATCAACGATGATGGCACGACGACACGAGCTGATTTTCCAGGCAACCAACCTTAAAACATGCATGCATGCATATACGTGAGATCAATCACAATACTTACTACTACTTTCTTCGTTTCTAAATATTTGTCTTTCTATAGATTTCAACAAGTGACTACATACGAAACAAAATGAGTGAATCTATATTCTAAAATAAGTCTATATACATCCGTATATGATAGTCCATTTGAAATCTCTAAAAAAACAAATATTTAGAAACAGAGGAAGTAGATCTGTATGCTTGTGTTTGTGGAATTCTAAAAGAAAAAAACGGTAGGTTGTAACAAGATGAAGACGTGCGCTTTGAAGGATGGCTTCGTCACATTGAAGCAGTGATGGGCGCCCAGGGCACTAGCTAGATTGCAAGGACTTGGAAGGCAATGACAATAAGCTATTCAGCTGGATGCATGCTTATCAATCAAGGGCAAGCAGCTGGCTGCATGCATGGCTGCATGCATAGAAGCGGATCGAGAGAACTCTAAAAACATAAACAATCGTCATAGGTACTCAGGTGTCGTACCTATGTACTATATTATTGTCTTCATGAAAGTATGGCTGCATGCAGTTTTGACATCAGCTTATTTGAGCTAGGACTTCAAGTTGATTTGTGTTTTTCATTAGTGCCACATCTCCCACATTTTATATTCGCAGAATAATTACACACACCGGTCTTCGTCTACAGAAAACTCGAGGTCTACCATGACTAAGTATATCTGTCACTGCATTACGGAGCCAATATATGTCATTCTTTCAATTACAAATGTTTTTATTAACAATTTTGATATATATATAGAGATAAATCATATACATCAAAAAGTCTTCTCAGGTAGAAGTTCCGGAGTTCTGCCTAGCCGTCAGCCGCACAAGGCAGCGAGAAGCAGCTAAACTCTCAAACACCTGGATTATCAAATTTATTTTATACTCGTTGCAACGCACGGGCCCTTTTGCTAGTAAATAATAAAAAAACCTCGCCAAAGATGAAGACCAGGGGGCCCACACCCTGTCCACGAGGGTGGGGCGCGCCCCCCCTCCTGGGTGCGCCCCCTACCTCGTGGGCCCCCTGGACACCTTCCGACGCCAACTCCAACTCTATTTATTGGCTTTCGGGGAGAAAAAAATCAGAGAGAAGAAATCATCGCGTTTTATGATACGGAGCCGCCGCCAAGCCCTAATCTCTCTCGGGAAGGCTGATCTGGAGTCCGTTCGGGGCTCCGGAGAGGGGGATTCGTCGCCGTCGTCATCATCAACCATCCTCCATCACCAATTTCATGATGCTCACCGCCGTGCATGAGTAATTCCATCGTAGGCTTGCTGGACGGTGATGGGTTGGATGAGATTTATCATGTAATCGAGTTAGTTTTGTTAGGGTTTGATCCCTAGTATCCACTATGTTCTGAGATTGATGTTGCTACGACTTTGCTATGCTTAATGCTTGTCACTAGGGCCCGAGTGCCATGATTTCAGATTTGAACCTATTATGTTTTCATGAATATATGTGAGTTCTTGATCCTATCTTGCAAGTCTATGGTCACCTACTATGTGTTATGATCCGGCAACCCCGAAGTGACAATAATCGGGACCACTCCCGGTGATGACCATAGTTTGAGGAGTTCATGTATTCACTATGTGCAAATGCTTTGTTCCGGTTCTCTATTAAAAGGAGGCCTTAATATCCCTTAGTTTCCAATAGGACCCCGCTGCCACGGGAGGGTAGGACAAAAGATGCCATGCAAGTTCTTTTCCATAAGCACGTATGACTATATTCAGAATACATGCCTACATTACATTGATGAATTGGAGCTAGTTCTGTGTCACCCTATGTTATGACTGTTACATGACGAACCGCATCCGGCATAATTATCCATCACTAATCCGGTGCCTACGAGCTTTCCATATACTGGTTCTCGCTTATTTACTTTTCCGTTGCTACTGTTACAATCACTATAAAAATACCAAAACCACTACTTTTGATGTCTTTACTTTTGTTACCGTTACCACCACTATCATATTACTTTGCTACTAAACACTTTGCTGCAGATACTAAGTTTCCAGGTGTGGTTGAATTGACAACTCAGCTGCTAATATTTGAGAATATTCTTTGGCTCCCTTTGTGTCGAATCAATAAATTTGGGTTGAATACTCTACCCTCGAAAACTGTTGCAATCCCCTATACTTGTGGGTTATCAAGACCTTTTTCTCGCGCTGTGCGGAGCATAGCTCTATTCTTTGAGTCACTTGGGATTTATATCTGCTGGACACTATGAAGAACTTGAAAGACGCTAAGACAACAATTTATCCCTCAACTACGAGGGGAGGTAAGGAACTGCCATCTAGCTCTGCACTTGATTCACCTTCTGTTATGAGTAAGCTAGCGACACCTAAACCTGCTTCTGCTATTCGTTCCGATATGTCGCATGTTGTTGATGATGCCACTTCTGCTATGCATGATAATTATGATGAAACTACTTCTATGCTTGATACTACTGTGCCCCTTGGTGAATTTTTGATGAACAAATTTCTAGTTCTAGAGAGAGAGAAATTATTGAAACTGATTATATTGATGAAAGTGATGATGAAGATATGCCTGCTATTCCTGAGGGTTATCTTTTTGATATGGAATCTTCTGCAGCTATTTTTGCTTGTAAAGATAGATATGAGCTAAAAAGGTTATTAGTTAAATGGAACAAAGAATCTCTTAGAGACAGAATGATACCTGACCCTGCTTTTGCTACTTCACCTATCTGTGTTCCCGATAAGGATTATGAATTTTCTGTTGATCCAGATATAATTACTCTGGTCGAATCTGATCCTTTTTATGGCTATGAATCTGAAACTATTGTGGCACATCTTACTAAGTTAAATGATATAGCCGCCCTGTTTACTAATGATGAGAGATCGCGCTACTTTTATATACTCAAAATATTTCCGTTCTCATTAAAGGGTGATGCTAAGATATGGTTTAATTCTCTTGATCCTGGTTGTGTCGTAGTCCCCGTGATATGATTTATTACTTCTCTGCTAAATATTTCCCTGCTCATAAGAAACAAGCTGCTTTGAGGGAAATATACAACTTTGTGCAAATTAAAGAAGAGAGTCTCCCACAAGCTTGGGGGAGGCTTCTCAAGTTACTTAATGCTTTGCCTGATCATCCTCTTAAGAAACCTGAAATACTTGATATCTTTTATAATGGACTAACCGATGCTTCCAGAGATTACCTGGATAGTTGTGCTGGTTCTCTTTTCAGGGAAAGAACACCGGATGAAGCTGAAATTTTATTGAATAATATGTTGACAAATGAAAATAATTGGGCACCTCCTGAGCCAACTCCCGAGCCAGCTCCCGAGCCAATTCTCGAGCCTATTCCTAAACCAACTCCAAGAAGGGAGGTGTTCTATTTCTCAGTCCCGAAGATATGCAAGAGGCAAAGAAATCTATGAAAGAAAAAGGTATTAAAGCTGAAGATGTTAAGAATTTACCTCCTATTGAAGAAATACATGGTCTTAATTTACCTCCTGTTGAAGAAGTATATGATCTCAATTCTTTATTCACTGAAGAACCTCGTGATCCTGATATCCCGACACAGGTAGTAAAGGTAAATTCTCTCTACAGAGATAAAGCTGAAGTCCCTCCTACTAAAATTGCTAGTCAGTGTTTGGATGAGTTTGATAACTTTATGTTCAAGCAAGATGACTTTAATGCTTATTTTGGTAGACAATTAAAACAAGATGCTTATATGATTAAACGCTTGGGTGATTATATGGCTAATATTAGAGGTGAATTTAAACTTGTTAGCAAACATGCTTCTATGGTAACCACTCAAGTAGAACAAGTACTTAAAGCTCAGAAAGAAGTGCTTGATGAAATGAATAGTAAGAAAAATGATTATGCTGTTAGAGTGGCTACTAGAACTGGTAGAATGACTCAGGAACCTTTGTATCCTGAAGGCCACCCTAAGAGAATCGAGCAAGATTCTCACAGGAATAATATTGATGTACCTAGTTCTTCTAAAAGGAAGAAAAAGAAAAATGATAGGACTTTGCAAACTTCTAGTGAACCTATTGCTGAATCACCTGAGAATCCAAATGATATCTCTATGTCTGATGCTGAAACACAATCTGGTAATGAACATGAACCTAGTGAAAATGTTAATGATGATGTTCATGATGATGCTCAACCTAGTAATGATAATGATGTAGAAGTTGAACCTGCTGTTGATCTTGATAACCCACAATCAAAGAATCAACGTTATGATAAAAGAGACTTCGTTGCTAGGAAACATGGTAAAGAAAGGGAACCATGGGTTCAGAAACCCATGCCTTTTCCTCCGAAACCATCCAAGAAAAAGGATGATGAGGATTTTGAGCGCTTTGCTGAAATGATTAGACCCATCTTTTTGCGTATGCGATAAACTGATGTGCTCAAAACAAATCCTTATGCTAAGTATATGAAGGATATCATTACCAATAAGAGAAAGATACCGGAAGCTGAAATTTCCACCATGCTTGCTAATTATACTTTTAGGGGTGGAGTACCAAAGAAATTTGGAGATCCAGGAGTACCCACTATACCATGCTCCATTAAAAGAAATTATGTTAAAACTGCTTTATGTGATCTTGGAGCCGGTGTTAGTGTTATGCCTCTCTCTTTATATCGTAGACTTGATTTGAATAAGTTGACACCTACTGAAATATCTTTGCAAATGGCTGATAAATCAACTGCTATACCTGTCGGTATTTGTGAGGATGTGCCTGTTGTGGTTGCAAACGTTACTATTTTAACGGACTTTGTTATTCTTGATATTCCCGAGGATGATAGTATGTCTATTATTCTTGGAAGACCTTTCCTTAATACTGCAGGGGCTGTTATTGATTGCAACAAAGGCAATGTCACTTTTCATGTTAATGGTAATGAGCACACGGTACACTTTCCGAGGAAACAACCTCAAGTTTATAGTTTCAACTCTATTGGAAAATTTCTATCGATTATATTTGGAGGTTTTGAACTTCCTCTTCCTACCGTCAAGAAGAAATATGATATACTTGTTACTGGGGATGTCCATATCCCTGTTGAGGTAACATAGTGTTATTCGAAATTTCTCCGGTTCCATGTTAGTCGGAATGAGCTTGTTAACAAGACCTGATCAACCTTGTTAGTGGATTCTTTTTGATGAGCATGAGATGGATGAAACTAGAAGCACAACCTTCTGTACCCACTTTATACTTTCTGTTATTTAGTTGAAATAAAGTAAAATAGTATTTTTTCTGTCTGTCTCCTGACTTATCCGTGCAATATAAAAATATCCCGAAAATAAAAATCCTCAGAATGCCATGCCAATTTAATATGATTTTTTCGAGAATATTTGAGGATTTTTAGTGCAAAAATTTCCGCGGAGGGAGCTGCCACCTGGCCACGAGGGTGGAGGGCGCACCCTACCCCCCTAGGCGCGCCCCCCTGCCTCGTGGGCCCACGGTGGCCCTCCTCCACTTATCCCTGCACCCATCTTCTTCCTCTGCCTCACACAAACCCGAAAAAACAACTCAAGCACGAGTTCCAGCCACTTTTGCTGTGATTTTCGATCTCCTTGCTCAAAGCACCTCTCGCAAAACTGCTTGGGGAGATTGTTCCTTGGTATGCGACTCCTCCATTGGTCCAATTAGTTTTTGTTCTAGTGCTTTATTCTTTGCAAATTTGTGCTGCATAGGTGACCATGTTCTTGAGCTTGCATGTCAAATTTATATGGTTCCAAGTAGTTCTAATGCTTGATATAGGCTCTAGGCACTTGTAGGAGTAGTTGCTATCAGTTTTATTGAAGTTGGTTCACTTTTATTTGAAGTTACTAAAATTTTTAGAAATTTTTCAGAGGAAACAATATGTTTAGGAAGATGTTCCAAGGTGGTTCTTCAAGGAAGCAAGGTCCCAGGCTTGCAATGCGTGATGCTGACGAGGAACCACCAAGAGACGCTCTTGTGAGGCCCTGTGAATGGCCTTCAGAAAATTTTATGGATCAAGCGGGAATCAAAGAAGAATTTAACGCATATTTGCATAATGCCGGTCTTGAGGACTTTGAGGCTGACAAATGCCCCCAGTATCATGATCTCACAAGTTCATTTGTGAGGAGGTTTGAATTTTCATCTTCGCGTAATTCTCCTTCAGTCATGTTTGACCTTTATGACAAATCTTATAACGTGGACTTAGAGGATTTCACTTTTGCTTGCAAACTTCCATCTTGGGGTAGTGTCAGGGATCCCCCTAAATCTGAATTTAGAGATTTTCTCGCTAGAATAACTGTGGGGGAATCTAGAGATATAACACAAGCCACTATAGGGAGCATTCACTTTCCTGCTATACATTATTTTGCTCTCTTCATAGGGGTAGATGCATAAATGCCAAGGATGAAGCATGTCACATGTGTGCCCCTGATCTCAGTATTCTCAGAAGTGCTGTGTTAGAAGACCAATCTTATCATATGGGAGCCATTGTAGCTCGTAGGTTGCATCATAATAGACATAACGGAGATTTCTTTGGAGGAATTTATGCAACCCGCTTAGCTAATTTTCTTGAGATAGACATTCGTGAGGGTGATATGGAGTTACCCCCTATTTATTTAGATTTTGATTCTATGGTTTCCCACCAGTTTGTTGAGAGGACTGAACCACCATTCCAGTATCAACTAATCTTTAACAAATGGCATGTTGTCCATATTACTCTTCCTGCTCCTGCCTTCTTTGATTCTCAGACAAAAGGAAGATATATTATTACCAGAGAGGAGGCAGATGAGTACGAGAGAAGAGCGGAGGCGGCTCGATGCCACGCTGCAGATCAGGAAGCGATAGCCGCTGCATCGCAGTACGACCCCAGCTACACCTACGGGTATCCGCCAGGCTATCCCTGGCAATAGACCAACTTAGGCCAAAAGCCTAAGCTTGGAGGAGTACGTATTTCTCACGGACATTACATTTATGTTCACACACGCTCATTGCTAGATGTCGGTGCTCATACTCTTTCACTGTAATATCCATGCTAGTTTATTTTCTTTTTCCTGCTTTCTTCTTGTGTGTTTAATAAACCTTAAGAAAAACCAAAAAAAAAAAATAGTAGTAGTTTATTTTTCCTGCTGTAGTAGTAATAATTAAAAAGAAAACCCAAAATATTTCCGTTCTTCTTTTGCTTGTTGGGAGCTTTCCGTGTAAATAGTTTTATTTCTTTTCTTGTCTTTGGGAGTCGATGGAGAAGACCATGATTAAATTGTTGAAGTGGCTCTTATATGCATCATTGTTGATTTAACCAAGAGCCCATATTGCCTTGTCTTCTCCTTTTTATTGAATGCTCGCAGATTCCAGCTTAGTCCAATGCACGTGCACTCTTATTATTATTCACACCGTTCGGTCGTGCAAGTGAAAGGCAATTATGATGACATATATGATGGACTGACTGAAATGGGAAAAGCTGGTATGAACTCGACCTCTTTTGTTTTTGTAAATATGATGAGTTCATCGTTCTTGATTCAGCTTATTATGAATAAACATGTTTGCAATGACAATTAGAGATCATAGTTGCTCGTGCCATGCCTGATTAGCTATGAGTTATAATGGTTTACCTTGCGTGCCAACATGCTATTAAAATGGTTGTGATGTGGTATGATGGGGTGGTATCCTCCTTTGAATGATTTAAGTGACTTGACTTGGCGCATGTTCACGCATGTAGTTGAAACAAATCAACATAGCCTTCACGATATTTATGTTCATGGTGGATTATATCCTACTCATGCTTGTATTCAGTGTTTATTAATTTTAATGCATGTTCATGACTGTTGTCGCTCTCTAGTTGGTCGCTTCCCAGTATTTTGCTAGCCTTCACTTGTACTAAGCGGGAATACTGCTTGTGCATCCAATCCCTTAAACCCCAAAGTTAATCCATATGAGTCCACCATACCTTCATATATGCGGTATCTACTTGCCGTTCCAAGTAAATTTGTATGTGCCAAACTCTAAACCTTCAAATAAACATTCTATTTTGCATGCTCGAATAGCTCATATATCAACTAGGGCTGCCCTTATCTTCCGTGTTAGGTGGGTTATTCTCAAGAGGAGTGGACTCCGCTCCTCACTCACGAGAAAATGGCTGGTCACCGGGATGCCCAGTCCCATGCTTTATGCAAACTAAATTAAAATAATTGCAAAGAATACTCCCCCTGGGACCCGTTGAATGTTGGAGGCACTCGTTGTTTCGAGCAAGCCATGGATTGATGCTTGTGGAGGAGGGGGAGTATAAACTTTACCATTCTGTTTGGGAACCACCTATAATTTGTTTAGCATGGAAGATATCATCATCTCTTAGTTGTTATGTTGACAATGAAAGTATGCCGCTCAAAATATAATTTATCTCTATTTCAAAACCAAGCTCTGGCACCTCTACAAATCCCTGCTTCTCTCTGCGAAGGGCCTATCTATTTGCTTTTATGTTGAGTCATCACCCTCTTATTAAAAAGCACTGGCTGGAGAGCATAGCTGTCATTTGCATTCATTACTGTTAATCTATATCGGGTATGACTATGAATGGATCTCTTTTACCATGAATTACAATGTCTAGTCAGTCCTTGATCTTTGAAGGTGCTCTGCATTTATGTTTTGCGGTCTCAGAAAGGGCTAGCGAGATACCATCTTGTTATATCATATTATGATTATTTTGAGAAAGTGTTGTCATCCGAGATTTATTATTATGGCTTGCTAGCTGATTATGTTATTGATATGAGTAAACATGAGACCTGAGAATTACTTCAAATGTGGTTAGTTATGATCTTTGCTGAAAACCTGAATGCTGGCTTGACATAGGTACAACAACAAGAGCAAACAGAGTTTGTAAAAGTTTTTCTTTTTCTCTTTCAGTTTGTCAACTGAATTGCTTGAGGACAAGCAAGGGTTTAAGCTTCCGGGAGTTGATACGTCTCCGTCGTATCTACTTTTCCAAACACTTTTGCCCATGTTTTGGACTCTAACTTGTATGATTTGAATGGAACTAACCCGGACTGACGCTGTTTTCAGCAGAATTGCCATGATGTTGTTTTATGTGCAGAAAATAAAAGTTCGCGGAATGACTTGAAACTCCACGGAATATCTTAGAATAAATAATAAAAAATCCTTGCCAAAGATGAAGACCAGGGGGCCCACACCCTGTCCACGAGGGTGGGGGGCGCCCCCCCTCCTGGGCGCGCTCCCCTACCTCGTGGGCCCCCTGCACACCTTCCGACGCCAACTCCAACTCTATTTATTGGCTTTCGGGGAGAAAAAAATCAGAGAGAAGAAATCATCGCGTTTTACGATACGGAGCCGCCGCCAAGCCCTAATCTCTCTCGGGAGGGCTGATCTGGAGTCCTTTCGGGGCTCCGGAGAGGGGGATTCGTCGCCGTCGTCATCATCAACCATCCTCCATCACCAATTTCATGATGCTCACCGCCATGCATGAGTAATTCCATCGTAGGCTTGCTGGACGGTGATGGGTTGGATGAGATTTATCATGTAATCGAGTTAGTTTTGTTAGGGTTTGATCCCTAGTATCCACTATGTTCTGAGATTGATGTTGCTATGACTTTGCTATGCTTAATGCTTGTCACTAGGGCCCGAGTGCCATGATTTCAAATCTGAACCTATTATGTTTTCATGAATATATGTGAGTTCTTGATCCTATCTTGCAAGTCTATAGTCACCTACTATGTGTTATGATCCGGCAACCCCGAAGTGACAATAATCGGGACCACTCCCGGTGATGACCATAGTTTGAGGAGTTCATGTATTCACTATGTGCTAATGGTTTGTTCCGGTTCTCTATTAAAAGGAGGCCTTAATATCCCTTAGTTTCCAATAGGACCCCGCTGCCACGGGAAGGTAGGACAAAAGATGCCATGCAAGTTCTTTTCCATAAGCACGTATGACTATATTCGGAATACATGCCTACATTACATTGATGAATTGGAGCTAGTTATGTGTCACCCTGTGTTATGATCATTACATGATGAACCGCATCCGCATAATTATCCATCACTAATCCGTGCCTCGAGCTTTCCATATCTGGTTCTCGCTTATTTACTTTTCCGTTACTCTTGTACAATCACTATAAAATATCAAAAACACTACTCCTGTCTTTACTTTTGTTACCGTTACCGCCACTATCATATTACTTTGCTACTAAACACTTTGCTGCAGATACTAAGTTTCCAGGTGTAGTTGAATTGACAACTCAGCTGCTAATAATTGAGAATATTATTTGGCTCCCCTTGTGTCGAATCAGTAAATTTGGGTTGAATACTCTACCCTCGAAAACTGTTGCGATCCCCTATACTTGTGGGTTATCAGTTACCAGTGAGGAGCTCGTATGCCGTCTTGCCGAGTAGCTTGTGAAGATACAAGCGATTTGTTGTATGACAAGTTGTCTCAACCGCTTCCGCCCAAAAGTGTTTTGGAGTCTTGTACTCATCAAGCATCGTTCTCTCCATCTCAATAAGAGTCCGGTTCTTTCTCTCAACAACTCCATTTTGTTGAGGTGTGTACGTAGCCGAGAACTCGTTTGAAATCCCCTCTTCGTCAAGAAAGGTATCCACATTTGCGTTCTTGAACTCCGTTCCGTTGTCGCTCCGAACCTTTTTGATCTTCACGTCAAATTGATTTTGGGCCTTCCTAGCGAAGTTTTTGAATATCTTTTGGACCTGCGATTTGTCATCAAGAAAGAACACCCACGTAAATCTTGAAAAATCATCAACTATGACTAGACCAAATGAGTTACCACCGAGACTCTTGTAGGCATTTGGACCAAAGAGATCCATGTGAAGTAGCTCGAGTGGTCTTCTCGTGGTCATGATGTTCTTCGCACGATGACTTCCTCCAACCTGTTTCCCTGCCTGACAAGCACTACAAAGTCTATCCTTGTCAAATATGACATCTTTTTCTCCAAGGATATGATCACCTTTAATAAGCTTATCAAGATTACGCATACCCACCTGACCTAGTCTTCTATGGCACAACCAGCCTTTAAAAGATTTAGCAATTAAGCAAGTTCTAGGTTGAGCCTTTTTAGTGAAATCAACAATGTAAAGATCACCTCTACGTGTACCGGTAAAGACCATTTTACGATTGTCTCTATGAAACACTTGGCAATCTACCTCAGTAAATAGGACATTGAAACTGAAATCAGCAAGTCTAGATACTGAAAGTAAATTGTACCCAAGAGATTCAACGAGCATGACATTTTGTATGGAGCTATCATGTGAGATGGCCACCTTACCGAGGCCAACTACCTTACCCTTTGAGTTATCACAAAAGGTGACATACTTTCGAGGGTCGTCGTTTTCAGCAAACTCACATAACATATCTTTATCTCTGGTCATATGATCAGTACATCCACTATCAAGGACCCATTCCTTTCCTCCAGCCATGTAGCCGCGAAGATTTGCCATAAGACCAAAGTGTCTCATTGCATCATCAAGATCATAGTCACTATCATCATCATCCTCATCATAGTATCCATGTTCAACATCATCTTGTGATTGATCAACTCCTAGAGAGGGTAATTCATTAGATAAATGATCATTCCTATGGTTATCTTTATGAATTCTAATAGCTTCGGAAATGATATTGCTAATGATTCCAACATCTCCTTTGGCACGCATGAGATTGGTAAGCTCAAATAAACAATCACAAAACATAGGATCACTGGAATTCATCTTACTCAAGGCAATAGATTTATGAAGGATTTCGTCTAAATTTTTCAAGAAATAATCTGGAAATCGTTCCTCAAGAAATCTCCATATAGTATAGGCACAATCAAGAGTAGGTAAATTAGCAATCAAATTTTTGGGCAGTCCTTTAATGATAAGATTGATGGTTCTAAGATTGCAAATCATGTCAAGATCCTCTTCGGGTGTAGGATGCAAAGGATCAATATGAGGCGCACAAGGGCTAGTAATGTACTTGTTCAAATGATATTCATTGAAAATCTCAAGCATTTCATTTTTCCACTCATAGAAAAACTCTCCATCGAGAATAGGCACTCTACGTCTAAGACTCCCCAAAGTAGACACATCCATCTTCCACCAAAGGTGTTTAAACCAAGGCAATGGAGACCAAAGCTCTGATACCAATTGAAAGGATCGAGAAGTGGTGTCTAGAGGGGGGTTGAATAGACTCTAATCAAGAAAAGTTGCAGTTTTTAATTTCTCTTAAGTTGATGTGGAGTTTTAGCACAAGTTTAGACATTCACAATACATATCAAGCAAGCATGCAAGCATACAAAGAGTATATGAGCAGCGGAAAGTAAAGCATGCAAGTTGCAAGAATTTAAAGTGAAGGGATTGGAGTGTGCAAACGCAATTTGGAGACACAGAGATTTTTTTTATCCATGGTTCCGATAGGTGGTGCTATCGTACATCCATGTTGATGGAGACTTCGACCCATGAAGGGTAACGATTGCGCGAGTCCACGGAGGGCTCCACCCACGAAGGGTCCACGAAGAAGCAACCTTGTCTATCCCACCATGGCCGTCGCCCACGAAGGACTTGCCTCACTAGGGTAGATCTTCATGAAGTAGGCGATCTCCTTGCCCTTACAAACTCCTTGGTTCAACTCCACAATCTTGACGGAGGCTCCCAAGTGACACCTAGCCAATCTAGGAGACACCACTCTCCAAGAAGTAACAAATGGTGTGTTGATGATGAACTCCTTGCTCTCGTGCTTCAAATGATAGTCTCCCCAACACTCAACTCTCTCTCATAGGATTGGATTTGGTATAAAGAAGATTTGAGTGCAAAACAACTTGGGAAGGCTAGAGATCAAGATTCATGTGGTTGGAATGGAATATATTGACCTCAACACAAGTGTAGGTGGTTCTCTCTCAGAAAATATGTATTGGAAGTGTAGGCATGTTCTGATGGCTCTCTCCACGAATGAAGAGTGGGTGGAGGGGTATTTATAGCCTCCACACAAAATCTAACCGTTACACACAAATCACCAAACTCGGTGGGACCGATTCAGAGAACTCGGTTAGACCGATTTGGTTCATAATGTGACCGTTAGGCATTTCGGTGGGACCGACTGGATCAACTCGGTGGGACCGATGTGCTAGGGTTAGGGTAAATCCAAATATCGGTTTGACCGATTACGCAAACTCGATGGGACCGATTGGGTAAGCGAAACAAAGTGGTGGCCAAGCAAACTCGGTGGGGCCGATTGCATATCTCGGTGGGACCGAAATTATTGCAATGGGCAACAGAGAGTTTGCAAGCCCATCTTGATGGGACCGAGATCCCATCGGTGAGACCAAATTGATTAGGGTTTCTGGCACTGGCTATGTCAACTGAACTCGGTGGCACCGGATAGAATGTATCGGTGGGTTCGAGTTTGACTTTCAGGTTTGGGACAAATATGGATATGAGAAAGTGGTTGAGGGCTTTGGAGCATATCACTAAGCACTTTGAGCAAGCAATCCATTAAGCAACACCTCATCCCCTCTTAATAGTATTGGCTTTCCTATGGACTCAATGTGATCTTGGACCACTAAAATAGAAATGTAGCGTCCTGAGCTTTGAGCTTGAGCCAATCCTTTGTCCTCAGCATCTTGAAGGGGTTCCACATCCTCTAGTCCATGACACTCCATTGTTGAACTCATCTGAAACATACTAGATAGAAGCATTAATCCAACAAGATATACGTTAACATTAATTACCAAAATAACCCAGGGAGCACTTGTGCTTTCAGCTATCCACTTTTATTACCTTGCAATTTATTCATAGTTTTATTGTCGCATAGTACTCGTAGTTTTATTCTTGCAAATTAGTTTCATTCTTGTTCTAAGTGAAGCAAACGTCAAGTGTCCGTAGAGTTGTATCGGTGGTCGATAGAACTTGAGGGAATATTTGTTCCACCTTTAGCTCCTCGTTGGGTTTGACACTCTTATTTATCGAAGAAGGCTACAAACGATCCCATATACTTATGGGTTACCAAGACCTCTTTCTGGTGCCGTTACTGGGGAGCAATAGCGTGGGGTGAATATTCTCGTGTGTGCTTGTTTGCTTTATCACTAAGTAGTTTTTATTTCCTGTTCTAAGTTGTTCTCTATCTTTAGTTATGGATATGGAACACGAAACACCAAAAAAATTAGTTGTGCTTGCTACTCATGGAGATGGGGGACCTCCTAAAACCCTCGATGCTCGTTATGTGAAAGATATTATGCACTTCTTTGATAATCCCGAGAAAACCCCATTCAACTATATAATGGGAGTAACGTTGGATCAATGTAAATACTTTAGGGATTATCGCTTGACTCATAAAGGGAAATTGTTATGGGATCAAATTCATATGTTGCATTGGTATGCTCGGGAGCTATGTTTGAGATATGATTATACTTGTTGCTCTAGGATGAACGCTCCACATCTTCCCTTTTCATGTGAATTTAATGATAATGAAACCTTGGCTTCTTATGCTAGAGGTATATATGATTACTATGATGGGGAACGAATAGAAGAATTTGTTGCTTTTAAGGGTGCTTATGAAATTGAATCTTTGTTTTTAAAGTATGAAGCTTTTGATGATGATGTTTATAGACCTGGAAATTTTGCAATCGTTAAATATTGCTATGATAATTACAAAATTAATTATGATATTGATGTATTTATTGAGAAAGTCTTCGCTGTCCAAGAAGAGACTAATATTTTGCAGGAGTCTATGGAAGAAGAAATTTATGAAACTGCAAGCTCATTGGATGAAAAAGATGATGAGGAGAGCGAAGAACCAAAAGGAGGAAGAGCGGATTAGCTACCCGTGCTCACCTTCTAATGAGAGTAACTCTTCAACTCATACATCATTTAATTTCCCTTCGTTCTTACCGAAGGATGAATGCTATGATAATTGCTATGATCCCGTTGATTCTTTTGAAATATCCATTTTTGATGAACTTGATGCTTGCTATGCTTGTGGCCAAGATGCCAATATGAATTATGCTTATGGAGATGAACTTGCTATTCTTCCTTATGTTGAGAATGGAATTTTTGATATTGCACCCACACATGATAGTCCTATTATCTTTTTGAATTCTCCAAACTACACTATATCGGAGAAGTTTGCTCTTATTAAGGATTACATTGATGGGTTGCCTTTTACCATTGCACATGATGATTTTGATGAATGTAATGTGCATGTGCTTGCTTCTCCTACTTGCAATTATTATGAGAGAGGAACTACATCTCCACCTCTTTATGTTTCCAACATGATAAAATTGCAAGAAACTTCTTATGCTATGCATTGGCCTTTACGTGATGTGCATGAATTGTTCTTGTATGACATGCCGATGCATAGGAAGAGAGTTAGACTTTGTCATTGCATGATATATGTTTCTTTGTGCTCACTACTAAATGCCAAATCATTGTTAATGAAAATTGGCTTTGATATACCTTGGGATCCGGGTGGATCCATTACTTGAGCACTTTATGCCTAGCTTAATGGCTTTAAAGAAAGCGCTGCTAGGGAGACAACCGGAAGTTTTAGAGAGTCATTTTATTCTGTTGAGTGCTTTTATAAAGTTTAAAAACAAAAAAATATAGGGGGGAACTTAAAACTTCACAAAAAGGAAAGTGAAAGTGAGAGAGACGAACATTGTTGAAGTGGGGGAGCTCCTTAAACTTGTTCAGGCTCATGGAAACTTTGTGAATCTCAATTAAAGAAACTTTTCAACAAAAATAGTTATCCCCTTTTACAAATCCATTGTATTATATCATGTGCCAAGATTTGCCTTTAGGATGATTAGATTGCTTGTTGGTATGTGCGGTGCAGGAACAGAAACTTTGGTTGTAGCACATGAATTTTAGTTCTTTTACTGGAACGTCAAACGTTTCTAAAACTTTTTGCACGGTATTGCTATATAAATTGTTTATTTTTTACTAATGTTTCAGAATTTTTTGAGTACCCTAAGTACGGTAAATGTTCCTATTGCTACAGACTGTCCTGTTTAAGACAAATTCTGTTTTTGATGCATTGTTTTGCTTGTTTTGATGAAACTATCGATTCTATCGGTGGTATAAGCCATGGAAAAGTTATAGTACAGTAGCTACAATGCAAAAACAAAATATGAACTGGTTTGCAACAGTACTTAGAGTAGTGATTTGCTTTATTATACTAACGGACCTTACCGAGCTTTCTGTTGAGTTTTGTGTGGATGAAGTGATGAAAGATCAAGGAGGTCTAGATATGCGGAGAAGGAGGAGAGGAAAGAGCTCAAGCTTGGGGATGCCCAAGGCACCCCAAGTAAATATTCAAGGAGACTCAAGCGTCTAAGCTTGGGGATGCCCCAGAAGGCATCTCATCTTTCTTCAACAAGTATCGGTATGTTTTCGTCTTTGTTTCGTTCACGTGATATGTGTAAATCTTGGAGCGTATTTTGTGTTTATTTTTCAATTTTATTTTATGCGCCATGCTGGTATGAGATAGTCCATGGTTGATTTATAGAATGCTCATTGCACTTCACTTATATCTTTTGAGTATGGCTTTATAGAATGCTTCATGTGCTTCACTTATATCATTTGAAGTTTGGATTGCCTGTTTCTCTTCACATAGAAAACCGTTGTTTGAAGAATGCTCTTTTGCTTCACTTATATTTATTAGAGCATGGTCTTTTGTAGAAATAATTACTCTCTTGCTTCACTTATATCTATTTAGAGAGTTAAAAGGGATTGGTCATTTGCATGGTTAGTCATGAAATCTTACATAAAACTTTTGGATCATTGAATATGATATGTTCGATAACTTGCAATAGTTTTGTGATATAGAGATGGTAATATGTGGGAGGTACTAGTAAACGGTTGTGGTTAGTAAGAATATTGGTGTTAAGGTTTGTGATTCCCGAAGCATGCATGTATAGTCTCTCGTTATGCTATGAAGTTGGAGCATGATTTATTATTGATTGTCTTCCTTATGAGTGGCAGTCGGGGACGAGAGATGGTCTTTTCCTACCAATCTATCCCCCTAGGGGCATGCGTAGTAGTACTTTGCTTCGAGGGATGATAAACTTTGGCAATAAGTATATGAGTTCTTTATGACTAATGTGAGTCCATGGATTATACGCACTCTTACCTTTCCGCAATTTGCTAGCCTCTACAGTACCGTGCATTGCCCTTTCTCACCTCTAGACGTGGTGCAAACTTCGCCGGTGCATCCAAACCCCGTGATATGATACACTCTATCACACATAAGACTTATTATATCTTCCTCAAAACAGCCACCATACCTACCTATTATGGACTTTCCATAGCCATTCCGAGATATATTGCCATGCAACTTCCACCGCTTCCATTTTAATGACTTGAGCATTCATTGTCATATTGCTTTGCATGATCATATAGCTGACATAGTAGTTGTGGCTCAACCACCGTGCATCATTTTTTATACATGTTACGCTAGATAATTGCACATCCTGGTACACTGCCAGAGGCATTCATATAGAGTCATATTTGTTCTAGGTATCGAGTTGTAATTTTTCTTTTTTCTTTTGAGTTATAAGTAAATAGAAGTGTGATGATCATCATTATTCGTTTTTAGAGCATTGCCCCAGTGAGGAAAGGATGATGGAGACTATGATTCCCCCACAAGTCGGGATGAGACTTCGACAATGAGAGAGAAAACAAGAAAAATAAAAAAAAAGAAAAAGAAAAAAGAAAAAGAAAAGGAAAGAAAAAAGAAAAAGAAAAACAAAGAGAGAAGGGGCATGCTAATTCCACACTTGTGCTTCAAAGTAGCACCATGTTTTTCATATAGAGAGTCTCCTATGTAGTCACTTTCATATACTAGTGGCAATTTTTAATTATAGAACTTGGCTTGTATGTTCCGATGATGGGCTTCCTCAAATGCCCGAGGTCTTCATGATCAAGCAAGTTGGATGCACACCCACTTAGTTTTCATATTGAGCTTTCATAGACTTATAGCTCTTAGTGCATCCATTGCATGGCAATCCCTACTCCTCGCATTGATATCAATTGATGGGCATCAACATAGCCCATTGGTTAGCCGCGTTGATGTGAGACTTTCTTATTTTTTGTCTTCTCTATATTTACCCCTATCATCATACTCTACTCCACCCGTAGTGTTATATCCATGGCTCGCGCTCATGTATTGCATGAGGTTTGAAAGCTGAAGCGCGTTAAAAAGTATGAACAAATTGCCCGGCTTGTCATCGGGGTTCTGCATGATAAATACTTTGTGTTAAGAAGACAGAGCATGACAAGACTATATGATTTTGTAGGGATAGCTTTCTTTAGCATTGATATTTTGAAAGACACGATTGTTTGTTGGGATGCCTGAGTATTGATGTCTTTATGTCAAATTATGGACTATTGCTTTGAATCACTTATGTCTTAATATTCATGCCATGATTAGATATACGATCAAGTTTATGCTAGGTAGCATTCCACATCAAAAATTATCTTTTTTATCATTTACCTACTCGAGAACGAGCAGGAATTAAGCTCGGGGATGCTGATACATCTCTGTCGTATCTATAATTTTTGATTGTTTCATGCCAATATTATTCAACTTTCACATATTTTTGGCAATTTTTTATATGATTTATTGGACTAACCTATTGATCCAGTGCCAGTTCCTATTTGTTGCATGTTTCTTGTTTCACAGGAAATCCATATCAAACGAAGTCCAAACGCGATAAAAATTTACGGAGAATTATTTTGGACTATTTACGATTTTTTGGGAGGTGGAATCAACGCAAACGGGGCCCCACAGTGACCACAACCCACCAGGGCGCACCAGGCACCCCCTAGCGCGCCCAGGTATCTTGTGACATCCTCGAAGGTCGGTTGGGGCCCTTCTTCTGGCACAAGAAAGATAATTTATGGAAAAAAATCATGTAAAAATTTCAGCGCAATTGGAGTTACGGATCTTCAGGAATTTAAGAAACCGTGAAGGGTCAAATCCGGGGAACACGAAACAAAAGAGAATAGAGAGGGAGATCCAATCTCAGAGGGGCTCCCGCCCCTCTGCCGCCATGGATGCCATGGACCAGAGGTGGAACCCTCCTCCCATCTAGGGCGGAGGCCAAGGAAGAAGAAGAAGGAGGGGGCTCTCTCCACCTCTCTCTCGGTGGCGCCGGAGTACTGCCGGGGCTAGGATCGTGACGGTGATCTACATCAACAATCTTGCTACCGTCAACACCAACTCTCTCCCCCTCTATGCAGCGGTGTAACACCCCTTCTCCCCACTGTAATCTCTATTTAAACATGGTGCTCAACTCCATATATTATTTCCCAATAATCTATGGTTATCCTACGATGTTTGAGTAGATCCGTTTTGTCCTATGGGTTAATCGTGTTCTTGGTTGGTATGGTTGTATATTTTATTTATGGTGTTGTCCTACGGTGCCCTCCGTCTCGCGCAAACGTGAGGGGGCCCCGTTGTAGGGTGTTGCAATATGTTCATGGTTTGCTTATTGTCAGTGTTGCGGGGGATGACAGCAGCCCAAACGCGGATAAGTGGGTTATGGCGTATGGGAGTAAAGAGGACTTGATACTTAATGCTATGGTTGGGTTTCACGACCTTAATGATCTTTAGTAGTTGCGGATGCTTGCTAGAGTTCCAGCCATAAGTGCATATGATCCAAGTAGAGAAAGTATGTTAGCTCATGCCTCTCCCTCATATAAAATTGCAAGAATGATTACCGGTACTTGTTAACGATTGCCTAGGGACAAATGACTTTCTTGTTGACAAAAGCTATCCACTTTTATTAACTTGCAATTTATTCATAGTTTTATTCTTGCAAATTAGTTTCATTCTTGTTCTAGGTGAAGCAAACGTCAAGTGTGCGTAGAGTTGTATCGGTGGTCGATAGAACTTGAGGGAATATTTGTTCTACCTTTAGCTCCTCGTTGGGTTCGACACTCTTATTTATCAAAGAAGGCTACAAATGATCCCCTATACTTGTGGGTAATCAGCGGGCGGCGGCGGAAGGGGGTGGGGAAAGGGCGCGGGCTGAAATGTCCCTCCCGCCAACCGCTTTCCTGGGATACGGGCACCGTAGGGGCGAGGCGAAAACCTGCGTTTTCGTGGTTGGGGATGGGATTTTGCCACGCCCCTCAAAAAAAATTTATGGGGCGGACGCGTTTGCGGGGTCTGGTCAGGCAGCATTTTCCTCGCCGACCCATATTTTGGCGGTTATTTTGTGGGTCACGGCTTTATACAGGGTCTGCTAGAGATGCTCTAAAGGACACCTATCCAAAGACCTTCATCTTAAGAGGCGCAACCCATAAATATGATAGTGGATGGCCGACCTTCATTTTTATTTGATGGCCTTCATTACACGGCTAGGCATGTTGGTACTCCTGCAAAACCTAGCCGCGTATAACTGAAGGAAATATGCCCTAGAGGCAATAATAAAGTTGTTATTTATATTTCCTTATATCATGATAAATGTTTATTATTCATGCTAGAATTGTATTAACCAAAAACTTAGTACATGTGTGAATACATAGACAAACAGAGTGTCCCTAGTATGCCTCTACTAGACTAGCTCGTTAATCAAAGATGATTAAGTTTCCTAGCCATAGACATGTGTTGTCATTTGATGAACGGGATCACAACATTAGCGAATGATGTGATGGACAATACCCATCCGTTAGCTTAGCACTATGATCATTTAGTTTATTGCTATTGCTTTCTTCATGACTTATACATGTTCCTATGACTATGCGATTATGCAACTCCCGAATACCGGAGGAACACTTAGTGTGCTATCAAACGTCACAACGTAACTAGGTGATTATAAAGATGCTCTACAGGTGTCTCCGATGGTGTTTGTTGAGTTGGCATAGATCGAGATTAGGATTTTTCACTCCGATTGTCAGAGAGGTATCTCTGGGCCCTCTCGGTAATGCACATCATTATAAGCCTTGCAAGCAATGTGACTAATAATTAAGTTGCGGGATGATGCATTACAGAACGAGTAAAGAGACTTTCCGGTAACGAGATTGAACTAGGTACGGTGATACCGACGATTGAATCTCGGGCAAGTAACATACCGATGACAAAGGGAACAACGTATGTTGTTGTGCGGTTTGACCGATAAAGATCTTCAAAGAATATGTAGGAAACAATATGAGCATCCAGGTTCCGCTATTGGTTATTGACTAGAGAGATGTCTCGGTCATGTCTACATAGTTCTCGAACCCATAGGGTCCACACGCTTAACGCTCGATGACAATTGGTATTATGAGTTTACGTGATTTGATGTACCGAAGGTTGTTCCGAGTCCCGGATGATATCACGAACATGACTAGGAGTCTCGAAATGGTCGAGACATAAAGATTGATATATTGGACCATGTTGTTCGGACATCGGAAGTGTTCCGGAGAGTTCCGGATAAACCCGGAGTGTCGGAAGGGGTTACCGGAAACCCCGGGAGAACTATTGGGCCTCTATGGACCTTAGTGGGAAGAGAGGATGGGCCAGGAGGGGCTGGCCGCGCCCACCCCCCTTGGGTTCGAATTGGACTAGGGGAAGGGGGCGGCGCCCCCCTTTCTTTCCCTTCCCCCTCTTCCTTCCTTCCCCCTCTCTCCCTCTTGGTGGATTCCTACTAGGACTTGGAGTCCTAGTAGGATTCCCCTCTTGGGGCACGCCCTAGGGGCCGGCCGGCCCTCCCCTCCTCCCTCCTTTATATACGGGGGAGGGGGCACCACATAGACACACAAGTTGACCTTTAACCATGTGCGGTGCCCCCCTCCACAGATTTACACCTCGTTCATATCGTCATAGTGCCTAGGCCAAGCCCTGCGCCGGTAACTTCATCATCACCATCACCATGCCGTCGTGCTGACGGAACTCTCCCTCGGCCTCAGCTCGATCTAGAGTTCGAGGGACGTCACCGAGATGAACGTGTGCAGATCGCAGAGGTGCCATGCGTTTGGTATTTGATCGGTTGGATCGCGAAGACGTTCGACTACATCAACCGCGTTACTTAACGCTTCCGCTTTCGGTCTACGAGGGTACGTGGACACACTCTCCCCGCTCGTTGCTATGCTTCTCCTAGATAGATCTTACGTGATCGTAGGAATTTTTTGAAATTACTGTGTTCCCCAACAGTGGCATCCGAGCGATTCGGGTATTTTTCGGAGTACCGGGGGGTTACAGGAATTCGCCGCGGAGTATATGGGCCTTATTGGGCTTTAGAGGAAAGAGAGAGGTGAGGCTGCGCCCCCCCCCCCCCCAAAGCTTAGTCCGAATTGGACTAGGGGGAGGGGAGGGGCCCCCTCCTTTCTTCTCTTCTCTTTTCCCCTTTCCTTCTCTCCTACTCCTACTACTTGGAAGGGCTCCTAGTTCTACTAGGAAAGGGGGAATCCTACTCCCGGTGGGAGTAGGACTCCCCTAGGGCGCGCCATAGAGAGGGCCGGCCCTCCCCCTCCTCCACTCCTTTATATACGGGGAGGGGGCACCCCTTGGAGACACAACAATTGATCATTAATCTCTTAGCCGTGTGCGGTGCCCCCCTCCACCATATTCCACCTCGGTAATTTCGTAGCGGTGCTTAGGCGAAGCCCTGCGTCGGTAGCAACATCATCACCGTCATGACGCCGTCGTGCTGACGGAACTCTCCCTCGAAGCTCTGCTGGATCGGAGTTCATGGGACGTCATCGAGCTGAACGTGTGCTGAACTCGGAGGTGCCGTGCGTTTGATACTTGGATTGGTCGGATCGTGAAGACGTACGACTACATCAACCGCGTTGTTCTAACGCTTCCGCTTTCGGTCTACGAGGGTACGTGGACGACACTCTCCCCTCTCGTTGCTATGCATCACCATGATCATGCGTGTGCGTAGGAATTTTTTTAAAGTTACTACGTTACCCAATAGTCGCATCCGAGCCAGGTTTATGCGTATATGTTATATGCATGAGTAGAACACAAAGAGTTGTGGGCGATAATAGTCATACTTCTTACCAGCATGTCATACTTTGATTCGGCGGTATTGTTGGATGAAGCGGCCTAGACCGACATTACATGACTGCGTTCATGAGACTGGTTCTACCGACGTACCGACGTGCTTCGCACACAGGTGGCTAGTGGGTGTCTGTTTCTCCAGCTTTAGTTGAATCGAGTGTGGCTACGCCCGGTCCTTGTTGAAGGTTAAAACATCACACTTGACAAAAAATCATTGTGGTTTTGATGCGTAGGTAAGAACGGTTCTTGCTAAGCCCGTAGCAGCCACGTAAAACTTGCAACAACAAAGTAGAGGACGTCTAACTTGTTTTTGCAGGGCATGTTGTGATGTGATATGGTCAAGACGTGATTATATATAAATTTTTGTATGAGATGATCATGCTTTGTAAAAGTTATCGGCAACTGGCAGGAGCCTTTATGGTTGTTTATTGTATGAAATGAAATCGCCATGTAATTGCTTTACTTTGTCACTAAGTGGTAGCGATAGTCGTAGAAGCAATAGTTGGCGAGACGACAACGATGCTTCGATGGAGATCAAGGTGTCAAGCCGGTGACGATGGTGATCATGAAGGTGCTTTGGAGATGGAGATCAAAGGCACAAGATGATGATGGCCATATCATATCACTTATATTGATTGCATGTGATGATTATCCTTTATGCATCTTATTTTGCTTAGTACGGCGGTAGCATTATAAGATGATCTCTCACTAAATTTCAAGGTACAAGTGTTCTTCCTGAGTATGCACCGTTGCTACAGTTCGTCATGCCGAGACACCACGTGATGATGGGGTGTCATAAGTTCTATGTTCACATACAACGGGTGCAAGCCAGTTTTGCACACGTAGAATACTTGGGTTAAACTTGACGAGCCTAGCATATGCAGATATGGCAGCGTGAATCATATAGTTGATATGATCAACATAGTGATGTTTACCATTGAAAACTACTCCATCTCACGTGATGATCGGACATGGTTTAGTTGATTTGGATCACATGATCACTTAGATGATTAGAGGGATGTCTATCTAAGTGGGAGTTCTTAAGTAATATGATTAATTGAACTTTAATTTATCATGAACTTAGTACCTGATAGTATTTTGCATGTCTATGTTGTTGTAGATCAATGGCCCGTGCTACTGTTCCTTTGAATTTTAATGTGTTCCTAGAGAAAGCTAAGTTGAAAGATGATGGTAGCAACTACACGGACTGGTTCCGTAACTTGAGGATTATCCTCATTGCTGCATAGAAGATTTACGTCCTGGAAGCACCGCTAGGTGTAAGACCTGCTGCAGGAGCAACACCAGATGTTGTGAACGTCTGGCAGAGCAAAGCTAATGACTACTCGATAGTTCAGTGTGCCATGCTTTACGGCGTAGAACCGGGACTTCAACGACGTTTTGAACGTCATGGAGCATATGAGATGTTCTAGGAGTTGAAGTTAATATTTCAAGAAAATGCCCGGATTGAGAGATATGAAGTCTCCAATAAGTTCTACAGCTGCAACATGGAGGAGAATAGTTCTGTCAGTGAACATATACTCAGAATGTCTGGGTACCACAACCACTTGACTCAACTCGGAGTTAATCTTCCTGATGATAGTGTCATTGACATAGTTCTTCAATCACTGCCACCAAGCTACAAAAGCTTCATGATGAACTATAATATGCAAGGGATGAACAAGACTATTCCCGAGCTCTTCGCGATGCTAAAGGCTGCGGAGGTAGAAATCAAGAAGGAGCATCAAGTGTTGATGGTTAACAAGACCACTAGTTTCAAGAAAAGGGGCAAAGGGAAGAAGGGGAACTTCAAGAAGAACGGCAAGCAAGTTGCTGCTCAAGTGAAGAAGCCCAAGTTTGGACCTAAGCCTGAGACTAAGTGCTTCTACTGCAAAGGGACTGGTCACTGGAAGCAGAACTGCCCCAAGTATTTCGCGGATAAGAAGGATGGCAAAGTGAAAGGTGTATTTGATATATATGTTATTGATGTGTACCTTACTAATGCTCGCAGTAGTGCCTGGGTATTTGATACTGGTTCTGTTGCTCATATTTGCAACCCGAAATAGGGGGTACGGATTAAGCGAAGATTGGCTAAGGACTAGGTGACGATGCGCGTGTGAAATGGTTCCAAAGTCGATGTGATCATCGTCGGCATGCTGCTATGTCTTGAGCTTGCGTTGGTTTTCCCCGAAGAGGAGAGGATGATGCAGAAGAGTAGCGTAAGTATTTCCCTCAGTTTTTTAGAACCAAGGTATCAATCCAGTAGGAGGCCACGCACAAGTCCCTCGTACCTACACAAAACAAATAGCTCCTCGCAACCAACGCGAATAGGGGTTGTCAATCCCTTCACGGTCACTTACGAGTGAGATCGATAGAGATGATAGATAATATTTTTGGTATTTTTGGTATAAAGATGCAAAGTAAAATAAAAAGGTAAAGTAAAGAGCAAAGCAATAATAAAGCGTAGGAAGATTAATATGATGAAAATAGACCCGGGGGCCATAGATTTCACTAGTGGCTTCTCTCAAGATCATAGGTATTTTACGGTGGGTGAACGAATTACTGTTGAGCAATTGAAAAAATTGAGCATAGTTATGAGAGTATCTAGGTATGATCATGTATATAGGCATCACGTCCGAGACAAGTAGACCGACTCACCTGCATCTACTACTATTATTCCACTCATCGACCGCTATCCAAATGCATCTAGAGTATTAAGTTAATGAAAACAGAGTAACGCCTTAAGCAAGATGACATGATGTAGAGGAATAAATTCATGCAATATGATCAATACCCCATCTTGTTATCCTCGATGGCAACAATACAATACGTGCCTTGCAACCCTTTACATCCTTTGGGTAAGGACAACGCAAGATTGAACCCAAAGCTAAACACTTCTCCCATTGCAAGAACTACCAATCTAGTAGGCCAAACCAAGCGGATAATTCGAAGAGACTTGCAAAGATAACTCAATCATACATAAAAGAATTCAGGAAAGATTCAAATATTGCTCATAGATAATCTTGATCATAAACCCACAATTCATCGGTCTCAACAAACACACCGCAAAAAGAAGATTACATCGAGTAGATCTCCATGAGAGAGGGGGAGAACATTGTATTGAGATCCAAAAAGAGAGAAGAAGCCTTCTAGCTACTAACTATGGACCCGAAGGTCTGAGGTAAACTACTCACACTTCATCGGAGAGGCTATGATGTTGATGTAGAAGCCCTCCGTGGTGGAATCCCCTTCCCATGAACTCTAACAGGTCCCAAGATGGGATCTCGTGGATCTGAAAAGTTGCGGCGGTGGAATTAGGTTTTGGCTCAGATCTCGATCTGTTGGGGGTACATAGGTATATATAGGAGGAAGAAGTACGTCGATGGAGCCTCGAGGGGCCCACGAGGTAGGGGGCGCGCCCTAGGGGGGCGCCCTCCACCCTCATGGCCGCCTCGTGGCTTTCTTGACGGAGGGTCCAAGTCTCATGGGTCTTATCTGATGAGAAAATCACGTTCCCGAAGGTTTCATTCCGTTTGGACTCCGCTTGATATTTCGTTTCTTCGAAACACTGAAATAGGCAAAAAATAGCAATTCTGGGCTGGGCCTCCGATTAATAGGTTAGTCCCAAAAGTAATATAGAAGTGGAAAATAAAGCCCAATATAGTCCAAAACAATAGATAATATAGCATGGAGCAATCAAAAATTATAGATACGTTGGAGATTATCACACGCTACCTCTACATCTACCTTCGGGGTTAGTTTTAGACCTGAATAATTGTTATTTGGTGCCAGCATTAAGCATGAACATTATATTTGGATCTTGTTTGATGCGAGACGGATATTCATTTAAATCAGAGAATAATGGTTGTTCTATTTATATGAGTAATATCTTTTATGGTCATGCACCCTTGATGGGTGGTCTATTTTGGCTGAATCTCGATAGTAGTGATACACATATTCATAGTATTGAAGCCAAAAGATATAAGTTTAATAATGATAGTGCAACTTATTTGTGGCACTGCCGTTTGGGTCATATTGGTGTAAAGCGCATGAAGAAACTCCATGATGACGGGCTTTTGGAATCACTTGATTATGAATCACTTGATGCTTGCGAACCATGCCTCATGGGCAAGATGACTAAGACTCCGTTCTCCGGAACTATGGAGCGAGCAACAGACTTGTGGAAATAATACATACCGATGTATGTGGCCCGATGAGTGTTGAGGCTCGCGGCGGGTATCTTTATTTTCTGTCCTTCACAGATGATTTGAGCAGATATGGGTATATCTACTTGATGAAACATAAGTCTGAAACATTTGAAAATTTCAAAGAATTTCAGAGTGAAGTGCAAAATCATTGTAACAAGAAAATATAGTTTCTACGATATGATCTTGGAGTTGAATATTTGAGTTAAGAGTTTGGTCTTCATTTGAAACAATATGGAATAGTTTCACAACTCACGCCACCTGGAACACCACAGCGTAATGGTGTGTCCGAACGGCGTAACCGCACTTTATTAGATATGGTGCGATCTATGATGTCTTTTACTGATTACCGCTATCGTTTTGGGGTTATGCTTTAGAGACGGTTGCATTCACGTTAAATAGGGCACCATCTAAATTCGTTGAGACGACAACTTATGAACTGTGGTTTGGCAAGAAACCCAAGTTGTCATTTCTTAAAGTTTGGGGCTGTGATGCTTGTGTGATAAAGCTTCAACCTGATAAGCTCGAACCCAAATCGGAGAAATGTGTCTTCATAGGATACCCAAAGGAGACTGTTTGGTACACCTTCTATCACAGATCCGAAGGCAAGATATTCGTTGCTAGGAATGGATCCTTTCTAGAGAAGGAGTTTCTCTCAAAAGAAGTGAGTGGGAGGAAAGTAGAACTTGATGAGGTACTTGTACCTGCTCCTGAATTGGAAAGTAGTTCATCACAGAAATCAGTTCCAGTGATTCCTACACTAATTAGTGAGGAAGCTAATGATAGTGATCATGAAAATCCAGATCAAGTTACTACCGAACCTCGTAGGTCAACCAGAGTAAGATCCGCACCAGAGTGGTACGGTAATCCTGTTCTGGAGGTCATGTTACTTGACCATGACGGACCTACGAACTATGAGGAAGCGATGATGAGCCCAGATTCCGCAAAATGGCTTGAGGCCATGAAATCTAAGATGGGATCCATGTATGAGAACAAAGTATGGACTTTGGTTGACTTGCCCGATGATCGGCAAGCCATAGAGAATAAATGGATCTTCAGGAAAAAGACTGACGCTGACGGTAATGTTACTGTCTTCAAAGCTCGACTTGTTGCGAAAGGTTTTCGACAAGTTTAAGGAGTTGACTACGATGAGACTTTCTCACCCGTAGCGATGTTTAAGTCCGTCTGAATCATGTTAGCAATTGCCGCATTTTATGATTATGAAATTTGGCAAATGGATGTCAAAACTGCATTCCTGAATGGATTTCTGGAAGAAGAGTTGTATATGATGCAACCAGAAGGTTTTATCGATCCAAAGGATGCTAACAAAGTGTGCAAGCTCCAGCGATCCATTTATGGACTGGTGCAAGCCTCTTGGCGTTGGAATAAACATTTTGATAGTGTGATCAAAGCATATGGTTTTATATAGACTTTTGGAGAAGCCTGTATTTACAAGAAAGTGAGTCGGAGCTCTGTAGCATTTCTAATATTATATGTGGATGACATATTGTTGATTGGAAATGATATAGAATTTCTGGATAGCATAAAGGGGTACTTGAATAAAAGTTTTTCTATGAAAGACCTCAGTGAAGCTGCTTACATATTGGGCATCAAGATCTATAGAGATAGATCAAGACGCTTAATTGGAATTTCACAAAGCACATACCTTGATAAGATTTTGAAGAAGTTCAAAATGGATCAGTCAAAGAAAGGGTTCTTGCCTGTAATACAAGGTGTGAAGTTGAGTAAGACTCAATGCCCGACCACTGCAGAAGATAGAGAGAAAATAAAAGTCATCCCCTATGATTCACCCATAGGTTCTATCATGTATGCAATGTTGTGTACCAGACCTGATGTGTGCCTTGATATAAGTATAGTAGGGAGGTACCAAAGTAATCCAGGAGTGGATCACTGGACAGCGGTCAAGAACATCCTGAAATACCTGAAGAGGACTAAGGATATGTTTCTCGTTTATGGAGGTGACAAAGAGCTCGTCGTAAATGGTTACGTCAATGCAAGCTTTGACACCGATCCGGATGACTCTAAGTCACAAACCGTATATGTATTTGTATTGAAAGGTGGAGCTATCAGTTGGTGCAGTTCTAAGCAAAGCGTCGTGGCGGGATCTACTTGTGAAGCGGAGTACATAGCTGCTTCGGAAGCAGCAAATGAAGGAGTCTGGATGAAGTAGTCCATATCCGATCTAGGTGTCATACCTAGTGCATCGGGTCCAATGAAAATCTTTTGTGACAATGCTAGAGCAATAGCCTTGGCAAATGAATCCAGATTTCACAAGAGAACCAAGCACATCAAGAGACGCTTCAATTCCATCCGTCATCAAGTGTCGGAAGGGGACATAGAGATTTGCAAGATACATACGGATCTAAATGTTGCAGACCCGTTGACTAAGCCTCTCTCACGAGCAAAACATGATCAACACCAAGATTCCATGGCTGTTAGAATCATTACTGTGTAATCTAGATTATTGACTCTAGTGCAAGTGGGAGACTGAAGGAAATATGCCCTAGAGGCAATAATAAAGTTGTTATTTATATTTCCTTATATCATGATAAATGTTTATTATTCATGCTAGAATTGTATTAACCGGAAACTTAGTACATGTGTGAATACATAGACAAACAGAGTGTCCCTAGTATGCCTCTACTAGACTAGCTCGTTAATCAAAGATGGTTAAGTTTCCTAGCCATAGATATGTGTTGTCATTTGATGAACGGGATCACATAATTAGAGAATGATGTGATGGACAAGACCCATCCGTTAGCTTAGCACTATGATCATTTGGTTTATTGCTATTGCTTTCTTCATGACTTATACATGTTCCTATGACTATGAGATTATGCAACTCCCGAATACCGGAGGAACACTTAGTGTGCTATCAAACGTCACAACGTAACTGGGTGATTATAAAGATGCTCTACAGGTGTCTCCGATGGTGTTTGTTGAGTTGGCATAGATTGAGATTAGAATTCGTCACTCCGATTGTCGGAGAGGTATCTCTGGGCCCTCTCGGTAATGCACATCACTATAAGCCTTGCAAGCAATGTGACTAATAAGTTAGTTGCGGGATGATGCATTACAGAACGAGTAAAGAGACTTGCCGGCAACGAGATTGAACTAGGTATGGTGATACCGACGATCGAATCTCGGGCAAGTAACATACCGATGACAAAGGGAACAACGTATGTTGTTGTGCGGTTTGACCGATAAACATCTTCGTAGAATATGTAGGAACCAATATGAGCATCCAGGTTCCGCTATTGGTATTTGAACGGAGACATGTCTCGGTCATGTCTACATAGTTCTCGAACCCGTAGGGTCCGCATGCTTGTTTATGTGATTTGATGTACCGAAGGTTGTTCGGAGTCCCGGATGAGATCACGGACATGATGAGGAGCCTCTAAATGGTCAAGACATAAAGATTGATATATTGGATCATGTTGTTCGGACATCTGAAGTGTTCCGGAGAGTTTTAGATAAAACCGGAGTGCCGGAAGGGGTTACCGGTAACCCCGGGAGAACTATTGGGACACTATGGGCCTTAGTGGGAAGAGAGGAAGGGCCAGGAGGGGCTGGCCGCCCCCCCCCCCCTTGGGTCCGAATTGGACTAGGGGAAGGGTGCGGTGCCCCCGTTTCCTTCCCTTCCCCCTCTCTCCCTCTTGGTGGATTCCTACTAGGACTTGGAGTCCTAGTAGGATTCCCCTCTTGGGGCGCGCCCTAGGGGCCGGCCGGCCCTCCCCCCTCCCTCCTTTATATACGGGGGAGAGGGGCACCCCATAGACACACAAGTTGATCTTTAGCCGTGTGTGGTGCCCCCCTCCACAGATTTACACCTCGGTCACATCGTCGTAGTGCTTAGGCGAAGCCCTGCGCCGGTATCTTCATCATCACCGTCACCATGCCATCGTGCTGACGGAACTCTCCCTCGGCCTCAGCTAGATCTAGAGTTCGAGGCACATCACCGAGCTGAACTTGTGCAGATCGCAGTCGTGCCGTGCGTTCGGTACTTGATCGGTTGGATCGCAAAGACGTTTGACTACATCAACCGTGTTACTTAACGCTTCCGCTTTTTGTCTACGAGGGTACGTAGACACACTCTCCCTGCTCGTTGCTATGCTTCTCCTATATATACCTTGCGTGATCGGAGGATTTTTTTGAAATTACTGCGTTCCCCAACAATAACACCAAACCAGTCGCTGTCACCGCCTCCTCCTCCATTCTCATAGTCGCATCTCCTTCCTTCCCTGCAATCACCGCCTCCTACCTCACAATCCTACCTTACCCTCGTCGCCGCTTGAAACCAGTGGTCGGGCTAAGTCCTAGGACGGTTCGATGAAGGCAGAGCAGGGAGTTCTCTCCTCTGGTAGCCTTCAACAACAAGATGTGATACAAATAGCGATTTGAGACACATGATATGGTTGTGCAGTAGTGGCGGTGATGTTTCCAACCTGATCAGTTGTCTCTAGTGGCGAGGCGTCGGTGGATCCCATCCATAGGTGTGCAGGTAGCGGTGGCGCCCCTCCATGTCCCAATGAGCCAGTCTTTCGCTTGAGCGCGTAGATGGTGCCATGGTCCTGCGCTGCTAGGCGGTCTTGCAACGGGCCAAAGGGTATTGGGCTTTCAGATCTTACAGCAACGACGAGCATGTTTTGCTGGCCAATTCCACAACATAGGTGAGGACGGAGGAGCATGAGGACGGAGCAGGATTGCCAATCTGAATTGGAATTTTGGCAGTACCGCTGTCCTTCCTCCTTCACCAATCTTCGTCTCATGTGTGAGGGCAACCCACGTCTGTCTGAGACTTTGGGGGTGACTAGCACTTTTTGCGGCTTGACTATCTGCTTGTGCAAACATGGTCTTCATTTGTGACGCATATAACCTCAAGGTCATGCTACGCATGTACCTGATGGGATCTTGAAAAGTGGTGACATCAACACATGATGACTTTGATTTGATGGTGCTTCTTGAGTAACCAGTCACGAGCTCCTGAATGAAAATCCTAGATTTGATCCTGGTTGGTTATGCATGGTAATGACAGCCTTTTTCCGATGTTATCTTGTTCAAGGCATTTCTCGGATTTGCTCAAACTTATCTTCAGAGTGAAAACCCAAATCTGCCCATTGGTGATTGGATTCAACGACGATGGTGCTTGAGCATCATTCTTTCCTGGAGGCATTGCAATTGGAGAATCATTCTCATTGTCTTGTGATATTATGAGAGGGTTGGTGTGGTATGGTTGTAGTTCGTCGATCGCAATTTTGATCACTTCAGAATTTGTGTTTCTTTTTTCCTTCATCTAGGTGTAAATTCGATCTTGTATAACTTTGTTATTTGCCTGTGTAATTGTGTGTGTGTGTGTGTGCGGGGGGGGGGTTGGGTGTATGTATTTTGTAGTCATGCAGAGGCCAGATGTCTTCTCATTGTGTTTGCATCCATTGATGCTTCATTTAAACTTAATAAAATCCACCATTTGTCGAAACAATACAACCAATAAATATCAAAGAGTACACATGTACTTTAAGAAAAACCAACCCATAAATATTCGACAGACAATCTGAACTTCTTTTAAACGTGATCATGAGAGATCAAGTAGTTGGCATCTAGGAATGGCTACACAATTTATGCATGTTACAATATATTTTCCTATAGATAATCAATGTATAAATAAAGTAAACAACACTACAAATCCTAGAAGTTCGATTTCCTCATACTGATGTGTATTACTTAACATCAGGACGTTGATACAAGTGACTCCCTCCATTTGGTTTAGGCCCCCTCTTATTTTGGGTAAATGTTTAAGCATGGATGAAAACAATAAAATATAAACAATATATCATAAAACTATACCTGTAATCTCTTTTGAATACAAATCTAACAATGTACTTTTTGTAGCATATATTTATATTTTATTTGTTATATAGATGGTCAAACTGAAGGAAATATGCCCTAGAGGCAATAATAAAGTTATTATTTATTTCCTTATTTCATGATAAATGTTTATTATTCATGCTAGAATTATATTAACCGGAAACTTGATACATGTGTGAATACATAGACAAAAAGAGTGTCACTAGTATGCCTCTACTTGACTAGCTCGTTGAATCAAAGATGGTTAAGTTTCCTAGCCATAGACATGAGTTGTCATTTGATTAACGGGATCACATCATTAGAGAATGATGTGATTGACTTGACCCATTCCGTTAGCGTAGCACTTGATCATTTAGTTTACTGCTATTGCTTTCTTCATGACTTATACATGTTCTTATGACTATGAGATTATGCAACTCCCGATTACCGGAGGAACACTTTGTGTGCTACCAAACGTCACAATGTAACTGGGTGATTGATTATAAAGGTGCTCTACAGGTGTCTCCGATGGTACTTGTTGGGTTGGCATAGATCAAGATTAGGATTTGTCACTCCGATTGCCGGAGAGGTATCTCTGGTCCCTCTCGGCAATGCACATCACTATAAGCCTTGTAAGCAATGTGACTAATGAGTTAGTTGCGGGATAATGCATTACGAAACGAGTAAAGAGACTTGCCGGTAACGAGATTGAGCTAGGTATTGAGATACCGACGATCGAATCTCGGGCAAGTAACATACCGATGACAAAGGGAACAACGTATGTTGTTATGCGGTTTAACCGATAAAGATCTTCGTAGAATATGTGGGAGCCAATATGAGCATCCAGGTTCCGCTATTGGTTATTGACCGGAAACGTGTCTCGGTCATGTCTACATAGTTCTCGAACCCGTAGGGTCCGCACGCTTAAAATTCGGTGACGATTTGTATTATGAGTTTATGTGTTTTGATGTACCGAATGTAGTTCGGAGTCCCGGATGAGATCGGGGACATGACGAGGAGTCTCTAAATGGTCGAGACGTAAAGATCGATATATTGAACGACTATATTCGGACATCGGAAAGGTTCTGAGTGATTCGGGTATTTTTCGGAGTACCGGGGGGTTACGGGAATTCTCCGCGGAGTATATGGGCCTTATTGGGCTTTAGGGGAAAGAGAGAGGGGAGGCTGCGCCCCCCCCCAATGCTTAGTCCGAATTGGACTAGGGGGAGGGGCGGGGCCCCCTCCTTCCTTCTCTTCTCTTTTCCCTTTCCTTCTCTCCTACTCCTACTACTTGGAAGGGCTCCTAGTTACGCTAGGAAAGGGGAATCCTACTCGGTGGGAGTAGGACTCCCCTAGGCGCCATATAGAGGGCCGCCCTCCCTCCTCCACTCCTTTATATACGGGGAGGGGGGCACCCCTTGGAGACACAACAATTGATCATTGATCTCTTAGCCGTGTGCGGTGCCCCCCCCCACCATATTCCACCTCGGTAATATCGTAGCGGTGCTTAGGCGAAGCACTGCGTCGGTAGCAACATCATCACCGTCATCACGCCGTCGTGCTGACGGAACTCTCCATCGAAGCTCTGCTGGATCGGAGTTCATGGGACGTCATCGAGCTGAACGTGTGCTGAACTCGGAGGTGCCGTGCGTTCGGTACTTGGATCGGTCAGATCGTGAAGACGTACGACTACATCAACTGCGTTGTTCTAACGCTTCCGCTTTCGGTCTACGAGGGTACGTGGACGACACTCTCCCCTCTCGTTGCTATGCTTCACCATGATCCTGCGTGTGCGTAGGAATTTTTTTAAAATTACTACGTTACCCAACAGTGGCATCCGAGCCAGGTTTATGCGTAGATGTTATATGCACGAGTAGAACACAAGTGAGTTGTGGGCGATACAAGTCATACTTCTTACCAGCATGTCATACTTTGGTTCGGCGGTATTGTTGGATGAAGCGGCCCGGACCGACATTACGCGTACACTTACGTGAGACTGGTTCTACTGACGTGCTTTGCACACAGGTGGCTGGCGAGTGTCTGTTTCTCCAACTTTAGTAGAACCGAGTGTGGCTACGCCCGGTTCTTGTGAAGGTTAAAACAGCACTAACTTGACGAAATATCATTGTGGTTTTGATGCGTAGGTAAGAACGGTTCTTGCTCAGCCCGTAGCAGTCACGTAAAACTTGCAACAACAAAGTAGAGGACGTCTAACTTGTTTTTGCAGGGCATGTTGTGATGTGATATAGTCAAGGCATGATGCTATATTTTGTTGTATGAGATGATCATGTTTTGTAACCGAGTTATCGGCAACTGGCAGTAGCCATATGGTTGTCGCTTTATTGTATGCAATGCAATCGCCCTGTAATGCTTTACTTTATCACTAAGCAGTAGCGATAGTCGTAGAAGCAATAGTTGGCGAGACGACAACGATGCTACGATGGAGATCAAGGTGTCGCGCCGATGAAGATGGTGATCATGACGGTGCTTCGAAGATGGAGATCACAAGCACAAGATGATGATGGCTATATCATATCACTTAATTGATTGCATGTGATGTTTATCTTTTATGCATCTTATTTTGCTTTGATTGACGGTAGCATTATAAGATGATCTCTCACTAAATTTCAAGATAAAAGTGTTCTCCCTGAGTATGCACCGTTGCCAAATTTCTTCGTGCCGAGACACCACGTGATGATCGGGTGTGATAAGCTCTACGTTCATCTACAACGGGTGCAAGCCAGTTTTGCAGACGCTGAATACTCGGGTTAAACATGACGAGCCTCGCATATGCAGATATGGCCTCGGAACACTGAGACCGAAAGGTCGAGCGTGAATCATATAGTAGATATGATCAACATAGTGATGTTCACCATTCAAAATTACTCCATCTCACGTGATGATCGGACATGGTTTAGTTGATTTGGATCACGTGATCACTTAGATGATTAGAGGGATGTCTATCTAAGTGGGAATTCTTAAGTAATATGATTAATTGAACTTTAATTTATCATGAACTTAGTCCTGGTAGTATTAGCATATCTATGTTGTAGATCAATAGCTCGCGATGTAGTTCCCTGTTTATTTTTGATATGTTCCTAGAGAAAAATAAGTTGAAAGATGTTAGTAGCAAAGATGCGGACTAGCTCCATGATCTAAGGATTATCCTTATTGCTGCACAGAATGATTATGTCCTTGATGCACCGCTAGGTGACAGAACTCTTGCAGGAGCAGATGCAGACGTTATGAACGTTTTGACAAAAGCTCGGTACGATGACTACTCGATAGTTTAGTGCACCATGCTTTATGGCTTAGAACTGGGACTTCAAAAATGTTTTGAACGCCACGGAGCATATAAGATGTTCCAAGAGTTGAAATTGGTATTTCATACTCATGCCCGTGTCGAGAGGTATGAGACCTCTGACAGTACTTCGCCTACAAGATGGAGGAGAATAGCTCAACCAGTGAGCATGTGCTCAGATTGTCTGAGTACTACAATTGCTTGAATCAAGTGGGAGTTAATCTTCCAGATAAGATAGTAATTGACAAAGTTCTCTAGTCACTATCACCAAGTTACTAGAACTTCGTGATGAACTATAATATGCAAGGGATGACGAAAACAATTCCCAAGCTCTTCGCGATGCTAAAATCGGCGAATGTAGAAATCAAGAAAAACATCAAGTGTTGATGGTTGACAAGACCACTAGTTTCAAGAAAAAGGGCAAAGGGAAGAAGGGGAACTTCAAGAAGAATGGCAAGCAAGTTGCTGATCAAGTGAAGAAGCCCAAGGCTGGACCTAAGCCTGAGACTAAGTGCTTCTACTACAAAGGGACTGGTCACTAGAAGCGGAACTACCCCAAGTATTTGGCGGATAAGAAGGATGGCAAGGTGAATAAAGGTATATTTGATATACATGTTATTGATGTGTACTTTACTAGTGTTTATAGCAACCCCTCGATATTTGATACTGGTTCAGTTGCTAAGAGTAGTAACTCGAAACGGGAGTTGCAGAATGAACACAGACTAGTTAAGGGTGAAGTGACGATGTGTGTTGGAAGTAGTTCCAAGATTGATATGATCATCATCGCACACTCCCTATACTTTCGGGATTAGTGGTGAACCTAAATAAGTGTTATTCAGTGTTTGCGTTGAGCATGAATGTGATTTGATCATGTTTATTGCAATACGGTTATTCATTTAAGTTAGAGAATAATTGTTGTTCTGTTTACATGAATAAAACCTTCTATGGTCATACACCCAATGAAAATGGTTTGTTGGATCTCGATCGTAGTGATATACATATTCATAATATTGAAGCCAAAAGATGCAAAAATTAATAATGATAGTGCAACTTATTTGTGGCACTGCTGTTTAGGTCATATTGGTGTAAAGCGCATGAAGAAACTCCATGCTGATGGGATTTTGGAATCACTTGATTATGAATCACTTCCTGCTTGCGAACCATGCCTTATGGGCAAGATGACTAAAACTCCGTTCTCCGGAACAATGGAGCGAGCAACTGACTTATTGGAAATAATACATACTGAGGTATGCGATCCGATAAGTGTTGAAGCTCGCGGCGGGTATCGTTATTTTCTGACCTTTACAGATGATTTGAGCAGATATGGGTATATCTACTTGATTAAACATAAGTCTGGAACATTTGAAAAGTTTAAAGAATTTCATAGTGAAGTGGAAAATCATCGTAATAAGAAAATAAAATTTCTATGATTTCTACGATCTGATCGTGGAGGAGAATATTCGAGTTACGAGTTTGGTCTTCATTTGAAACAATGCGGAATAGTTTCGCAACTCACGCCACCTGGAACACCATTGCGTAATGGTGTGTCTGAACATCGTAACCGTACTTTGTTAGATATGGTGCGATCTATGATGTCTCTTACCAATCTACCACTATCGTTTTGGGGTTATGCATTAGAGACAGCTGCATTCACATTAAATAGGGCGCCATCTAAATTCGTTGAGATGACACCATATGAACTGTGGTTTGGCAAGAAACCAAAGTTGTCGTTTCTTAAAGTTTTGGGTTGCGATGCTTATGTGAAAAAGTTTCATCCTAATAAGCTCAAACCCAAATCGGAGAAATGTGTCTTCATAGGATACCCAAAGGAGACAGTTGGGTACACCTTCTATCACAGATCCGAAGGCAAGACATTCGTTGCTAAGAATGGATCCTTTCTCGAGAAGGAGTTTCTCTCGAAAGAAGTGAGTGGGAGGAAAGTAGAACTTGATAAGGTAATTATACCTTCTCTCGAATTGGAAAGTAGCTCATCACTGAAATCAGTTCCAGTGATGCCTACACGAATTAGTGAGGAAGTTAATGATGATGATCATGAAACTTCAGATCAAGTTACTACCGAACCTCGTATGTCAACCAGAGTAAGATCCGCACCAGAGTGGTACGGTAATCCTGTTCTGGAAGTCATGTTACTAGACCATGACGAACCTGCGAACTATGAGGAAGCGATGATGAGCCTAGATTCCGCAAAATGGCTTGAGGCTATGAAATCTGAGATAGGATCCATGTATGAAAACAAAGTATGGACTTTAGTGGAATTGCCCGATGATCGGCAAGCCATTGAGAATAAAAATGGATCTTCAAGAGGAAGACAGACGCTGATAGTAGTGTTACTATCTACAAAGCTCGAATTGTCGCAAATTTTTTTTCGACAAGTTCAAGATGTTAAATACATTGAGATTTTCTCACTTGTATCGATGCTTAAAAGTCTGTCGAATCATGTTAGCAATTGCCGCATTTTATGAAATTTGGGAAATGGATGTCAAACCCGCATTCCTAAAAGTGCAACTAGAAGAGTTGTATATGATGCAACTAGAAGGATTTGTCGATCCTAAAAGTGCTAACAAAGTGTGCAAAGCTCCAGCGATCCATCTATGGACTGGTGCAAGCATCTCGGAGTTGGAATATACACTTTGATAAGTTGATCAAAGCATATAGTTTTATACAGACTTACGATGAAGCCTGTATTTACAAAAGTGAGTGGGAGCACTACATCATTTTTGATAAATATATGTGAATGACATATTGTTGATCAGAAATAATGTAGAACTTTCTGGAAAGCATAAAGGAGTATTTGAAAGGAGTTTTTCAAAGAAAGACCTTGGTGAAGCTGCTTACATATTGAGCATCAAGATCTATAGAGATAGATCAAGACGCTTGATAAGTTTTTTCAATGAGTACATACCTTGACAAGATTTTGAAGTAGTTCAAAATGGAACATTCAAAGAAGGAGTTCTTGCCTATGTTGCTAGGTGTGAAATTGAGTAAGACTCAAAGCCCGACCACAGCACAAAGTGTTCAAAATGGACATTCAAAGAGGGAGTTCTTGCCTATTGAACGACTATATTCGGACATCGGAAAGGTTCCGAGTGATTCGGGTATTTTTCGGAGTACCGGGGAGATACGAGAATTCGTCGGGGAGTATATGGCCCTTATTGGGCTTTAGGGGAAAGAGAGAGGGGAGGCTGCGCGCCCCGCCAAAGCTTAGTCCGAATTGGACTAGGGGGAGGGGCAGCGCCCCCTCCTTCCTTCTCTTCTATTTTCCTTTTCCTTCTCTCCTACTCCTACTACTTGGAAGGGCTCCTAGTTCTACTAGGAAAGGGGGAATCCTATTCCCGGTGGGAGTAGGACTCCCCTAGGGCGCGCCATAGAGAGGGCCGGCCCTCCCCCTCCTCCACTCCTTTATATACAGGGAGGGGGGCACCCCTTGGAGACACAACAATTGATCATTGATCTCTTAGCCGTGTGCGGTGCCCCCCTCCATCATATTCCACCTCGGTAATATTGTAGCGGTGCTTAGGCGAAGCCCTGCGTCGGTAGCAACACCATCATCGTCATCACGCTGTCGTGCTGACGGAACTCTCCCTCGAAGCTCTGCTGGATCGGAGTTCGTGGGACGTCATCGAGCTGAACGTGTGCTGAACTCGGAGGTGCCGTGCGTTCAGTACTTGGATCGGTCGGATCTTGAAGACGTACGACTACATCAACTGCGTTGTTCTAACGCTTCCGCTTTCGGTCTACGAGGGTACGTGGACAACACTCTCCCCTCTCGTTGCTATGCGTCACCATGATCCTGCGTGTGCGTAGGAATTTTTTTGAAATTACTATGTTACCCAACACAAACTTTGACTCAAAATACGACGAGGCAATAAACAGGGAGTAAAAGGCATGTGCCAATAGCCCCAGTGAGCAGGAGGGGAAGACATGATTTGAGGACAATTTGCTAGTTGACACTTTGTGCAATCTAGAATTATCCTATTTAATTTGACCTAAGCTTGATACTCCAATACTCTAGAAACCGCCACCAAGTTACTTACTACTCATTCGCTACCAAATGTTGTAGATATTTGAAGGATACTATATGAAAAGGATACATCAAACACATAATTTCATGAACTCCACTAAAAACATAGTTTCTTAAATATTCTAAACTAAATAGAGACCAGTTTTGCAACAAGAATATGTGATTTTAGTTTGGTAACAGAAAGTGTATTTGATGATCATTATTGGGACGGTGTGAAAAATATGCAACTTAATATAATGAGTGTGTTTACATAGATAGTTCTACTAACTATAACTAAAATTAATATTCAATATAGTATAATGAATGATGTATATAAATAATAAAAACATACATTTAGCGAAAAAATAAGTTATGACGAAGTAAAAAAGTTCAATACAAATATGTGAGAATGTTTTAACCCATGTTAGACCAAGAAAATAGTTGGTCCGCCTCATAATGTGCTTCTCTCTACCAAAATCAAATTTTGGCAAGGGGTGGCGATATTTATGGTCGCCGTCGTTACAAGAGAATAACACTCAATACCATCATATAGTGGTGGAAGGACAAATAGCATACACACATTTGTAATGAACTCAACCATTTCATATCCTCACTCTTTTTGCAAAAAAAATTGTATTCCATCATGCCTTGTTCTCTTTCTTTTTGTACTATTTTTGTATCACAACCACTCGTATTATCTTTTTTTTGTAATGATTTTTTATCCCATCTCAAATAGTGAGAGAAGGAAAACAAAATTTCAAATAAACAAATGATTTGAACTAGCGACTCCTCATATTAGAATGCAGCGACACTATGTTCTCATATTCATTTAAATTTGAAGTTCTAGTCCTTTTATCTAGAGATAAAGCTTTTACATTAAAAATGTTCAAAATAATTCAGTATTTTTTCTCGATATGCTTGTTTACCATGGAGTTGAGGTCCGTTTACCGGGCAGTGACCAAAATTATTGCCTAACAAAAACCATGATTCTATCATATAAGTGTGATATTTTTTGTTGATTTGTTCTTGTGACTTCAAAACACATTCATCGAATTTTAATTTATAAGATAAAGTGAGCATGTGTGCTTAGGAGTCTTTTAGAAAAAAAAAACTAGAGTATCTTTTCTTGACCCCTACTCTTCTCTCATGGTGGGCGAGAGCACAAGAATGATGCCATCTAGATAGATTTGACCGGTTTGGTTCTATGCCACCATAGTGGAAGAGTTACGCCCGCAACGGCCCGGACATGCCTTGGTGTCCTCAGCACATAGGCCTGAATAGTGAAACGTGTTGCCAGAAACCCTAAGTGTGGTGCAAAGTGGTGAAAAATACAAAATATTGTTTAGCATGGCATAAGTGTATAATTATGTGGTTCGAAGTGGAGTTAACTTTGCTATCATATATAGGTGATACATATGAATGCATATCATCAAACATTTCAGAAAAAGGTTCCGGTTTACAATTGGTGGCTTTGATTTATTGGATTTTCATATAAAATTTAGATGATTTGAATCCTCACTTTACATATGGCGGAATCCATTAGTAATTTTTTTCTAAGGTTTGCACTTCACTTTATAGGAGAATTACAGTTGAACCACACTTCACATAATTGTTTCTATGTTCGTATGACAACTATATGACACACACCTAATCCTTGAAGAAGTTCCCAGGCTTTTTCTTGATGCAATCAAACAACTTATATTCAAATGATGTTGATTTATGTACACTTTGACTTATTTTTTAAACAAGAGCCCCTAGGGCCTAATCCATTAATTAAGAAGAGAGGTACCTAGTTATTTAATGAAAAACCAAGCGAAAACAGTAACAACTCGCTACTCAGGCACACACAAGATATATCACACACAACAATGCAAAGAAAACCACGTCGAGGTTGCACATGGGCGGCATTGTCATCACTTGTCCCCAAGAAAGTGACTCCCCACTTTGCCACAAAAGGACCGCCGACCAAGCCCACACCTTAGAGGATGTGATAAGCCGCACGAAGATCCATGCCAAGCAATCAGTCACACGTGTCGGCCGCAATTATGATCATGACGATGAGCTACAAAGAAAAAATATGCAAGGTTGGCGTCGCGGGATATGACATAAGAGGCCGATGCCGACTGTCATCATTACTATGCAAACTCCGTCGCCGCAACTCCGACTTCACAAGAGCAAGGAACCCAAAATGAACCCGTGAACACGTGAAGTGCCGACTACCGTAACCTCTGTCGCGACTCCGACATATCTCACCCCGCCCTCGTTGCCTTTCACAGATCCCTCTTCCCAATGACCAGCTCCAAAAACGATGCCCCACAAGATGGGGGCTACATAAAAGTGCCGCCATCGTCCAATCACACATATCCATGGGTTCCCTTGGAGCTGCAAAGGTGGAGGGCGGAAAGCATCACCTCTATGTTAAGAAGGGAACAACGCTTGAGAGCGTCATTATCGCCGGCTCTAGCTACGGCTGGAAACAAGGCTTGCGTTTGGATCTCAGGAACCCCGCACCCATGTTATGAATTTGAACTAAAACCACGACACTTGTTTTGGATTGGAGGAAGTATTTTCTATGTCGTGCGTCTTTGAAGTCCTATGAATCAAAGAGATCCTAGCAGTGATTGAGTTTTTCAAAACAATGGTTCTAGATCTGTTGGTCCAAGTTGTCCCACTGACCGCGTTATAGAAATAGACCCTGATCGATTAGCCAGGCCATCTGTGACTGTGAGGCAGATCTTAGGCGTCATCCAAGGGCTCGACCGGTACCTCAGCGGATCTCACAAACTACGACCGTGATCGCTACGCGTATGTACATCCCACGAGCGTAAGAACGAACGCCCTCGAAGTTAGTCATTAAAAACCAAGAGAAACAAACATCTCTTGGTCTTTTCAATACAGAAGAGGCCACATGCATATGAACGATATCTCAACAATCAATTGATTTGCCCTGTCAACGACTGGCAAGATTTGGTTACGGCGAGAAAATCAGACTAGCAGTCGTGCTGCTGACCAAAACCAAGCCTTGATGAAAATTGTGTACGTACCCCAAACGTGCTCATGTAAAAAAGATCAAGAACTATCCTAGAAAAAGATCAAGAACTGTGCGTGTGTATACACATAACCAGGAGACGGTCATTCGGGACATAGACAAATCTTGGTCATCGGATGACATGCCATATGATCCTCGAAGATCTTGCAAAGATTCGGCAATATCACCTAGAAGATCACCTAGGAGGCTAGGAAGGAGTGTCCCTGCGGGGCAGAAGCACCGGTTTTTCTTTCAACGCATGTGCATGCATGGATGGTCGATGGGCTACCTAGCAGGACAAGTACGTTAGGTACAAGAGAACTTTTTTTTGCGGGACAGGTAAAAGAGAACTTCCCCGCACAAAAAAAAGGTACAGGAGAACTGAATATTCCTACACACGTGTCACATACTCACAATAGGCGAGGGTAGAAGCCCCAGCAGGTATATTTTCTCTGAACACAGTACAATTGCAGATGTTCAACTACTCGCTTTACTTCTAGAAATCGAAGAGCTAGCTTTCCCTTTAGGACGTGGAGTATTTAAGCTCGAGCTCAAATGTACATGTATGAACAGTAAAATCGAAAAAATGAAAAAAAAAAATCTGAATTCTTTTTGTGACGAATTTTGACAAATATTCTAAGTGCTTGCAAATTTTCATCATGATATCACATTCGAGGAAGGTGTGACAAAAAAAACAATACTCCGAAAATGCTTCTTTCGAAAGCATTTTTGGAGTACTGATTTTGTTTTTTTACATCATGCCTTCCACAAATGTTATATCATAACGAAAATTTGTAAGCACTAATTTTTTTTGCCAAAGTTCACCATAAAAAATTTCAGAATTTTTTGAATTTGTTTTCATTTTTTAAATTTTACTGTTCATGCGGGCTCATTTGAGCTCGAGCTCAAAAGGATACTTTCCCTTTATCGTTTGTTATTCAACATGTAATGAGAAATGATAACACTTCGACCCACTTGTGTGCAAAACAAGCTTACACATTGGAGGTGACGAGTTGTTGGATGGACTCCCCCCGGGTTTCTTCATGACCAGTGTTTTGGCTTATCGTGCTAGAGCTGTTGATGATTGAATAAAGCTCTAAGTTTCCCGCAAAAAATAAAAACACATAACTTATCCCTATGAACGCGCGCATGCACATCTTATCCTATGAGCACCTTCGACATACTGAGCCGGCAGGTATGATATATTTGATCGGCCGACTATGAGGACATGGACGTTTGATAACACTTCGCTGGTCATATTTTGATTCTGAACTTACCAAATTCTAGGGTTATCAAAATCGCCTAGAGTAAAAGAATTTCGCAATGCTTTTCCTGATTGGTATTGTATTGATGTTGCGGTACAAATATAACCATGCTAGACTATGGCTTGAAATCTAGCAAGCATCTTAGGTTCAAGCGGGACAATATGCATGTAAAACATCAAAATAGGCTCTAAATACAGGTTAAGGCACGGTGTAGATTATGAACAGATATGGTTTGGAAAATTGAGATGTCTCGTTTTAATTCTTGTAAATAGGGCATGCGACGGGATAGATGATATCTTTTCGACAAGGAGGATTCACACAATAATAGATCAGTGCGATAGGACATGTGACACCGATGTTAAACAATATCAAGTAATTTCAAGCATTGATGCTAAACAAATTGGCTTAAACAAGAAAAAGGAAAACCCGAGGCCATTCATATTGGACGAACCTCGCGATAGCACCTCCACAATTCTCCAATTCTATGACTGTGGACATTAATTCATCACTCAAGCAACGTATGACAAAACAAAGATGCAAAACTCCAAGACAAAAGCCATCAAAAGGAAACCATTGCTCGCATAACGATGTTAGTTGGTCCAACTGAAATCTAAACATAGGGCTATCAGCCTATCACCCCATAAGCAGAACTTCGGGCAAACACCTTCAACAAGAAAGTCGACACTGGCTGAAATAAGAGAAGAAAATAAAATTACCATTCCAGTCTAATATAATTCTAAGAAAAATATTACTCCCTCTAGTGTTAAAAATGCTCTTATATTATGGGACATGGGGAGTATAAGATACAAGACGAATAATATCCATAGTATTCGTATCTGCTTCGGTTCTGCCTCTACATATATGGCTGTAGGTAGCGTTGGCAGATACTCATGGAGCTATAGCTTAGCTAGCTTGGGCGGCCAGGCCAGAAATAGCATTAAGAAAAATGTTATAAGATACAAGACGAATAATATCCATTTGTATTCGTATATGCTTCGATTTTGCCTCTACACCAAAGGTATCCTATATGGTTGTAAGTAGCGTTGGCAGATACTCGTGGAATTATAGCTTAGCTAGCTTGGGCGGCCAGGCCAGAAATAGCATTAAGAAGAGCCTGACACGCCACTGCTTGCTTCGGTGCGTGTGAGAGGGGCATGCTCCCAAGACCGATCGATCGCTGTAGGCATAGATGAATATGCATAGATCGTGTGGTGTGACCTGGAAATGGTCAATGATACGTTCGATCCAGCGGACTGCAACGTTATGCGTAACTAATTAATGGCCTCTTCAGATTAGATGTGGTGCGTATACGTGCATGCTATGGATGCCTGAACTTGTTGGAAAGATGCGTTTGTCGCATGCCTCCCTTTTGATCTCTGAATCCATCGATCGAGACAACACATTTGATGGTGCCTAAAGCTCTGAGAGATTGTGGACACACGTAGTGCACATGTTGAAGTATACAATGTGTGAACATGTCAAAGTTTAACCCAAAAAATATGACCATTTGTGGCTGGAAAAGAAACATTCATACATGCACTACAGTAGTATGACATACAAGTTTCTGAAAGGATGGCACTTAGTGGTTGATGCGTTGTCGAGGTGAACCTTGCTGCTTTTGGTTTCTATTAATAGAAATAGGGCAGCCCGTTTATTTAATGCAAAAAAAAGTTTTCCCATAATGCTTGCGCATGGTCGTACTTTTTATGAAATTTTAGAAGTATAAATTTTATACTAATATAACATAGATCGATCACATCCAATATATATTATCCGTTTTAGACCTTGTGGTGCCTCAATATAGCAGTAACTTTTAGGATATTATTATAGTCATGAGCTAGCGATAATTTGAAAAAAAAACTAGACGAGGCAAAGAAAATCAGTACTCCCTCCGTTTCAAAATACCAGGTGCATTAGTTTTTTGAAAAGTCAAATCTCTCTATTGTTGACCAAGTTTATAGACATAAATATTAATATCTTCAATACCAAATTAGTACCCCTATATTCACGATAAAATAGCTGAGTGAGCGTAGTTTTTTTTTTTTTGAGACAAAAGTGAGCGTAGCTCAAATGTTTAGGTTCCTTTTGGTGGAACCGGCCCATCAGGGTTCAACTCCTAGATTTGACACTTGTGCTCACATTTTTCTGAATTTATTTCAGGCTCACCGGCGATATTCGTTTAGTGGGAGGAGACGTTCCCGTTGACTACTAGACACCTGTGGTGACTTTGCCAACCTCAAGTTGTAATGTTGGCTCTCAAGATGTGATGTCGGCACAATATCTCGGAGGTACTCATAAGGTTAGGGTGTGCGTGCATGCGTTCTAGGGTGAGTGTATGTGTGTGTATGTTACCATAAAATATAAATATGTTTCATATTTTGTTTATTTGGTATCATACATGTTGATATTTCTCTCTATAAAATGGGTCAAACCTAGAAAGATTTGACTTTTAGAAGAAAAAAATTGATACACCTCATAATGGAGGGAGTGTGTCACAATCAATAAAGTCTATTATTGTTATTTTCTCAAGCAATGTTTTTAAATATAAAAAATGTGATTAAAATGACATGAAATCTGGAAGAAACCTAATGCAGCCCAGTGGCAATACACCTTGCTCTCTGTGGTAGCCAAAAATCCTGTTACTAGTTGTATAATTGCATTACGTGTTGTAGAACTTTATGGTGACTCAGTATGGCAACACGAAAATGGTTTTCACTAGCTGTTGTATTTGGATTAAATACTCCAGGAAACGGCAAATTGCCAAATTAAATTCCAGGATATTTTAGCCCAAGTGCTAAACAACTTTCAAAGAAACTAGGTGAGGTGATGAAAACTTTTTTTTTTTGCGGGTAAGGTGATGAAAACTTGATCTCTTTTGTCCAATCTGTTGCCATTTCCATCAAACGCTGTTTATAACTATATGTCAAGACGAGAAAGAAGTGACATCAAACCTAAAATATCCAGCTCACCACGTGGCGAGAGCTTGCTGTCCATGGTGATCAAATGTTTAGAAAGTCGGCCTGCAGTACCGGTTACAGACCCACACACACACACAAAAAAAAGGATCCAATATTATCAGTGCAGTACACACAACTACACGAGCACACAAATTGGCACACGTAGATCACAAACAAACACGTATTTTTCCCTCTGGTCAATTAAACCCATTAAGCTACGCGTAAAGGAGGCCAACCAGCTATGCCACGTGGCGCAAGCTGGTTGACCGCGGTGAGAAATCTTTTGAAAAAAAAATTAGATGAAGGTGTGGACTATTTTTTAATGTACTTTTTTAGATGAAGGTGGGGATCTTTGGTATTTATTAAATGAAGGTTATGCAAAGTGGCACTCGCTGGTAGGCTGCGGTGGTATTTTTTCATTTTTACTTTTTTAGATAAAGGTAAGAATTTTTTTTTCTGAGATGTTTTCTTTAACGGAGGCGAGGACTCTGTATTTTTTTTAAGCGAAAACATGCGCACAGCTTCTTCTCAAGCGGCTCCATAGGGTGGCGCCCCAACCACTAGTCAATAAACAAGGCGATAAACAATGAACCCTTCCTTTGATATAGAAAAATCTTATAGGAATACAAAAAATTCCTTTGGAGACTTTGAAGAATTGGATTGCTATTTTTGTGTGGGATTTGTTTCTATCCTTCACATTTTAAAGAATTTTTTTTAGCTCAGAGCTAACGGAAAAAATCCTTTTTTATGAACCAATTGACATCATTTTCTTATAGGGATTAATATACATACCATTTCATTTATCATGACTTCCCTAACTACGATATTACTATCCTGTGAAAAAAGGAAGCCTCAACTTTCACCACCGTAGCAGCATCTTGGAGAATTAACGCATACGTTTATGTTGCACCGGCCGATCCATCTTCGCCCCGTAGGCCGGCTATATATACGGGGTGCAGCTCCGAGGAGCAAAACACCTCAGGATAATTACCAGCAGATCATCATCATCACATTAACGCGGCTAGCTAGCTAAACGCGAAGCGCTAATGGCGATCGTTCACGTGATACTAGCCGCGCTGATCACCGCGGTGTCTCATGCGCCGCACGGCGCGCACGGACAGACGTGGCACGGCGACCTCGCCGCGCTCGCCGCGGCCGGCAAGCTCCGCAGCGACCCAAACGCCACCCTGGCGGCCTCCACGGACTTCGGCAACATCACGGCGGCGCTCCCGGCGGCCGTGCTGTTCCCGTCGTCCCCGGCGGACGTGGCCGCGCTCCTCCGCGCCGCGCACTCCACCGCGGCGTGGCCGTACACCATCTCGTTCCGCGGCCGCGGCCACTCCGTGATGGGGCAGGCCTTGGCCCTGGGTGGCGTGGTCGTCGACATGCCGTCCCTGGGCGGCCCGTCCTCCGCGGCGCGCATCAACGTGTCGGCGGACGGCCGGTACGTCGACGCCGGCGGCGAGCAGATGTGGATCGACGTGCTGCGGGCGACGCTGGAGCGCGGCGTGGCGCCGCGGTCGTGGACGGACTACCTCCACCTCACCGTCGGCGGAACGCTCTCGAACGCCGGCATCAGCGGCCAGACCTACCGGCACGGCCCCCAGATTTCCAACGTCCTGGAGCTGGACGTCATCACCGGTACGTACGCGCGCACGATATGGGCAGGCACCAGCATGCACCACGCTCACAAGCAACTCCCTCTCGCAAAGTAGTTACGTACCCCACACTGCAATGTTGCAAAAATGGCTAACTTGTTTTGGTGCAACTCGCAACTCGTTAATCCGGCTGCGGCGTGGGATCATGTCCATCTTCTACACACACGGTAGTCTCGCAAAGGTGCCGGTAAAAAAATGGCAGTGAGAAGCAGTACACTACTAATTAATGGATGGTTTAATAGTAGTACAGGGTGAAAAAATGGCAGTGAGTACTAATAGATGGTTTAATACTACAGTGGAAATTGATAGTGGTAGTTACTACAGCTGACCAGCTGGCGGCTGCTGGCCGGCCGGGCAGCCGGCGTCGACGTCTTTCAAATTTCAATAGATTTGCCGGCGGCCAACAACACGTTGACTTTGACATTTCCCCTCTGTGTTAAATTACATTACTCTACACGTTGACTTTGACATTTCCCCTTTGCGTTGACACGGTGCAATTAACGCGCGTGCAGGCTACGGCGAGATGGTGACGTGCTCCAAGTCGCTCAACGCGGACCTGTTCGACGCGGCGCTGGGCGGGCTGGGCCAGTTCGGCGTGATCGTGCGCGCCCGGATCGCGCTCGAGCCGGCGCCGACGCGGGCGCGGTGGGCGCGGCTCGTCTACACCGACTTCGCCACCTTCTCCGCCGACCAGGAGCGGCTCGCCGCGCCCGGGCCCGACGGCGCGTTCGGGCCGATGAGCTACCTCGAGGGCGCGGTCTACGTGAACCACAGCCTGGCCGCCGGGCTGAGGAACTCGGGCGGGTTCTTCACCGACGCCGACGTCGCCAGGATCGTCGCCGTCGCCGCGGCGAGGAACGCCACCACCGTGTACGTCATCGAGGCGACGCTCAACTACGACAGCGCCACGGCGGCGTCCGTGGACGAGGAGCTCAGGTCGGTGCTGGCGACGCTGAGGCACGAGGAGGGGCTCGCGTTCGTGCGTGACGCGTCGTACCTGGAGTTCCTGGACCGGGTGCACGGCGAGGAGGTGGCGCTGGACAAGATCGGGCTGTGGCGCGTCCCGCACCCCTGGCTCATCGTGCTCGTGCCCCGCTCCCGCATCGCCGACTTCGACCGCGGCGTCTTCAAGGGCATCCTCCAGGGCACCGACATCGCCGGGCCTCTCGTCGTCTACCCACTCAACAAATCCAAGTACGTGCGCCTATGATCATCCTACGACCATGCATGCATGTACGATATGTACGTCTTAGCTCATTGTGCCTTGGTGTGCAGGTGGGACGACGGCATGTCGGTGGTGACGCCGGCGGAGGAGGTGTTCTACGCGGTGTCGCTGCTCTTCTCGTCGGTGGCCAACGACCTGAAGCGGCTGGAGGCGCAGAACCAGAAGATACTGCGGTTCTGCGACCTCGCCGGGATAGGGTACAAGGAGTACCTGGCGCACTACACGGCCCGCGGCGACTGGGTCCGGCACTTCGGCGGCAAGTGGAAGCGCTTCGTGCAGATGAAGGACAAGTACGACCCCAAGAGGCTGCTCTCCCCTGGCCAAGACATCTTCAACCAACGCCTTTGAGTAGATAACAATTGCAATAGTTGTAACTACTAGCTCGGTCAAGAGTTAGTGGATTAACGTGTGGACAGTTACATATTTGATAGGAGGTGGTACGGTAATAATATGTTCTCTCGAGCTTAAATCTCTACATATGTTTGTTAATTAGCTAGTAATAAGAAAAAAGCTGTGAACAAAGCTCCACCAGTTTATACCAGTGATTCCGCCAAAAAATAGTAGTACCAGCGAAATGTTTCATGGATTTTCTTTTATGTTTTCCCTCGAATGAATGTTTCATGGATTAAGATGCTCCAACTCCTATTAAGACGACTATATAATCTTAGTTGTCCAGTGACTGATCAAGGGTTGCATAGCGGTTAACTTTAGTTTCCGTTTTTACTCATGCAAAATCATACTTCCTCCGTTCCTTGATATAAGGTGTATAGATTTTTGAGAAAAAACCCAAAATATAAGGTGTATTGCATTGCACCACTCGTTTGGATAATTTTTTCAGGGACTTGATTACATTTCCTTATATTAGGCAATCTTCTTTATTTTTTCATGCCAATTAGTCAGGTATAATATTGCCCATAACTTGTGAAATCTTTCCTTCATGTGCGTTCTTTAATTTCCGTGCCAAAAACTATACACCCTATATCTAGGAATGGAGGGAGTATTTGATAGGAGGTGCTACGGTAATAATATGTTCTTTCGAGCTTAAATCTCTAGATATGTTGGTTAATTAGCTAGAAATAACCAAGAAAATTGAGGAACAAAGAGAGGAAAAAGAGAGGGCCTTGTCTACGAGTCTTTGAGATCGCGTGTGATCGGCATACGATGCGGAGCTTCCGTGCTAGCCACCGCCTCCTCCTCCTCCATAAAAAGAGCTAGGGTTCCTACCTCCCGTCGACACAGCCGTAGATCCGTTCCTCTCCGGTGGTCCTAGGTTCATGGGGGCGCGGTGGATCTCGGCAAGGGCCGGCGGGAGGGCTCCGTTTTTAGTTGTTTCTTCCAGTTTTGCTAGGGTTTGTGTCCTACTCCGGAAGACGGGACGGCGGCGGCTCCCTGAAGATGGAATAAATGTCTCCCCGCCTAGGCACCGTTCCTCCGGTGCGTCTAGCATTGTTGGTGTGCGTGTGGAGGTGTGTTTCCGACGGATCTATCTTTGGTGGATTTGCTCGGATCTCATCGTTGTTCGTCTACGTTCGTGTGTCTTCAAGTTGGATCCTTCTGATCTACGTTATTGTTCATCGGCGGCGGTTGCTGTTCTGGTGCGCTGGTCCTACAAGGCCTTAGCATGACGACTTACCGACTGTCCACCATAAAAAATTGTGCTCCACTCCGGCAATGGAGGGGCGATGACGGCAGCGCGCCTTCGGCTAGCTTCAGTGCTTGTAGTCGTCGCTAGACGGTCCATGGATCTGGATTAATTTTTATTATTTCTGATATTCGTTGTACTGCTATGATTGAAGATGAATAGATCAGAAATTTTCTCGCAAAAAAAATTAGCTAGAAATAAGAAAAAGTGTGAACAAAACTCCACCAGTTTATACAGGAGATTCCGCCAAAAAAAAAGTACCAGAAAAATGTTTCATGGATTTTTTTTTTATGTCTTCCCCCGAGTGAATGTCTCATGGATTAAGATGCTCCAACTCCTGCTAAGACGAGTATTTAATCTTAGCTGTCCAGTGACTTATCAAGGGTGGCTAAATGAGCATCTACTTATGGCAATTTTTTAGTGACATTTATGGCAAATTATTTTGATATGTTAAAAAGGGAATATTTTAGTTGATTTAGTTACCATTTACTTATATGCTACCACTAGAGATCTTCCATATAGTGTATGTAAACACGATCGTATTAACGGATCGTGTGAGCTAGAAGTATCATTGTGTCGATTGTTCTGCAGTCTCCGTAACTAAAAAGAACTTACAAATTAATGTGTTCTTTTACAGAAAATATATATTATGATATCGTGATTGACGATGCTTGTAATTTTTTTTGCGAAAAAACTTCCAATCTATTCATCTTCAATTATGGCAGTACAACGAATACCAGAAATAAAAATTACATCCAGATTCGTAGACCACCTAGCGACGACTACAAGCACCGAAGCGAGCCGAAGGCGCGCCGCCATCATCGCCCCTCCATCGCCGGAGCCGGGCACAACTTGTTTTAGTAGACAGTCGGGAAGTCGTCGTGCTAAAGCCCCATAGGACTAGCACCTCAGAACAGCAACCGCTGCCGATGAAAAATAACGTAGATCGAAAGGATCCAAACCGAAAACACACGAACGTAGATGAACAACGACGAGTTCCGAGCAAATTCACCAAAGATAGATCTGCCGGAGACACACCTCCACACGCCCACCAACGATGCTAGACGCATCGCCGTAACGGGGGCTAGGCGGGGAGACCTTTATTCCATCTTCAGGGAGCCACCGCCGTCTCGCCTTCCTGAATAGGACACAAACCCTAACAAGATTGAAAAAAACGACTAAAAACGGAGCCCTCCCGCTGGCCCTTGCCAGGATCCACTGCGCCTCCATGGCCCTAGGGCCACCGGAGACGTGGCGGACCTTCGCCAGCGCCGGCGAGAGGCACAAACCCTAACTTTCATTTTTGGAGGAGGAGAAGGAGGTGGAGCCCTAGCTCTAGGTACGTGCGTGGGTCGATGTTTGTAATCTCCTATGCATCCAACCAGACCAGGATTCATACTCAAAGCATCTAACATAGCGTGCCAATACATCATGAAATAGGTAAGATTGTTTACATAAAATAGTTCTGCAACGAGTAATTCGGGACGGAGGGACTACAACTTTATGCACAGAAAGATATGATAGATCTTGAAATCTAAAATTTCACCCTAGCAAAAAACTTAACTAAAAAGGCTTATAATTTTGAAAATATCTTATTTACAAAGAATGGACGCTTGAGTTCATGGACTTGCAAGTAAGTATTAGTTTAGAATTTACAGCTAGTAGGATGAAATGGCAGTCGATAAGTGAACTGTTGAATCTCTATCATGGTAAAATAAATAAATTTGTTTTAAGCTACAGATAAAATCAAACAAAATGTGAGTCCCAAGGCAAATCCCGCTGGCTAAGCTCATAAGTTTTTAAGAGGAATATATTTGTTTTCCGAAAAGCCTCATATTTTAATTAACAAAGTTCTTACAATCATCTATGACATGATCCAACACACCGGGGGCACCCACTAGCATACCATCATACGGAATGCCAAAACAAAAAATCTGCAGTCTCATGCAGCAATTTGGTTAGCGCGTGTTTGGTTGCCTGCACGGTGGTCGGTAGACTGCATACAAAGGGAATCTTTTATTTCGCATGGTGTTTAGTTGCTTGACTCGTATCAATTCTCTGTATCACACGTTGTTTAAAGCACTGTAGGGTCAGGCTGAGAAGGAACGTCCAAGTTGTCATTTTCCGCACATGCAGGCTCGGGCAAACCACAAGGTGAGAAAGATTATCTCCCTTTCCGTGCCAGGTTGCATTTTCCTCTCACAACGTATGCGAAAACAGCCGCTACTAAACGTGTGAGTTTGCATGCAGGCAAACCCCACCAACCACCATGCAGACAACCAAACCACATGAGTACATCATCTTTTACACTGTTTTTCCTCAACCAGGCCCTTTTTAGCCTGGCTCGTTTTCCCCTTACATCCTGCCTCAGTGGTTGCAGGCAACCAAACACGCCCTTAATCTCTCTTCTTCTGTGTTTCCTTCTTCAAATCTACCAAGTACTCCCTCCGTTCCTAAATAATTGTTTTTCTAGAGATTTTAACAAATGACTACATACGGAGCAAAATGAGTGAATCTACACTCTAAAACATGTCTACATACATCCGTATATTGTAGTTCATTTGAGATGGCTAGAAAGACAATTATTTGGGAATGGAGGGAGTATCTGAGAGGTGTTCATATGGTAGAGTGTGTGCATGCGTTCAAAGAGGCGAGTGTATGTACTCTCTTCGTTCGGAATTAGCTGCCGTTGAAACGAGTGTAGGTAATACGTGTTTGTGAGTGTTGGGTCTGTATAATGTTTCCCAAAAAGAAAAGACATGATTAATTAGACAGAGAGGACACCAAAAGGTGCAGTAGAAATTCTGAGTCGACAAGCCGATAGTAGTAGCAAATCTAATTTACGAATAAAAACGCGTAGCTCCTCCTGTGTAGAGAGTACCGGAGACAACAAAAAATAGCGTGTGGCATATGTAAGGCCGACAGACAGCTCATGCCACGTTCCTTTGCTTGTAAAAAGGCACCGTCATTTGTCGCGCACGTTTGGTCGTTGTTAAAAACCGCCCATTATCTTTGCTTCGAGTATTAGCGCAGATTGATGAGACGTGCTTCTTAAAACTGCACTGGCATCTCCTTAAACTAGCATTTGACGCCGACAACTCCAAGATATATGGGTCAGAGGTTGCTCCTAAAACCGCACACAACTTGAGACTGCAGCTTCAGCTTGACGCCGCGCTAAGTTGAGTCGACGGAGGTCTAACCCTGTCGGCCGGCAATTAGCCGCACGTTACCATCGGCGCGCGAGAGTTACCACCACTCCGGCGGACAGCCACGCCAATTTGTCAACAGTGGAGCACCGCGGCATCGGCATGGATGTATTGGGGGGAGGTGCGTGCATGCTCAGGTTCTCTGGAACTCCAGCTACTGGCCGGCCGCTATAAGTAGAGAGCGGTTCGGCCAGAACTTTTGCTTGTTTTCGCAAGCACTTGCCAGATGCATGCACCGGGCCGCTGACTAAACCACGTTGTGTGCGTAGATTCAGGAAGCCAACTAGCAAAGGTAAACAGCACTGCTGACCTGAACGTACGAAAGGCGGTTGGCCATACGAGACTGGATTAGCATCGGTGACCATCGCACACACGCAAGCCCATGCTAGCTAGAGCCTATCATTGGATCGCACGAACTAGGATGGTTAGGCAGCGATGCTTCAGGGCGAGCATGGTTCAGGCCTATTTTGTAAAGCTGGTGTAGATGCTTGCCATACTCTGGTACGTAAATGGAGCAATCGCTTGTTTGGACGCCACACCATGCCATATATAGGTTGACGTCATGGATGGCACGCAACTCAAGCGGGTGGGCGGGAGTAGTTTATGGCGCGGCGTTGGGAAATGGATCGATTGATTACTCCTCGTCAGGTTCTCCAGGCCGTGGACGGGGAAATGACGACTTGTTAATTTACTTGGATGGCATAATAATTTACAGACATTACAGCGGTGGAGCTAGCTCAGCTCAGCGCATGCATGATGAGCATGATCGACTATGCATGTCTAGACGTCTATGGCAGCGCCCGTGTTGGGGGACTCCTTGTCCTCGTCCCGGGGCGCCCACACCCACACCTTCAGCTCGCCCGCGCCATCTCCAGTGAAAAGAAGCCTCGATGGTCCTTGGGCGAGTTCGATGGTCTTCACTTCTGTTTTGGAGGAGAGCGTGCCAATCTCCTCGAACCTGAAAGACGGGAACCAGTAATAATTGTAGGTTACTGGTAAGGAGGAAGCAGAGACAACTGACAGCGTGTTCTGAATGGCATTCACGATGGCAGGTCAAACAGGCGAACGCAGTTGCTCTTGTGGAGGGAGCAGAGCACAACCGGCGTCTTTCCCGGACGATGCATGCCAAACAGGGTGCGTACTCCCTGCAACGGAGGGTGGATGCAGGTTTAGCAACACACAAAAAAAAAGGGGATAACTGTTGCAAAGGAAGTTGAGAAACAAACCATTGCCCAAGAACCAGAACAAAGCAGGAAGTTTATCAAGGGCACTAGCATCATGCAATACATCTCAACAGAGTTTACAAACGTACACTGAGAAACATGCTTCCAGTAAGGGAGATATTGAGAAAGCCAACAACCGGACATCAGGACATGCATGCAGTTCTTACTTATAGACAAAATATCAACAGCAATATTCAGGCTTTCGAAGAACGAATTGCTCTGGTATTGCCTCTAGTAACTGTTGTATGAAGGTTCCTAACCATTCTGACGTTGCCGATACATTTTTATTTGATCCTCCCATACTAACTCTTCAGTCAGGGAAACAGATGAGCTCAGCAGACTGATGACGTTGCTGATGCTTACATATCTATTTCATACTCCCATACTAACTCTTCAGTCAGGGAAACAGATGAGCTCAGAAGACTGATGGGATGATGGCAGCCATCTAAAGTTCCCAAGAAAGAGAGCTTCTATTAGGCTCAAACACTTTATCTGCTGCTAGATAGCACAAGATAAATTCCCAGCATACTAGGAAGAACACCTACTACGTGCCAGACATGTAACAAAGGCATACTGTGCAAACTATAATGCTTGACCGAATGCAGATGGAGTCACAACTTCCAGAAATGGAGACCTTCATGCACCGACAGCAATAACATCAGAAGATTGATCCAGCGATAATAACTATGAGAAAAGATCTTCCATTTGATTTTAGACAAGTAACTGCGACTACAGTGGAATTGTGGGATCACTTGAGAACAGATAGAAGCTGCTTAATCCAGTAACACATGTCAAGTAGCTGCAAAGATCTTCCACTTGATTTTAGACATGTAATTGTGACTAGGTTGAATTGTGGGATCAGTGAGAACAGATAGAAGCTGCTCAATCCACTAGCACATATCAAGCAAAAAATTAAATGAAATAAAGAAAAACAAAAGTACGACAACATAGTTATATGTACCAAGTGCAGTTCAGTAACAGTCTTGATAAGTCTCAGTCGACTGAGACTTCGTTAAGTCTCACTAGATGCAATATCTATGAGATACTACATTAAGATCCGTGCAAAATTTTCTTTTCAGTTTTTTCTTTTTCTCTCTTGCATGTTATGTCACTTGACTGAGACTTGATTATATCTCAGTCGACTGAGACCTAGCTACACCCATTATTTTACACATAATCGTGCATATTCTCTGGCTAAAGATTAGCCGACTCATTCACCACGAAATATTTACCTAACGTACTACTAAAATTAGCCTTAATATCATTTCTGTTACTGCGCCTAAAGAAATACATTAGCCATAAATATTCAACACATACAGTTTACACTGTTCAATCAGACTAGTTAAGGAGAATATCATACTACCACTGATAAAAACACAAAGTTGCAGCTAATAAAAAAGCTTCCATGTTCGAATTTTCAATGAAGTTTTCAGAAAATAACGCTGATGGAAATATCCATGTAAATTAAGTCTGTAGAACTTACATGCTCCTCGGAATGGGTATGCATGAGTTGAAGATTTCCAGATTCTGAAGCAGCCCAGACCTTTACGGTCTTGTCCAGAGAGCAAGATACTAACTTCTGATCCCAACAAAGCACAGAAGTAACAGCAGCTTTATGCTCAGAGAGTGTTTGGACACACTGAAGATTTTTAAGGTCCCATACCTGATAAATGCCAAGAATACATCAGACACAAACATAATGCTTAGTAGTTTTAGTAGCCAACAGAAATCAGCAGGTCTGCAGCATTTTCGTACTCTGATTGTCTTGTCAAGTGAGCCAGAGTAAAGCCTTGTTGCCGAGACAGCAAGTGAAATCACATGACGGTCATGGCCAGCGAGGATTGACACCGGTTCCGAGTTGATCTCCTTAGCAGGAAATTTCCAAGCCATGATGCGGCCGTCCGCCGTGCCAGCAAACAGCATCTCATCCTTGATAGTCATGGAACAAACAAGCCCAGAAGGTCCCTGAAGACTTAGCTTCATCCCTGTCTGTATGTTCCATGCCTAGAAGCCATTGGAACAACGAAGAACAATAGTTCAACACCCGATAGCGCTTCAATATATAGCATAAAATTGACTTGCACTGATAGTAAAATTGAGAATACCTCCACGGATTTTGGGATTCCAATAAATACCCACTTGTCATGTGTGATCATACAGCCAATCTTCCCTCCCATCTTGATGACATCAACGCACTATTGCAGAAACATTAAGAATAGAAAGGGCAACATAGTAGATTAGAAACTCTTTTTTTTTCTCTACTACACAGCAATCTTTTCTTAAAGTTTCTCCTTTTTCTTGAAGACCCTTCTCTTCTTAAAACTCATCTCTCTTTTCATTTCTTTTTTTTTTACTCTTTTTCTTTCTTGCTATTAGACACATGGCCATCTGGCAATGAGAGTACAACTTTAACCCCAGAGAGCCTTGCTTGTCAGTCAACCAGCCTGATCACCTCCTGAGACTGATCCGGTGGACACTGATTACCACAAACAGGCGAAAAGCCTCGAAGGCAAATCAATCTGACATGTCGTCAACCCCAGGCGTGCCAAGTGACAACCTGATCTGAATCAACGGGTACATCAGACGCACTGAGGAATGAGAGGAGCTCCCTAGTTGATCAAGCAGTCAGCACACATCAACCATCATAGGGCATAGGCGATGCACTATTTGAGCCCATCGGCACATCGACCACCTCAAGCAACCAGAGTTACTCCCCAATTGATCAGGCAGCAGAAATCAACCACCAGGGCAATGCAGGAATCAAGGCAGACACGACCCGAAAGGTGAACCGAGCACAAAGAGTCTGAGGGGAATCCCGAGAGCGGATAGCCCAGCTACCTTGCCAGAGTTGCCGTCCCATATGCGAACAGAGCCATCGGCACTGCCAGAGTAGAGCTTGTCGGACCCCATCTGCATAGAGATTCCAGTAATAGCCTGCAGCATCCGATAAAAACCGTAAGAGCCCCGTAGCATTGCACAATTACTCGCAGCAAAGCAAATTCTTAACAACTAGTACAAAGTAAAAATGGGCTTGCTAACTGTCCAAGCAATTACTCCCTCCGTAATAGTGATCTAAATGCTCTTATATTTCTTTACAGAGGGAGTACAAGTTATTTGCAATTACAAAGTAAATACGGGCTCGCTAATTTGACACACAAGTATCTGAGTATCCAATCAGAACAGCGCGGCGTTACGATAAGCGATTTCGAAAAGGAGCAGCGAAACAGTCAAGCACCTCCGTGTGTCCAGCGAGGGCGCAGAGGAAAGCGAAACCGCCGCAGCCACGGCTCTCCTCGACGCGCGGCTCCTGGATCGGCTCTGGATTCGTCCCCGCCGGCTTGGGATCCGTCTTCCAGTCCGACTTCTTCAGGTCTCCAAGCCGCCGTCGTGCAGGTGTAGGGGCTGCGGCGCCGCAACTCGATCCGCGGGAATCGGCCCTCCGCTCGGGGCCGAGGATTCTCGCCGTCGCGGGTTCGAGGCGGAGGGGCGGGCGGGAGGCCTTGGCGCAGCCGCTTCCAGCGCCGGTCCTGCGGGGTTCGGTGGGGCGGGCGTAAGGGCTCCAGCGTGCGGGCGCGGGCGCGGGACCGGGGCCGAGGCGCGCGGAGAGGGAGGATGAGATCGGCATGGCGGGGTTCCGTCTCACGGAGGCGCGGCGACGGCGGGGGCGAGGCGGCGCTAGGTATCGCGGTGGCGCGGGGAGGCTGTGATCGCGTCTGCGCGACGTATCGTGGCCGGAAAGGACCGAGAAGTGGCACCGACGCGGTTGGCTAACTTTTTATTTTTCGACGATGAGGACGCGGTTGCGAGCAGACAGGGCACAACATAGCCCACGACAGCACGCTGGCACATTTGGCCCACAACATGGGTCGTACTCGTATACTTCTCTGCAAGGACCAGGCAAGGCACTGGTAAGCGTGTCGGCCCACTGTCACATTTGGCCCGCGTGGCAGGGTTCTTTTTAGGCCTTATAGACTATTTTAGTCCATTTTTAATTCAAAAAATAAACAGGTCACCTTCCCAGGTCGCGAGCGCCACTTGTCGCAACATGAGAGTTTTCTCTTTTATCTCTTAAACCGTGCGTCCAAATCTCGAACCGTTTTCATCGTTGAAATCCTTGTGTTAAGATCTTCAAAACTAGATCACATATTGATAGGTTTTAATGAACTTTTTTTTTACAAAAAACCGGACGGAAAAACCAAACCGGGAGCACGAGTTTTATTCCTTTCCAAAAGAGGCACGCCCGTGCCTCTCGCAAAATCACAACCGTGCCTCTTATGGAAGCAAAACCGTGACTCTCGTGGAAGGAAAAAAAACAAAAAACATATTTTTTTTCGTTTCCGATAGTCTCGGCCGTGACTCTCGCGAAAGCACAATCGTGCCTCTCGCGGAAGCAAAACCATGACTCTCGTGAAAGAAAAAAAAATAAAAAACTCGTTTTTTTTCCTTTCCGAGAGGCACGGCCGTGCCTCTCGCGAAAGCAAAACCGTGACTCTCATGAAAGAAAAAAAAACAGAAAACGCGTTTTGTTTTTCCCTTTCCGAGAGGCACCGCCGTGACTCTCGCAGAAGCAAAACCGCGACTCTCGCGAAAGAGAAAAAAACAGAAAATATGTTTTTTTCGTTTCCGAAAGGTACGGCCGTGACTCTCGCTAAAGCATAACCATGTCTCTCGCGGAAGAAAAACCGTGACTCTAACGAAAGAAAAAAAATGCGCTTTTTCGCGCAAATTTTTTTTCAAAATTTTTTTGGTCGAAAGGCTAAGAAAGACCGGGAAAAACTAATACGTCGAAAAAAACTAAAAAAACCTGTTTAAAAAGCAGAAAACGCGTGCGGAAAAATAAAAAGAAATCCGGAGGAAGCGTCCAAAGCGCGACACGTGGCGAATGGCTGAGAGCGTGCCGAGTGGCACTGATCGTTACGAGGCTACCGAAGAAGCGCTCGTTAACTAGTTGCTCTCACAGATGCCTAGCCTCGCGGCCCAGGTACAGTCTCAGGTGGGCGGCACGACCCAATTAGATACATGTTGAGTCAGGCGGGCGCGTGTGCTAAGGGCTGGCATGCGGCTCAGGTGGCCGGATTTGTTTGCGAGTATATGTTGCCAATGAGCCGACCCAAGCATGGCACGGCCCGCGGCGACCCATTTCTAAATGGAGGAAAGTATCGTTTTCCCCCTCAAATCCTGTCTGATGGATCAATTTCCCCCCAAAGTCTAAAACCGGATCAATCAGCCCCTAAACTCTCCAAAACCGGATCAATTCTCCCCCATGGTGGTTTGGGACAAGATTTGGGCGGTTTGACTATTCTCCTTCTTGGACAGGCGACCTTGTTGGACATATGGAACTTTCCCCAATTTCGTTGCAATCCCTAGTCTGTTGCCGTCCACCTCGCCCCCCTCGCCGCCCGCCGCCGCCGCCCGCCGCCCCTCGCCGCCCCTTGCCGTCCCCTCGCCGCCCCCTCGTCACGGTCCATGGCCTCCTCCGCTAGCTCGTCAGCGGTCATCGGCGACATGATCCATGGGCTTCTCGGGCGATCGCCGGTGCCATATCGAGCCACCGATGGCGTACTACTTTGAGAAGTTGTGCCACCGCAAAGTCAAGGCTCAGAGGTGGATTTAGTGGAGCATTGCCAACCCGGTCGTCGTTACTACAAGCTGCAGCCAGGTCTACGGTAAGTTGATCTGTGTCGGCCGTTGTTTTCTTGAGCAGCAAAGTTATAGTCTTTGCGCCATCTGATGACAAAATTGCACAAATTGTTGATTAGGGATATGGTGTGGGTACTTCAAGTGGCATGATGATCCCTGGATCGGTTTCTCGATCGTTAGTGGGTGACTGCGAGATGTTGTTAATCGGTGAAGATGGATGTTAGGAAGCTCAAGACGAGAAATCACAGCTAGAGCATGCTCTCATGGATGCCAAGTGCAGCATTGGTGATCTTGATGTGTATGTGCTGGATTTGAAAGCGCATCATGCTCAAGAAATGGATGTTCTTGCCAAGGAGTTTCAGAGAAGCAAGTTTATGTACAAATTTGCCATCTTTTGCTGCATTGTATGTGTTGTTATCATGGCTTTGAAGATGTGATGTAGGATGCATTGTGTGTGTTGTGAAGCACCTATGTAAGCTCCAGCAACAAATGTATTTGAGTTTAAAATTTCGAAACAGGAAGTTGTGTCTAAGGTTAACTGAACTTTTGTCTGAATTTTTCCGGGTTAATGAATTTTTCAAGTTTATCGTTGTTGTCTCGAACTTTCAGCAGCCCACTGCACCCACCCACTCATTTAAAGCCGCGTTCGGGCAGACACGAGTCACCCACCCACCGCTGTCTGTCGTTCCCCATTCTCATCTCACCCACCTCTCACCCACCTCTCGTCCCCTCGCTTCTCAATTCCGGCGATGGCGCCCAAGAAGAGGCGGTCTGCAGAAGATGTTCGCCGTGCTCAAGAGCGGTGGGAGGAAACTGTCAGCAGGTATTGCAAGGGAGATTCAGAGAAGAGGGCGGATGTAGAGGAGATCTGCAATAGATTTCCGAGCTTGCAGATGAGCGTGGACCACGCCAGGGGCCTCATCGCCGTTGCAACTGATGTTGAGAAGAAGGCAATGTTCCCCGGCGGCCGTCCAATTCCAGCGGTCTCAGTTTTCCTGTGGGCTATGCATGAGGCGGAGAAGTCACCAGATCCGCGTCAGCGTGCCAGGTGGTACGACTACCGCTCCGCCGCGCCCCTCCACCTCCAAAGGAAGGTCTCGTCGGCGTCGTGGTCGCCGCACCACCTGAAGTGAAGTGTTATTGTCCATTCGACAATGATGGAGGATACAAGAAGACGAGGGGAGGATGACAATGAGGGGAGGAAGACAGCGAGGGGAGGACGACAGCGAGGGGGAAGACGACAACGAGGGGGAGCAGGTGGTGGTGGATGTGGAGGACGACGGCGAGGGGAGCAGGTGGTGGTGGATGTGGCGCTGCCGACGACAACGTGTACATGGTGGCGCCGGGATCCCGCAGCTCGGCGGCAGGAGCATGCCAATAGAGGCGGAGACCTACATCCGCGTCGGCATTCGCCACTCCGACCGCATCAAGAAGATGAAGGAGACGCAGAAGTGAAGATGAAGGAGATGAAGAAGTGAAGAAAAGCAGAAGTGAAGTTGGAGGAGATGAAGGAGAAATGCAGTTAAGTTTCTAGTTCAGTATGTAGCTAAGTAGTGGAGAAATGCAGTTCAGTTTGTAGTTAAGTTTCAAGATGAAATGTAGTGGAGAAATGTAGTTTCTACCTAAGTTTGCATTTTAGTATGCATTTATCGAGTTTAAGTTATGTCTTGAACAAATGCAGGGAACAAATGTCTTGAAGATGTTTAAGTATTAATGTTTCCAACTCTGTTGTCCTCTTTGTTTCAATCAAGAAAATTATACTAGCGTAAATCCTGCCTCAAATGAACATAAGCGAAATATAGCACTAGTGTAGCACAAAATTTGTGGCACAAGATTACAACTAGGCAGAGCACAATATTTAATCAAATGGATGGCCCTTTCTTAGCATTTAGTGCCTCCTTGTATGCAGCCAGTTGAACACACAATGTTGTGGAAGTCTAGTTTGAGCTTGGCTGTGAGCTTTGTTGTGATGTAGGCTCATTGATCTTGAGTGCCCGGTTTTCTTCTAACATCCATCTTCTGTGGCCTAGGTTGCACAACCACTGCCTTGCCTTTTATATCAGCAGCCTACAAACAAGTTTTCATTAGTACAAACAGATGCAACCAAATTTTCATTACTAGTAACAAGTATGATATTAACTGCTTTTGAAGCATAGCTTTGTGAGTCTAAGAGCATCAAAAGCCTGTTTGTCTTGCTCCTTTTGTTTTGCACTTCTCGACCAAATGTGCATTTCCATGATGTTTAGATGCATCATTGTTTTTACAGCTTGTTCTATTATGTCCTTGCCTTTTGCAAGAACTGCAAGTGATCTTGCCACCTACTTTGCTCATCTTAGTACCCTTAGGTTTTTCTCCTTCCTCTCTCCTCCTTTCTGCTTTAGGCCTTCCGAACAAGCTAATGTGACCAGTGGTTGTGGCTTTGGATTTGTTGAAATAGGCCAACTCTCCTCTCCCTCCAAAGGTTGTAAGCAATGATCATATATCTTGTTGTACACATCTATGGAGTAACAAGGAGCAATATAATCATCTATTTTCATCTGTTTTGTAGATAGCACTAATGGCATGGCAGCATGGTAAACCCGACAACCGCCAATATCTACATGAGCAAGTCCAGAGCTGCAAGTTAACAATAAATTTAAATTTCTCATGCTCTTGCACTTCAAATCCATCTTTCCCATTCCACAAAGACATGATGAAACCTGATCTCCTTATGTTTTGCTTTAATTTTTGAAAATATTGGGACATATAGTTCCTTTCCAGCTTAACTGACTTTCCTCTATTTTCTTGTACCCTTACCATAATTTTGCACCTGATCCACTCAAGCATTGAGACAATAGCAAGGTACCTAGCTAACAGGATGTAGTTGTTGAAAGATTCACACATGTTGTTATCAATCTGAATCACAGTTGGACCCCACTTCATGTAGGCCCTACTCCAATGAACTGGATCGGTGTTCATCATATCTTTTGCACCCTCAACAATAAATTGTGCAAGCCTTGCCCTGTTGTAGTTGAAAATCACTTTGTTTGGTGATTTTGCACATCTCCAAAACCTTTTACGAAGATCATGGTGCAGGTGTTTTTCTTCCAATTAGCATATATGTGTCTTGCACACATTCTATGCTCAGCTTTAGGAAAAATGTCCTCCATTGCCCCTATAAGTCCCTTTTGCTGATCTGACATAAATACATATCCATCTCCTTGATTGCTTATTTTCAAGTCCTGGTTTATTTTGGCAAGAAACCAGAACCATGACTCATAATTTTCTTTCTCCACAACAGCCCAAGCAATAGGATACATCTGGTTATTTGCATCTCTTCCTATAGCACACAACATCTGTCCATAGCAAGCACCTTTGAAAAAACACCCATCAAGGCCTATAACTTTTCTACAACCTGCTAAGAAACCTTTCTTCAAGGCATCAAAACACATGTAAAATCTTTGGAATACATATGACCCATCCTTTTGATTTTGGTCCAATTTCACTGCTCTCATGCTTCCGTGATTAGTTCTCGGGAGCTCTAACGATAATTAAACAATTTGGAGTACTCTCCTTCAAAGGAATGCAACAGTTTCGCATGACCATTCTCTTTGCCTTCTTGCACTGTGCAACTGTGACATCAGCAAACAAGTCCTCAAGTACAGTTTTTCTCAAATCTTCTAACTTCCAACTTGGGTTTGCTCTTATAAGCCTGCCATATTTTGTAGCAATCACAGATGATGTGACCAGTTTGTTATCTCTTCTTGGAATGCAATGGTGCTCATCTACAAAGGTAGACACCAGTAGCCACTTATTTCTACTAGTTTTAGAAGCATATATCATCCGATTGCAGCCGGGCCAAGTACACTTTGCACCAACTTTATGATTTTCATCCTTTGTGAAAGCAATATGCACATGCTTCTTAATGCCATATTTTATTAGGGCTTTCTTCATTTGATGTCTTCCTCTGAAAACCATTCCAATCTCAAATGTAGGCATTTCGATTTGTTGTCATATTTCTTCCATTCACTTTTCCTTCTCACTAGTTGTGTGGCCCCTCACCATCACTTTCCTCATCAAAAGAGCAGTCATCATCGATGACACAACATCATCTTCTATGCCATCCAGCTTCTCATCACCGGACAATCCTTCAATCACATTATTATCTTTGATGACAGGCCCAACAACATCCCCTAATTTCTTTGCTCTCTTCGCCTCCTAATTTCCCTTGCTAATTTCCTTACTTGTTCGCCTCGATTCTTCAAAGAGAATGCTCTCGACAAAGGCTGGTAGTCAATGTCACTCTCATCATCACCTTCTTCTCCTTCTTTTACATTTTCATGTAAGGCTTCATTACCACTTGTTCCAATTTCAACATGATTAGCGATGTATACTCAATTTGTGGCATTGTTCCTCTCTCGTGTTGTACCTGCTCGCTGCTTTGGTCTTTCCAGATTTTGGTTTTTTCCCATCGGAGCTGAAGAAGATGCACTGGCCGTGAAGAAGATGCACCTTGGGCTGCACTGAAGATGGTGCAGGAGCACATGCACCTTGAGCTGCACTGAAGGAGTACTTGTCAAACCGGAGTCGTAAGAGGTACTTTTCTTTTTTAGTCAGTAACTCTACTTGCTCTAATTTTCTTGATCTTCATTGGACTCTCAAATGTACTAAGAAAGTCATTAGCCTCATTTATTATCCTCAAATTTTCTTCCTCAATTCTTGACCTTTTGACACCTACAACAACTTCTCGCTCTGCTCCTTTCTTTGCTAAAGCTGCTGCATTTGATAAAAACATCTCATCTACCATGTCATCTCCACAAAGATCCACATTTAACAATGCAAATCTGCTACCTTTATGCTTGGAATATGTTTGAAACAACCACCGCACATCATCTGCTCTGTTTTCCAACTGCTTTACTGCTTGTTCACACAATGCCACTTCCTCCACATATATCTCTGCACATGACCCAATAGGTGTTGCATTCACCATCTTCTCCACACTTGAATCATCAAAAATAAATTGCAAACCATCAGTCAATTCTTTCCCTGGAATAAGCCAGTGCATCTTGTAACTATAATTCCCCCTAGCATGCCCTCTTTCTACATGATACATGTCCTGAGCATACAACAACAACAGCTCAAACCGTAGGTTCTTCCTATCCAATGGAAAAGTAATCATCGACCTCCCTTGTATACAGGCAATCCATCCACTGTCTCAAATTTGCCAAAATAATGTAGTGACACATACAATATGTCATCTTCATCTGTTGCCTCATCGACAAAACCTGCCCAAAAAAACAACCTTTACCTCATTACATAGTTCAGTCAAGATCTTCCTATGATCTACCCTGCACCTCCATGATTTGCTCGCCATGGCAGCAAAATTGGTGCGACAAACCCCTCCCGATCTTAAATTCAGGGAAATGATCATGCAAGACATGAATTCGCGGGGAAAGAAAGGGGCGGTTGACTCACCATCGGGCGGCCTGATCTGATCTTTGAGGCCGGCGGCATGCTTGACGCCATGGCGGCGTGGGACGCCGAGGCGCCGCCGTCGTCGTCGAGGTTAGGCGTCGTCGTCGTCAAGGCATGAGGACCAAATCACCAATTGGGGGCTGATTTGTCGACCGGCTCCCCAATCGATGAAAACACCAAAATCGCCAAGTCAAGACTTTATCCAACGAGAAGGAGAATAGTCAAAACCGCCCAAATCTTGTCCCAAACCACCATGGGGGAGAATTGATCCGGTTTTGGAGAGTTTAGGGGCTGATTGATCCGGTTTCAGACTTTGGGGGGAAATTGATCCATCAGACAGGATTTGAGGGGGAAAACGATACTTTCCTCTTCTAAATGGGATGTGCAGTGTTCACACGTGGGCCTCACCCCAACTGACGGGTACGACACGCATGGTAAACAAGCTGGACCGCATGATTTTTGGCCTTCTAGATAGTTTTGGGGGCAATAACTTGGTAAAAGATTAGAAAAAATAGCTATTTTTTTCAAAAGGTCATGTCATGCCGGCCCGCCGACCTCACCTCGACGGATTTGTACAGTGAGGTATCAACCTTTAAACTCTCTGGAGCAGGCCTCAGACGACTTGAAGATGGGGGAAGGGGGAGGAGGATGAGGGTGACCCATGGCGATGTTGGAGCAGGAGCAACATGTGCCCACGCTAGGAGGGTACATGTGTGCAAATTTTCATAATGAAAATCATTTGTGGGCTACACAATACAAATGTGTGGCTTTTTAACCCATGATTTTATTTTTTTACTGCAGCTCATAATTAAAAATATTTCATGATGAAATTTTACACACATATATATTAATCCCTCTGTTTCAAAATAAGTGACTTAATTTTATATTAACTTTAATACAAAGTTAATACAAAATTGAGTCACTTATTTTAAGACGGAGGGAGTACATCCATGTATACATGTATATCTTTTTTAGAATTTTATGAAGCTGAAAACTTTAATTTTTAAATTTCAATAAATAATCAAATTCTTCATGGAGCTCGGCCTCCAAAACGCCCCTACTCGTGGAGAAGCTCTTAACCCTCGGGCTGGTTGACCAAACTACTCCCTATTTTGATGGAGAGGCGAGCGCCGCCCCTCGAGGGCCTCTCCCGCCACCATAAGCAGGTGCACGCCCACCTCCTCCGCCGCGGCCACCCCTTCCCGCCGGCGGAGCACGCCGAACCTGACCGCGCCTACCTCTCCGTTCTGCGCGCCGCCACCGCGACGCCAGTCCTCGCGCTCGCCGCTTGCGCGTGCCTCCGCCGCGCCGGCCTGCCAGCGCCGGGGCGCCACGCGCTCCCTGCCCTGCTCCGCGCCGCCGCCCGCGCGCGCTGCGCCGACTCTGTGGGGCAGGCGCATGCCCTCGCCGTACGGGTCGGGGCCGAGGACGATGGCTTCATCGGAACCGCGCTGGTTGGCGCGTACGCGGCGTGCCGGCGCGTGGCCGACGCCCGCAGGATGTTCGAAGTAATGCCGGATCGGGATCTCGTCGCCTGGGGCGTCATGCTTGACAGGTACTAATGCGCATGCCCTAGTTTCTGTGCTTATTATTCGGTCGGAGTTTTGATCAGTTGTATCAATCCAACTTTGCTGCGATCTGGGTGCTCTGGTAATAGTTTGTCTAGCATTGTACCTCATGTGAATTTTCTGCGTTTTCTTGCAAAAGTCTTTGTTGAGGAAAATAGCAGAAGTCGAGTTGGTACACCATGAACTTGAGTCAGAGTCATATATGCACGTTACTAACAACACGCAGGTCTGCTTCTTTGTTGGAGCAAGGATGAAACTATAATTAACTAGATCAGCACTTGATAAGCTTTTTCCTAGATCTCTAGCAGCATAACTTGATAAGTTTCAAAGGAATGCAATTAGGTGACCTTTAAAAAGGTAGAACTTTCTCTGTCGATTGTTTGTATGATCTTTTTCTTTTTGAGGGGTTTGTATGATCTTCTTGAAAGTTGGAAATTGATGTATGCAATATTTAGGTTTCTTCAACTTATCTGTGTGCTGAGACTTTAGGGTCTTGTGACAACGTATTTATTTAAAGTGCCTCTGGAAAATAATATCCTTTTTTATTTGTTCATTTGCTTCTGGTCTCCAGTTTGTATGCTTCTTAACTTTTCCGCAAATGTATTTTTCACTGTAAACCATGATTGACCTCTCTAACATCAACCGGCAGTTATTGTCAGACTCAAGACTACAGAGAAGCATTGCTTCTACTCAATAAGCTGAAGAGATCAAGAATTGTGCCCGACCAAGTCATCCTTGCTACCGTTCTATCAGCTTGTGGTCATACACGACATTTAAGATCCGGAAAAGCCATCCACTCATACATACTGGTCTCAGACATTTTTATCGATGCCCGCCTCAGTAGTTCCCTCTTAAACATGTATGCTAATTGTGCGGATATGGAGATGGCCAAGAAGTTATACAGCGGTATGCAAAGGAAGGACTTGATATCATCAACTGTCATGGTCTGTGGATATGCTAAGAATGGAAAAATCGATATTGCTCGCTCCATATTCAACTCTATGATGGAGAAGGATGTGGTATCTTGGAGTGCTATGATAGCAGGATATGCTGAAAATAACCAACCAAGTGAAGCATTGATTTTGTTCAAAGATATGCAAGAGTGTGGTGTCTGTCCTGTTGAAATTACCCTATTGAGCGTCATATCTGCATGTGCTAATATCTGTTCCCTTGACAAAGCCAGATGGATCCATTCGTTTGTTTTGAATAATGGGTTTTGTAAGATATTGTCCATTTGCAATGCTCTTATTAATATGTTCTCAAAATGTGGAAGTTTGACTCTTGCCTTGAACGTGTTCAATGCAATGCCTCGAAAGAATGTTATCACCTGGACAAGTATGATTTCTGCCTTTGCTATGCATGGTGATGGCAAATCTGCCTTAGCCCTTTTTGACAAGATGAAAAGTGAAGGGGTTGAACCTAATGGCGTGACATTTCTTGGTTTGTTGTTTGCCTGTTGTCATGCTGGTTTAGTTGATGAAGGCCGTTCCTTGTTTGAATGTATGGTCCAGGAATACAGGATTGAACCCAAGCATGAGCATTATGGCTGTATGGTGGATCTTATGGGAAAGGCTAAACTTCTGCAGGAAGCAGTTGATCTCATAAAGTCAATGCATGTAAGACCTAATGTGGCTGTTTGGGGATCTCTGTTAGCAGCCTGCTGGATGCATGGTGATCTTGAGCTCGGTGCATTTTCTGCGAGGAAAATTTTGGAGTTGGATCCCAATCACAATGGAGCATACGTGTTTTTATCGAACATGCATGCAAAATCTGGTAACTGGAACAATGCTCGAGAGGTGAGGGGAGTAATCGAAGCCATAGGGCTTCGAAAGAAACAAGCTGCAGTCGGGTAGAGCTGAATTGGATTGTCCACGATTTTGGAGCTGGAGGTGAGAAACATCAAGAAAATCATAGGACCCTTGTAAAGCTTAGTGGGATAATTTCTAATTGATGATTCATGGCTGTGCTAATCTTTATGTTAACCTGGTAAATTTCTGAAAGGGGATCTTCATTTTGCATATCTATATTTAAAGACTTGCAGGTAATCATGAGGAATACCACTCTTATGTTTTTTTTCTTCTATTTTGAACTCGCAATTGGAGTTCCATAATGATTTTCATTATGATTCATCACCGGAATCATCTCATAGGTGGTCAATGGGCAACAATGGTCTCGTATTTATGGCTGCATCAGTTGTAGGAATTCGTTATTTAATCAAAGCTGAACAACAAGTCAGCTGGCTAATTTTGATTTTTCATAAAAGGAGGCTATGCAGCCCAGTTTAGCTAAGGGAAGACACAGGCAGGGCTTTGAAGAGATATTATTATGGATTGAGCTATCATATTTTCCCAGTATTTTCCTCCCGTCATATATTAAGATGAGATAATTGGTGTGGTTCTGCGCGAAAAAACTCCCTCTGTCAGGCTGAAGATAGTTCACTGTGCAGTAGAAGCTGAACTTTATGCCGTGTGAGTCGTCGTCGGTAATGGGTCTTGCAGTTGTGTGAGCTGCCAGATCCTTTCTTAAGCACGGGTATTTCATGGGGCAGCAGTAGTCAGACAACATTCCACAGCTCCACCATTGTAACATATTCTGGCAACACCCCACTTCTAAAAATCATGGGCTTGTTCAGGATTATTTGGTGAGCAAAGTAGCAAATAGATTGCTCTCGGGGTGTGTCACCGACCTGGCGAGCTCTTGTGCGAGGAAGAGATGCCCTTAAGTTGGGTTTAGTAAGAAGAGTTGGTAATGGATGCACAACCGAAGTTTGGCATGATAGATGAATCATGTGGAAGCATCTCTGAAACCTATAGGGTGTTAAACACCGGTTCAGTTTGTTTCTGATTTGATAGAGGAAGGGTCAAATCAATGGAATGAAGAGCTAGTATGAGAGGTGTCTATGCCTCCTCATGCTTATCTCATTATCCAACTACCACGACCGCTGCGAGGCATTGATGATTTTCGGGCATGGGTGTGGGAGAAATATGGTCTTTTCTCAGTGAGACCAGTGTCCTACAACTGTTGGATAATGAACAGCGTGAACAACAGCCGTCCAGTTTGTCATTGGGGGAAGATGTTTGGAGTGCAGACTGTGGCAATGACAATGAGCCTCTGTTCCATTCTCTGGTTAGGTGTGCACATATGACATGCCAAGCTGTTTTCGAATGCAGCGTTAGAATTTTTCGATTTAAAAGCTCCCGCGTCTGCATCCAGGCACTTGAGCCATGGATATTTTGGACTCGGCAATGGTTAATAAGAAGGATTCAGTGGTTATTGTCTCTGTTATGTGGGCGATTTGGAGCAGCAGGAATAAATACACGCATCAGGCGATTCAATATCAACCGCTGCCATCCATGCATCTGGTGGAGGAATTCGTGAAGGGTCTGGAAGTGCCGCAACAGGAGAAAATTGTGACGGAAGATCGGAGGGAGAGATGGAGACATCCTAATTTAAACTGAATACTGATGGTGCCCTCGACACTGAGCGTGGTGTAGCTGGAGCTGGTTTCATGGTGCGCAATCATGAGGGAGTGTTTGTAGCAGCAAGGCTGAGATAATACAACAATATCACCATTGCCGTGATGCATTGCTGCTTGCTCGGCTACAGGGTTTTCTGAAAGTGCAGATTGAGACTGGTTGCCTTGCTGTTCTAACGATGTGGCACAGTGGCAGCAGGGTCAGAAATCTGAGGGGATTCAGTTGATCCAAGAGATGAAGGAGTATGCTGAGGCTTTTCAGGAGTTTGAGCCGATCTTTGCGAGGACAGAAGCAAATCAAGCGGCACACCCCCGTGCAAAGGAACTTCTGAGTATTTGAGTCTGTGTCTGTAGACTTTGATGTAGATCCTGGCTTTCTGAATGATATTGTAAATGCAGAACTCATTTCGTCTGAGGAATAAAATGCCTATGACGAAGGAACCTTATAGATTTCTCTTATGGATTTTTTTTCTTGGTTCACAAAGTATGCAAACAAACTACTGTATATCTCTGCTTTGTGCTTGTTCCTGTAAATTTGAATATCTTAGTATGCAGTGCTAGGAAAGACGGAGATGCGTTGAAGTTTACTTTAGTGATATGAGACACTTGATGGAGTTATGTTTTGAGGGTATACTTGTACATATAAAATCTGAAGGATACATGGTCGATTCAACTTTATTTCTTCATTCCAAAAAGTTCCTAAACCACCACTTCTCCCTGAGGAGCTTACAGCAAAACTATTGTCATAGCCTAAAGTAGCTTTCATATTCTTGACTCATACTCGATCAATTTGTGTTTCTACAATGCATAGTACAGCTGGGTTAAAATGCTTCATGAAATCACAAAGCTCATGAATTGTCGCGGGTTTACCCACCCCACGACAATTCCAACTTATAAGACTCATTGATCCCGGCGGTCCTCCGCCGGGGAGGCCGCCTTTTCATTCATCTTCTCATTCTCATTGTGTTCGCTGTTGTTCTGAATGTCACTTGTATCATATTCTGCTTTATAGGAGAGACATAGACCGGTGGAGGGAGGGGGGGGGGGGGTACCTTGTTTGTACGTCTCTCCCTCACTACCAAAGCCAAATCTACTGATCCATCACTTGCATTTGCCTTCGAGCTACCCGGAGGCGTTACATTTTACATTTTCAGTAGACTGCCTTTTATTCAAGACAGGGGTAATATGCTCTCCCAAGACTAGCCTCTGGTTATCATTGTTACTTTCTAGGGGCTTGTCAGCTGAGTAACTCGGGCCGAGTTGTTACTCACAACACCTTCAACTCGGGTCCAGACAGTTTCAAATGGTTTAAGGGTTGGTTGTTGGAGATGTGCTAAGGTGGGTTTCTGGATAGCCCGCAAGTCCCACTTAATTAAGAGGCTTAACCGTGGCTCGTGGGTGTTGACGTACGCTATTTTACGTGGGCGCCTGCTGCAGACAGCCCACGTCCACCTGCAGCCTAAGGGCTCCAAGTGGCTAGGTGTTTCATCTTCTTAAAAACAAAGGCTATGGGTTTCAGACCGCCGCTGCCACCGCCGTCGCCTCCCATCCCCGCCATCACGCCATTGCACGTCCCCGCCCCGCACCGCCCCCGCCCTCGACCCGTCCTCTGCTGCCTACCGTCGCCTCCAGCCACGTGCACCGAGATACAAGATAGGCCCGTCGCACCACCAATCAGCGACTGCTCCACCATCGCAAGGATGTTGCTGCGCTGTGAACCGAGTAGCATGACGGGCTTCCGCGACTTTTGGCTCCGGCCGTCCGGCTGCTACGCCGCCAGGTTATCGTGTGATGAAGGCGGGGCATTGGCTCGGGCCTTCAACACGTCAGAGCTCGTCGTGCGCACGCTGGATGTCACATGTTGGATGTTCAGTCGACCCAAGTACGAGGTGGACTTTCCGGCATCGAATCCCGGGAGGTGAGGGATTTCATCAGTCACGAAGTGCATATTGTGCCCCTTAAGGAGAAGAGGGAAGACCCCATCGTCCCGGAGCATCGCGACACCCGTGTGAGCAATGCGATGGCTATGACAAGGTTCGCCATGAAAGATCCACACCTCGTGCACGCGAGGTACGAGTTTTTTTGGTAGTAGAGAGACGTGCAGGGCCATGACGCTTGCATTGGAAGTTTTTTTTTTGAAGTTAATGTGCGAAGATTCCATCTGGAGAATTACTCTCAGGTGGTGGCGAGCAAGTTAACGGACAAGGCGAAAGATTTCTCAACAAATGGTCACTTGATCAATTCAATGAGATAAAGGCCCTCATTGGGTCTTTTCAAGAGTTTAGAGTGGAATGGGTGAGGAGATCTACAATAGCGCATCGCATGTTTTGGCTCGGAAAGGTTCACGAATAGGACTGATGAGAAAAAAAAAATTATGTGAGACTTGGTTCCGGGTTCCGCCCGAGTGAATCTGTGACATGATGACATCGGAGGCCGTGGTGATTATGGGCCTGTTCGGAGGGACTCCGCTCCACAACTCCACTTGTGGAGCAGGTGGAGCCGACCCGAACGGGATAACTCCGTGGAGTTGGCAGCGTGGAGCGGAGCAAGCTACCGGCAAATTTACGCAAGGCTGCCACCGATAAGTGAACGTACCGGTTCGTTCGTACCACATCCCCTCAGAATGGGCCACATGCTAGATTATTGGGCTTTGGGCCCAACTCATGAATCGGAGCGGAGCGAAAAGCCGAACAATTTTCCTACCTCACAGGGTCGATCGAGGAGTGGGAGCTCGCCTGGAGGAGCCGGAGCGCGGGATTTCGTGGAGTGGGAGGATTACCGAACAGACTTGCAACTTTTCCCGGCTCAAAAGAAAAGGGAAACGAAAGAGACGCTCAGCGCAACAAGGCGCTAAAAAAGGAGGACGAGGCTGGCCTCCGGTGGCGCGAGATGCTACAAGAGAAGCCCGTCCAGTACGTTTCACTGGGCGATGACGGGCCTCTGGTCTCGCCGCTGCCCAGATCGATCTTTCAGGCCACCGCCGCCGCCGCTTCCTCCCACCTCCCGCCTCCGCCTCCCATCCCCGCCGCCACGCCACCGCACGTCCCCACTCCTGCTCCCGCCCCGGACCACGTCCTCTGCTGCCTACCGTTGCCTCCGGCCACATGCACCGAGATAGTACAAGGTAGGCCCGTCCAGTTCATTAAGGCGTGGACAGGGGAGAAGAGGCGCCGCAAGTACCTATCCCCATCATCTTCAGATGCTCCTGCCACTGCCCAGCAACATCTAGCCCCGATTTCTCATGCGACAGACATGGAGGACACCATCTTGGCACAAGAAGAAAGCGATGAGCACACTGGGCCAGGCGTTATTCTCACCAAGGAAGACCAGGCCAGATATGCTAAAATTTTGCGTCCCAATATTCCTCCCCACTAGTAGAAAACGGGCCTCTTGTCCCGGTTCATATGCGCTTTTTATGGGTTCTCGAACCGGGCAAAGCGAAATCGTCTAACTTGTGATTTTGGTCCCGTTCTAACCAGAACCGGATAGATGGGCCTCCACGCTGGCTCTCTTGTTGAGCCCGTCGGGAAGGCCTTTGGTCCCGGCAGTGGCGTCAACCGATCAATAAACCTTCACGTCACAAGATTTCGTGATTGGGGTTTTGTTTTTTAGGGGGTTGGGGGTTTTGGGGGTTAATTTAGGTATTTCATATATTGTGTTAGATAGCTAATTAATAAAGAGAAGTGTCCTTTCTTATGTCCGTGCTTGGTCGACGCTACGTACTATATATACGTATAGAGAGGACTAGACACGCTAGCTAGCTAGTAAACAAACGAAGGAAACAGAAGATCGTCATGAACATATATGCATACAGAGAGAAGTGATATCGACCACCTCTCCTTCTCCGAGAGATTGGTCGAACAACAAGTTCTCGTATATCTATCGTCCGACACTACCAGCTACATATATACAATAATTATTTCTTACAAATATAATCTCCTAAATTATGGACGCATGGTCCACATAATATTCTCCGTCTTCAGCGATCACGTGGTCAAGAAAGAATGCCGCCAATTCCTCTTGAATTGCTCGCATGCGATCTCGTGCTGGGAGTTCATTCCGCATCCGAAACATCTAATTTGAAGAAGGGGGTCAATACATACATATATATATATATATATATATATATATATATATATATATATATATATATATATATATATATATATATATATATATATATATGTATGTATGTATGTATGTATGTATGTATGTATGAATGAATGGAAACCCAACACAAATGATGGTAATAAAATAAAATTGTGAATATTGTTATTTACGCACTTCATATTGTTCGGCAGAGTACCGCCCGCTCACGAGTGTCGTGTGGCGGATGGACTCATGAGCGTAGTATCCACAGAAATCATTCCCTTGTTCCTGCCACAACCACTTTACAAGAAATAAAGGTCAATCAAACTGATAAGCAAGAATGCCAAATGGTATTGATGAAACTAGCGCTTGAATCACTAGTAGATGCGCGGAACATGCTACTATAGTACTTACTTTCGGGTGTCTAAATTGCAGCTCCTTCGGCAGTCCCGGAGCTTTTCTGGTGAATTTTCTCCAAACCCTGCCGGACAAAGAAAACAATTACTTGATATTAAAAAATGAACAAAGTTGCTGATATGGTGGATAATGATCGATTTAACTTACTTCTGGAGGATTTCAGTCATGTCCGCATACTCCTGGGGATCTTTTCGTCTAGAGTCCAAGACAGTTACTACTCCCTGCTCAAGCCTAATCTCTAGGAGAATATAGTGGTAACTGCGCACGCATGCATAACTCATCAATTACATTACTATAACCTGGACTAATATATAAGGGAAACCGATATGCACAAGACAGTAACACTCACTTGAAGTTGTAAGGAAAGAGTATTATATCTTTGTTTTCATTTTTTTGAATGATCGTAGCAAGTTGGCCTTGGTATCTTCGGGCCTTTTTTCAACCTCAGTTGCATCTATGAGATATGTGTTAACGAACCCAATATCACCGATTTGTCTTTTCTTCAATTCGGTGATCTTCAATCTGCATAATATAGTGAGGATAATTAAAAATACATGCAATCAAAGAGCTGAGCTATATAGAGACTTAATGATGTAAGTAGTAGTACTTACAGACGATGAGCAGTGACCGTTGCTTTATCGAGGGCCAATTGATTGAAAAACTGATAGAACTCCTCAAATGGAATAGGCAACAGTTCAATTCCAACGAGGTCATGCTCCGGCTTAACTCTCGCATACAAAGTACTCCTCCCCCCAGACTCTCTGCAGATTTTCAAGACGGGGGTGGGGCGTGACAGACCGCTAAATCTAGACAAATCTCGAGGAAAATGGAGCTTTGAGGTCGAGCTTCGAGAGGAGAAAGCTTAACTACTGTGGCTCGGGCACTTCATCGAACACCTCATGTGCATAGGAGGTGAGCTAGAGCACCACAAACACCTCCCCTCGCCGGCCAGAGAAAAACAGAGCACTGGAGTGCTCTGCTCGCGAGCGAGGGTATATATAGGCACCTCATTGGTCCCGGTTCGTGGCCTGAACCGGGACTAAAGGGGAGCCTTTGGTCCCGGTTCAGGCCACCAACCGGGACCAATGGTGGTGGGACAGGAGCCAGGCCCATTAGTCCCGGTTCGTCCCACTAACCGGGACCAAAAGGTCCAGACGAACCGGGACCAATGGCCCACGTGGCCCGGCCGGCCCCCTGGGCTCCTGGCTGGGTCCAATGCCCCATCCGTCCCGGTTACGGGTGAACCGGGACTAATGGGCTGACCCGGCTTGGACCATTGCCCCCTTTTCTACTAGTGTCCTATTGACCCGAACTCTTATATGGCATTTGAGGACTTCGACGAGATAGAGGCGCCTTGCGCCTTCGCGATCGCTTATTACAAGGTACCTTCATGTCTTGTTTGATCGATCGGACTCATTTTAGTTAATGTATGTTATGAAGTGTGTACACGCGATAGCGTAATTCAGTCCTGGTTTGGTATGCATGCATGATTTTATCTTTTGTATCATCTGTGTAGATTATGAAGCGGAGGCTGCACATGAACTCAAGGGACCGAAGAGTACACGAGGATGAACTTATTAAGGAGTCCTACTTTCGGCATTTGGAGGATGATGATAGTTTTGAGTGGTTCTTCCATCACGACGATAGCCGAGCCCGGATTGAATGACTACCAACGCATTGTCCTTAGTAATTTCGTAAGTTTATCTACACCGAGCCATCTGGTTTGACTAGTTTGATTATCTTAATCATTGCTGTTCAGAAACCATTTCAACACAATGTGAAAACACCGTTAAATCAATGAGGTAGTTCATTTTACTTCATTAATTCCAACCACATCTGCAATGTTTTTATGGAGATTTGAGTCACTTGTTCATGGTACGAGTTAAAACTGTTTCTGAGCATCTTTTCTTAAAAGATGATGATTGTTTGACTTGCATCACCATATTCTCTTCTGCGGTTATGAGAACATTGATTTTGTATGACACCATTTCTAGCATGCTAGATTTTACTGAAGGTATTTTTTTGGGATCTTTATTAGGTTTACTTTCACGGACATAACTTTTGTCATCTCACTTAACACTAGCCAACAAGTACTTCAGATGTGCCATCTAATTCTCGTCCTTTTTTTGCAGCTGCCCGATAGTTGTGAACGCCAGTATCGCTATCATGATGATTACCGCTCACGTTATCATACATATGGAATTGATTCCGTTTATGTCAAGTACTATGGAGAAATATCAAAGAAATTGAAGGTACGCATTATGTGATCAAGCTGTTGGAATTTAAAATATTACCGGTGTCTGGATCATTTTTAAAGTGCTAGACTTATTTCTTGCAACAGTGGGTTGCAGATTATGTACATCTGGATCGCAGTACTGAGAAGGTAAGTATGCCCCGCAGGAAATCACGAAATATAGGTATATTAATCATATACACATACACATGACTATTAACTTCTTCGCACTTCAGTGGAGAAACATGGATACTATAGCATGGAGGCAAGCATTGAGGACTGCAACCCACTTCCCCCATATGACTGTTCGTTTAGCTGCTTTTGCTTATAATGTAAGATATCTTATCTTTTCCTAATTGAGGTGTTCATTGCTAGTGTTACTCAAGATCTGATCCATTTGATTCAGGAGTACATTATAGAGCTGAAAGAAGATGTGTCCCTTAAGGACATATATCTTCTCTATTTTGAGATATGGAGGCTTGTCGCCAAGGAAGATGTTAGTGTCCTACCGCATCAAACATTTGTGTAATAATGCTCTATTGACATGCTTTGTGATTATCATACTTCTCATGGTTTCAAAAATATTTCAGAGAAGATACTTAGATGTTGTGAAGGAAGTATATGCAATGGATAAGTTTGCTATACACAAAATGGTACTACATGCTGAACTGAATGAGGGTACTGTCTTTGTAACAATAAAGCAAATGGTAAGTTGATCTCTTAATCTAGGGTTGTTTTGCAAATTTGTATAGCCTCTAACTCTGAATTTATGTTGTAAGAAATATGCTACATATTGCCAATGTATCATTTCATCTGTTTACTTTTCTAGATTTATTCTATTGTCAAGGAGGGTGGCATTGATCTGAAGGTAAGTAGGATACTGTATGATTGACATGATGATACAGATCTAACTGTAATAGTTTGTTAACATCGGTATGACCTTTGTGTGCTATTTTAGGCTAAAGAGGATGAAGCTCGGGCTGTGTTTAGCAAGTTAGCTTTCGGGAAGGTAGTCTCTCAATGAAATCCTCTACGAATATTGATATGTCGCGGTACTTTTTATAACTGGATTACTTGTTCAGCATAAAACAATGAACATGGCGCAGTACGCTAAAAAGAAAATGGAGATCGCAGATCGGTTGGGTTTGGACAAAAAGGTAAATCTCCAGTATGTTAACTGTATAGCCAGAGTAGGGTTCCATCCTGAGATTAAAACAAAAAGGAATTTATGTCCGTGTTTGTATTCCATCTTGCATGAAGGATTTGTTTTCGCGGGGATATGATCATGGGAACATTAGATTTGTCGCTTTTGTTCTGAAATCTATCTCCATCCCTTCTGGTCTGAAATCAAGTGTGTATATATGGTCCATTATCTCATCTAATAGCGAGACAGAACTAATATGATGATGGTTGTATTACATAACCAGCCCACTAGTCTGAAATTGTGGATGGTGCTTGGTTCTAGTTTAAATTAGTGGAACCCAGCCACATCCTTTGTAATGTTATTCATGCATGATGCTTGTTGTTGTTGATTTTTCTTCCGCATTTGTTTCTTAGTTCGGTCCCAATCACTGTACTGTTGGGTTACGTAGTAATTTCAAAAAATTTCCTACGATCACGCAAGACCATGGTGATGGCATAGCAACGAGAGGGAGAGTGTCCGTCCCACGCACCCTCGTGACCGAAAGCGAAGCGTTATAACAACGCGGTTGATGTAGTCGTCGTCTTCACGATCCGACCGATCCAAGCACCGAACGTCGACACCTCCGAAGTTACGCACACGTTCAGCTCGATGGCGATCCCGGACTCGATCCAGCAAAGTGTCGGGGATGAGTTCCGTCAAGACGACGGCGTGGTGACGATGTTGATGATCCACCGACGCAGGGCTTCGCCTAAGCTCCGTGACGATATGACTTCTCCGCGCGGGCTTCGCCTAAGCTCATGACGATATGACGAAGTGGAATATGGTGGAAGGGGCACCGCACACGGCTAAGGAAAGATCCGTAGATCAACTTGTGTATCATGGGTGCCCCTGCCTCAGATATAAAGGAGCCAAGGGGGTGCGGCCAGCCTTGGGAGGCGCGCTGAGGAGTCCTACTCCCACCGGAGTAGGACTCCCCTGTCCTAGTTGGAGTAGGATTGGGGAGGGAAGAGGAAGGCGCCCCCCTCTCCTGTCCTATTCGGACTAGAGGGGGGGGGGCGCAGCCCACCTGGCCGGCCCTTCCTCTTCTCCCTTGTGGCCCATGAAGGCCCATATACCCCGGGGTTCCGTAACCCCGGTGTTCCGAGAACTTCTGTTTTCACTCGGAACCCTTCCAAGTCAAACATAGGCTTCCAATATATCAATCTTTATGTCTCGACCATTTCGAGACTCCTCGTCATGTCCGTGATCACATCCGGGACTCGAAAAACTTCGTGCATCAATACTTATAAACTCATAATGAATCATCATCGAAGCGTTAAGCGTGCGGACCCTACGGGTTCGAGAACTATGTAGACATGACCTAAAACCATTCTCGGTCAATAACCAATAGCGGACCTGGATGCCCATATTGGTTCCTACATATTCTACGAAGATCTTTATCGGTCAAACCGCATAACGACATACGTTGTTCCTTTGTCATCGGTATGTTACTTACCCGAGATTCGATCGTCGGTATCCAATACCTAGTTCAATCTCGTTACGGTAAGTCTCTTTACTCGTTCCGTAATACATCATCTCACAACTAACTCATTAGTTGTAATGCTTGCAAGGCTTAAGTGATGTGTATTACCGAGAAGGCCTAGAGATACCTCTCCGACAATCGGAGTGACAAAACCTAATCTCAAATCGCCAACCCAACAAGTACCTTTGGAGACACCTGTAGTACTCCTTTATAATCACCCGATTCGTTGTGACATTTGGTAGTACCCAAAGTGTTCCTCCGTAAACAGGAGTTGCATAATCTCATAGTTATAGGAACATGTATGGGTCATGAAGAAAGCATTAACATACTAAGCGATCAAGTGTTAAGCTAACGGAATGGGTCATGTCAATCAGATCATTCAACTAATGATGTGACCTTGTTAATCAAATAACAACTCCTTGTTCATGGTTAGGAAACATAACCATCTTTGATTAACAAGCTAGTCAAATAGAGGCATACTAGTGACATCTTGTTTGTCTATATATTCACACATGTATTATGTTTCCGTTAATACAATTCTAGCATGAATAATAAACATTTATCATGGTATAAGGAAATAAATAATAACTTTATTATTGCCTCTAGGGCATATTTCCTTCATCTCCCACTTGCACTAGAGTCAATAATCTAGATTACAAAGTAATGATCCTAACACCCATGGAGTCTTGGTGCTGATCATGTTTTGCTCGTGGAAGAGGTTTAGTCAGCGGGTCCGCAACATTCAGATCCGTATGTATTTTGCAAATCTCTATGTCTCCCACTTGGACTTGGTCCCGAATGGAATTGAAGCGTCTCTTGATATGCTTGGTCCTCTTGTGAAATCTGGATTCCTTTGCCAAGGCAATTGCACCATTGTCACGGAAGATCTTCATCGGTCCCGATGCACTAGGTATGACACCTAGATCGGAAATGAACTCTTTCATCCAGACTCCTTCATTTGCTGCTTCGAAGCAGCTATGTACTCCGCTTCACATGTAGATCCCGCCACGACGCTTTGTTTAGAGCTGCACCAACCGCAGCTCCACCGTTTAATAAAAACACGTATCCGGTTTGCGATTTAGAATCGTCCGGATCGGTGTCAAAGCTTATGTCGGCGTAACCATTTACGACTAGCTCTTTGTCACCTCCATATCGAGAAACATATCCTTAGTCCTTTTCGGTATTTCAGATGTTCTTGACCGCTGTCCATGATCCACTCTGGATTACTTTGGTACCTTCTGCCAAGCTTACAGCTAAGCATCGTCAGTGTCAGTACACAGCATTGCATACATGATAGAGCCTATGGCTGAAGCATAGGAACATCTTTCATTTTCTCTCTATCTTCTGCTGTGGTCGGGCATTGAGTCGACTCAATCTTACACCTTGTAATGGTAAAAAACTTTCTTTGCACGATCCATTTTGAACCTTTTCAAAACTTTATCAAGGTATGTGCTTTGTGAAAGTCAATTAAGCGTCTTGATCCATCTCTATAGATCTTGATGCCCAATATGTAAGCAGCTTCACCGAGGTCTTTCATTGAAAAACTTTTATTCAAGTATCCTTTTATGCTATCCAGAAATTCTATATCATTTCCAATTAATAATATGTCGTCCACATATAATATTAGAAATGCTCTGAGCTCCCACTCACTTTCTTGTAAATCAAGCTTCTCCAAAAGTCTGTACAAACCCATATGCTTTGATCACACTATCAAAGCGTTTATTCCAACTCCGAGAGGCTTGCACTGACCATAAATTGATCGTTGGAGCTTGCACACTTTGTTAGCACCCTTTGGATCGACAAAACCTTCTGGTTGCATCATATACAACTCTTCTTCTAGAAATCCATTCAAGAATGCGGTTTTACATCCATTTGCCAAATTTCATAATCATAAAATGCGGAAATTGCTAACATGATTCGGACAGACTTAAGCATCGCTTCGGTGAGAAAGTCTCATCGTAGTCAACCCCTTGAACTTGTCGAAAACCTTTCGCAACAAGTCGAGCTTTGTAGAACAGTTATATTACCATCGTCGTCGGTCTTCTTCTTAAAGATCCATTTATTTTCAATGGCTTGCCGATCATCGGGCAAGTCAACCAAAGTCCATACTTTGTTCTCATACATGGATCCCATCTCAGATTTCATGGCTTCCAGCCATTTTGCGAATCTGGGCTCACCATCGCTTCTTCATAGTTCGTAGGTTCGCCATGGTCAAGTAACATGACTTCCGAATAAGATTACCGTACCACTCAGTGCGTATTTCACTCTGGTTGACCTCGAAGTTCAAGAGTAACTTGATTTGAAGCTTCATGATCATCATCATTAGTTTCCTCACTAATTGGTGTAGTTGTCACAGAACCATTTCTTGTGATGAACTACTTTCCAATAAGGGAGCAGATCTGATTATCTCATCAAGTTCTACTTTCCTCCCACTCACTTCTTTCGAGAGAAACTCCTTCTCTAGAAAGGATCCGAATTTAGCAACGAAAATCTTGCCTTCAGATCTGTGATAGAAGGTGTACCCAACAGTCTCCTTTGGGTATCCTATGAAGACACATTTTTCGATTTGGGTTCGAGCTTATTTGGTTGAAGTTTCTTTACATAAGCATCGCAGCCCCAAACTTTAAGAAACGACAACTTTGGTTTCTTGCCAAACCACAGTTCATAAGGCGTCGTCTCAGCGGTTTTGATGGTGTCCTATTCAACGTGAATGCGGCCGTCTCTAAAGCATAACCCCAAAGCGATAGCGGTAAATCGAATTAGACATCATAGATCGCACCATATCTAGTAAAGTACGATTCGACGTTCGGACACACCATTTCTCTGTGGTGTTCGGGTGGCGTGAGTTGCTAAACTATTCCACATTGTTTCAAATGTAAACCAAACTCGTAACTCAAATATTCTCCTCCACGATCAGATCGTAGAAACTTTATTTTCTTGTTACGATGATTTTCCACTTCACTCTGAAATTCTTTGAACTTTTCAAAAGTTTCAGATTTGTGTTTCATTAAGTAGATATACCCATATCTGCTCAAATCATCTGTGAAGGTGAGAAAATAACGATACCCGCCAAGTGCCTCAACATTCATTGGACCACAAACATCGGTATGTATGATTTCCAACAAATCAGTTGCTCGCTCCATAGTTCCGAGAACGGCGTTTTTGTCATCTTGCCCATGAGGCACGGTTCGCAAGTACCAAGTGATTCATAATCAAGTGATTCGAAGCCCATCAAGATGGAGTTTCTTCATGCGTTTTACACCGATATGACCTAAGCGGCGATTACCACAAATAAGTTGCACTATCATTATCAACTCTGCATCTTTTGGTTTCAACATTATGAATATGTGTATCACTCTTGTCGAGATTCAACAAGAATAGACCATTCTTCAAGGGTGCATGACCATAAAAGATATTATTCATATAAATAGAACAACCATTATTCTCTGATTTAAATGAATAACCGTCTCGCATTAAACAAGATCCAGATATAATGTTCATGCTCAACGCGGCACCAAATAACAATTATTTAGGTCTAAAACTAATCCGAAGGTAGATGTAGAGGTAGCGTGCGATTGCGATCACATCGACTTTGGAACCATTTCAACGCAGCGCGCGTCACCTCGTCCTTAGCCAATCTTCGCAATCCGTAGTTCCTGTTTGAGTTGCAAATATTAGCAATGAACCAGATCAAATACCAGTACTCTGCGGTATTAGTAAGGTACACATCAATAACATGTATATCATATATACCTTTGTTCACCTTGCCATCCTTTTTATCCGCCAAATACTTGGGGCAGTTCCGCTTCCGAGGTCGGTCGCTTGCAAGTAAAACACTCGGTTTCAGGCTTAGGTCCAGACTTGGGTTTCTTCTCTTGATCAAGAACTTGCTTGCTGTTCTTTTGAAGTTTCCTTCTTCTTCCCTTTGCCCTTTTCTTGAAACTAGTGGTCTTGCTGACCATCAACACTTGATGCTCTTTCTTGATTTCTACTTCATGCTTTCAAATCGCGAAGAGCTCGAGAATTGTCTTAGTCATCCCTTGCATATTATAGTTCATCACGAAGCTCTTGTAGCTTGGTGGCGTGATTGGAGAATTTCAATGACACTATCATCCGGAAGATTAACTCCCAGCTGAATTAAGTGATTGTTATACCCGGACATTTTGAGTATGTGCTCACCGATGTAACTATTCTCCTCCATCTTGCAGCTATAGAATTTATTGGAACTTCATATCTCTCAATCCGGGCATTTGCTTGAAATATTAACTTCAACTCCTGGAACATCTCATATGCTCCATGACGTTCAAAACGTCGTTGAAGACCCGGTTCTAAGCCGTAAAGCATGGCACATCGAACTATTGAGTAGTCATCAGCTCTGCTTTGCGACGTTCACAACTTCGCTCAAGATCTGCAGCAGTTCGTCACCCAGCGGTGCTTCCAGGCGTAATTTTACGTGCAGCAATGAGGATAATCCTCAAATTACGGACCCAGTCCGTAATTGCTACCATCATCTTTCAACTTTGCTTTCTCAAGGAACGCATTAAAATTCAACGGAACAACAAAGACGAGCCATCTATCTACATCAAACATAGACAAGCAAAATACTATCGGTACTAAGTTCATGATAAATTTAAGTTTGATTAATCATATTAAAACCTCCCACTTAGACGTACATCTCTCTAGTCATCTAAGTGATCACGTGATCCAAATCAACTAAACCATGTCCGATCATCACGTGAGATGGAGTAGTTTCAATGGTGAACATCACTATGTTGATCATATCTACTATATGATTCACGCCGACCTTTCGGTCTCGTGTTCCGAGGCCATATCTGTTATATGCTAGGCTCGTCAAGTTTAACTGAGTATTCGCGTGCGCAACTGTTTTGCACCGTTGTATTTGAGCGTAGAGCCTATCACACCCGACCATCACGTGGTGTCTCAAAGACGAAGAACTTTCGCAACGGTGCATACTCGGGAGAACACTTCTTGATAATTTTAGTGAGAGATCATCTTATAATGCTACCGTCAATCAAAGCAAGATAAGATGCATAAAGGATAAACATCACATGCAATCAATATAAGTGATATGATATGGTCATCATCATCTTGTGCTTGTGATCTCCATCGCCAAGCACCGTCATGATCACCATCGTCACCGGCGCGACACCTTGATCTCCATCGTAGCATCGTTGTCGTCTCGCCAACTATTGCTTCTCGACTATCGCTACTCCTTAGTGATAAAGTAAAGCAATTACATGGCGTTGCATTTCATACAATAAGCGACAACCATATGGCTCCGCCAGATTGCCGATAACTTCGGTTACAAAACATGATCATCTCATACAATAAAATATAGCATCACGTCTTGACCATATCACATCACAACATGCCCTGCAAGAACAAGTTAGACGTCCTCTACTTTGTTGTTGCAAGTATTACGTGGCTGCTACGGGCTGAACAAGAACCGTTCTTACCTCGCATCAAAACCACAACGATACTTCGTCAAATAGACTCGTTTAACCTTCTCAAGGACGGGCGTAGCCATACTCGATTCAACTAAAGTGAGAGAGCAGACACCGCCGGTCACCTTTAAGCAACGAGTGCTCGGGCGGTGAAACCAGTCTCGCGTAAGCGTCTGGCGTAATGTCGGCCGGGCCGCTTCATCTCACAATACCGCTGAACCAAAGTATGACATGCTGGTAGGCAGTATGACTTGTATCGTCCACAACTCACTTGTGTTCTACTCGTGCATATGACATCAACGCATAAAACCAGGCTCGGATGCCACTGTTGGGTAACGTAGTAATTTCAAAAATTTTCCTACGATCACGCAAGACCATGGTGATGGCACAGCAACGAGAGGGGAGAGTGTCCGTCCACGTACAACGCGGTTGATGTAGTCGTACGTCTCCACGATCCGACCGATCCAAGCACCGAACGACGGCACCTCCGAGTTACGCACACGTTCAGCTCGATGGCGATCCCGGACTCGATCCAGCAAAGTGTCGGGATGAGTTCCGTCGGACGACGGCGTGGTGGACGATGTTGATGCTCCACCGACGCAGGGCTTCGCCTAAGCTCATGACGATATGACTTCTCCGGCGCAGGCTTCTCCTAAGCTCCGACGATATGACCAAGTGGAATATGGTGGAAGGGGCACCGCACACAGCTAAGGCAAGATCCGTAGATCAACTTGTGTGTATTGGGGTGCCCCGACCCCAGATATAAAGGAGACAAGGGGAGGTGGCGGCCCTAGAGGAGGCGCGCAAGGAGGAGTCCTACTCCCACGGGAGTAGGACTCCCCCTTCTCCTAGTTGGAGTAGGATTGGGGAGGGAAAGGGGAAGGCGCCCCCCTCTCCTGTCCTATTCGGACTGGAAGGGGAGGGGGCGCAGCCCACCTGGCCGGCCCTTCTCCTTCTCCCTCAAGGCCCATGAAGGCCCATATACCCCGGGGTTCCGTAACCCCTGTTCCTGTAATATCCTGTTTTCACTCGGAACCATTCCGAAGTCCAAACATAGGCTTCCAATATATCAATCTTTATGTCTCGACCATTTCGAGACTCCTCGTCATGTCCGTGATCACATCCGGGACTCCGAACAACCTTCGGTGCATCAATACTTATAAACTCATTATGAACTGTCATCGAAACGTTAAGCGTGCGGACCCTACGGGTTCGAGAACTATGTAGACATGACCTAGAACCATTCTCGGTCAATAACCAATAGCGGAACCTGGATGCCCATATTGGTTCCTACATATTCTACGAAGATCTTTATCGGTCAAACCGCATAACGACATACGTTGTTCCTTTGTCATCGGTATGTTACTTACCCGATATTCGATCGTCGGTATCAATACCTAGTTCAATCTCGTTACGGTAAGTCTCTTTACTCGTTCCGTAATACATCATCTCACAACTAACTCATTAGTTGTAATGCTTGCAAGGCTTAAGTGATGTGCATTACCGAGAAGGCTCGAGATACCTCTCCGACAATCGGAGTGACAAAACCTAATCTCGAAATCGCCAACCCAACAAGTACCTTTGGAGACACCTGTAGTACTCCTTTATAATCACCCGATTCGTTGTGACGTTTGGTAGTACCAAAGTGTTCCTCCGTAAAGGAGTTGCATAATCTCATAGTTATAGGAACATGTATGGGTCATGAAGAAAGCATTAACATACTAAGCGATCAAGCTGTTAAGCTAACGGAATGGGTCATGTCAATCAGATCATTCAACTAATGATGTGACCTTGTTAATCAAATAACAACTCCTTGTTCATGGTTAGGAAACATAACCATCTTTGATTAACAAGCTAGTCAAGTAGAGGCATACTAGTGACATCTTGTTTGTCTATATATTCACACATGTATTATGTTTCGGTTAATACAATTCTAGCATGAATAATAAACATTTATCATGATATAAGGAAATAAATAATAACTTTTATTATTGCCTCTAGGGCATATTTCCTTCACTTGGTATACCACCGGTAGACCACCGGTCAAGTTTCGGGTCATTTGGAGCTCGTTTGGTACTCCAACGGTTAACCGCACTCTCGCAAAGGCCTCTTTTAAGTTGCAGCCCAACACCCCTCCAAAATAGTCCAATAACCCATCTAAGTCACTTCCATGCTCTCCGTCGTTCGATCACGATCGTGTGGGCGAAAACTACACCTCATTTGGACTCTCCTAGCTCCCTCTATGCCTATTTAAGCACCTCCCCCGTCCAAATCCGGGTCTTCTCCCCCTAACCCTAGTTTTCTCCTCTGCGCCGCGCCGGACGTGTCCGCCCGGCGCCGGACACGTCGCCGCCGCCGCTCCAGCCAACGGGAGCGCGCCACGTGGCGACTCCGCCCGCCCGCCGCCCAGCGAGCCCACCGCCCGGCCCGGCCCCCTCGCTTCCCATCCGGGCGCCCGAAACCCTCATCGCGCCGCCCGCCTCCTCGGCGGCGCTGCCCGCCGCCATGATCCCGCCGCCGACCGCCACCGCCCGTCGCCGCCCGCGCAGCAGCGCCGCCCGGCCGCCCGACGCCGCCCCCGCCCCTCGCCCGCCATGCCGCGCCGCCACGCCCGACCAGCGCCGCCCTCGCGGCGACCTCCTCCTCCCCGGCTGCCCGGCCCTCTCCGGCGAGCCGTCGCCCGATCGGATCCGGCCCGATCCGGATCCCAGATCCCGTTGACTTTCTCCCCTCCCTCTTTTTCCTCTTAAGTATTTTGTCTCGGTAATTATTTCGTGGCATTTTCTACGCAGCATAACTTTGCATCTGTAGCTCCATTTTGCGCGTGTAATATGTCAAAATGTTCGTCTCGAAGAGTACATCATTTCATATCATTGCATCATTTTCATTTGAGCTCATCTTGATGCCCGAAATGCTGTTAGAAGAAGGCTATGTGATGTTAGTTTCTGTTTCTTAACAGAACATGCACTTTTGTTATTTTTGCTATGATTGATGTGTGCACCCTATGAATTTGAGTCCTACATGTGTTTTGTAATATGCCATTCCATCTTTCCAGGGGTGTATGCCATGTATTTTTGTGATCTATGTGGTGACTAGCACAAGCATGCAAAGTAGGTGTCCTGATGTTGCTGTTTTCAGCACTGTTTAGCTGTTATTTTGATGCCATGTTAACTTGATGCTACCGAGAGATCCATGCATATTTTGGGATACTTCAGTAAGGATGTTTTGTTCTAAATGTCTTGCTCTATCTATCCATGCCTTTGTTTGCAATTATGGAGTGCCATAGCTTGAGTCAATCGAGCTCTACTTTTGCTACCAAATGTTTCCTGGCAGATTGTTTACATGTTATTCAATTTTGCCAGAGTTGTTGTGGTTGATCCGTGTATGCTATGATGTTGTTCTTGCCATGTATGTCTTCTATGTCATGTCTTCTTGATGTATGTATGCTTAGTTTATCATGAAAGTCTCTGTAGTGAGTGCTTTGAGCTCTTAAACATGCCTACTTGTTATCTGTTTTTGACATGCCATGTTCCTGAATCTGTTAACGAAACTTGCGATATTGACATGGGTGTTACTATATTTTCTGATCCTTTTTGGCTTATGGTCAGTAAGGGACTTTTGTTCTATGCTTTGAGTAGATTCATGCCATGTCTTGTTTTGCTATTATAAGTTCCTGTAGCATGTAGTTTTCTTACTCTAAACATTGCTACCGATGCTGTTTTTGCCATGTCCAAATTTCGATATTTTGTGCACTTTTGCCATGCTTGTTTGAACCTGTTATGATGTGATTTAGCCGTAGCTCAGTGTTCATCTTTTGTCAAGCATCTTGAGTAGATCACTGCCATATACTTTGTTGGTACGTTTGGGTGCAGTAGCTTAATTTCTTGTTGCTTGCTAAGTGGCATCATGCTGTTAATAGCAGATTTGTGCCATTCTTGTTTTGCTTGTCATTTGCAAACCGTGCATCCGATTCCGGTGATCTTTATATCGATTTCAACCGAAATCATCTCATCTTTCCAGCGGCATACTTGGTTTGCCAAGTTGATGCCTGGTTCATCATTTTCCTTCCGGAGCGTGCATACGCATTGCATATCACATCCCGCATATCATGCCATACTTTGCATCATGTTGATTGTGCATTGCACCATGATTTATTGTGGTTCCTTTGTTTGTGTTCTTGCTTTGGATAGAGCCGGGAGACGAGTATGTGAACGAGGAACCTGTTGAGAACGCTTTCGAGGATCAAGCTTTTGACAACTCTGAGAACATTGCAGGCAAGATGACCATACCCTCGAAATCACTTCTATCTTTGCTATGCTAGTTGCTCACTCTTTTGCTATGCCTATGCTGCGATGCCTATCACTTGCTATATCATGCCACCCATATTGCCATGTCATCCCCTAACCATCCTTTCCTAGCAAACCGTTGTTTGGCTATGTTACCGCTTTGCTCAACCCCTCTTATAGCGTTGCTAGTTGCAGGTGAAGTCGAAGTTTGTTCCTTGTTGGAACATGGAGATGTTTTTCCTTTTTTGAACATGTTTACTTGTTGGGGTTATCACAATATATATCTGCTATATTTAATACATCTATATACTTGGTAAAGGGTGGAAGGCTCGGCCTTATGCCTGGTGTTTTGTTCCACTCTTGCCACCCTAGTTTTCCGTCATACCGGTGTTATGTTCCTTGATTTAGCGTTCCTTACGGTTGGGTGATTTATGGGACCCCTTGACAGTTCGCTTTGAATAAGACTCGTCCAAAAAGGCCCAACTTTGGTTTTACCATTTGCCACCTAAGCCTTTTTCCCCGGTTTTCGCGAGCCCGAGGGTCATCCTTATTTTAACCCCCGGACCAGTGCTCCTTGAGTGCTGGCCCAAACTAGAGTGCTTTGGCGCCCCCTCAAGGAAACTTGAGGTCTGGTTTTAGTTATACGGACTGCTCATCCGGTGTGCCACGAGCGAGATATGTGCAGCTCCTATCAGGATTTGTCGGCACATTTGGGCGGCTTTGCTGGTCTTGTTTTATTGCTGTCGAAATGTCTTGTAGTCCGGGATTCCGAGATTGATCGGGTCTTCCCGGTAGAAGGAATATCCTTCGTTCACCGTGAGAGCTTATAATGGGCTAAGTTGGGACACCCCTGCAGGGTATAATCTTTCGAAAGCCGTGCCCGCGGTTATGAGGCAGATGGGAAATTGTTAATGTCCGGTTGTAGAAAACCCGAAGTTGATCTTAATTAAATACACATCAACGCGTGTGTAACCGTGATGGTCTCTTCTCGTGAGTCCGGAAGTGAACACGGTGTTGGAGTTATGTCGGCGTAAGTAGTTCAGGATCACTTCTTGATCGCTACTAGCTTCACGTCGTGCTTTGCTTCTCTCCTCGCTCTCTTTTGCGAATGTAGCCACCATATATGCTAGTAAGCTTGCAGCAGCTCCACCTCATAACTCTGTCCTTCCTATAAGCTTAAATAGTCTTGATCTCGCGGGTGTGAGATTGCTGAGTCCCGTGACTCACAGATTCTACCAAAACAGTTGCAGGTGCCGCGATGAAGCCAAAGGTGTGACGCAACCGAGCTCAAGTGGGAGTTCGACGAGGAACGTGGTCGTTACTATGTGTCTTTTCCTGATGATCAGTAGTGGTGCCCAGTTGGGACGATCGGGGATCTGTGTAGCATTTGGGGTATCTTCTTTTATTTTGGTTCCGTAGTCGGACCTTGAGTGTTCTCTGTATGATGGATGTTTATTTATGTACTGTGTGAAGTGGCGACTGTAAGCCACTATGTATCTCTTTCCCTTATGTATTACATGGGTTGTGTGAATATTACCTCACTTACGACATTGCTTTCAATGCGGTTATGCCTCTAAGTCGTGCTTCGACACGTGGGAGATATAGCCGCATCGGGGGCGTTACAAGTTGGTATCAGAGCCTTCCCCGACTTAGGAGCCCCCTACTTGATTGTTTGCTGGCGTTGTTGAGTCTAGAATGGAAAAATGTTTTGAGTCTTAGGATTATATATATCGGAGAGTAGGATTGTTTTTACTCCCCAGTCCCTTCGTCACTCTGTGAGGTATCCTGACGTAGAGTTTTGACTCTCCTCTCCTCAAATTTCACTAATTTTTTTTTAGGATCACGTGGGTATCTTGGGATCGTTCCGATGGTTTTGTGACGAGAACATTGTTCTTGGTGCCTCCTGACATTTAGGGGTTGTGGCAGTGTCCCGGGGAGTTGAGCTCCGAGGTGTTGTCGTCACAATTTTATCGTTGCAGTTCTGGAATACCTGAGATTTGCCGACATCGAAATCTCTTTTGTGCGCTTGTTGGTGAGATAACCCGATAACCCAATCTTTGGGCGAGCTCGGGAGTATTGCCATGACTTGTATAACGGATGTTTTTCAAGGTCGAGGTACACGATTTCGAGGATTTCTTGGTTATGTGTTGACGGATGGATACAATTTGGATCTAGGTATTGTTAGTTTGGGTGATATATTTTGTGTCCCTGTATCCCCAACACCAGATTGCATAACCAGAAAGTTTCGGGAGTTTATAGGTGGGATTCAAGTAGCTCCTAGCATTTCTTCCCGCAGATATTTGGTTCGTGATTGGGTAATCCTTACCACTTATTTGTTCCAGTCGTACCTTGTTATTTTTTTCATCAACCTTTAATCAAGTGGCTTCTCACCTTAATGGACGTGTGATGATTAGCTTTTGGAATTCATTCGTTCATCCTTGTTCGAATGTTTATTGTGAAGACTATATGTTGCAATTTCTATCCGTTGATTCTACTTGACTATTTGTCTATCAAAGTGCTAACGGATGTCACCCTCTTCAGATGGCTCCGCCAACGCTCGTCGAATCCGGAGCGTAATGATGGGAATCGATCGAACCTCCACCTCCACCTCCGCCTCCGGAGGCCTGGCAACTATCATGGCAGCCACCAATGCCAATGCTCGAGATGATTTTGCAGCTCTTGCAAGAACGTACTCAAGGGCAAGGCAGTCAAGGAAATCAAGGTCAAGGCAACAATCAGCCGCACTTTGCTACTCTCGATCGGTTCCTCGCTAATCAGCGAAGTCTTTCGGTTTACGTAGCCGAGGCCACAGACGCTGACGATTGGCTTGTGGACATCTGCAAGCATTTTGAATGTAGCAATGTCAGACCTGAGGACTTTGTCAAGTTTGCATCGTTTCAACTCAAAGATCAAGCTGCTTTGAGTGGTACCAAAATACAAAGATTCGAGGAGGTCGTGTCGTTACAGGATGAGTTCGCCGAGATTTCAGAGCTCACCACATTCCGAAAAGTGTTGTTGAGAGCAAGGCGTGAGGAGTTCCGCAATCTCAAGCAAGGCAACATGTCTGTCTATCAATACAATATCCAGTTCCAGAAACTCGCTCGCTTTGCTAAGCAAGACGTCCACGATGAAAAGAGTATGATCTATCAATTCGTAAGTGGTCCGAGAGAAGATCTGCAATTAGCTCTTGTGCTTTTGAGCGAGAAAAGTATGATGAATTCTACAACATGGCATCAAGGTGAAGCTGCCCAGCTCAAATGTGAGGCTTCTAAGAAGAGAATCAGGGATGCAGTTCAGTCTTCTTCTTCCTCTCAAGTGGCAGCTAAGCAGCAGAAGTTCTACCTTCCTCCTCCTCCGTTCCGTCAGCCTTATCAGCAGAAGAACTCAGGTGGCCGTGGATCTTCCCACCCACCCAACCCAGGCTATCAGAACAAGTCAAATTCTCAACCAAGGGCATCGCTGTTAATCCCGAGAAGGTGTCCGCAATTGTGAATTGGGAACCTCCTCAGAATGTTAAGCAGCTCCGCAGTTTTCTTGGTCTTGCAAGCTATTGCCGAAGATTCGTTGAGAACTTCTCCAAGATTGCAAAGCCTCTTTCCAACCTTCTCCGTAAGCATGTGAAGTATGTCCGGTCTCCCGAGTGTGGCGTTGCTTTCAATACCCTCAAAGAGAAACTCGTCACAGCTCCTGTCTTGACTCCTCCTGATGAATCCAAGCCATTTGAAGTTTTCTGTGATGCTTCTCTTCAAGGTCTCGGTGCTGTGTTAATGCAAGATAAGAGAGTTGTGGCCTATACCTATCGTCGGTTGAAGCCCAACGAAAAGAACTACCCCACTCACGATCTTGAGTTGGAGGCAGTTGTCCATGCATTGATAACATGGAGACATCTCTTGTTGGGAAGGAAAGTGGACATTTTCACCGATCACAAGAGCCTCAAGTATATCTTCACTCAAACCAACCTCAACCTCAGGCAGACTCGATGGGTCGAAATGATTCAAGAGTACAACCCAAGTATTGAATATACTCCGGGCAAGGCCAATGTGATTGCAGATGCTTTGAGCAGGAAAGCTTCGCAATAGCTTTAATCCTCAAGCCTTTCCAACGGATCTTTGTGAAGCTTTACGCAAGCTGAATCTTCAAGTTGTTCCTCAAGGCTTTCTTGCCAACCTCATAGTCTCTCCTACTTTGGAAGATCAGATTCGTGAGGCTCAACTTCGGATACCATGGTGAAAAAGGTGAAGCGTGGTATCGACAAGGGCATTTCAAGTACAAGTGCTTCCACATTGATGACAAAGATACTCTTTTCTTTGAGGACGGATTGTGGTTCCAAAGGGTGATCTGAGAAAAGTCATTATGAGCGAGGCTCACAATTCGCTTCTATCCATTCATCCCGGAAGTACGAAGATGTACCATGATCTCAAGCAGTCATATTGGTGGACTCGAATGAAGCGAGAAATTGCTCAATTCGTGAATGAATGTGATGTCTGCAGAAGAGTGAAAGCAGAACACCAAAGGCCAGCTGGTCTCCTTCAACCTCTTGCTATTCCGGAATGGAAGTTTGATCATATTGAAATGGACTTCGTGGACGGATTTCCAAAGTCAAGCATGGAAATGATGCTATCTTCGTTGTCATTGACAAGCTTACTAAAGTGGCTCATTTTCTTCCTATCAAAGAATCTATCACAGCAGCTCGGTTGGCGAGCTATACACCTCCAGGATTGTCTCCTTGCACGGCATTCCACAAGTGATCTCTTCAGACCGTGGCAGCATCTTTACCTCCAAGTTTTGGGATTCCTTTCAGAAGGCCATGGGCACCAACATTCGTTTCAGCACAGCTTTCCATCCTCAGACAAGTGGCCAAGTTGAGCGAGTCAATCAAATCCTTGAAGATATGCTCAGGGCTTGTGTCATTTCCTTCGGTATGAAGTGGGAAGATTGTCTTCCATATGCCGAGTTCTCCTACAACAACAGCTTCCAAGCGAGTTCGGCAAGGCCCCATTCGAAATTCTCTATGGTAGAAAGTGCCGTACTCCTCTCAATTGGTGCAGAGAGGTGAGCGCCAACTTCTTGGCAACGACTTGATCCGAAGCGGAAGAAATGTGCAAAGTCATTCGTGAGAATCTCAAAGCCGCAATCGCGCGGAAGAGCTATTATGATGATAAGCACCGTGATGTGGCTTTTGAAATCGGAGACCATGTCTACCTCCGCGTCTCTCAATGAAAGGCACTCGTTGCTTCGGTATCAAAGGAAGCTTTCCCTAGATCGTGGGTCCTTTCAAGATCATTGGCAAAATAGGCGATCTAGCCTATCAACGAGCTTCCATCTAACCGCAAATGTGCACGATGTGTTTCACGTGTCACAACTTCGCAAGTGCTTCAAGACTCTGACGCACTATCAACTTCAAGAATTTGACCTTCAAGAAGATCTCTCTTATCATGAGCACCCGTTGCTATTCTTGAAGAAACCGGCGCAAGACTCGCAACAAGTCAATCAAATTCCTGAAAGTGAAGTGGTCACACCATTCCGACCGAGAAGCCACCTGGGAGCGCGAGGATCACCTCCGTTCCGTATATCCGGAGTTCTTTCAGTCCTAGATCTCGGGACGAGATCCTCTTGTAGTGGTGGAGTGTTGTAACACCCCGGACGTAACTTTCCATATTTGTAACTCCAACTCTAGCCATTTTCGGCATTGTGATATGATATTCCCTCCGTGGTTGGGTTTTTTCTTCATTTTGCATTTTGCCCATGTCATGCATTTTACATCATGTCATCATGTGCATCGCATTTGCATACGTGTTCGTCTCATGATTCTGAGCATTTTTCCCGTTGTCCATTTTGCAATCCGACACTCCTATCTTCCCCGGCGGCCCCTTTTACGTTTTTTCGTGAGCGGGTACTAAACCTTCTCGGAATGGACCGAGGATTGTCAAGTGGCCTTGGTATACCACCGGTAGACCACCGGTCAAGTTTCGGGTCATTTGGAGCTCGTTTGGTACTCCAACGGTTAACCGCACTCTCGCAAAGGCCTCTTTTAAGTTGCAGCCCAACACCCCTCCAAAATAGTCCAATAACCCATCTAAGTCACTTCCATGCTCTCCGTCGTTCGATCACGATCGTGTGGGCGAAAACTACACCTCATTTGGACTCTCCTAGCTCCCTCTATGCCTATTTAAGCACCTCCCCCGTCCAAATCCGGGTCTTCTTCCCCCCTAACCCTAGTTTTCTCCTCTGCGCCCACGTCGCCGCCGCCGCTCCAGCCAACGGGAGCGCGCCATGTGGCGACTTCCGCCCGCCGCCGCCCGCGAGCCCGCCGCGGCCAAGCCCCCCTCCGCTCCATCCGGGCGCGCCGGCCCTCGTCGCGCCGCCCGCCTCCTCAGCGGCGCTGCCCGCCGCCCTGGTCCCGCCGCCGACCGCCACCTCCCGTCGCCGCCCGCGGCACGACGCGCCGCCCGCCGCCGGCCCCGCCCCCTCACCTGCGCGCCGTCGCGTCGTCCGCCAGCGCCGCCCCGGCCGGCGCCGCCCTCGCCAGGCGACCTCCTCCTCCCCGGCTGCCCGGCCCTCTCCAGCGAGCCGCCGCCGCCGTCGCCCGATCGGATCCGGCCCGATCCGGATCCCAGATCCCGTTGACTTTCTCCCCCCCCTCTTTTTCCTCTAAGTATTTTGTCTCGGTAATTATTTCGTGGCATTTTCTATGCAGCATAAATTTGCATCTGTAGCTCCATTTTGCGCGTGTAATATGTCAAAATGTTCGTCTCGAAGAGTAGATCATTTCATCTCATTGCATCATTTTCATTTGAGCTCATCTTGATGCCCGAAATGCTGTTAGGAGAAGGCTATGTGATGTTAGTTTCTGTTTCTTAACAGAACATGCACTTCTGTTATTTTTGCTATGATTGATGTGTGCACCCTATGAATTTGAGTCCTACATGTGTTTTGTAATATGCCATGCCATCTTTCCAGGGGTGTATGCCATGTATTTTTTTGATCTATGTGGTGACTAGCACAAGCATGCAAAGTAGGTGTCCTGATGTTGCTGTTTTCAGCACTGTTTAGCTGTTATTTTGATGCCATGTTAACTTGATGCTACCGAGAGATCCATGCATATTTTGGGATACTTCAGTAAGGATGTTTTGTTCTACATGTCTTGCTCTATCCATCCATGCCTTTGTTTGAAATTATGGAGTGCCATAGCTTGAGTCATTCGAGCTCTACTTTTGCTACCAAATGTTTCCTGGCAGATTGTTTACATGTTATTCAATTTTGCCAGAGTTGTTGTGGTTAATCCGTGTATGCTATGATGTTTTTCTTGCCATGTATGTCTTCTATGTCATGTCTTCTTGATGTATGTATGCTTAGTTTATTATGAAAGTCCCTGTAGTGAGTGCTTTGAGCTCTTAAACATGCCTACTTGTTATCTGTTTTTGACATGCCATGTTGCTGAATCTGTTAACGAAACTTACGATATTGACATGGGTGTTACTATATTTTCGGATCCTTTTTGGCTTATGGTCAGTAAGGGACTTTTGTTCTATGCTTTGATTAGATTCATGCCATGCCTTGTTTTGCTATTATAAGTTCCTGTAGCATGTAGGTTTCTTGCTCTAAACATTGCTACCTGATGCTGTTTTTGCCATGTCTAGCCTGATATTTTGTGCACTTTTGCCATGCTTGTTTGAACCTGTTATGATGTGATTTAGCCGTAGCTCAGTGTTCATCTTTTGTCAAGCATCTTGAGTAGATCACTGCCATATACTTTGTTGGTACGTTTGGGTGCAGTAGCTTAATTTCTTGTTGCTTGCTAAGTGGCATCATCTTGTTAATGGCAGATTTGTGCCATTCTTGTTTTGCTTGTCATTTGCAAACCGTGCATCCGATTCGGTGATCTTTATATCGATTTCAACGAAATCATCTCATCTTTCAGCGGCATACTTGGTTTGCCAAGTTGATGCCTGGTTCATCATTTTCCTTCGGAGCGTGCATACGCATTGCATATCACATCCCGCATATCATGCCATACTTTGCATCATGTTGATTGTGCATTGCACTGTGATTTATTGTGGTTCCTTTGTTTGTGTTCTTGCTTTGGGTAGAGCCGGGAGACGAGTACGTGAACGAGGAACCTGTTGAGAACGCTTTCGAGGATCAAGCTTTCGACAACTCCGAGAACATTGCAGGCAAGATGACCATACCCTCGAAATCACTTCTATCTTTGCTATGCTAGTTGCTCGCTCTTTTGCTATGCCTATGCTGCGATGCCTATCACTTGCTATATCATGCCACCCATATTGCCATGTCAGCCCCTAACCATCCTTTCCTAGCAAACCGTTGTTTGGCTATGTTACCGCTTTGCTCAGCCCCTCTTATAGCGTTGCTAGTTGCAGGTGAAGTCGAAGTTTGTTCCTTGTTGGAACATGGAGATGTTGTTCCTTTTTGGAATATGTTTACTTGTTGGGGTTATCACAATATATATCTGCTATATTTAGTACATCTATATACTTGGTAAAGGGTGGAAGGCTCGGCCTTATGCAGTGTTTTGTTCCACTCTTGCCACCCTAGTTTCCGTCATACGGTGTTATGTTCCTTGATTTCGTTCCTTACGGTTGGGTGATTTATGGGACCCCTTGACAGTTCGCTTTGAATAAGACTCGTCCAAAAAGGCCCAACTTTGGTTTTACCATTTGCCACCTAAGCCTTTTTCCCCGGGTTTCGCGAGCCCGAGGGTCATCCTTATTTTAACCCCGGACGGTGCTCCTTGAGTGCTGGCCCAAACTAGAGTGCTTTGCGCCCCTCAAGGAAACTTGAGGTCTGGTTTTAGTTATGCGGACTGCTCATCCGGTGTGCCACGAGAACGAGATATGTGCAGCTCCTATCGGGATTTGTCGGCACATTCGGGCGGCTTTGCTGGTCTTTTTTATTGCTGTCGAAATATCTTGTAGTCCGGGATTCGAGATTGATCGTGTCTTCGGTAGAAGGAATATCCTTCGTTGACCATGAGAGCTTATAATGGGCTAAGTTGGGACACCCTGCGGGTATATTCTTTCAAAGCCGTGCCCATGGTTATGAGGCAGATGGGAATTTGTTAATGTCCGGTTGTAGAAAACCGAAGTTGATCTTAATTAAATACACATCAACGCGTGTGTAACCGTGATGGTCTCTTCTCGTGAGTCCGGAAGTGAACACGATGTTGGAGTTATGTCGGCGTAAGTAGTTCAGGATCACTTCTTGATCGCTACTAGCTTCACGTCCGTGCTTTGCTTCTCTCCTCGCTCTCTTTTGCGAATGTAGCCACCATATATGCTAGTAAACTGCGGCAGCTCCACCTCATAACTCTGTCCTTCCTATAAGCTTAAATAGTCTTGATCTCGCGGGTGTGAGATTGCTGAGTCCCGTGACTCACAGATTCTACAAAACAGTTGCAGTGCCGATGATGAAGCTAGTGCGGTGGCGCAACCGAGCTCAAGTGGGAGTTCGACGAGGAACGTGGTCGTTACTATGTGTCTTTTCCTGATGATCAGTAGTGGTGCCCAGTTGGGACGATCGGGGATCTGTGTAGCATTTGGGGTATCTTATTTTATTTTGGTTCCGTAGTCGGACCTTGAGTGTTCTCTGTATGATGGATGTTTATTTATGTACTGTGTGAAGTGGCGACTGTAAGCCAACTATGTATCTCTTTCCCTTATGTATTACATGGGTTGTGTGAAGATTACCTCACTTGCGACATTGCTTTCAATGCGGTTATGCCTCTAAGTCGTGCTTCGACACGTGGGAGATATAGCCGCATCGGGGGCGTTACAAAGGATCATATTGAATTAACCCAATGTTTGATAGACTTAGAGATGGCATCGTCACAAGTCTATAGTCTATAACAGGGAGAGTCAGTGTATGCTTAGTTCCTTAGACCATGATAGCATCGAGTCACTTCATACCAGATGATGCACTTTGTTGTTGTTATAACTTTGACCCTAACAAGCACAACAACAACTTCAAGTTCATCGGAAAGTATGACAAGGGGCAAGATAGCTCAAGAGTGGGATTTGCTCCTCCGACGATGGAGAGATATTCATAGGGCCCTTTGGGTGTGACGTTATCCATCATCGTCTAACCAGACACATGTGAATTGCTCACAGGGATTGACGGTGTCCTTAACTAAGGAGTACTAACATGTACGACCTGCAGTCCATGGGCCGGGCTTATGGCTCGCCGATCACTAGAATGAAGGACTAACGAAGCTGTGAACCTCGGCATAATTGAGATGGAAACCTCTGAAGACTTGCCATGTACTTCAAGGATTGCTCTATAGCCAGCGCATTGACAACCGACCATATGTGTAACCTAGGTACCCCCGGTGCATATATAAGCCGAGGGGTTTAGTCTTTAGAGGCATGATTACCAGCCTTAGGGTTTAGAACACAATCGTACGATCTCAAGGCAGATCATCTTGTATTCTATACTCCATCACATCAATCTAATCAAAGCAGGATATAGGGTTTTACCTTTTTGAGAGGGCCCGAACCTGGATAAACATCGTCTCCCTTCGTACCCTATTACCATTGTTCCTAGACTAACAACTTGGGACCCCCCTACCCGAGATCTGTCGATTTTAGCACCGACATTGGTGGCCCATACAGGTCCCACTATGTGGTCAAAAAGGATCATTGGCGCTTCTTCAGATCAATAGCGACATCGGCTGCGGCAACATCTTCGTCCCCGACCAACTGTTCGCATTCAACATCATCGTCCTTCATGCTGATTCGGCCGGACACCTCGACTGTATTAAAAGCTTCGCCCCGGATCGGATCATCACATTTGGGAGTTTGGAGTATACTACCGAGCCCTGTCGTGATCTCGCCCTCTCTGGCTGGGCGCCAAATCAGCTGGAGAACTCCGTGGATGCCGTGGCCTTAACCACGGACCTCACCTTGGATCCGAACCTCGGATCAAGTCTCAGCTCAGAACCAACCTTGAGTTCGGATCTGATTTTTTTCCGAATCAGACCAGGCCCTCACCCTAGCCGATCATCGCTCTGAAGGCATGTTACATGCTTCGTCGAGCATACTGCAAGTCAGCCCCGCCTATTGTCAAGAGATGGGCTCGGCGGACCTCTCGCTAAGCGAGATGTTAGACCGAATCCAGAACCTCTGGATTTCAGATGGTCAGACTTCGGTCTATGACCAGATCGGATGTAGAGCCGATGATAGGGAAATTTATGTCCTGCCCACCACCCACCTAGTCGGTACAGTCAAAGATTTAACCAACATATTGGACTACGCCTCCAAGGAGGCAACTGACATGGATGAAGATGTAGGTGATTTGCCTAGCGCCGCACAGTGCAGCACCGACAAATGGACGGCAACCTCCACCTACAATGTCTACATGGTGGATACCCCTAAGGACGGCAAGGGGGAAGAGAAAAAGGATCCCCCCAAACGCCGAGAAGTGGGGAGAGCTCTAAACACGTCGGTAAGGGCAACTGTTGGTGTCAAAACCGGCGGATCTCGGGTAGGGGGTCCCGAACTGTGCGTCTAAGGCGGATGGTAACAGGAGGCAGGGGACACAATGTTTACCCAGGTTCGGGCCCTCTCGATGGAGGTAATACCCTACTTCCTGCTTGATTGATCTTGATGATATGAGTATTACAGGAGCTGATCTACCATGAGATCGTAGAGGCTAAACCCTAGAAGCTAGCCTATGATTATGATTGTTGTTGTCCTACGGACTAAACCCTCCGGTTTATATAGACACCAGAGGGGGCTAGGGTTACACAGAGTCGGTTACAAGGGAGGATATCTACAGATCCGAATTGCCAAGATTGCCTTCCACGCCAAGGAGAGTCCCATCCGGACATGGGACGAAGTCTTCAATCATGTATCTTCATAGTCCAACAGTCCGGACAAAGGATATAGTCCGGCTGTCCGAGGACCCCCTAATCCAGGACTCCCTCAGTAGCCCCTGAACCAGGCTTCAGTTATGATGAGTCCGGCATGCAGATTGTCTTCAGCATTGCAAGGCGGGTTCCTCCTCCGAATACTCCATAGAAGATTTTGAACACAAGGATAGTGTCGGGCTCTGCAAAACAAATTCCACATACCACCGTCGAGAGTACAATATTTCCACAAATATAATATGCTAACAACTTTTCATAACATGACATCACACCACGGCCTGGTCATTATTCGAACCGTTTCTCCCAGCCTACCACTGCACGTTTTTTGAGGCGGTTTTACTGGCACGTCTTGTCGAAGGAGAGATCGTGTTCCCCTTATCACGGGATTCTCATCAATACGGGTATGGGTAACCCAATCGTGCCTGTTGGTATGACTCCTCGATTTTAGGCAAGTTCCAAACGGTCATGCGGAGGACGCTTGATATTCACCCTCTTTATAAAGGGGCCAAGGCCTGTCCTTTTCTTCTCGCGCTCAATCGAATCCTTCCCCCACCCCGAGTTCCAACACCCAAGGCCCAGGCTAAGCGCTTCGGACCTTCAATCATGTCGGATCCAACCTTCAAGGTCAAGGATGGCCTCCTCATCACATTTGACGAGGACATCAAGAAGCTAAGAGAAGCTAGGTATCTAACCGCCGAAATCTCGCACAGGCTGCCTGCTCAAGGGCAGGTCATCCCCACTCCCGGACCCAACGAGAGTGTCGTATTCGTTTCCCACTTCCTCCGAGGGCTAGGCTTTAGTCCTGATCCCTTTGTTAGAGGGCTTATGTTCTATTATGGGTTTGATTTCCATGATCTGGCTCCGGATTCCATCCTTCACATCTCATCGTTCATCATTGTGTGTGAGGCCTTCCTCCGCATCACCCCTCACTTCGGCTTATGGCTCAAGACCTTCAATGTGAAGCCGAAGATGATCAATGGGCGACAAGCAGAATGCGGAGGTGCTATAATAAGAAAAGCCGCCGATGCTCCATGGCCAAAGGGTTCCTTCCCAGAGATGCCCGCTTTGTGGCAGCGGGAGTGGTTTTACATCGCCGCTCCCTGAAGTACTAAGTGGGTAGCTGCCCCTGCCTTCCGTTCTCCCCCCCGCCACAACTGGCGTCATGGGTCAACAAGGGGCTGGACTGGGGGCCAGTTAATGACGTGCCGGCATTGCAGTGTCGCATCCGAGATCTCCTCAAGAGAGATGTCAGCCTTGTCAAGGTAATGCAAGTCGTGCTAGTTCGTCGGGTCCTGCCATGTCAATGTCGACCTCTCCGTATGTGGGAGTTCAACCCGGAAGGACCTTAAACTATTCAGCAATTCTTCGGCATGACGCTCCAAGGGATGTATGGATTGTTCTTCGGATCACGGATAAAGTGTCCGGACACCACCGAGGATGTGGGTCTAAACTGCAATCATCCAGATACCCCTGTAAGTATTTCTGTGGCCGAACACACTGTCTTTTCTTTTGTCCTAACATTATTCTGAACAACCACTCTTTCATCAGGACTGGATAAAAAAGGCGAAGATGATCAAGTGTTCGGCCCCCCTTCCCGAAGGCTCACCGGATCCTGTACTAGCCAGGATGCTCGAGCTCGCTCCTTATCAAGCGCCATCAGGGGAAGATAAAGGGAGTAATAAAGGAGCCGAGAGCGGACCTCACACATTACTCATCCAAACCGGGGGAATTGGTGTCTCCGCGAAGGAGGATAACCGGGGAGAAGAATCTGAAATTCCCCCTCCTCAAGGAAGGAAAAGGGCCGCCTCTGAAGACTTGGAAACAAGGGTCTCCAAATAAGGGAAGAAACCTTCGCCAGGAGGCCCTGCCCCGGAGGGCATCCTTACCGCACATTGCCCGCAAGGGGATCATCCCTCCACCGAGCTGTGAGTAAACAAGAGTACTTTATAGTAAATATATCTTGCTCCCTTTCCGAGTACAATGACCGAGACGTATGTCTTGTAGCTTGGGTCGTAGCCCTTCTCAACAGAGTTCGTCTTCAGGGGATCTTCTTCCGGAGATGATGGAGAGCGAAACGCCTCCCTGTACTTCACCGCCTCATGAGGCGGACGACCCTGAGGTGTCGTCACGGAGGATTTCTCCTGATTCACCAAGGCCAGAAGGTAACCCTTCGGCCACCCGAAGTCCGGGAGTATTCGGCTCCTAAGGAGAGCAACAGAAAGAGTCCGAGACTTTCCGGTGCACAACCGGATGCACCGATGAGTATTCTGGAGCAAGCGGCTATCTCAGAGGCGCATCGTACTTTAATGGGTACGGTGTTTGAGAGGATTTCATCCGTTGAAAGCGGGTTGCATGAGGCCTTTATGAGCCTGCTAAGCGGGTTGCATGGAGGATTCCCAGGTAATGATCATGCTGCTTTTATGTGCAGGCAGCTGAGGGTCCGGTGGCTGGCCGGACTGGTGAGTTTGCCGAACTGAGGCGACAACTTGATGCGGCAGATGCCGACATCGTGCTTGTAAACAAGCGGCTTGACGAGGCACAGGGTATGTATTCTCCGGTTGTTGACATATATTAAGAGGAGCATGATGCTAGTATCTATGCTGTGATTGCAGATGGAGCTGCCGCCGTGGAGACCCTTCGGGCAGAGCTTGCCCGAGCCAAGGAACAAGCCAGGAGGAGCGACGCGGCCGCCCTGAAGGCTGCCGAAGAGTTAAAGGCCGAACAGGCTGCTCATCGTCAGGCCGAAGAGAAAATATCCAAGATGGCTGTTGAGTTGAAGGATGCCGCCAACCGTTATGAGCTTCTTGGAAGGGAAAGCCAAGCGAAAGCGGCGGATCTGAAGAAAGCCATGGAAGCCACCAAGGAAACCCGCTCTAAAATCAGAGCGGCGAAGGAGAAGCTTCGTCAAGCCGGAATTATCACGGCTGGGAAGCCCTTCTTGTTGCGGATGAAGTTTGGAGATCTGAAGTATGCCTCCCTGGATAAATTATGGAGTTCTGCGGACGCGTACTTGGACTTGGCAGCGAGTGCTGCTGATGCGACTGAATTTTTCAAAGATCAAAAAGATCATGAAGTGGGAAAGTTATTTTGGTCGCAGTTCGATGCTCCAACGCGTCCGCTGCTGTTAAATGAACAAATGGCCGAGTGGGATGAACTCCATAGATTGTCCGGACTTGCCATGAGGTCTGTCGTGGATCATCTTTGGCCGGAAGGGCCAAGTACAGGTAGTTATTTTGGTTTAGTGCAACGATTCCTTGGTGCTGTGCCGCATATCGACGCTGTAAAGAGATCGGCGTGGATAGAGGGTGCGCGGATGGCTCTTGCCCGTGTTAAGACATACTGGGCGGAGATGGAGACCACCGCTGTTGCAACCTAGGATCCGCCATAGGCAGGTCTCGGCGAGCACTATTTTGAAGAAGTCCTAGAAGGTGCTCGTTTAATAGAGGCTCAGTGCTCGAAGAGTATCATGTTTGAGTGACATGTATCCTGATTGTAAAAACAATGCTATTTTGATTATGAAGGTTGTGTTTATACTTTTGCCTGAAAGTATTATGATGCTGTAGGATCGAAAGTATGTCTATAGGGGGGGGGGTGATTAGACTACTTGACCAAATAAAAAACTAGTCTTTTCCCAATTTTAGTTCTTGGCAGATTTTAGCAACTTTGGACAAGTCAAGCAATCTTAACACAATTCAAGCAAGCATGCAAAGAGTATATGAGAAGTGGAAAGTAAAGCATGCAACTTGCAAGAATGTAAAGGGAAGGGTTTGGAGGATTCAAACGCAATGGGAGACATGGATTTTTTTTGTCGTGGTTCCGATAGGTGGTGCTATCGTACATCCACGTTGATGGAGACTTCAACCCAAGAAGGGGAATGATTGCGCGAGTCCATGGAGGGCTCCACCCATGAAGGGTCCACGAAGAAGCAACCTTGTCTATCCCACCATGGCCGTCGCCCACGAAGGACTTGCCTCACTAGCGGTAGATCTTCACGAACTAGGCGATCTCCTTGCCCTTACAAACTCCTTGGTTCAACTCCACAATCTTGTCGGAGGCTCCCAAGTGACACCTAGCCAATCTAGGAGACACCACTCTCCAAGAAGTAAAAAATGGTGTGTTGATGATGAACTCCTTGCTCTTGTGCTTCAAATGATAGTCGCCCCAACACTCAACTTTCTCTCACAGGATTTGGATTTGGTGGAAAGAAGATTTGAGTGGAAAGCAACTTGGGGAAGGCTAGAGATCAAGATTCATATGGTAGGAATGGAATATCTTGGCCTCAACACAAGTGTAGGTGGTTCTCTCTCAGAAAATGTAGGTTGGAAGTGTAGGTTCGTTCTGATGGCTCTCTCCACGAATGAAGAGGAGGTGGAGGGGTATTTATAGCCTCCACACAAAATCTAACCGTTACACACAACTTGCCAAACTCGGTGGGACCAAATTGGTAAACTCGGTCGGATCGATTCAGCAAATCTAGTGACCGTTAGGATTTTCGCTGGGACCAACATGCAACTCGGTAGGACCGATATGGTTAGGGTTAGGTTATAACGTAATCTCGGTGAGACCGATTACACAAAATCGGTGAGACCGATTTTGGTAATAAGCTAACTAGAGAGTTGGTCAGGTAAACTCGGTGGGACCGATCCGCTCATTTCGGTGAGACTGAAATGTTACAAAAGGGGAACAGAGAGTTTACATTGCAATCTCGGTGGGACCGATCGCTCATCTCGGTGGGACCAAAACGTTACAAAGGGAAACAGAGAGATTACAATCCCATCTCGGTGAGACCGAGATCCCTATCGGTGAGACCGATTTGCCTAGGGTTTGTGGCAGTGGCTTATACATCTGAACTCGGTGGCGCCAGATAGAAAGAATCGGTGGGGCCGAGTTTGACTTTTGGTTTAGGTCATATGTGGATGTGAGAAAGTAGTTGAGGGCTTTGGAGCATATCACTAAGCATTTTGAGCAAGAGCCTCATTAAGCAACACCTCATCCTTCCTTGATAGTATTGGCTTTTCCTATAGACTCAATGTGATCTTGGATCACTAAAACAGAAAATGTAGAGTCTTGAGCTTTGAGCTTGAGCCAATCCTTTTGTCCTTAGCATTTTGAGGGGTCCACTTTTCTCATCCATGCCATGCCAATCATTGAGATTTCCTAAAATATTAGTCTTAAAATAGTATTAGATCAATGAGCCATATGTTGTTAGGAATTACCAAAACCACCTAGGGATAGTTGCACTTTCAATCTCCCCCTTTTTGGTAATTGATGACAACATATAGATCAAAGCTTCGACAAATGATAATAAGAGTGAAAAACATTGTCTCTTTGAGAAGTATGTGAAAAGCAAGAGCTCCCCCTAAATTTGTGCATAGTTTAAGATTTGCTTTGGACTATAAATGCACAAAGAGTTAGGATCATGGGTTACTCTTCCATGTCACATACATCTTGGTGGAGCGCTCAAAATGATAATAATAATTAAAATACATGCACTCATCACCAAGCAAAGTGAATGATCATATGGGAATATAAAAAGGATAAAAAGGATAATGTCATCCAACAAGCATTAAGGTAGCATATGATCAAACACATGGTCATCCAAGTATCACACAAAAGCATAAAGTATCTCAAACAAGCAAATAACAAAGTTCAACCACCAAAGAGAAACGCAAGAGAGAACAAAAGCAACACTCTCTCTTGAAGCCTATGATTGGGACCCTGTTCCGGCACCCTGCCGGAGGGGGGATCCCTCACCGGTGGCCATCTTCATCATCCCGGCGCTCTCCATGACGAGGAGGGAGTAGTTCACCCTCGGGGCTGAGGGTATGTACCAGTAGCTATGTGTTTGATCTCTCTCTCTCTCTCTCTCTCTCGTGTTCTTGATTTGGCACGATCTTGATGTATCACGAGCTTTGCTATTATAGTTGGATCCTATGTTTCTTCTCCCCCTCTACTCTCTTGTAATGGATTGAGTTTTCCCTTTGAAGTAATCTTATCGTCTTGAGTCTTTAAAGATTTGAGAACACTTGATGTATGTCTTGCCTTGCGTATCTGTGGTGACAATGGGATATCACGTGATTCACTTGATGTATATTTTGGTGATCAACTTGTGGGTTCCGCCCATGAACCTATGCATAGGGCTTGGCACACGTTTTCGTCGTGATTCTCTGATAGAAACTTTGGGGCACTCTTTGAGGTTCTATGTGTTGGTTGAATAGATGAATGTGAGATTGTGTGATGCATATCGTATAATCATACCCATGGATACTTGAGGTGACATTGGAGTATCTAGGTGACATTAGGGTTTTGGTTGATTTGTGTCTTAAGGTGTTATTCTAGTACGAACTCTAGGGCTATTCGTGACACTTATAGGAATAGCCCAACGGATTGATTGGAAAGAATAACTTTGAGGTGGTTTCGTACCCTACCATAATCTCTTCGTTTGTTCTCTGTTATTAGTGACTTTGGAGTGACTCTTTGTTGCATGTTGAGGGATAGTTCTATGATCCAATTATGTTATTATTGTTGAGAGAACTTGCACTAGTGAAAGTATGAACCCTAGGCCTTGTTTCCTAGCATTGCAGTACCATTTACGCTCACTTTTATCGCTATTACCTTGCTGTTTTTATATTTTCAGATTACAAAACCTATATCTACTATCCATATTGCACTTGTATCACCATCTCTTCATTAACTAGTGCACCTATACAATTTACCATTGTATTGGGTGTGTTGGGGACACAAGAGACTCTTTGTTATTTGGTTGCAGGGTTGTTTGAGAGAGACCATCTTCATCCCACGCCTCCCACGGATTGATAAACCTTAGGTCATCCACTTGAGGGAAATTTGCTCTTGTCCTACAAACCTCTGCACTTGGAGGCCCAACAACATCTACAAGAAGAAGGTTGCGAGTAGACATCAAGGACATGCTCTTTGAGAGATTTGCTAAAACAAGGATATCATCAAGTAGACAACAACAAATTCACCAATGTAAGGGTGAAACACATAATGCATAAGACACATGAAAGTACTGGGTGCTTCCGATAAACCCATATGCATGACTAACCACTCATACAAACCAAACTTTGTTTTGAAAGCGGTTTTCCATTCATCACCCTCTTGTATGCGTATTTGATAGTAACCACTTTTAAGATCAATTTTTCAGAAAATAGTGGCACCGCTCAGCTCATCTAGCATATCATCAAGGCGTGGAATGGGGTACCTATAGAGAACGGTGATAGCATTGATAGGTCTACAATCGGAACACATACGAAAGCTACCGTCTCTTTTTGGTACAAGAATGACCGGTACGGCACAAGGACTCAAACTTTCATGCACATGTCCGTGGTCTATGCGATGCTTTACTTGCCTTTGTATTTCTTTGGTTTCTTCGGGGTTGACTCGGTAGGGAGCCTTGTTTGGAAGTGGCGCTCCGGGGATGAGGTCGATGCGGTGCTCGATGCCACGTAGTGGAGGTAGACCCGGGGGTAGCTCGTCAGGGAAAACATCTTGGAATTCCTGCAATAAAGAAGATAATACCAAAGGTAGAGTGTGATAGGTGTTAGTTTTTGGTGCCTCGTCCTTGCACAATAGGGCATAGTGTAGGACACTTGATGGGTCCTCACACACTTCTCTCATCTCACGTTTGGTGGCAAATAGAACTAGTTTTTTCTTGTCGCTCATCGTGGAGGCACTCAATTTGGGCTTGTGGCGCTCACTCTCTTTTTGGTGGTTCGCTCTCTCACTAGGAGCTCCACGATGGGTTGAAGATTGCTTGTCGGCGATCACTTGGCTTGGTGACATTGGTCGAATTATGTACTCCTTTCCTTTCATCTTGAAGCTATAGTTGTTTGTACGCCCGTTGTGGATGACACCTCGGTCAAATTGCCATGGCCGTCCAAGAAGGAGGTGGAAAACGGTCATCTGAAGGACATCACACTCCAAAGTGTCTTCGTAAGCTCCGATCTTGAAAGAAACTTGTACTCGATGCTCGACTTGGATGGTGCCATTGTCGCTTAGCCATTGAACCTTTTAGGGGTGCGGGTGCTTCGTCTTGACCAATTGGAGCTTGGAGCATAGTTCTTCACTTGCTAAGTTATGGCAACTCCCTCCATCGGTGATGACCTTGACGGACCTTCTGTTGATGCCGACCTTTGTGTGGAAGGTATGTCATCTTTAGTCTTCTTCTTGTTGATGTTGAAGAGTCAAGACCTTGGAGACAACAAGAGCAGGACTTGAATCTTTGTCACAAAAGACTTGATCATCTTCGTCTTCGTTGTTCACTTGCCGGTGCATGGCCACTTGCTCAAGGGCTTCCATTTCTCCTTCACTCATAGAGTCATATGTTCCGTCGTCGTTGAGGATCATGGTGCGCTTGTTTGTTCACTCAAAGGACTTGTGGCCTCGGCCGCCGCATGTGAAGCATTTGAAGGAACTTGTCTTGATGGTCTCATCAGTTGGGGTAGATGATGATGAAGCTCGCGGCTTGAAGTTGCTTGTAGTAGGAAGATGACTTGGGGTTGTTGAAGTTTTCTTGTAACTTGACTTGTCGCCGTTTCTTGTAGATGGCTTGGTTGAGGTAGAAGGTGTTGGAGTCGTTGAAGCTTGGGTGTTGGAGAAACCATATGACTTGGATGAGAACTTGGAATACTTGAAGTCATCTTGCACTTGGCATTCCGCTTTGGTAGCTTGATGCACTAGCTCGATGAGGTTCGAGTATGGTTGGAAGTCGGCGATATTCTTGATAGGATGATTGAGTCCATTTAAGAAACATGCCATTGTTTGCTCATCATCTTCCGTGACATTGGCTCTTATCATGGCAATCTCCATTTCCTTATAGTACTCTTCAAAGCTCTTGGTTCCTTGCTTCAGGAGTTGGAGTTTCTTGAAGAGGTCGCAGTTGTAGTAGTTAGGCACGAAACATGCTCTCATGACGTCCTTCATTTGCGCCCAAGTAGTGATGGGTGGTTCACCTCTTGCCTCTCGGCGCTCAATGACTTGTTCCCACCAAATGAGGACGTAGTCTTGGAATTCAAGGGAGGCCATCGCGATCTTCTTCTCTTCTTCGTAGTTGTGCAAGCAGAAGATTTTGTCAACCTTCAATGCCCATGATATGTACTCTTCGGGGTCATTGCTTCCTGTGAACTTGGGCATGGTGAAATTTAGCTTGCCGTATCGTTGCTCTTCATTGTGTTGGGGTCGAGGATGATGACGCCCATGACATTGAGGATTGACAATCTCATGTTGCTCTTGTCTTGGAGGATTTCCATTGTCGTCTTTCTCTCGTTGAAGTTGATGTTCTTGGTGAGCTTGTGGAGGAGCTTGTCGAGCTTGTGGAGGAGCTTGTCGATGCACACGTGCTTGGAAAATCCTCTCTTGAGTTTCATCGCGAAGCGCTTCTTATTGTAGGCGAGCTTGTCGGCCTCGGTTGGCTACGACTCGACTTGAATCTCGAAGGGCATGTTGCGCCTCAAGTGCTTGAGCTTCACGAAGTTGTTGTTCTTGGCGTTGTGCCTCGGCATCTTGTGCATCTTGGTGTTGGCGCGCTTGTTCCTCTTGTTCTTGTTGCCGTTGGCGTTGCCGTTCTTATGCTTGGGCGGATGTAGCTTGGTTTTGACGATGTCGATGCTCTTGAGAGTCAGTGTCATGTAGAGGATTGTGGTTGGCTTGACGATCTTGGCGCGTGGCACGACGAAGTGTATTCGATGTCGGGGTACTTGAGCCGGAGATAGTGTGATCGGAGTGTCGACTTGAGCGGCTCCTTCTTGAGTAGGACGAAGTGGTAGAAGAGCGGTTGACCAACAAAGCACGAATCTCGTCCATTCTTGCGTCATTCTCGTGCTTGTGTTTGTCGAGCTTGTTGTCAAAGTAGTCTCTTGTACGTTGCTCGGAGAGTCGCAAGTCGGTGGCGAGGTTGTTGATGCGGTCGTCCATTGCTAGTTGCTCTTGATGCAAGGCTTGTTGTGTACCAAATAGGTGTAGCTTAGTGATGTAGTTGTTCGGGTCGTCGTCTTGCTCAAGGAAGAGTGGGTTGGTAGAAGAACTTGGCCTATCCATCATATCAAGCAAATATGTGAGTGGGAGAAAGATAAGAACTTATACCAAATGTACCTTGACCGATGTTGAAGATGGATCAAAGATCACCCAATGTGTAACAAGGAAATAGCACAATTGGTACCAATTCTTGTCGGTTTCTCACACCTACACAAGTAAAAGCTTATGGTGGAGCTTGGTTAGGATGGTGGCACAAAATTTGATGCAATTGTAAGTGAGACTCAATAATGTTGAAAAGATTCACAAATTTGCAAATGCGACAAGTAGACCAATAGCAATATATGTGTCAGGACCCCGATTCCAAGTCACATCGATCTAGCCGGTAACACCTCATATCACTTTGCGGCCTCACGCACGGTATTCCCACGGGTGTCGCCTTACCATGGCCCGGGACCGTTTGCGTCTTTTGGCTCACGTATATGATAGTGTCGCTAGCATCCATATGACAAAGAACCCGGGCCAACATGGCTAGTCGTGAACCCAAAGCGGCACTAACCCATGGGGACAGGCATACATGAATCACATCGAGCATGTCGGTCATCAACGTATGAATTGGGCTGTAGCACTGGCTATGAGGACTCCGGTATCCCGGCTGTAGCAGGCTAGGCAGGACTCGAATATCACCGCGTGACATTTCCCGAAGGACGACATAGGAACGAAGTGAAACACATGCCGCCATCAAGTGTCCAAAGCAGTAGTCTTTGGGCTAGCGGGACTCCGTGAACCGGGCAGTAGCGGACTACTATCGCTCAGAAGCACGAGACTACATTTCCCCATATGAGAGGCTGCCAAGGATAAACAACTAGATTGTCGGATCCCACACATACCAAGCATTTCAAACATACACACAATATGCTCAATATGTGTAAATACAACATGGCATCACAACATAACTCTACGACTCAAATATTTATTCATTAGGCTCCGAGGAGCGAGATATTACAAACATGGGTCTCATGACCCAACACTCAGAGCATACAAGTCAAAACACAAGCGGAAGCTAAACATGTCTGAGTACAGACAACTATAAAATGAAAAAGGCTGCGAAGCCTGACTATCTACCAGATCCTGGCGAGGGCACAAGATCGTAGCTGAGGTAACAAGCTAAACGTCGAAGTCCAAGCGGAACTACTAGCGAGACTGACGTCTCTCTGCAAAACATAAAATAAGCAAACGTGAGTACAAACGTACTCAGCAAGACTTACATCAGAACTATCTACATATGCATCATTATCAACAAAGGGGTGGTGGAGTTTGATCGCAGCAAGCCAGCTTTGACTCGGTGGCTATCCTGAATTACGATCGCAAGTAACTCTTTTGAGGTGGCGCACACGAGTCCACATATTCACCATATCAATACACCACTATGGATCCGCTCCGTCTCCCTACGAGAACGCCATCCATAGCACTCACGCTATCTTGCGCATTTTAGAGTATCCACTTTCACTTGTCTATGAACTGTTATAGGCAACCCGAAGTCCTTCTCCGTGGACACGGCTATTCAATAGATCATATTAACCTGCAGGGTGTACTTCTTCACACACGCTCTCACCACTTACCGCCGTTTACGACATGTACTCGGCAACCTTCAAGCGGAAGCCCAACGTGGGTGTCGGCCATAGCCTACCTAAACACTCGAGTCTCTAATCCAGGTTTATCGCCTATTCAGGTTCCATCCATGAGGAGTCCGCCGAGGTTTCCCATACGGCCCCGAACGATGTGTGCAGGGTTCCCGAGATACCAAGCGGGCATTCGTACACCGGCCACGGTGTATCTACCGCATCATAGCCCACCCTAGGGTCAGGCCTTCATACGGCCTCCAACACATATGCTACAAACACGAAACTAGTTGCAACTCCCGGACAGAGAACAAGGGTGGTTAAGAAGCCGAGAGGGTCCATTGGTTTCGGGCCCAATGCGTGGTAGTAACTGTTTCATGGATCACAAACACGAACTCAGTTCACGAGGACGGCTGCAATGAGACAACCCACCATGTACTCCTACATGGCCTCTCACCGCTACCTTTACCAAATCGTGTTCACACACTTAGCTCTCAACAATGGGACATGTTCACACACCATTCCAATTCGTTCCCGATGAATCGACCTGACTCAACTCTAAGCGATAGCAGGCATGAAAAACAAGCATGAATGAGTAGGCACAACAGGGCTCAAACAACTCCTACTCATGCTAGTGGGTTTCATCTATTTACTGTGGAATGACAGGTCATGCAGAGGATAAAGGGGTTCAGCTACCGCAACAAGTAACAGATGAATCGTTGTTGTCCTAATGCAGTAAAAGAGAGCAGGAGCGAAAGAGTGGGATTGTATCGGAATGAACAAGGGGGTTTTGCTTGCCTGGCACTTCTGAAGATAATATAGTTCTTCATCGGTGTCATCGAACAATCGTCGGAACGTCGTCTACTGAGAGGGGACAAACACCGGCAACTGAGAAAGAACACAATCAAGTCAATGCACATTCACATGAATAACATGTCATGTTAAGGTACTGAATTCACCTAATGCAATATCTAGCCAAGTTAATTGAAGTGGAACTCAAGCAAGAACAAATTCCAACTCCAAATGTTATTTCATAAATTGCCCTAATCATCATTTGTCCTATTCAGTGAGGTTAACTTGTTCAAACATGCATGATCATGGCATAAACAGATTCTTCATATTTTTCTGATCATTTTTCATATATAACTTATTTCCATTGGAGTTACGGTTGAATTTCTATGAATTTTAGAAGTTTTAGCTATTTTCTGAAATTTCTAAACCTTTACGATTTATTTTAATTCCGAAAGGCTTTAATGCGTCGAGATGACCTCACGATGACGTCAGGCAAGTCTCTGGTGCTGTCCAGTCAAATCGACCAGTGGGACCCGCTGGTCAGTCTCACAGTGATGGCTAGGGTCACTGACATGTGGGGCCAGGTCAACAGGTGACGTGGCCGGGTCAAACTGACCTGTGGGGCCTACGGGTTTAGTTTGATCTAAACAAAACTAAAACAGGATTAATTAGGAAGTGGGGCCCAAATGCCAGTGGGTGTGGGTTGTTTAGCTAGCTGGGTTAGCTCCTAATGACGGAGCCACGTCGGCTCACCGGAATTTGGCCGGCGGCGACCATTCCGCGCGGCGGAGCTGCTACTAGGCGGCACTAGGGGCTGCGTTTAGGTGCGGGGAGACCACCAGAAGGTAGCTCGTGCTCTTCCGCATCCAGGCGGGGGAAGGAGGCGGGGCGGGTGCGCCAGACTCGCCGGAGTGGAGCCCGAGGCGGCGGCCGGAGCTCGGCCCCGAGCGGCGCGGGGTGCTGCAGGGTACGACGAGGTCAGCTAAGGGGATCTGCGGCCTCCTGGTACATCTAGGAGCTCGCTAGGCCCGTCGGCTTGAGTGGAGCGGCACGGTAGCGCCAGGCCCGGCGTCCATGGCGGACGGCGGCCTCGGGAGCTCGTGGGGGCGGTGGCTAGAGGAAGCTAGCGACAGGGGGAGGTGAGGGGAAAAGCTCAGGGGCTCACGGGGATCACGCAGGGAAGGTCAGCGAGCTCAGGAAGCACGAACGACGGCGAATCAACGATGAGGTTGCCGGCGGCCGGAGGTTGAAGATGAGCTTGAGGACGACGCCTTCTGAGGCTTCCGTGAGGCGTGGCTCGGTGAGGGGGTCGAGGACGGAGTGGCGGAGATTGTGGGCTAGTAGGGGAAGCGAGGGAGGGCCGGTGGGCACGGCTATGGCGAGCGGCGGAGACGGCGGCTCTCGGGCGCGTGCAAGAAACCAGAGGAGGGGGAGAGAGTGCAGCGAGTGAGGGAGAGGCGAGAGGGGCTTCGAGGCGTCTCCAGGCGCGGGATTGGGTGACGGAGAGCGCAACACGGCGAAGCAAGAGGTGGTCCGGTCCCGGGCGCGTGGCCGTCGACCTGTGACGTCCTCCTGCGCAAGGAGGAGGGTGGCCAGGCACGGGCCGTGGGCTGGGCAGGCCGGAGGAGCTGGGCAGTGGGGCGCCCGAGTAAGTTTGGCCAGGTAAGCTCTCTCTCTCTTTTCTAAAAAGTTTCAGTTTTCTATTTTGTGATACTGTTTTGGGCTTTATTAAAAATACTAATACTATCCCAAAAATCATGAAACTTGCTCAAGCCCACTGCTTGGAAAATATCCAACAGCAAACATTTAAGTTTATGATTATTTGAACATTTAAACTATTTATTAGCATTAAATGCCCAAATGCAAATACTTTATGAATTAATCCAAAGACCAAATATGTCATGAAAATGTGCAGCACCTCTGGTTATGGTTTATAACATTTTTCCAGAAATGATGAACATTTTCTTAAAGCCATTTAGATTCACTGAAAAATATTTTTAGTTGAACCTATTTGATTTGCTTTAGTGCTAGGGCTTGGTCATCCCCACTTCAATTTTCAAATAAGTTTAAACATGATGCATGGATGCTGATGCCACTAATTATAACCAATTCTGGGGCTGTGACAACTCACCCCCACTAAACAAGAATCTCGTCCCGAGATTCAAGACGTGAGGTAAGAAGACAGAGGGGGTACAAGCTAACACGATCTTCACGATCCAGGTTGCACTTCATAGGAACGTTGACACGATCACCATTTTTGTCTCGACGTCTTGTCTTGAGAACTACATCCAACATGACCACGAGAAGAAAAGGGGGAATTTAGAAGAATCGATCTTCTTGAGGTTCAAACAATTTAGGATCATCTTAATGATCCAAGATCAACTCATGGAATGAGACATAAAGACATCTCTGGAGCGGAGAGGTAAAACATACATCAGGAGGGACGGAAGAAACAATTTTACGAGGGTTTCAAAATAGCGAGGGAAATTGCCATGATTCCAAGACGGGGCACCTCAGGGAAGGTGACTCGAAGAACTATTCCCTTAAGTGGAAAAAAGAATTACTTTTGATTCAGAGATCATTGAAACTCTTCATAACAGCCTAAGGCAATTCACAATGATTGTTTGGCAGAGTGCAAAGGAATGGCATACCCGGACTAGAACGGATGATTTTTGCTTGTCATCGAAAATGGATGGGACCCATGGTAGGACCACTTTTGAAGATGATCCTGAACAAGAATTACTAAGAAGGCAGCCCATAGTGAAATGGCACAAGGACGGCGCAAGCTGGGAACGAAATGCAAATGTCGGAAATGTTCCAACCATCATATCTGCCTGAGATTCAGATCTGGTTAGAAACAGGATACTTCAGACTCACATGTCTGAAAAGAAAAGTTGCAACACAAGTCGACGACATGGAGTTGCGAGATTCTCGGGGAATGAACCACGATAGCAAGCTCCAAAACATGAGCTGGTTCTGCTACAACCTCGTGGACACGCTGTCCAAGACAAGCATGGCCACGTAGTAGTCTTATAATAAAACACTACCGAGTTCTTGTTGGGAACCATCATCGAGGATAACAGAATCTTGTGCGTGATCTAGAATTAGCACAACACGCTCCTTTTCCTTGAGCAAATCAATCAGTGGCTTGGTGTGCTAGGAATACATATGGAATGAAGGTTGCAAGTCTCCAGACCACAGAATACTTCGCACATATGCATGACTGAATTGGGATGATTCCAAAGGAAGCAAAACAAACCTTTCTCAAATTCACGGCGGCAACTTGCATCATATGCAAGTGAATTAGAGGAAGTCACTTCTTACATCCGAACATATGCTCCATGAACGGTTGATGAAAGCATTGCTCACAAGTTTCCAACACTAGCTGGATGTTCAACATGAATCATGGGGGAGACAACATGCTGCTAATGGGCTCAACAACAACTCATCGGAATTTCCATATCACTGGACTTCCACCATCATGTGAACACGGTGATAGTATTGGTCAGACCAAAAGATGTAATGGTGTATGCTCGTGGGATCAACCACGAGTAAGACAACATTACGAGCATCGTTGGTACTGATTTGATTTGACGATAGCCCACACTCAAATCAAAGGATTGATAAGACAATAGGTCCAGCAACTGATCATAGGGACCAATCGATGAAGATATCATCTTTCTTCAACACACACTACACAAGAATATCCCTTTGGAACGAACTAAGTTAGGCAAGGTTTTATCTTCCAACTCTCCAAGTTGTTGTCTAGCTTAACCAACTAGCTCAGGGATATCCAACATAGATTCTTGGAGAAAGGGTGGTTCACAAGAAATCAACTTGATCACGAGCTCAACATAACAGTCAGGAAACAACCCGATAACACTTCCAAGAAGATATTTGGAAAGTCACGAACCACCGGTATGTTACTAAGCTCGAGAACAATCTTGCTTTTGAGGGCAAGACGATATGATCAAATGAGTGAGGACTTGACAAGATCCTAACTCATAGATCGAAGAGTGCACCAAAACTAAGGACTAGGTAGCACGATCAATCTTAGGATGATGATTTAATAACCAACACGCTAAGAATGAGGATATTGTCCATTAGCTACCAAGCAACGAGTTGCTCGGAGTATTGATTTCACACATCACAATTCACTTGTCGGCATTCTGGTTACAACAACTCGGGACCGAGGAATGAATAATGATGGCGAGAAGTATCACTGCGTCAAGAATTCATAAGAGAAGGTGCAATTCTCATGACGTTCCTGACATAAAGTGGGTAATAATTCAAGATAGAACAGAACAAAGCTGAATTGGCATTTTGATCTGCGGAATACAACTACTTTGACCCAATCCTAGAAATGGACAAGGTACTGGAGTTTGTTTCTCCTAGTCATTCCGAAATAGAATGGCTTGACGGACCACAAGGATAATAGGCATCGATAAACACGATCGCACACATACTCTTGGTTATCAACTGATAGAGGAGGGTCGGAATACAACTAAAGAGAGCAACTCAAAGGAACATATAATTTTCTGAGTTGTGGATGCATAGATTAGTATGTCAAGCAAAGCTCAACATTTCTTCCGGATAACCCATGCAGAAAGATAGAACTGGCAGAGTCACAATATAGAATGGGGAACTCATCGAGAGCACTCTTGTTGTGACCTTTTGGTTCAAAGGAACTCCTGCCAAGGATGGTTCATGGTATGTGGAAGAATGAGATACCACGGACCTCGAGGACTATCGCAAGGTTACTAATATCCTAAAGGAACTAGCAAATACTAGAAACATGAAGTAGGGTGAATCTTGGGTTCAAGAACCCAGGAATAGAATGCCTACTAACTAATAACATCACGGGATGCTTTCAAGAATAATGGCCAGAATCATCACACTGGGGATACAAAAGCATTGCTAAATTACTAGGTGACTTCCTAAACACCTAGGGTCATAATAATAGCCCAACATCTACGCCGAGGCAACAAAGTACCTCAACTTACCGATTAGTGTGCTTATTCTGACCATAAAGGACATTGGGAATGGAAAGAAAGGATTTGCAAATGCATCAGACTATTTAGAGACCTGGGATGACTCGGACAACATAACGGTTGTAAATACTCAAAAAGATTTGAGACATCCTGCAAAAATGGTGGCATAACCACTCAACAACATCATATCAAGGTTCCGAGATCAACAGTTAACATATAGAAATAGTAGGAACTGAACTGGGGATTGAAACCAACAATCTTAAAGGTCTATGGATTAGTAACACGTCATCCAAATAGATAGATGAGAAGCCTAGTTCTTAAACCCCGTAGAAGAGAAGAGGTTGACTCAGATCAGAAGGCCATGAGGTATAAGGAGTAAAAAGAGCCTTACGTTCCCTTCCACAATCAATTCCCTTACATAACTAAAGCATTTCTAGACACAACTTCGACTAGTTTGGCTTGGTAATCCTCTGAGCAACAGCTCGATACCAACGCTGTCAGACCCGATTCCAAGTCACATCGATCTAGCCGGTAACACCTCATATCACTTTGCGGCCTCACGCACGGTATTCCCACGGTGTCGCCTTACCATGACCGGGACCGTTTATGCCTTTTGGCTCACGATATGATAGTGTCGCTAGCATCCATATGACAAAGAACCCGGACCGACATGGCTAGTCGTGAACCCAAAGCGGCACTAACCCATGGGGACAGGCATACATGAATCACATCGAGCATGTCGGTCATCAACGTATGAATTCGGGCTGTAGCACTGGCTAACAGGACTCGGTATCCCGGCTGTAGCAGCTAGGCAGACTCGAATATCACCGCGACATTTCCCGAAGGACGGACATAGGAACGGTGAAACACATGCCGCGATCAAGTGTCCAAAGCAGTAGTCTTTGGGCTAGCGGGACTCGTGAACCGGGCTGTAGCGGACTACTATCACTCGGGAAGCACGAGACTACATTTCCCCATATGAGAGGCTGCCAAGGATAAACAACTAGATTGTCGGATCCCACACATACCAAGCATTTCAAACATACACACAATATGCTCAATATGTGTAAATACAACATGGCATCACAACATAACTCTCGACTCAAATATTTATTCATTAGGCTCCGAGGAGCGAGATATTACAAACATGGGTCTCATGACCCAACACTCGAAACATACAAGTCAAAACACAAGCGGAAGCTAAACATGTCCGAGTACGCACAACTATAAAATGAAAAAGGCTGAAGCTCGACTATCTACCAGATCTGGCGAGGCACAAGATCGTAGCTGAGGTAACAAGCTAAACGTCAAGTCCAAGCGGAACTACTAGCGAGACCGACGTCTCTCGCAAAACATAAAATAAGCAAGCGTGAGTACAAACGTACTCAGCAAGACTTACATCGTAACTATCTACATATGCATCATTATCAACAAAGGGGTGGTGGAGTTTGACCGCAGCAAGCCAGCTTTGACTCGGTGGCTATCCTGAACTACATTGCAAGTAACTCTTTTGAGGTGGCGCACACGAGTCCACATATTCACCATATCAATACACCACTATGGATCCGCTCCGTCTCCCTCACGAGAACGCCATCCATAGCACTCACGCTATCTTGCGCATTTTAGAGTATCCACTTTCACTTGTCTATGAACTGTTATAGGCAACCCGAAGTCCTTCTCCGTGGACACGGCTATTCAATAGATCATATTAACCCTGCGGGTGTACTTCTTCACACACGCTCTCACCACTTACCGCCGTTTACACGACATGTACTCGGCAACCTTCAAGCGGAAGCCCAACGTGGGTGTCGGCCATAGCCTACCTAAACACTCAAGTCTCTAATCCAGGTTTATCGCCTATTCAGGTTCCATCCGCAGGGAGTCCGGCCGAGGTTTCCCATACGGCCCCGAACGATGTGTCAGAGGTTCCCGAGATACCAAACGGGCATTCGCACACAGGCCACGTGTATCTACCGCATCATAGCCCACCCCTAGGGTCAGCGCCACGCACGGCCTCCAACACATATCCTACAAACACGTAAACTAGTTGCAACTCCCGGACAGAGAACAAGGGTGGTTAAGAAGCCGAGAGGGTCCATTGGTTTCGGGCCCAATGCGTGGTAGTAACTGTTTCATGGATCACAAACACGTAACTCAGTTCGAGGACGGCTGCAATGAGACAACCCACCATGTACTCCTACATGGCCTCTCACCGCTACCTTTACCAAATCGTGTTCACACACTTAGCTCTCAACAGAGGACATGTTCACACACCATTCCAATTCATTCCCGATGAATCGGACTGACTCAACTCTAAGCGATGCAGGCATGACAAACAAGCATGAATGAGTAGGCACAACAGGCTCAAACAACTCCTACTCATGCTAGTGGGTTTCATCTATTTACTGTGGAATGACATGTCATGTAGAGGATAAAGGGGTTCAGCTACCGCAGCAAGTAACAGATGAATCGTTGTTGTCCTAATGCAGTAAAAGAGAGTAGGAGCGAAAGAGTGGGATTGTATCAGAATGAACAAGGGGGTTATGCTTGCCTGGCACTTCTGAAGATAATATAGTTCTTCATCGGTGTCATCGAACAATCGTCGGACGCCGCTCATCGAGAGGGACAAACACCGGCAACTGAGAAAGAACACAATCAAGGCAATGCACATTCACATGAATGACATGTCATGTTAAGGTACTGAATTCACCTAATGCAATATCTAGCCAAGTTAATTGAAGTGGAACTCAAGCAAGAACAAATTCCAACTCCAAATGTTATTTCATAAATTGCCCTAATCATCATTTGTCCTATTTAGTGAGGTTAACTTGTTCAAACATGCACGATCATGGCATAAACAGATTCTTCATATTTTTCTGATCATTTTTCATATATAACTTATTTCCATTGGAGTTACGGTTGAATTTCTATGAATTTTAGAAGTTTTAGCTATTTTTGAAATTTCTAAACCTTTCTGATTTATTTTTAATTCCAGAAAGGCTTTAATGCGTCGGCATGACCTCACGATGACGTCAGCAAGTCAACGGGTGCTGTCCAGGTCAAATCTGACCAGTGGGACCCGCTGGTCAGTCTCACAGTGATGGCTAGGGTCACTGACATGTGGGGCCAGGTCAACAGGTGACGTGGCCGGGTCAAACCGACACAGGGGCCTACGGGTTTAGTTTGATCTAAACAAAACTAAAACAGGATTAATTAGGAAGTGGGGCCCAAATGCCAGTGGGTGTGGTTGTTTAGCTAGCTGGGTTAGCTCCTAATGACGGAGCAACGTCGGCTCGCCGGAATTTGGCCGGCGGCGACCATTCCGCGCGGCGGAGCTGCTACTAGGCGGCGCTAGGGGCTGCGTTTAGGTGCGGGGAGACCACCAGAAGGTAGCCCGTGCCCTTCCGCATCCAACAGGGCAGGAAGGAGCGGGCGGGGTGCGCTGTACTCGCCAGAGTGGAGCCCGAGGCGGCGGCCGGAGCTCGGCCCCGAGCGGCGCGGGGTGCTGCAGGGTACGACGAGGTCGATTAAGGGATCTGCGCCTCTGGTACATCTAGGAGCTCGCTAGGCTCGTCGGCTTGAGCGGCGGCACACGCAGTAGCGCCAGCCCGGCGTCCATGGCGGACGGCGGCCTCGGAGCTCTCGTGGGGCGGTGGCTAGAGGAAGCTAGCGAGAGGGAAGGTGAGGGGAAAAGCTCAGGGGCTCACGGGGATCACGCAGGGAAGGTCAGCGAGCTCAGGAAGCACGAACGGTGGCGAATCGACGATGAGGTTGCCGGCGGCCGGAGGTTGAAGATGAGCTTGAGGACGACGCTGCAGGGCTTCCGGCGGGGCGTGGCTCGGTGAGGGGGTCGAGGACGGAGTGGCGGAGCTTGTGGGCTAGTCGGGGAAGCGAGGGAGGGCCGGTGGGCACGGCTATGGCGAGCGGCGGCGACGGCGGCTCTCGGGCGCGTGCAAGAAACCAGAGGAGGGGGAGAGAGTGCAGCGAGTGAGGGAGAGGCGAGAGGGGCTTCGAGGCGTCTCCAGGCGCAGGATTGGGTGACGGAGAGCGCGACAAGGCGAGCGGAGGAGGTGGTCTTGATCGGGCGCGGCCGACACGCCGACGTCCTTCTGGCGCAAGGAGGAAGGTGACTGGCACGGGCCAGGTGGGCTGGGCCGGCTGGAGGAGCTGGGCCAGGTGGGGCGCCAGGTAAGTTTGGCCAGGTAAGCTCTCTCTCTCTTTTCTAAAAAGTTTCTGTTTTCTATTTTGTGATACTGTTTTGGGCTTTATTAAAAATACTAATACTATCCCAAAAATCATGAAACTTGCTCAAGCCCACTGTTTGGAAAATATCCAACAGCAAACATTTAAGTTTATGATTATTTGAACATTTAAACTATTTATTAGCATTAAATGCCCAAATGCAAATACTTTATGAATTAATCCAGTGACCAAATATGTCATGAAAAATGTGCAGCACCTCTGGTTATGGTTTATAACATTTTTCCAGAAATGATGAACATTTTCTTAAAGCCATTTAGATTCACTGAAAATATTTTTAGTTGAACCTATTTGATTTGCTTTAGTGCTAGGGCTTGGTCATCCCCACTTCAATTTTCAAATAAGTTTAAACATGATGCATGGATGCTGATGCCACTAATTATAACCAATTCTGGGGCTGTGACAATATGGTACACGGAAACACACATGCAAATAGATAATGTGGGGTCGTGCAACCAAGGAATGAGCCAAAATGTGGAGTCCACAAAGATGCTCTTGTTGCACAACACTAGAGAGACGCTAGCACGATTGCAGAATAGGCGGACACGAACTTGTGCACAACCTACTAGGCAAAAATGCAAGGACTTCTATCCCAAGTATGCTATATGTATGGTATTTCGGTGATATGATCCAAGATGATCGAGTATGACAATCTTAATGTTGTATGATGCTATGGTTCTTGCTTATAAGCTCTTTTCTTATTTTTCCCTTTTGCTTAAAAGCTTGTTTGGCTCCTTGTTGTTTGAGCTCTTTTCTCATGCAATGCTTCACGAACCAAGATAGCAATTGTGTATGCGATGACAACTATGTGACACAAGAGATGATACCAAAATATGCAACACGATGATATGGTATGTATGCTATGGGAAGTATGATCACTAATGTGCACAAGTCACGTTGCCGGCAATACTCAAAGGCTAGTCTCGATGGGTAAGCGATACAAAAAGTAAGGCTATGGGGTTACCAATGCAATTGCGAGAACATATGATGATATCACAATACCAAGATGAGGTTGATACCAAAATGATGTAGCTGATCATAGTAGTCCATGGCGAAGATGAGCGGTAGTGATGTCGATGTCGAACCGTACCTAGATAGCTGAAACACAAAAGGACATGGTTACCACAACTCAAATTCTCCAAGACCAAAATGTGTCAAAATCGTCGGAGTTGGGTAGCGGACAAGCTATGGTGGTGGTATGCGGAAGTGGTCGTGGTATAGGAAGTTGTATGTGGAAATGGTGGATGTGGCTGAAAATTTTCGGGGAAGAAAAATTCAGTTTCGTCAGGGTATTACGGACGTCTGGGGAATTACGGTCGTCCGGTCGTCGGACGTCCGGAGGCTGTCGGACGTCCGGTGCCTGGGCGATTTCGGGCACGGGATGAACTACTAGGGTTCGTGGTGGAAGTGGCGAAATTGGTCAAAACCAGATGATTTCGTGGATGGAAAAGGTGGAGATGATGGGGGAAAGCTAGATCCACTCATGGGAAAGCAAATCCATGGATCAAATCCAACAAAACTTCATCACACCAACAAATCACAAAAAAATTTGGGGCTATTTTTGTGCGGAATTTTCAGATTAGGACGAAAAACAACAAAATCAAGCTAGAAACGAAGAGGGGAGGCTCCGAAATCGTGATCAACGTGGCTCATGATACCAAGATGATGTAGGGTGGAACCCTATACGGCCGATCTTTCACGAAAGGAGCGAATCCCGCGAAGAACACGAAGAACAAAAGGGGGAAATCACAAAGGGAGACACAAGAGAAACACTCAAACCAACGAGATTAGGTCACACATGTGCTAGATCCTCGAAACACGAGAGGAGATACAAGATTCACAATCAACAAAGGACAATACAAAGGGTAACCGGTTCTTCTCCGTGAGGAGGTCTTGATGGGGCCACCCAAGAGGGGGTCTTGAATCTGCTTGGAAGGATCTTCTCTGATGGAGGTGCGATCTCCGAGGAGGAGGTAACCAAGTGGATGAGGAAAGCTCTCACACAAACATGAGCTAATCCTTTGCTAACCCTAACTAGGAGGAGGGAGAGGTCTATTTATAGTCTTAGTGCAAAGAGGGGCGAAGTGGAGGGGTACATGGGCTTCGGCCCGAAACTGGACGCAGCCAGGGTCCGGTCGTCTGGGAGACGCCGGTCGTCCGGAGGCATGCAAGGGCCCGGACGTCCGCAGCTCTTCGGAAATACATAGTTTATGTTCTGTTGACATGGCCTCGGACGTCCGTAGTTGTTTGGCGTCCGGTCGCCGGTCGTCCGGTCTTCCACGGATTTCCGTAGATTCGGTTCTGTTGGGGAAGTGTCGGTCGTCCGGAGCCTGGGGGGTGTCGGACGTCCGGTCCTGGTCGGACGTTCGGCCGCTGTAGCGTTTGCTGGCCTTGTTTCCCTGCGCTGTTGTGACCTCCAGGGGTCGGACGTCCGGGTGGGGCCGGTCATCCGGAACCTATAGCTTTCGTGGCAGTTCTTCTTCTTGTCCTCCGCACTTGGTGTCCTCGACGTCTTGTCCATTGGATGTAGATGACCCATGGCTTTCCTCCAAGTACCTAAGCACACATAGTGTTTCTTGTGCCATGTCGAATGTGTCGAAAGTGGTATTTCGGAAAGAAGCGAGTTCACCTTATCTTCGATAGCCTTGGCTCAGGCTCTTGTCATTGGTCCAAGTTGAGTCGTAGGAGATGTGGATGTGTCCATGGGATGGTTGTGGGATCCTCCGCATCATCATGTCATCTTGCCTAATGCGTTACCCCGTTCTTATGAACTTAATACTTTAGATGCATGCTGGATAGCAGTTGATGTGTGGAGTAATAGTAGTAGATGCAGAATCATTTCGGTCTACTTGTCACGGACGTGATGCCTATATACATGATCATGCCTAGATATTCTCATTATTATGCGCTTTTCTATCAATTGCTCAACAGTAATTTGTTCACCCACCGTAAATTATGCTATCTTGAGAGAAGCCACTAGTGAAACCTATGGCCCCCGGGTCTATCTTTCATCATATTAATCTCCCGCCAACGTGCTATTTCTGCCGCCATTTATTTTGCAATCTTTATTTTCCAATGTATATCATAAAAATACCAAAAATATTTATCTTATTATCTTTATTAGATCTCACTTTTGCAAGTGGCCGTGAAGGGATTGACAACCCCTTTATCGCGTTGGTTGCAAGGTTCTTATTTGTTTGTGCAGGTACGAGGGACTTGCGTGTAGTCTCCTACTAGATTGATACCTTGGTTCTCAAAAACTGAGGAAAATACTTACACTACTTTGCTGCATCACCCTTTCCTCTTCAAAGGAAAACCAACGCATGCTCAAGAGGTAGCAAGAAGGATTTCTGGCGCCGTTGCCGGGGAGATCTATGCACAAGTCAAGACATACTAAGTACCCATCACAAACTGTTATCCCTCGCATTACATTATTTGCCATTTGCCTCTTGTTTTCCTCTCCCCCACTTCACCTTTGCCGTTTTATTCGCCCTCTTTTTCGTTCGCCTCTTTTTCTTGCTTCTTGTGTGTCCGTGTGTTAGATCGTTGGTTTTGCTTTTATGGCTAGTCCTTCTATCATCGTTAGTACTCCCGATCATGAAGCTCTTAATTTTAAACAAAGGGAGGGAGAAAATTTAAAAGATGCTTGGTATAGAATTTGCAATACTCAGTATAGATCCTCTAGGAAGCAATCCACTTCCGTTCTTCTTCGCAATTTTTATGTAGGCATCACCCCTTGGAATAGATATATTATTGATACCATTACCGGAGGGAATTTCTTGGGTAGCCATACTTTTGATTCTTACAATGCTATGATAAATTTGTTTGGGCCACCACCTCTTTTGGTTAATGGAACTATTTTAACTTTGAAACATTTGATGCAAAGGCTTGAAATTATTGAAAACTAGCGCATATGCCCATGCGTTGCAAAGGGAGAGATATTTTATTTACGACAAGCAACGTGAAAGATAATCGATGTCTTCACAAAAAAATGGTCACCACAACGGTACTACCTCCGTCTCGGTGAATAAGTCATTCGCGTAGTTCTAGATCGATGATTTAACCATCTAAATATGTATTATATGTGACAAAAATTATATATACAAAAAACTACATTCGTGTAGAAATCTAGTGATATACTTTTCATGACATATAACACATATTTAATTCGTCAAATCGATGACCAAGAACTACGCGAACGACTTATTCATCTAGACGGAGGTAGTAGGTGACAGAGCAAGGAGTTGCAGTATTCTCACTGGACATGTTTGGCCCATGAAATCTTGATAGTGGTGGGGTTGGTAGGCATGGTGGCGAGCACCCAACTCGTGTCTTTTTCTTTCGCGTCTGCCTCCATCTCGGGGTTGTGCATGCCTCCTCATTTGGTGGATGTGTGACGACCTTCGGGACACGGTTACTTCGACCACTGTCCTACGACGTCGTAACAGGATGGATTACTAATTGCAGCACATAAATCATGTTTCATAAGTATAATCAGGCATGCATGTCCCTTCATTATGACGGTTTATTCTCTTTAATTATTTTAGCGCTCATGTGTCCAATTTTTTTTCTAATTAGAGCCAAACAACATATTCTCTTTTATTAGCACATGCCCACAATTTTTTTTAATTTATATCCAACCAGGATAGAACAAACGCGCTGCTAAGTGCTAACCAATGGCCAGCGCGAATATTTAAGAAAATATGACAACTTCGGATTTGATTTATTTATTTATTTGATCATTCAAAGAAATATGAACTGCCAAATATTCTTGAAAATGTTAATTTTTTTTGAAAGCCCGGGCATTTTTTGAAAATGTGAACATTGTTTTTGAAAATTTCATATAATTTTGGAAAAACACGGGCAAAATTAGAAACAGGAGTAGTAATTAAAACTGAAACATAATATTTTGAAAACATGAACCTTTTATAAAACACAACAATATTGACTTTTTTTACACAGAGAACATTCAGATTTTTTTAAATGCTTTCCGAGACGTAAGCATTATTTTGTTTTTGTGAAATTTTCACTAAAATAGGAACATGTTTTTGCATATGGAACATTTAAAAAATATTAATTTATAAAAGAAATCTCAAAAATTATGAAATATCTATTTTACATGACAACATTTTTTAATGTTGAGGAAATTCGGAAACCATATTTTTTTAAGTTTCTAATATTTTTCAAAACAGGAATAAAATTTTGTAATGCTGATTTTTTGAATATTTTAAAAAAAATTAGAATTTTTAATATATTTTGTATTATTATTTCACATAAAAATAAAAATGAAGAAGGAGAAAATAAATATGAAACAGAAACAGAGCACTGAAAAAACAAAAACGGTTCGGCCCATTCCTGGGCGACATGTGCGTACCTTTAACTATTGGTCGCCACGTGCGACAAATAAGGTGCTCCCAACACATGGGCAGGATAATTATTGGGTTGACTTTTGTTGGGCTGGAGTGCGCCTGGCCAATTTTTCGGAATTCTGGACAATTTTTTTTGTCTTTTCTAGTGTAGAGACGCACAAAAATTTAGTACCACCTCGGATAATATTTTTTAACGGTGAACGGATGAAAATATTGGCGAAACAAGCCTCGCTTTATTAGTAGGTATAGATAAAGTTGCCACTGTAGAGTTGATTGAGAATTTTGATAAAAAGATCCACAACCAGATTACCCAATATGGATTTAAGGTAGGAGTTACTCTGAATTTTTTTTAAGAAAAAGAACCCATAGTTAACAAAAAGATAGATCAAGATTCCACAAGAATTGATAAACTTGAGGATATTATTACCAACTTAGGGTTTGCCTTTTCTTCCATGAAAAATACTCCAAATCCTCCTACTACTAGAGTTGCCAAGTTTATGTATGTGCCTAAAAATAAAGGTGAACCTTCTAGTAAAGAAAATGCGGATCTCAAATCAATAAGTGTTCACCCCAACTTTTTCGCTATCATTAAGGAACCTTTTGCTACAAATGAATTTCTTGATTTCTTTCCTAGGAGTTTGATCATTAATAAAAGGAAGGAAACTCCTAAGGGTTATAAGTGTTCTATTGAAAAATTGCCTACCAAAGATGATAATACCTAGATCTATTCTTGCTTTTACACCTAGCTAGGGGCGTTAAACGATAGCGCTTGTTGGGAGGCAACCCAATTTTACTTTTGTTTCTTGCTTTTTGTTTCTGTTTAGTAATAAATAATTCATCATGCTACTGCTATGATTGTGTTTTTTGTGTTTCAGTTAGTGTTGGTGCCAAGTAAAGCCTTTAGGATCTTCTTGGATGCTAGTTATTTGATCTTGCTGTAAAAGATAGAAACTTTGCGCTCAGGATAATAATTTTCATAAATCACAGAAAAGAGATTTTACCCAAATTATTTTTGCAATAAATTAATATACAAATTACCCTGGTCGTACTAATTTGGTAGAATTTTTGGAATTCCAGAAGTTTACGTTTGATACAGATTACTATAGACTATTCTGTTTTTGACAGATTCTGTTTTCCGTGTGTTGTTTGCTTATTTTGATGAATCTATGGCTAGTATCGGGGGGTATGAACCATAGAGAAGTTGGAATACAGTAGGTTTAACACCAATATAAATAAAGAATGAGTTCATTACAGTACCTTAATGTGGTGGTTTGTTTTATTTCGCTAACGGAGCTCATGAGATTTTCTGTTGAGTTTTGTGTTGTGAAGTTTTCAAGTTTTTGGGTAAAGATTTGATGGATTTTGGAACAAGGAGTGGCAAGAGCCTAAGATTGGGGATGCCCAAGGCACCCCAAGGTAAAATTCAAGGACAACCAAAAGCCTAATCTTGGGGATGCCTCGGAAGGCATCCCCTCTTTCGTCTTCATCTATCGGTAACTTTACTTGAGGCTATATTTTTATTCACCACATGATATGTGTTTGGCTTGAAGCGTCTTGTATGATTTGAGTCTTTGCCTTTTAGTTTACCACAATCATCCTTTCTGTACACACCTTTTGGAGGGACACACATAAATCGAAATTTATTAGAATACTCTTAATGCTTCACTTATATCTTTTGAGCTAGATAATTTTGCTCTAGTGCTTCACTTATATGTTTTTAGAGTACGGTGGTGGTTTTATTTTATAGAAATTATTGATCTCTCACGCTTCACTTATATTATTTTGAGAGTCTTATAGAACAGCATGGTAATTTGCTTAGGTTATAGAATTAGTCCTAATATGATGAACATCCAAGATGGTTATAATAAAAACTATCATATAAAGTGCATCGAATACTATGAGAAGTTTGATACTTGATAATTGTTTTGAGATATGAAGATGGTGATATTAGAGTCATGCTAGTTGAGTAGTTGTGAATTTGAGAAATACTTGTTCTAAAGTTTGTGATTCCCGTAACATGCACGTATGGTGAACCGTTATGTGATGAAGTCGGAGCATGATTTATTTATTGATTGTCTTCCTTATGAATGGCGTTCTGGGACGAGCGATGGTCTTTTCCTACCAATCTATCCCCCTAGGAACATGCGCGTAGTGCTTTGGTTTTTGATGGCTTGTAGATTTTTGCAATAAGTATGTGAGTTCTATATGACTAATGTTGAGTCCATGGATTATACGCACTCTCACCATTCCACCATTGCTAGCCTCTCTAATACCGCACACCTTTAGCCGGTATCATACACCCACCATATACCTTCCTCAAAAAAGCCACCATACCTACCTATTATGGCATTTCCATAGCCATTCCGAGATATATTGCCATGCAACTTACCGCCGTTTCATTTGTTATGACACGTTTCATCATTGTCAAATTGCTTTGCATGATCATGTAGTTGACATCGTATTTGTGGCAAAGCCACCTTTATAATTCTTCCATACATGTCACTCTTGATTCATTGCATATCCCGGTACACCGCCAGACGCATTCACATAGAGTCATATTTTGTTCTAAGTATTGAGTTGTAATTTTTGAGTTGTAAGTAAATAAAAGTGTGATGATCATCCTTATTAGAGCATTGTACCAAGTGAGGAAAGGATGACGGAGACTATGATTCCCCCACAAGTCGGGATGAGACTCCGGACAAAAAAAAGGAAAAAAAGTGGCCATAAAAAAGAGAGAAAAAGGCCTCAAAAAAAGAAGATGAGAGAAAAAGAGAGAAGGGACAATGTTACTATCCTTTTACCACACTTGTGCTTCAAAGTAGCATCATGATCTTCATAATAGAGAGTCTCCTATGTTGTCACTTTCATATACTAGTGGGAATTTTACATTATAGAACTTGGCATATTCCAATGATGGGCTTCCTCAAAATGCCCTAGGTCTTCGTGAGCAAGCGAGTTGGATGCACACCCACTTAGTTTCTTTTGTTGAACTTTCATACACTTATAGGTCTAGTGCATCCGTTGCATGGCAATCCCTACTCACTCACATTGATATCTATTGATGGGCATCTCCATAGCCCGTTGATATGCCTAGTTGATGTGAGACTATCTTCTCCTTTTTGTCTTCTCCACAACCACCACTCCATTCCACATATAGTGCTATGTCCATGGATCAAGCTCATGTATTGCGTGAAGATTGAAAAGGTTTGAGAACATCAAAAGTATGAAACAATTGTTTGGCTTGTCATCGGGGTTGTGCATGATTTAAATATTTTGTGTGATGAAGATAGAGCATAGCCAGACTATATGATTTTGTAGGGATAACTTTCTTTGGCCATGTTATTTTGAGAAGACATGATTGCTTTGTTAGTATGCTTGAAGTATTATTATTTTTATGTCAATATTAAACTTTTGTCTTGAATCTTTAGGATCTGAACATTCATGCCACAATAAAGAAAATTACATTGAGAATTATGCTAGGTAGCATTCCACATCAAAAATTCTGTTTTTATCATTTACCTACTCAAGGACGAGCAGGAATTAAGCTTTGGGATGCTTGATACGTCTCCAACGTATCTATAATTCTTGATTGTTCCATGCTATTATATTATCTGTTTTGGATGTTTAATGGGCTTTATTATGCACCTTTATATTATTTTTTGGACTAACCTACTAACCAAAGGAATATCAAACGGAATCCAAACGGAATGAAACCTTCGGGAGAGTTATTTTTGGAACAAACGCAATCCAGGAGACTTGGCGCGGACGTCAAGGAAGCAACGAGGCGGCCACGAGGTAGGGAGGCGCGCCCAGGGGGTTAGCACGCCACCACCCTCGTGGGCCCCTCGTGGCTCCACCGACCTACTTCTTTCGCCTATATATATACTCACATACCCCAAGAACATCCGAGAGCACCACGAAACCCTATTTCCACTGCTGCAACCTTCTGTACCCGTGAGATCCCATCTTGGGGCCTTTTCCGGCGCTCAGCCGGAGGGGGAATCGATCACTGAGGGCTTCTACATCAACACCATAGCCTCTCCAATGATGTGTGAGTAGTTTACCACAGACCTTCGGGTCCATAGTTATTAGCTAGATGGCTTCTTCTCTCTCTTTGGATCTCAATACGAAGTTCTCCTCGACTCTATTGGAGATCTATTTGATGTATTCTTTTTGCGGTGTGTTTGTCGAGATCCGATGAATTGTGGGTTTATGATCAAGATTATCTATGAAAAATATTTGATTCTTATCTGAATACTTTTATGCATGATTTAATATATTTGCAAGTCTCTTCAAATTATCAGTTTGGTTTGGCCTACTAGACTGATCTTTCTTGCAATGGGAGAAGTGATTAGCTTTGGGTTTAATCTTGCGGTGTCCTTTCCTAGTGATAGCAGGGGCAGCAAGGCACGTACAGTATTGTTGCCATCGAAGATAAAAAGATGGGGTTTATATCATATTGCTTGAGTTTATCCCTCTACATCATGTCATCTTGCCTAATGCGTTACTCTGTTCTTATGAACTTAATACTTTAGATGCATGCTGGATAGCGGTCGATGTGTGGAGTAATAGTAGTAGATGCAGAATCGTTTCGGTCTACTTGCCGCGGATGTCATGCCTATATACATGATCATGCCTAGATATTCTCATAACTATGCGCTTTTCTATCAATTGGTCGACAGTAATTTGTTCACCCACCGTAAATTATGCTATCTTGAGAGAAGCCACTAGTGAAACCTATGGCCCCCGGGTCTATCTTCCATCATATTAATCTCCCGCCAACGTGCTATTTCTGCCGCCATTTATTTTGCAATCTTTATTTTCCAATCTATATCATAAAAATACCAAAAGTATTTATCTTATTATCTTTATCAGATCTCACTTTTGCAAGTGGCCGTGAAGGGATTGACAACCCCTTTATCGCGTTGGTTGCAAGGTTCTTATTTGTTTGTGCAGGTACGAGGGACTTGCGTGTAGTCTCCTACTGGATTGATACCTTGGTTCTCAAAAACTGAGGGTAATACTTACGCTACTTTGCTGCATCACCCTTTCCTCTTCAAGGGAAAACCAACACATGCTCAAGAGGTAGCAACTGACGCCGATGAGGAAACTGTGAATGTTGGATTCAACAGTCAACGCAACGACCATAAGAAGAAGCCCTGTAAAGGGAATAGAGATGACCCATCGACGTTGGATAAGATCCTCGACAAGCCTTCCCAAATTCACGACACTTCAGATAAACCTTCTAATCATTCAAACCGGAACTGCTGGGTGATAAAGTAGGCCAGCAAGATCGCAACCGAGAACCAAGGTGACGGTTTCTTGGACTAAGGGGTACTGATGACCCACAAGTATAGGGGATCTATCATAGTCCTTTCGATAAGTAAGAGTGTCGAACCCAACGAGGAGCAGAATGAAATGACAAGCGGTTTTCAGTAAGGTATTCTCTGCAAACATTGGAATTATCTGTAACAGATAGTTTTGTGATAAGGTAATTTGTAACGGGTAACAAGTAACAAAAGTAAACAAGGTGCAGCAAGGTGACCCAATCCTTTTTTTAGGAAAGGACAAGCCTGGACAAACTCTTATATAAAGGAAAACGCTCCCGAGGACACATGGGAATTATCGTCAAGCTAGTTTTCATCGTGCTCATATGATTCACGTTCGTTACTTTCATAATTTGATATGTGGGTGGACCGGTGCTTGGGTACTGCCCTTCCTTGGACAAGCATCCCACTTATGATTAACCCCTCTTGCAAGCATCCGCAACTACAACAGAAGTATTAAGGTAAACCTAACCATAGCATGAAACATGTGGATCCAAATCATCCCCTTACGAAGCAACACATAAACTAGGGTTTAAGCTTCTGCCACTCTAGCAACCCATCATCTATTTATTACTAACTAATGCCTTCCCCTAGGCCCAAATAATGGTGAAGTGTCATGTAGTCGATGTTCACATAACATCACTAGAGGAAAGACAACATACATCTCATCAAAATATCGAACGAATACCAAATTCACATGACTACTTATAGCAAGACTTCTCCCATGTCCTCGGGAACAAACGTAACTACTCACAAATCATATTCATGTTCATAATCATAGGGGTATTAATATGCATAAAGGATCTGAACATATGATCTTCCACCAAATAAACCAACTAGCATCAACTACAAGGAGTAATCAACACTACTAGCAACCCACAGGTACCAATCTGAGGTTTTGAGACAAAGATTGGATACAATAGATGAACTAGGGTTTGAGATGAGATGGTGCTGGTGAAGATGTTGATGGAGATTGACCCCTCCGATGAGAGGATCGATGGTGATGACGATGGTGATGATTTCCCCATCCGGAGGGATGTTTCCTCAGAGAACAGCTCCCGAGCCCTAGATTGGTTTCGCCAGGTTCCGCCGAGACGGCGGCGCTTCATCCCAAAGCTTCCTTCTGATTTTTCTCGCATTTAAAGACTTCATATAGCAGAAGATGGGCACCGGAGGCCTGCCAGGGGGCCCACGAGGCAGGGGGCGCCCCCACCCTCGTGGCCAGGGTGTGGGCCCCCTCTGGTTGATTCTTTCTCCAATATTTTTTATATATTCCAAAACGTGCCTCCGTGAAGTTTCAGGACTTTTGGAGTTGTGCAGAATAGGTCTCTAATATTTGCTCCTTTTCCCGCCCAGAATTCCAGCTGTCGGCATTCTCCCTCTTCATGTAAACCTTGTAAAATAAGAGAGAATAGGCATAAGTATTGTGACATAATGTGTAATAACAACCCATAATGCAATAAATATTGATATAAAAGCATGATGCAAAATGAACGTATCAACTCCCCCAAGCTTAGACCTCGCTTGTCCTCAAGCGGAAGCCAATATCGAAAAATATGTCCACATGTTTAGAGATAGAGGTGTCGATAAAATAAAATACGGACATGAGGGCATCATGATCATTCTTATAACAACAACATATATGGATATCGTCATATGATTTCTTATGCTCAAGTAATAATCTCTTCACAATGTCAAATATGAATCAGAAACTTCATTGAGAACTAACAAACTATGATCTCGGTCATTGAAGCAATTGCAATTTACCATAACATTGAAAAGAGTCAATATAAGAGCTTTTCAGCAAGTCCACATACTCAACTATCATTTAGTCTTTCACAATTGCTAACACTCATGCAATACTTATGGGTATGGAGTTTTAATTGGACACAGAGAAAGATAGGGGCTTATAGTATTGCCTCCCAACCTTTTACCTCAAGGGTAATGTCAACAGTAATAATTCATGCTAACTTACATCCAGTTGGATATATATATCAGGATCTTTCCAACACAAGGTGCTCGCCAAAGGATAAAATGTAAAAAGGAAAGGTGAAGATCACCATGACTCTTGCATAAGGTATAAGATAAAAGTAAAAGATAGGCCCTTCGCAGAGGGAAGCATAGGTTGTCATGTGCTTTTAAGGTTGGGTGCACAAAATCTTAATGCAAAAGAACGCCACTTTATATTGCCACTTGTGATATGGACCTTTATTATGTAGTCCGTCGCTTTTATTTCTTCCACATCACAAGATCGTATAAAGCTTATTTTCTCCACGCTAATAAATCATACATATTTAGAGAGCAATTTTTATTGCATGCAACATGACAACTTACTTGAAGGATCTTACTCAATCCATAGGTAGATATGGTGGACTCTCATGGCAAAACTGGGTTTAAGGATATTCGGAAGCACAAGTAGTATCTCTACTTGGTGCAAAGAATTTGGCTAGCATGAGGGGGAAAGGCAAGCTCAACATGTTGGATGATCCATGACAATATACTTTATTTCGGATATAAGAAAACATAACCCATTACGTTGTCTTCCTTGTCCAACATTAACTCTTTAGCATATCATATTTTAATGAGTGCTCACTGAAGGAAATATGCCCTAGAGGCAATAATAAAAGTTATTATTATTTCCTTATATCATGATAAATGTTTATTATTCATGCTAGAATTGTATTAACCGGAAACATAATACATGTGTGAATACATAGACAAAAAGAGTGTCACTAGTATGCCTCTACTTGACTAGCTCATTAATCGAAGATGGTTATGTTTCCTAACCATAGACATGAGTTGTCATTTGATTAACGGGATCACATCATTAGGAGAATGATGTGATTGACTTGACCCATTCCGTTAGCTTAGCACTTGATCGTTTAGTATGTTGCTATTGCTTTCTTCATGACTTATACATGTTCCTATGACTATGAGATTATGCAACTCCGTTTACGGAGGAACACTTTGTGTGCTACCAAACGTCACAACGTAACTGGGTGATTATAAAGGTGCTCTACAGGTGTCTCCGAAGGTACTTGTTGGGTTGGCGTATTTCAAGATTAGGATTTGTCACTCTGATTGTCGGAGAGGTATCTTTGGGCCCACTCGGTAATGCACATCACTTAAGCCTTGCAAGCATTGCAACTAATGTGTTAGCTACAGGATGATGTATTATGGAACGAGTAAAGAGACTTGCCAGTAACGAGATTGATCTAGGTATTGAGATACCGACGATCAAATCTCGGGCAAGTAACATACCGATGACAAAGGGAACAACGTATGTTGTTATGCGGTTTGACCGATAAAGATCTTCGTAGAATATGTGGGAGCCAATATGAGCATCCAGGTTCCGCTATTGGTTATTGACCGGAGACGTGTGTCGGTCATGTCTACATAGTTCTCGAACTCGTAGGGTCCGCACGCTTAAAGTTCGATGATGGTTATATTATGAGTTTATGTGTTTTGATGTACCGAAGGTAGTTCGGAGTTCCGGATGTGATCACGGACATGACGAGGAGTCTCGAAATGGTCGAGACATGAAGATTGATATATTGGACGACTATATTCGGACACCGGAATGGTTCCGGGGGTTATCGGATATATACCGGAGTACCGGGGTTACTGAACCACCGGAGGTTATTGGGCCTCATGGGCCCAAGTGTTGGAAGAGGAGAGCGGCCAAGGGCAGCCGCCTCTCCCCCAAGTCCGATTGGACAAGGAGGCGGCGCCCCTTTCCTTTCCCCTCTCTCTCTTCCCTCTCTCTCCTACTCCAACATGGAAGGGGAGTCCTACTCCGTGGGAGTAGGACTCCTCATGGGCGCGCCAAGGGTGGCCGACCCCCTCCCCCTCCTCCACTCCTTTATATACGGGGAGGGAGGCACCCCCTAGAGACACAACAATTGATCCCTTGGATATCTTAGCCGTGTGCGGTGCCCCCCTCCACCATAATCCACCTCGGTCATATCATAGCGGTGCTTAGGCGAAGCCCTGCGTCGGTAGAACATCATCATCGTCACCAAGCCGTCATGCTGACGGAACTCTCCCTCAAAGCTCGGCTGGATCGGAGTTCGAGGGACATCATCGAGTTGAACGTGTGCTGGACTCGGAGGTGCCGTGCGCTCGGTACTTGATCGGTCGGATCGTGAAGACGTACGACTACATCAACCACATTGTGCTAACGCTTCCTCTTTCGGTCTACAAGGGTACGTGGACACACTCTCCCCTCTCGTTGCTATTTATCACCATGATCTTGCGTGTGCGTAGGAATTTTTTTTGAAATTACTACGTTCCCCAACACTCACAATCATAAAAGATGTCCAAGATAGTATATTTATCTTTCTTTATTATTTCCTATTAATTGCAACGATGACCAAAACTATGTTTGTCAACTCTCAACAACTTTTATTCATCATACTCTTTATATGTGAAGCCATTACTCTTCACAAGATCAATATGATCTCTTTATTTCTTTTTATTATTTCTATTATTCCCTCAAGATCATGGTAAGATAATCAAGCCCTTGACTCAACACTAATCTTTATTATATATAGCTCACGGACTCGATTACATAGGGGGATCATAAAGCAAAACTCAAAACTAAATCATACTAAAACTTTATTCTACTAGATCAAGATATTACCAAAAGGATCGAACTAAGAAAAACGGTAAAGATAGGAGTGTGATGGTGATACGATACCGGGGCACCTCCCCCAAGCTTGGAAGTTGCCAAGGGGAGTGCCCATACCCATGTGATTATGTCCGCTTTGCTTTTCTGCAGAAAACGAGAAGGAATAGATCGGTTGTTAGACAGTTTAGCCCTCTTAGGGAGACTAGACTTCTTGAACTTCATGTGCATATCCCTAGGTTGAGGTAGAGGAACATCCTCCTCCTCTGAACTTGAATCATTGATTCTCCTCGAATGAGCATCCTCCTCATCATCTGTAGTTCGACTACAAGGAGATAGATCCCCATAGGTCTTTGGGTCAGCAATGAGATGTGAGACATAGCTCTCTCCGTCGGAGTCCTGAGATGACATCTTGCTCTAAATCTACAACAGAAACAGCTCGAAAAAAAAACAGAGGATATTTGCGTGATACGAGGGTCAAAACCTTCGGGAGATTATATAACAATTTTTTACCGACCAAAAGAAGTATCGTGCAAGAAAACGGAGTCCGGAGAGCACACGAGGTGCCCACGAGGCAGGGGGCGCGCCCAGGGGGTAGGGCGCGCCCTCCACCCTCGAGGACGCCTCGTGTCCTTCCCGGACTACTTCTTATTTTTCTATTTTCTTAAATATTCCAAAACGGAGAAAAAATACCATTAGAACTGTTTTGGAGTCAGTTTACTTACCGTACCACATACCTATTCCTGCAAAAAATCTTAAATGAGAGTTGAATAGCAACACATAATCACCTACATTAAACTCACGCTTTTGTATCCTTTTGTCATGCCATCTTTTAAGTTTTTCTTTGAACTGTAGCGACCTGACCCAAAATCGGTCAAATCTCTGTGTCTGTACCATCCCAAGATCATGCTGGTACTCACAGTACATCGATAAAGTAATCAAAGTTCAATCACACCTGAATATCATTAAACGATTCTCATATAGAGTCTTTATTACAAGGGAATAAATTTGGCTCAAGGCCAACTCATGAGAAATTAACTAAAACATCATGAAGCGTCGAAGGTAAGCGAGTCCATCCGACTCAAAGGGCAATCGCTAAGCGCGAGCGTAGCCTCACTCTGATCGAATATATCTCTGCAACATAATACGTTGCAGCCATGTAGGTCAGCTTTTGGAATAAGCTGGCAAGTCATGAAGAATAACAATAATAAAGTTACTAACTCTATATGCATTTTTGGCTGTGGAGCTCTAAGTTTCATCATTTTGCGAAAAGCAAATTTTATCCTACTACAGTGGACTTACTTGCAAATTACTACAATTGTTGGTAGTTATTGAGATGGTTCCGCCAACCAATATCTCGTTCCCAATTATTAAGTCATAAAAATCCTCAAATTGATTCATTAGTTTTAGTGTTGAGATATCCGAATACTTCCAAGTTCCAGAGGCTCAAATGTCCGTAACCGGGGACACGGCTAATCGATTAGATCTTTAACTCTGCAGAGGGTTGCGCACTTTCCCCGCAAGAATCATTCCCTCCTTTAAAGTCTTCGCACTTCATGGTGTTTGAAGAAGGGACGAATGAAACAGGGTCTTCCAAAGAGTTCTTCTGGCCACTGCCGGTACCCATCCAATCCTACCGTTCGTCTACTTCTCGTAGTACCGTCCAGCCAGCGTCACTACTAGGGTCAACCCAGCCAGAGCCCATAATGGCTTGCGGCTGCACGTAAGCTTCCGTCATGGGGCATCCATCCTTCTCTTCGTGGCTGGGTGAAGCTTTCCGCAGGATGTCATGGCGCTTCTCCATGCATCCCGCCACCACTGGGTGCTCCAGGTGCCCGTCAACCGCCCTCCACCCAAGAGTGATTTTCCAAGTCCATCTTGATCATTTGTAGTTCATGGGGTTGTCATCATCATTGACTCTCACATCTTGCTTATGAATTTCACTCATCCCAAATCCGCCTCACGAGCATAGCAAAGTAACTACTACGTCCCGGGTCATGGTAACAAGGATTGGTTCATCCTACCACATGATACTACTCAAGTTTAATGACTTCAAACTTTCACTACTGCATGCATGGTGGGGTGGTGACAACTACTAATGCACAAAAACATAGGTATAGAAATAACATGATCAAAACTTGCCTTGCCGATGATCCTCGTAAGCTAAAGAGTCGAGTAGCAAGCTTCAGACTCCGAAACTCTACCGAGACAAACAATAACACAATAAGCACAAAGCAATAGGATCACACAACATAACAAAAGTAACATAACACAACAAAACAACCAAAACCAAATCCAAAAGGAAAACTCAAAGAAACCAATTCAAAGTTTTTCCCTACTCCAAACAATAACGAAAATAGTTTTTATATAACAAAAATTCCTTAATATAACCTAATCATGGTTTTAAGTTAACTTAACAGAAAAGGTTTCACTAAGCAACTAGGAGCAAAAAGAATTAATTAAAAAGCTGTTATAAAACTCATTTTAGGCCTAATCCAATTTCTATTAAGAAAATAAATTAAAACTTTTATTAATTATAAATAAAAGTTCATCTAATGGAGTGACAGAAACTAACCTAGAATAACTAATCACAAGTTAAAAATAAATTCATTTACTAATTAAAATATTAGGAAAACAGAACTAGTTAATTAATTAGGATTAATAGGATTCTGTTTAAAACTAATTATTCATTAATCCTAAAATACCCAAGTTAATTTCTAGGGTTTGGCAATGACAAAATAAAGTTGGGACAAAAGAATCATGCAAAAATAATTTTTCTAACTCAAGTTATAGCAGATTTACTATTCTGACTAAAACTAAAATAAAGCAATTTTAATTATTTTTAACATAGCTAAATATATATTCTACAGAAACTACATAAAATTTGCAATCCAACAAAAAGAATCATCTAAAAATATTAAACAGAATAAAAGATATAAATTTTTGAAAATGAAACTATTCGCTAAAACAGAAAATCAAAATAAAAGAAAAAGGCCTAATGGGCCTATACTGTGCCTCATAGCGTAACTTAGTCTAAACGGGCCCTAGGGTTAACTAAAACAAACCGGCCTAAAAGAAATAACCTAACCTAAAAATAAACCGATTGGACGGCCGGTTTTCTAAATAAAACTTATTCTTCGGGGTTTCTAATCCTAGCCATTGATTTAAGATCGGACGGGGGTGTTTTTGTCGGCTTACCGGACTCAGCGACGGCGGCGGCGGCGAGAGTCGTCTGGGCTTCAGGCGTCAGTGAGCTCGAGGAGCCGTCATGGATCTTGGGAGCACGGGGTGTTCGTGGGGTCGGGGTTGGTCGGGTGGACTAGGGTGGCGACGGCGGCGACTTTGGCGGTGGCGAGCTCTGGTCTCCGTGAGCTCGGGAGAGAGAGGAGAGGGGTCCGCGAGGCTAGGGGGAATGGGGTGCGGAGGGCTCGGCTTTATAGCCTGGGGTCGGCGACTTGGGGTCGATCAGGCGATCGGGATCCCGGATTCTTCGATCCGCGATCCTCCCATGAGTGGCGCTATGGGCGAGGGGGAAGAAGAGGGCGGGGCCCACGGTCAGAGAGAGAGAGGAGAGGCGAGGCGAGCGGCCGATCAAGCCTGGGGTTTCGGCGAGCGGCGAGGGGCTGAGCTGAGCCGGCCGGTCGGCTGGCTGGCTGGGCTAGGCTAGCTGGCTGGGGGCCAAAGGGAGGGGTGCGGCGCTGGCCGGGCTGGGGTGGCTGGCCATGGCCCGAGGGGGGGGTTTTTTAGAATTTTATTTTAAAATAAAACAAAAGCAGAAATAAAACTATATCTATAAATATTTTATATAGGGTATATATATACCAAAATGATCAGGGAATATTCCTTTCATTTGAACATTTTTCCAAAGGCAAAATCCAAACTTTATAAAAGTCTATTTTTTCAAATTCAAATAAAATTCAGATTTGAATCCAAATCTTTTGGCATTGTTTCCTCCGATATTTTGGAGTGTCATGTTTGCTCCTCTCATACTTTTGATCAAGTATTTATCGAGCTTAGTTTTTGAAATGATTCCCACATGCCAAAGTTTGAAATTCAAATTCAAAACCCAAAGTTCTCTGAAACTTCAAATGGCATTCAAATTTAAACAGGATGCATAGGATGCTTAGCTATAATTGTAAAACATTCCAAATAGGAAATTTGGGATGTTACAAACCTACCCACCTTAATATGAATCTCGCCCTCGAGATTCGGGTTGGCTAGCAAATAGGTGCGGTGGTCTCAAGAAGATCTTCTTCGCGTTCCTGTGTGGCTTCTTCCTCGGTGTGGTGACTCCACAAGACCTTGCAAAACTTGATGACCTTGCTGCGGGTGACTCGCTTGCGGTCTCGAGAATACGGACGGGTTTCTCCTTGTAAGTCGATCACCGCTGTTGTATGGCCTCTAGGGCACCGTGTCTCTCAACGGAACATCGGCCATGTCGGCATGGCACTTCTTCAACCGAGAAACATGGAAAACATCATGAACTCCGGACAATCCTTCCGCAATTCCAACTTGTATGCAACTTCTCCACGACGCTCGAGGATTTTGTAGGGCCAATGAATCGGGTCCTAACTTTCCTTGACACCAAACCTCTTGATTCCACGTGGTGGTGACACACGAAGATATGCTCGGTCTCCCACTCGTAAGTCACTTCCTTGCGCTTCTCGTCGGCATAACTCTTCCGTCTCGACCGGGCTATCTTGAGCCGGTCTCGAATCAGCTTGACTTTCTTCGAATCCTTGATAAGATCGGAACCAAAAGTGATCGATCTCCAACACTATCCCACAACAATGGCGTTCGCACCTCCTTCCGTATAGAGCTTCGAAGGGCCATCTTCAAACCGGATTGATAATGTTGTTGTATGAGAACTCGCGTATGGCAAATTATCATCCCAGCTAGACCCATAGTCTAGTACACAAGCTCTCAACATGTCCTCCGAATCTGATTGACTCTCTCGGTCCATCCATCCGTCTGTGGATGGAAAGCTGTCTTCAATTCCAGCCTCGCACCCAAAGTTTCATGCAATCGCTTCCAAAACTTTGAGGTAAACTGCGTTCCTCTATTTGACACGATTTTCCTCGGAACTCCATGCGGACATCGATCCTGGTCATGTATATCTTGGCCAACTTGGCACTGGTATAGGTAGTCTTCACGGAATGAAGTGAGCTACCTTAGTCAAACGATCAACTACTACCCAGATAGAATCATAACCTGAACGGGTCCCGGTAATCTGTGATGAAATCCATACCAAGTTTCTCCCATTTCCAATCGGGAATCGGCAAAGGTTGAAGTAACCTGCTGGCTTCGATGTTCGCCTTTACACGTTGACAAACATCACATACCGCTACGTCTGGCTGCAATGTCTTTCTTCATACCGCCCACCGTAAACTTTGCTTCAAATCCGGTACATCTTGGTGTTGCCGGGTGAATAGAGTACGGTGAATCATGAGCCTCCTGAAGAATTAGCTTCCTGAGCTCGGGATCATTGGGCACATAAATACGATCCTCAAACCATATTGTTCCGTGTTCATCCTTACGGAATCCTTTAGCTTTACCTTCCTCCATCTTTTGCTTTATCTCATCGATTTCCTTGTCCGACTTCTGGGCTTCACGAATCCTTTCGGTCAAGGTGGACTGAACTTCCAGAGTTGCAACAAATCCTTTCGGAACTATCTCCAGTCGGAGATCTCTGAGGTCATCGACTAACTCCTGGGGTAATCCTCCTGCTGTAAGAGTATTCACATAACTCTTACAGCTCAAAGCATCTGCTACAACATTAGCTTTACCGGGGTGGTAATGCAGTCTCATGTCATAGTCCTTTATCAACTCTAGCCATCTCCTCTGCCTGAGGTTCAATTCCTTCTGCGTGAAGATATACTTCAAACTCTAGTGATCTGTGTAGACATCACAACGATTTCCGATGAGGAAATGTCTCCAGGTCTTGAGTGCATGCACTACAGCTGCTAACTCCAAATCATGCGTGGCATAATTCATCTCATGAGGCCGTAGCTGTCTGGAGGCATAAGCTACAACCTTACCTTCCTGCATCAATACTCCTCCGAGTCCTTGACGAGAAGCGCCACAATAAACCTGGTATTCCTTGTGTATGTCCGCAAAATCAACACCGAGCGGTGACCAACCGCTTCTTCAATTCCTGAAAACTGGCTTCACATTCCTCGGTCCAAACATACTTGGCTTCCTTCTTCAACAGCTCAGTCATGGGCTTGGCAATCTTGAGAAGTTCTCTATAAACCTCCGATAATATCCTGCGAGTCCGAGAAAATGCGGATCTCCTTGACTGAGGTGGGTGACTGCCAATCGGTGACTGATTCAACCTTGGCGGGATCAACTGCTATTCCTTCTCCTGAAATAACATGTCCGAGGAATCCAACTTCCTTAAGCCAAAATTCACATTTGCTGAACTTGGCATACAACTGATGTTCTCGAAGTTTCTCCAGAACTAGTCGCAAATGTTCCTTATGTTCTTCCTCGCTCTTGGAGAAAATCAATATATCATCGATGAACACCACGACAAACTTGTCCAAATACTCCATGAACACCTTGTTCATCAAATTCATGAAGTATGCAGGAGCACTAGTCAATCCAAATGACATGACGGTATACTCATATAAACCATACCTGGTAGTGAATGCTGTTTTGGGTATATCCTTTTCACGAATCTTCAACTGATGATACCCTGATCGAAGATCGATCTTAGAGAATACCTTGGCTCCAACAAGCTGATCAAACAAGTCATTGATCATCGCAGAGGTACTTGTTCTTGATGGTTACTTCGCTCAATGCACGATAATCCACAACCATCCTCAAGCTCCCATCCTTCTTCTCTACCAAAAGAACTGGGCTCCCCAAGGTGATGAGCTTGGACGAATATATCCTTTCTCCAATAACTCATTTATTTGATCCTTGATCTCTTTCAACTCATTCGTGGCATCCGATAAGGTCTCTTGGATAATGGGGCTGTGCCGCAAAAGCTCAATCAGAAATTCAATATCCCCGTCCGTGGCATTCTGGTAATTCCTCCGGAAACACATCGGAAATTCTTGCACCATGGCACTTCCTCCCGAACAACTCCCGTGAGGGAATGCACTGATTCTTCATCCGGCTGTGCTCGCTACATACTTGATCCTCTTCGCTCCGGGTGGTGAGCAGAATAGACTTCTGAGCACGATCAATGTTCCTTCAAACTTTGACAACCAATCCATGCCTAGGATTACATCCAAGGTCCGGGTTTCCAACACTATGAGGTCCACGGGAATTTGTGGTTCCCGATGTTGAGGGTTGCAGGATAGCCTACACCGCCATCATTTCTCCTCCTGCGAACCGACGCCAAGGGGCTTCTAAGGGTTCTAGTGCGTAACCCGTACTTTTCCACAACTACCCTTGATATGAATGAATGCGTTGCACCGTAATCAAAGAGAACCAAAACTGAACGTGAATTCAATAAAACTTACCAACCACGATTATACGGTTGATCATAGACGCCCTCTCGCCGATGTGGTTCACCCGAGCACGAGGGAACGGATTTGGCTTCTTCACCGAGCCTCCATTGCCATTTCCATTCCTCTGCTTGGCCTCCGTGCAGTCGGTGGCGAGTGCCCCGCCTTCCGCACTTGAAGCGGTGATGTGGCTCAGATCCTTCGGAGCCGGGGCAGAACGGTGCTGATTGCCATTACCATTGCCATTGCCATTGCCATTGCCATGGCCTGACTTGTTGTCCTGGCTGCGGTTGTTCCCATTTCCTCCATGGTTATGACCTCCATGGTTATGATGGGTGTGCCCTCCTGAGTACGGTGCATAACGGGGCTTCTGCTGAGCTCCCGAGTTGTGCTTCCCCTGGCTGTACTTCCGCTATGCTTTCTATCTGCTGCTGCTTGCCTTCAAGAATGGTGGCCTTGTCTACCAGCTCCTGGTAGTTGTTGAAGGTAGCCACAATAAGCTGCATGCTCAGTTCATCATTGAGTCCCTCAAGGAACTTCTCCTGCTTGGCGGCATCTGTGGCCACATCATCAGGGGCATAGCGAGCGAGCTTGCTGAATTCATCCACGTCTCGTGCCACAAGACGGTTCCCTGGCGCAAGTTTCGAACTCACGCTTCTTCGACTCATGGCTCCAGTGAGACATGAGCAAAGTCTGAAGGCATGCTGGAATTGGTCCCAAGTGATGGCACCAATGGGAAAAGTGGCGGTGTAATTCTCCCACCAAGAAGCTGCAGGTCCATCCAGTTGATGTGCGCAAAGCGCACCTTCTCAAAGATCGGTGCATCCAACGGTGACTAGCTCTCTTCCGATTTTATGGAGCCAACCATCAGCCATAATCGGCTCGGTGCTACTAGAGAACACCGGCGGATTCAACCTCGTAAATCGAGTCAAGTTGTCCACAATGGGTGGTGGTGGTGGCGGTGGATTGTTGGCGGTGTTGTTCGATTCGAATAAGGAGCTGCATCAATGCATTCTCTGCTTTGGAGCAGCTGGGTGAGCTCGGCGGAAAACCAAAGGTCACGCCTCGGAGGCATCCGTGTTTTGGAGGGATGAGAAAATTAGAATAGAACAATGGTCTATGAGGAATAACACTACCCACATGAATGCACAATCATAACACACCAATCATTTATTCATTCCACTCAAACATGGTTCAAACTCGATTACAAAAGCTCATGACTAATCGAAGGAAAACATCGCCTAACTGATCGATTTAAAAGTAAAAGATAACATGGTGGTCGACTAAAAGTCTTCATCAATGGCGCCTCCTCTTGGGGTTTCCTTGATGGTACTCCTTCAAATCCTGATCATTTCTCACGAGGGTGCTTCATCTCCACTGGGTAAGGTCCTCTCCCAAGTCCATCTTTTCCTCAATCGCGCAAGCTTCATCTTCGGTCGTCGACTATCTCCATGAAGTCCGTGATTTCTTCCTCATGGCCAAGGAAGTCTGCGCGTGCCTTCTCCTCCAGCCCGATTCATGGAACAAAGCTTCCGTGTGTCTTCGAGTTACGGCGAGTCCGAATCTCCCGCTTCTGAGAAGACACTCCAAGTCCCGGATGTATGAGAGAGTGGAATCGTCCTCAATGGTACGGATGATATCTCCATTCCTTGCCCCGCGAGAAACCATGGCGAGGTCTCGAGTGATCGAGCTCGGCCTGACTCCTCTCGGAGATGTCCAAGTGCTCGATAGATCGCCACGTCCTTCCGATGATCCAGCTTGAACTCGGTGAACTCAAAGTTGATCGGCTCCGTGTGTCCTCCAAAGGTTCTCCCTGGGATATGTACTTCAATCCTGTATCGGGTGTCCGTTGGAAGTGCATTAGTGGGCTTCCCGGTGATCGAGGGTAGAGCTATCTTTAGCTGCTTCACCATCTGGACCAGCTTTCTTCCGAAGGGCATCGCCTCATCGGGCTGGCGTAACTCCGTAGCAAACTGGGGTGAACTCGTGCCATCTAGAATGTTGCAAAGGGAGAAGAGTCAGAATTGAACAGGGAGAATTATGGAATGAAAAGGATTTAAAGTAAATGGTCTCGCTATGGCTTTCCGATCCTAGGGGTTACGATCCTACGGTCAGCGTGTGCTCGATACCATCTCTCAGAGCGACCTGACCCAAAATCGGTCAAATCTACGTATCTGTACCATCCCAAGATCATGCCGGTACTCACAAGACATCGATAAAGTAATCAAAGTTCAATCACACCTGAATATCATTAAACGATTCTCATATAGAGTCTTTATTACAAGGGAATAAATTTGGCTCAAGGCCAACTCATGGGAAATAAACTAAAACACTGCGGAAGCGTCGAAGGTAAGCGAGTCCATCCGACTCAAAGGGCAATCGCTAAGCGGGAGCGTAGCCTCACTCTGATCGAATATATCTCGCAACATAATACGTTGCAGCCATGTAGGTCAGCTTTTGGAATAAGCTGGCAAGTCATGAAGAATAACAATAATAAAGTTACTAACTCTATATGCATTTTTGGTGTGGAGCTCTAAGTTTCATCATTTTGCGAAAAGCAAATTTTATCCTACTACAAAGGACTTACTTGCAAATTACTACAATTGTTGGTAGTTATTGAGATGGTTCCGCCAACCAATATCTCGCTCCCAATTATTAAGTCATAAAACCCTCAAATTGATTCATTAGTTTTAGTGTTGAGATATCCGAATACTTCCAAGTTCCAGAGGCTCAAATGTCCGTAATCGGGACACGGCTAATCGATTAGATCTTTAACTCTGCAGAGGGTTGCGACTTTCCCGCAAGAATCATTCCTCCTTTAAAGTCTTCGCACTTCATGGTGTTTGAAGACGGACGAATGAAACAGGTCTTCCAAAGTGTTCTTCGGCCACCGCCGTACCCATCCAATCCTACCGTTCGTCTACTTCTCGTAGTACCGTCCAGCCAGCGTCACTACTAGGGTCAACCCAGCCAGAGCCCATAATGGCTTGCGGCTGCACGTAAGCTTCGGTCATGGGGCATCCATCCTTCTCTTCGTGGCTGGGTGAAGCTTTCCGCAGGATGTCATGGCGCTTCTCCATGCATCCCGCCACCACTGGGTGCTCCAGGTGCCCGCCAACCGCCCTCCACCCAAGAGTGATTTTCCAAGTCCATCTTGATCATTTGTAGTTCATGGGGTTGTCATCATCATTGACTCTCACATCTTGCTTATGAATTTCACTCATCCCAAATCCCGCTCTGAGCATAGCAAAGTAACTACTACGTCCCGGGTCATGGTAACAAGGATTGGTTCATCCTACCACATGATACTACTCAAGTTTAATGACTTCAAACTTTCACTCTGCATGCATGTTGGGGTGGTGACAACTACTAATGCACAAAAACATAGGTATAGAAATAACATGATCAAAACTTGCCTTGCCGATGATCCTCGTAAGCTAAAGAGTCGTAGTAGCAAGCTTAGACTCGAAACTCTACCGAGACAAACAATAAGACAATAAGCACAAAGCAATAGGATCACACAACATAACAAAAGTAACATAACACAACAAAACAACCAAAACCAAATCCAAAAGGAAAACTCAAAGAAACCAATTCAAAGTTTTTCCCTACTCCAAACAATAACGAAAATAGTTTTATATAACAAAAATTCCTTAATATAACCTAATCATGGTTTTAAGTTAACTTAACAGAAAAGGTTTCACTAAGCAACTAGGAGCAAAAATAATTAATTAAAAGCTGTTATAAAACTCATTTTAGGCCTAATCCGATTTCTATTAAGAAAATAAATTAAAACTTTTATTAATTATAAATAAAAGTTCATCTAATGGAGTGACAGAAACTAACCTAGAATAACTAATCACAAGTTAAAAATAAATTCATTTACTAATTAAAATATTAGGAAAACAGGAACTAGTTAATTAATTAGGATTAATAGGATTCTGTTTAAAACTAATTATTCATTAATCCTAAAATACCCAAGTTAATTTCTAGGGTTTGGCAATGACAAAATAAAGTTGGGACAAAAGAATCATGCAAAATAATTTTTCTAACTCAAGTTATAGCAGATTTACTATTCTGACTAAAACTAAAATAAAGCAATTTTAATTATTTTTAACATAGCTAAATATATATTCTACAGAAACTACATAAAATTTGCAATCCAACAAAAAAGAATCATCTAAAAATATTAAACAGAATAAAAGATATAAATTTTTGAAAACAGAAACTATTCGGCTAAAACAGAAAATCAAAATAAAAGAAAAAGGCCTAATGGGCCTATACTGTGCCCTGCGCGTAACTTAGTCTAAACGGGCCCTAGGGTTAACTAAAACGAACCGGGCCTAAAAGAAATAACCTAACCTAAAAAATAAACCGATTGGACCGGCCGGTTTTCTAAATAAAACTTACCCCTTCGGGGGTTTCTAATCCTAGCCATTGATTTAAGATCGGACGGGGGTGTTTCCGTCGGCTTACGGACTCGCGCGGCGGCGGCGGCGGCGAGAGTGCGTCGGGGCTTCCGGGCGTCGGTGAGCTCGAGGGAGTCGCCGTGCGGATGCGGGGAGCACGGGGGTGTTCGGTGGGGTCGGGGTTGGTCGGGTGGACTTGGGTGGCGGCGATGGCGACTTTGGGCGGTGGCGAGCTCGGTCTCCGTGAGCTCGGGAGAGAGAGGAGAGGGGTCCGCGAGGCTAGGGGGAATGGGGTGCGGAGGGCTCGGCTTTTATAGCCCGGGGTCGGGCGACTTGGGTCGATCGGGCGATCGGGATCCCGGATTCTTGGATCCGCGATCCTCCCATGAGTGGCGCTATGTGGCGAGGGGGAAGAAGAGGGCGGGCCCACGGGTCAGCGAGAGAGAGGGAGAGGCGAGGCGAGCGGTCGATCAAGCCTGGGGTTTCAAGCGCGGTGAGGGGGGCTGAGCTGGGCCGGCTCGGCCGGCTGGCTCGGCTATTAGGCACTGGCCGGGCCAAAGGGAGGGGAGGCGTCTTGGTTGGCCGGGCTGGGGTGGCTTTGGTGGCCCGAGGGGGGGTTTTTTTTAGAATTTTATTTTAAAATAAAACAAAAGCAGAAATAAAACTATATCTATAAATATTTTATATAGGGTATATATATACCAAAATGATCAGGGGAATATTCCCTTTCATTTGAACATTTTTCCAAAGGCAAAATCCAAACTTTATAAAAGTCTATTTTTTTCAAATTCAAATAAAATTCAGATTTGAATCCAAATCTTTTGGCATTGTTTCCTCTGATATTTTTGGAGTGTCATGTTTGCTCCTCTCATACTTTTGATCAAGTATTTATCAGGCTTAGTTTTTGAAATGATTCCCACATGCCAAAGTTTGAAATTCAAATTCAAAACCCAAAGTTCTCTGAAACTTCAAATGGCATTCAAATTTAAACAGGATGCATAGGATGCTTAGCTATAATTGTAAAACATTCCAAATAGGAAATTTGGGATGTTACATGAACAGTTTGGCATTCTCATAGGTCTGGGTTCTCCATTCATCAAGTGAGCTAATGTCAAATAATCTCTTCTCACCGGCAAGGTTGAAATCATAATTGAGCTCTTTGATGGCCCAATATGCCTTATGTTCTAGTTCAAGAGGTAAGTGACATGCTTTTCCATAAACCATTTTATACGGAGACATAACCATAGGATTTTTATATGCAGTTCTATAGGCCCATAATGCATCATCAAGCTTCTTGGACCAATTCTTTCTAGACCTATTAACAGTCTTCTGCAAAATTAATTTGAGTTCTCTATTACTCAATTCTACTTGACCACTAGACTGAGGGTGATAAGGAGATGCAATTCTATGATTAACATCATACTTAGCAAACATTTTACGAAGGGCACCATGAATAAAATGTGAACCACCATCAGTCATTAAATATCTATGGACTCCAAACCTCGGAAAAATAACTTCTTTAAGCATCTTAATAGAGGTGTTATGATCAGCACTACTAGTTGGAATAGCTTCTACCCACTTAGTAACGTAATCAACATCAACTAAAATATGTGTATACCCATTAGAGGAAGGGAAAGGTCCCATATAATCAAAGCCCCAAACATCAAATGGTTCAATAACAAGTGAATAATTCATAGACATTTCTTGACGTCTACTAATATTACCAATTCTTTGACATTCATCACAAGACAAGACAAACTTACGGGCATCTTTGAAGAGAGTAAGCCAATAAAAACCAGATTGCAATACCTTACGTGCAGTTCTATCTCTAGCGTGGTGTCCTCCATAAGCTTCGGAGTGACACTTGCGTAGGATCTGTTCCCGTTCATGCTCAGGTATACAAAGTCTAATAACACCATCTACTCCTTCTTTATAAAGATGTGGGTCATCCCAGAAGTAATGTCTTAAATCATAAAAGAACTTTTTCTTTTGTTGGTATGTGAAACTAGGTGGTATAAATTTAGCAACAATATAATTAGCATAATCAGCATACCATGGAGCAGTACGAGAAGCATTTATGACAGCTAATTGTTCATTAGGAAAGCTATCATCAATAGGTAGTGGGTCATCAAGAACAATCTCTAACCTAGACAAGTTGTCTGCAACGGGGTTCTCAGCTCCCTTTCTATCAATAATATGCAAATCAAATTCTTGTAGTAGGAGAACCAATCTAATAAGTCTATGTTTAGCATCTTTCTTTTCCATAAGATATTTAATAGCAGCATGATCAGTGTGAACAGTTACTTTAGAATCAATAATATAAGGTCTGAAATTATCACAAGCAAATACAACTGCTAAAAATTCTTTTTTAGTAGTAGCTTAATTTCTCTGGGCACTGTCTAGAGTTTTACTAGCATATTGTATAACATTTAATTTCTTATCAACTCTTTGTCCTAGAACATCACCTACAGCATAATCACTAGCATCGCACATGATTTCAAAGGGTAAATTCCAATCAGGTGGTTGAACAATAGGTGCAGAAATCAAGGCTTTCTTAAGTATCTCAAATGCTTCTACACAATCATCATCAAATACAAAAGGAATATCCTTTTGTAAGAGATTAGTCAGAGGACTGGAGATTTTAGAGAAGTCCTTAATGAACCTCCTATAAAAACCAGCATGACCAAGGAAACTTTTTTTACCTTTAATGTCCTTGGGACACGACATCTTTTCAATAGCATCAACTTTAGCTTTGTCAACTTCAATACCTCTTTCAGAAATTTTATGCCCAAGACAATACCAACAAGTGCTGCAGTTTTGAACTAAGATTCAGTAGTTAATTAATTCTGAGAGTGACATTGCTTAATTTTACCAAATGGGATTAGATTAACGAAAAGCATAAACAGTTCGAGGGGTAGAGTGGGCGCAACAACGGATGTGCTTCCATCTACTTATAAAGGGATGATGCAGAGTTTGTTGTAACAAAGCAACAAGCATCATGTCCGGTTGGTTCCATTTTGTTCACTACTTAATGGGAAAAGACAGCAATACAATAGCTTCAATTCAACATTTATTTAAAATAGTACCAATACAAGTAGCACAACATCCCAAAGCACACTGCACAATCATGTGGATGAAGGCTGTCTTGACCTTTCATGAGACGAACAAGATAAAATACTTAATCTGCCAACACTAATAGGAAATCCAATCTCGTTTTGTGCAGTTGCACTGAAATCAAGCAAAGTGTTACGCGTAGCGAATTAAAATGTCGCAATAGCAACAAGTTGAATATATATCCCTGTATAAACATAGGCAAAAAAGGAATCAATTACTGGCTAATAAAGTATAATGAAACATGCGACCACAAAAATGGTAATCCCGTCAATCCCTAACAACTGTTGCAGTTTTGAAATATTAACCATAAAGTGGCACTTTTCCCAATTCAAGACAAGATTAGTTTCTTCACTGTAACATCCCAAAATTTTAAATTTTGGACTGTTATATTAAATTAATAACTATGCTTGTTGTCTGATTGATTGTTTGACTGATTGAGTGAAATTGAGTGGAATTTGAAAACTTTTGAAAGTTGAATGAGAGGGAATGAAATGACTTTCCCAAACTTTCCCCTTTGCCTTTTGGATCCCAATGAACTCAAGTTCATTGCAACACCAAACCCTAGAGTGAAATTGACATGACTTCTTCCATGTTGAAAATGAAAAGGGTTTTGGAAAAGATTTGAATTTCATTTGGGAATATTTCAAATTCAAAGCTTTATGCAACTCAATGACTTTCATGAGGGAAGATAAAATGACTTCTTCAATTATATGAAATATGAGTTGGAAGTTAAAAAGTATCAAATTGAAAGTCATTTGAAAGTGCCTTGAAACCCTCTTTCAAATTTGAGTTTTGGAATTTGAATTCAAACTTTGGCAAGTGGGAATCATATCAAGAACTATGCCTGAAAATACTTGAGCAAAAGTATGAGAGGAGTAAACATGACACTCCAAAAATATCAGAGGAAAACAATGCCAAAAGTTTTGAATTCAAATTTGAGTTTTAATTGAATTTGAAAAAATGAATTTTATAAAGTTTGGATTTTGCCTTTGAAAAATGTTCAAATGATAGGAATATTCCCCGATCATTTTGGTATATATATGTCCTATATAAAATATTTATATTTTAAAAGATATCTCTGTTTTGTTTTATTTAAAAATAAAAAATTTAAAGAGGAAAAAACCCCCAGCGCCCGGCCAGCACTGCCCAGCCAATACTGGCTGCCCAAATTGACCGAGCCCACCAGCGCCACCAAGGGCCAGCGCAAGGCCAATTGACCAGCCGAGCCCTCCTCGCCTGAACCCTTCGGACGGTCGCCTGACCCGTCCCCTGCCCCTCTCACCGACAGGTGGGCCCCACCTGTCTTCCCTCACAAGACGCCACCGCCCACACCGCTCATTGAAACCCATGATCCCCGGATCTCCCGATCCTTCCCGATTCGCTTCCGCCCTCCCAACGCCCTCGCCCTATAAAACCCTCCCGACCCCATTTCCCCTCACGGACCTCTCCCTCTCCCAAGGCCTCGCTGAGCCCGAGGCCGCCGCCGCCGCCATTGCCGCCGCCCGACCCACCCCGACCACCCCGAGCTCGCCGAGACCACCTCCGACTCCTCGCCGACCACACCTCCCGTGCCCTCACCCACCCCAAAACCCACCGGGCGCCACCACCGCCGACGCCTCGAACGCCACCGCCGCCTCGACCTCGCCGCCGTCTGTCTCCTTCCACTCGGGCGCCACTCGACCATCATTGACTCGCCGTCGAACGCCATGGCGCCGCTTGTGTTCTCGCCGAGCCGCTGACGATCGGGCGCCCGCCGCCCGACGTCCGAGCCGCTCGCCGTCGACCTTCCCACGGTGAGCTCTCTCTCCCTCCTCGTCCGTCCGATCCCCATCTACGGTCGAGATTAGACTTCAAGGGGTATGTTTTAAATAAAACCGGTTCGGTCCGGTTTAGTTAGTCCGGTTTATTTTAAGTTAGGTTTTTTTTATTTAAATCGGCCGATTCTGCTTAAAACCCTAGGCCCGCTTAGTTATATTACGCACAGTATGAAGTTTAGCCCATTAGGCCCTTTTTCATTTATTTTTGTTTTCTGCTTTAATGAATAGTTCCTGTTTTGAAAAATTCATATCTTTTATTCTGTTTAATATTTTTAGGTGATTATTTTTTGTTGGGTTGCAAATTTTCTATAGTTTCTGTAGAAAATATATTTAGCTATGTTAAAATTAATTAAAATTGCTTTATTTTAGTTTTAGGCAGAATAGTAAATCTGTTATAACATGAGCTAGAAAAATTATTTTTGGATGATTCTTTTGTCCCAACTTTATTTTGACATTACCTAACCATAGGAATTAATTTGGGTATTTTGGATTAATAAAATGGTTAGTTTTAAGCAGAATCTTGTTAATCCTAATTAATTAACTAGCTACTGTTTTCCTATTATTTTAATTAGTAAATAAATTTATTTTTAACATGTGATTGATTATTCTAGGATAGTTTCTGTCACTTAATAGGATGAACTTTTATTTATAATAAATAAAGGTTTTATTTTATTTTTCTTAATAGAAATTGGATTAGGCCTAATAGGAGTTTCATAATAGATTTTAAATTGATTCTTTTTGCTCCTAATTGCTTAATGCATTATTTTCTGTTAAGTTAACATAAACTCATGATTTGGTTATGTTGAGAAAATTTTGTTATATAAAACTATTTTTAGTTGTTACTTGAAGTAGGAAAAACTTGAGTTGGTTTTTCTTTGAGTTTTCCCTTTGGGTTTTGAATTGTTTGTTTGGTGTGTTATGTTACTATGTTGCTATGTTAAGTGATCTCATGCTATATGCTTATTATAGTTATTGTTTGCCTCGGTAGAATTTCCGGAGTGCGGAGCTTGCTACTACGAATCCCTAGTTTTCGAAGATCGTCAACAAGGCAAGTTCACTTTGACCATGCTTTCATACCTATGTTTTGTTGCACTTAGTGGCACCTCTGCAACCACCTCCAGTAGTGCTATTGAGTTCTTGTAGTTGAGTAGTATGCATGAGGTAGGAACCCATCACCCTGTTACCAAGCCCGGGACGATATTTTATTTAATGCTACGCTATAGTAGATGGGGTTGGTATGAGTACTCGGGAGTGGTGTGAGAATGGAGGAATCTACGTCAATGACGACAACTCCATGATGGAATCTGCAAGGACTGCATCTTCAAGGCCTCAAGACTTCAAGACTCGAGACAGAATTCAATACACACTCTTCGGGTGAAGGATTTGTTGACGGGCACCTGGAGAAACCAGTGGTTGGCGGGATGCATGGAGAAGCGCCATGAAATCTTGCGGAAAGCTTCACCTGCACTCAAAGAGACGGAAGAATACTTCATGCCCTAAGCTTACCTATGCAACCGCAAGTCATTATGGGCTCGCTTGGTTGACCTTAGTTGTGACTCTGGCTGGGACGGTACTAGCAGATGTAGAACTACGGTAGGATGGGATGAGTATCGACAGTGGTCGAGGAACTCTTTGGAAGACCATGTTTGGTCATCTTGTTCTCAAACACCTCAAGTGCGAGAACGTAAAGAGAGGGATCGAATCTTGCGGGTAAAGTGTACAAACCTCTGCAGAGGGTTAAAACCTAATCGATTAGCCGTGTCCCGATTACGGACAATTTGAGCATCCGGACTTGGATCTATCTCGAACTCTCAACACCGGATTGATAACTTAATTGTGGGCAACATATGATGATCTTGGGCTATGAGACATCGGTTGGCGGAACCATGTCATGATAGAAAACTCCATAGTACAGACTTCATTTATTCCTTTGATGTAGGGAAAATAAAATCAGCTTTTACGCAAACAAAACTCAGATACAGAGCCACAAAGCCAAATTGCATATAGTATAGTTTTACCATCTGCTTATTCATGTTGTGATCTTGCCGGTACATTCAATGTAATGACCTACATGGCTGCAACGTATCATGTTGCAGGATTTTCTTCGACGAGTAAGAGTTACGATACAGGTTATGGTCTACACTCAACTCGCCGATGGCGTTGATGGGACTCCACACCCGCTTGATTGTTTCCGCTGAGTATTATGAGGTATATATCATTTTACGTTATTTATACATGTGATTGCACTTTGATATATACATTGATGTACTGTGTGCCAAAGATACCGATCCGTGGATGGCACAGATACACGAGGCTTGACTGTCGAGGTCGGGTCGCTCTGTAAATGGTATCGAGCACATGTTGATCAGAGGACGTGACCCTAGAAATCGGAAAGCCCTTGGACAGGATATATCAAAAAACTTTATTTTCAAAAGACTCTTACTTCTCATCTTTTCTGATTTTATCAAATAGACCCTCTCACCTCAAATAGTTAGAATATACACCTTTCCCTTTTGACCACACGGAAGATCAACTGAAGTCACTCCAAGAATTAAAGGTATCGGAGAACTGATGACCCCTTCAGAGTAAAGAGGATTTCACCATGTATTAGAGGCTACAACAGTTGAAGACTCCGATGACTTGAAGGATCTGAAGTATTATCCGACCTTTAGAAGACCAAGCCCTGTTGTACACTTACGTTAGATGCGACGATTTGTGAGCTGTCATTTGTTTAATGTTTTCCGACAGCCACAAAGTAAAACTTGTTTCTTCAAAAACTATTGTTTGTATTGTGTGTATATCCCTCCCTACCTCTCTCATACCTCATCCCAAAACTTTTGAACCCCATAGATGATGAATGAAGTTGGACTGATATTCTCTGGACCGAAGACTCAGCCGGAGGCAGAGCTATGGATGCAGAACATGGAAAATCACTTCGGGAGCAATTTGGTTTCAAGGAAGTATGAGGTCCAATACGCTCTTCAGTACTTTGAAGGAAGTGCTGCAACCTGGTGGAAAATGCATCAAGCCATACAGGGATTTAATGGAGCAAGAACTTGGGAGGAATTCAAGGAGACCCTGTTGAGATCACGTCTTATCCGGAAGCACATGATACACCAAGAAATAAACCTTGTGCCTGCAAGATTTGCGGAGAAATAGGACACACCAAGGGGGAACACAAGGATGGATGCCCTCATTGTGAGGAGAAACACCCAGCTGAGGAATGCCCAACTAGTCAGGTGACTTGTTTCTTGTGTGAAGGAACCACCCACTACCCGACCCAGTGTCACATTTACTCCACGGTGCAACAAACTATTCAGAAGCAGGAAGATGGAATGAAGGAAGCCCTCAAGGAAGGTCTAGAAGAACCTGTGATGAAGGAATGGGTTGAAGACCACGATGGAAAGGGCCTCAACAGATTTTACTCCAATGCCTCGCTATTCATGTGGAGAAGAAGGACATTTTCACAGATTGCACCAAGGAAAGAAAAGAGTATCCGGATATTTCCGACAGCAGAAGTGAAGTTTGACCCCGGAGATAGAAACTCGATCATTACAGAGAAATCCAGAAGAGAAAAGAAGGCAACCCGAGAACAACGCAATTTTTGCAGAGAAGGACCTAAGTCATATCACTTGTTACAGTGCAAGGATTTAGGTCATTACGCTAGTAAATGTCCAGAAAAGAAGCCAAGAATCCAAGGAGCCCGCATAATCACAAAGAAGCCCCGAGACATGTCGGAAGTCATTTGTTTTCGCTGCAAGGAGGCAGGACATTATGCTATTAAATGTCCCGACAAGATGAAAGCTGGAGTTGAGTAGTTGAAATTTTGATATGGATAATAAGAGTAGTAGAAAGCAATTTCATTTTCATGAGCTCAATGAGTTGAGTTATGTAATAGATTACTCTGAGATTGTAATAGTTCATGACTCAATAAAGTTGTAATGTCACATGCTGAAAAGCTTTAAGGAGTTGTCATATTTTATCTTGGAAATTAATATTCTTGATGAACATGGAAGAAGGTGAGATGTGATGCATAAACATGAAATTGGAAATAGAGTTTGAAGTTCTATTTGGATGATATGAATGTGTGCCCCAGGAGATAAGTACCTTATTCTGAGCATCATTTCTGTTTCACAACTGCAGATGACGACCCTTTACGAGTCTTTCCTTAAAGGTCCGAAACCATCATGACCTCGACAAGTGATCATGATTACCCAAGATCCTCAAGGACATGATGAAGCATATTCACCTTGAAGGAGATGCAGTCTACAAAGGCTACCCCTTCATGCAAAAGGGAGTGGAACTTTGGTATGTGGAGGTACACCTCCACCATTTGAAAGGAGTTTGCCCAAAGATGATGGGGCAGTACTTTTTCATTTCACGTGTGCCACAAGCAACTTTCTTCGACGCTGTTCGTGAAGCAGCCATGGAAGCCATACGCCAGATCGGAGAAATACTTGAAGCAAGACTCCGTTATACCCAGGAATACCTAAGCGAAGTGCATGCAGAGATGATGGAGGTGAAGCTCAAAGCCACCACGATGAAACAGAAGATTGAAAAATTCAAGGCACATGTCGCACAATTCCAGTGGGACTGAAGAATCCTCAAGGAGGAAAAATGAATAAAGTTGGAAGTAATGTCTGACCATACCGAACCATGTGGGTGGCAGCATTTGTAATAAACTTTTGGAATTTGGATTCACGAAAAATGGTTAAGGATGTAATAAAAGATTGATATGAAAATAATGAGATTTATGGATAAGCTAGTGCATTTTCTTTGGTGTCGTAGTAATCCGTAAAAGCACAGGACCAATGAAGAAAGAAATGTGTTATTCATGACGGTCCATAGAAGGAAGCCGGACAAAATAAGTTGGAGTTGTGCTTTTGATATGATGGTATGAAGAAATAGAGTACTACTGGATTTAAAGGAGGTGTAATATGAGAGTTACTCCAAGGATGAGTTAAAGCTGCACTAGTGTGAAGTGGGCCATAACCCACGTGCCTAGGATTTTGAGTAGGAACAGTTGTAACCTTGATAAAGGAATACACTTGGAAGAAGCAAGTGATCAAATCAGCATACGCCCGTAGGAGGTTACACAAAACCCGAGAGTGGTGAAGTAACGATAGATGTTTTGTTTGGCTTGCGTAAACTATGGAATTACTCGAACCCAGTTCGAGAACAAGAGAAATTCTGCAATGCTTGTGAGTATGCCCGAGTGTTAGAATACGTGATTCACTGCTTACGTATGAGGTAATGATTCCAAGACGGGATGGATTGGCCCCATACCAAGACTTCTATCATGAACTATCATATGTTGATGGAAAATCGAGAGCCTCAAAAACCTTTGAAGAATGTCGACGCGATAAGCCATAAAACCATAGAATGGTAGGACGATGGAACCCCTTTACAGCAACCGCTGCCAATCGTAGGTTATACGGTGAGGTTCAACCTGCACCCGCTTTTCTGCAGGAGAAACCATAAATTGTAGACCACCATGAGTATTTCGATAGTTATCTAGAATGGACACAGACCTATCAGCTAAGAAGATCCAGTCTCGGACGAACCACAACTTTGACGAACCGACCCAAGATTCTGAGGAAAACTCTATGCTTCTGACAGAAGAGCTTTGGTGAAGGAGCTATTGTAGGATATGTGTAGAGACATACATTGTCGGCACTCTAGAGGAAGTATCTGAGTTTATTGGAACCATGACCTTGTTTTTAAGTGTGATAGCACCCCTGACCTTTCTGACCAAAACATTTGCTAGAAGACCCCCAACCCCTAACCTAATTCTTGCTAGCCTCTTCGAATCTCGAGGACGAGATTCATTTTAAGTGTGGTAGGTTTGTAACATCCCAAAATTTTAAATTTTGGAATGTTATATTAAATTAATAACTATGCTTGTTGTCTGATTGATTGTTTGACTGATTGAGTGAAATTGAGTGGAATTTGAAAACTTTTGAAAGTTGAATGAGAGGGAATGAAATGACTTTCCCAAACTTTCCCCTTTGCCTTTTGTATCCCAATGAACTCAAGTTCATTGCAACACCAAACCCTAGAGTGAAGTTGACATGACTTCTTCCATGTTGAAAATGAAAAGGGTTTTGGAAAAGATTTGAATTTCATTTGGGAATATTTCAAATTCAAAGCTTTATGCAACTCAATGACTTTCATGAGGGAAGATAAAATGACTTCTTCAATTATATGAAATATGAGTTGGAAGTTAAAAAGTATCAAATTGAAAGTCATTTGAAAGTGCCTTGAAACCCTCTTTCAAATTTGAGTTTTGGAATTTGAATTCAAACTTTGGCAAGTGGGAATCATATCAAGAACTATGCCTGAAAATACTTGAGCAAAAGTATGAGAGGAGTAAACATGACGCTCCAAAAATATCAGAGGAAAACAATGCCAAAAGTTTTGAATTCAAATTTGAGTTTTAATTGAATTTGAAAAAAATGAATTTTTATAAAGTTTGGATTTTGCCTTTGGAAAAATGTTCAAATGATAGGGAATATTCCCCTGATCATTTTGGTATATATATGTCCTATATAAAATATTTATATTTTAAAAGATATCTCTGTTTTGTTTTATTTAAAAATAAAAATTTAAAGAGGAAAAAACCCCCAGCGCCACCAAAGCCACGCCCAGCCAAATACCAAGCGGCCCACCGATCGAGCCCACTCAGCGCCACCAGGCGGCTCACCCTGGCCAACACAGCCAGCCGAGCCCTCCTCGCCTGAAACCCTTCGGACGGTCGCCCGACCCGTCCCCCCTGCCCCTCTCACCGGCAGGTGGGCCCACCCGTCTTCCTCACAAGACGCCACTCCACACTGCCTTCATTGAAACCTCATGATCCCCGGATCTCCCGATCCTTCCCGATTCGCTTCCCGCCCGCCAACGCCCCGCCCTATAAAACCCTCCCCTGAACCCATTTCCCCTCGCGGACCTCTCCTCTCCCCCGCAAGGCCTCGCCAGAGTTCGAGGCCGCCGCCGCCATTGCCGCCGCCCGACCCACCCGACCACCCCGAGCTCGCCTGAGACCACCTCCGAACTCCCTCGCCGACCACACCTCCCGTGCCTCACCCACCCCCAAACCCACCGGGCGCCACCACCGCCGACGCTCAAGGCCACCGCCGCCTCGACCTCGCCGTCTGTCTCCTTCCACCTCGGACGCCACTCGACCACTGTTGGACTCGCTGTCGAACGCCGTGTCCGCCTGCCCTCGCCGAGCCCGCCGACGATCGATCGCCCGCCGCCGCCGACGTCCGAGCCGCTGCCGTCGACCTTCCCCACGGTGAGCTCTCTCCCTCCTCGTCGTCCGATCCCCATCTACGGTCGAGATTAGATCCTCAAAGGGGTATGTTTTAAATAAAACCGTTCGGTCCGGTTTAGTTAGTCCGGTTTATTTTAAGTTAGGTTTTTTATTTTATTTAAATCGGCCGATTCGCTTAAAACCCTAGGCCCGTTTAGTTATATTACGACAGTATGAGTTTAGGCCCATTAGGCCCTTTTTCATTTATTTTTGTTTTCTGTTTTAATGAATAGTTCCTGTTTTGAAAAATTCATATCTTTTATTCTGTTTAATATTTTAGGTGATTCTTTTTTGTTGGGTTGCAAATTTTCTATAGTTTCTGTAGAAAATATATTTAGCTATGTTAAAATTAATTAAAATTGCTTTATTTTAGTTTTAGTCAGAATAGTAAATCTGTTATAACATGAGCTAGAAAAATTATTTTTGGATGATTCTTTTGTCCCAACTTTATTTTGACATTACCTAACCATAGGAATTAATTTGGGTATTTTGGATTAATAAAAAACTAGTTTTAAGCAGAATCTTGTTAATCCTAATTAATTAACTAGCTACTGTTTTCCTATTATTTTAATTAGTAAATAAATTTATTTTTAACATGTGATTGATTATTCTAGGATAGTTTCTGTCACTTAATAGGATGAACTTTTATTTATAATAAATAAAAGTTTTATTTTATTTTTCTTAATAGAAATTGGATTAGGCCTAATAGGAGTTTCATAATAGATTTTAAATTGATTCTTTTTGCTCTTAATTGCTTAATGCATTATTTTCTGTTAAGTTAACATAAACTCATGATTTGGTTATGTTGAGAAAATTTTTGTTATATAAAACTATTTTTAGTTGTTACTTGAAGTAGGAAAAACTTGAGTTGGTTTTTCTTTGAGTTTTCCCTTTGGGTTTTGAATTGTTTGTTTGGTGTGTTATGTTACTATGTTGCTATGTTAAGTGATCTCATGCTATATGCTTATTATAGTTATTGTTTGCCTCGGTAGAATTTCCGGAGTGCGGAGCTTGCTACTACGAATCCCTAGTTTTCGAAGATCGTCAACAAGGCAAGTTCACTTTGACCATGCTTTCATACCTATGTTTTGTTGCACTTAGTGGCACCTCTGCAACCACCTCCAGTAGTGCTATTGAGTTCTTGTAGTTGAGTAGTATGCATGAGGTAGGAACCCATCACCCTGTTACCAAGCCCGGGATGATATTTTATTTAATGCTACGCTATAGTAGATGGGGTTGGTATGAGTACTCGGGAGTGGTGTGAGAATGGAGGAATCTACGTCAATGACGACAACTCCATGATGGAATCTGCAAGGACTGCATCTTCAAGGCCTCAAGACTTCAAGACTCGAGACAGAATTCAATACACACTCATCGGGTGAAGGATTTGTTGACGGCACCTGGAGAAACCAAAGGTTGGCCGGGATGCATGGAGAAGCGCCATGAAATCTTGCGAAAGCTTCACCCAGACTCAAAGAGACGGAAGAATACTTCATGCCCTAAGCTTACCCGGCAACCGCAAGTCATTATGGGCTCGCTTGGTTGACCTTAGTTGTGACTCTGGCTGGGACGGTACTAGCAGATGTAGAACTACGGTAGGATGGGATGAGTATCGACAAGTGGTCGAGGAACTCTTTGGAAGACCATGTTTGGTCATCTTGTTCTCAAACACCTCAAGTGCGAGAACGTAAAGAGAGGATCGAATCTTGCGGGTAAAGTGTACAAACCTCTGCAGAGGGTTAAAACCTAATCGATTAGCCGTGTCCCCGTTACGGAAAATTTGAGCATCCGGACTTGGATCTATCTCGAACTCTCAACACCGGATTGATAACTTAATTGTGGGCAACATATGATGATCTTGGGCTATGAGACATCGGTTGGCGGAACCATGTCATGATAGAAAACTCCATAGTACAGACTTCATTTATTCCTTTGATGTAGGGAAAATAAAATCAGCTTTTACAAAACAAAACTCGAATACAGAGCCACAAAGCCAAATTGCATATAGTATAGTTTTACCATCTGTTTATTCATGTTGTGATCTTGCCGGTACATTCAATGTACTGACCTACATGGCTGCAACGTATCATGTTGCAGGATTTTCTTCGACGAGTAAGAGTTACGATACAGGGTTATGGTCTACACTCAACCTGCCGATGGCGTTGATGGGACTCCACACCCGTTTGATTGTTTCCGCTGAGTATTATGAGGTATATATCATTTTACGTTATTTATACATGTGATTGCACTTTGATATATACATTGATGTACTGTGTGTGCCAGCATACTGATCCAGGGATGGCACAGATACACAGAGGCTTGACCGTCTGAGGTCGGGTCGCTACATTCACATCTCTGCAAAACTCGATCAAGGTTGCTCAAGCAGTCATCAAAAGAAGTTCCATATACGGAGAAATCATCCATGAAAACCTCAACAATCTTTTCACAAAAACCAGATAACATAGCCATCATGCATCTTTGAAAGGTAGCAGGTGCATTACATAAACCAAAAGGCATACGTCTATAAGCAAAGGTACCGAAAGGACAAGTAAAAGTGGCCTTTTCTTGATCCTCTTTTGACACATGTATTTGAGAGAAACCGGAATAACCATCTAGAAAGCAAAAATGTGTATGTTTGGATAATCTCTCTAGCATTTGATCAATAAAAGGTAAAGGGTAATGATCCTTTTTAGTAGCTTTATTTAATTTGCAGAAATCAATTACCATTCTATAACCTGTAATAATTCTTTGTGGGATCAATTCATCTTTATCATTAGGAACAACAGTAATACCTCCCTTCTTAGGGACACAATGGACATGACTTACCCACTGACTATCTGCAACATGATAAATTATACTTGCCTCCAGAAGCTTTAGTATTTCTTTTCTTACCGCTTCTTTCATCTTAGGATTTAACCGTCGTTGGTGATCAACAACCGGTTTGGCGTCTTTCTCCAATTTTATTTTGTGCTGGCATAGAGTGGGACTAATGCCCTTAAGATCATCAAGAGTATATCCAGTAACAGCACGCTGCTTCTTCAGAGTTTTCAATAATATCTTTTCTTCATGCTCTGAAAGGTTAGCACTAATAATAATAGGATATATCTTTTTCTCATCAAGATAAGCATATTTAAGAGTATCAGGTAATGGTTTAAGCTTAAACACGGGATCACTCTTGGGTGGAGGAGGATCCCCTAGGATTTCAACAGGCAAATTGTGTTTCAAAATAGGTCCCTGTTTAAAGAATACTTCATCTATTTCCCTTCTTTCATTCATAAACATATCATTTTCATGGTCGAGCAAATATTGTTCTAAAGGATCATTAGGAGGCACGACAATAGAAGCAAGACCAATAATTTCATCTTTACTAGGCAATTCCTCATCACGGGGTTGTCTACAAAATTTTGCAAAGTTAAACTCATGAGACATATCCCCCAAACCAATAGTAACAACATCCTTTTCGCAGTCTATCCTAACACTAACAGTATTCAAGAAGGGTCTACCAAAAATGATGGGACAAAAGCTATCTTGTGGGGAACCAAGAACAAGAAAATCAGCAGGATATTTAACTTTCCCACACAAGACTTCAACATCTCTAACAATCCCAACTGGTGAAATAGTGTCTCTATTGGCAAGCTTAATTGTAACATCAATTTCTTCTATCTCAGCAGGTGCAATATCATGCATAATTTCTTTATATAAGGAATGAGGTATTGCACTTGCACTAGCACCCATATCACATAAGCCATGATAACAATGATCTCCTATTTTAATAGAAATAACAGGCATGCCTACAACAGGTCTATGTTTATTTTTAGCATCAGGTCTAGCAATTCTAGCAGCTTCATTGCAGAAGTAAATAACATGCCCATCAATATTATTAGCCAAGAGATCTTTAACCATAGCAACACTAGGTTCAACTTTAATTTTCTTAGGGGGTTTGGGTGTCTTAATGTTACTTTTATTGACCATAGTTGAAGCTTTAGCATGATCTTTTATTCTAATAGGGAAAGGTGGTTTCTCAATATAAGCGGTAGGAACGACAGGATCGTTATAAGTGATAGTCTTTTCTTCAACTTTAATAGGTGTAACTACTTTTACTTCAATGGGAGGATTATATTTAAACCACTTCTCCTTTGGGAGATCAACATGAGTAGCAAAGGATTCACAAAAAGAAGCTACTATCTCAGAGTCAAGTCCATATTTAGTGCTAAATTCACCGAAAACATCAGTATCCATAAAAGATTTAACACAATCAAACTTAGGTGTTATACCTGACTCCTTACCTTCGTTGAGATCCCAATCTTCAGAGTTGCATTTAATTCTTTCCAATAAATCCCACTTGAATTCAATAATCTTCATCATAAAAGAGCCAGTACAAGAAGTGTCGAGCATGGAGCGATTATTGAGAGAAAGCCGAGCATAAATTTTTTGAATAATCATTTCTCTCGAAAGCTCATGATTGGGGCATGAATATAACATTGACTTAAGCCTCCCCCAAGCTTGAGCGATGCTCTCTCCTTCGCGAGGCCAAAAATTATATATATAATTACGATCACAATGAAGAAGATGCATAGGATAAAACTTCTGATGAAATTCCAATTTCAATCGTTTGTAGTTCCATGATCCCATATCATCACATAGCCTATACCATGTCAATGCCTCTCCCTTCAAAGATAAAGGGAAGACCTTCTTCTTGATAACATCCTCGGGCATGCCTGTGAGCTTAAATAATCCACAAACTTCATCCACATAGATTAGGTGCAAATCGAGATGCAATGTTCCATCTCCTGTAAAGGGATTAGCTAGCAGTTTCTCTATCATACCCGAAGGAATTTCAAAGTAAACATTTTCAGTAGGTTCAGTAGGTTGAGGAGCAACTCTTTGCTCTACTGGTCGGGGTGAAGATACCCCGAACAAGCCCCTCAAAGGATTATGTTCCATAGTAACAAGTGATAGTAAATTTCAGCACACTATATAAATTTTCCTTACCAAATTCCACCTACCAAAGGCGCTTCACTCCCCGGCAATGGCGCAAGAAAATAGTCTTGATGACCCACAAATATAGGGGATCTATATTAGTCCTTTCGATAAGTAAGAGTGTCGAACCCAACTAGGCGGTTTTCAGTAAGGTATTCTCTGCAAGCACTGAAATTATCGGTAACAGATAGTTTTGTGATAAGGTAATTTGTAACGGGTAACAAGTAACAAAAGTAAACAAGGTGCAGCAAGGTGGCCCAATCCTTTTTGTAGCAAAGGACAAGCCTGGACAAACTCTTATATAAAGTAAAATGCTCCCGAGGACACATGGGAATTATCGTCAAGCTAGTTTTCATCATGCTCATATGATTCACATTCGTTACTTTCATAATTAGATATGTGGGTGGACCGGTGCTTGGGTACTGCCCTTCCTTGGACAAGCATCCCACTTATGATTAACCCCTCTTGCAAGCATCCGCAACTACAAAATAAGTATTAAGGTAAACCTAACCATAGCATGAACCATGTGGATCCAAATCAGCCCCTTACGAAGCAACACATAAACTAGGGTTCAAGCTTCTGTCACTCTAGCAACCCATCATCTATTTATTACTTACCAATGCCTTCCCCTAGGCCCAAATAATGGCGAAGTGTCATGTAGTCGACGTTCACATAACACCACTAGAGGAAAGACAACATACATCTCATCAAAATATCGAACGAATACCAAATTCACATGACTACTTATAGCAAGACTTCTCCCATGTCCTTAGGAACAAACGTAGCTACTCACAAATCATATTCATGTTCATAATCAGAGGGGTATTAATATGCATAAAGGATATGAACATATGATCTTCCACCAAATAAACCAACTAGCATCAACTACAAGGAGTAATCAACACTGCTAGCAACCCACAGGTACCAATCTGAGGTTTTGAGACAAAGATTGGATACAATAGATGAACTAGGGTTTGAGATGAGATGGTGCTGGTGAAGATGTTGATGGATATTAACCCCCACTCGATGAGAGGATCGATGGTGATGATTTCCCCCTCCCGGAGGGATGTTTCCCCGGCAGAACAGCTCCGCCGGAGCCCTAGATTGGTTTCGCCAGGTTCCGCCTCGAGATGGCGGCGTTTCGTCCCGAAAGCTTCCTTCTGATTTTTTCTCGAACGAAAGACTTCATATAGCATTAGATGGGCACCAGAGGCCTGCCAGGGGGCCCACGAGGCAGGGGGCGCGCCCAGGGGGGTAGGGCACACCCCCACCCTCGTGGCCAGGGTGTGGGCCCCCTCTGGTTGATTCTTTCTCCAGTATTTTTTATATATTCCAAAACGTGCCTCTGTGAAGTTTCAGGACTTTTGGAGTTGTGCAGAATTGGTCTATAATATTTGCTCCTTTTCCAGCCCAGAATTCCAGATGCCGGCATTCTCCCTCTTCATGTAAACCTTGTAAAATAAGAGAGAATAGGCATAAGTATTGTGACATAATGTGTAATAACAGCCCATAATGCAATAAATATTATATAAAAGCATGATGCAAAATGGACGTATCAGGTACCAACCTAGTTGGCCCACTATCCATGGGCTGAGCTTATGGCCCACCAATCTCACAAGGAAGGACTCCAGAAGCCTCGAAGTCAGGCGTGATTAAGGCAGACTCTGCCGAATACTTGGCGTGTACTTCAAGGACTACGCCACCTATGGGCATGTTTATCCCTAGTTGGCAACCGACCATGTGTAACCCTAGCTTCCCTGGTGTATATATAAACCAGAGTGTTTAGTCATAAAGACAAGAATCATAATCACTGGCCTTAGGTTTTAGAACACAACATACGATCTCGAGGTAGATCAACCTGTACTCGATACTCCATCATCAATATAATCAAGCAGGGCATAGAGTTTTACCTCTCCAAGAGGGCCTGAACCTAGGTAAATATCGTGCCTTCCGTCTCCTGTTAATCATTGATCCAAGATCCACAACTTGAGACCCCCTACCCTAGATGTGTCGGTTTTAATACCAACATTGGTGCATTCATTGAGAGTTCTGCCGTGCGGTCGAAAAAGGATCAATGGCTCGCCTGGAGATCAATTGCAACATCATATGTGATGACATCTTTGTCCCCGGCCAACTCTTCACTTTCAGCATTGTCGTCCTGCACACCAATTTGATTGGTTGTCTCGACCGCATCAAAAGCTTCGTCTCGAACCAAGTCATCATGTCCGGAAGCTTGGAATATACCGCTGACTCGCGCGGTGATCTCGCCCTCTCTGGCTGGAGGCCAATCGGCTCGAGAACTCTTCGGGCACCGTGGCCTTAACCCCGGGGCTGGCATCTGATCTGATCCTTTGATGGGATCTTGTATCAGACTCGACCTTGAGTACGGACCTGATTGCTTGTACGTCATCAAACTCGGATCTGGTCACTATCTCATCGAACCTCAACCTCTAGTCGAGTCCAAGCTCGGAACCATCGTTAAGCACGGATCCGATCTCCTTGCTAGTTAACCAAGGATCAACCCTGGCTGGCCCAAACTCCGTGGTTGCGTCAAGCGACCCTCGGAACATACTTCAAATCAGCTCGACATACGGTCATGCCATGGACATCGAGGATCTTCTGCACCTAAACGAGATACTAGACCGCATCCAAAGACTCTCAATCTCGAATGATCAGACCTTGGTTTACGACAAGATCAGATGTAATGCCGATGATAGGGAAATTTACGTCCCACACACCACCCACCTAGTCACTACGCTCGAAGACTTAACCGACGTACTGAACTACGGCTCTGATGAGGCGACCGACATGGATGAAGATGTCGGCGAAACATCACAAGCGGCTTCGCCTATGGCCATACCACATCCTAGAAGCTGGACCGTGACCTCCACTTACGACGTCTACATGGTCGACACCCCTAAGGATGTGTCCAAACCTAAGGGTGACGAGGAGAATAAGAAAGATTCCTCGAAACACTGACGTCCTCAGAGGCGGCCCAAGGGTGCCGGCAAAGGCAAGGAGAGCCAGACCAACAATACGGATGCCACCAATAACGGCACCGCCGCGAACAACACCGAGGACCAGGGCAACGGCAAAAATGCCACGCCCGACCAGCCTAATGGCCCTACAGGGATATCTGATAATGAGGACCCTGATAATCTCGAGGATGGGGAGGATAGTAACTACCTCCCCGAGTCAGAGGAGGATGTCAACCTCAGACTCGAGGATCTTATCATCCCTGTTGGGGATATTACTACTGGGTATAAACCGGCCAGGAGAGGTCGGGTTACCCCCAAGATGAGTTATTTATATTTGAAGCCCATGAAGACAAGGAGTATGGCGCTTTATGAAGGCCCAGGGCCCAGAGGTGGGTTATGGCCTGTAGACATAAACCGCCATATCGTATGTAACTTATGTTGTAAGATAAGAAAGGTAGAAACCGAGCAGATACGTTTATGAGCCGACCTCGGGATTTTGTAAACCGCCGGTGTCAACCTGTGTATATAAAGGGATGACCCGGCGGCGGTTTAGGGACAAGAAACAAAAACTCGAGAGCCAGGCATAGCGGATTCGCTCCCTGGTCATCGAAACCCTAGCAATTCCACAACAACTGGATTAGGCCTTTACCTTCACCGCAAGGGGCCGAACCAATATAAACTCTCTACGTCCTTTGTCTGCTTTAACCCCTTTAAGCTAACCCGTCACGATGGCTCCACGACTAAGTCCTTTCACTAGGACATCTACCGTGACAAAACCACGACAGTTGGCGCCCACCGTGGGGCTATCGCACAATGGTTTCGAGTTCTTAGAGGGCAGCTTCGAAGGACTCAAGGGATACGCTGTGGGCCGGATGACCAAGAGTCGTCGCGGCAAGCTCTACATGGACGACGCAGGCTGGGGCCCTGAGGCCGGCTCAATTGAGTACGGGTACCGGTTCCCCTTCGGCGGCATTCACGTGTTCATTGGCAAGATTGGCGAACCGGACCCTGAGCCGGACATCTGCACCGACATCATCGAAACGGCTCAGCGTGCGAGATCTGCTCGGGTTAAGCCTGCCATGAAGCGTGCCTTCGTGGGAGTCATCCACGGAGTAGAATCTGAGGATAGATCAGAATCTGGTGGTGAAACCGTCGTTTACTCCGGGGACGAGTCATCTACTGAAGAGACCGAGTCATTGTACCAACTGCAGGATGGCCGGTTTGGGGGCTGTTCCGATGGCGATAGTATTCCGGACCCCTTTGATCCGCCAAGCCGAGTTGCGATCTTCATGGCCGGTACACAGTTAGCGCCACAATCTTCGACCACCGCGGCGATGATCTCTGGTTCAGCAGCGGCAACGGCAGCTGGGGCAGGAGGCCCTGCGCCACCACCGGCTCAGGCTTTGTTCGATTTACTCGATACCTTGGCAGCACTGCTAGCGGCTGAAGTCAGCCTGACGGATCAGGAGCGGCACAATGCATAAGTGGCGAAGGTGAAGGATCACATAGCCCAAGCCAAAGTGGACCTGGCCGCCGAAAACACCAGGATGACGGCAAAGCAGGCCGAGTTAGATGCACAGTCTTATCGGCTTACGTTGGATCAAAACGCATCGAATGATGTCATGAGGAGGAGGTACCGATCTCACCTGCCTCCGGTTTACGAAGCCAAGAATCTCTTCAACACGCCAGGAGCAGGAACCAGCAACCAGCCAGTGGTAAACCAGGTCGAAGCGCCTGGAACGGGGATGCCGATTCAGCCACGCGCAATGGATCCCCCTCCTCAGAATATCCCGTCCCAACATGTGCCGACGCCTCCGGGTCATTACTCCAACCCTTTGGATAACATAGTTGCAGCCGCTTCACGATTGACGGAAGGCCCTCCTAGTCGATGGTGAGTCCCCCGTAGCGGTGGAGACGCGACGGGCTAGAGAACTCCTTCAGACAGCCTTGACTCAGCAGCAGGCTTATTCATATAGCCGCAAAAGGATTCATTCTACTCCCCGCCCAAGCCGGAGTTACAGCAGGCATATGGATGAACCGGCCGTGTCCAGCAGTGCGCGGAACCGTAATCCGCCTCGTGGCCATAACTCGGCAGGTGGTGGTGGTGATGCTCAGGATGTGGTGGATCGTGCAATGGCACGTCGAGAGGCCGAGTTAGCGGCACAACACGAAGCCCGCCAATTTACTCCGGTTCATCCAACAACTTCGGTGGAACCAAGAGTTACCTCCAGTTCGTTGGGGGTGTCGTGTCTCGTCCCAACACAAGAATGTACAACTGCCCAAGGATTTCAAGGGCCTACGTAAGGTGCCAAATTACACTGCCGATTTATCCCCCGGGTCATGGGTTGAAAGTTATGAGATGGCAATGGAGATGCTGGATGTGGATGATGCGGCGTGTGCTAAATACTTCACCATGATGTTGGAAGGAACGGCTCGCACTTGGTTGAAAAACTTACCAGCTAACTCTATTGGGTCATGGGCCGAGTTAAGGGCCCGGTTTATTCAGAATTTCAAAGACACGTGCAAGCAGCCCATGTCAATTGTGGACTTAGCTGCCTGTGTCCAGGAGGAAGGAGAATCAACAACCCATTGGGTGCGCCGGGTTTCGGAAATTTTGCATTCATCAGACCGCATCAACGCTGATACAGTAATTTTAACGTTGGAGGGCGATTGCCGGTTTGCACCTCTCAAGTTGAAGTTGGGGCGGCTCAAACATCACTGCAATGACATGGGGACTCTTATGGCAGCCTTGGTGTAGTACGCCGACTCTGATAGTACCAAGGACCCTGAATCTGATGATGACAAGACAGGAAAGGGAAAGAAGGGCGGCAGCACCAAAGGGCAGCAGCATAACCCGGCGGGTCATGGAAAGAGCGGTAAGCGTAAGGCGGATAACAGTTTAGATTTTGTGGATAATACCAATGCGCAGGGTAATGGTCAGCGTCATAAGGGTAAACCGCCCCCGCGTGGAGGAGAACCAAGTCCCAATACGGAGCGCCTGTCTTACTTGTTGAACCAGCCCTGCCCAAAGCACGGATCGCAGGTCAAGCCGACCACGCACCTCTGGAAGAATTGTTATATTATGCGGGAGTTAAAAAATTCAGAATTTTTTTGGATTGATCATGGACCGGCCGACGGTTCAGGCCCCGGATCTCATGGGCTGGGTTATGGTGGAAACAGTTCCGGTTCAGGATTTCACGGTAATCAAAGCAGACATGGCAATCAAGGCAACACTACAAAAAAATACACTTCTGTGATGATACGTGTTTGTCACAGTAGGTCGCGTTTTTTGTCATGCATGTACATCCATGACAAATTTATGACAGAATCAAAATAGTCATACATGTGCTGTCGTAGAAGTGTTCCATGACATTACCAAAATTATCATCACAGAAGTGTCCACTTCCATGATGATAAATCGCGCGTCACATAAGTGCTTTCGTCAAGGGTGACCGACACGTGTCATCCACCGTAACGGAACACCGTTAAGCTATCGGGTCGGGTTTTGGATCCGATAACCCGTTAACAACCCCGACTAATGGGGATTTTCCACTTGTAAAATCATCATTGGCTAGAGGAAACACGTGTCGGCTCATCGTCGGGACAGATGTCATCCACTCACTGGACAGAAGGCGCCTATGATACGTCGACACGTGGCACGACCCAACAAGTTTAAATGGGCCGGCCCAACTAAAGGCCCACAAGATTTTGCAGACCATAATGGGCCGGCCCAGCTAAAGGCCCACGAGATTTTATGACCATAATGGGCTGGCCCAAATGAAGGCCCACAAGATTTCAGGGCCATAATGGGCCGCCTAGTAAAGGCCCGCAAGATTTTTGTGTGCCATAATGGGCCGCCTGTAAAGGCCCACAAAATTTTATGGATCATAATGGGCCGCCCACTAAAGGCCCACGAGATTTCACCGACATTAATGGGTCGACCCAGCTGTAGGCCCACAAGATTTTGAGGACCCTAGTAGGCCGGCCCATTAACTGGCTGCCATGTTTTGGGCCAAATGCCAGCCCATATTTGATCCGGTCCATTAATGGCCTGCCATGCTCTGGGCCTAATAGTGGCCCATATGAGATCCGGCCCATTAAAAGCCTACCACGTTCTGGGCCAAATTACGGCCCAGATCAAGTCCGGCCCTTAAAGAGGTTTTGGGCTCAATTTCTGCCCATATCAGATTCGGCCCGTCAACTGGACACTATGCTTTTGGGCCCACTTGCTAAAGGCCCACTTAGTAATTCGGCCTAATATTAGTTTTGGCTCGTTAAGGGCCCGCTTAACATTTCGCCCTATATTAATTTTAGCTTTAAAGCCCGTTGTAGCGACTGCACCTCAAACAATCAGATCTCGTGCACCAGTGTCATCCCTGGATCAGTAATGCTGAAACGCACAGTACTTGAAGGATTTATAACAGAGTGGCAATCACACACTTATTACATCAAATGTCTCAAAAGAGAACTTATTACAATAAATATGGCTTTAGGCCAAGTAATAACGATAACAGCGGAAGGCTTGGAAGATAAGCGAGTCCATCAACTCCAACGGCATCACTGAGTATAGAACCCCGACCAAAGGCACCTTACTCGTCGTCTGAAAAGTATGCAACATGAACGTTGTAGCCAGAAAACGGGTCAGCACATGGAATATGCTGGCAATGTAACACATAGAGAGTAATGGAAGAAATGAGCTATACTACATGCATATATGGCTGGTGGAAAGCTCTATGGTTACAGTTTTGCGTAAAGCCAATTTTTCCGTGCTGCAAAGGAATAAATTTTATTTAACTATCATGGTGGTTGTTAAACATTGAGAATGGTTGACAGCATCCTCAATCCCAATTAAGCATCATCATTAAAAACCCAACAAAATTAATTAAAGTAACATGATGAGATTCACATGATAATCCAAGTAGTAGATACTCAAAACGTCCATAATCGGGGACACGGCTAATCATGATTAGTTTATACACTCTGCAGAGGTTTGTGCATTTTCCCCCCACAAGACTCGATCTCCTCCGTTGGATTTCTCGCACTACATGGTGTTTGAGAAACGGATGACCGAGACATAGTCTTTCAGAAGCGCTAGCACCTTACGATCGGGTAGACCGTACCACCTACATCCCCTACATCTTCTAGTCTACCACCGTAAGAGTTCGCACAACTTAGTCAACTATGCTAGAGCCCATAGTAGCTTGTGGCTGCACACGGAAGTTTCTAGTATGAATAATCTCATGATCCCTTTGAGCCTGGGTGGCGGTCCATAAAGAAAAACAACAGGCAATCCTGGAATACCCAGGTACCTCAATCCACCCAGATGTGTGTTTAAGTTGCCACCTTAATTAAACCATCAATTAACAATCTCACATCTGTCATGGATTTCACTCACCCAATCCACGTCTACTAGCATAGCATGGCATAATAAGGAAACGTAGAAGTAACTCCCAAGGTTTGATTATAACACGGGTAATAGGTACTACCTCAACTACTTCCCAACCCACAATTTAATTAGATCCTAATCATGCCATGTTTGAGGATTGATCTAGTGCAATAAAACAGGGTAGTAAAGAGGTATGATGAAAGTTTTACTTGCCTTGCAGATGATCCGCGAAACTTAAAGATTCGAAGTAACAGGCGGCGCACTCCTGGTACTCTGTCGCAAACAAACAAACAAGCATACAATAAGTACTCAACTAATGCACAGGTAAAACTCAAATAAGAAATCTAACCAGAAATTTCAACTTAAGAACTCTGGTTTGCAAAAAGAATCAAATTAAACGAAGCAACGAAAGTCAAACGGCGAAAGAAACAAACTTCATTTACTAATATGGACCTAAGTCAAATTTTACAGAAGCAAAAACTTGTTTAATTTGGTTAAACGGAAAGAGGGTTTCGAGACGAAACTCCAGGTGCTTGAATCGCCAGATTCCGATAAACGAGCGAAAAGTTATACTAAAACGAAATTCGGATCGGAAATCACGATCAGAAATAATCATGGAAAATCCGAGAAAAAGAAAAATGACGAACAGATTAACGAACGAACGTTCGTTATCTGGATCTAAACAATGAACACGTTCGTTAAAACGAATGAACGAGCGAACGCTCGCTAATTAACCTAAACCAAAAAAAACCGATCTAAATAAAAAACTAAAACAAAAAAAAAATGAACGAAAACCGGCGAAAACCGTACGGTTTTCCTAGGAAAACCGGTGGCGGGCGGCCGTTACCTTCGGCGAGGCGGCGGGTCGGCGGGCGGCGGCGATCGTGCAGCGCAGCAGCGGTGTGGATCGGCGGCGGGTCGGGCTAGGGTTAGGGTTTGGTGGGCGGCTTACTTACGGCGGACGGGCTCGGCGCGCTATATAAAGCCCGGCCAAGTGAGTCTGGCGAACACGCCCAGTAGTCGGTTTCGTTTTTTTTAAATAGTTACGCACAGAAAAACAATCAAAAGAAATACTAAACGGACTCCAAAAATCCCGAAATAAATTTTCCCTGACTTCTAAAATCAAGCCGGACAAGGTGAACATTTATTTGGGGCCTAAATGCAATTTTGAAAAACGCACATTTTTTCTAAATTCAAATAAAATAGCGAAAAACTCTGAAATAAAATCTTATTTGATTTTATTATTAAATCCTCAATATTTCTTTATTTTGGGAGAGTCATTTTATTCCCTCTCTCATATTTTTATAACAGAAATAATTGAAGATAAAATAATTAAAATCAAATGATCCTATTCTCAAAATTTGAGAAAACTCAAATATGAAAATAACGAAATCCCCAACTCTGTCCGTGGGTCCTTGAGTTGCGTATAATTTCTAGGATCAAACCCAAAAGGAAATAAAATATGATATGCAATGATGATCTAATGTATAACATTCCAAATTGAAAATTTGGGATGTTACAAACCTACCCCCCTTAAGATGAATCTCGCCCTCGAGATTCGGGTTGGCTAGAAAATAGGTGAGGGTGGTCTTTCAGCAAATCTTCCTCTCGCTCCCAGGTGGCTTCATCCTCGGTGTGGTGGCTCCACTGAACTTTACAAAACTTGATAACCTTGCTGCGGGTGACTCGGCTGGCATACTCAGGAATCTTAACTGGTTTCTCTTCATAGGTCAAATCACTGTCCAGGTGAATCGCTTCCAACGGCACTGTATCTCTCAGTGGTATATCAGCCATCTCTGCGTGGCACTTCTTTAAGTGGGAAATGTGGAACACATCGTGAACTCCTGACAATCCTTCGGGCAACTCCAACTTGTAGGCCACTTCTCCCATACGCTCCAAAACTCGGTATGGTCCTACAAAACGTGGCGCTAATTTTCCCTTAACTCCAAAGCGCTTAACTCCCCGAAGTGGAGATACTCGAAGATAAACTCGGTCTCCGACTTTGTAAACTGTCTCCTTGCGTTTAGAATCTGTGTAGCTCTTTTGCCTGGACTGGGCTACCTTGAGCCTATCGCGAATCAGCCTCACCTTCTGTTCAGACTCTTTAATCAAATCTGGTCCAAACAACTGGCGGTCTCCAACTTCATCCCATGACAACGGGGTCCTGCACCTCCTTCCGTACAAGGCTTCGAAAGGGGCCATCTTCAAACTGGGTTGATAACTGTTGTTGTAAGAGAACTCTGCATATGGTAAATTGTCGTCCCAACTAGATCCATAATCTAGCGCACAAGCTCTCAACATATCCTCCAAAATCTGATTGACTCTCTCGGTTTGTCCATCTGTCTGTGGATGAAAAGTCGTCTTGAACTCCACCGATACCCAAAGTTTCGCGTAACCGATTCCGAACTTTGAGGTAAACCGGGTTCTGTATTCGATCGATACTCCTCGGAACTCCATGCGGACATACTATCCTCGGTGATGTATATCTTTGCCAACTTAGCACTGGTGTAAGTGGTCTTTACCGGGATGAAATGAGCTGCCTTCGTCAATCGATCGATTACAACCCAAATCGAGTCTTAGCCTGAACGGGTCCTAGGTAATCCCGTGATAAAATCCATGCCTAGCTTATCCCACTTCCATTCGGGTATCGGCAATGGCTGTAGCAATCCTGCTGGCTTCTGATGCTCTGCCTTTACTCTTTGACATACATCACAAACTGCTACATACTCCGCAATATCTTTCTTCATTCCGGTCCACCAGAAAGTATCCTTCAATCCAAATACATCTTGGTATTTCCTGGGTAAATCGAATATGGTGAGTCATGGGCCTCCTGTAGAATTAACTTCCTGATCTCTGGGTCATTTGGCACATAAACACGGTCTTCAAACCATAGGGTATCGTACTCATCCTCACGAAATCCCTTAGCCTTTCCCTTGCTCATTTTCTCCTTTATCGAGGCAATCTCCTTGTCAGTCTTCTAAGTTTCTTTGATCTTATCCATCAAAGTTGACTGAATCTCCAATGCTGCTACATAGCCTCTCGGAACTATCTCCAAACATAGCTCACGAAGATCCTCGGCTAACTCCTTTGGTAAATCTCCCGTCATTAGTGTATTGACATGGCTCTTACGGCTCAGTGCATCAGCTACTACGTTAGCCTTTCCGGGATGATAATGCAATCTCATATCATAATCCTTGATGAGCTCCAACCATCTCCTTTGACTGAGATTTTACTCCTTTTGGGTGAAAATATACTTCAAGCTCTTGTGATCCGTGTACACCTCACAATGGTTTCCAATGAGGAAATGTCTCCAAGTCTTTAATGCATGCACTACGACTGCTAACTCCAAATCATGGGTGGCATAATTCTACTCATGAGGTTTCAGTTGTCGTGAAGCATACGAAATAACTCTTCCCTCCTTCATAAGCACGGCTCCAAGTCCTCGACGTGAAGCGCCGCAATACACCTCATAATCCTTGTTCTGATCTGGCAGTATCAACACTGGTGAGGTAACCAAGCATTTCTTCAACTCCTGGAAACTGGCCTCACATTCCTCAGTCCATTTAAACTTGGTATCCTTCTTCAACAACTCCGTCATAGGTTTCGCAATCTTTGAGAAATTCTCAATGAATCTCCGGTAGTATCCTGCGAGTCCAAGAAAACTCCGGATCTCTCCAACTGTTGTTGGGGCTTCCCAATTTGTCACAGTGACAACCTTGGTGGGATCTACTGCTATTCCTTCTCCGGATATAAAGTGTCCGAGGAATCCTACTTCCTTCAACCAAAACTCACATTTGCTGAACTTGGCATATAACTGATGTTCTCTGAGCTTCTCAAGTACCAATCGCAAATGTTCCTTATGTTCCTCTTCATTCTTCGAGTAAACCAGAATATCATCAATGAACACTACGACGAACTTGTCCAAAAACTCCATAAACACTTTGTTCATCATGTTCATAAAATAGGCAGGTGCGTTAGTCAGACCAAATGACATAACGGTATACTCATACAGCCCATACCTGGTGGTAAAAGCTGTTTTAGGTATGTCCTGCTCTCGAATCTTCAACTGATGGTACCCCGATCGCAGATCGATTTTAGAAAATACCTTAGCCCCTTGCAATAGATCAAACAGATCATTGATCATTGGTAGTGGGTACTTGTTCTTGATTGTTACTTCATTCAATCCACGATAATCAACAACCATCCTTAACGATCCATCCTTCTTCTCCACTAGAAGTACTGGCGATCCCCAAGGCGAAGAACTTGGGCGAATATAACCTTTATCCAGTAACTCCTTAATCTGCTTCTTCATCTCTTCCAAATCCTTTGCTGGCATCCTGTATGGTCTCTTCTATATGGGCCCTGTGCCTGGCAAAAGCTCAATCAAGAACTCAATATCTCTATCTGGTGGCATGCCTGGCAACTCCTCTGGAAATACGTCAGGGAAATCCTTTACCACTGGTACTTCCTCTTGCACAACTCCTGATAAGGCATTTACTGGAGTCCTCTTCGATACATGCCGAGATACATACTTGATGCTTCTTCCTTCCGGCGTCGTAAGCAAAATTGACTTACTAGCGCATTCAATGTTCCCTTCATACTTCGATAACCAATCCATGCCTAATATCACATCCAATCCTTGAGATTCCAACACTATTGGTCCGAGGGAAACACATAGTTACCAATCCTTAATGGTAACCGATCACACCATAGACTAGCCATATACTCTGCTCCAGGTGAGTTTACTAACATGGGTGACCTAAGGGCTTGGGTTGGCAGTTTATACTTATCCACAAATCCCCTTGAGATGTATGAATGCGATGCACCAGTATCAAAAAGAACGAGTGCGAGAAATGACCGAACCAAAACTTACCTATTATCGCATCGGCTGAGCTTCAACCTCCTCCACGTTAACGTGGTTCACCTGTCCCCTATTGAAAGGGTTCGGCTTCTTCCCAGAGCTTCCATTGCCATTTCCATTCTGGGATTCAGGACATTCGTTGGCGTAATGCTCGGTCTTCTGGCACTTGAAGCAAGTGACTTGGCTCAGATCTCTCTTGGCTGGGGTTGATGGGTTGGTACGGTTCTGGCCATTGCTTCCTCCATTCCCATTACCATTCTTGGGGCCATTATGGTTGTGCGAGCTACCTCCTCCATGAGTATGCTGGAAGGGTCCTCCCGGTTTAGGGGTAAAACGCGGCTTCTGTTGAGCTCCAGAATTGTACTTCCCTTGTCCATACTTCCTCTTGCGGCTTTCAATCTGCTGCTGCTTCCTTCAATCATAAGAGCGCGATCTACCAACTCCTGGTAGTTATTGAAGCTTGCTACCATCAACTGCATGCTCAGTTCATCATTCAGTCCTTCCAGAAACTTCTCCTGTTTAGCTGCATCCGTAGCGACGTCAGCTGGGGCATAACGTGCTAGCTTACTAAAGCCATCCACGTACTGGCCAACTGTGCGTCCTCCTTGGCGCAAGTTGCGAAACTCACGCTTCTTCATGGCCATAGCTCCTGTTGAAACATGGGCAGTACGGAAAGCCTGCTGAAACTGATCCCATGTGACAGTGTCTACAGGGTAAGTGGCTGTGAAATTCTCCCACCATGCTGTTGCGGGTCCTTCAAGCTGATGTGCGACAAATTTCACTTTTTCCGCATCTGTGCATCCAGCTGTGGTCAACTCCCTTCCTGTCTTACAGAGCCAATCATCTGCAACAATCGGCTCGGTGCTACTGGAGAACACCGGCGGATTCAGCCTAAGAAAACGGGTTAAGTGGTCAACAGGTGGTGGCGGTGGTGGGTTGTTGTTGTTGTTGTTCCCCTGATTCTGATTCTGGACTAGCAACTACATCAAAGCATTCTGCTGCTGGATCAACTGAGTGAGCTCCGGTGGGAAAGCAAATCCATTGTCACATCTCGGAGGCATCTGAGGGTTTAGAAAAGACGAGAATATAGAATAGAATGAGGGCTAGAGAGAAAACACTACCCATATGCACATGAGGCAAATGCACACAAAATCACTTCATTCAATCAAACAAAGCATACAATCGGTCTAGAACTATCGTAAAAAGTGCTTGGACTATGCTATATACATGGTGGAACACTACTACTGTTATGGTGGTCTACTAGAAAAACTGCTCTGATGAAGACTCCATGATATCTGCTCCAGCTTCATCAACATAATCATCATCGCTCTCTGGGTCCGAGTCGGTGTCGTCGATGATGATGTAGTTCTCCGAGCAAGTGGAATCGTCATCTTTTCCTCCAGGTGTTGGTCCTCCCATAAATACTCCGGTCTTCTTAACTAGGTCGTCATTCTTCTCCAGTAGTGTCTTGATTTCCTCCTCATATCCATCGCGTGTAAAATTGAGTTCTTCTTCCAGCTCCATGATCCTAGTCTTCGCCTTCTTCAAGTCCATCATGTTCTGCTTTGTCCGGTTCTCCCAAGCGCCGAATGTGCTGGTTTAACTCCGGATGAAAGCTGCAATTGATCTATCCTTCCTGGTGCTGATCATCTCCCAATGCTCATCTCGGCGCCCACAAATCTGATAGATAGTATCCTTGAGGTCATTTCGGTAAACTTCTCCAATGCGTCCCATGGTGATGTGGGCTGCCATGCTCTTCTAGGATCCAGGTTGGTGCATCAAAAGAAAACTCTATGGGCTCAGTGACTGGCACGGACGTCCTTCCTGGAACTTGAACTTGAATCATCCAGCACTCCTCTTCAGGTAAAGTGGCGTTGTAGGTCCCGGTGAAGCTTGGTACTCCGATGTTCAGGTACTTAGTGACTTCCTTCAGGTGGCGTCCAAAGGGTGTATCTTCATCCGGTTGCATGAACTTGTTCCTTGCATCCGCCATCCTAAAAGAGTAGAAAAGAGGAGGAGTCAGAAATGAGAAGAGGGTAGTGATCTAGGACTTTAGCTTAGTGGTCGTGTCCTACAGTCAGCGTGTGCTCTGATACCATCTTGTAGCGACCAGACATCAAACAGTCTGATCTCTGTGCACCAGTGTCATCCCTGGATCAGTATTCTGACACGCACAGTACTTGAAGGATTTATAACTGAGTGGCAATCACACACTTATTACATCGAATGTCTCAAAAGATAACTTATTGCAATAAATATGGCTTAAGGCCAACTAATAACGATAACAGCGGAAGGCTTGGAAGATAAGCGAGTCCATCAACTCCAACGGCATAACTGAGTATAGAACCAAGACCTAAGCCACCTTACTCGTCATCTGAAAAGTCTGCAACATGAACGTTGCAGCCCGAAAATGGGTCAGCACATGGAATATGCTGGCAATGTAACACATATAGAGTAATGGAAGAAATGAGCTATACTACATGCATATATGGCTGGTGGAAAGCTCTATGGTTACAGTTTTGCGTAAAGCCAATTTTCCCTACTGCAAAGGAATAAATTTTATTTAACTATCATGGTGGTTGTTAAACATTGAGAATGGTTGACAACATCCTCAATCCCAATTAAGCATCATTATTAAAAACCCAACAAAATTAATTAAAGTAACATGATGAGATTCACATGATAATCCAAGTACTAGATACTCAAAACGTCCATAACCGGGGACACGGCTAATCATGATTAGTTTATACACTCTGTAGAGGTTTGCGCACTTTTCCCCACAAGACTCGATCTCCTCCGTTGGATTTCTCGCACTACATGGTGTTTGAGAAACGGATGACCGAGACATAGTCTTCGTAAGCGCTTAGCACCTTACGATCGGGTAGACCGTACCACCTACATCCCCTACATCTGCTAGTCTACCACTGTAAGAGTTCGCACAACTTAGTCAACTATGCTAGAGCCCATAGTAGCTTGTGGCTGCACACGGAAGTTTCTAGTATGAATAATCTCATGATCCCTTTGAGCCTGTGTGGCGGTCCATAAAGAAAAACAACAGGCAATCCTGGAATACCCAGGTACCTCAATCCACCCAGATGTGTGTTTAAGTTGCCACCTTAATTAAACCATCAATTAACAATCTCACATCTGTTATGGATTTCACTCACCCAATCCACGTCTACTAGCATAGCATGGCATAATAAGCAAACGTAGAAGTAACTCCCAAGGTTTGATAATAACACAGATAATAGGTACTACCTCAACTACTTCCCAACCCACAATTTAATTAGATCCTAATCATGCAATGTTTGAGGATTGATCTAGTGCAATAAAACAGGGTAGTAAAGAGGTATGATCAAAGTGTTACTTGCCTTGCTGATGATCCGCGAAACTTAAAGATTCGAAGTAACAGGTGGCGCACTCCGGGTACTGTATCGCAAACAAACAAACAAGCATACAATAAGTACTCAACTAATGCACAGGTAAAACTCAAATAAGAAATCTAACCAGAAAGTTCAACTTAAGAACTCCGGTTTGCAAAAAGAATCAAATCAAACGAAGCAACGAAAGTCAAACGGCGAAAGAAACAAACTTTTTTTACTAATCTGGACCTAAGTCAAATTTTACAGAAGCAAAAACTTGTTTAAGTTGGTTAAACGGAAAGAGGGTTTCGAGACAAAACTCCAGGCGCTTGAATCGCCTGATTCCGATAAACGAGCGAAAAGTTATACTAAAAAGAAATTCGGATCAGAAATCGCGATCAGAAATAATCACGGAAAATCCGAGAAAAAGAAAAACGATGAAGAGATTAACGAACGAATATTCGTTATCTGGATCTAAACAATGAACACGTTCGTTAAAACGAACGAACGAGCGAACGCTCGCTAATTAACCTAAACCGAAAAAAACAGATCTAAATAAAAAACGAAAACTAAAAAAACCAAATGAAAATCAAGAAACTGCATTTGTTTCCTAGGAAACCGGGCGGCGGCGGCTCCTCCGGCGAGGCGGCGGGTTCAAGGCGGCGACGGCGGATCGGGCGGCGGGGTCAGGCTAGGGTTAGGGTTTGGTGAGCGACGGCGGCTTACGGGCTGACGGGCTCCGGGGCGCGCTATATAAAGGCCCGCCAAGTGAGTCTGGCCAACACGCCTGTAGTCGGTTTCATTTTTTTTAAAATAGTTACGCGCAGAAAAAACAAACAAACAAAAATACTAAACGGACTACAAAAATCCCGAAATAAATTTTCCCCGACTTCTAAAATCAAGCCGGACAAGGTGAACATTTATTTGGGGCCTAAATGCAATTTTGAAAAACGCACATTTTTCCTAAATTCAAATAAAATAGCGAAAAACTCCGAAATAAAATCTTATTTGATTTTATTATTAAATCCTCAATATTTGTTTATTTTGGGAAAGTCATTTTATTCCCTCTCTCATATTTTTATAATAGAAATAATTGAAGATAAAATAATTAAAATCAAATGATCCTATTCTCAAAATTTCACAAAACTCAAATATGAAAATAACGAAATCCCCAACTCTCTCCGTGGGTACTTGAGTTCCATAGAATTTCTAGGATCAAACCCAAAAGCAAATAAAATATGATATGCAATGATGATCTAATGTATAACATTCCAAATTGAAAATTTGGGATGTTACACCCGTCATATAGTTGGGCCTAACTACGGTCCGGTTTGCATCCGCCCGCTCATGACCGATATCCGATTAGGCAAACAAGGACCAAGACAATTTCTTAACTGTTAAAAGCCCGTGATTTGATTCACACAATCATGGGTAGGGGTTCATTTCGCTGCTGCCGCCCGTGAGCTATTCGACGCTTTCAGCCCAACCTACATCGTGATTGGATGACGCCCGATTATGTATCAGTAATTTTACGGCTTGGCGGTTTATCGCGAAGACAGGATATATATACAGATAAAATAACTGCAGCATCGTGAATAAGAAAAACCTAGACTATACAATAAAGAAATTATGGCATATTACATCCACTTTGGGCATCAAAGTTCGCCACAATGATAATAAAGCACAAGCAGAATGATAGATTACATACACTGGCATCAAAGATCGCCACCAAAGGCAAATAAACACGCCGACAAAATAATATACAAAACCGACAAACTTCAATAGAGTTCAAGAAAGGTTAGCCCTCTTTGGGAGCTGCAGCAAGCAGCCGAAAGCAAGATGATGAGATCAGCTTGTTCAACACTTATATCTTCCTCACTCAAAGATAAACAAGCGAGACAGATGACAGGTTTTGCACATAAAAGTATGAGTGTCGACAATTCATCACATTTCTTCTTGATTTAATAAAGTGACACAGTTTAAATTTGCATTAACACAATATGGTATTGTTCAGGTCAAGACATGGCAGGAAATGACATTGTGAAGGAGTTGGCAGCTTCACGACACCAATGGATTACGATCAAGAACTTATAAGTATCAATGGTTAGTGTGTCATCAATTTATACCATTTCAGATTGGCAAATAAAGAGACGGTTTAAATAATAGTAGAATGATATGACATTGTTCATAGTTAAGACATTGCAGAATATGACATTGTGTTGTAGTGGGTAGGTTCACCACACCACCGGATTACGGATGTAGAATGAAGCATACATGCAAAGGTGCAAAAGAAGATCACTTGCTCAGATAGTTTAATTTACATGGTATGAAGAAGGAACTTGGTTGTACAACTGAAAAATTAAATTGAGAAAGGACAAACTTTTGTTTATGAACTACTTAATAAACTTTAAACAAGCAATTTGATGCAAACACCAAAAATAAACAGTTGTTTCCGTCATGCCTAACCAAATATATACAACAAAGTTTGAAGGCTTGAGATGGACAAACTTACATTATTGGTGAAGACAGGCTCTACAAAGGCCTTGTCCATGCTGATGGGGGGCAATTCAAGAAGTTTACCACAGAATCTTCTTTAAAAGCATTGCGTTTATTCTACATTTTGTTAAGAGTAAATATAGATGTGATAATATACGAAAAAATGGAGAATATTTAAGATAAGATGAAGAGTGATGCTACATAACCAAGTGGCTGTAAATGTAAGCAGCGATACAGGCAAAAGGTACAGCCAAGAGCAATGCACAGCTAAACTTCTTCAAGACCAACCTTATGGTAAGAGTAAATATAGATCGATGTGTAGAAAATGGAGGCAAAGGAAAATAAGCTGCAGAGTGATGGTACATGAAAACTACCTATCATTATAAGTACAATCGATAAAGGACAACATGTACTTACAAGAATAATGCAGAGTAAAAAACATTGGCATTGGATATATTCTACACTAATGTAACCATTCATATAGATCGATAATTTGGGCTAACAATTGATAAGCAAGCTATCATGCATACTGCTGTCACATAATGAACCAGGTATGTATGCAAGTACAGTGATACAGACAATAGGAACTAACAAGAGCAAAGCAGCGGGCAACATATTTGCTATATCCTCGTCGTTTTGTCAAACCGAATTCTTCTTGAGCAAATTTCCGCAAAAAGATCCGTAAGGCACATGCGAAAAAGTAGAAGTTCAAATTGTCATGTGATTTCATAGTCGACCTCATCCCGGACGGACCAGGCATAACAAGGTTTTTCCATTCAATGTCTTCTGAATTTAGCACAGAGACTTCACCGAAATTCGCTTATAGACTTGCCATCAAGTGTGATTTCCTCGTAACATCGACATCGCTGCAATGCTTCCTTGAAAAGCGCAAGCAAGCTTTGCTCGTCATGACTATCCAGATTGACCCTCACCTACTTACAACAATGTAATGTAAATCACTAATGTGTTCAGTCAGTAGAAAATAGGAAAATAATCACCGTGAATTATAGCACTTACACGTAAGTGGGACAGGAAGATGTGAAAATGGTGTTTGTCTTCACTATAATCTTTCCATGATGGGAATATATGCACGTAGTCCCTAACAACATTGAAAGCATTGTCTTTTAAACTGGGATTAAATGGAATGGGATTCCAATCTGCAGGAATTGGCCGTCTCTGCAGTTGGGATAGGTCTTCGCCGGTGGACTTGCTGTACTTTTTGGTCGTGGGATTTTTCGTGGTACGACCGGTGCTATGGCAAATGAAATCAGTATACCTTTTGTTTGGAGTGCAGGTCCTGTGGTGGGGCTAGTGGTGTGGCCAAGAAGTATGGGTACAATCTGCTAGAGTCGGTCCTACGTTTTGTGTCACTTTGGTTGTACAGCCAATATTAGTGGGGTATTGTCTGATTTCTCCAAGACCACCACGTTTTTCAAGGACTTTGCTGGTGCTCCTTCAGTTCGCAATCACCCTCTTCCTTTCGATGTCCGATGCACAAGAACAACATTTGAGTGGAAAAACATGGTATGATGACATATGGAATATGTATTGATAATGGATGGGCATGGCATCTCGAAGTTATATGATGAGTAAACTAAGCGGATGGCGGTGCAACAAAGTAGAAGAAATGCAAGACAACATATGCAAGATACGCATAATCAATAAAACTTTGCCAAATTAGAACAGCACCTTGATGGATGAACAGGACAGGCCATCGCCTTTGACTCTCGAGGTTAGAATAGTCATTAGGATGATATTCAAAAAGAATCAACAGTGGGGAGCGTACGAGTTTCATTGCTTCCAGAATGGCACTCAATGCCTTGCTGCCAATTTTGTAAGTCATTGCAGTGGAACAATATTCATCTGATGCGCGGATTCTGATATTCACTGTAATTGCATATAATATCTGAGAACCAGGAAAACATAAATAGCTGTGAGATTATCTTTGTAATGAAGATGATATTCTAATATAGGGGCACCCCTGTAAACACTTGTGTGCTATCACTGGATTCTGATGAGAGAGCTCATGTGTGCTGTAATATGGTGTGTGCATTTATATAATCCGCACAAGTACACAAAAAATAGGCTCCGAGTAAGGATAGTGGCGGATGATAGGTTCATAATATACTTTATAGAGAGTTTATTGCCAAACCATGATAACAAGAGCACACAACAACTAGGCAGATCATAGTGTGCATAACAGGTACACCATAACCAGGATATATAAATCGGAAAGTGGAACTGGCTGGAAATTACGGTGTTGTATTGCCGCTACTACTTGAAAGCCTATCGATCACGTCTGAGCCAGCTCTATCACCTGTTGACTGCAGATGTCCTCGCTCCCTTCCCGACAAAGAACATACTCAGGCTTCCCATACTGAGAACACCGCACGGGTCAGCCGGGCGAACCACCGCCCCACCGCTGTGTTCCTCCACAACCCCACCCCGCCCCTACCAGCGCCGAGTTTTCTTCGCTCGACGAGGCCCCACCATCGCCCCCACAACCACCGTCCCCACCCGAGCCCCTTCCTTCGCACCGCAAACTCCGTGAGCTCTCAAAAATCGATCGACCCAATTTTGAAATTTAGTCTCTCGTGATTTAACTAGTGTGGAATATAAAGGGAAAACCATAAGCATTGCAGTATGGTGTTGAGCATGCCATGGCGGATCTGAAGGTGCAAACCGGACAAAGGCAACTTCGCAACCAAGACAAGAAATCGAGTAAAGCAAAGGTGATCTATTTTCTTGCTGCGATAAATAAGTTGAGCAGATACTGAAAGAGTACCGCCTGTGTGCGGCGCCGTACGATTCATCGATAATTTGACGGTGTTGCGGTAGCGATGGCTGTCGGCGGCGTGGAAGCAGATCTAGGAGGGTAGACGGTGGCGGCGGGGCGCGGTGGACGAGACGGTCGTAGGAGCGGTGCCGGCAAGGTGGATGACGGCGGGGATGAAGCGAGAGGACGGGATGCAAGGATCCCGGTCCGCAGCCGTGGATGAGAGAGGTCGATCTCTTGTAATGGACGGCGGCGTCGGGGTATCAGCTCCGGCATGGTGGAGGAGGACGGCGGTGGATGGGGTGGCGGACGGCGGCGGACGGAGGAGGGTGGGGTTGAGAGGGTGTTTTGGCGCCCACGGAGTACGAATGGGGAAAAGGGAGGTAGAGAGGAAGGGGGGAACCATGTATTCAGGGCGCGCTTGTCTCAAATGCGAGGAAATTTACAAACTTAGCCCCCATTTCAAATTTCTACTACATCACAGCAACACTAGTCGGTTGGGGATAGGACGGTAATCTCGCATACACCGAATATTTGCCGACGAGAGTTTGTTTTTGGCGCCCACCGTGTATGAATATGAATCAGGGAGGGAGTCGATTTCGGCCAAGGACACACTGTGTTTTGGCGCCCATCGTGTATGAATCCGGGTGAGAGGCGCGTTTGGGTGAAATTACAAACCTACCCCTATCGAAACCTATAGAAATCCAGCAGTTAGGCTTTGCGTGGCGAGGATAGGCGAGTGATTTCCATCTCGCAGATTTTGGTTTTGGGCGATTCTCGCGACTTTCCCGCTTCGCTCAAATTCTGCAGAGTGCACGCCACCGTGCCAACTCAATTCAATCCCGCTTGTCTTCTATTTTTTCGGAGGGATCCATTTTCAATTGGAATTACATTCTATATACATAATTTTTTATTTATACTTTCAAAAGCACAACAAAGAATTCTGCTCCTTTATATGTATAATATGATTTACAAATACAACGATCTCAAAATCTTAAGGTTGAATTCCAAAAAATTTAACCAAATTATTTTCTACTAAAATGTATGGATCAGTAATATCTACATATTAAATAACATAGATGTGCGTGAATTCATATGAGTATGCATGTTTGATAGATCAATTTTGGTTCGAGTATGGATTACATGTATCATCATCTCGAATTCAAATATTTGAATCCCCTTTTTGTTCACTCCTTTCACGCCCATCTCTCTCGCATGCATGCTCCTTCAGGTAGCTATCACTCTCTTTTCTCCAGCTCACATGCACGCTCACTTCATGTTGCTCCTATCCTCCCAAACATGGTCTCTCGACGTCTCCCTTGAGAAGTGTCACACTCTCCCTATCATTATACATTACACGGTTTTCATTATCTCTCACGCCTCTCTGCTCTCTCTGGTATCACTCGGTACCTAAGCTTTCTTCTTCACCACCAAACACACAGTCTCCACTCGTCTTTCACTTTGTCTTTCTCTCTATGGGATTCTCTCACACACCCTATATGTCTCTACATATGACTCATACCACTAAAATTACTCTCTCTATCTCTCCTGTAGACACAACATTTGTTGCGATCTCCTTTCGCTCCATCCTGATCGACATTATTCATTTGTTTACCGATCAGACAACCCCGACTACCGTCTCCTCTCTCTCTCTCTCATAGACACACACACACAACTCCTGCTTCCACTCCCCTTCCCGACTACCGTCTCTCTCTCACACACACAAAACTCTTGCTTTCGCACCCCGACTCGTATTTCTCTCACAAACATTTATCGACTAGCTAGCCTCTAGATAGGTTTATACACCCGCACACTCGTGCTTCCACCATCGCATACATGTCTCTCTCCCGCTCCTTGTATCTATGTAGATTTTTCATCCCTTCTTGAGACACGCCCTCTCGATCGTGCACACACACACTATCGCCTCATTTTAAGCTGATACCTATCGCAGACACACTCCTTGTGTCTTTGTCACACATGCACTCCATCCTCCTCCACTCTCCCTCTCTCTCACACACACATGGGATTTTTGCAACAACTAGCAAGATGCCCATGCGTTGCACGGAACATCAAGATGCATTTGTATGAGTAGTTTATCTTGTGGGGGAAAAGGATGAATGAGGGAAGGCCTTATTTGCAAATGTGGAGAGGGGTGTGGGTATCTTTTTGCAAAATTGCCATAGTTTCCTTCCTATCCGTCAGATATAGATCGGACGGCCTATATTGCAGGATGGCAGGCACACGATCATCACCGACAATGCTTATTATAAGAGTAGGGATAAAAAATAGAGTTGGTGATGATGGTGGGCCTGCCATCCTGCAATGTAGGTCATCTGATTTATATCTGACGGATAGGAAGGAAAATATGGCAATTTACCCGCACTCTTCACCACATTTGCAGATAAGGCCTTCCCTTGTTCATCCTTTTCTCCCACAATATCTTGATGTTCCGTGCAACGCACGAGCATCTTTCTAGTAAGAGTAGAAATTAGACATATACCACTTCTCGAATCTTGAAACCAACAACATTCCTCCCTTATCTCATCAAAACCGCCAAACGAATATATTTTGAGTGAAACATAACATATTTTTAGTGATATACGTATTTCAAACTAGACTTTTTTCCTATCAAATCGGTGAATATGTATTAATCCAGTGGCGGGGACAGGCCTGGGGCAGCTAGGGCTATAGCCCCAGGCCTAGAAACAACTTCCTTTGTAATTTCTTCATGCAAAGCATAGAAAATCATAGAAGTTTTATCACTCAACATAGCACAGCCCCAGGCGTAATCTGCATCTAGCTCCGCCACTGTATTAATCTACTTTGATCGTGTGGCAACGCATTGGCACATTGCTAGTAGTTATTATAATTTTTTGGACACCAGACAAACGGTGGAGTACATATACGAAGAGAAGAGGCGCACGCACGCAGTCGGCCTCTTGCTGTCTCGCACACATGAGTGTTACGTAAAGGCGACATTAACAAATAAACCCTAAAACCCTAGGTGCATGATTGCTGCATTCGCGGGTACAGGGTATGTGGTGGAGCACCTTTGTAGGAATAGTCAGCTCGCGTGATAATTTGATGCGTAGGAGTTGATGGTCGGGACCACAGGTGAACGACTTGGAGCGCGGTGGCTCGCCAGTTGCCACAGATCGAGTAGCCACGTTTAAAATATCGTTTTTCTAGCGGGGTTAAGAGTTCCAATTTTCAATGTCGCGTTATAAGTAGTAAGTAGTTTTTAGAACGATTGGTATGGAGCGAAAATGGAATTCATAGTACTACGTACCTCCTTGGCGTATGGTTGTATGGTTTTTTTTGCAATGGAGGTTGTATGGGTTTATGTTGCCAGATGTTGAACCTGGTAGTTCTAGGGCAAATATTATGGTTTAGATTTAGATGCTTTTTCAAGAATGAAAATCGGAAGGGAAACCCTTCTTTGATTAAAAAACTACTACCTCCATTCGGTTTACTAGTCCCCATCGTATTTTGGGTCAAAGTTTGTCCACAATTTTACTTGTAAAATGTGAATGGAAAACGAGATTTTGTTATACCCAAACAAAAAGGACTGAGGGAGTGATTGCTCGAGACGGACGCGACCTCTCATAGCGCAGGCATTGAACGGCCGCGCCCGCCAAGAGGGCCGCACTCGCGCGCAGTCCGGCCGAGCACGCCTCCTCGCCGCATGCAACCAGCTTAAGACTGCCCCACCTGCCTTCATTGAATCATGCAAAGTGCCGGCAACACGCCCTTCCATGAGCCGGCAGGCATTTTAGAACACAAAAATGACAAAATATAATTAATTTACGCATGGTCTTGACTTGTTGTGCTCAGACCGTAGAAGGAACTAGTAGAGGATTTTCTTTATTTATAACTCTCCTCACATTTTTTTTGGCTTTGAAGTGAATCATGGTTGTGGACATTATGTATGAATGTGCAGATATCTGTGAACATGAGTTTGATGTGGAAGTTGAACTTGGAATGTCGGGCTTGCGCGTGAACTATACCATGTCCAATGATTCGTCTGTTATTGTTTGGGAAGTAATTGCTGTTATTACATGACCCGAAAAACACATTTTGTGCCACATCAGTAGATGCACGGACATCACAATAGGCATGCTGACTGGATAAACATTTGAACCTAGCTATATTGAAGGAAATTTTGTATTGACAACAGTTTTAGATAGCAGGAGACACCTAGCCTGCTCTGCCTCTGCTAGCTTATTTCTGGCTTCTTCCATCTCTTCTTTGGCTTGGGTGAAGAGAGCATCTGATTGCTCTTTCGCTTCTTCAGGAACTCAGCTACATTCTCAAGGGCTGCTGCATGCTTTCTTTCAGCCTTTACTAATGCCACGAGGACACGAACAGTGATTTACTCCACCTAGCTTGTGTGTAATCCAGCATCATCTGGGAATTTGCACCTTGTGTCTAATCCAAAGATCATTAGGAACTGGCACCTTGTGTGTAATCCAGCCTCATTTTGGAAACATGATCTCAAGGTTGACCATACTTCCCTCCTCGCAGGAACTGCATCCTGCCATGAAGTTACTTCTTTTTTAGATCAATACTCAGAGCAACCTAGATCCATTTAGTAGAAGCCAGATAAATAAAACTCGGAGAAGTGAATTCAAAAGGAAAAAAAACAGACTACAAGGTGAGAACACCCACTTCCTACATCAAGCTAAAAACGAAAGCATTAGGACGATTAAGACTCTTCTTATTACACATCGAAGAACACCACGCTTAAGAGAAATAGAAACTACAACATATACACATCGAAGAACACGAGGCTACACGAAAGTAATTGAAAGGGTGTTACTTACCAAAGCTCGTTTTACAGGTTCGGTGCAGCTCCTCTTTAACTTGCCACGCTCCTTGAAGATGTCCCGAATATCCCGTGTTTGGTCTTCATTGCTCCTCAGCATGTTCGCACTCGTGGTTTTAAAATCTCAACATGGCAAGAAAAATATACTACTAGTAATACTCGCGCATCTTGTGGGCAACATTAAAGCACTCATCTGCCATGTTAGAGCATCTCCAACAAAATAAACTACTCATACAAATGCATCTTGATGCGTGCAACGCATGGGCATCTTGCTAGGTCTAAAAACCTTTCCATCATTTGCCACACTACTGGTTGCGGATGAAAACCTACCAAGCACAGTAGCGATACAGAGCGACGCACAATTACAAGCTAATATTCTGTTGGACAATGGAGGCTATAACCAATTACTTTTACGGAACAATAGCACCGGAAATTTGAAGGGTAGGTATGAACAAAATTGGAACTGCACATGTACTGCTAAGTGATTCAATACACACATTACCAATCGAGGAGGAGAACGATGGTCGCGGCGGCCTCTATGAGTCATGGTCGGCAACGGGAGTCAGTTCATTGTCCACGACGGTGGTACTTCTGCGCTTGGCGTCGGCTTCCGGGAAGCAGATCCGAGACCGTGGAAGACGATGTCGGGGAAGAGGCTTCGTGTACGACGACGACGGTGGACCAGCTCCAGTGTGGCGTACGAGGTCGTCGATGAGGCAGATGCGCTGCGGTGGACGAGTGCACCAATGTAAAGGGGAGGAGCACGAAGGCTGCCGTGCCGTGGAGAAGTCTATTTTGCGGTGGGGATAGAAATTGGGGAGTATTCAGGTGTACTACTCCGGGTGCCGGGGTGGGGTTGGCTGGATAGGGTGAACCTGAAGTTACGAAAACAGCCCCCTACCAAGCGTCATCTGTAGGCCTGTTCCGAAGGCTATGATGGTAACTTCCCACGCTCGAATCAGGGTCATGGAGATTTTCCCACGACCTCAAAATTTTGTGACACTGGACTCCCGTGTGGCGTGTTGAGTGATTCGCCTAAGCAACTAGCGAGTAGTAGTAGTAAACTCTGCATATTAGGTTTGACCAAGTCAAACTTCCTAAAGTTTGACCAAGTTTATAGAAAAATATAAACATTTACCATAACAAATATGTATGATGTGAAAGTACATTCAATAATGAATCTAATGGTATTTATTTGTTATTGTATATGTTAATATTTTTGTTATAAGCTTTCGAGAGTTTACAAAACTTGACTTTGACCAATGCTAATATGCGGACTTAAATAAAAGCGGAGGAGTACACATTTGTTTTCTTAGTTTGTAGTGAACTAATCATTTGTTGAAATTGTGAAATAAATATATTAGGCTATTGACTTGAATGTAATGGTCTATACAATTCAATAGTTACAATCATTGTCGAATCCCAAGATGTATACAAGGTCTATAGTACTTCACAACATGCTCAAACTCACATAATCCCAGTCAAATGAGAATCTAAATGCATTTCATAGTTATTACTTTGTAGGATGCAACAAAAACAACCATAACTCTACATCAGCCATTATAGAAGCAACATTTTGACATATCCCAATGTGTGAATGAAACGTGCAGAAAGAGCTTTTGAAGATGGAGCAGATAGGGCGGGAAAGATTGTAGTTATGTGTACAAGAGAGTAGGAGACAAACCTAACGAGACAGAGAGAGAGAGAGAGAGAGAGAGAGAGAGAGAGAGAAAGAGAGAGAGGAAGAAGTTAGGTCTGTGAGAAAGATGCATACATGTAATATACATGAGATGCGTGTGCATCTGGATTCTGTATACGTGGAAGGAGAAGAGACAACATGTTTGATGAGAGAGCTAGAAAAACATGGACGAGAGGGGAAGGATCTCGTGGGTTGAGGGATTGACAATTTTGTGCGGGGGAGAGAGGGATTGGTAATTTTGTGCAAGAGAGAGAGAGAGGGGGTGGGGGGAGGAGTCAGTCAGCCGTCGTCACATCACCCTGCTTCCAAATTACCCCGCATTCTCTAGCGCGGTGTGGTCGCCGTCTTCGATCTGCTCATTGCTCTCTTTGAAGATTGAGGTGTTCTGCATGTTGGGGTTCAAAGAAGCACAAGCGAGAGTGGTCACCGTATAACCTTGGATGGGGATGAATTGTGTGCTCGGGGGAGTGTGTGTGTGTGTTGTGCTGCGTGTGTCTGTGTGTGTGTGTGTGTGTGTGTCAGATATTGAGAGAAAACAAACCTAAGGAGAGAAATGGGTATTCACGAAGAGATTGTGCGGGCCTTGAGGTGGGCTGGGGCCGGGCGAGGGTGTCAAAATGTGCGTGTTGATGCATGTGTTGCATGCGACCATGCGAGGGACGGATGAATCGAGAGAGATAGTTGTTGTGTTAGGTATGCTCCTCTCTCTGTCTCTCTCTCTCCCTCTCTCTCTCTCTCACACACACACACACACAAGTAAACTAGAAGACCGTTCTCTCATGTATACACAACGTATCGGCATCTGTCTATGTCTCACTCATGCATGATCATTTGCACATTCACACCTCTCTATGTCTGTATCACATTGCCCTTCTGCCACAACACACACATACACACGTTCTCTCTTAGTCACACACACAAAATCAGTATTAAAAAAACTAGGGCGCACCTAAAATGTCCAAATCCAAATAAACACGAACTGGAGCTAAATTCAAATATATGGAAATATTGCAGCATCAAGAACTTTGCTACCTCTTGAGCTTGCGTTGGTTTTCCCCGAAGAGGAGAGGATGATGCAGAAAAGTAGCGTAAGTATTTCCCTCAGTTTTTGAGAACCAAGGTATCAATCCAGTAGGAGGCCATGCTCAAGTCCCTCGTACCTGCACAAAATGATAGCTACTCACAACCAACGCGATTAGGGGTTGTCAATCCCTTCATGGTCACTTACGAGAGTGAGATCTGATAGAGATGATAGATAATATTTTTGGTATTTTTGATATAGAGAAGCAAAGTAAAAAGTAAAAGGCAAAGTAAAAAGTAAAGCAAGATTAAAGTGATGGAGATTGATATGATGCGAATAGACCCGGGGGCCATAGGTTTCACTAGTGGCTTCTCTCGAGAGCATAAGTATTCTACGGTGGGTGAACAAATTAGTGTTGAGAAATTGACAGAATTGAGCATATTTATGATAATATCCAGGTATGATCATGTATATAGGCATCACGTCCGAGACAAGTAGATCGACTCTTGCCTGCATCTACTACTATTACTCCACTCATCGACCGCTATCCAGCATGCATCTAGAGTATTAAGTTAAAAACAGAGTAGCGCTTTAAGCAAGATGACATGATGTAGAGAGATAAATTCATGCAATATGAAATAAACCCCATCTTGTTATCCTCGATGGCAACGATGCAATACGTGCCTTGCTGCCCTTACATCCTTTGGGAAAGGACACATAAGATCGAACCAAAAGCTAAGCACTTCTCCCATGGCAAGAAAAACCAATCTAGTAGGCCAAACCAAACTGATAATTCAAAGAGACTTGCAAAGATAACCAATCATACATAAAAGAATTCAGATAAGATTCAAATATTATTCATAGATAGACTTGATCATAAACCCACAATTCATCGGTCTCAACAAACACACCGCAAAAAGAAGACTACATCGAATAGGTCTCCACGAGAGAGGGGGAGAACATTGTATTGAGATCCAAAAAGAGAGAAGAAGGCATCTAGGTACTAACTATGGACCCGAAGGTCTGAGGTAAACTACTCACACATCATCGGAGGGGCTATGATGATGTAGAAGCCCTCCGTAATGACGGCCCTCTTCGGCGGAGCTCCGAAACAGGCCCCAAGATGGGATCTCGTGGATACAGAAAGTTGCGGCTATGGAATTAGGTTTTTGGCTCCCGTTCTGATCGTTTGGGGGTACGTAGGTATATATAAGAGGAATGAGTACGTCGGTGGAGCTTTGAGGGGCCCACGAGGCAGGGGGCGTGCCCTAAGGGGGGGGGGGGCACGCCCCCCACCCTCGTGACCGCCTCTTGGCTCCCTTGGAGTAGGGTCCAGGTCTCCTGGATTACGTTCGGTGAGAAAATCACGTCCCCGAAGGTTTTATTCCATTTGGACTCCGTTTGATATTCCGTTTCTTCGAAACACTGAAATAGGCAAAAAAAAACAGCAATTCTGGGCTAGGCCTCCGGTTAATAGGTTAGTCCCAAAAATAATATAAAAGTGGAAAATAAAGCCCAATATAGTCCAAAACAGTAGATAATATAGCATGTAGCAATCAAAAATTATAGATACGCTGGAGACGTATCAGGCATCCCCAACCTTAATTCCTGCTCGTCCTCGAGTAGGTAAATGATAAAAAGAGAATTTTTGATGCGGAGTGCTGCTTGGCATAATTTCAATGCAAATATTCTTAACTGTGGTATGAATATTCAGATTCAAAAGATTCAAGACAAAAGTTTATATTTACATAAAAATAATAATACTTCAAGCATACTAACGAAGCAATCATGTCTTCTCAAAATAACATGGCCAAAGAAAGTTATCCCTACAAAATCATATAGTCTGGCTATGCTCTATCTTCACCACACAAAGTATTTAAATCATGCACAACCCCGATGACAAGCCAAGCAATTGTTTCATACTTTAACATTTTCAAAACTTTTTGGATCTTCACGCAATACATGAGCGTGAGCCATGGATATAGCACGATATGTGGAATAGAATGGTGGTTGTGGAGAAGAAAAAAAGAAGGGAAGATAGTCTCACATCAACTAGACGTATCAACGGGCTATGGAGATGCCCATTAATAGATATCAATGTGAGTAAGTAGGGATTGCCATGCAACGGATGCACTAGAGCTATAAGTATATGAAAGCTCAACAAAAGAAACTAAGTGGGTGTGCATCCAACTCGCTTGCTCACTAGTATATGAAAGTGACCTAGGGCATTTTGAGGAAGCCCATCATTGGAATATACAAGACAAGTTCTATAATGAAAAATTCTCACTAGTATATGAATGTGACAAAATGAGAGACTCTCTATCATGAAGATCTTGGTGCTACTTTGAAGCACAAGTGTGGTAAAAGGATAGTAACATTGTCCCTTCTCTCTTTTTCTCTCTCTTTTTTATTTGGGCCTGTTCCTTTTTTTATGGCCTCTTTTCCTTTTTTTTATTTTTCGTCCGGAGTCTCATCCCGACTTGTGGGGGAATCATATTCTCCATCATCCTTTCCTCACTTGGGACAATGCTCTAAAAATGATGATCATCACACTTTTATTTTTCTTATAACTCAACAATTACAACTCGATACTTAGAACAAGATATGACTCTATATGAATGCCTCCGGCGGGGTACCGGGATATGCAATGAATCAAGAGTGACATGTATGAAAGAATTATGAACAGTGGCTTTGCCACAAATACGATGTCAACTACATGATCATGCTAGCAATATGACAATGATGGAGCGTGTCATAATAAACGAAACGGTGGAAAGTTGCATGGCAATATATGTCGGAATGGCTATGGAAATGCCATGATAGGTAGGTATGGTGGCTGTTTTGAGGAAGGTATATGGTGGGTGCATGATACCGGCGAAAAGTGCGCGGTATTAGAGAGGCTAGCAATGGTGGAAGGATTGGAAAAAGTGTGTATAATTCATGGACTCAACATTAGTCATAAAGAACTCATATACTTATTGCAAAAATCTAGAAGTTATCAAAGCAAAGTATTACGCGCATTCTCCTAGGGGGATAGATTGGTAGGAAAAGACCATCGCTCGTCCCCGACCGCCACTCATAAGGAAGACAATAAATAAATAAATCATGCTCCGACTTCATCACATAACGGTTCACCATACGTGCATGCTACAGGAATCACAAACTTCAACACAAGTATTCTTTAAATTCACGACTACTCAACTAGCATGACTCTAATATTATCACCTCCATATCTCAAAACAATTATCATGCTTCAATCTTTTCTTAGTATTCAACGCACTCAAAAGAAAGTTTCACAAATCTTGAATACCAAGCATATTATTATTAAGCAATTTACCATGCTATTAAGACTCTCAAAATGATCTAAGTGAAGCATGAGAGATCAATAGTTTGTTTAAAACAAATCCACCACCGTGATCTAAAAGATCTAAGTGAAGCACATAGAGCAAAATTATAACGCTCAAAAGATATAAGTGAAGCACATAGAGCAAAACTACATAGCTCAAAAGATATAAGTGAAGCACATAGAGTATTCTATCAAATTTTAATTCATAAATGGCTCTCTCAAAAGGTGTGTACAGCAAGGATGATTGTGGCCCACTAACAAAGAAAGACACAAATAATACAAGACGCTCCAAGCAAAACACATATCATGTGGTGAATAAAAATATATCTCCAAGTAAAATTACCGATGGAAGTAGACGAAAGAGGGGATGCCTTCCGGGGCATCCCCAAGCTTTGACTTTTTGGTGTCCTTGTATTATCTTGCGGGTGCCAAGGGCATCCCCAAGATTAGGCTCTTGCCACTCCTTGCTCCATAATCCATCAAAATATTTCACCCAAAACTTGAAAACTTCACAACACAAAACTCAATAGAAATCTCGTGAGCTCCGTTAGAGAAAGAAAACAAAAAACCACTTCAAGGTACTGTAATGAACTCATTCTTTATTTATATTGGTGTTAAACCTACTGTATTCCAACTTCTCTATGGATTATAAACTATTTTACTAGCCATAGATTCATCAAAATAAGTAAACAACACACGAAAAACAGAATCTGTCAAAAACAGAACAGTCTGTAGTAATCTGTAACTAACGCAAACTTCTGGAACTCCAAAACATCTACCAAACTTGGACGACCTAGACAATTTGTTTATTGATCAGAAGCAATTGGAATCAGTATTTTATCACGTTCTGGTGATTTTTAATAATTCGGGCACTGAGCGCAAAGTTTCTGGAAATTACAGCAAGATCAAATAACTATCATCCAAGAAGGTCCAATAGGTCTAACTTGGCACAAACACTAATTAAAACACAAAACCACATCTAAACAGAAGGTAGATGGATTATTTATTCCTAAACAGAAGCAAAAAACTTAAAATAAAATTGGGTTGCCTCCCAACAAGCGCTATCGTTTAACGCCCCTAGCTAGGCATAAAAGCGAGGATAGATCTAGGTTGTGCCGTAGTAATAAGATAGATCGGTGAAACTCATTTCATATTCTCTATGTTCGGCAGCAAGTTTTCTTTGAGGCAAGCAAAAGTAATCAAAAGGGCTAAATTTAATAGGAAAAAATTCCCCAAGATCAATTTTAGGAGGCATAGGTGCCTCTTTCGGCCCTTCATATTGCACAACCAATTCATCATTGTAAGCATTCTTTTGACAGAACCTTTTGAGCCTAAACTCAAGAGAGCATCCTAGTTCATTATTTCGAATAGCCAAATCATCATTAAGTTTAGAGATTCTATCAATTAAAATATTGGTTGTCACCTTTTTTCTAAGGTTTTCATTGAAAACAAGATAGTCAAGAGATTGAAAACGCATTATTTCTTCTTGATCAAAAAGGATAGATTCTATAGGAGGACGGCCGGCGTCCACCCTATAATGTGCAAAGATTTCTTTAGCCTCTTTTATTATAAATCTGAATTCATGAGCCAAAATATAGTAACGACACGCTTAATGGAAGAATGCTCGATATTAGAAAATTCTAGGAAAATTCTTTGTATAGAAGGGTGCATATGCATAAATTGCCTTTCAAGTTCAACGATAAGCATGGCAATAGTGTCCGCAAGACTACTAGTTCTATGGAGAATAGAACCACCCATAGAGGGAAAATCACTGGCACAAGTAAAGAAATCTTGAATAACTCCTTTTCCAATAATATTACCACTACCGATTCGAAATCTTTTTGTATGATAGGTAGGGGGTTCTTCAGCAGGAGCATCAGAATTTTCTATGATATTATTATCGCCCATATCGGTGATAATTTCCCCAATTTCAGACATAGCGACAAGCAAGCGAGAAAAAAAGCAAACGGAAAAAGAGAAGGAGAAGGAGATTGGGAAAGAGAGGGCGAATAAAAAGGCAAGGGTGAAGTGGGGGAGAGGAAAACGAGAGGCAAATAGCAACTAATGTAATGTGAGAGATAGGGATTGTGATGGGTACTTGGTATGTTGACTTTTTGCGTAGACTCCCCGGCAACGGCGCCAGAAATTCTTCTTGCTACCTCTTGAGCTTGCGTTGGTTTTCCCCAAAGAGGAGAGGATGATGAAGCAAAGTAGCGTAAGTATTTCCCTCAGTTTTTGAGAACCAAGGTATCAATCCAGTAGGAGGCCACGCTCAAGTCCCTCGTACCTGCACAAAATGATAGCTACTCATAACAACGCGATTAGGGGTTGTCAATCCCTTCACGGTCACTTACGAGAGTGAGATCTGATAGAGATGATAGATAATATTTTTAGTATTTTTGATATAGAGATGCAAAGTAAAAAGTAAAAGGCAAAGTAAAAAGTAAAGCAAGATTAAAGTGATGGAGATTGATATGATGCGAATAGAACCGGGGGCCATAGGTTTCACTAGTGGCTTCTCTCAAGAGCATAAGTATTCTACGGTGGGTGAATAAATTAGTGTTGAGAAATTGACAAAATTGAGCATAGTTATGAGAATATCCAGGTATGATCACGTATATAGGCATCACGTCCGAGACAAGTAGATCGACTCCTGCCTGCATCTACTACTATTACTCCATGTGTGGAAACAATATGCCTGCCAAACTCTCCTTCTCCCTCCGGCGGTCCCACCACTCCACCCCGTGTGAAAAAATCTGCATGCATGACTCTCCTCCCCCCACGCTCGTCCAATCCGTTGTGACCAGCAATATTTCCACCCCTTCGCTCCCCCGTAATTTACTCCAACAAATATGCCCACGTAGTTGTTACTTAACTGCAGGTGCATTGGGTCACTGACATATGGGCCCAACAGGGGTCTCGCCCACATGTCAGTGACGCAACTGGACCTGCAGTTAAGTCAGTGCAGCTCAGTCCATATCTTACGTAGATGTGCCATTGCTCGCTATAAATACTGCGCCTCCCACGACATCGCTATCTCCTCCGCCTCAGATTCACGTTCATCGCTATCTCCCCCCCTCCCTCTCACGTCGACCACCATGGCATCGCCCCTCCCAAGCCCTAGGAGCCCCTCGCTGCACCGCGCGGACGGTCACGCGTCGCCGTTCCGTTCCTCGCCGCCACAAGTCGAGGAGGACGCGTCGGTGTTCCGCTCCTCGCCGCTACGCGATGCGTCGCTGTTCTGTTCCTCGCCGCCACTAGTCGAGGAGGACGCGTCGCCGTTCCGTTCCTCGCCGCCACTAGTCGAGGAGGACGCGTCGGTGTTCCGCTCCTCGCCGCGACGCGTCGAGGTGGACACGTAGGCATTCCCAATCTCGCCAGCACGTGCGCCGGAAATTTAAAATTTTATTTTCAAGATTTTCTTTTGATTTCAGAACCATTCTTTTCTTTGTTATTATTGAGTTTTTACCCCAAGTGAAAACTTTCCAAATATATTATTGGACTTGTTTGCCCTTTCAAGAAAAACATTTCTATTATCAGTGGATTTATTTGCATAATTATTTCTCTCTGAGCTTTATTCCTTAAAATGATTTTTCATAAGCCTTAGAGCCCCTTTTTGCACTACAACCCTTTGATAAATTTATTTAAAAATCCCACCAAAATTTGAGAATGTTAATAGGAGTATATTTTTCAACTTTATGCAAAAACCCAATGATGTTCTTCGAAAAATTTGAGTAAATCAACCTCATCTTCATTCTGGTCCAGGTTGATGATTTGTACTGCAACCATATTTTAACTTGCTCTTTTACCCATGATTCTTTTTCCTGCTTATAGACCACCCTGCAAAACCCTTAAGTCCAGGAGGGTGGACCCATTGGAGGATTTTATGTGCATGCAATCATGCCCTTTTCTTTCTGTCCAAAACTGAAGATTTGCAAAACTTGCACTAGCAAGTTTCTGGTTTTTCTCAAATGACCTTGCCATAATCACCTACATCTAGAGAGACCCTGATCTGGAGATTTTGGCCACTCCAAGAGTTGCCTCGATGCCCTTGGCATTCTGTCAAACGCCTTGAGTGCACGGACAGTTTTGGCATGATTTTAGTTCTGCACTGTGATCTTGCCCCTCTAGACATACTGGCATGTCCACTAAGCTCCTAAATGCCTCTAACCTAGACCCGCTAATCCCCAGCCCCACCCAAGCCAGCTAGCCTGCCTTGGCATTTCGCCGAACGCTTGGTGTGCACGCTGGCGCGGCAGGCGCGTTTACACATCTGGCGCCTCAGTCGCCAGCGTCCGCTGCCGCCCCCCCCCCACACGTTCTGGCCCTCCCTCTCTAGTCGGCGACCACCCTCCTCACCGCAGGCCGCCGCCAGCCCCCTCCTGCGCCCACAGCGCCGCCACCGCTAGCCACCGACGGCCACAGCAGGCCACTGCCATGGACGGCGCCGCCCGAGCCACAATAGTGCGCCAGCTGCCCCTGGAACAGCCCGAGCCTATCCTCAAGCCCGTTTGCTAGCAACATCGCCGCCACGTCGCCCTGCAAGCCACAGCGAGGCGGTTCACCGATCTTATCTCCGGTCACCATGGAACCGACCTCGAACACCTATATAAGGGAGCCCCGAGCTCATCCAAGCCCTCAGGCAACCTCAAGCTATCCTCCTAGAGCTGCCATGGCCAGCAATTGAAGAGAGGAAGGTCGTCTTCCCCATCTCCCCTCGACCTCGCGGAGCCGCCCAGCCTCTCAAACACGATCAAAAAACCACCGTAGCCCAGACCCCCAATCCCTCCCGAAGCAACCTCCGCCGCAGAGCTCGCCGCCGGCGACTCCCTCCACCCCCGCCAACCTAGCGACCACCGGGAGGACCGACCTGGACTGGCGGATCCGTCCCCACCCTCAGAACCCCGCGGGGAGCCGCCGTTCGCCGGAGTCCCGCCACCGCTCGGCCAGGGAGAAGAAAGAGGCGCGGGCGACTGGTCAAACCAGACCAGTGGGCCCAAGGACCCACTGTCAGTGACCACCGAGCCAGCCCGCGTGGTTAAATGGAAGCGTAAAAACCTAAAGTACGTCTCCCCTGCTTCGAAAGCGTATTCTCATCGAAACGTTTTCTTTTTCTGGTTTGTATTAAAAACAGAATATTGACTAAACTTTGACTTGCTATAATTTTTTAAATATAAGTCCAAATGACTTGATTCTTTTTCTGTTGTTTCCCAAATATTGTCTAGTTTATTTTCATATTTATTTGAAAATTTTCCAAAAAACTTTTTGTATTGTTTTGAAAGTATGTGTTAATTCAAATTTATTTAAAATAGGATTATGGAGAGGGAGAAGAAAACTTTCAAAAGTTTTGGAATGCACCCTGCCTCTCCACAACTTGAAGGCAAGCATTTTTCAACCCTGGCATAATATTATCGTGTGTTATTTGATGCAGTTACAACACCACCTTGTCTCGAAGTTTTCGTTACTTTATGTGATGATATGACCCTACTCGTAGGTGCATATTGATGACCCCATGTTATGGAAATTTTTGATATGTTGATAGTAATTACCCTCGTATACCTTTCATGCCTACCAGGAGGAAGCCGAGAGAGCCTCTGTCTTGGGTAGACACGAGCTTGTCTCCGGTCTTCGTTGAGGCGGTTGTGTCCGGTACGGCATAGTGAGGCATGATGAGTGGTGATTTTGTCTGTTGGTTGAAACATTTTTTTTATGCTAACCATGCAGGAAATACTTAAACCTCCTGAGTCGACCGCAAATCGTGTCTTGTTCCAGTAACCCCCATACTTGTTTCATACTACCACTTGTCCCTGCGCCAGGTAGGGTGCAGTTCGATAAGTTGTCAACCCCTTTCTAGCACACACCGTCTGAGAGGCCATGGTGGAAGATACCGATCGCAGCGGTAGGCATGCCACCTGGTCCGGGGCATGGGTGTTTCGTTGGAGCGAAGGGGTAGCTCCCCTAGTTTGCTTGTGCAGTATAAATTTTGTGATCCCATGCTAATCGAGGTTGTAGCCTCCCCGCTTAGAGTTTCGGTTAACGGGTGTCGTGGGTGATTCCAGACACAGGTAAGTTAGGCTGGTGTGTGCAGTCAGGTGTGTTTTCAATTAAAAGACCATAGAAGGAATTAGTCCCGATGGACTAAAGAAATCCGTTACTCGTGGGTAAAGAGTACACCCTCTGCAGAGATTATATCTATTCGAATAGCCGTGTCCATGGGTACGGACTACAATCTGGGATGGGTCAAGTGTCGGTCTTCGGAGGAAAGACTACTAAACTAGAACATTGATTATGACCTGTGGCATATGATGATTATGATTACTATTATTGTGGACTAACCATTTGTTTTATTTGAATTAATGAGTATCCCTGGGATGGTTCTACCTCCTGGACACTCACTGTGATTATTCTTATATAAGCCCTTTATGTGGTGTCGCTCAGACGCCCGACTGTGGCATGCTTGTTATGTCAATTACTTATAAGCCCTTTATGTGGTGTCGCTCAAACGCCCGACTGTGGCATGCTTTATATTTCAATCACTTATAAGCCCTTTATGTGGTGTCGCCCGGACGCCCGACTGTGGCATGCTTGTTGTACCTTTTATATATAAGCCCTTTATGTGGTGTCGCTCAGACGCCCGATTGAGGCATGCTTTATATTATTATCCTTTCGAGGCGTCGCTTCAGACACCCGATTCGGTGCATTTTTACTTCTACTCTCGGGTTGCTTAATTCATGTTCTATATGAATAATTTGCTTGCGGGCATCATAAATTTTATTTCGTGACTGACGTAGTGATCATGGCATATTTTAGAGCATGATTATCATTTGTTATATTATACCTGTGTTCATAATGTTTGCGAGTACATTCAAAGTACTCACTGGCTTGTCCCTGGCTATTGTCTTGGCCAGATTTCTTGCGTGGAGAGGAGCGTCGCGATGATAGCACGGAACCTACGCAATGGTGATAGCAGCCTCGCGAAGATAGGAGTTATCCAGGTCAGCTGTTCCTGTGGGAAATGGAGTCCCATAGACGCTGATGATCCGCAAACCGCTTCCGCCATCAACCACTAGAGACCATTTGTTGTACTCATAGGCCAGAATGGTCTTGTACTACATATCCTGTATTTTGCTTGGAGTTTCTGTATCAAGTTGGTGCCTCATCAGCTAATAGTAATCCTGGGGCTGGTGAGCACAAGGGCCATTTTCTAGGAAATTATATCCCAAAAAACCGGTCCTGACAAACTTGGTATCAGAGCCAGGCTGACCATTGGCTAATCCTATCTTAGCCAGGTCGATAAACCTAGGTAAACCAACCCACCAGACCTTAACCTAACCTCGGTCAAGCTTCTCGTGTAAGATAGCCACACAGTGACCCAACACCTTTTGGCAGTCGGTGCCCAACCTATCAGCCTAGCCTGTCGATCACGCGCCAGTGACCGGCACCTAAATTGTCTCATTCGCAAGCGTGTGAAGGAAGACTCCGTCTCATTTTTCTATAAAAAGGGCACGCTAGCCTCAACCCAGCACAGCACAACCTCTACCCCAAACCGAGCTAAAATGCCTGGACCCATTGTTCACAATGAGACCACAGCAACCAACCTTGGAGGTTTTGTGACCGTGCTAGCAAACCTCACCCGCCGTGCCTTTGCATTAGAAGAGCCCCCAGAATATGTTGTGTACCAAGGGTCCATGAGCGGTGAGAGCCGTCAATTCTGGGCCACTGTCCACGTCTATGGTAGGGGTCTATCGCCAGAACACCCCTACAGGTTCAATGGAAGGACAACTTCCTTTGAGCCACAAGCCATCCAACTAGCTGCTCGAGAGGCTATTGTTCAACTCCGGCACTTGTCGCCCAGAGTTAATTGTCGCTCGTTCTACTACTACCCCAGCCGTGACGGTATGGTAGGCCACCCCAGGTTACCAACGGAGATCACGAGACGGATCCTGCATTATTGCATCTGGTGCGCTATGTAAGTGCACTAGAGGAACTGTTCGATCAAATCACCCTTGATCTAATCGCAGCTCTGGGAGAACTGATCCGCCGAGCCCCGGCAAGAAGAGAAGATGAGCCCGATGCCGACAACCCAGTCGTGCTGTTCGGACAACCGCTCGAGACCTTGAGGTCTGCCCCAGCCATCGACCAAGGTGCCTTGATGTCCCCAGAAGTGCTTCGTCGCCTTTTGGGAACCCGCTCCAACGGGATTGTGGCCAACAATCCCCGCGATGGTCATCATCGCTACCCCGAACCTACAGTTCCTCAACCCCCTCCAGCTAACCCCGACGGTGAAGCCCGCGGAGAAGCCCTGGCATCCACAAGGCAAGCCCGCTTAGATATTAACGAGGTAGACTAAGTCACTCGAGTAGTACCGAGTCCTAGTATGCCCACGTCCGGTAATTGTGTGATCTTGTATCGCCGTAATTAAATGTTGTCTGCTTGTGCATCCCTATTTTAAATTGTAGCCATGCAAATGTGCGTTGGTGTACGGCTGCATTTTTAATTCCGGGCGTAACTACCAAAAACCAACCCCGGCGACACCCATAGTAATGTGTCGCTTTTGTGAGATGTGTGTATCTGTGGTTTTGACCTTGATCCCATAGAGCAGAACCAACAAACTAGTTGCCCTTCACCGCGGTAAATAACCCAGCCCAGTTGCTATATAAAAAGGCCACCTCGTGACCTTGCCAAGTACCCCTCACCTTGGGCACAACCCTCACAACCATTCCTTTACCATGCCGAGTCCTAGTATTTATCTGAGAACCCCAGATGCAACTCCAGGTAGTTTTGTTAAAATATTGTGGGACTTTACCTGCAGCACCATGAGTGCTACCCATCCACCCCAGTACGAGTTTCTCAAATCGAGGATCACCCCATCCACCTCGAAATATTGGGCAGTAGTGCACATCCCACCCTCAAACCCAAACCAAGACCCAACGGAAGTCTCCTTCGTGGGGAAATCAATGCCGACTCCGCAGATGGCCATAGAAGCTGCTGCGTACGAAGCACTTGCCCGCCTTCGATTCGCGGTACCGTATGCCAGGTATTATTATTTCCCGAGTCGTGCAGCACCCGGAGAAGTAACATCCTTTCCCGATGGACAAATTGAGAGAGACCCAGTACTGGCCAACCTTGCCCAGTATGTCATCGCTCAAGAGCGCCTGATCCAGCGAGTAATGGGTTATCTTCAGAGCCTTGCTGATTTAAATCCACAGATCGCCATCGGCAGACCACTGAGGCCCGACCAGGAGAGACGCGTTCATCGACTAGTCAATCCGCTTCCCCCGATAGAAGAAGAGTGTGCCCTGATTCCAGAGACGTTTTCTCGGGACCTTGTCCATTTACCGTTTTCATTGTAAACATCATGGCTATGTTTATTTATGTGTTGCAGCTTATGATTGTACCCTAAGTTCGTGCTATGAGTAAACTCTTGGTTTCAACTAATGGGAGTATTATTTTTAAAACGACCCTTAACAAATCTCGAGGACGGGATTTTTCTTAAGGGGGGTAGCGTTGTGACACCCCAAAAAATTTGACCATGTTTTATTAATTAAAATTTTGCCAGGAAATTTAAACTTTTATTTTCCGGATTTTCTTTTGATTTCAGAACCATTCTTTTCTTTGTTATTATGGAGTTTTTACCCCAAGTGAAAACTTTCCAAATATATTATTGGACTTGTTTTCCCTTTCAAGAAAAACATTTCTATTATCAGTGGATTTATTTGCATAATTATTTCTCTCTGAGCTTTATTCCTTAAAATGATTTTTCATAAGCCTTAGAGCCACATTTTGCACTACAACCCTTTGATAAATTTATTTAAAAATCCTGCCAAAATTTGAGAATGTTAATAGGAGTATATTATTCAACTTTATGCAAAAACCCAATGATGTTCTTTGAAAAATTTGAGTAAATCAACCTCATCTTCATTCTGGTCCAGGTTGATGATTTGTACTGCAACCATATTTTAACTTGCTCTTTTACCCATGATTGTTTTTCCTGCTTATAGACCACCCTGCAAAACCCTTAAGTCCAGGAGGGTGGACCCATTGGAGGATTTTAAGTGCATGCAATCATGCCCTTTTCTTTCTGTCCAAAACTGAAGATTTGCAAAACTTGCACTAGCAAGTTTCTGGTTTTCCCCAAATGACCTTGCCATCATCACCTACATCTAGAGAGACCCTGATCTGGAGATTTTGGCCACTCCAAGAGTTGCCTAGATGCCCTTGGCATTCTGTCAAACACCTTGAGTGCATGGACAGTTTTGGTATGACTTTAGTTCTGCACTGTGATCTTGCCCCTCTAGACATACTGGCATGTCCACTAAGCTCCTAAATGCCTCTAACCTAGACCTGCTAATCCCCAGCCCCACCCAAGCCACCTAGCCTGCCTTAGCATTTCGCTGAACGCTTGGCGTGCACGCTCTGGGCGCGGCCAGAGCGCGCGTTTTGCACGTGCGGGCGCTCGAGTTGCCGCGTCCCGCTCCCGCCTCCCCCACGCCCGTTCTGGCCCCTCCCCTCTCCCAGTCGATGCACTCGACCCCTCCGTCACCGCAGGGCCGCCCTGGCCCCCTCCTGGCGCCCCACAGTGCCGCCACCACTAGCCGCCGACGGCCACAAGAGCCCTCGCCGTGGGCGGCGCCGCCGAGCTCCACGAGCGCGCCACTGCCCCCCCAAAATAGGCCGAGCCTATCCTCAAGCCCGTCTGCTAGCGCCGTCGCCGCCACGTCGCCCTGCAAGCCACAACGAGGCGGTTCGCCGATCTTATCTCCGGCCGCCGCAGAACCGACCTCGAACACCTATATAAGGAAGCCCCGAGCTCGTCCAAGCCCTCATGCAACCTCAAGCTATCCTCCTAGAGCTGCCATGGCCAGCTATCGAAGAGAGGAAGGTCGTCTTCCCCATCTCCGGTCGGCTCGGCCGCCGCCACGCCCCAGTCCATTTCGTTGCGAACTGAGCTCCTCCAGTTCATCCAGTGCCACCATTCTTCTCCCCTCGACCTCACGGAGCCGCCCAGCCTCTCAAACACGATCAAAAACCACCGTAGTCCAGACCCCCAATCCCTCCCGAAGCAACCTCCACCGCGGAGCTCGCCGCCAGCGACTCCCTCCACCCCCGCCAACCTAGCGACCACCGGGAGGACCGCCCTGGACTGGCGGATCCGTCCCCGCCCTCAGAACCCCGCAGGGAGCCGCCGTTCGCCGGCGTTGATCGCTGGAGTCCCGCCACCGCTCGGCCAGGGAGAAGAAAGAGGCGCGGGCGACTGGTCAAACCTAACCAGTGGGCCCAAGGACCCACTGTCAGTGACCCCCGAGCCGGCCCGTGTGGTTAAGTGGAAGCGTATAAACCTAAAGTACGTCTCCCCTGCTTCGAAAGCGTATTCTCATCGAAACGTTTTCTTTTTCTGGTTTTTATTAAAAACAGAATATTGACTAAACTTTGACCGGCTATAACTTTTTAAATATAAGTCCAAATGACTTGATTCTTTTTCTGTTGTTTCCCAAATATTGTCTAGTTTATTTTCATATTTATTTGAAAATTTTCCAAACAACTTTTTGTATTGTTTTGAAAGTATGTGTTAATTCAAATTTATTTAAAATAGGATTATGGAGAGGGAGAAGAAAACTTTCAAAAGTTTTGGAATGTACCCTGCCTCTCCACAACTTGAAGGCAAGCATTTTTGAACCCTGGCATAATATTGTCGTGTGCTATTTGACGCAGTTACAACACCACCTTGTCTTGGAGTTTTCGTTCCTTTATGTGATGATATGACCCTACTCGTAGGTGCATATTGATGACCCCTTGTTATAGAAATTTTTGATATGTTGATAGTAATTACCCTCGTATACCTTTGATGCCTACCGGGAGGAAGCCGAGAGAGCCTTTGTCTTGGGTAGACACGAGCTTGTCTCCGGTCTTTGTTGAGGCAGTTGTGTCCGGTACGGTATAGTGAGGCATGATGAGTGGTGATTTTGTCTGTTGGTTGAAACATTTTTGTTATGCTAACCATGTAGGAAATACTTAAACCTCCTGAGTCGACCGCAGATCGAGTCTTGTTCGATAACCCCATACTTGTTTCAGACTACCACTTGTCCCCTCGCCACGGGTAGGGTGCAGTTCGATAAGTTGTCAACCCTTTCTAGCACACACACCGTACAGAGATGCCATGGTGGAAGATACCGACTGCAGCCGGTAGGTATGCCACCTGGTCCGGGGGCATGGGTGTTTCGGTTGGAGCCGAAGGGGTAGCTCCCCTAGTTTGCGCGCGGTATAAATTTTGTGATCCCATGCTAATCGAGGTTGTAGCCTCCCGCTTAGAGTTTAAACTTAACGGGTGTCGTGGGTGATTCGGACACCGGTAAGTTAGGCTGGTGTGTGCAGTCAGGTGTGTTTTCAATTGAAAGACCGTAGACCGAATTAGTCCCGATGGACTAAAGAAATCCGTTACTCGTGGGTAAAGAGTACACTCTCTGCAGAGATTATATCTATTCGAATAGCCGTGTCCATGGGTAAGGACTACAGTCTGGGATGGGTCAAGTGTCGGTCTTAGTGTCGGTCTTCGGAGGAAAGACTACTAAACCAGAACATTGATTATGACCTGTGGCATATTGAGGGAGTACTGGATTAGGGGGTGTCCGGATAGCCGGACTATACCTTCAGCCGGACTCCTGGACTTTGAAGATAGAAGATCGAAGACTTCGTCCCGTGTCCGGAAGGGACTTTCCTTGGCGTGGAAGGCAAGCTTGGCAATACGGATATGTAGATCTCCTACCATTGTAACCGACTCTGTGTAACCCTAGCCCTCTCCGGTGTCTATATAAACCGGAGGGTTTTTAGTCCATAGGACGAACAACAATCATACCATAGGCTAGCTTCTAGGGTTTAGCCTCCTTGATCTCGTGGTAGATCTACTCTTGTACTACCCATATCATCAATATTAATCAAGCAGGAGTAGGGTTTTACCTCCATCGAGAGGGCCCGAACCTGGGTAAAAACATCGTGTCCCTTGTCTCCTGTTACCATCTGCCTAGACGCACAGTTCGGGACCCCCTACCCGAGATCCGCCAGTTTTGACACCAACATTGGTGCTTTCATTGAGAGTTCCTCTGTGTCGTCGCTTTTAGGCCCGATGGCTCCTCCGATCATCAACAACAACGCTGTCCAGGATGAGACCTTTCTCCCCGGACAGATCTTCGTATTCGGCGGCTTTGCACTGCGGGCCAATTCATTCGGCCATATGGAGCAGATCGAAAGCTACGCCCCTGGCCATCAGGTCAGGTTTGGAAGTCTGAACTACACGGCTGACATCCGCGGGGACTTGATCTTCGACGGATTCGAGCCACAGTCGAGCAGGCCGCACTGTCGCGATGGGCATGATTTAGCTCGTCGCGGCGGTGCCACGAGGACGCAGCGCCCATCGGCTCCGACCCTTAATTCGGAGCCAACTGCGCCGATCGAGGATGGGTGGTTGGACACCGCCTTGGGGGCTGCAATCTCTACGGCGATCGAGCCGAACACCAGTTCTGTCCCCTGCGAAGCCCATGACTCCAAGGCGCCGGACTCCACTCCGGACTCCGAGCCCCCCGCGCACCTGCCGATCGAATCCGATTGGGCGCCGATTATGGAGTTCACCACCGCAGACATCTTTCAGCACTCGCCCTTCGGCGATATTCTGAAATCACTAAAGTTTCTCTCTTTATCAGGAGAGCCCTGGCCGGACTACGGTCAGCAAGGTTGGGATACAGACGATGAAGAAATTCAAAGCCCACCCACCACCCACTTTGTAGCCACTGTCGATGATTTAACCGACATGCTCGACTTCAACTCCGAAGACATCGACGGTATGGACGCCGATGTAGGAGACGATGAAGAACCAGCGCCTATAGGGCACTGGAAAGCCACCTCGTCCTATGACATTTACATGGTGGACACCCCAAAAGAAGGTGATGGCGATGGAACAGCGGAGGATGACCCCTCCAAGAAACAGCCTAAGCGCCGGCGCCAGCGGCGCCGCTCTAAATCCCGCCAAAGCAAAAACGGTGATTCCGGCACGGGAGATAATAACACTCCGGACAGTGCCAAAGTAAACCCCCTCCAGCAAAATTCAGCACAGGAGGATGGAGAAGCCAGCCCTCATGAGAGAGCGGCAGACAGAGAGGTCGAGGACGACAATTATATGCCTCCCTCCGAAGACGAGGCAAGCCTCGACGACGACGAATTCGCCGTGCCGGAGGATCCCGTCGAACAAGAGCGTTTCAAACGCAGGCTTATGGCCACGGCAAGAAGCCTCAAGAAAAAACAGCAACAACTTAGAGCTGATCAAGATTTGCTAGCCGATAGATGGACTGAAATCCTTGCGGCCGAAGAGTATGAACTCAAACGCCCCTCCAAGAGCTACCCAAAGCGCAGGTTGCTACCCCGGTTAGAGGAGGAAGCACCTAAACCTACATCGCCAGCGCATGATGCGGCTGACCGGCCACCTCGTGGCCGCGACAGAGAGGCCTCTCGGCCCTCCACTCAAGCCGCACCCCAGTGCCGCTCTAAAAATACCAATGCACAGGAAAATGCGCCAGACCTGCGAGATATATTGGAGGACAAGGCAAACAAGATCGATCTACGGATCGCGTTGGCGCCCCACGACACGTGACGGTGATTGTCACTCCGGATATAGTAAATCCGGCCGGGCCGAACACAATAGACAAAGCTCATTTGAGCTGCGTCGTGATATAGCCCAATACAGAGGCGCCGCACACCCACTATGCTTCACAGATAAAGTAATGGATCATCAAATCCCTGAGGGTTTCAAACTCGTGAACATCGAATCATACGATGGCACAACAGATCCCGCGGTATGAATCGAGGATTATCTCCTTCATATCCACATGGCCCGCGGCGATGATCTACACGCCATCAAATACCTCCCACTCAAACTTAAAGGACTAGCTCGGCATTGGCTTAACAGCTTGCCAGCAGAGTCAATTGGTTGTTGGGAGGACTTGGAAGCTGCATTCCTCGACAATTTCCAGGGCACCTATGTGCGACCACCAGATGCCGATGACCTAAGCCACATAATTCAGCAGCCATAAGAATCGGCCAGGCAATTCTGGACACGGTTCTTAACCAAGAAAAATCAAATCATCGACTGTCCGGACGTAGAGGCCCTAGCGGCCTTCAAGCATAATATCCGTGACGAATGGCTGGCCCGGCACCTTGGACAGGAAAAGCTGAAATCTATGGCAGCACTCACGACGCTCATGACCCGCTTTTGCGCGGGAGAAGACAGCTGGCTGGCTCGTAGCAATAACTTGACCAAGAACCCTGGTAATTTGGATACCAAGGACAACAGTGGCAGGTCGCGTCGCAACAAGCAAAAGCGTCGCATTAACAGCGACAACACTGAGGATACGGCAGTTAATGCCGGATTCAGAGGCTATAAAATGTCCAGCTCACGTTTGATCGCCTCACTGACATCACAAATGAGCTTCATGCTCTCGGCGCCACTGAGATCACCAAGCATGAAATCGTCAAGACACTACTGAGATCACTTGACAGCTCCTTTGACACCCTTGCCCTCATGATACAAGAATGCCCTGACTTCAAGACACTCGATCCGTCTGATATACTTGAGAGGCTCAACACACATGAGTTCCAGCTTTCTAAGAAAAGGGATATCTATGGTCCCAACTATGGCCGAACTCGCGCTTTGAAGGCAAAAGCTGTTTCCTCATCCGAAGAAGAATCGATCATGGTTACGATGATCCTGAAGACATTGGAAAGGAACTTGCTATGCTTGTGAAGAAGTTCCAGAAGTTCACTAGGAAGAAAGGCTTCAGAAAGTCTTCATGATCCAGCTCAAGAGATGATGAAGCTTCTGTTGGGCAACGTAGTAATTTCAAAAAATTTCCTACGCACACGCAAGATCATGGTGATGGCATAGCAACGAGAGGGGAGAGTGTATGTCCACGTACCATCATAGACCGTGGCGAAGCGTTATAACAACGCTGTTGATGTAGTCGACGCGTCTTCATGTTCCGACCGATCCAAGTACCGAGCGCACGGCACCTCCGAGTTCAGCACACGTTCAGCTCGATGGCGATCCCCGGCTCCGATCTAGCAAAGCGTCGGGGATGAGTTCCGTCAAGACGACGGCGTGGTACGATGATGATGCTCCACCGACGCAGGGCTTCGCCTAAGCTCATGACGATATGACTCTACGGCGCAGGGCTTCGCCTAAGCTCATGACGATATGACCAAGTGGAATATGGTGGAGGGGGCACCACACGGCTAAGGAACGATCCGTAGATCAACTTGTGTGTCATGGGGTGCCCCCGCCTCGTATATAAAGGAGCAAGGGGGTGCGGCCAGCCCTAGGAGGAGGCGCGGAGGAGTCCTACTCCCACCGAGTAGGACTCCCCCCTCCTAGTTGGATTAGGACTTGGGGGAGGGAAGAGGAAGGGGCCGCCCCCTCTCCTTGTCCTATTCGGACTAGGGGGGGCGGCGCGCCTGCCCCTGGCCGGCCCTCCTCTTCTCCTTATGGCCCATTAAGGCCCATTGACCCCGGAGGGTTCCGTAACCCGGTGTTCCGTAAAATCCGATTTCACCCGAACCTTTCCAAGTCCAAACATAGGCTTCCAATATATCGATCTTTATGTCTCGACCATTTGAGACTCCTCGTCATGTCCGTGATCACATCCGGGACTCGAAAAACTTCGTACATCAAAACTTATAAACTCATAATAAACCGTCATCGTAACGTTAAGCGTGCGGACCCTACGGGTTCGAGAACTATGTAGACATGACCTAGAACTATTCTCGGTCAATAACCAATAGCGGAACCTGGATGCCCATATTGGTTCCTACATATTCTTCAAGATCTTTATCGGTCAAACCGCATAACGACATCGTTGTTCCCTTTGTCATCGGTATGTTACTTACCCGAGATTCGATCGTCGGTATCCAATACCTAGTTCAATCTCGTTACCGCAAGTCTCTTTACTCGTTCCGTAATACATCATCTCACAACTAACTTATTAGTTGCAATGCTTGCAAGGCTTATGTGATGTGTATTACCGAGAAGGCCTAGAGATACCTCTCCGACAATCGGAGTGACAAAACCTAATCTCAAATCGCCAACCCAACATGTACCTTTGGAGACACCTGTAGTACTCCTTTATGATCACCTAGTTACGTTGTGACGTTTGGTAGCACCCAAAGTGTTCCTCCGGTAAACGGGAGTTGCATAATCTCATAGTTACAGGAACATGTATAGGTCATGAAGAAAGCAATAGCAATATACTAAACGATCAAGTGCTAAGCTAACGGAATGGGTCATGAAAATCACATCATTCTCCTAATGATGTGATCCCATTAATCAAATAACAACACATGTCTATGGTCAGGAAACATAACCATCTTTGATTAATGAGCTAGTCAAGTAGAGGCATACTAGTGACTGTATGTTTGTCTATGTATTCACACATGTATTATGTTTCCAGTTAATACAATTCTAGAATGAATAATAAACATTTATCATGATATGAGGAAATAAATAATAACTTTATTATTGCCTCTAGGGCATATTTCCTTGAGTCTCCCACTTGCACTAGAGTCAATAATCTAGATTACACAAGAATGATTCTAACACCCATGGAGTCTTGGTGCTGATCATGTTTTGCTCGTGGAAGAGGCTTAGTCAACGGTCTCAAACATTCAGATCCGTATGTATCTTGCAAATATCTATGTCTCCCACTTGGACTTGGTCCCGAATGGAATTGAAGCGTCTCTTGATATGCTTGGTCCTCTTGTGAAATCTGGATTCCTTTGCCAAGGCAATTGCACCATATTGTCACGAAGATCTTCATTGGTCCCGATGCACTAGGTATGACACCTAGATCGAAATGAACTCTTTCATCCAGACTCCTTCATTTGCTGCTTCGAAGCAGCTATGTACTCCGCTTCACATGTAGATCCCGCCACGGCGCTTTGTTTAGAACTGCACCAACTAACAGCTCCACCGCTTAATAAAAACATGTATCCGGTTTGCGATTTAGAATCGTCCGGATCGGTGTCAAAGCTTGCATCGACGTAACCATTTACGACTAGCTCTTTGTCACCTCCATATACGAGAAACATATCCTTAGTCCTTTTCGGGTATTTCAGGATGTTCTTGACCGCTGTCCAAAGGATCCACTCTGGATTACTTTGGTACCTTCCTGCCAAGCTTATTGCTAAGCATCGTCAGTCTGGTACACAGCATTACATACATGATAGAGCCTATGGCTGAAGCATAGGAACATCTTTCATTTTCTCTCTATCTTCTGCTGTGGTCGGGCATTGAGTCGACTCAATTTCACACCTTATAATACAGTAAAAATCCTTTCTTTGCCTGATCCATTTTGAACTTTTTCAAAACTTTATCAAGGTATGTGCTTTGTGAAAGTCAATTAAGCGTCTTGATCTATCTCTATAGATCTTGATGCCCAATATGTAAGCAGCTTCACGAGGTCTTTCATTGAAAAACTTTTATTCAAGTATCCTTTTATGCTATCCAGAAATTCTATATCATTTCCAATCAACAATATGTCATCCACATATAATATCGTAAATGCTCTGAGCTCCCACTCACTTTCTTGTAAATACAAAGCTTCTCCAAAAGTCTGTATAAAACCATATGATTTGATCACACTATCAAAGCGTTTATTCCAACTCCGAGAGGCTTGCACTAGACCATAAATTGATCGCTGGAGCTTGCACACTTTGTTAGCACCCTTTGGATCAACAAAACCTTCTGGTTGCATCATATACAACTCTTCTTCTAGAAATCCATTCAAGAATGCAGTTTTTACATCCATTTGCCATATTTCATAATTATAAAATGCAGCAATTGCTAACATGATTCGGACATACTTAAGCATCGCTACGGGTGAGAAAGTCTCATCGTAGTCAACCCCTTGAACTTGTCGAAAACCTTTCGCAACAAGTCGAGCTTTATAGACAGTTATATTACCATCGTCGGTCTTCTTCTTAAAATCCATTTATTCTCAATGGCTTGCCGATCATCGGGCAAGTCAACCAAAGTCCATACTTTGTTCTCATACATGGATCCCATCTCAGATTTCATGGCTTCCAGCCATTTTGCGAAATCTGGGCTCACTATCGCTTCTTCATAGTTTGTAGGTTCGCCATGGTCAAGTAACATGACTTCCAGAATAGGATTACCGTACCACTCGTGCGGATCTTACTCTGGTTGACCTCTGAAGTTCAAGAGAAACTTGATCTGAAGTTTCATGATCAATATCATTAGTTTCCTCACTAATTGGTGTAGTTGTCACAGAACCGTTTCTTGTGATGAACTACTTTCCAATAAGGGAGCAGATCTGATTATCTCATCAAGTTCTACTTTCCTCCCACTCACTTCTTTCGAGAGAAACTCCTTTTCTAGAAAGGATCCGAATTTAGCAACAAAAATCTTGCCTTCAGGATCTGTGATAGAAGGTGTACCCAACATCTCCTTTGGGTATCCTATGAAGACACATTTCTCGATTTGGGTTCGAGCTTATCTGGTTGAAGTTTCTTCACATAAGCATCGCAGCCCCAAACTTTAAGAAACGAAACTTTGGTTTCTTGCCAAACCACAGTTCATGAGGTGTCGTCTCAGCGGATTTTGATGGTGCCCTATTTAACGTGAATGCGGCCGTCTCTAAAGCATAACCCCAAAACGATAGCGGTAAATCAGTAAGAGACATCATAGATCGCACCATATCTAGTAAAGTACGATTCGACGTTCGGACACACCATTTCGTTGTGGTGTTCGGGTGGCGTGAGTTGCGAAACTATTCCGCATTGTTTCAAATGTAAACCAAACTCAGAACTCAAATATTCTCCTCCACGATCAGATCGTAGAAACTTTATTTTCTTGTTACGATGATTTTCCACTTCACTCTGAAATTCTTTGAACTTTTCAAATGTTTCAGATTTGTGTTTCATTAAGTAGATATACCCATATCTGCTCAAATCATCTGTGAAGGTGAGAAAATAACGATACCATGCCAAGCCTCAACATTCATTGGACCACAAACATCGGTATGTATGATTTCCAACAAATCAGTTGCTCGCTCCATAGTTCCGAGAACGGCGTTTTAGTCATCTTGCCCATGAGGCACGGTTCAAGTACCAAGTGATTCATAATCAAGTGATTCCAAAAGCCCATCGAGATGGAGTTTCTTCATGCGTTTTACTCGATATGACCCAAACGGCGAGTGCCACAAATAAGTTGCATTATCATTATCAACTCTGCATCTTTTGGTTTCAACACTATGTATATGTGTATTACTACTATCGAGATTCAATAAAATAGACCACTCTTCAAGGGTGCATGACCATAAAAGATATTATTCATATAAATAGAACAACCATTATTCTCGACTTAAATGAATAACCTTCTCGCATCAAACAAGATCCAGATATAATGTTCATGCTTAACGCCGCACCAAATAACAATTATTTAGGTCTAAAACTAATCCCGATGGTAGATGTAGAGGTAGCGTGCCGACCGCGATCACATCGACTTTGGAACCATTTCCCACGCGCATCGTCACCTCGTCCTTAGCCAATCTTCGCAATCCGTAGTTCCTGTTTGAGTTGCAAATATTAGCAATGTAACCAGTATCAAATACCAGTACTCTGCGAGTGTTAGTAAGGTACACATCAATAACATGTATATCACATATACCTTTGATCACCTTGCCATCCTTCTTATCCGCCAAATACTTGGGGCAGTTCCGCTTCAAAGGTCGATCGCTTGCAAGTAAAACACTCGCTTTAAGGCTTAGGTCCAGACTTGGGTTTCTTCTCTTGAGCAGCAACTTTCTTGCTGTTCTTTTGAAGTTCCTTCTTCCCTTTGCCCTTTTCTTGAAACTAGTGGTCTTGTTGACCATCAACACTTGATGCTCTTTCTTGATTTCTACTTCCGCTTTTAGCATTGCGAAGAGCTCGGAATTGTCTTAGTCATCCCTTGCATATTATAGTTCATAACGAAGCTCTTGTAGCTTGGTGGCGATGATTGGAGAATTCATCAATGACACTATCATCCGGAAGATTAACTCCCGTTGAATCAAGTGATTATTATACCCGGACATTTTGAGTATATGTTCACCGACGAACTATTCTCCTCCATCTTGCAGCTATAGAACTTATTGGAGACTTCATATCTCTCAATCCGGCATTTGCTTGAAATATTAACTTCAACTCTTGGAACATCTCATATGCTCCATGACGTTCAAAACGTCGTTGAAGACCCGGTTCTAAGCCGTAAAGCATGGCACATTGAACTATAGAGTAGTCATCAGCTTTGCTCGCCAGACGTTCACAACTTCGGCGTTGCTCTCAAGCAAGCAGGCACGGCACCCAGCGGTGCTTCCAGGACATAATTCTTCAGGCAGCAATGAGGATAATCCTCAAGTTACGGACCCAGTCCGTGTAATTGCTACCATCATCTTTCAACTTTGCTTTCTCAAGGAACGCATTAAAATTCAACGGAACAACAAAGACGAGCCATCTATCTACAAGAAACATAGACAAGCAAAAATACTATCGGTACTAAGTTCATGATAAATTTAAGTTCAATTAATCATATTAAAACTCCCACTTAGATAGACATCTCTCTAGTCATCTAAGTGATTACGTGATCCAAATCAACTAAACCATAACCGATCATCACGTGAGATGGAGTAGTTTTCAATGGTGAACATCACTATGTTGATCATATCTACTATATGATTCACGCCGACCTTCGGTCTCCGTGTTCGAGGCCATATCTGTTATATGCTAGGCTCGTCAAGTTTAACCTGAGTATTCGCGTGCGCAACTGATTTGCACCCGTTGTATTTGAACATAGAGCCTATCACACCCGATCATCACGTGGTGTCTCAAAGACGAAGAACTTTCGCAGCGGTGCATACTCGGGAGAACACTTCTTGATAATTTTAGTGAGAGATCATCTTATAATGCTACCGTCAATCAAAGCAAGATAAGATGCATAAAGGATAAACATCACATGCAATCAGTATAAGTGATATGATATGGCCATCATCATCTTGTGCTTGTGATCTCCATCTCCGAAGCACCTTCATGATCACCATTGTCACCGGTGCGACACCTTGATCTCCATCGTAGCATCGTTGTCGTCTCGCCAACTATTGCTTCTCGACTATCGCTATCGCTTAGTGATAAAGTAAAGCAATTACATGGCTTTGCATTTCATACAATAAGCGACAACCATATGGCTCCTGCCAGATTGCCGATAACTTCGTTACAAAACATGATCATCTCATACAATAAATATAGCATCACGTCTTGACCATATCACATCACAACATGCCCTGCAAAAACAAGTTAGGCGTCCTCTACTTTGTTGTTGCAAGTTTTACGTGGCTGCTATGGGCTGAGCAAGAACCGTTCTTACCTCGCATCAAAACCACAGCGATAGTTTGTCAAGTTGGTGCTGTTTTAACCTTCGCAAGGACCGGGCGTAGCCACACTCAGTTCAACTAAAGTGAGAGAAACAGACACCGCCGTCACCTTTAAGCAACGAGTGCTCGAAGCGGTGAAACCAGTCTCGCGTAAGCGTCTGGCGTAATGTCGGTCCGGGCCGCTTCATCTCACAATACCGCCAACCAAAGTATGACATGCTGGTAAGCAGTATGACTTATATCGCCCACAACTCACTTGTGTTCTACTCGTGCATATGACATCAACGCATAAAACCAGGCTCGGATGCCACTGTTGGGAGAACGTAGTAATTTCAAAAATTTCCTACGCACACGCAAGATCATGGTGATGGCATAACAACGAGAGGGGAGAGTGTATGTCCACGTACCCTCGTAGACCGTAAGTGGAAGCGTTATAACAACGCGGTTGATGTAGTCATACGTCTTCATGTTCCGACCGATCCAAGTACCGAACGCACGGCACCTCCGAGTTCAGCACACGTTCAGCTCGATGACGATCCCCGGGCTCCGATCCAGCAAAGCGTCGGGGATGAGTTCCACAACCTGACGGCGTGGTACGATGATGATGCTCCACCGACGCAGGGCTTCGCCTAAGCTCCGCGACGATATGACTCTATCAGCGCAGGGCTTCGCCTAAGCTCATGACGATATGACCAAGTGGAATATGGTGGAGGGGGCATCGCACACGGCTAAGGAACGATCCGTAGATCAACTTGTGTGTCATGGGGTGCCCCTGCCCCGTAGATATAAAGGAGCAAGGGGTGCGGCCAGCCCTAGGAGGAGGCGCGCTGAGGAGTCCTACTCCCACCGGAGTAGGACTCCCCCCTTTCCTAGTTGGATTAGGACTTGGGGAGGGGAAGAGGAAGGGGCGCCGCCTCTCTCTCGTCCTATTCGGACTAGGGGAGGGGCGCGGCCTGCCCCCCGGCCCCCTCCGCTTCTCCCTTATGGCCCATTAAGGCCCATTGACCCCGGGAGGGTTCCGTAACCCGGTATTCCAGTAAAATCGATTTCACCCGAACCTTCCAAGTCAAACATAGGCTTCCAATATATCGATCTTTATGTCTCGACCATTTGAGACTCCTCGTCATGTCCGTGATCACATCCGGGACTCGAACAAACTTCGTACATCAAAACTTATAAACTCATAATAAACTATCATCGTAACGTTAAGCTTGCGGACCCTACGGGTTCGAGAACTATGTAGACATGACCTAGAACTATTCTCGGTCAATAAACAATAGCGGAACCTGGATGCCCATATTGGTTCCTACATATTCTTCAAGATCTTTATCGGTCAAACCGCATAACGACATACGTTGTTCCTTTGTCATCGGTATGTTACTTACCCGAGATTCGATCGTCGGTATCCAATACCTAGTTCAATCTCGTTACGCAAGTCTCTTTACTCGTTCCGTAATACATCATCTCACAACTAACTTATTAGTTGCAATGCTTGCAAGGCTTATGTGATGTGTATTACCGAGAAGGCCTAGAGATACCTCTCCCACAATCGGAGTGACAAAACCTAATCTCAAATACGCCAACCCAACATGTACCTTTGGAGACACCTGTAGTACTCCTTTATAATCACCCGATTCGTTGTGACGTTTGGTAGCACCAAAGTGTTCCTCCGTAAACAGGAGTTGCATAATCTCATAGTTACAGGAACATGTATAGGTCATGAAGAAAGCAATAGCAATATACTAAATGATCAAGTGCTAAGCTAACGAAATGGGTCATGTCAATCACATCATTCTCCTAATGATGTGATCCCATTAATCAAATAACAACACATGTCTATGGTCAGGAAACATAACCATCTTTGATTAATGAGCTAGTCAAGTAGAGGCATACTAGTGACTGTATGTTTGTCTATGTATTCACACATGTATTATGTTTCCGGTTAATACAATTCTAGCATGAATAATAAACATTTATCATGATATGAGGAAATAAATAATAACTTTATTATTGCCTCTAGGGCATATTTCCTTCAGCTTCCACTCATGACTACAAGAAGAGAACATGTCACAAGTGTAAAAAAACTGGTCACTATATCTCTGAGTGTCCACAGTGGGACAATGAGAAGAAGAAGAAGAAGAAGAGCAAGGAATCTGATTCTGATGACAAGAAGAAGAAGAAATCTTCAAAGTCTTCTTCCAAGTCCTCATATCATAAGAAGAGCTCATCTGGCAAGGTTCGTGCTTTTGTTGGCAAGGAAATGGATTCTGAGGAGGAGTCTGCTTCTGAGGAGGCAGAGGTGGAGTCTGACCCTGGCGTTGCAAGTCTGGCTCTAGCCACAGCCTATGTTGCCAAGTCCATCTTCAACACTGAAGACAATGACTTCCACACCAACGCTGAAGCTAATGACAAGGACGACCCTGCTCCCACCTACTGCTTCATGGCACGCGGTGCCAAGGTAAAATCTCGTGATGCTTACTTCCAAACATCAAGTGAAGATGACTCTGACTGTGAATCCAAACCCAGCTACAAAACACTTGCTAAAATTGCAACTGAACAGCAAAGAGCTATGGAAGATACTCAAAAACTGTTAGACAAAAGCGATGACCTGTTGGACGCGGAAATGACACGTTCACAGTCCTTAGTTGAAGACATAAAAAATCTTCATGCTAAGTACCAAGAACTTGAAGGTCGTCATGAAACGCTCTCAACCACTCATGAAAAGCTCTCCTATGATTATCTTTAAAGGAAGCAAGAGCTTGAGAGATTGAGAGCGGCTCATGAAGATCTTCAAAGAGAGAATGAGTCACTTCGCCCTCAACAGATCTGTCCCGCTTAGGATGGATTTGAACCACCATGTATAAAATGCATTGAGCGTGATAATGCTACCTCTGTTGCTGAATGTTCCATTGCTGCTACTGTTGCATTGTCTTCAACTACTGATGCGGTAACTAACCCCTCTACGGTGGATTCCACTACTATTGCTGATGAAAATGCTAGGTTGAAGACATTGCTTGAAACAGGGATGTATAAAAGCCTGAAAGGGCATCAGACACTTTGCGATGTCCTCAAAAAGCAGACTTTGAACTGAAACCCTAGGAAAGAGGGTGTTGGGTTCGAGAGGAAAATGAATGTTGATGGTTCCTCTTTGGAAGCTTTGGCAAGATCCCAAAACCACATGGGTTGTCAGCAAAGGGACCTTCAAAGGATCCATCCACCTTATCTCGGCTTTACCCGTGCTAACCCTATTATCATTGATGAATCCTTTGATTTAAACTATAAGCTGTTCAAGAATCGAATGGTGAAGTGTTTGCGGTATATTGGTACTAATCGCAGGAATGGACCACCTATGAAGAAGATCTGGGTTCCCAAGAGCTGCCTTGATAATCTTCCAGTGAATGTCATCATGACACCACCGAAGAAGACAAACCCTGCACCTAAGGCGCCATATGGTCCAAAGGCTTCAGACAGACGGAGGACTCACCGAGTCACCCTAACGCCAATGTTTTGCAGGGAAACCGTACTCAATCTTATGAATATGAGCGTGTGTCTTCAAACCGCTATGTTCATAGAACTAAAAACTTTTCTGCTTATTCATATGAATATCATTCATCTCCTGCAAGGCTATTTGCTAGGGCTCCAAAGCCGAAGTTCTCAGATGCTGCACTTAGACTCATTGCTTCTAAGCCACCCCTAAAGACGTGGGTGGTTAAGAAGAATTAACTCTCTTTTGCAGGAAAGGGTCTCCAGCCGAAAATCAAAGGCGTCTGATGCTATTGCTGGGGACCTAAAACATCTTGTAGGGCGCAAGATCAAATGCCCAAATGGTCTTACTATGTATTTTGTTCCTGAATCGTTTGCCATTTACCCTACCTGTCCTAATCTTGATCTGAGCTTTAATAATCCTCTTGCTCGTCAAATGTTTATGCTTCACAATACTCTTGGTGAAGCCTATCCCCTAACTCGCATCAGTAGGGTATGACACCTCATGCTTCAGAATGGATTATGGACAGCGGTTGCACTAATCATATGACTGGTGATCGAAGTCTTCTCATGGACTCAACCTTACGTCCATCAGATAAGAGTCACATCACATTTGCAGACACTGGTAAAAGCAAGGTATTGGGTCTAGGTAGAGTTGCAATCTCAAAGGATCAACACATGGATAAAGTGATGCTTGTTGAATCCCTTGGTTTCACCTTGATGTCTGTCTCAATGCTTTGTGACTTGAACATGATTGTGATATTTGGAAAATATCGTTGTCTTGTACTAATGGAATCTGACAAGTCTCTAGTCTTTGAAGGGTATAGGAAAGATGATCTGTACATGGTAGATTTCTCAGCAGGTCCACATCTTGCCGTATGTCTTCTTGCAAAGGCTTCAGAATGCTGGCTCTGGCATCGGAGGCTGGGGCATGCAGGCATGAGGAACTTACACACACTCACCAAGAAGAAGCATGTCATTGGCATCGAAGGCGCAAGTTCAAAAGGATCACTTGTGTGGTGCTGCGAAGTCGGAAAGATGACTAGGCAAAGCACCCTCAAGACAATCATGACGATATCTCAACCCTTCGAGCTGTCACACATGGATTTATTTGGCCCTACTCACTACTCTACCCTCACAACAACTGCTTGTCTCTATGGCTTCGTCATTGTTGATGATTACTCAAGATACACATGGGTGCACATAATTCTCTACAAGACTGAAGTACAATATGTCTTCAGACGCTTCGCCAATCAAGCAATGAACAATTATGGCGTCAAAATTAAGCATATCAGAAGTGATAACGGCACTGAATTCAAAAACACCGGACTTGATCTTTATTTGGATACAATGGGAATCACTCATGAGTTCTATGCTCCTTACACACCTCAGAAAAATGGCATCGTGGAGCGCAAGAACAGAACCCTCATTTAGATGGCTCGAACAATGCTAGATGAGTACAAGACACCAAGAAAGTTCTGGCCTGAAGCTATTGATACAGCATGTCATGTCATCAACCGTGTTTACATCCATAAGCTTCTACACAAGACATCCTATGAGCTCCTCACTGGCAACAAGCCAAATGTCAGCTACTTCAGAGTATTTGGAGCTAAGTGCTGGATCAAGGATCCCCATCACAAGTCAAAATTTGAACCCAAAGCTCACGAAGGCTTCATGCTTGGTTATGGAAAGGACTCACACTCTTATAGAGTCTTCAATCTCCATCACTACAAAATCGTCGAAACCGTGGACGTAAAATTTGATGAAACAAATGGCTCACAAAGAGAGCTGCTGCCAAGCACACTAGATGAAGCTTCACCCAACGAATCTATCAAGCTAATGGGAACTGGTGAAATCATGCCAAATGAAGCACACCAAGAGGAACTTATCATTTCGCACCTAACCAACTCAAGACAACGCCACTCAAGACAATCCTCCCAATGATAACAATGATCAGCATGAGCAAAGTCTTCGTCCAGTTCATCCTCGAGTTGCAAATGAAGTACATATTGAGAAGATAATCGATAGCATCAATGCACCTGGTGCACTTACTCGCTCAAGAGCAACATAGTTAGCAAATTTCTGTGGTCACTTTTCCTTTGTGTCAATATCAGAACCCAAGAAAGTTGCTGAAGCTTTCATGGAACCAGAATGGATACAAGCTATGCAAGAAGAACGTCAACAGTTTCAAACTGAACAATGTTTGGGAACTTGTCAAGCGTCCTGATCCACGTGAGCACAACATTATTGGCACGAAGTGGATATATCAAAACAAACAAGATGAGCATGGTCAAGTCGTCAGAAACAAAGCCCGTATTGTGGCTCAAGGATATACTCAAGTTGAAGGAATTGACTTCGATGAAACTTTTGCTCATGTGGCTAGGCTTGAAGCTATTCGCATACTACTAGCCTATGCCAACCACCACAACATCTTGCTATATCAAATGGATGTGAAGAGTGCATTTCTCAACAGCAAGATTGAAGAAGAAGTATATGTCGCTCAACCACCTGGCTTTGAAGATCCAAAACATTCTGATATGGTGTACAAGCTAAACAAAGCACTGTATGGCCTCAAACAAGCTCCTCGCGCTTGGTATGATACGATCAAAGACTTCCTGAAGAGCAAAGACTTCAAACCTGGATCCCTCGATCCTACACTCTTCACGAAGACATATAATGGTGAACTGTTTGTGTGCCAAATATATGTGGATGACATTATCTTCGGCTGCACCAACCAGAAGTATAGTGATGAATTTGGATACATGATGCAAGAGCAATATCAGATGTCCATGATGGGAGAGCTGAAGTTCTTCCTTGGTCTTCAAATTCGTCAGCAAAGGAATGGCATCTTCATATCTCAAGAAAAATACCTACAAGATTGTCTGAAGAAGTTTGGAATGCAAGATTGCAAAGGTTACACGACGCCAATGCCAGCCAAACATCATCTGGGTCCCGACGACAATGGTAAAGAGTTCGATCAAAAGGTATATCGCTCCATGATTGGTTCCTTACTTTACCTATGTGCATCTAGGCCAGATATTATGCTTAGTGTTTGCATGTGTGCTCGATTCCAAGCGGCACCAAAGGAATCGCATCACTTAGCTGTGAAGCGAATTCTTCGATATTTGGCTCACACCCCAACACTAGGATTATGGTATCCAAAGGGCTCAAAATTTGATCTGGTTGGATTCTCTGATGCTGATTATGCTGGTGACAAGGTAGATCGCAAGTCAACATCAGGCACATGTCACTTTCTGGGACGATCACTTGTCTGTTGGTCTTCAAAGAAGCAGAACTGTGTATCACTCTCAACTGCTGAATCTGAATACATTGCTGCTGGATCTTGTTGCGCTCAACTTCTATGGATGAAGCAAACTCTCAAGGACTATGGCATCAATCTGAAGCTAGTACCTCTCTTCTGCGACAACGAAAGCGCCATCAAGATTGCCAACAATCCAGTTCGCACTCAAGACAAAGCACATTGAAATTCGCCATCATTTTCTCGGTATCATGTTATGAAGAAAGATATTGACATCATTCACGCCAACACCAAGAGCAACCGCGATATCTTCACAAAGCCCTTGGATGATAAAAGGTTTCGCAAGTTACGTGTGAGCTGAATATCTTGGAATCCTCGAATGTCCTGTGATCAGGCACACATCCTAACACTTATGCATGTTGATGACTTAGATGTGCAACACACGAAGTAAAGTATATCTTCAAACAATGAAGACTTACATTCTGAGTGTGAATACATTAACGTGGAATTTGACTTCGGAGCGCCACGATAATTGTGCGCCGTGTCTGGGTCTAATACTTCCTATAAGGTGGGTAACGCCACCACCAAATTTCTCTACTTGAAGTGTTTCACTCATGGCGTTATTTTTGCTATGTCTTCGCATTTGATTTGTCTTCAACATCAACCTATCTATACGATTTTCTTCGCTATGTTGATTTGATTGCTTTCTGATATATATAAATATAGTGTTATGTCCTCTACATCATTCACTTATAGCTATGTCTTCTTTGTTGAATCTTTTGGACTAAGTGAATGTGATCGGACCCTAATCTCTCCATGCTTTCTATCTCAAACTCTATCTGTCCAAATCATATGCATTCTATTGAAACTGTCGAATGTCTTCTCTGCGTCCTTGTCAGCAGAAGATACAGAGACAAACTTTAAGTCTGTTTTAAATTATTCATCTTTATTGTTGAAATCCGGAGAAGTCGGAACGACCATCCGACAAACCTGGCGTGCGTGGGAACGTGGGACAGCTCGGAGTATGTTGCATGCTTGCCACGTGCCCCTCAGATGTGAACCGCCAGGGGCACCTGCGTAATTGCGCTGTGCCGCTCACCTCCTTATAAATACTTGTCCCCTGCGGTAAAGAAATTCTTCTTCCACCTCTCCACCTCGTCAAATCCCTAGCGCCACCGCTAGCTTCCGACGACACCGGCGACGAAGCGCTTCGCTGCCGCGACTTCTCCGACGCCGTCCTCACGCCGGCCGCGGACCTCTTCCTCTCCGCTGCCGCTGTAGCTATCCTCCGTCGCCAAGTTAGGGCACGGTGGATTGAACTTCTCGGCCTCCAACTCTTTCCGTCTAGCAGTTCTTCGAGTGGTAAATATAACTCTATTTTTACCGTCTTTTTGATCCTTAAAGATTCATCCTTCTTACCAAAATCGGTTTCTGCCTATACTATGTTAGATCTATTCTGTCTGCATCTCATACTGCCTAGTATATTCACTTAAGCTTCATATCTGGTTCGATTCCTCACTTGTACTTATCCACGGATTCGTACAAATCTGGAACCAACTCTCAACGTATAAGTGAATGTCTTCGCATCATGAGGTCAATGTCTTCAAACTGATTTATCTTCAAAATCTTACGAGAATGCATATGACCTCTTCCCTTCCTCGCATTCTAATGCTGTCACAGTACATGTCGTGGGAGAATCCTTGGTTCTCATAGTTTGCATTCATTTGCAGAGTTCTTACAGCATCAGCTTCACTCTCCTGAAGCCAGTTCCCGTTCTTTCCAGCAAACGCAAGCCTTTGAAGCCTCTGAACGTTCTGAAGCCTTTCAGTTTAAAGTTCATGGCTGCGGAAAAATCAGTAAGGAAAGGTGGCAGACAGCGTCGTGAGGGAACCTCAAAAGATCTGCCTGATGAACTTGCAGAACTTAACAAGACAGATCCCGAAGAAAATAACAATCAGCGCAAGACACGAATCCAATGGATTCGACGCTATTGGGCTGAACAGTGGTTCAAGTACAAGTTCGTGACCAAGGAGTATGCTGAGAAGAATGCAATCAAAAGCCCTTGGGGAGATATTCTCTTTCGAGGCCTTCCCCCCAAGACTAGGCCTGAAGCTATTACACAAGGATTCTATCCATGCATGGTCCATGGACCTCAGCCTGAAAATGCCGACCCGACGTCTTTGCTCTGGTGTCGTGATGATAATCTCTTCAAGCGCAACTTCCAGCACGCAAAGGCTTCGGCCAAGGAAAATAAGAAGGCATTGGGATTAGACTTCAACCCTGGTCCCTCTGCTCCCCGTGCTGACGGCTCACGCGACGCCGAACCCAATGTCATCGGCCCCTTCTCAAACCTTGATGGCCTCATCATTTACATCTTGGTCCAAGGTGCCAAAGTGGATCACACTGATGACGACGCTGATTCTGATGAAGCCCCAGTTCCTGCTCCTGCTCCTACTCCAAAGCCGCAGAAGCAAAAGAAAGTTAAGGCTTCAAAATCAGCTGCTCCTCCAAAAGCTTCACGAGCGAAGCCACTGGCCACTGCACCGCCTGAAGCCAGTGTGCAGTCTGAGGATCAATCTCGCATCTCCAAGAAGAAGGAGAAGAAAAAGAAAATCGTCAAACCTACTGATCAAGCATTGACTCCTGCTGCCATTTTGCGCGAAGAGCACATTGATCTGTCCAGTGATGAAGATCTTGCAGATGATGCCCTTGAGCAACTGATCAAAAGCAAGGAAGAAGCAGAGATTTTCAAAAATTTGCCTCTCTTTGATGTGGCAATCAATCATCACTTCATTGATGAGTGGTTTGACACACCAAACATCAGCTTTGAAGATCTGCAACTTCCCATTGGCCTCAGCGTTTCCTTTAATGGAGCCATTGCTTCTGAGCTTGCTCTAGCTCAGCGCATTGTTGAACTGAAGAACAAAATCGACTATGAAAAGGCTCAGTTCAAGAAGCATATGGATGCACTCAGTGTGCAAGACGTCAAAAACTTCAAGGTCATGCTACACGACCTCAAAGAAGCCTTTCTCAAGAAGCGTGAAGAAGCCAAAGGCTCTCGAGAATGCATGAAGAGTCCGGCTGATAAGTGTGTGCTTGCCTACAATGAGGCAGAGAAGCGCAAGGCTCTTGGCCGACCTGGCATTGACCCAAGAATGGCTACTAAAAGTAAGAAGTCTTCAACTGACCAAGTTGCATCTTCAAGACAGGAAGAGCCCCACATAGTCTTCCCAAGTAGTATGATAGGCTCGAAGCCAAAGGTCAGGTCAACCACTTCTGAACAGAAGAAGACGAGGGCTGCTGAGGCTGAAGCCAGAAAAAGGAAACATCCTAAAGCCTCTGATGTTGCTCCCTCCAAGAAGAAGCTCAAGACCAAGAAGAATCGGGCTGCTCCCACAGAGCCCTTAGTTGTTGAACCTATTTCTATGGTTCACCCTGCCTCTGCTATCCAAGAAAGGCGGATGATAGTTCATGAGCCTGCTCCCACAGAGGCTCATGAAGCTGAAGACATTCCAGCAGTCGACCCCATCGCTGCTGAAGACATTGGTCCCCAAGACAATGTTGAAGATGATGACGTTCTTCCTCAGATCGAACCAAACCCGGTATCATCGCCTGTTCTGACGAACAGAGAACTCATTAGCATTGGTCGTCCTCTGACGCAAATTGCTCAGGATGCATCGTGGGCTGATCACCCACAGCAACAAGACTCCCAAGTACTCCCCAACAACAACAAGTCACTCCCCAACAGCAACACGAAGAAAAGGAAGACTTTGAGGCCCAGCCAACTCCATCTCCAAAGGCGTCGCCTGCATTACGCAGGCTTCACAAAGGACAAAGGCCTCAAGCCCCTCTCTCGAGCGTTCCAGAAGGAGAAGTGCACCACCAACCTGTTGCACGTCAAGTGTTTTCAGAATCCACTCCAACTGTGAACGTCTCCGAGTCTGAAGCTAAAGCTGCTGAAGACAATCCGGCTGCATCAGCCGCAGATATCCAAGAAGAAGAAGTGTGTGTCCCTACGCCCCCAGTTATTGAAGAAGTTATTCTTGACATCAACGTGCCAGTGCCCGACCCTCCAGCTCAGCAAGTGGAGGTTGAAAACATTGAGGTTGCCACCACCAACACCAATGAAGCCACTGACGTTGTCATGGCTGAAGCGAATGTGTAGCCTGCACCAACTCCTCATGAAGCCGATGAAGCCAATGTGCCTGAAGCCAGTGAGGCAACTGCCCCTGAAGCACCAGTTGTGCAGCCTGAAGCCTCAGTTGTGGCCACTGCTCCTGTTCCAGCACCAAGGCCTCACACAATTGAGCAAGCGTACAACTATGGTCGGCTAATCACTGTCCGATAGGCCATTCTGGTCCCTCCGCCTCATGCCACTGGTCCTCAGTTTGAATATCACATTGGGCATAAGCCTCAGGTCCAGAAGCCAAAGCCAAGACTGCCAAGGTTTCCAGGCACAGCCACATCTACTGGGTCTTTCAATGCCAATGGCTTCAAGGCCCACAATACTTTCTTTGACAGAGCAAAGAACCCCTACACCAGGCCAAGGATATCATCTGATCGCTTCTGGAGTTATCAACAACGAAGCTATTACTCCTATGTTCTGTATGATCAAGGGCGCATTTTCCCTCATATGCGCCTCGACACCAAAGCCATTGCCGGACTGCCGTGCTTAGAAGAAGCACTTGACTGCTTTCGAGATGCAGGTCTGCTTGGTTTTGTCAAAGACAAAGAACACTGGAATGAAGAGCTTTTGCTTCAATTCTATGCTACCCTCCACATCCGCGGCTACTACAGAGACACGAAGACATGGGTTCTCGAGTGGATGACTGGCAATGTTCGTCATGAAGCCAAAGCTATGGATATCATTGAGCTCACTGGCCTTCCCACTCCCGGAGAACTATTTGAACCAGGTTGCCAACTTCACCGCGATGCTCTGGAGAGCATCTTTCATAAGCCTGAGCCCAACATGAGTCAGATGTTGAGCATGATGAAGCCTTTGTCGCATGATGCTGAATATCCTCAGGAATTCTTTGTTGAAGACCTTGAGCATCGGCCTCGCACAATATATCATATCATCAGGCGAACTCTATGGCCTATCAAAGGGCATTCATCGTCTGCCAAACTTGAAGGAGCCATGAAGACATTGGTCTTTTATATTCTCAATGGCATTAGCTTCAACACGCAAGAATTCTTCATCAGTCAATTGGTTGCATCTGGATCTGATCTTTTTGGCTTGAAATTCTATGCTCCATGGGTCATGCGCCTCATCAAGATGCACCCAGCTGTCAACTATCAGCCCTCTGCTCGCAATCATTTGATCTTTCTACCAGAGGTTGATATGTCAATTGAAGCCATATACCCTGAGCCTGCCAAGAAGCCTCTGTGTCTTCAAAATGCGGATCATCATAGCTTCTCTCAACCCATGGAAGGCGTCCAAGCTGTAACTCGTGTTTATCCTCTGGCTGGACACACGCGTCTGTCGCACCGTGCGCAGACTGAAGCTACTGAGAGCACAATTGGCCAAAGGTCCAGGAAGCACTCTCGAGTCCTTAATGATCGAAAACTTCTTGTGGCGCTGCATCAGAAACAAGATAAGCATCACTACTGGCTCAAGCGACAGATGCAAAGCCTCTTGGTGGACGTTAATCGCATTCGAAACCTTGCCACCAAGAATGCTTTTGTCACTCACGAAACCTGTCGGCGGTCATGGAAGAGTTTGACCCTACTCAGTGCTGAAGCAGATCTTCAAGATGATGGCTTCACTGAACGCTTCAAGTTTGACTCCACTCCTCCACGGAATGCAGTCCTACGTCGCACTCCATCTCTTGAAGACTAACTATTCTTCCTCCGCGGCATCAGTCAATGCCAGAGTAATCGATGATGAAGCCGATGCTACTTCACCGCCACCTACTTCTGTCCGCATCGACACTGCACCAAGCTCGTCTGCACCGCCAACCAACAACGACGACCCTGCTGCTTCATCTACTTCTTCTGAGGACGAGTAGATGCTCTATGTCTTCAAACCTTTTTGGTCATTACTGACAAAAGGGGGAGAAGCATATGAGTTTGATAGTCTTCAAGTGGGTTCATATGGGCGGTTGCTTCATATTTTGCCTAGTGTTTACAACTCTCGCCTTCTGATACATTTGGTTCTTTGAGTTGTAACACTTAAAACTCGATGGTCGTCTGCTACTTATTTGCTTTACTGTGATGCGATGATAAATTCCGCATGTGCGATGATAACTTCCGCACTTAGATCATCCTGCAGACGTCCATTTTTCATTATGCATGTCATTCTCTTAGTTATATCATTTCATGCATGATGAATTATCTTCATAAGTTGAAGATGATCTCCACAAGTACAACCTGCCATGTGCATTTGCATTCCAAAAGCAAATTTCTTATATGCACATCTTCAGGGGGAGCCTTTGCCACTTATGAAGACAATTCCCTATCCTTTACAATTTCACTTACTTTATCCCCGTTGAAAACTTCAACCTGTTTGTCATCAATCACCAAAAAGGGGGAGATTGTAAGTGCATCTAGTGCCACCCCTAGTTGGTTTTGGAGTATTGACGACAAATGTGGTTGAGGGACTAATGCGTTTGTGAGAATTGCAGGATAACGCAGGTAGTGTCCCTCATTGATTTGGTTTACCTACCGGAGATGACCCCTAAAAATGTATGAAGACATTGACGACAATGGTGGTACGTGAAGATATTCACATTGAAGACTATGACATTAGAAGACATTGAGTGAAGACTATGGAGCGTGAAGACTGTGTGTTTTCGTTGTTTCCTTTTCTTCTTTGTTGAGTCATAGGAACCACCGTACTATTAAGTGGGGTCTAAGTGAACACAGTCGAAATGACTGAAGTGGTGCTCAACCCAAATCCTATGTCTTCGAGCGAAGACAATGAGAGCAAATCTTATCCAGAGCTGGATGAGTCAGCTTTGCTTGTAGCCCAAGTAAAGTTGTCGTGTGTGTTTGAAATCTGACCGTTGGAACACGTGTCAGTTCCTTAGTGACCCAGGGTCATTTCGGACATAACAGGTCGGGTTGCCTAGTGGCTATAAATAGCCCACCCCCTACACCATAAATTGGTGGCTGCTCAGATTTAGTGCACGGCTTTTGTCGCTTGAGAGCAACCCACCTCAAGCCTTTGAGAGAGAAATCCTTGCAGGACAAAGCCCAAACACCCGAGCCAAAGAGTGTTAGGCATCATCAAGTCTTTCTCATGCATGTGACTGAAGACTTATTACACTTGAGGACTGTGAATCCTCCACCGGTTAGGCGTCGCGTTCTCGAGCATCCAAGAGTCATTGTGGATAGCCGGTGAACGAAGTCTCAGAAGGTTTGGGAGTCTACCTTGAAGACTTACCAGAGTGATTGGGCGAGGACTGTGTCCTTAGCTCAAGGGGAATAAGGTGAAGACGCGGTCTTCGAAAGTTAAAATCTCAGCCTCCCCAACCAGATGTACAGCTTGTCACAAAGAATCGAACTGGTCCAACAAATCCTGTGTCTTCAACAAGTGACTGGTTCTATCCTCTCCCTTCCTTTACTTGGAGTTTGTATTCGTGAAGTCATTTCCTACTTGTCATACTTGTTTGAATTCATTGCTTGACTACTTTAGTTGATTGGCTTCATACTATCTTCCATCTTGATCCTTACTACCTAGCTGCTGTTAGTCTTGTACTTTCTTTGTATTGCATACTTGACTATGGTTTGCTTGTTGTAGTTTATCTTCCGCTGCATATCAATTAGGTCATTTCTACTGTTTGTCTTCGAAACTTCCATGTTTTGAAGACTTTCATAAAAATCGCCTATTCACCCCCCCTCTAGTCGATAACTAGCACTTTCATATACGCAACCCACATCCCCAAGAGGGAGAGGAAGCGTGCGCTACGGGACGTATACGCGATGGAGCCAGTCGCCCCAAAGTTCAACCCATGGTCCTCCTGCCCGATCACCTTTGATCGAAGAGACCACCCCACTAGCATCCGTCATAGTGGATTCACCGCATTGGTTCTAGACCCAATTATTGATGGATTTCACCTCACTAGAGTCCTTATGGACGGCGGCAGCAGCCTGAACCTGCTTTACCAGGATACAGTGCGGAAAATGGGCATCGATCCCTCGAGGATTGAACCCACTAAAACGACCTTTAAAGGCGTCATACCAGGTGTAGAGGCCAACTGTACAGGCTCAGTTACACTTGAAGTGGTCTTCAGATCTCCGGATAATTTCCGAAGCGAGAAGTTAATCTTCGACATAGTCCCGTTCCGCAGTGGCTATCACGCACTGCTCGGGCGAACCGCATTTGCCAAGTTCAATGCGGTGCCGCACTACTCTTACCTTAAGCTCAAGATGCCAGGCCCTAGAGGAGTCATTACGGTCAATGGAAACACCGAACGCTCTCTCCGAACGGAGGAGCATACGGCGGCTCTCGCAGCGGAAGTACAAAGCAGCCTCTCAAGGCAATTCTCCAGTCCGGCCATTAAACGTACGGACACCGTCAAGCGCGCCCGGAGTAACCTACAACAAGACCGCCTGGCACGTTCCGAGCAGGCATAGCAATGCGACCCCAACCCCAGCCCTCGCGACATTGCGAAACCAGTGCTGCGCGTACACAACTATGCCCTGGAAATACCATGGGCACAGTGGAGGGGCACCATTAAGGCACGCCCGAAACACGGCTTAAACCGCACTAGGGGCTGCCGATTTTTTTAAATTTTCTCTTACTTTCAGGACTCCATTCTTCGGAAGGCCTGTTCGGCAGTACAATTGCCGCACAAACGATGCAAGAACCAGGGAAGCAGAAAGTTATGCCGCATTATGGAACTCCCAGGTGGTCTCTATAACGAGCAATATACCTGTTTCGCATACCATTCCGCAGCCTGCCCCTGGAAAGGACATGTTAAATAGTCCCGCCTTTCGCTTATCGCATTATTTGTATCGTTCTGCTTTGATCACAACTTTTTTAATAAACAATGCATAGCTTTTTGTGTATTTTTGCATTAATATTTTATGAATATATGTTCGTTAATGACATGTTGCACCCGTACACTTTGGTACGGCCAATACGCCAGGGGTTTAAGTACCCCACAATATGGTGTGAGAAGTCCGAACACTTTCACAAGTGCGGCACCCCGAACTTATAGCATTATATGCATCGGCTCCGAATCATGTCTTGGGTCAATAGTTGGGTTTGCCCGGCTCCTAATTTTTGGTGCCTTACATTCCGTTATATCGGCTAAGGTAGCACTAGGAGAACTACTGCGATTGTGCCCCAGTTGAGCTGGGCTAAGAACCTCAATAGAGAAAGCTAAAACTGACTACAGTCTGGGATGGACTACATGCCACAGTCGATTGTGCCCCATGGGTAAGGACTACAGTCTGGGATGGGTCAAGTGTCGGTCTTAGTGTCGGTCTTCGGAGGAAAGACTACTAAACCAGAACATTGATTATGACCCGTGGCATATGATGATTATGATTACTATTATTATGGACTAACCATTTGTATTATTTGAATTGATGAGTATCCCTGGTACGGTTCTACCTCCTGGACACTCACTGTGATTATTCTTATATAAGACCTTTATGTGGTGTTGCTCACACGCCCGACTGTGGCATGCTTGTTATGTCAATTACTTGTAAGCCCTTTATGTGGTGTCGCTCAAATGCCCGACTGTGGCATGCTTTATATTTCAATCACTTATAAGCCCTTTATGTGGTGTCGCCCAGACGCCCGACTGTGGCATGCTTGTTGTACCTTTTATATATAAGCCCTTTATGCGGTGTCGCTCAGACGCCCGATTGAGGCATGCTTTATATTATTATCCTTTCGAGGCGTCACTTCAGACACCTGATTCGGTGCATTTTTACTTCTACTCTCGGGTTGCTTAATTCATGTTCTATCTTATATTTACTAATTGAAGGCACCATACGAGACACCACGTTAATTCTTAGAATTAAAGAATTTTGACTGTTTGATTAATATATAATCTAACCATGGCCATCGGATGAAACTAAGACATGTTGACAACATACGGGAGTCTTCCTGTCTTGGGTCTCTCTCCGTATCCTATAAGAAAAGGAAACCTTTCACAGTTAAATCACTATTTGTCGTTGGATCAAAGGATGAACAGTTGAGATAACTCCTTCCATGGTAATTATCCCCACCAAAAGTCCAGTCCGTGGGTCTTCTTACCCTAAAAAAAACCAGAACGTGGGTCATCTTCCGCAAGAAAACAATCCGTCCCCGATCTCTCTTCTTTTTCTAACCGTACGAGGCCGACGCTAGCGAGAGTTGCAGGGGCGGCAGTGGCTTGATCGGTTCCGGCGCAGGGACAGGAGGCGCAAGACGATGGGGATGGAGCAGATCGAGCGGCCAGGGGCCAGAACCCGCCGCCGGCGTGGCGGAGGAGGTCTGGCGGCGAGCTTGGAGGCCGGGCGTTGAAGAACTCGGGGCGACACTCGTGCTCGGCCATGGCGGGCTCTAGGTTGTGATGTTGGCCGCTCGAGCACCCACAGGAAGCCATCCTCCTCTGCCTCTTTTCTCTTCCACAATCTAACAAAAAGTATGGTTAAATCAATCCGCAAAGATAGATGAGTAGATGTTTGATCAGGAAGGATGTGCACATGTGTGTTTAGGTTATCCAAACCAGCCTTCTCACTGGAGAAACTATGTGCAAGCATTGTGCAGGATCATGTCGGCAAGGAATCAATCCAAACTTTAGTCCTCGCATTGCCGCGGACACCTATCTGCATACAACCTGACGTGAGATAGGGCGGAGCACCTATATGCGGGAACATTCGGGATTGCAGCCATGGGTTGGAGGAAGGGAGCATGAGTTACGCCATGAACGACCTTTTGCCAGAGTCGCTACTCACTCTCGGGGCGCAGCGATGCTTTGCTTCACCGTGGGGCATGCACCATCGTGTCTTGGCGCGCCATGGCGACAAGCCAATAAGTTCCTTCAGACGGGGTACGAACAGTGAGAAGATGGAAAACTAGATTATCGCGGTGGATGACTTTGAGATCCAGGTGATCTTCTCCAGCTTTTCTCGAGAATAGTGAGATGGAACCATCTGCGAGATATCTGCTGGAGAAGAGTACATATTTCCTCCATGATTGCTGCTACGGTTGATGCCCTACTCGCTGGAAAAACATGGCAACAGCTTAACCATCATCCGCCTCTGTTGATGTGGTTGATAGTTTGACAATCACAACATGGCACTCCTCCTTCTAGATGTATAGAGATTTATATTCCTTGCTGTTTATGAATGAAATTGGGGATTACATATTAGATGCATGTTATGTATCTTTATACCCATGCGAGGGACTGCAATTATATAAAAGATAGTAACAATGTGCATCGATCTTTCTCTTTGTTAGTTTCTTTGCATGATAATGCTTGACTGCTTTTAATAGGTGATGCGCGTGCGAGAGGGCTGCACAAACAGACTCCATGCCGTATTAAGTACCAATGGAGGTCTACAATAGCCTAATCTATTAATCGGTGCACATACGAGACATGGCAATATGTTGGATACAACCTCTAATCACTTTCATACTCAAGGTAATGCATAACTAGCTTCTTCAATTAGTTGACTCTGCTTCGCTTTTCTCCTTCCCGCCACATGACTCTTCATCGTATTTTACTAAAAATAAGTTCTTAATTAGAACACAACATATAATAATGAGATATGGTATTAGTTCAAGAAAAATCATGTGATTGTAATATTTTTATGTGAGACCAAAGGACAAGGAAGCTGCAATTTGTTTTTCCAAGATAAATGTCGAAGCGGACATTAGTTCAAACGCTATGTGAGAATGGGCTTCTTTTCTCATGCCTTGATTGGTATTTGGAGCTCTTAGAGTAATTACACGAGCTATGAAAAATTGATCAGTATGTTGCTCCTCTTGGATTGTTGTAACATGATGTTCACATTCATTTACAGCCAAGTTTTAGCAGTATTAAAATAATTTGGATTAGTAGCTCCATGGAAACGAGTTCCATCCATGTTAAAATAAGACTTTTGGTATTAAGTGAAGTTTCTATCATCCATCTCTTACATGTTGTGTGCAAGTTCGTATTTGTATGTTTAGGTTAGTATTTAAACAATGCATATGATCAGCTCACACATCAAGTTGATTAATTCGTGTGAATTTTAAATTTACATAATTAATATCACACATGCCAAAATTCATCTTGATATTATAGAAAGTGGAAAATATAGAACCCCGAGAAAGCCATGAACAGATATGCTGATCACTTATATTTGTCTAAGATTGATGGTCCTTTTCATCGAATATAATTCTTCCGTGTATGCCCTCATAGGTTATTTCCGAGGCGACAAGAAACAATCTAGGCCTGCGAATACTTGCCGCCCGAGAAGTTGCACAGGTATGTAGCCGTCAAGGATTACCCATGGCCGATGCTTTAGCTAGCAACACGCATGTACACAACCAGCTACTCAAGCAGGAAGGTGGGTTGATTTCGATCGGCTGCAAAGAAGCAAGCAACGGAGGCACACAATGTCGATCAAAATCTTGCGACGACACACATGCACGCGACGCTTTGTCGTTGGGTCTTGAGTTTTTATTATTACTTAGAAGTGAGTTTTACAAAGGGAGTGGGATTACATGCGATATATACCAGCTAGGGATGCAATGACGCCATGCCCACTTCGTGATTATCTAACAGTTCGTACATTATTCATAATTAAGTTCAAATTGTCACATTGCTATCATTATTATTAGTGCAGGCTGGATTGTTAGATGGTAATACGGTTCAACTTTGGCTACATAAGAATAAACTAATTGGTGCATCATATATGCCGTGCATTTGGGTGATGACTGCATGAGACTCCTATGTTCTTTTGAGTATTAACTACATATTTCCTGTTACTTTTTAAGAATACTTCCTTGAATTGTCAAGTGTTCATTCTTCCAAGATTAAGATCCGAATTTTCATGGCTATAATCTTCTTTTTATTACTTCATCATTAACCTAAATACTTTCTCAGAAAGAAATATAAGAACATTTAGATCACTACTTTATAATCTAAATACTCTTATATTTCCTTATAGTAGGAGTACAAATTTGATGTGCCAATTAAGTGATGTATATTAGCCAGTTCAATGTATCTTTGTCCACCAATACATTATCACAAAACCAGAGAAAACACCCTACAATTCAACCCTCAGATCATGAAATTTCCCCATTTGTTTTATTTCTCTTCATAGTTTATTGATCATTAAGAAATAATGCCAATGAGTACCATCATAAGAGTAAATGTGCATGGCAGGTGATGATCCAAGAGAATGTCAATATTCCTCATTCATTGTGCACATTGCCCAATTTCTAATTTACTATATATGGTCTTTATTAATTGTCATATGTACGACACATATTTTTTCAATAGTGTTCACACAACTTTTCTCAAAATGGTTGCACATTTATATCAATATTCTGTCTCATTACATCACTCACAATCTTTTATGATGGGCCTTAATGTGCTCGATATTCTATAAATTACTTTCGAGATGTGCTATAGAACATGTCAAGTGGATTGTTTTTACTTCCACACTAAGAATTTTAGAGTTGTTAATGTTTAGTGGATTGACCATATATTGCAAATGAATAAAACCAGTGATAAAACTAGGTTGCATGAATGTTCTGAAATTTCCCATTGTTGTTTTGGCTTTTTCTATTTAGTTCTTAATCTATTATTTTAATATTTTGTACCCTGTTTCTTAGTTTAAAATAACTAATTTCTCATGAAAATAATATTAGCCGCATTTAATAGCATTTCTATTTTATCTACACGATTTACTTCAACTCACACTCGTATTTAGAAAATGTATGAATGTGTTAATATTCATTTGTACATCTCTTCAACTCCCCTATTACAAGTTACATTTCATGGTTAAAAATATCTTTGATTCTATAATATATAATGGTCAAGTAGAGAAATTTCTAGCCCGTGCAGGAGCACGGGTTGATGGCTAGTATGAATAATTTGCTTGCGTGCATCATAAATTTTATTTCGTGACTGACGTAGTGATCATGGCATATTTTAGAGCATGATTATCATTTGTTATATTATGCATGTGTTCATAATGTTTGCGAGTACATTCAAAGTACTCACTGGCTTGTCCCTGGCTATTGTCTTGGCCAGATTTCTTGCGTGGAGAGGAGCGTCGCGATGATAGCCCGGAACCTACACAATGGTGATAGCAGCCTCGCGAAGATAGGAGTTATCCAGGTCAGCTATTCTTGTGGGAAATGGAGTCCCATAGATGCTGATGATCCGCAAACCGCTTCTGCCATCAACCACTAGAGACCATTTGTTGTACTCATAGGCTAGAATGGTCTTGTACTACATATCCTGTATTTTGCTTGGAGTTTCTGTATCAAGTTGGTGCCTCATCAGCTAACAGTAATCCTGGGGCTGGTTGTAGCGACCTGACCCAAAATCGGTCAAATCTCTGTGTCTGTACCATCCCAAGATCATGTTGGTACTCACAGTACATCGATAAAGTAATCAAAGTTCAATCACACCTGAATATCATTAAACGATTCTCATATAGAGTCTTTATTACAAGGAATAAATTCGCTCAAGGCCAACTCATGAGAAATAAACTAATAACACCGCGAAGCGTCGAAGATAAGCGAGTCCATCCGACTCAAAGGGCAATCGCCAAGCGCGGAGCGTAGCCTCACCCCGATCGAATATATCTACGCAACATAATACGTTGCAGCCATGTAGGTCAGCTTTTGGAATAAGTGGCAAGTCATGAAGAATAACAATAATAAAGTTACTAACTCTATATGCATTTTGGCTGTGGAGCTCTAAGTTTCATCATTTTGCGAAAAGCAAATTTTATCCTACTACAAAGGACTTGCTTGCAAATTACTACAATTGTTGGTAGTTATTGAGATGGTTCCGCCAACCAATATCTCGCTCCCAATCATTAAGTCATAAACCCTCAAATTGATTCATTAGTTTTATTGTTGAGATATCCGAATACTTCCAAGTTCCAGAGGCTCAAATGTCCGTGAATCGGGACACGGCTAATCGATTAGATCTTTAACTCTGCAGAGGGTTGCGACTTTCCTGCAAGAATCATTCCCTCCTTTAAAGTCTTCGCACTTCATGGTGTTTGAAGACGGACGAATGAAACAGGTCTTCCAAAGAGTTCTTCCGCCACCGCCGTACCCATCCAATCCTACCGTTCTTCTACTTCTCGTAGTACCGCCCAGCCAGCGTCACTACTAGGGTCAACCCAGCCAGAGCCCATAATGGCTTGCGGCTGCACGTAAGCTTCCGGTCATGGGGCATCCATCCTTCTCTTCGTGGCTGGGTGAAGCTTTCGCAAGATGTCATGGCGCTTCTCCATGCATCCCGCCACCACTGGTGCTCCAGGTGCCCGTCAACCGCCCTCCACCTAGTAGTGATTTTCCAAGTCCATCTTGATCATTGTAGTTCATGGGGTTGTCATCATCATTGACTCTCACATCTTGCTTATGTATTTCACTCATCCCAAAACCCGCTCACGAGCATAGCAAAGTAACTACTACGCCCCGGTCATGGTAACAAGGGATTGGTTCATCCTACCACATGATACTACTCAAGTTTAATGACTTCAAGATTTCACTACTGCATGCATGGTGGGGTGGTGACAATTACTAATGCACAAAAACATAGGTATAGAAATAACATGATCAAAACTTGCCTTGCTGATGATCCTCGTAAGCTAAAGAGTCGTAGTAGCAAGCTTCGCACTCCGGAAACTCTACCGAGACAAACAATAACACAATAATCACAAAGTAATAGGATCACATAACACAACATAACAAAAGTAACATAACACAACAAAACAACCAAAACCAAATCCAAAAAGGAAACTCAAAGAAAACCAATTCAAAGTTTTTCCCTACCTCAAGCAATGGCAAAAATAGTTTTTATATAACAAAATTTTCTTAATATAACCTAATCATGTTTTTAAGTTAACCTAACAGAAAAGAACTCACTAAGCAACTAGGAGCAAAAAGAACTAATTAAAAAGCTATTATAAAACTCATTTTAGGCCTAATCCAATTTCTATTAAGAAAATAAATTAAAACTTTTATTAATTATAAATAAAAGTTCATCTACTAGAGTGACAAAACTAACTTAGAATAACTAATCACAAGTTAAAAATAAATTCATTTACTAATTAAAATATTAGGAAAACAGAACTAGTTAATTAATTAGGATTAATAGGGTTCTGCTTAAAACTAATTATTTATTAATCCTAAAATACCCAAGTTAGTTTCTAGGGTTTGGCAATGCTAAAATAAAGTTGGGACAAAAGAATCATGCAAAAATAATTTTTCTAACTCAAGTTATAGCAGATTTACTATTCTGACTAAAACTAAAATAAAGCAATTTTAATTATTTTTAACATAGCTAAATATATATTCTACAAAAACTACATAAAATTTTCTATCCAACAAAAAAGAATCACTCAAAAATATTAAACAGAATAAAAGATATGAATTTTTGAAAACAGAAACTATTCTGCTAAAACAGAAAATCAAAATAAAAGAAAAGGCCTAATGGGCCTAAACTGTGTACTGTCGTTAAATAGTCTAAACGAGCCCTAGGGTTAACTAAAACGAACCGGCCTAAAAATAAAAACCTAACTAATACTAAACCGAAAGAACCGCCGGTTTTCTAATAAAACTTATTTCTTCGGGGTTCTAATCGAGGCCGCCGATTTGAGATCGGACGGGGTGGTTTCGGCGACGATCTGAGTCCGGCGACGCATCGAGTCCGGGCGACGGCGGCGGGCGGCGTCGAGAGGCGCTGGGGCTTCGAAGGCCGGGAGGTCCGGGAGTCGCCGTCTTGGTGCGGGGAGGTCGGGAGTGGTTCGGTGGGGTCGGGGTGGTCGGGAGGGTGGGCGTCGGCGGCGACTTTGGCGGCGGTGCAAGCTTGGCCCGCGATGTCGAGCGGGAGGGAGAGGGGTGCGGCGAGGTCTCGGGAGGGAATGGGGTGCGGGGCTCCGGCTTTTATAGCCCGGGTTCGTCCTCGCTTGGGGATCGGGCGATCGGGATCCGGATCCCGGGATCCGCGATCTCCGGCGAGCGGATCGTGGGCGAGGGGGAAGAAGATGGGCGGGCCCACGGGTCGAGAGAGAAAGGGAGGTCGGGTTCGAGCGGGTGGCCGAGGCCAACGGGTTCAAAAGTCTTGGGGTGAAGCCGGGCCGACTCGGCTCGGCTGGCTGGCAGTGGGCGGGCGCTGGCTGGGCCAAAGGGTGGGTGGCGGGCTGCTGGGCTGGGGTGGCCTGGCCGGGGCGCCTGGGGTTTTTCTTTTAGAATTTTATTTTTTAAATAAAACAAAACAGAAATAAAACAATATCTATAAATATTTTATATAGGGTATATATATACCAAAATGATCAGGGAATATTCCTTTCATTTGAACATTTTTCCAAAGGCAAAATCCAAACTTTATAAAAATCCATTTTTCCAAATTCAAATAAAATTCAGATTTGAATCCAAATCTTTTGGCATTGTTTCCTCTGATATTTTTGGAGTGTCATGTTTGCTCCTCTCATACTTTTGATCAAGTATTTATCAGCTTAGTTTTTGAAATGATTCCCACATGCCAAAGTTTGAAATTCAAATTCAAAACTCAAAATTCTGAAACTTCAAATGGCATTCAAATTCAAACAGATGCATAGGATGCTTAGCTATAATTGTAAAACATTCCAAATAGGAAATTTGGGATGTTACAAACCTACCCATTTTAAGATGAATCTCGCCCTCGAGATTCGGGTTGGCTAGCAAATAGGTGCGGATGGTCTCAAGAAGATCTTCTTCGCTCCTGTGTGGCTTCTTCCTCGGTGTGGTGACTCCACAAAGACCTTGCAAAACTTGATGACCTTGCTGCGGGTGACTCGCTTGCAGTCTCGAGAATTGGACGGTTTCTCCTTGTAAGTCAGATCACCGTCAAGCTGTATGGCCTCTAGGGGCACCGTGTCTCTCAACGGAACATCGGCCATGTCGGCATGGCACTTCTTCACCGAGAAACATGGAAGACATCATGAACTCCGGACAATCCTTCCGCAATTCCAACTTGTATGCGACTTCTCCACGACGCTCGAGGATTTTGTAGGGCCAATGAATCGGGTGCTAACTTTCCTTGACACCAAACCTCTTGATTCCATGAAGTGGAGACACACGAAGATATGCTCGGTCTCCCACTTTGTAAGTCACTTCCTTGCGCCATCGTCGGCATACCTCTTCCGTCGCGATCCGTGCTATCTTGAGCCTGTCTCGAATCAGCTTGACTTTCTTCGAATCCTTGATAAGATCGGAACCAAAAGTGATCGATCTCCAACACTATCCCACAATGGTGTTCGCACCTCCTTCCGTATAGAACTTCGAAGGGGCCATCTTCAAACCGGATTGATAACTGTTGTTGTAAGAGAACTCTGCGTATGGCAAATTATCATCCCAGCTAGACCCATAGTCTAGCACACAAGCTCTCAACATGTCCTCCGTAATCTGATTGACTCTCTTGGTCTGTCCATCCGTCTCATGGATGAAAAGCTGTATCAATTCCAGCCTCGCACTCCAAAGTTTCATGCAATCGCTTCCAAAACTTTGAGGTAAACTCGTTCCTCTATCGACACGATTTTCCTCGAACTTCATGCGACATACGATCCTGGTCATGTATATCTTGGCCAACTTAGCACTGGTATAGGTAGTTTTCACGGAATGAAGTGAGCTACCTTAGTCAAACGATCAACCACTACCCAGATAGAGTCATAACCTCGAACGGGTCCCGGTAATCCTGTGATGAAATCCATACCAAGTTTCTCCCATTTCCAATCGGAATCGCAAAGGTTGAAGTAACCTCGCTGGCTTCGATGTTCGCCTTTACCGCTGACAAACATCGATATCGCTACGCATCGCAATATCCTTCTTCATACCTGTCCACCGAAACTTTGCTTCAAATCGAGGTACATCTTGGTGTTGCCGGATGAATCGAGTACGGTGAATCATGAGCCTCTGAAGAATTAGCTTCTGAGCTCGGGATCATTGGGCACATAAATACGATCCTCAAACCATATAGTCCCATGTTCATCCTTACGGAATCCTTTAGCTTTTCCTTCATCCATCTTTTGCTTAATCTCATCAATTTCCTTGTCCGACTTCGGGCTTCACGAATCCTTTCGCCAAAGTGGACTGAACTTCCAGAGTTGCAACAAATCCTTTCGAACTATCTCCACCGGAGATCTCGAGGTCATCGACTAACTCCTGGGTAATCCTCCTGCTGTAAGAGTATTCACATAACTCTTACGGCTCAAAGCATCTGCTACAACATTAGCTTTACCGGGTGGTAATGCAGTCTCATGTCGTAGTCCTTTATCAACTCTAGCCATCTCCTCTCGCTCGAGGTTTAATTCCTTCTGCGTGAAGATATACTTCAAACTCTTGTGATCTGTGTAGACATCACAACGATTTCGATGAGGAAATGTCTCTGTGTCTTGAGTGCATGCACTACACCGCTAACTCCAAATCATGTGTGGCATAATTCATCTCATGAGGCCGTAGCTGTCGGAGGCATAAGCTACAACCTTACCTTCCTGCATCAATACTCCTCCGAGTCCTTGACGAGAAGCGCCACAATAAACCTGGTATTCCTTGTGTATGTCCGCAAAATCAACACTGGGCGGTGACCAACCGCTTCTTCAATTCCTGAAAACTGGCTTCACATTCCTCGGTCCAAACATACTTGGCTTCCTTCTTCAATAGTTCAGTCATGGGCTTGGCAATCTTCGAGAAGTTCTCAATGAACCTCCGATAATATCCTGCGAGTCCGAGAAACTGCGGATCTCCTTGATCGAGGTGGGTGATCGCCAATCGGTGACCGATTCAACCTTGGCGGATCAATCGCTATTCCTTCTCCTGAAATAACATGTCCGAGGAATCCAACTTCCTTCAACCAAAATTCACATTTGCTGAACTTGGCATACAACTGATGTTCTCAAGTTTCTCCGTAACTAGACGCAAATGTTCCTTATGCTCTTCCTCGCTCTTGGAGAAAATCAATATATCATCGATGAACACCACGACAAACTTGTCCAGATATTCCATGAACACCTTGTTCATCAAATTCATGAAGTATGCAGGAGCATTAGTCAATCCAAATGACATGACGGTATACTCATATAAACCATACCGGTAGTGAATGTTGTTTTGGGTATATCCTTTTCACGAATCTTCAATCGATGATACCCGATCAAGATCGATCTTAGAGAATACCTTGGCTCCAACAAGCTGATCAAACAAGTCATTGATCATCGGCGAGGGTACTTGTTCTTGATGGTTACTTCGCTCAATGCACGATAATCCACAACCATCCTCAAGCTTCCATCCTTCTTCTCTACCAAAAGAACTGGGCTCCCCAAGGTGATGAGCTTGGACGAATATATCCTTTCTCCAATAACTCATTTATTTGATCCTTGATCTCTTTCAACTCATTCGTGGCATCCGATAAGGTCTCTTGGATATTGGGGCTGTGCCGGCAATAGCTCAATCAGAAATTCAATGTCCCCGTCCGTGGCATTCCCGGTAATTCCTCTAGAAACACATCGGAAAGTCTTGCACCACCGGCACTTCCTCCCGAACAACTCCCGTGAGGGAATGCACCGATTCTTCATCCGGCTGTGCTCGGCTACATACTTGATCCTCTTCGCTCCCGGGGTGGTGAGCAGAATAGACTTCTTGAGCACAGATCAATGTTCCTTCAAACTTTGACAACCAATCCATGCCTAGGATTACATCCAAGGTCTGGGTTTCCAACACTATGAGGTCCACGGAAACTTATGATTCCCGATGTTGAGGGTTGCAGGACAGCCTACACCGCCATCATTTCTCCTCCCATGAACCGACGCCAAGGGGCTTCTAAGGGTTCTAGTGCGCAACCCGCACTTTTCCACAACTACCCTTGATATGAATGAATGCGTTGCACCGTAATCAAAGAGAACCAAAACTGAACGTGAATTCAATAAAACTTACCAACCACGATTGTCCGGCTGATCATAGACGCCCTCCACGCCGATGTGGTTCACCGAGCACGAGGGAACGGATTGGGCTTCTTCACGAGCCTCCATTGCCATTTCCATTCCTCCGCTTGGCCTCCGGCAGTCGGTGGCATAGTGCCCTGCCTTCCGCACTTGAAGCGTGATGTGGCTCAGATCCTTCGAGCCGGGCAGAACGGTGCTGATTGCCATTACCATTGCCATTGCCATTGCCATGGCCTGACTTGTTGTCCTGCTGCGGTTGTTCCCATTTCCTCCATGGTTATGACCTCCATGGTTATGATGGGTGTGCCCTCCCGAGTACGGTGCATAGCGGGCTTCCTGCTGAGCTCCTGAGTTGTGCTTCCCTGGCTGTACTTCCGCTATGCTTTCTATCTGCTGCTGCTTGCCTTCAAGAATGGTGGCCTTGTCTACCAGCTCCTGGTAGTTGTTGAAGGTAGCCACAATAAGCTGCATGCTCAGTTCATCATTGAGTCCTCAAGGAACTTCTCCGCTTGGCGGCATCTGTGGCCACATCATCGGGGGCATAGCGAGCGAGCTTGTTGAATTCATCCACGATCGTGCCACAAGACGGTTCCCTCGGCGTAAGTTGCGGAACTCACGCTTCTTCGCACTCATGGCTCCAGCTGAGACATGAGCGGTGCGGAAGGTTCTGCTGGAATTGGTCCCAAGTGATGGCACCAATGGGAAAAGTGGCGTGTAATTCTCCCACCAAGAAGCTGCAGGTCCATCCAGTTGATGCGCTGCAAAGCGCACCTTCTCAAAGATCGGTGCATCCAACGGTGACTAGCTCTCTTCCGACTTTGCGGAGCCAATCATCCGCCACAATCGGCTCGGTGCTACTAGAGAACACCGGCGGATTCAACCTCGTAAATCGAGTCAAGTTGTCCACAGTGGGTGGTGGCGGTGGCGGTGGATTGTTGGCGTTGTTGTTCGATTCTGAATAAGTAGCTGCATCAAGCAGCATTCTGCTGCTGGAGCAGCTGGGTGAGCTCCGCGGAAACCAAAGTCACGCCCTGGAGGCATCCGGTGTTTTGGAGTGGGTGAGAAGATTAGAATAGAACAATGGTCTATGAGGAATAACACTACCCATATGAATGCACAATCATAACACACCAATCATTTATTCATTCCACTCAAACATGGTTCAAACTCGATTACAAAAGCTCATGACTAATCGAAGGAAAACATCGCCTAACTGATCGATTTAAAAAGTAAAAGATAACATGGTGGTAGACTAAAAGTCTTCATCGGTGGCGCCTCTCTTGGGGTTTCCTTCATGGTACTCCTTCAAAATCCTGATCATTGCTCACGAGGGTGCTTCATCTCCACTCGGGTAAAGGTCCTCTCCCAAGTCCATCTTTTCCTCTATCGCGCAAGCTTCATCTTCGTCGTCGACTATCTCCATGAAGTCCGTGATTTCTTCCTCATGGCCAAGGAAGTCTCAGCGTGCCTTCTCCTCCAGTTCAGTTCATGGAACAAAAGCTTCCGTGTGTCTTCGAGTTACGGCGAGTCTGAATCTCCGCTTCCTAAGAAGACACTCCAAGTCCCGGATGTACGAGAGTGGAATCGTCCTCAATGGTACGGATGATATCTCCATTCCTTGCCCTGCGAGAAACCATGGCGAGGTCTGAGTGATCGAGCTCGCCTGTCAGATCCTCTCGGAGATGTCCAAGTGCTCGATAGATCGCCACGCCCCTTCCGATGATCCAGCTTGAACTCGTGAACTCAAAGTTGATAGGCTCCGTGTGTCCTCCAAAGGTTCTCCACAGGATATGCACTTCAATCTCAGAGCGGTGTCCGCTTGGAAGTGCATTAGTTGGCTTCCGGTGATCGAGGGTAGAGCTATCTTCAGCTGCTTCACCATCTGGACCAGCTTTCTTCGAAGGGCATCGCCTCATCGGGCCGGCGAACTCCGTAGCAAAACTGGGTGAACTCGGCGCCATCTAGAATGTTGCAAATGGGAGAAGAGTCGAATTGAACAGGGAGAATTATGGAATGAAAAGGATTCAAAGTAAATGGTCTCGCTATGGCTTTCCGATCCTAGGGGTTACGATCCTACGATCAGCGTGTGCTCGATACCATCTCAGAGCGACTGACCCAAAATCGGTCAAATCTACGTATGCATACCATCCCAAGATCATGCCGGTACTCACAAGACATCGATAAAGTAATCAAAGTTCAATCACACCTGAATATCATTAAACGATTCTCATATAGAGTCTTTATTACAAGGGAATAAATTCGCTCAAGGCCAACTCATGAGAAATAAACTAATAACATCTGGAAGGCCAAGATAAGCAAGTCCATCCGACTCAAAGGGAAATCGCCAAGCGCGAGCGTAGCCTCACTCCCCGATCGAATATATCTACGCAACATAATACGCTTGCAGCCATGTAGGTCAGCTTTTGGAATAAATTGGCAAGTCATGAAGAATAACAATAATAAAGTTACTAACTCTATATGCATTTTGGCTGTGGAGCTCTAAGTTTCATCATTTTGCGAAAAGCAAATTTTATCCTACTACAAAGGACTTGCTTGCAAATTACTACAATTGTTGGTAGTTATTGAGATGGTTCCGCCAACCAATATCTCGCTCCCAATCATTAAGTCATAAACCCTCAAATTGATTCATTAGTTTTAGTGTTGAGATATCCGAATACTTCCAAGTTCCAGAGGCTCAAATGTCCGTGAATCGGGACACGGCTAATCGATTAGATCTTTAACTCTGCAGAGGGTTGCGACTTTCCCAAGAATCATTCCTCCTTTAAAGTCTTCGCACTTCATGGTATTTGAAGACGGACTAATGAAACAGGTCTTCCAAAGAGTTCTTCCGCCACCGCCGTACCCATCCAATCCTACCGTTCTTCTACTTCTCGTAGTACCGCCCAGCCAGCGTCACTACTAGGGTCAACCCAGCCAGAGCCCATAATGGCTTGCGGCTGCACAGTAAGCTTCCGGTCATGGGGCATCCATCCTTCTCTTCGTGGCTGGGTGAAGCTTTCCGCAAGATGTCATGGCGCTTCTCCATGCATCCCGCCACCACTGGTGCTCCAGGTGCCCGCCAACCGCCTCCACCCAAAGAGTGATTTTCCAAGTCCATCTTGATCATTGTAGTTCATGGGGTTGTCATCATCATTGACTCTCACATCTTGCTTATGTATTTCACTCATCCCAAAACCCGCTCACGAGCATAGCAAAGTAACTACTACGTCCCGGGTCATGGTAACAAGGGATTGGTTCATCCTACCACATGATACTACTCAAGTTTAATGACTTCAAGATTTCACTACTGCATGCATGGTGGGTGGTGACAATTACTAATGCACAAAAACATAGGTATAGAAATAACATGATCAAAACTTGCCTTGCCGATGATCCTCGTAAGCTAAAGAGTCGAGTAGCAAGCTTCAGACTCGGAAACTCTACCGAGACAAACAATAACACAATAAGCACAAAGTAATAGGATCACATAACACAACATAACAAAAGTAACATAACACAACAAAACAACCAAAACCAAATCCAAAAGGAAACTCAAAGAAAACCAATTCAAAGTTTTCCCTACCTCAAACAATGGCAAAAATAGTTTTATATAACAAAATTTTCTTAATATAACCTAATCATGGTTTTAAGTTAACCTAACAGAAAAGAACTCACTAAGCAACTAGGAGCAAAAAGAACTAATTAAAAGCTATTATAAAACTCATTTTAGGCCTAATCCAATTTCTATTAAGAAAATAAATTAAAACTTTTATTAATTATAAATAAAAGTTCATCTACTATAGTGACAGAAACTAACTTAGAATAACTAATCACAAGTTAAAAATAAATTCATTTACTAATTAAAATATTAGGAAAACAGAACTAGTTAATTAATTAGGATTAATAGGTTCTGCTTAAAACTAATTATTTATTAATCCTAAAATACCCAAGTTAATTTCTAGGGTTTGGCAATGTTAAAATAAAGTTGGGACAAAAAGAATCATGCAAAAATAATTTTTCTAACTCAAGTTATAGCAGATTTACTATTCTGAATAAAACTAAAATAAAGCAATTTTAATTATTTTTGACATAGCTAAATATATATTCTACAAAAACTACATAAAATTTGCAATCCAACAAAAAAGAATCACTCAATAATATTAAACAGAATAAAAGATATGAATTTTGAAAATGTAAACTATTCTGCTAAAACAGAAAATCAAAATAAAAGAAAAAGGCCTAATGGGCCTAAATCTGTATACATATGTTAAATAGTCTAAACGGGCCCTAGGGTTAACTAAAACGAACCGGCCTAAAATAAAAAACCTAACTAATACTAAACCGAAAGAACCGCCGGTTTTCTAATAAAACTTATTTCTTCGGGGTTCTAATCGAGGCCGTCGATTTGAGATCTGGACGGGGGGTGGTTTCGTGCGACGTCTGGAGTCCGGCGACGGCGGCGGCGGGCGGCGAGAGTCGTCTGGGGCTTGAAAGGCCGGGAGGTCCGGGAGTCGCCGTCTTGGGTGCGGAGGAGGTCGGGAGTGGTTCGGTGGGGTCGGGGTGGTCGGGAGGGGGGGCGTCGACGGCGGCGACTTTGGCGGCGGTCTGAGCTTCGCTCCCAGCGATGTCGAGCGGGAGGAGAGAGGGCGCGATGTCTCGGGAGGGAATGGGGTGGGGGCCCGCTTTATAGCCTGGGGTTCGTCCTCGCTTGGGGATCGGGCGATCGGGATCCGGATCCTTCGATCCGCGATCTCCGGCGAAAGCGATCGTGGGCGAGGGGGAAGAAGATGGGCGGGGCCCACGGGTCGAGAGAGAAAGGAGGTGGGGTTCGAGCGGGTGGCCGAGGCCAACGGGTTCAAAAGGGGGGTGAAGCCGGGCCGACTCGGCTCGGCTGGCTCGGCCAGTGGGCTTGGCACTGGCAGGGCCAGGGGAGTCTGCGCTGGCTGGGCCTAGGTGGCTCGGGCTGGCGCCCCGGGGGGTTTTTCTTTTTAGAATTATATTTTTTTAAATAAAACAAAAACAGAAATAAAACAATATCTATAAATATTTTATATAGGGTATATATATACCAAAATGATCAGGGGAATATTCCCTTTCATTTGAACATTTTTCCAAAGGCAAAATCCAAACTTTATAAAAAGCCATTTTTTCCAAATTCAAATAAAATTCAGATTTGAATCCAAATCTTTTGGCATTGTTTCCTCTGATATTTTTGGAGTGTCATGTTTGCTCCTCTCATACTTTTGATCAAGTATTTATCAGGCTTAGTTTTTGAAATGATTCCCACATGCCAAAGTTTGAAATTCAAATTCAAAACTCAAAATTCCCTGAAACTTCAAATGGCATTCAAATTCAAACAGGATGCATAGGATGCTTAGCTATAATTGTAAAACATTCCAAATAGGAAATTTGGGATGTTACACTGGTGAGCACAAGGGCCATTTTCTGGGAAATTATATCCCGAAAAACCCGTCCTGACAGTGTTGGGACGCAAATGATAAATCCGGAACGTTCATGAATTTTTAGCGTCCTTAATTAAGTATGTAAAAGGGAAAGTTTGGAAACCTTGTGTATTCGTACGCATTTTGCAAGTACGTGCATATAGCACAAACTTTACTATATACTATCGCACTACACGCCTCTCGATATATGCTTTATGATGTACTACTCCTCCGTCCAGGTCAATAAGTCATCTTTGGTTCTGCACCGTGACCAAGAAGGAGGGAAGACTTATACACCTAGATGGAGGGAGTACTACTATTACTTATGTACGTGCAAATGCACGTTTTAACATTCCAATGCAGTATTTGTAAAAGTAGAAAAACAACACTAGTCAAGCTTGTGAAACGATTCAATGTAAAACAAATGCAAAAATGCTCGTTTGATTGTTTACTTTTAGCTTCCTTCTCTGTGGTTATTTCTCTGTCATACTTTGTACGGAGTATCTCACTGGTTGGAAAGGCATGCAAATTCCCAAACCGCTTCCTACACCCTGTATCGAATTTTTTGCCTAACAAGTTGTGTCGTGCAATTGGAATTCCAACTTGAGTACTACTACTAGTAGGAGTACCAGGGGCCAGTTCTTTTAGGCTTCTAGATTAGTAATCCCATAACTACTACCTCCGTCCTAGTTTATTGGTCCCTGAGGGAGTTCCGGACTAGGGGGTGTCCGGACAGCCGAACTATCATCATCGGCCGGACTCCAAGACTATGAAGATACAAGATTGAAGACTTCGTCCCGTGTCCGGATGGGACTTTCCTTTGCGTGGAAGGAAAGCTTGGCGATACGGATATGTAGATCTCCTACCATTGTATTCGACTACGTAACCCTAACCCTATCCGTGTCTATATAAACCGGAGGGTTTTGGTCCGTGGGGACTAACAACAATCATACCATAGGCTAGCTTCTAGGGCTTAGCCTCTTTGATCTCGTGGTTGATCTACTCTTGTAACACACATCATCAATATTAATCTAGCAGGGCGTAGGGTTTTACCTCCATCGAGAGGGCCCGAACACAGGTAAAACATCGTGTCCCTTGTCTCCTGTTACCATCCGCCTAGACGCACAGCTCGGGACCCCCTACCGAGATCCGCCGGTTTTGACAATCGACATTGGTGCTTTCATTGAGAGTTCCTCCGTCGTCAGCCGATAGGCTCGATGGCTCCTTCGATCATCAACAAGGAGGCGGTCGAGGGTGAGACTTCTCTCCCCAGGCAGATCTTCGTGTCCGGCGGCTTTGCACTGCGGGCCAATTTGCTTGGCCATCTAGAGCAGATCGAAGCTCGCCCACGACCGTCCAGTCAGATTCGAAGTTTAAACTATACGCCGATATCCGCGGAGACTTGATCTTCGACGGATTCGAGCCTCAACCAAGCGCCGACCTTGTCTCGATGGGCATGATCTAGCTCTGCAGCCAAACAAAGCCCTCGAGGCCGCACTGAATCCGCCCAACCCTTAATCCGAGCCGGACTCCCGATCGGGATGAGTGGTTGGACACCGCCTCGAGGGCTTTAATCTCTACGGTGATCGAGCCAAACTCCATCCCTGTCCTTTGCGAGATGCCGACTCGTGGCACGGACTCCTATCCGGACGCCAACCCTCCGCGCCTTGCCGATCGAATCCGATTGGGCGCCCGCTATGGAGTTCATGGTCATGACATCTTTCAAGACTTGCCTTTTGGCGACATCCTGAATTCACTAAAGTCTCTCTCTTTATCCGGAGAGCCCTGGCCGGACTACGGTCAGGAAGGTTGGGATACGGACGATGAAAAGAAATTCAACGCCCACCCACCACCCACTTCATAGCCACTATCAATAGCCTACACGACGTGCTCGATTTCGACTCCGAAGACATCGACGGTATGGACGACGATGTAGGAGACAACAATGAACCAGCACCTATAGGATGCTGGACAAACTCACCCCATGATGTATACATGGTGGATACACCTAAAGCAAATGAAGACGAGGAGCAACGGGACACTACAAAGGATAAATCCCTCGAAAAGCAGTCAAAACGGCAACGTAAACACCGAACAAAGTCCCGCCTCAACAAAGACCCAGCCATAGAGCAGGGCGAACCGGTGGACAACGAACAAGCTATCGAGCAATCGTCCGAACAAGACAACTTGGATAAACAATCTGTCCTCGGCGAAGACAACAGTCCGGACGACCTCACGCCGGACAAACCATTGGAGCAAATGACCTCCGAAAAGGCTCGCCGCCACTTGCTGTAGCCTAAAAAAGCAAGCGGAAGCTCAAAACAGCGGAAGATGCACTCAGGATTATATGGAGCAAAGTATTCAGCACCGCAGGTACGGCAGCGACACGCCGAACAAAGAGCTACCCAAAAGAAAGCTACTGCCTGATTGACGAGGAGGCCTTAGAGCCCCAACAATTAAAAAGCATGAAGGCCACCCGGTCGGATGGACGACCTCATGGCAAAAAGAGAGCGGCGAATGGCGCCGCACACAAGCCAATATGCGATCCGGATAAGGATTCACACCAAGAGGATGGCCCAGTTAGGTCCATCTATGAGCCAAGAAAGCAGGCTCGTCAAAGCAATGCAATATGCCAAAATTCCGAAGATCATGGCACACCCAAATATAGGGACGCCGCACACCCCCTATGTTTCACCGATGAGGTGCTGGATCATGAATTTCCAGCGGGATTCAAACCCGTAAACATAGAGGCATACGACGGAACAACAGACCCTAGAGTCTGGATCGAGGATTACATCCTCCACATACACATGGCTAGAGGAGACGATCTCCACGCCATAAAATACTTACCCCTTAAACTCAAAGGGCCAGCTCGGCATTGGCTAAAAAGCCTCCCCGAAAATACCATTGGAAGCTGGGAGAGCTCGAGGATGCATTTCGGCAAATTTTCAAGGGACTTATGTCCGCCTCCGGATGCTGATTTATCTAAGTCACATAACTCAACAGCCCGGAGAGTCAGCCCGGAAATTCTAGAACAGGTTCCTTACTAAAAAGAACCAAATAGTCGACTGTCCGGACGCCGAAGCCTTAGCAGCTTTCAAACACAACGTCCGAGACAAATGGCTTGCCAGACACCTCGGCCAAGAAAAGCCAAGAACAATGGCCGCATTAACAAGCCTCATGACCCGCTTTTGCGGGAGAAGACAGCTGGCTGGCTAGATGCAGCACCAATGACCGAGTAGATCCAAATCAGGGATGGAAATGGGAAATCACGATGCGTAAAAGATCAGCGGAATAAGGAAAATAGCCCAAATAGTACGGCGGTCAACGCGGATTCAAAAGCTCTCGGCCAACAACAAAACACTGCCCTAAAGCATAACGGGTGACGAGCTATCCAACCTAAACAAGATTCTGGATAGACCGTGTCAAATATATGGTACCTCAGGGAAGCCTGCAAACCATACCCACAGAGATTATTGGGTCTTCAAACAGTCCGGCCGACTTAATGCCGAACACAAGGGGCTCGACACACCAAATGCGAGTGACGAAACCCAAAAGCAGCACTCCGGAAAACGAAAAACTTTCCCACAGGAGGTTAAAACAGTAAACTCACTTCATGTGATCAAAGGAAAAAAGCGCCCCCTAAAAGGCGCACCGCATTAATGGTTGTCAAAACCAATCACCTTCGACCATCGGGACTATTCGATAATATCCGAACGCAGGATGGACTGCCTTGATATTGAATCCTATAATCGACGGATTCCAATTTACACATGTCCTCATGGACGGCGGTAGTGACATAAACCTGATATATCAGGACACAATCCGCAGGATGGGGATAAACCCAACCAAAATTCGCCATAGCAACACCTCCCTTAAAGGAGTACTGCCAGGCCCATATGCCCTTTGCATGGGCTCCATACTGCTAGAAGTTGTGTTTGGTTCATCCGACAACTTCCGTCGCGAAAGGTTACTCTTCCATGTCGCCCCGTTTAAAAGTAGCCATCAAGCACTATTGGGACGCGAAGCCTTCGCCCGCTTTAACGCAATACCGCATTATGCATCTCTAACACTTAAAATGCCTGGTCCACGCGGCATCATCTCATTGAAAGGAAGTATTAAGTGTTACTCGAGCGCGGAAGAAGGGGAGACTGCATCGACAGCTCCACAGCTATCCGGCTCCACTAGGCAAAGAACCTGCAATAGGTCATTCGAACCCCGGATACGGCTAGACGAGTCCGGCGCCCACTAGCGGCATACCCCCATACAAGGGGCTGCATGCATGTATAACAAGAGACAATAAAGCTCAATTTTGTTCACTTCTTTGATGTAGCGACCTGACCCAAAATCGGTCAAATCTCTGTGTCTGTACCATCCCAAGATCATGCTGGTACTCACAGTACTCACAGTACTCACAGATCATGTCATTGATGGATGCATGGAGAAGTGCCATCAATGTACTGTGAGTACCAGCATGATCTTGGGATGGTACAGACACAGAGATTTGACAGATTTTGGGTCAGGTCGCTACAGAGATGGTATCAGAGCCCACGCTGACCGTAGGACGTAACCCCTAGGATCGGAAAGCCATAGGAAGAGACCATGTATTTTATATCTTTATCATTCCGTAATTCTCCCCTGTTCATTTCTGACTTCTCTCCGATTTTCAACATTCTAGATGGCCGCCGAGTTCACCCCAGTTTTGCTACCGGAGTTTTGCCAGCCAGATGAGGCGATGCCCTTGGCAGAAGCTGGTCCAGATCGTGAAGAAGCTGAAGATTGCTCGCCCTCGATCACCGGAAGCCTACCAATGCACTTCCGACGGATACCCGCTTGAGATTGAGGTGCATATTCGAGGAGAACCTTCGGAGGACATCAGAGCCTATTGACTTTGAGTTTACCGACTTCAAGCTGGATCCTCGGAAGAGACATGGCGATATATCGTGCACTTGGACATCTCCGAGAAGAGTACAGGGCCGAGCTCGATCATCCAGACCTCGCCATGGTTTCTCGCAGAGCAAGGAATGGAGATATCATCCGTACTGTAGAGGACGATTCCATTCTCTCGTATGTCCAAGACTTGGAGTGTCTCCTCGGAAGCGGAGATCTGCACTCGCCAGTAACTCGAAGGTACACAGGAGGCTGTTGTTCCGTGAACTGGAACTGGAGGAGAAGGCACACGCAGACTTCCTTAACCATGAGGAAGAAGTCGCGGACTTCATGGAGAGAGTCGACGACCTGAAGATGAAGGTTGCCACATTAGAGGAAAAGATGGACTTGGGAGAGGACCTTTTTCCGAGTGGAGATGACGGACCTCTCGTGAGCAATGATCAGGATTATGAAGGGAGCTCCACTGGAGAAAGCCGCAAGAGGAGGCGCCGCAACAGAGGACGCCACACCGGAGGACATCGCACCAGAGGACGCAAGGATTTTTTATGAAGACATTTAGCCGACCACCATGTTATTTTACTTTTTCCGTCGATCAGTTAGGCCGTTATTTTCGATTAGTCGTGAGCTTTTGTAATCCAGATTGAACCATGTTTGAGTGGAATGAATAAATGATTGGTGTGATTATGATTGTGCATTCATATGGGTAGTGTTATTTCTCATTAGACCATTGTTCTATTCTAATTTTCTCATCCACTCCAAAACACCAGATGCCTCCGAGACGTGACCCGGTCTCAACTTCCCGCCGGAGCTCACCCGGCTGATCCAGCAGCGAGAATGCCCTCATGCAGATGCTCATTCGAAATGAACAACAACAACAACAACAATCCACCGCCATCACCCCTGTTGACAACTTGACTCGGTTCCTAAGGCTGAATCCGCCAAAGTGTTCTCTAGCAGACCGAGCGATTGAGGCCGATGATTGGCTCCGCAAGGTCGGAAGAGAGTTAATCACCGTTGGATGCACCGATGCAGAGAAGGTGCGCTTTGCCGCACATCAACTTGATGGACCTGCAGCTTCTTGGTGGGAGAACTACACCGCCACTTATCCCATCGGCACCATCACGTGGGATCAGTTCCAGCGAAGCCTTCCGCACCGCCATGTATCAGCGGAGCCATGAGTGCGAAGAAGCGTGAGTTCCGCAACTTACGCCAGGGGAACCGTACTGTGGCGCAGTACGTGGATGAGTTCAGCAAGTTAGCACGCTATGCCCCAGATGATGTGGCCACAGATGCAGCAAAGCAGGAGAAGTTTCTCGAGGGACTCAATGATGAACTGGGAATGCAACTTATGGTGGCTACCTTCACCAACTACCAGGAGCTGGTAGACAAGGCCACCATACTTGAAGGCAAGCAACAGCAGATCGATAGCCTCAAGCGGAAGTACAGCTTGGGGAAGTACAACTCTGGAGCTCAGCAGAAGCCCCGTTATGCCCCGTACTCATGAGGGCATACCCATCACAACCATGGAGGAAATGGGAACAACCGCAACCAGGACAACAAGTCAGGCAATGGCAATGGACACGGTAATGGCAATCAGCATCGTCCTGCCCCGGCTCCGAAGGATCTGAGTCACATCACCTGTTTCAAGTGCCAGAAAACAGGGCACTATGCCACCGACTGCCCGGAAGCCAAGCAGAGGAATGGAAACGGCAATGGAAGCTCAGCGAAGAAGCCCAACCCTTTCCCTCATGCTCAGGTGAACCACATTGACGTGGAGGACGTCTATGATCAGCTAGACACTGTGGTTGGTAAGTTTTTATTGAATTCACGTTCAGTATTGGTACTCTTTGATTCTGGTGCAACGCATTCATTCATATCAAGGGTAGTTGTGGAAAAGTACGGGTTGCCCACTAAAACCCTTAGGAGCCCCCTTCGCGTCAGTTCCGCAGGAGGAGAAATGATGGCAGGTTTAGGCTGTCATGCAACCCTCAACATCGGAAACCATAAATTTCCCGCAGCCCTCATAGTATTGGAAACCCAGACCTTGGATGTAATCCTAGGCATGGATTGGTTGACGAAGTTTGAAGGAAACATAGACTGTGCCCGCAAGTCTATTCTGCTCACCACCCCTGAGCAGAAGAGGATCAAGTATGTATCCAGACATAGCCAGATGAAGAATCAGGTGAATTCCCTCACGGGAGTTGTTCAGGAGGAAGTGCCAGTAGTGCAAGAATTTCCCGATGTGTTTCCGGAGGAATTACCAGGAATGCCACCGGACAGAGACATTGAATTTCTGATTGAGTTATTTCCCGGCACAGCCCCAATATCCAAGAGACCTTATCGGATGCCACCGAACGATTTGAAGGAGATCAAGAACCAAATTAATGAGCTATTGGAGAAGGGATATATTCGACCAAGCTCATCACCTTGGGGAGCCCCAGTTCTTTTGGTAGAGAAGAAGGATGGAACCTTGAGAATGGTTGTGGATTATCGTTCGTTGAACGAAGTGACCATCAAGAACAAGTACCCTCTGCCAATGATTAATGATCTATTTGATCAGCTAGTTGGAGCCAAGGTATTCTCCAAGATCGATCTTCGATCAGGGTATCATCAGTTGAAGATCCGTGAAAAGGATATACCCAAAACAGCATTCACTACCAGGTATGGTTTATATGAGTATACCGTCATGTGATTTGGATTGACTAATGCCCCTGCATACTTCATGAATTTGATGAACAAGGTATTTATGGAATATCTGGACAAGTTTGTCGTGGTGTTCATCGATGATATACTGATTTTCTCCAAGAGCAAGGAAGAGCATAAGGAACATTTGCGTCTAGTTATGGAGAAACTTCGAGAACATCAGTTGTATGCCAAGTTCAGCAAATGTGAATTTTGGCTGAAGGAAGTTGGATTCCTCGGACATGTTATTTCAGGAGAAGGAATAGCAGTTGACCCCGCCAAGGTTGAATGAGTCACCGATTGGCAGTCGCCCACCTCAGTCAAGGAGATCCGCAGTTTTCTCGGACTCGCAGGATATTATCGGAGATTTATTGAGAACTTCTCGAAGATTGCCAAGCCCATGACTGAGCTGTTGAAGAAGGAAGCCAAGTACATTTGGACCGAGGATTGTGAATCTGATTTCAAGAATTGAAGAAGCGTTTGGTTACAGCCCAGTGCTGATTTTGCGGACATACACAAGGATTACCAGTATATTGTGGCGCTTCTCGTCGTGGACTCGGAGGAGTACTCATGCAGGAAGGAAAAGTTGTAGCCTATAGCTCCGGACAGCTCGACCTCACGAGATGAATTATGCCACACATGATTTGGAGTTAGCAGTAGTGCATGCACTCAAGACACAGAGACATTTCCTCATCGGAAACCGTTGTGATGTTTACACAGATCACAAGAGTTTGAAGTATATTTTCACGCAGAAGAGTTGAACCTCGAGCGGAGGAGATGGCTAGAGTTAATCAAGGACTATGACATGAGATTGCATTACCACCCAGGAAAGCTAATGTTGTAGCAGATGCCTTGAGCCATAAGAGTTATGTGAATACTCTTATAGCGGGAGGATTACCCGGAGTTAGTCGATGACCTCGAGAGATCTCCGATGGAGATAGTTCGAGAGGATATGTTGCAACTCTGGAAGTTCAGTCCACTTTGGCGAAAGGATTCGTGAAGTCCGAAGTCGGACAAGGAAATTGATGAGATAAAGAAAAGATGAATGAAGGAAAAGCTAAAGGGTTCCGTAAGGATGAATACGAGCTATATGGTTCGAGGATTGTATTTATGTGCCCAATGATCCCGAACTCGAGGAAGCTAATTCTTCAGAGGCTCATGATTCACCGTACTCGATTCACCCGGTAACACCAAGATGTACCTGATTTGAAGGAAAGTTTCGGTGGACAGGTATGAAGAAGGATATTGCCAAGTACATAGCGAGATCGATGTTTGTCAACAGTAAAGGCGAACATCGAAGCCAGCAGGGTTACTTCAACCTTTGCCGATTCCCGATTGGAAATGGGAAAAACTTGGAATGGATTTTATCACAGGATTACCCAGGACCCGTTCAGGTTATGATTCTATCTGGGTAGTGGTTGATCGTTTGACCAAGGTAGCTCACTTCATTCCCGTGAAGACTACATATACCAGTGCTAAGTTGGCCAAGATATACATGACCAGGATCGTATGTCTGCATGGCGTTCCGAGGAGTATCGTGTCAGATAGAGGAACACAATTTACCTCAAAGTTTTGGAATCAGTTGCATGAAACTTTGGAGTGCGAGGCTGGAGTTCAAGACAGCCTTTCATCCGCAGATGATGGACAGACCGAGAGAGTCAATCAGATTCTGGAGGACATGTTGAGAGCTTGTGTGCTAGACTATGGGTCTAGCTGGGATGATAATTTGCCATACGCAGAATTTTCATACAACAACAGTTATCAGTCCAGTCTGAAGATGGCCCCTTTCGAAGCTCTATACGGAAGGAGGTGCAGAACACCATTGCTGTGGGATGGTGTTGGAGATCGATCACTTTTCGGTTCCGACCTTATCAGAGATTCCGAAGAGAAAGTCAAGCTGATTCGAGATAGACTCAAGATAGCTCAGTCGAGGCAGAAGAGCTATGCCGACAGTAAACGCAAGGAAGTAACTTACGAAGCGGGAGACCGAGCATATCTTCGTGTGTCTCCACTTCGTGGAATCAAGAGGTTTGGTGTCAAAGGAAAGTTAGCACCCCGATTCATTGGCCCCTACAAAATCCTCGAACGTCGTGGAGAAGTTGCTTACAAGTTGGAATTGCCGGAAGGATTGTCCGGAGTTCATGATGTCTTCCATGTTTCTCAGCTGAAGAAGTGTCATGCCGACATGGCCGATATTCCGTTGAGAGACACAGTGCCCCTAGAGGCCATACAGCTCGGCAGTGATCTGACTTATAAGGAGAAACCCGTCCGAATTCTCGAGGCTGCGACAGAGTCACCCGCAGCAAGATCATCAAGTTTTGCAAGGTCTTTGTGGAGTCGTCACTCCGAGGAAGAAGCCACACAGGAGCGAGAAGAAGACCTCCTTGAGACCACCCGCACCTATTTGCTAGCCAACCCGAATCTCGAGGGCGAGATTCATCTTAAGGTGGGTAGGTTTGTAACATCCCAAATTCCCTATTTGGAATGTTTTACAATTATAGCTAAGCATCTATGCATGTTGTTTGAATTTGAGTGGCATTTGAAGTTTTGGGGTTTTGGAATTTGAATTCAAATTTTGGCAAGTGGAAATCATTTCAAAAACTATGCCTGATAAATACTTGAGAAAAAGTATGAGAGGAGTAAACATGACACTCCAAAAATATCAGAGGAAAACATTGCCAAAAGTTTTGAATTCAAATTTGAGTTTTATTTGAATTTTGAAAAAAATGAATTTTTATAAAGTTTGGATTTTGCCCCTGGAAAAATGTTCAAATGATAGGGAATATTCCCCTGATCATTTTGATATATATATGTCCTATATAAAATATTTATATTCTATATATATTATCTCTGTTTGTATTTTTCAAAAAAATAAAATTTGAAAAAAGAAAAAAAATACCCAAGCGCCCGGCCAGCCGACTGCCCAGCCAAGACTGGCGACCCACCGAGCCAGCCCACCAGTGTCGAGCTGCCCAACCGAGCCAGCCAACCCCCAACTCCTTGAAACCCCTCGCCGGCCGACCGACCCATCCCCGCTCCTCCCTCTCGCTGACGGGTGGTCTCCACCCGTCACCTACCCTCGCCACGCCCCCCTCCGCGCCGCCCGATCGCGGATCCGCGGATCCGGATTCGCCAGGATCTCGCTGGCTTGCCCTCGCCCAAGCCGTGCCCCCGCCTATAAATACCCCCTCACCTCATTCCCCCTCGCCTCACCCGACGCCTCCTCCCCTCCTTGCCTTTCATGGAGACCGAAACGCACGCCGCCATTAGCCACCCCGAGCTCGCCCGATCACCCCGAGCTCCACCAACCCCACCAAACCGACCCCTCGCCCGTCTCCGCACTGGGCCGGGACCTCCGCCGTCGCCCCGACCACCGGAGACGCCGAGCACTCGCCGCCCGAGCCGCCGCCGCCGCCGCCGACCGGTAAGTCGCCGGAGTCCCCCCTCGCCGTTAGATCCCGAACGGACGGCGTAGATTAGATCCCCCGAGGGGGTATGTTCATTTAAATAAGACCGGTTTAGTTCCGGTTGGTTCCGGTTTATTTTAGTTAGGTTTTTTTTATTTAGACCGGCCGATTCGTTTTAAACCCTAGGCCCGTTTAGTTATATTACGCCGAAGCGTTGAATAGGCCCATTAGCCCGTTTTTATTTATTTTTCGTTTTCTGTTTTAACAGAATAGTTTCAGATTTGAAAAATTCATATCTTTTAATCTACTTAATATTTTTAAGTGATTCTTTTTTTGTTGGTTTGCAAATTTCTTATAGTTTCTGCAGAAAATATAATTAGCTATGTTAAAATTATTTAGAATTGCTTTATTTTAAATTTAGACAGAATAGTAAATCTGCTATAAAATGAGTTAGGAAAATTATTTTTGGGTGATTCTTTTTGTCCCAACTTTGTTTTGACATTGCCTAACCGTAGGAATTTATTTGGGCATTTTAGGATTAATAAAAAATTAGTTTTAATTAGAATCATGTTATTCTTAATTAATTAGCTAGCTACTGTTTTTCTATTGTTTTAATTAGCAAATAAATTTATTTTTCAGTATGTGATAGATTATTCTAGGTTAGTTTCTGTCACTTTAGAGTATGAACTTTTATTTATAATAAATAAAACTTTTATTTTATTTTTCTTATTGGAAATTGCTTTAGGCCTAATAGGAGTTTTATAATAGATCTTAAGGTGATTCTTTTTGCTCCTAGTTGCATAATGCATTCTTTTCTGTTAAGTTAACATAAACCCATGCCTAGGTTATGTTAAGAAATTTTTTGTTATGTAAAACTATTTCTAGTTGTTGCTTGAAGTAGGAAAAAACTTTGAGTTGTATTTCTTTGAGTTTCCTTTGGGTTTTTGATTCGTTTGTTTTGGTGTGTTATGTTACTATGATGTTATGTGAGTGATCATATGCTATATGCTTATTATGGTTATTGTTTGCCTCGGTAGAATTTCCGGAGTGCGAAGCTTGCTACCACGAGTCCCTAGCTTACGAAGATCGTCAGCAAGACAAGTCATTGATCATGTTCTTACAATACCTATGATTTTTATTGCATTAGAATTATACCTCCCCACCATGCATGCAGTAGGTGAAATTTGAAGTTATGTTCTTGAGTAGTATCATGAGGTAGGATGAACCCAATTCCCCTTGTTACCATGACCCGGGACGAAGTAGTTTATTTTTGCTATGCTCGTAGACAACCCCATGACTTCAAGATCCTGTGAATCATAAGGGAGATGTGAGAGTCAAGATGATGACAACCCCATGACTTCAAGATCAAGATGGACTTCAAAATTCACTACTGGGTGGAGGACGGTTGACGGGCACCCTGGAGAACCCAGTGGTTGGCCGGGATGCATGGAGAAGTGCCATGACATCTTGCGGAAAGCTTCACCTAGCCACGAAGAGACGAATGTATACCCCATTGACCGGAAGCTTACCTGTGCAGCCGCAAGCCATTATGGGCTCTGGCTTGGTCAAGCCTAGTTGTGACTCTGGCCGGACGGTACTACGAGATGTAGAAGAACGGTAGGATTGGATGGGTACGGCGGTGGCGGAAGAACTCTTGGAAGACCCTGTTTCGTTCGTCCGTCTTCAAACACCATGAAGTGCGAAGACTTAAAAGGAGGAGCGATTCTTGCGAGTAAAGTCATAAACCTCTCAGAGTTAAAGATCTAATCGATTAGCCGTGTCCCGATTCACGGACAATTTGAGCCTCTGGAACTTGGAAGTATTCGAAATCTCAACACTAAAATTAATAAATTAATTGAGGGTTATGACTTAATAATTTGGGAATGAGACATTGGTTGGTGGAACCATCTCAATAACTACCAACAATTTTGTAGTATTTGCAAGCAAGTCCATTGTAGTAGGGAAAAACGGCTTTTCGCAAAATGATGAAACTTAGAGCCCCACAGCCAAATTGCATATAGTGTTAGCAATTTTATTATTGTTCTCTCTTCATGACTTGCTAGCATATTCAAAAATGCTGACCTACACGGCTACAACGTCTTATGTTGCGAGAGGAGTATTCGATCGGGGAGTGAGGCTACGCTCCGCGCTTAGCGATTGCCCTTTGGAGTCGGATGGACTCGCTATTCTTCTCGCTTCCGCAGCTATACTTAGTTTATTTCTCATGAGTTGGCCTTGATTGAATTTATTCTATTGTAATAAAGACTCGATATGAGAATCGTGTAATAAATTCAGGTGTGATTGAACTTTGATTATTTCATCAATGTCTTGTGAGTACCGGCATGATCTTGGGATGGTATAGGATACGTAGATTTGACCGATTTTGGGTCAGTCGCTACATTTGAACCGTACTCTGTTCATTTAATATTAAGTACATCTTTCGTGCGCTCCTTTTCTTTCAAACTAAGTTCCTCTCTTTTACAGATGAACAACGTGCTACACCCGTCGAGATACGGCTGCGGAGACACAAAGCAGAGGCGCAGCGAGGACCGTTGCAAGGATTCTTTTCAGATTAAGACCCTCGTAAACCTTTTTCCTTGTCTCTTGTTGAATTACATTCCCCAGTTCCTTAAATATAAGCGAGGAGGAGGCTGGTGCTTTGGCATTGGCTGCACCAGAATTTTTAGCGTACTGGACACAAAGGGCTTAGGGCCTTATTTTGCCCATTTTCATAAAGACCGAATACCTTAGGGAGTATTAAATGCGTCTCGAGTTAGGCCTTATATGCATCAGCTCAATCATTGTCTTTGGTCAAATGTTGGGTTGCCCGGCTCCTGTGTTTTGCTGCTTTACATTCCGTTTTCACGCTAACGCGGCACCGGAGAACTCTGCGATTGTGCCCGGTTCGGCGGGCGAGCACCTCGATGAAAGCCGAAACTGATCATCATGATATAGCGAGAGACTGGTCAACCACTCGATGACTCAAAGGAATGTTTATAATTCCTCCGCATTAACGAAGGACCAGCTTTCGGTCAGGCACATACGCACCCCGAATTCGGGAGAGTGCGGTGCCCCCAGGGGCTATATAGTAGCCCCACCCTCGAACTCCTATGGCTAAGTGAAAGTGATAAAGCATTATAGTCTGGTTGCCTGGTTTGCTACGCTACCACCTCCTTAACAGGACCAAGACGTTGGATTAAGTGTGAAAAAGTGCTTTTTTTTGCAAACACCCCCGCACTATGTGCGTGGGGGCTGAAGCCAAGGACTGCCATCTTTCAGGTTATACACACATCTTATATTTACTAATTAGAAGCACCATACGAGACACCATGTTAATCCTAGAAAGTAAGAAATTTCATCCGTTCATTTAATATATAATTCGTTTGTGGCCACAGGATGAAAAAGGAGAAGTAATCTCTTTGGTCTCTCCCTTCTGCGCTTGAAAAGAAAAAGAAAAATCTGTAGGAGACGTGCTCCCCTTGGTCTCCTTTCTTTTGTTGAAAAGAAAAATAAAACTGCAGTCATATCTCCGTGTTTCATTAAAAAAAACTAAAGGAAAGTAGGTCTCCTCCATACGTATATATACAAAGAAGATTTATGGGACTTCTGTTCAGTCTGTTTGGCATTCTGTACATATACATAGAAGATTTGATCAGCCCACCACTCCATACGTGTTACACTAGGAACGTGCAATGTAAGATTAGCTAACTAATTAATCCTTTTTCTAGAAACTTAGCCCTGAAGTTACCCATGCATGTGTAACACAGCTAGGTAAGTTTGTTGTGCATGCATGCATCTACGTCTGTGAACTACTTTTTCTGATGCAAAAATCTGTGTGTACTATACAAATCGTGCACATACTTATATATCACTTACATATATACTCCCGAATCTGTATGTGCAGTGTTTCAGAAAATAAAAAAGCTCAGTGTCAATGTACTCCTAAATCTACGTTGCAAATACATGTCACAAAAAATATATCTTAAAATACAGTTTAAAAATATCAAAATTGTAAACTGTGTAGGTACATCCGAGATTATTGATTTTAGAGGTGAGGGCATGTAGAATATTTATCATATTTAAGATATTTATGGGTAAATGCACTACAGTAGAGATTCCTTAATTAAGTAAGAAAATTGTAATTTAGTACTCCGTCCGTTCCTAAATATAAATCTTTTCGGAAATTTCAGTATGGACTACATATGGATATATATAGAGGTAGTTTATATAGTAGGTTCACTCACTTTTTTCCGTATGCAGTCCATATTCAAATCTCTAAAAAGACTTATATTTAAAAATGGAGCGAGTAGTAGCCAAAAAACACATTATTATTACTTTTCCTAATAAATAAGTTGGGATCAATGATCAAATTCCGGAGATGTGCAAACAAAGTTTGAAAATCTCATAGATGGGCATCCAATAGATTATGGGAACTTTTAGAATAGATAAGGGCGAGCTTCTACAGATTTGCTGAACAATTTATAAAATAAATATAGAACAAACTTCTAATTTTAATGTTGAAATATTCAAATATACGGATGGCCTCCAGAATGTCATGGTCGAAGTGAAATGAAACTTTGACCGGAAAAGAAAAGCTTAGAGAATTACTGGAAAGAAAACTAAGCCTTTCAAAAGTTAAAAAATACTATTCAAGAATCTCAATGTTTTTCTAAACATTTTAAAAGTTCAAGGATCAGCTTGAACCGACCCATATCTCATAACGAGGTATGCAGGTCAGTGGGTTGTTAATATGCTATACAGAATGAAAATAAGTAGTGAATGACATTTATAAAAATATTGTACTTTTCTTTCTATAAGCTTTTCAGAAATGGCTAGCCCGTGCAGGAGCACGGGTTGATGACTAGTATACATAAACGGCCGCACAGGGAGTAGTTTACTACTTGAACGCACAAGTATAAAAAGCACTTATATTACATTGAAACATCATTTTCACGAATCATACATGTCATTCAAACATAATATCCTTGAGCACTTTGCGTCTCTATTAAGCAGCGCCGGCAGACTTCTTCAAAATATCGCTCGGCGGTACTCGAACTCTGTCGAATCACAGGATGCAACGTCGGTGGCCTTCATCTCTGCCCAATATGTCTTGACACGGGCAAGAGCCATCCGCGCTCCTCAATACATGCCGATCGCTTCATCGCGTCGTCGCTGCACCGCTCCAAGAAACTGCTGCACTACACCAAAATAGCTCTTCGGCTGGGGTCCGTCCGGCCACAAGTGAGTCCAGACATGCTTCATGGCCAATCCGGACAATTGATTCAGCTCGGCCCACTCGGCCAACCGATCGGTCAGCGGCAGAGGACGCTCCGGACTATGGAATTGCGACCAGTATAGCTCTTCCCTTTTGTGCCCCTTCTGGCCCCGGAAGTGCTCAACCGCGTTCTGGCGCTGCGCGCCAAGTCCATATAAGCATCCTCTGAACTCCATAATTTATCCAGCGGAGCATACTTTGGATCTGTATATTTCCTCCAGCGGCGAAAGGGTTTCCAGCCGCAATTGCCTGGCTGACTCAGCTCCTCCTTGGCAGCTTTCAAAGCCGATTGGGCATTCTTGGTTTCGGCGGCGGCCTTCTTTAGGCCCTCCCGTTCCGCTTGATGCTCTTTTTCAAGAACCTCGCAGCGATCGGTAGCATTCCTTAACCTTTTGGCCATCTCGGCCATCTCCTCTTCTTCGGCAGTGAGCAGCCCGTTCAACTTGAGCTCTTGGCCGCCTTTAAAGCAGCCGCATTACTACTCTGGCTTGCTCTTCGCTCGGGCAAGTTCTGCCCGCAGCTCCTCAACGGCAGCGGCACCATCTGCATTAAAGCATACAAACAGTAAGACATGAGCGTCAAGCTCCCTTAACAGGTGTCCGCATAGAAGTCACATACCTTGTGACTCGTCAAACCGTTTATTGACCAGCGCGATGTCCGCATCTGCCTCGTCAAGTCGCCGCTTCAGTTCGGCATATTCATCAGTCCGGCTAGCCTCCTGACACCCCGCCACCTGTTTAGGAGCGGGGATATGTTAAAACTGAGAATTTGATCCTCGGCACGTCGTCAATTTTTTGACAACATACCGAGTCTCAAGGGCTACTATCTATACATGGCGCATTTTATACATTATTTTTTGCGTACCTCAAACCCCGTCAGTAAGCTTCTGACGGCTTCGTGCAATCCGCTTTCTGCGGATGCAATTCTTTCAATCACCATACCCATTAGAGCACGGTGATCTTCTGAGATAGCCACTCGCCCGAGCAAATCCCTCAGCTCCTCTGACCGCACACCACTTGGCGCGGACCTTCCGCCCCGCGGACTTGGGGAACCCTCTGCGGCGACACCTCCGGGTCGTCCGCTCCCATGAGTCTGCGACAGGTGGAAGCGTTCGCTCTCCATCATCTCCGGAAGAAGATCCCCGAAGGCGAGCTCTGCTGAGAAGGGCTGAGTCCGAACTACAAGGTACAATTTGGTTATCTTCATAAATAAATACAGGGATGTTCCTTAATTACAAGGCGCCTTCGTTTTACTTACGGCTCATTGGAGGCTGATCCCTTGGGAAAACAGTGCGGCTGGGTTACTTCAGCGCGGACTCTCCGACGAAGATTCCCTTCCTTTCTTTGAGGCCTTGACCTCCGGATCTTGAAGCGGTCCTCTTCTCTCCTCGGAAGGAGGGACTCTTAATCTCCCTTCCTTGATAGCCTCCTTCGTGAGGCAGTTGCTCCCCGCTCCTCCCTTCGCCTTCTTCAAAAGGCGCGACCTTCAACATCTTAGTCAACATGGGATCCGGCGTGGTCTCGGGAGGGCGCGGACACCTTATCAACTTTGCCTTGGCTATCCACTCTTGTTCAAGCGGTTCCTTTAAAGGGCATATATGTATAATAAATGAATGAATAGCTTGTCGATTCTGGGACTACTTACTTGAGTATCTGGGCAATTGCAGCTTAGTCCTGCGTCATCGGTCAAGTCCGGACACTTCTCTTGTGATCCGAAGAACAATTTATACATCTCCATGAGCGTCGTGCCCATAAAATTTTGGAGGCTCGTGGTCCCTCGGTTGAATTCCCACAAGAGGAGGCGGCGTTCTGTGGCTGAAGGCGCGGATCACAATAACCTGCACCACTGCAACCAGATTGATCCCTCTTTCTGGAGATCTCGAATCGGCCTGCAGCGGGGAATGTCCTTGGACAACCCCAGTCGAGCCCCTTGTTGACCCATGATGCGGCCCGCTGTGGTGGACTGGCGGAAGGCGAGGCGCCGCCCATTTGGTGCCCCTGGGAGCGGTGATATAGAACCACTGCCGTTGCCATAAACCAAGCTCCTCTTGAAAAGAGCCCTCGGGCCACGGAGCACCAGCGCATTTGCTTATGACCGCCCCTCCGCACTCTGTTTTCTACCCCTTGATCGCCTTTGGCTCCACCTTGAAGGTCTTGAGCCACAATCCAAAGTGAGGGGTAATATGGAGGAAGGCCTCACATACAACAATGAATGACGAGATATGGAGGATGGACTCCGGATTCAATTCATGGAAATCAAGCCCATAATAAAACATGAGCCCCTGCACAAAGGGGTCCATCGGAAGCCTAAACCCGGCGGAAGTGAGACACGAACACCATGTTCTCACGGGCTCGGGAGTGGGAATGACCTGCCTGAGCAGGCAGCCTATCGAGATCTCGCCGGTTAGATACTGGCGTCTCGCAGTTTTATACGTCTTCTTACGTGACGGAGGAAGACATCCATCGGCCATGCTGGTCGGGCGGACATCATCGAAAGTCCAAGGCGCTGAATCTGAAGCTTTGGGTGTTGGAACTCGAAGCACGAGGCGAATTCGATGAGGGTGTAAAAGGAGAGGACTTGGTCTCGTTATAAAGAGGTTGAATACCAAGAGCCCACCCCGTGGTCGACTAGGACTCGCCTTTGATAGAGAAGGCAGGCCAACGGGCATGGTTGGGTTACCCACGTTCGTATTGATGAGTATCCCGGAATAAGGGGGCACGATCTACGCTTTGATAAGACGTGCCAAGGAAACCGCCTCGCTAAGCACGCTGAGGTGGAGCAAAAAAACGATTTATATAAAAGCCTGGCCGTGGTGTGATGTCACGCCCGCGGAATCGTCAGCAGATCTGTGCAAAATTATTCTCTCTCGGTGTTATGTGGAATTTGTTTTGCGAGCGGACACTATCTGGTGTTCACAATCTTCTATAAATTATTCGGAGGAAGAACTCGCCTTGCAATGCGAAGACAATATCGCGCCGGACTCGTCGTCATTGAAGCCTGGTTCGAGGCTCTTGAGGAGTTCGGACTAGGGGTGTCCGGATAGCGAACTATCATCATCGGACGGACTCCAAGACTATGTAGATACAAGATTGAAGACTTCGTCTCGTGTCCGAATGGGACTTTCCTTGGCGTGGAAGGCAAGCTTGGCGTCTGGATATGTAGATCTCCTACCATTGTAACCGACTCTGTGTAACCCTAACCCTATCCGGTGTCTATATAAACCGGAGGTTTTTGGTCCGTGGGGCGAACAACAATCATACCATAGGCTAGCTTCTAGGGTTTAGCCTCTTTGATCTCGTGGTAGATCTACTCTTGTAACACACATCATCAATATTAATCTAGCAGGGGCGTGGGTTTTACCTCCATCGAGAGGGCCGAACCTGGGTAAAACATCGTGTCCCTTGTCTCTGTTACCATCCGCCTAGGCCTTGATTCGGGACCCCCTACCGTGATCCACGGTTTGACACCGACAGTCCCCATTGTAATCTGTGTCAAATTTTGATCATAAATTTAACTAATGAAATGTTAGTGCATGTCACATGCACTACTCCATCTATCCAGGTGAGTAAGTCATCTGAGGCTGTGCACCATGACCAAGGAGGAGGAGAAAACAAGAAACTTTAATGTTTATTTGCTAATTAATAGTATTGCATGCAATGAACTAACCACTGCATTTCGTGTTTGATATCTCAAGTCATTAAAAGCGTGCACACTCTTTATCTCTTATTGGTTGATATGTCAAGAAACAAGAAACGAGGTAGAAGTTAATGCACCGCGCCTAAGTGTTTGGGATTATTTGGTTTTTGTAAGATGACTGACACACCTAGACGGAGGGATTACAATGGTGAGGAATAAACCAGTTAAATCTTTGGTCAAAATTTAGCACAAATTACAATGGTGAGGAATAAACCAGGACGAAATAGTAGTTTAGAAGCCGAAATAGTGAGGCGCCTTATTGTTACTCTCCACCGTGACTAGTCTTGCAGGAAAAGCTGGGGAAGCCGCCAAAAGAACTGGCCCTAGGAGTAGTAGCTAGGGATCGAGTGTGCGAGATGAACCAGAGAAAGTAAATGCAGAGAGATGAAATGCAAAAAAGATGGAGGGATGTGATGGTTGCTTGTCCGTTTATTTTACCAGGCCACTTATTCTTTGGGAATGGTTGGGTTTTGTGATATGGCGGCTTCTTTGCCGCGCCCACGAGCAGGGGTGAGAGGTGAGACTCCCGTGCAGCGCCGCCCTCTACACTAGTACTACTACGCCCTCCATCCATTTTTATAGGGTCTAACTTGTCAATCTCTCGTACCAAGGCATGTCCACAAAAATAGGAACTGATTTTGGGACTAGTATCTGGATCCCGTGTAATCTTGCATGCAGCCTCCTTTGAATGCCTAGCCGCTGGCCTCCCTTCCTTTAATCCCTCGCATGCAAATTACTCTCCTCCCTTTTCTACATGCATGCCCAACCATAATTCCTCAAATCATGCATGCATTGGCTGAAATATAGAGCTCGCTCCTCCTTTGAAAATATGGTGGTGCTATCCATGCATGCAAATCAATGCGACGGCCAGAGCATTTTCACGATGAAGGGACCACACACGACTTGCAAGAGAAATTTAAGATGGAGATGCCTCGGTTAGTTCTTTTGGCCTTGTATAGATGGAAAAATAAAATTTGGGGTTAGGCCTTGTATAGATGGAAGGAGGGAGTACATCGGTCGTGGTTTATCCCCCATTGAATTTGACTGAAGATTTAACTGACAAAATGTTAGTGCATGTCAACAAAAACAATATCGTTGGATTCGTATTTGAACATAGTTTTCAATGATATAATTTTAGGTGACATGCATCATCATTTATCATACTATATATAATGTTAGTTCAATTTTTGGTCGTACTAATCTATAGTAAGGTGCCCGTCGTTGCGAAAGAGTGAAATGCATTGATCGGGGAGTTGTTTATTTTGACAAAGGATGTGGGGTCATCTCATGTGTAGCAGTATCGATAGGTTTGTTAGGATATTATTTCATCTCTAGAGCTCACAAACATCCGGGTGAAATAGATAAAAAGTATCTTTTGCAAACAAAAGCGTTCAACTGTTCAACCTGCATCCAAAACTTGTGAAGAAATAACTCTTATTGTGCTTTGCAGAAATGATCTTCAAGAATTAGTTTTGAGTATCCATTGTTATACATGTTGGCTCAGATGACATGGCACTTTCTTATAGCCAACAGTTGGCTATACTATTTAAGTATTAACCATGCCCTTATACACCTAGGCGGAGGATTAAATCAGGATGACTTGGGAGGCGGAGGATATGTAAGAAATGGTTCATCATAAGTCTTTCACCAATCTTGTAGTAAAAATTCATACATGGAAGATTCTAGACTAAACCATAAATGGATACACTTTTATTCATGCACGATACTCCAATAGAGCAAGGTCATGCATGGAAGTCTCCACATGCTTAGACAGCGGATTACATTGAGCGAAGACTAATGATCAACATTTAACTTTAAAATGCAGATGTCCAGGTGAACCTCCTTGGAGTCCCCGTGCACATTGTTTGAGTTCAAATAGCACCATGGGTTTTCCATGTCGACGTCGGCGGGAAGGTCTCAGCTCGGCAGAGTCCAAGTATGCTTGGCATAGCCAGTGTCGCCGCCCACGTACCTCTGAGGGGTAGTAATAGTGAGCATGCACGCGTACATAGGCCTCGTGTCAGTGTCAGCGTCAGCGGCGTCGCCCCTGACGCACACTACAGAAATGTGGCGGCGGCCTGCGCGGGCCTCGCCGGTGGCCACGATCAAGAGGAAGACGCTGCCGTCCTCCTCCGAGACTAGAAGGCGGTGCTGATCCTCCAGCGACTCCGGCACGGTGAACGGGTAGCACATCTCGTACTTGATATTCTTCGCCAAGGGCTAGTAGTGATTGTTGCACGCCTGCGTCAGGTGATGCATGATGTCCGCCGGCGAGCCCCAAAACAGCACCGAGCACTCATAGCAGTAAACGAAGGGCTCCTTGGAGGCATCGACCAGGCCGTCCATGAAACGGGAGTGGCTGTAGGGGACGTTCCGCCAGTTGAATATATGAGCAAGTTACTATGAGATTTACTACAAAATAAATCATGAAGGCTATAACAGAGATTAAACTAATCATGCGGACTAGCATAGTAGATGAACAGATCAAATCTAGGACACGGACTAGAAACATGAATTCTACCACGATTTCAAACAGGAAGGACGAAACACATACGGTGCAGCAGGGCAGCACCATTGGCGTTGAGGTTATCGCCCATGTCGTTGAGGAATAGGTTGCGAGGTCGAGTAAGAAGTAAATCGTCGGTGAAGTCGTTGCTGCTAGCGATCGCGAGTCGCTCCCCAAATTTCAACAGCGCCCGCCGAATGGGCGCAGAGGAGGAGTGGCTGTGGGGGCGTTCGCCCCGCCGAGCAGAGCGCAAGAGTAGCCACAGTAGTAGATGGTGCTTGAGGAGTCCGGACTAGGGGTGTCCGGATAGCGGACTATCGTCACGGCGGACTCCAAGACTATGAAGATACAATATTGAAGACTTCGTCCGTGTCCGGATGGGACTTTCCTTGGCGTGGAAGGCAAGCTTGGCGATCTGGATATGTAGATCTCCTACCATTGTAACCGACTACTGTGTAACCCTAACCTATCCGATGTCTATATAAACCGGAGGGTTTTAGTCCGTGGGGCGAACAACAATCATACCATAGGCTAGCTTCTAGGGTTTAGCCTCCTTGATCTCGTGGTAGATCTACTCTTGTACTACCCATATCATCAATATTAATCAAGCAGGGTAGGGTATTACCTCCATCGAGAGGGCCCGAACCTGGGTAAAAACATCATGTCCCTTGTCTCCTGTTACCATCCGCCTAGGCGCTTGATTCGGGACCCCCTACCGAGATCCGCGGTTTGACACCGACATTGGTGCTTTCATTGAGAGTTCCTCTGTGTCATCACCGATAGGCCTGATGGCTCCTTCGATCATCAACAACGAAGCGGTCCAAGGTGAGACTTTTCTCTCCGGACAGATCTTCGTATTCGGCAGCTTTACCTTTGCGGGCCAATTAAGCAGCCATCTGGAGCAGATCGAAAGCTTCGCCCCTGGCCATCGAGTCAGATTTGGAAGTTTAAACTATCGGCCGATATCGCGGAGACTTGATCTTGACGGATTTGAGCCGCAACCAAGCAGCGCCGCCTTTGTCTCGATGGGCATGATCTGGCTCTGCAGCGAGCGATTGCCACAGGCCGCACCAACATCCGCTCCGACCCTTAATCCGGGCGGATTCCCCGATCGAGATGAGTGGCTGGACACGCCTCGGGGCTACAATCTCTGGCGATTGAGCGAACTCCATCCTGTCGCTGCGAAGACCTCGACTCCGGTGCGGACTCCTCTCCGGACTCCGAACCCTCCAGCAGCTTGCCAATCGAATCCGATTAGGCGCCCGTTATGGAGTTCACGGCGCGGACATCTTTCGGCGCTTCGCCCTTTGGTGACATTCTGAATTCGCTAAAGTCTCTCTCTCTATCCGGAGAGCCCTGGCGGACTGCGGATAGGAAGGTTGGGATCTGAGACGATGAAATTCAGCGCCCACCCACCACCCACTTTGTAGCCACTTGTCTATGATTTAACCGACATGCTCGACTTGACTCGAAGACATCGGCGGTATGGGCGGCGGCGCGGAGGCGACCAAGACCTAGAGCCTACAGAGACGCTTTGAAGGCCACCTCGTCATATGACATATACATGGTGGACATCCCAAAAGATGGGAGCAGCGATGGAACAATGGAGGATGACCCTCAAGAAACAGCCAAGCGCGGCGTCGTGGCGCCGCACTAAATCCGCCACAATAAAAGCGGTGATTCCGGCACGGAGATAATAACACCCGGACAGTGCCAAAGAACCCCTCTCGGCGGGACTCAGCGCGGGAGGAGGAGAAGCAAGTCCGCCTGACGGTCTGGCAGAAAAAAAGGTCGAGGCGATAATTATCGCCTCCCTCCGAAGATGAGGCAAGCCTCGGCGACGGCAATTTGTCGTGCACGAGGATCCCCGAACAGGAGCATTTCAAGCGCGGGCTTATGGCCACGGCAAGCAGCCTCAAGAAAAAGTAGCAACAACTTAGAGCTGACCAGGATCGCTGGTGACGGATGGACTAAAGTCCTTGCAGCGAAGAGTATGAACTCGAGCGCCCTCCAAAAGCTACCCCAAATGCAGGCCGTTCCCTCGATCGGAGGAGGAAGCACCAAGTCACCAGCGCCGCGACATGGCAGACCGGCCACCCGTGGCGCGACGGAAGAAACCTCTCGGCCCTCCGCTCAAGCCACACCCGGCGCCGCTCAAAAAGTAGCAAGGCGGGAAAAGCGCGTCGGACTTGCGAGATATATTGGAGGATAAGGCAAAACATACAAGATCGATCTACGGATCGTGGGCGTAGCGACACGAGATGATTACCGTCGCGCGGATACAGCAAACCGGCCGGGCGAACACGATGAACAAAGTTCATATGAGCTACGTGGTGATATAGCCCAATATAGGCGCCTCACACCCACTATGCTTCACAGATGAAGTAATGGATCATCAAATCCCGAGGGCTTTAAACCGTAAACATCGAATCATACGATGGTACTCACAGATCCTGCTGATGCGGATGAGAACTATCTCCTCCATATCCACATGGCCCGCGGTGATGATCTACATGCCATCAAATACCTCCCACTCAAGCTTAAAGGACCAGCTCGGCATTGGCTCAACAGCTTGCCAGCAAAATCAATTGGCTGTTGGGAGGACCTGGAAGCCGCATTCCTTGATAACTTCCAGGGCACATATGTGCGACCACTAGACGCAGATGACCTTAGCCACATAATTCAGCAACCAAAAGAATCGGCCAGACAATTCTGGACACGGTTCCTAACAAAGAAAAATCAAATCGTTGACTGTCCGGATCAGAGAGGCCCTTGCAGCCTTCAAACATAACATCATGACGGTGGCTTGCCCGCACCTAGGACAGGAAAAGCCAAAATCCATGGCAGCCCTCACAACACTCATGACCCGCTTTTGTGCGGGAGAGGACAACTAGCTAACTCGAAGCAACAACTTGGCCAAACATCCCGACGGTTCGGATACCAAGGACAGCAATGGCAGGTCGCGTCATAACAAGAACAAGCGCCGCGTGCGGCGATAACACGAAGATCGACCGTCAATGCGGATTGAGAGGCTCTAAACCCGGTCAGTGGAAGAAGCCATTCAAAAGAAATACCCAGGCCCGTCCAACTTGGACCAAATACTCGATCGCTTGTGCGGATACATGGCACCCCGAAAAACCAGCCAATCACACCAACAGGATTGTTGGGTGTTCAAGCGAGCAGAGCAAGTTAAGTGCCGAACTCAATGACAAGGGCTGCATAGCGATGGCGAGGAAGAGCCCGGCCGCCCGAACAATAGAGACGAAGGGTTTTCCTACACAAGTGCGGACGGTGAACATGATATCGCAACCCACATACCCAAAAGGGAGCGAGCGTGCACTAAAGGGGCGTATATGCGATGGAGCCGTCGCCTCGAAGTTCAACCCATGGTCTTCCTGCCCGATCACCTTCGATCAAAGGACCACCCACTAGCATCCGTCACGGCGGCTTTGCCGCATTAGTTCTTGACCCAATTATCGTGATTTCACCTCACGAGTCTTGATGGGCGGCGGTAGCAACTGAACCTGCTTTATCGGGATATAGTGCACAAAATGGGCATAGACCCTCAAGGATTAAACCTACAAAGACGACCTTTAAAGGCATCATACGGGTGTAGAGGCCAGTTATGCGGGCTCGATTACACTTGAAGTGGTCTTGGATCCCGGATAACCGGCGAAGAGTTAATCTTCGACATCGTCCCATTCCGCAGCGGCTATCATGCAATGCTCGGACAAACCGCATTTGCAAAGTTCAATGCGGTGCCACACTACGCATACCTCAAGCTCAAGATGCCAGGCCCTCGAGGAGTAATCACGGTTAATGGAAACACTGAACGCTCTCTCCAAACGGAGGAGCACACCGCGGCCCTCGCGGCGGAGGTACAAAGCAGCCTCTCACAGCAATTCTCGAGTCCGGCCACTAAGCATCCGGACAACATCAAAAGCGCCGGAGTAACCTACAACAAGACCGCCTGGCACGATTCAAGCACGCGTAGCAATCCGGCCCCAACCCCCGCCCTCGTGAAATCGTGAAGCCAGTATTACGCGTGCATAATTACGCTCTGGAGATACCATGGGCATATGGGGAGGGCAAGACCACGGCACGCCAAGAATGCGGCTCAACCACACCAGGGGCTCCCGATTGTGTCATTCTTTTTCTTTTTTCCTTTTTTCTTTCAGGACTCCGTCTTTGAGAAGTCCTGTCCGGCACTAGAATCACCGAACTCACGATGCAACAGCCAGGGAAGCAGTAAGCCACGTCAAAGTGTTCAGGTGGTCTCTATTACGAGCATTATACCTGTTTTACATACCATCCCACAGCTTACCCCTGGAGGGGGACATGTTAGATAGTCCTATCCCTTTCTTATCACACTATTTGTATCATTCTGCTCTTATTGCAGTACCTTTTTGAATAATACATAGCTTTTTGCTTATTATTGCTCTACTTCCCTTATCTATACATATGTCCATTTCACGACATGTTGCAACCGTACACTTTGGTACGGCCAATACACCAGGGGCTTAAGTATCCCAAAATTATGGTGTGATAAGTCCGAACACTTTCACAAGTGTGGCACCCCGAACTTATAGCATTATATGAATCGGCTCGAATCATGTCTTGGGTCAATAGTTGGGTTTGCCCGGCTCCGTGTTTTGGTACCTTACGTTCCGTTATATCGGCTAAGGTAGCACCGGAGAACCACTGCGATTGTGCCCAGTTGAGCTGGGTCGAGCACCTCGATGGAGAAATCTAAAATTGACCGTCATGATAGAGGCGAGCGATCGCTGTTCGAGAGGTTTTTGGTCCCTAAAGACTTATGCGCTTAGAGCGAGGAACCGAATTGTCCGCCAAAGGCGTGGATAGCGCTCGAACTTCGGTCTTCGAATATTAGGGGCTTCGCGAAATTTAAAATTATAAATTCGATGGCTAAGTGAGAGTGTTCAAGCATTATAAGTCCGGTTACCTTGTTACGTTGTGTTGGCGCCTCCTAGATGGACCCAAGAATGGGAACAAGAGTGCTCAAGTTTATCGAACACCCCAACACTTTCGTGGCATGGGGGCTGAAGCCAACGACTTTCCATTTCTCAAATTTGATAAGCGGCCGCACGAAGGTAATATTTTAAATTAATAAGCGTTGCTTAGCGCATATGAACAAGTTTTCAGCGTCAGGGATAACAAATCGAGTTTATTCAAAATTACATCTTTGGAGCACTCATCCGCTAAGCGGGCACCCTTTAGGAGGCCCTCATAGTACATTTGAGCGTCACGATGCTCATGGCCCTTGGTGGGCCGTCCATCACAAGCCTCTCCGCATCTAGCTTGCCCCAGTGCACTTTAGCACGGGAAAGGGCCCGACGGACACCTTCAATGCAGAGCGAGCGCTTGATGACTTCAAGCGCGGACGAGCATCCACCACCGCTGCACCAAGCGAAGTAGCTCCGGGCATGGCCTCCAATGGCCACAGCCGCACTATAAGGCCCTTCATGGCTTGTTCGGCGACCTTATGGAGCTCGACCAGCTGCTTCAGCTGGTCGCTCGATGGCACGGATGGTCGGCCTCGATATCTTGAGACCGAACACCTTTTCGTCGAGCTCCCTCCTTGGCGCGGTAGAATCGGCAGCATCGGACACACTATCTGCGAATGCTCTGGAGAGCTCGAATCCGGGTAAGTAATAGGTAATTCACTTTCACATGCTTGCTTTGCATAAAGAATGCCTTACCCGCCGCTATCTTCTTTAAAGAATCAATTTCTTGGAGGGCTTTTTGGGCCCCGGCCTTAGCAGCTTTGGCACTCTCAAGAGCCGAGGCGAGCTCGAACTCTCAAGTCATCGATTCACGCTCCAAACTCGTGTTTTCCACGAGCTTGGAGCTCTTGCGCTCTGTAGCCAGCTCGCCTCCCCTTCTCTTGCTCGGTGCGTTCCGCAGCCGCTTTGTTTTCGGCCACGGACATCGCTTCCTTCAGGGTCGACACCTCGTTCGTGGCCCCTGTAGTACCCAAGTTATTCCTGTTATTTTTCGCAACCAAAACCTTTTCTATAAGGTATTTCTTTAATAAGGTATTACTTACCTTCCTTGTCCTCGAGCTGCTTCTTGGCTTGTCCGAGCTCGTTCTCGGACCGCTCGAGGTTCTTCTTTAATGCATTGACATCCGCATTCAGTGCGGCAGAGGTCAGCAGCGCAGCCTGCATTCCCATATTGACATACTTATGTTAGACTCCTGTGTATATCTTTTTAGATCCTTAGTACGGCTTTTCTTTTCGAACACCGAACTAAGCATCAGGGGCTACTATCCATGCGGTTATATTTTTACATATTCTAAAACTTACCTCAAAGCCTGTTAGAAGGCTGGTACAGGCTTCGGTCAGTCCGCTCTTGGCGGACTGAACTGTCCAGATCACCGCACTCATAACAGTGCGGTGCTCCTCCTCGATGGAAGCGTCGTTAAGCGCCTCCAGTAAGCTATCCGGTGCCTCCGGTTGGGCGGAGGACACCGGCGTCTTACCCTTCTTCCGAAGGGTCCTCTTGTCGGACTCCGGAACCACTGAAGGTTCCGGCATGGAGACCGGACAAGGGTCGGGCCTAGAGCCCCTGGGGGTCTTGCCCCAGCGCTGAGTCCGGGAGGTTGCCTTATGGCACCTCTGCGCTACCTCCTCTTGACCAAGCCCCTCTTGGGGCCCCGTCGCGGCGTCGTCCAGAGCGTGAGTTGAGGAGGCGGTCGGAAGCGAGGTACTCTCCATTTCCGACGAGCCCAGGAATCCGCTCGATGAATCAGCGAACTCGCCCTTGGGCGGGCTGCACGGTTGTTTGACATTAGATAACACTCTGCAATAATAAAAATCCATGGGTATCCGGACACTTACGATCTCGCCAGGGGCTTGGCCCTCGTAGGCCAATCCTCCTCCTCGTCGTCGATGTTGGTGGAGAAGTCCGGAGGAAGGGTTCTTCCTTCTTGGACCCTCCGGCCTCCCGGTCAGGCGGCCTTCCTTTCTTCTCCTCCCCGCTGGGAGGAGCTTCTTCTTCCTCCTCGTCTTGAGGAGAAGATTCCGCTTGAATCGGCAAGACTGGCGTCGGGAGCTCCTTGAGTTCCGTGGCCTCCTTCTTAGCCTTCTTCTCCGGCACCACATGGGGTGCTGGAGCCAGCAACCCGTCAATCGGGCGTCCACTGGTCTTCGGCAAAGGAGCCGTCTGATTAATCTGTCCGGACGTCTTCAGCCAGTCTGTCAAAAAATAGGGAGTTTTAGATCCCACATAGAGTCAATCTATGAAAAAGAGTCCGTAAAGGTAAAATAACTTACCTCACCGGCTGGGCGCGCGAGCTGTATCCGCGATCCTTGTTAGCGAGATCTTTGGGGCTTGGCGCCCTTGAACAGCACCTTCCGGGCATCTTAAATGCGTAGTGTCGAAGAGCCGCTCAAGGTTCGGTGTTGTGCGGATTGAACTCCCACAAGTTAAAGGCCCGTTGTTGGCAGGGAGAATCCGGCGGATGAGCATCACTTGGATTACGTCGACAAGCACGAGATTCTTGTCCATCGGGTTTCGAGCGCATGTTTGGAGTCCGGATAGCTCTTCCAATTCCCCACATTAGGCCGTCTCTTTCCATGATGAGAGCCGTGTGGGAAGCCAGATCTAAATTGGGGCCGCCACCCATTCGAGTCGCGTGGCTCGGTGATGTAGAACCACCCGATTGCCACCCTATATTGTCTCCACGAAGCGCCCTCGAGCCATGGGACTTTGGCCATCTTGCCAACCATGGCGCCTCCGCCTCCGCAGCGGCGCCCACTACCTTCGGCCGGACGTTGAAGATCTTCAACCATAAGCCGAAGTGGGGTTGGATGCAGAGGAAGGCCTCGCACACGACGATAAACGCCGAGATGTTGAGGATGAAATTCGGGGCCAGGTCATGGAAGTCCAGGCCGTAGTAGAACATGAGCCCCCGGACAAATGGGTGAAGTGGAAAACCTAGTCCGCGGAGGAAGAAGGGGAGAAACACCACCCTCTCATGGGGCCCGGGGGTTGGAATGAGCTGCCCCGCATCGGGCAGCCTGTGCGAGATGTCGCTGGACAAGTATCCGGCCTCCCGCTGTCTTATGATGTGCCCCTCCGTGACAGAGGAGGCCATCCACCTGCCTCCCGCTCCTGACATGGTTGGAGAAGGTTGAGGTGGGGTGTGCGGACTTGGGCGCTGGAGCTCGAGTCTTGTGAAATGGAGAAGCAAAGGAGGAAGAAGGCGTGGGTGAAAAGGTGGATCCTTATCCCTTATATGGACGGACGGAGCTATCGTCCCCACCAGCCTAGTAAAACTCGCTTATCTCCCAAAGCGCCATAATCAATGGCGCGGATGGGTTACTACGTCCGTATTGATGAGAATCCGGAATAAGGGGCACGATCTATGCTTTGATAAGGCGTGCCAAGGAAACCGCCTCGCTAAACGCGCTAAGGTGAAGCGGTAAAAGCGATTCATATAAAGGCTGGCCGTGGTGTGATGTCATGTCGCGGAATCGTCGGCAGATCTGTGCAAAATTATTCTCTCTCACGGTGTTATGTGGAACTTGTTTTGCGAGCGGACACTATCCTTGTGTTCATGACCTTCTATGAAGTATATGGAGGAGGAACCGCCTCGCGATGCGAAGACAATCAGCGCGCGGATTCATCATCATTGAAGCCTGGTTCGAGGCTACCGAGGAGTCCGGACTAGGGGTGTCCGGATAGCGGACTATCGTCACGCAACGGACTCCAAGACTATGAAGATACAAGATTGAAGACTTCGTCCCGTGTCCGGATGGGACTTTCCTTGGCGTGGAAGGCAAGCTTGGCGATCTGGATATGTAGATCTCCTACCATTGTAACCGACTCATGTAACCCTAACCTATCCGGTGTCTATATAAACCGGAGGGTTTTAGTCCATGAGACGAACAACAATCATACCATAGGCTAGCTTCTAGGGTTTAGCCTCCTTGATCTCGTGGTAGATCTACTCTTGTACTACCCATATCATCAATATTAATCAAGCAGGAGTAGGGTATTACCTCCATCGAGAGGGCCCGAACCTGGGTAAAAACATCGTGTCCCTTGTCTCCTGTTACCATCCGCCTAGACGCACAGTTCGGGACTCCCTACCCGAGATCCGCCGGTTTTGACACCGACAGTGCTCCTCCCTAGTCTGTATTCTTATCTCTATCTCTACTACTCTTCTTTGTTTTTTATAATATACTGGTTGTAGTTGTCAAATCGAATAGTACTGCGCCCCCCACTGCACGCCCGGCTGAACATGCCTCCTCGCCTCCATCAAACCCCTCTGTTAAACCCGCATGCAAACCGAGAAACCTACTCCGGCCCGCGGGAGGAAATTTGTCGGTTGCCGTTGGAGAATAATAGAGTCACGTCCAATCCATTTGAGTTAGTTGCGTGTATGATTCTCCCTCTATAAAAAGTTAATTCCATCCTTAATCTTGTATTCTAAGTACTCTGTGGGTTCCACTGGGTCAGTACCGTGTACATGACTTGCAGGCTGGCTACAGTGTACTTATTCTTTGGAGTGGTTGGGTTTTGTGATATGGCGGCTTTCTTGCGCGCGCCACAGCGGGGTGAGAGGTGAGACTCCCGTGCAGCGCCGCCCTCTACACTTGTACTACATCGGTCGTGGTTTATTAGTCCCCCATTGAATTTGACTGAAGATTTAACAGACAAAATGTTAGTACATGTCAACAAAAACTATACCGTTGGATTCGTATTTGAACATAGTTTTGAATGATATAATTTTAGGTGACATGCATCAGCAGTTATCGTACTATATATAATGTTAGTTCAATTTTTGGTCGTACTAATCTATAGTAGTAAGGTGCCCGTGCGTTGCACCGAAGAGTGAAATGCATTGATCGGGGAGTTGTTTATTTTGACAAAGGATGTGGGGGTCATCTCATGTGTAACGGGTATCGATAGGTTTCTTCGGATATTATTTCATCTCTAGAGCTCACAAACATCCGGGTGAAATAGATAAAAAGGTATCTTTTGCAAACAAAAGCGTTCAACTGTTCAACCTGCATCCAAAACTTGTGAAGAAATAACACTTATTGTGCTTTGCAAGAAATGATCTTTAAGAATTAGTTTTTGAGTATCGATTGTTATACATGTTGGCTACAGATGACATGGCACTTTCTTATAGTCAACAGTTGGCTATACTATTAAGTAATATTAACCATGCCCTTATACACCTAGATGGAGGGATTAAATCAGGATAACTTGCAAGCGGGCAGAGGAGATGTAAGAAATGGTTCATCGTAAGTCTTTCACCAGTACTGTAGTTAAAATTCATACATGGAAGATTCTAGACTAAACCATAAATGGATACACTTTTATTCATGCGCGATACTCCAATAGAGCAAGATCCTGCATGGAAGTCTCCACATGCTTAGACAGCGGATTACATTGAGCGAAGAATAATGATCAACATTTAACTTGATAATGCGTATGTCTAGGTGAACCTCCTTGGAGTACCCGTGCACTACGTCGGCGGGTAGAGGATGTCATGGGTTTTCCAAGTCCACATTGGCGGGATAGTCCCAGCTCCCCAGAGTCCAAGTCCGCTCGATGAGGCCGGTGTCGCCGCCCACGCGACCCGGAGGGGTAGTAACACTGACCACGCACCCGTACATCGGCCTCGTGTCAGTGTCAGCGTCAGCAGCGTCGCCCCTGACGCACATTACAGAGACAGGGCGGCGGCCTGCGCGGGCCTCGCCGGTGCCCACGATCAAGAGGAAGACGCTGCCGTCCTCCTCCGAGACTAGCAGGCGGCGGTGATCCTCCAGCGACTCCGACATGGTGAACGGGTAGCACGTCTCGTACTTGATGTTCTCCGCCAAGGGCCAGCAGTGACCGCTGCACGCATCCGTGAGGTGATGCACCATGTCCGCCGAGCCACAAACGCGGCATCGAGCACTCATAGCGGTGGGCGAAGGGCCTATTATCAGGTTTTTGGATTGTTGGAAATATGAGCAAATTACTATGATATTTAATCCGAATAAATAGGAAATATATCATGACAGCATTGATAGAGATTAAACTAATCATGCGAACTAGCATAGCAGATGAACAGATCACATACTAGAAACATGAATTCTACCACGATCTCGAACAGGAAGGATAGAATCACATACGATGCAGCTGGAGCAGCACCACCGGCGTTGACGTTGTCGCCCATGTCGTCGAGGATGAGGTTGCCGAGGTCGGGGAAGAAGTCGCTGTTAAGTGAAGTCGTCGCTGCCAGCAGTCGCGCGAGTGCGCTCCCCAAAAACCTGATTGCCCCTCTCCCGTACAGGATCACGAGAGGCGGGGTTTCGGAGGCCTGCTGTCCCTTCTCCCGGTGCACATCGAAAGGAGGGATGGAGAAGACTTGCTTGGCGGCACAATGATCTGGAACGGTGGTGAGAAACTATATAGTGCGGGCCGGGTAGGTCGTGGGAGTATAGCTCTGTCCTCGGCTCGACTCAATCCTGCAACCCACGGCGCGTCGTGACGAGGCGTGGCGTGGCGAGGCGAGTGAGGAGGAGGAGCACGCGTGTAGGTCTCTCTTCTCATGCTCATACAAGTGGTAGAAGAGCTCACCTTATAAAGGCCTACTAGCAAAATTCCAACATCAACCAGGCCGTCCATGAAACGGGAGTGGCTGTAGGGGACGTTGTGCCAGTTGAATATATGAGCAAGTTACTACAAGATTTAATCCGAATAAGCACAAAATAAATCATGATGGCTATAACAGAGATGAAACTAATCATGTGGACTAGCATAGTAGTAGGATACATAGTAGAAACATGAATTCTACCACGATTTCGAAAAGGAAGGACAAAAACACATACGGTGCAACGGGAGCAGCACCGTTGGCATTGAGGTTGTCGCCCATGTCCAAACACCACGTAGACACGGTCTTTGAGCATGGTTCGTAGTCGTTCCATGCTCGGGCATTGAAGTTTGTAGCTATTTTAGATTAGAATATACTACTCGTCCGGTGCTAGTAGTTGAGCAGAGTCCTACTCTACTACTCTACTCAAGCAAGTTAGGGCATAGCACTATAGGGAGTACCAGTACTGTGGTCACTCAAGCAAGTTATGCGCATCGACATGACCCTCGCTGCTGGTATGTGTCTAAATAAGTCAAGCGGCGTGATGTAGTCATCATCACCTGTCCACTTCCTGCAACACATATTCGCTTCTCCATCTTTGTCCACACATAATCTCGTCCAATCTTCCATCCCCGCTAAGGCGCCTCCCCCCCTCGTCCGAAACCCAAGCACTAACAATGGCAGAACCGAGCAGCGTCCGCCGAAAGAGTGGCTGGAATTCGCTCCCCACAAAGGTAATCAAGCTCATTGTTTCCTGTGTGGACAATCTCAGTACCATGCCGCTTGCCGTGTGCTCGTCGGGGTTGTACCGTTTACTCAAAGCCCTCAGGCCGGAGCTTTTTAAGCCAGCTTCTTGCTTGCTGATGCCGCCTGATCTTCAGAAACGGCGTGTCACGCAACATAACGATCGTAGGGTGGCGAGCATCAACCCCCTTGACTGTGATTCGTTCCCCGTCAGCCTCAACTACATTAACGGTATGTACTGGGTCGGCATGAACACCTCTTGGATGGTGCTCATCGACGGCCGCGGTAGCTGGATGCTCGTGGAGGTCTACACCCGGTGATTGACCCCCCTTCCTTCGATTAACACTGCCTTTGCTTTGGCACATGACCCCGAATACTCGGAATCTTACAGTAGCCAACATGATACCAAGTTTGATTTGCTCAAGGTTGTAATCTGCCAAGTGCCCACAAGATCTACGAATTATAAAGACTTCAGGCTAATTGCGTTCTTCAACCGCGGTCTCGCCTATCTAACAGGTGATTGCGGTAAGTGGATAAATCTGCACGTCCATCGCAGGATCATACATCCTCCATGGTTCTCTGATGCCATTGAACACAAGGGCTTCATTTACGCTGTCGACTCCTTCTATGGCTGGACGTATTGCTGGCCTACTCTAGTCATCGCTACAAACGGCTGTTACAGCAGTATGTTACTTTCCTATGATATCATGATGGCTTGCTTATATTACTGTCAACATTTGCTGAAAAATATTCATGCTCATAACATACTGTTCTTAAGATTGACTAAACCAAGAGCCCTTTTTTATTTGACTCCAACTTGATATGATGTTGTAGGCCGCCTGGTGTCCCTACCCTTCCTAATCCTAGAACCTTTCAAAGAAAAGCGGCATGGCAGTTGCAGGTGGTTCCTAGCTCGATCAGACAATGGCAAAAGATTGATGATCGTTCGCACGTACCGGACGTGTTGTTTCGTGAAATACAATCACAGTCACTGCAAGGTCTTTGAGCAGGATCCCAGCTTCTCTGGGCCTTCAGGAATTTTTGACTGGAGGCTGGTAAGTAGCCTTGGTACACGCTTTATGTTTGTCGGAATGAATTATCCGATTAACCAGAAGATAACCGACGGCAAGGATCATGATGGCAGCGCGGTTTCATTCATCAGGCAAAACTGTGTGTACACAGCGTACCATGCGTCTCTGCATGCACCATACCCTGATATGTGCCACCATGCTCTGCAGCCCAAAGTAGGAGAGAGGGTCACAAGTATCAGACTTCGACTTGCTGGGTGGAGTTTCCCCGTCGAGCACCCATCTGGTTCAAGCCGTCACCAATCTCCACAGCTTAATAAATAGTAACGTCTAACTAAGCCAGTTAGTTAGATGCGTACACTTGGTGTAGTAGGATCTTTATTTAGTTTGATGCATACACTTGTTCTTTTTGGTAGCCCTTTTGTAATGATGGCTGATGTTTGGTTTGGAAGAGAGAGCCGCGTCTTCACTCTTCTAGCCTGCTTACTGCTTCTGTTGCACCCCCAGCCCTGGTTGTTGTTGCTGTTGTTTTCAATGTACAATCAGTAGTATATTTTGTCTGTTGGTTGAATAAATGTGTTGTTAGAACGACAAACACAATGTTTTGGAAGTCGTTGCACGGTTCGATCCTTTAGTGCCCCGTACCGTATGTAGCGCATACTATTTATCGTACGGAACACATTTTTTTGAAACTCGGCACACATTTTCCACTTGTTGATAACATGCAGACCACTGATGAAGGCCCAATAGAGAAGCCCATAATTAACTGGAAGGGAGGCTCTCACATGAATCCGGCCCAGGTACATGCTCATGGTCCCCTAAACATAAATAAGTAAACAAATAAATAAATAAATGAAGCTAAATGCTCATGCACCAGTTCTTTGGGAAAATAGGTAGCCCAGTATTTATTTTTGAAGAATACACAAGCTAGGCCTATTTGTTTTCTCCGAATTACTTGGCTGCAAATCTTTCAAGACGAGGAGGGATGTGACACCCCAAAATTTTAACCTTGTTCTGGATTTCCTTTTGATTTCAGAACCATTCTTTTCTTGGTTATTATGGAGTTTTTACCCCAAGAGAAAACTTTCCAAATATATTATTGGACTTGTTTACCCTCTCAAGAAAACTTTTCTTTTTTATCAGTGGAATTAATTATATAATTATTTTTCCTGATCTTCATTTCTTTAAAAATAGTTTCCCATGGTTTTAGGGTCCCAATTGAACTACAACCCTTTGATAAATTTATTTAAAATTCCAACCAAAATTTGGGGATGCCATGTGATGTTTTTAAATCACTTTTATGCAAAAACATCTTTTATTCATGGGATATTTTGAGCTCTACCCCAAGTTTTCAAATCTAGTCCAGTTGGCAATTTTGCACTACAACCCATTTAAATATTTCTTTAAAGCTTCCACAAAAATTATGGGATGTCAATAGTAGCATACAATTCAACTTTTTGCAAAAACCCAGTGATGTTCTTTGAAAAATTGAAGTAAATCAACCTCATTTTCATTCTGGTCCAGCTAGGTGATTTGTACTGCAACCCTAATTATTCTTGCTCTAGTAACCATGAGCTCTTTCCTACATATAGACCTCCCTACCAAACCCTTAAGTCCAGGAGAATGGACCCATTGGAGTATTTTTAGTCCATGCAATAATGCCTTTTTCTTTCTGTCCAAAACAGAAGATTTGCAAAACTTGCACTAGCAAGTTTCTGGCTTTGCCCAAATGACCTTGCCATCATCACCAGCACCTGGAGAGACACTGACCTGGAGCTTTTGACCACCCCAAGAGTTGCCTAGATGCCCATAGCATTCTGTCAAACACCTTGGGTGCATGGTCAGTTTTGACATGACTTTTGGTTTACATTGTGATCTCGATCCACTGACCCAGTAACCATGTCCACTAAGCTCCTAGCTACTTCTAACCTAGAACCGCTGTTTGCCAGCCTCACCAAAACATCCTAGCATGCGCTGGCATTTTGCCGAGCACGCAGCGTGCGTGCGCTGGGCACGCCCAGAGCGCATGTTTTGCACGCGCGCGCACCGAGCCACCGCGTCTCGCTGCCGCCCACCCCGTGCCCGTGCTGCCCCTTGGCCACTCGCAGCTAGCGCCCCGACTCCTCCCTCGCCGTAGAGCCGCCCTGGCCCCTCCTTCTGGCGCCCCACAGCGCCACCGACGCTAGCCACCGACGGCCGCAGCAGGCCACTGCCATGGACGGCACCGCCCGAGCCACACACGCACACCAACTCGCCCACTTGAGCAGTAGGGAGCTCGTCAAGATGCGCCGGCCAGCCACAACCGCCTCCACGTCGCCCTGACCGCTACTGAACGGTGGTTCGCCGTCGTTCTTATCCACGGCCATGGGAACCGACCTCGCCGGGCTATATATAGCCCTCCCGGTCATGCCTAGGCTCATCAGCAGCCTCGTTCGAGCAGTAGGAAGCCTCCCTTCCTCCCAAGTTGGTCAGAGACCCCTTTCTTCCCCATCTCCGGCAGGTTCGGCCGCCACCACGCGTCGGTCCAATTCGTCGCGAGCAGGCCCTATCCCACCTTTCCAGCACCACCATCCTCCTCCCCTCAACCTTGCGGAGCTGCCCAGCCTCTCAAACACGGTCGGGAACCACCGTAGCCCGAGCCCCTAAATCCACCCGAAGCCTCCTCCGCCACGGAGCTCGCCGCCAGCGACTCCCTCCACCCCCGCCGACCCAACAACCACCGGGAGGACCGCCCCTGTCTGGTGGATCCATCCCTGCCCTTGATCCTCGTGGGAGCTGCCGTCAAATCGGCGGCGATCGCTGAAAGCCCCGCCCTTCGGACAGAGAAGGAAGAAGGGCGCGGGCGACTGGTCAAAGCTGACCAGTGGGCCCAAGGGACCCACTGTCAGTGACCAGCCCCGCCGCCACGTGGTTTAAGTGGAAGCATAAAATCTCCGAGTACGTCTCCCCTTCCCCGAAAGCGTATTCTGAATCGAAACGTTTTCTTTTTCTGTTTTATTAAAAAAAACAAAATATTGACTAAACCTTGACTGGCTATAACTTTTTAAATATAAGTCCAAATGACTTGATTCTTTTTCTGTTGTTTCCCAAATACTGTCTAGTTTATTTTCATATTTATTTAAAAATTTTCCAAGCAACTTTTTTGTACTGTTTTGAAAGTATGTGTTGATTTCAAATTTTCTTAAATAGGATTTTTGGAGAGAGAAGAAAACTTTCAAAAGTTTTGAGTGCACCCTGCCTCTCCACAACTTGAAGGCAAGCATTCTGAACCCTGGCATAATATTGTTGTGTGTCATTTGATACGATCGCAACACCACCTTGACACAAAGTTTCCGTTACTTCATGTGATGATATGATCATACTCATAAGCGCATGTTGATGATTCGGTGCTGTTGGCATTCGATATATTGTGATAGTAGACACCCTCGCATACCTTTCATGCCTACCGGGAGGAAGTCGGGAGAGCCTCTGTCTTGGGTAGACACGAGCTTGTCTTCGGTCTTCGTTGAGACGGTTGTGTCCGGTACGGAAAAGTGAGGCATGACGAGTGGTGACTTTGTCTATTGGTTGAAACATATTGGTTATGCTAACCATGCAGGAAAATACTTAAACCTCCCGAGTCGACCATAGATCGAGTCTTGTTCCGGTAACCCCCATGCTTGTTTCGTACTACCACTTGTCCCTGCCACAGGTAGGGTACGGTTCAGTAAGTTGTCAACCCCTTTCCCAGCACACACCGTACAGAGAGGCCATGTTGGAAGATACCGGAGGCCTCCGGTAGGCATGATACCTGGTCCGGGGGCATGGGTGTTTTCGGTTGTAGCCGAAGGGGTAGCTCCACCTAGTTTGCGCGCGGTATAAATTTTGTCATCCCATGCTAATCGAGGTTGTAGCCTCCCCACTTAGAGTTTCACTTGACGGGTGTCGTGGGTGATTAGAGACACCGGTAAGTTAAGCTGGTGTGTGCGGTCGGGTGTGTTTTCGAATGAAAGACCGTAGACGGAATTAGTCCCGATGGACTAAAGGAAATCCGTTGCTAGTGGGTAAAGAGCATGCAAAGAGTATATGAGCAGCGGAAAGTAAGGCATGCAACTTGCAAGAATGTAAAGGGAAGGGTTTGGAGGATTCAAACGCAATTTGAGACACGGATGTTTTTAGCGTGGTTCTGATAGGTGGTGCTATCGTACATCCACGTTGATGGAGACTTCAACCCACGTAGGGTAACAGTTGCGGGAGTCCACGGAGGGCTCCACCCACGAAGGGTCCACGAAGAAGCAACCTTGTCTATTCCATCACGGCCGTCGCCCACGAAGGATTTGCCTCACTAGCGGTAGATCTTCACGAAGTAGGCGATCTCCTTGCCCTTACAAACTCCTTGGTTCAACTCCACAATCTTGTCGGAGGCTCCCAAGTGACACCTAGCCAATCCAGGAGACACCACTCTCCAAGAAGTAACAAATGGTGTGTTGATGATGAACTCCTTGCTCTTGTGCTTCAAATGATAGTCTCCCCAACACTCAACTCTCTCTCACAGGATTTGGATTTGGTGGAAAGAAGATTTGAGTGGAAAGCAACTTGGGAAGGCTAGAGATCAAGATTCATATGGTAGGAGTGGAATATCTTGAGCTCAACACAAGGGTAGGTGGTTCTCTCTCAGAACATGTGAGTTGGAAGTGTAGATGTGTTATGATGGCTCTCTCCTCGAATGAAGAGTGGGTGGAGGGGTATATATAGCCTCCACACAAAATCTAACCGTTACACACAATCTGCCAAACTCGGCGGGACCGAATCGTTAAACTCGGTCAGACCGATTCAGCAAACCTAGTGACCGTTAGGATTTCCGGTGGGACTGAGATGCAACTCGGTAGGACCGATATGGTTAGGGTTAGGGCATAACGTAATCTCGGTGTGACCGATTACACAAACTCGGTGGGACCGATTTTGGTAATAAGCTAACCAGAGAGTTGGTCAGGTAAACTCGGTGGGACCGATTTGCTCAGTTCGGTGAGACCGAAATGTTACAAAAGGGAAACAGAGAGTTTACATTGCAATCTCGGTGGGACCGATCGCTCACTTCGGTTAGACCGAAACGTTACGAAGGGAAACAGAGAGATTGCAATCCCATCTCGGTGAGACCGAGATCCCTATTGGTGAAACCGATTTGGCTAGGGTTTGTGGCAGTGGCTATGACATTTGAAACTTGGTGGTGCCGGATAGAAAGAATCGGTGGGGCCGAGTTTGACTTTTGGTTTAGGTCATATGTGGATATGGAAAGGTAGTTGAGGATTTTGGAGCATATCACTAAGCACATGAAGCAAGAGGCTCATTAAGCAACACCTCATCCCTCCTTAATAGTATTGGCTTTTCCTATTGACTCAATGTGATCTTGGATCACTAAAATATAAAATGTAGAGTCTTGTCCTTGAAGTTTGAGCCAATCCTTTGTCCTTATAATTTTGAGGGATCCACTTTCCTTATCCATGCCATGCCATGCATTGAGCTTTCCCTGAAATATTCATCTTGGAATAATGTTAGCTCAATGAGCTATATGTTGTTAGGAATTACCAAAACCACCCAGGGATAGTTGCACTTTCAATCTCCCCTTTTTGGTAATCGATGACAACATATAGATCAAAGCTTCGACAAATGATAATAAGAATGAAATATATAGTTGCTTTGAGAAGTATGTGATAAGTAAGAGCTCCCCCTAAATTTGTGCATATCTTAAGATTTGCTTTGGACTGCAAATGCACAATGAGTTAGGATCATGGGTTACTCTTCCATGTCACATACATCTTGGTGGAGCGCTCAAAATGATAAGAACTGAATACATGCACTCATCACCAAGCAAAGTGAGTGATCATATAAGGATAAGTAAGATAATATCATCCAAGAAGCATAAGTGTAGCTAATGATCAAACACATGATCATCAATGACTCACAAATTACGGCATAGTATCTCAAGCACTCAAAAGCAAATAGAGTTCAACCAAGAAGACAAGAGAGAACAAATGCAAACTCTCTCTCTCTCGAAGCCTATGATCTATACATTTTTCTCCCCCTTTGGCAACAAGTTACCAAAAAGTTCATAGAAAATGCATAGTACTAAACGACTCCTAGGCTTGGTCTACAGTTGGTGGAGTCCGGATGACGCCAAGGACGAAGGCTTCAGTAGAAGTGGTTGGAGCTGCTGGGGTAGGAGCTGGAGCTGGTGGAACTGAAGCTGTAGCTGGTGCATAAGTGGTGGCTCTGGTGTCAGCAACTGGCACTGCAGATGATCTCTGAGCTCTGGGCACCCTGGCAAATGCATCAGTTGTGGTCTTGCCCTTCCTCTCCTGCATATCATCTTGTAGTTGTTCCACGGCAGACTGAATCTCTGTCACCTTCACATCTAGGTCATAGAACTTTTGTTCCATGATTCTTTCCAGGCTCTCTTGGTTGTGAGTCAGGGTGGCCAGTCCTTTCTCAATTCTCAGAGTGGATGCTATCAGGTAACTGAGCTGCTCCTGCTTGTTCTTCAAGAAGTATTCAGATGCCTCCTCTTGAGTTGGCATCTTGGCAGCTTTCTCCATCTTTGCCTTCTCCTTCTTTGCTTGAGCTTGTGCAGATGATGGTTCATTCTCATTCATCACAACTTGATTGTCTTCAAAGTCTGGATGGATGGGCAGGTGTTCCTTGTCCAGTAGGTATGTGCCTGTGCCCATCTTTGAGTTGATTAACTCCTGAATTTGTGGGGCATATCCACAGCTCCTCTTCTGATCAGCTGTTGTTCTCTTGATGGTTTCTACCATGAGACTCATCACCTTGAACTTCTGTGGCACATCAAATATGTGAAGCAGGTTTATTGCATGGCCTCGGATCATCTTGTGATCACCTGACTTGGGCAATAGAGTGTGCCTTAGAATCCAGTTGATAGTGGGCAGCCCTGACAGAAGGAAATGCACTGAGCAAAACTTGAAAGTGTCAAGTGCTTTGTTTGGGATCTCCTTGTACATGTTGGACATGGAATTGTGATCCATCTTCTTCTTGGCATATATGTCCAGGTCATCTTCCTGCTCTTCTGGGGCATTAATGAGCTGTGCCCACTCAGCAACTGTGGACTGATATCTAGTTCCTTCTGACATCCACACAATCCTGCCATCTGGATAGAAATGTGCTGTGGAGTAGAATTGCATGATGAGCTCTTCATTCCACTTTGTGAGCTTCTGCCCAACAAAGTCTACAACTCCACAAGCTTTGAAGCTATCAAGCACTCCAGGATAGTGTTCTTCGTTTTCCTTGATGTATTCCCAATCAACCCATCTCATGTCACACACTATGGGCTTTTCGTCAAGCAGCACTGTCTCATAGAAATCCTGCTGTTCCTTGGTATGAAACCTGTAATCCACATCAGTTCTTCTCCTTGAAGCATATGGATCTGCTTCTCTCCACTTACCGAGCCCTAAATCTCTCCTGATTTTCATGTCCTCAGCCACAGGATGAGCATCACTGTGGTCTGGGATCTTGGGCTTGAGCTTCCTGAGAATTTGTCCTTCTTCTTCTTCTTCAGCAGATTCAGGCACTGGGGCCTTGTTCTTTTCAGCAGCAGATATATTTCTGGTGTTTCTCTTTGGTGCACTTTTCGGCTTAGGTGCAGCTTTGGGTGCCTCTTTGGGCTTGGATGCAGTAGCCCCTGACTTTATGGCATCACCCATAAGCTTTTGTGCCTTTGGTGCTGGTGCAGCAACCTCTTCTTCTTCTCCCTCAGAGTCTCTCCTCATGGAGGGTTTGCCAAGAACTCTGGCAGTTGTTGTTCTGGCTCTCTTATTTTTCTTATCTTGGCCACTTGCTTCCTCTTCAGATTCCATGGTGAACTTCATGGTTTCTTCAGTTGCAACCTTCCTAGGTTTAGAAGTAGGAACTCTTCTTGCAGGTGCCTTTTTCTGCATTCCAGGCTTGATGGCTGCAGCTGACCCATATTATTTCTTGAGCACCTTCTTCTTGGATGTGGCTTCCTCTTCCTCTGCCACATAATCTTCATCCTCTGATTCAGAAGTTCTCTTATTGTTTGCTCTAGTGGCAGCTTTAGGCAGATTGCTTGGGGTGCTCCTGCTACCCTCATCAGAGCTGCTGGAGGGACTAGTGCCCTCACTCATATGAACCTGCTCCTCAGATCTGTTCTGGCTGTCACTCTGATAAGACATGTTGCAATTCAGACTGCTGACCCTGTGAATAGTTTATAGATGAGATAGAGTGGATGAGCATCACAAAATGCAGAGATTTTTGCAAAAGAATGAGTCAAAAACTTAGTTTTAGTTTTCCACAGAAAGCATTTCGGATCAACCGACGGTAAACTCGGTGATACCGAAGCAGCTTTGGAACCTAAACTAGTGAACTTGGTCAGACCGAGTCACAGTTCGGTGGCATCGAGACTGCTAGGGTTTCACAAAGTCCTGAACTCGGTCTCACCGATTTGTAATTCTCGGTCAGACCGAGAACCACATGTGCAATGGCCGTGGCCGAATCGGTGGAACCGAGTTCCGCAACCCGGTGGGTCCGAGATGGTTTCGGCGAAAACCTAAACCTAAATTTTCGAATCTCAACTATTCTACGGATTGTTTTGACTGGATAGGAGTGTTTCAATCGTAGCAAGAATCATAAAGAACATGATGTGCTAGGAATCGGACGGGGAATAGCACTGTGATCAAGTCCATACCCTAGTTCGGCGGCAGACTCGCTACGGCGGCAACGGCGGAGACGAAATCCGTTGACGGCAGCGAAGACCAGCAACAGGAGGCGGCTGGCGACGAGGAGGACGATCCGGAGACCCAGGAGGCAGAGCGAGCTATGCGCGGGCGAAGAGGTTTCGGAGAAATTTCCAAAATTTTGCCCGTGAGTATATATAGCCCGACCCTGTCGGTGTGACCGAGTGGAACAACTCGGTGGCACCGAGATGCATAACTGTTGACAGTTATAGCAACGTGTGACCGAAAAGTTCAAATCGGTTGCACCGAGGTGAAAACCTAGATCGGGCTTAGTGATGTCGGTATGACCGAAATGGAAATCGGTCAGACCGAAAAGCACAAAGAAGTTTTGGAAGTTTAAGTCTATGACAAATCGGGGACTCCGAGTGCTCCTCACACAGAGTGGTTTGAATCCGACTTGATCAAATTTTGTGATGTAGCATGAATAGAGTTTGAGACGACAAAAGCATAGATAGCTAGAGAAGGTTCTTAGGCATTCTTGTCCATCCACTTGGCAAAAGAAAAGAAGACCAATCAATCAAAACAACAAGTGGATGTCCTCGAATGAGTGAAATATGCAACCAACATGCTCACACAATAAAATGGCAATTGAAATATGTGGCAAAGCATGCACAACCAATTCTAGCATCTATCAAGCAATTGGCAATGACTAGGTCATCTATATATGAGTATATTGACTTAGGAGTCAAATGAGAACATTTGATCATAGGTCATACTCATCGTTTAAGCACAAGTGGGGTTACCACTTTTACATAAAGCATTGTTGTGTTCACATCATTAGAGTTTTTTTAGCTCAAGTCTTAGAGTAAATCTCCCCCTAGATGTGATATCCCCCCTAAGAGAGATGAACTAACCTTGGGTTTTGTCGATGATGACTTCATGTAGATGTTGAAGATGTGGATGCTCAATGTTGATGTAGAACAATTGGAGCTATCCATTGGAGTGAATTGCACTTTCAATACCTACATGGGTTAGTCCCACAAGGAACAAACAAGGATATCCATAGACATAAAGTGATGCACACATAAGATGATATCTATGAAAGCTTTTAGGTTACCTTGTCCCTTGACTTACCAACAAGAGGGTTTGTGACTCCTTGAACTAGTGCAAGATGTGGAAGTTGATTGCACTTGTTCTTGCCAAAATGATAAGAGTGAAGTATGTTGGCGGAGTCACCCTCAAGAACTCTCTAGTTTTTCTTCTTTTGGATCCACACCATCTTGATGGGAGTCCTTGGAGTTGTAGTCGTACTTGATGAAGTGGAACTTGAAGTAGTCTTGGGAATCCACTTGACTAAGGTCTTAGGAGCTTCTTCAAATGCATCAATTTCCTCTTGAAGCTTGTCCTTGCCTTTTTGCTTGTAGTCTTGTGGTGGAAGATCATCTTGAGCTTGTGTCCCTTTGAAAGAAGTAGGATCATACTTCTCTTGTTGAGGAACAAACTTTGTCTTGGGGTATTGATCTTCTTCCCACTCAACTCCATTGGCATTAAACTTTCGTTCAAAACCAACACCTTGATTCTTCCGGTGCCTTCCTTGCTTGCGTACAATTTCCTCGAATTGCTTACTTCCGGCAAGGCTCTTGTAGACTCCTTTCCCTATAATTCCCTTCAATAAGCTATTTTCTTGCTCAACTGTAACTTGGCTAAGAGAATCATTAGTGGAATCAAGAGAACTACTAGAAGCAGCAATATTGGATTTAGCATGATCATTGTTACTACTAGAGGAAGAATCTTTCTTGTTTTTGTTACTAGACTTGACTTGAGGCATATAAGTGGATAAGAGTAAACGCTTGGCAATGTAAGAAGAACTTTTCTTACGAAGATCATCATTGATTGCTTTTAAGAACTCATGCTCTTGCTCAAGGTTGAGCTTTTCAAAGCGTAATTTCTCATGTGTTCTTAAAAGTTCTCGATGATCTTCTAAGATAGTTTCATGAGCTAACTTAAGAGTGTTTAGTTCTTTAGTTAGAGCCTCAATCTTCTCCTTATCATTGTCATTCGTTTTATCTTGATTAGCATGATTAATTGACGTTTCATCATAGTATTCATCACTAGAGTTGTCAACAAGTAAATCATCATCACCTAACAAGTCATCTTCATCACTATTGAAATCAACATACTCGGGGTGTGATACCTTTGGGCCTTTAGCCATGAAGCATGTTCCAACTCCTTCATTTGGTGAGTCAAATATGTCGTAGGAGTTGGTTGACACAAGTGCTAGACCGGAAACACCTTCATCTTGAGTATATTCGGAATCAGAGTGATAACTTCTCTCGGAGTGGTTGTCGGAGTCGTTGCCGGATACCCATTCACCAACATGAGCTTGATGTCTTCATTTTGTGTAGCTCCTTGATGACTTTTCGATTCTTTCCGAATCCTTGCTTCTCCGTGAGTGTCTTCGTTCATAACGATCATCTTTACTCCTTCTTTCTCTAGATGGCGATTCTTCTCTTCTACTTCTTCTTTTGGGAGAGTCTTCTCTTCTTTTGTAGGGAGCCGTACACTCATTGGAATAGTGTCCGGGTCTTCCACAATTGTAGCAGTTTCGCTCCCGACTAGAAGATCTTTTGTCATTGTAGGACCTTGACTTGGAGCTTCTATCTTTGCTTCTACTCTTGTAGAACTTGTTGAAGTTCTTCACCATTAAGCTCAATTCTTCATTGAAGGTTTGCTTCTCAATTGATGATGTGGGGGCTTCACATGAGTCTTTGTAAGCACCACTTGATTTGTTGTGAAGTTCCTCTTTATCCTTGAGTGACATCTCATGAGCAACAATTCTTCCAATGACTTCCGTTGGCTTGAGATCTTTGTAATTGGGCATCATTTGGATCAATGTGCACATGGTATCATATTTTCCATCCAAGTCTCTTAGGATCTTCTTGATGATGAATCTATCGGTCATCTCTTCACTCCCTAAGCCGGCAATCTCATTTGTGATAAGAGCAAGCCTAGAGTACATTTCAGCGACACCTTCACCATCCTTCATTTTGAACTTGTCAAGTTGGCTTTGAAGCACATCCAATTTGGATTCCTTGACGGAGTCGGTACATTCGTGCATATCAATCAAAGTATCCCAAATTTCCTTTGCATTCTCATGACGGCTGATTTTGTTGAATTCTTCGGGGCACAATCCGTTGAAGAGAATATCACAAGCTTGAGCATTGTATTGCAGCATCTTCAACTCTTCCGCGGTTGCTTCATCGTTTGGTTCTTTCCCATCAAAGAAGTCACCTTGCAAACCAACACACACAATAGCCCAAACGGCGGGGTTATGTCCAAGAATATGCATTTTCATTTTATGCTTCCAACTAGCAAAATTAGTACCATCAAAGTAAGGACCTCTACGGTGATAATTTCCCTCGCTAGACGCCATACTCTCCTAGGTTGTGAAACCAAGGCTATGACCACCAAAAGCTATGGAAATCAAAGCAAATGGAGACCAAAGCTCTGATACCACTTGTAGGATCGGAAGTATGTCTAGAGGGGGGTGATTAGACTACTTGACCAAATAAAAATCTATCCTTTTCCCAATTTTAGTTCTTGGCAGATTTTAGCTATCTTAGCACAAGTCAAGCAACCATCACACAATTCAAGCAAGCATGCAAAGAGTATGTGAGCAGCGGAAAGTAAGGCATGCAACTTGCAAGAATGTAAAGGGAAGGGTTTGGAGGATTCAAACGCAATTTGAGACACAGATGTTTTTGGCGTGGTTCCGATAGGTGGTGCTATCGTAAATCCACGTTGATGGAGAATTCAACCCACGTAGGGTAACGGTTGCGCGAGTCCACGGAGGGCTCCACCCACGAAGGGTCCACGAAGAAGCAACCTTATCTATTCCATCACGGCAGTCGCCCACGAAGGACTTGCCTCACTAGCGATAGATCTTCACGAAGTAGGCGATCTCCTTGCCCTTACAAACTCCTTGGTTCAACTCCACAATCTTGTCGGAGGCTCCCAAGTGACACCTAGCCAATCCAGGAGACACCACTCTCCAAGAACTAACAAATGGTGTGTTGATGATGAACTCCTTGCTCTTGTGCTTCAAATGATAGTCTCCCCAACACTCAACTCTCTCTCACAGGATTTGGATTTGGTGGAAAGAAGATTTGAGTGGAAAGCAACTAGGGAAGGCTAGAGATCAAGATTCATATGGTAGGAGTGGAATATCTTGAGCTCAACACAAGGGTAGGTGGTTCTCTCTCAGAACATGTGAGTTGGAAGTGTAGGTGTGTTCTGATGGCTCTCTCCTTGAATGAAGAGTGGGTGGAGGGGTATATATAGCCTCCACACAAAATCTAACCGTTACACACAATCTGCCAAACTCGGTGGGACCGAATCGTTAAACTCGGTCGGACCGATTCACCAAACCTAGTGACCGTTAGGATTTTCGGTGGGACTGAGATGCAACTCGGTAGGACCGATATGGTTTGGGTTAGGGCATAACGTAATCTCGGTGTGACCGATTACACAAACTCGGTGGGACCAATTTTGGTAATAAGCTAAGTTGGTCAGGTAAACTCGGTGGGACCGATTCGCTCTTTTCGGTGAGACCGAAATGTTACAAAAGGGAAACAGAGAGTTTACATTGCAATCTCGGTGGGACCGATCGCTCACTTCGGTTAGACCAAAACGTTACGAAGGGAAATAGAGAGATTGCAATCCCATCTCGGTGAGACCGAGATCCCTATCGGTGAAACCAATTTGGCTAGGGTTTGTGGCAGTGGCTATGACATTTGAAACTCGGTGGCGCCGGATAGAAAGAATCGGTGGGGCTGAGTTTGACTTTTGGTTTAGGTCATATGTGGATATGGAAATGTAGTTGAGGATTTTGGAGCATATCACTAAGCACATGAAGCAAGAGGCTCATTAAGCAACACCTCATCCCTCCTTAATAGTATTGGCTTTTCCTATTGACTCAATGTGATCTTGGATCACTAAAATATAAAATGTAGAGTCTTGTCCTTGAAGTTTGAGCCAATCCTTTGTCCTTATAATTTTGAGGGATCCACTTTCCTCATCCATGCCATGCCATGCATTGAGCTTTCCCTGAAATATTCATCTTGGAATAATGTTAGCTCAATGAGCTATATGTTGTTAGGAATTACCAAAACCACCCAGGGATAGTTGCACTTTCATTTCTACTCCCTGATGGTTTGTTCATGTTTTATTTGAATGATCTGCTTGCATGCATCATTTCGTGACTGACATAGTGATCATGGCATATTTCAGAGCATGATTATCTTTTGTCATATTATACCAGTGTTCATGATGTTTGCGAGTACATTCAAAGTACTCACTGGCTTGACCCTGGCTATTGTCTTGGCCAGATTTCTTGCGTGGATAGGAGCATTGCGATGACATCCCCGGAACCTACGCAATGGAGATAGCAGCCTCGCGAAGATAGGAATTACCCTAGTCAGCTGTTCCTATGGGAAATGGAGTCCCATAGACGCTGATGATCCGCAAACCGCTTCCGCCATCAACCACTGGAAACCATTTGTTGTACTCATAGGCCAGAATGGTCTTGTACTGCATATGATGTACTTTGCTTGGAGTTTCTGTATCAAGTTGGTGCCTCATCAGCTAACAATAATCCTGGGGCTGGTGAGCACTAGGGGCGTTTTTGGGAAATTAATACCCCGAAAATCCGGTCCCGACAAACTTGGTATCAGAGCCAGGCTGACCGTTGGCTAATCCTATCTTAGCCAGGTCGAAAAACCTAGGTAAACCTACCCACCAGACCTTAACCTAGCCCCAGCCAAGCTTCTCGTGTAAGATAGCCACACAGTGACCCGACACCTTTTGGCAGTCGGTGCCCAACCTATCAGCCTAGCCTGTCGATCATGCACCAGTGACCGACACCAAAATTGTCTCATTCGCAAGCATGCGAAGGAAGACTCCGTCCCCTTTTCTTCTATGAAAAGGGGCACGCAAACCTCAATCCAGCACAGCACAGCCTCGGCCCAAACCAAGCTAAAATGCCAGGACCCATTGTTCCCAATGAGACCACGGCAACCAACCTTGGGGGTTTCGTGACCGTGCTAGCAAACCTCACCCACCGTGCCTTCGCGTTAGAAGAGCCTCCAGAATATGTTGTGTACCTGGGGTCCATGAGCGGTGAGAGCCGTCAATTCTGGGCAACTGTGCACGTCTATGGTAGGGGTCTATCGCCAGAACGCCCCTACAGGTTCACCGGAAGGACAACTTCCTTTGAGCCACAAGCCATCCAACTAGCTGCTCGAGAGGCTATAGTTCAACTCCGCCACTTGTCACCCAGAGTTAACTGTCGCTCGTTCTACTACTACCCCAGCCGTGACGGGTATGGTAGGCCACCCCAGGTTGCCAACGGAGACCACGAGACGGATCCTGCATTATTGCATCTGGTACGCTATGTAAGTGCACTAGAGGAACTGTTCGATCAAATCACCCTTGATCTGATCATGGCTCGTGGAGAGCTGATCCGCCGAGCCCCGGCAAGAAGAGTAGATGAGCCCGACGCCGACAGGCCAGTCGTGCTGTTCGGATAACCGATCGAGACCTTGAGGTCAGCCCCAGCCATCGACCAAGGTGCTTTGGTGTCCCCAGAAGTACTTCGTCGCCTTTTGGGAACACGCTCCAATGGGATTGTGGCCAACAATCCTTGCGATGGTCATCATCGCTACCCCGACCCCACAGTCCCTCAACCCCCTCCAGCTAACCCCGACGGTGAAACCCGTGGAGAAGCCTCGGCGTCCACAAGGCACGCCCGCTTAGATATGAACGAGGTAGACTAAGCCACTCGAGTAGTACCGAGTCTTAGTATGCCCACGCTCTGTAATGGTGTAATCTTGTATCGCCATGTTGTCTGCTTGTATTAAATAATAGTCATGCATAGGTATGTGGGCGTACGATTGCATTTTTAAATTCCGGGCGTAGCTACCAAAGACCACCTCGACGACACCCACAGTAACACGTCACTTCTGTGAGATGTGTGTATTTGTGGCATTGGCCCCAACCCCATAAGGGAAAAAACCGGCAAGCTAGTTGCCCTCACCATGGTAGATAACCCAGCCCAGTTTCTTTATAAAAGGCCACCTCGTGACCTTATCAGGTGCCCCTCACCTTGTGCACAACTCTCACAGCCATTTCTTTGCCATGCCGAGCCCTAGTATTTATCTGAGAACCCCAGACGCGACCCCAGCTAGTTTTGTTAAAATATTGTGGGACTTTACCTGCAGTACCATGAGTGCTACCAATCCACCCCAGTAGGACTTTCTCAAATCGAGGATCACCGTCTCCACCTCGAAATATTGGGCGGTGGTGCACATCCCTCCCTCAAACCCAAACCAAGACCCAACGGAAGTCTCCTTCGTGGGGAAATCTATGCCGACTCCGCACATGGCCATAGAAGCTGCTGCATACGAAGCACTTGCCCGCCTTCGATTCGCGGTACCCTATGCCAGCGAACGAGGGTATTATTATTTCCCGAGTCGTGCAGCACCCGGAGAAGTAACCCCCTTTCCCGGTGGACGAATTGAGAGAGACCCAGTACTGGCCAACCTTGCCCAATATGTCATCGCGCAAGAGCGTCTGACCCAGCGGATAATGGGTTATCTTCAGAGCCTCGCTGATTTAAATCCTCAGATCGCCATCGGCAGACCGCTGAGGCCCGACCAGGAGAGACGCGTCCATCGACTAGTCAATCCGCTTCCCCCGATCGAAGAAGAGTGTGCCCCAGTACCAGAGACGTTTTCTCGGGACCCTGTCCATCTGTCGTTTTCATTGTAAACGTTATAGCTATGTTTATTTGTATGTTGCAGCTTATGATTGTACCCTAAGTTTGTGCTATGAGTAAACTCTTGGTTTCAACTAATGGGAGTATAATTTTTAAAAAATCCCTTAGCAAATCTCGAGGACGAGATTTTTTTAAGGGGGGTAGTGTTGTGACAGCCCAAAATTTTGACCTTGTTTTATTGATTAAAATTTTGCCAGGAAATAAAATTTTTATTTTCTGGATTTCCTTTTGATTTCAGAACCATTCTTTTCTTGGTTATTATGGAGTTTTTACCCCAAGAGAAAACTTTCCAAATATATTATTGGACTTGTTTACCCTCTCAAGAAAACTTTTCTTTCAGTGGAATTAATTATATAATTATTTTTCCTGATCTTCATTTCTTTAAAAATAGTTTCCCATGGTTTTAGGGTCCCATTTGAACTACAACCCTTTGACAAATTTATTTAAAATTCCAACCAAAATTTGGGGATGTCATGTGATGTTTTTAAATCACTTTTATGCAAAAACATCTTTTATTCATGGGATATTTTGAGCTCTACCCCAAGTTTTCAAATCTGGTCCAGTTGGCAATTTTGCACTACAACCCATTTAAATATGTCTTTAAAGCTTCCACCAAAATTATGGGATGTCAGTAGTAGCATACAATTCAACTTTTTGCAAAAACCCAGTGATGTTCTTTGAAAAATTTAAGTAAATCAACCTCATTTTCATTCTGGTCCAGCTTGGTGATTTGTACTGCAACCCTAATTATTCTTGCTCTAGTAACCATGAGCTCTTTCCTACTGATAGACCACCCTGCCAAACCCTTAAGTCCAGGAGAATGGACCCATTGGAGTATTTTTAGTCCATGCAATAATGCCTTTTTCCTTTTGTCCAAAATAGAAGATTTGCAAAACTTGCACTAGCAAGTTTCTGGCTTTGCCCAAATGACCTTGCCATCATCACCAGAACCTAGAGAGACACTGACCTGGAGCTTTTGACCACCCCAAGAGTTGCCTAGATGCCCATAGCATTCTGTCAAACACCTTGGGTGCATGGTCAGTTTGACATGACCTTTGGTTTACATTGTGATCTCGATCCACTGACCCAGTAACCATGTCCACTAAGCTCCTAGCTACTTCTAACCTAGAACTGTTGTTTGCCAGCCTCACCAAAACATCCTAGCATGCGCTGGCATTTTGCCGAGCATGCAGCGTCGTCTTGTTGGCGCGCCAGAAGACGTTTTGCATCTTGCGCACAGACCGAGCCAGCCCGCGTCTCGCCGCCGCCCGCCCGTGCCGTGCTGCCCCTTGGCCACTCACAGCCAGCGCCCCGACTCCTCCCTCGCCGCAGAGCCGCCCTGGCCCCTCCTCATGGCGCCCCACAGTGCCACCGACGCTAGCCGCCGACGGCCGCAGCAGGCCACTGCCGTGGACGGCGCCGCCCGAGCCACACACGCACACCAGCTCGCCCCCTTGAGCAGTAGGGAGCTCGTCAAGATGCGCCGGCCAGCCACAACCGCCTCCACGTCGCCCTGACCGCTACAGAACAGCGGTTCACCGTCGTTCTTATCCGCGGCCACGGGAACCACCCTTGCCGGGCTATATATAGCCCTCCCAGTCATGCCTAGGCTCATCCAGCCCTCGCTCGAGCAATGGAAGCCTCCCTCCTCCCCGCTTGGTCGAGACCCTTTCTTCCCCATCTCTGGCCGGTTCGGCCGCCGCCACGCGCCGGTCCAATTCTTCGCGAGCAGGCCCTCTCCCACCTTTCCAGCACCACCATCCTCCTCCCCTCAACCTTGCGGAGCTGCCCAGCCTCTCAAACACGGTCGGGAACCACCGTAGCCCGAGCCCCTAAATCCACTCGAAGCCTCCTCCGCCGCGGAGCTCACCGCCGGCTACTCCCTCCACCCCCGTCGACCCAACAACCACCGGGAGGACCGCCCCTGTCTGGCGGATCCATCCCTGCCCTTGTATCCCCGTGGGAAGCCGCCGTTCGTCGGCGGCGATCGCCGGAGCCCCGCCCTGCTCGGACAGAGGAGGAAGAAGGGCGCGGGCGACTGGTCAAACCTGACCAGTGGGCCCAAGGGACCCACAGTCAGTGACCAGCCCCGCCGCCACGTGGTTTAGGTGGAAGCATGAAATCCCCGAGTACGTCTCCCCTTCCCCGAAAGCGTATTCTGAATCGAAACGTTTTCTTTTTCTGTTTTATTAAAAAAACAGAATATTGACTCAACTTTGACTGGCTATAACTTTCTAAATAGAAGTCCAAATGACTTTATTCTTTTTCTGTTGTTTCCCAAATATTGTCTAGTTTATTTTCATATTTATTTCAAAATTTTCCAAGCAACTTTTTGTCCTGTTTTGAAAGTATGTGTTGATTTCAAATTTTCTTAAATAGGATTTTTGGAGAGAGAAGAAAACTTTCAAAAGTTTTGAGTGCACCCTGCCTCTCCACAACTTGAAGGCAAGCATTCTGAACCCTGGCATAGTATTGTTGTGTGTCGTTTGATACGATCGCAACACCACCTCGGCACAAAGTTTCCGTTACTTCATGTGATGATATGATCATACTCATAAGCGCATGTTGATGATTCCGTGTTGTTGGCATTCGATATATTGTGATAGTAGACACCATCACATACCTTTCATGCCTACCGGGAGGAAGTCGGGAGAGCCTCTGTCTTGGGTAGACACGAGCTTGTCTCCGGTCTTCGTTGAGACGGTTGTGTCCGGTACGGCAAAGTGAGGCATGACGAGTGGTGACTTTGTCTGTTGGTTGAAACATATTGGTTATGCTAACCATGCAGGAAAATACTTAAACCTCCCGAGTTGACCATAGATCGAGTCTTGTTCCGGTAACCCCCATGCTTGTTTCGTACTACCACTTGTCCCTACCACAGGTAGGGTACGGTTCAGTAAGTTGTCAACCCCTTTCCCAGCACACACCGTACAGAGAGGCCATGGTGGAAGATACCGGAGGCCTCCGGTAGGAATGCCACCTGGTCCGGGGGCATGGGTGTTTTCGGTTGTAGCCGAAGGGGTAGCTCCCCCTAGTTTGCGCGCGGTATAAATTTTGTGATCCCATGCTAATCGAGGTTGTAGCCTTCCCACTTAGAGTTTCGCTTGACGGGTGTCGTGGGTGATTCCAGACACCGGTAAGTTAAGCTGGTGTGTGCGGTCGGGTGTGTTTTCGAATGAAAGACCGTAGACGGAATTAGTCCCGATGGACTAAAGGAAATCCGTTGCTAGTGGGTAAAGAGTACACCCTCTGCAGTGATATTATATCTATTCGAGTAGCCATGTCCATGGTTAAGGACTACAGTCTGGGATGGGTCAAGTGTCAGTCTTAGTGTCGGTCTTCGGAGGAAAAACTACTAAACCAGCACATTGATTATAACTTGTGACATATTGTCGGTGTGGAACGACACCTATGGGATCACAAGAATCCCTACTACGGTTGCGCGGCTCGGGGTTGTGAGAAGAGCAGATCAAAGAGATAGCACACGGTTCCTTTACCCAGGTTCGGGCCGCGAGGATGCGTAAAACCCTACTCCTGCTTCGGTGGATTGTATATCTGTGTTCTTGAGCTAGCTATGTGGTGCGAGGAGCTCCAAAAAGCCGAATCCTCCTCCTGGTCGCCTTGGGCCTCCTTTTATAGGGAAAGGGGTTGCCATAGTGGCACACAGGAGGTGGAAAGGGTACAGTGATGCGAGGTTATCCCTCACATTACATGACAAGGTGCATTTAATGTGTCTTGCTTAGGTGTCCTTGCTTCATCGGGGACGGGGGAGAGCCCTGTCTCGTCCGTCGCCGCTCCCTCTTGCGTCGACACGCGCCCTGGCCAGCGGTGCCCGCGGTGCCATGTAGGCAGGCAGGTAGCTGAGGTGGCGTAGTGGCGGGCCTCCATGAAGATCCGCATGCCGCCACGCAGGTGCCTGCCCAGCTGGTTGGGTCGGCAGCTGCATGCGAACGGTGGTGGAGGTCTGATTGGCGTGGGCCTGATGGTGGCCCTACGGGTGTTCACGGCAAGGGTCTTGCCGCGGCCCCGGCAAGGGTCTTGCCGGGGCGCCTGCTGTCATCCCCGGCAAGGCTCTTGTCGGGGGCCTTGTGTTCCTCGTTGGCTGGGATCCCGCCAAGGATCATCATCTTCTAAAGTGTGTATCTGATCTTGAATGTCTTCACGAAGATCTGCATGCCACCACGGGGATGTCTCCCGAATCCTTGCCCCATGGGGGCAGTGGACTCAAGGGTGACTCGCTCCGTAGGTGTGGGGCGAGCTGCCACGGCAAGGGTCTTGCCGGGGGAGTCCGCTTCGTCCCCTTTGCTCTTTGCGGTCTTGGTCTTGGCGTCGTTCTGCTTCTCTTGAGCTTTGGCCTTACCTTGGCTCACCTCCCTTGCCGTGCTCGGTGTGGCGGTGCCCGTGGCTCAGACTGCCCGTGCACAGTTATAGGGGTACAAAAAGTGTACCCCCCCTTTTTGTACACCGACAGGAGCCCCTGGGCCTGGGCCACACATAAGCGCAACGCGTTGTTGGGCTAGGCCCAAAAACGGTGCGCGGGCAGGTGGGGCGGTTTTTACCGCGGTAAGTTCCTTTGCACGCTGCGCCTCCCACGCTTCCCGCGCGTGGCGCGGCGTGGGGAGGCATGCGTGACGTGGGCGACATGCGTGGGGCTGAGCTCTGCATGCGTGCGTCATGTCGTAGTAAAGGGGGCGGTTCGCGCCTTCCCCATAAACGAAGGGAGGCATGGAGGCACGGCCCATTTACTGAGCGGGGCCGAGGCGTGGTCTTCAAGGCGTCCACTCCCCATGATCACTGGGTGTGGAGAGGTCGCCTCACCCATCGCCTCGGTCCTGTACGCCTTCCACGTGGCTCTCATGCGCTTGGGATGGCGAACGGTGGAGGCGGGAAACCGGGCCGCCGCGGGCTGGGGCAGCGGGTCGGTCCCAGTTCCCTGTGCCTTCCGCGTCTTGATTGGCCGAGCGGGGCGGCCAAGCCCCCACCCCATTCCTTTATAAAGAGCAGGAGGGGGGGATGGCGTCCCGCATTCTTTCATCTCCTCCTTCCTTCAGCTTCCGCTCCCCCCTTCCATCCGCCATGGAGAGAGGGAACCCCGGTTCTTCAACGGTGGCAGCGAGGGTCGCCGCTCGACAACGCGTCCCTCCTTCTCCTACACCTGCGGTGGCAGAGCCAGCCGCGAGGGGAAGGGGGAGGGGGCGAGGCCGTGGGCGAGGCCGAGGCGCTCGGGGAAGAGGAGGATGGGGCGGCGCGCCGGCCCCGCCTCCGCCAGCAGTTCGTCCCCCCATGGAGGGCCACGTTGGGGATGACCCGTGCGAGTTCTTCGTCAGGCTGCGTCGGCCGCCTCGCCGTCGCCTTCGTCTCCCGACTCCATTCGCGCGGGAGATGTCTCTGGATCCGCCGGAGTCGTTGCGGCTGCACATGAGGGGTTGTGGGATCAGCGGCACGCGGGTTCGCGTCGACTTCCCAGCCCCTCATGTGATGTATCTTCGTCGGGGATGGAAGACGTTCGCTCATATCCACTGCTTAACGGAGGGGCTCACTCTCCATTTCAAGCTGATGGAGGGCGGCCTCCTCTCCGTCAAGGTCTTCGGGCTCTTCGGGACCCGTGCAAGGTGTTGCGTGGAGAGCTCTTCCGATAGCGAAGACTCCTCGGGCGGGAGTGACGAGGAGGACAGTGGCAGCAACGACGAGGGTAGCAGGCGGCAGGATGACGGGTCCGACTAGGTGTCGGGCGCCGCTCCATGCGGCACCGACGACCCCATCATCCGTGTTGCCGGCTCCCTGAACTTCTCGGGGTCGTCTCCTTGGGCGGCTGGCATTGGGAGGCTGCGGAAGAGGAAGAGGGCGGGCGGCAAGGCCGTCAACTCAGAGTACGCGGGCACTGACGCCTTCGACGCGTGCTAACGTCCTGCCGCCTCGTCTTCGAGCTCTGCTTCCGGCGCCGCCATCACCATCCAGCCTTTGGACGGCCACCGAGATGTTCTCTTGGTGTCTTCTGCCACCCATAGCTCGCCTAGGTGCCCTTTTTGCCCTTTTCGCCTCCTTGACCTGCCTCCTGAGGAGAGGGATAAGAAAGGGATTACGGGCACCTTATCTTTTTTTAGTTTGTAAGCCCTCGGGCCTTGGCTGAATTTAAAACTTGTAATCCCATCATTCATGTTTTTCATTCCTCATGGACTGTACCTGAGTGGAATGTCTTTAATGAAAAAGGGACGTTTGCCGGGTCATTTGTTTGCGGGTAGAACCCACGTCAAGGATTAAATCCTTGATATCTCTAAGATAAACATTTCCTTGCCCGGCAGCAGGCCTTGCCGTCTTCCCACGTCGCTCGACCTTTCTCACGCCTTTGGCCGAGGCAGGGATGAGGTGGGTTCAGGCTCCCGTTTCATCCTTTCGCTGCCGCGACTACGACCAAACCTGGCCCCGGGAACGAGCCCTAGGGCCTAGAGTTTAGGGGAGCACGGTAGCTTTTAGGAAGGAACGAGGTTTCACATACCTTAGTCCATAAGGGAATGCATGATAAGTGATGAAGAACTTATCTGAAACTGTAGCCCCTGGCAACTCTGGTTTGCCGTGGGTGAATCTTTGCACTTGCAGCCCCCGGCAATACTGGCTCGCCGGGGTCTAGATGCTGGCCTGTCCCTCTTCTCTTTTTCATCCTCAAGTGATCCGGCAAGGATATCAGTGAGTCCTGCGAACCAAAGAAGACAAAAGAACGGCAAAGGGACGCACACTCAACCTCTAAGCTAGGGGTTAGTCACCGCTAAGCACTATCAACCCTAACCAAGGACGAGACTCGACCTAGCATGCATGCTATAACTTAGGGCGCCAGCGCTTCATTTATTTATGCTCAGGGTCTGCGCCGGCTTTGTAATGGAGGGCTACATGCATCATCGGCAATGCTTGTACAAAAGGTGGCTTGTCGGGGCCCGGCAAGTCAGCGCCTTTACGGTAAAACTTGCGAAGATGCTCAATGTTCCAGGAGTTACTCACTGGAACGGCATCTTCGGTCTCCAGGCGGACTGCGCCGGGCCTGGTGACTCATATTACCCGATAAGGGCCTTCCAACTTTGGCATCAACTTGTTGGAATTCTTGGCCGATTGAACACGCCGAAGGACAAGGTCGCCTTCCTCAAGGCTTCGGGCATGAACCTTGCGGTTATGGTAGCGGCGCAAGGCTTGCTGGTAGCGTGCTGCTCTCACAGCCGCCCGAAGACGATCTTCCTCAAGGAGCATTGCGTCATCTTGCCGCAGTTGCTCTTGCTCAAGCTCATCATAACCGAGCACTCGAGGTGACCCGTATATGAGTTCAGTGGGGAGAACTGCTTCTGCCCCGTATACCAGGGCAAAGGGTGTCTGGCCGGTGGCTCGATTAGGCGTCGTCCTGATCGACCAATGAACCGCTGGCAACTCATCAATCCAGCGCCTTCCACTCTTGTGCAGCCTGTCAAAGGTCTTGGTCCTTAAGCCTCGCAGTACTTTAGCATTTGCCCTCTCAACTTGACCATTGCTTCGTGGGTGAGCAACGGGAGCGAAACAGAATTTGCTGCCAAGGTCTTGGATAAATTGCATGAAGGTGCGGCTTGTGAACTGTGTGCCGTTGTCGGTGATGACCCTGTTGGGTACACCAAAACGGCACACTAGTCCCTTGAAGAACTTGACGGCTGACTGAGCTGTGACCTTCCTCACTGCCTCCACCTCCGGCCACTTTGTGAACTTGTCGATTGCAACGCATAAGTACTCAAAGCCCCGACAGCGGGGAAAGGGCCCAAGATGTCGAGCCCCTGCATCGAGAAGGGCCAGAGAGAGGAATGGTTTGAAGGGCTTGAGCTGGCTGATGAAGCTTCTTCAATGGAACCGACACGCTTCACACTTGGTGACTAGTGTCGTCAAGATCTCGAGGGCGGTGGGCCGAAGAAGCCTTGCCGGAATGCCTTGCGGCAAGGGCCCTTGACCCGATGTGGGATCCACATATGCCTCCGTGTATCTCCGCCAACAGCTCCATCCTTCCTCTCGAGGGATACACTTCAATTTCACACCGCTCGCCTCTTTCTATACAGGACGCCATCGATTTAACTGGTACATGGTAGAGCGACGGGCTACTTTTTCCGCTTCTTCCTGCTCCTCAGGAAGTTCCCCTATTTGGAGGAATCGGACGGTATGCTGCGCCCATGCTGGAGCCTGGGGCTCGACGGCGAGGACTAAAGGCATTTCCTCCGCCATAGGAGCGGCTGTCTCGACGGCAAGAGCTTGACGCTCTGCCGGAGTTAGCCGCCCCGTGGCGGGCTCAGTGTCCCCGACAACATCCTTGCCGGCGGCTCCGGGGAGCTCGGCGGGAAGGTACTTGCCGGGCCCTGATTTCCTCCTCTTGTTCTGCTCTGTTGATGGATCAACGGATGGCTGAGTTAGCTGAAGCACAAAGGTACCTGGTTCCACAGGTAGCTTGAGGGCAGCGCGTTTCGACAGGTAATCGGCGATGTCGTTCTCCGCTCTGGGAACGTGTTCAGCCTGTATACCGTCAAAGCGCTCTTCCAGCTTTCTCACTTCATCGACGTAGGCCTTCATCAACGGGCTCTGGTAATCTTTGTTGACTTGCTTGATGACAAGCTGCGAGTCACCCCTGACGATGAGTTTCCTAATTCCGAGGTCCGCCGCAATCCTAAGACCGGCAAGCAGCCCTTCGTACTCGGCCGTATTGTTGGTTGACACCTCCCTGGGGAAGTGCATCTGGACCACTAACTTGAGGTGCTCTCCGGTGGGCGCGACAAGCAGTACGCCAGCCCCGGCGCCTTGCAAGGAGAAAGCTCCATCAAAGTACATGATCCAATCACAACTTGCCTCCTTGCCGGGGAGAGCAGTCTCTTGGGCTTCTTCGTCAGGCGTAGCGGGCCATTCTGCAATGAACTACGCCAGGACTCGGCTCTGAATCATTGAAGTACTTTCAAACTTGAGGCCAAAGCTGGACAGCTCCAGTGCCCATTCCACAATTCTTCCCGTTGCATCTGGATTGTGCAATATCCGTTGCAGAGGGAGGCGAGTGACGACAGTGATCTCGTGTGCCTGGAAGTAGTGATGCAGCTTCCTCGAGGCCATAAGAAGGCCGAAGAGCAGTTTTTGCATGCCGGAGTACCTTGACCTAGCCCCTGCAGGAGGGAACTAATAAAGTAGACCGGGTGCTGCATCATTTTCTTCTTCGGCGGCACTTCAACTAGCTGTGTCGTCTCTACATTGGTGGTGTCGGGCTCTGTCGCTGCCATTACCTCGTCGTCGACCTCTCTCTGCGCCACTAGTGCGGCACTGACCACCTGGTTCGTTGCCGCCAGGTATAGCAGCAACGGCTCCTGTGGCCTAGGCGCAACTAGTATTGACGCGGAGGAGAGGTACTTCTTCAAATCTTGCAATGCTGCTTCGGCTTCTGGCGTCCACTCCATCGGGCCCGCCTTTTTCGTGATCTTGAAAAGGGAAGGCGCCTTCAGCGAACTTGAAATGAACCTGCCCATGGCGGTGACGCAACCAGCAAGCCGACGCACATCCTTGATTCGCTTGGGTGCTCCAGTATGCTCTATAGCTTTGATCTTGTCCGGGTTGGCCTCTATCCCACGCTGTGACACAAAGAACCCGAGAAGCTTGCCGGACGGGACGCCAAAGACGCATTTCTCAGGGTTCAGCTTGAGGTTGATCTTGCGCAGGTTTGCAAATGTTTCTTGCAAATCCGATATGAGGGTTGCCCTGTCCTTGGTTTTGACCACTATGTCATCCATATAAGCTTCCATGTTTCTATGGAGCTGGGGTTCAAAACCAATCTGGACCGCCCTTGCAAACGTCGAACCAGCACTCTTCAACCCGAAAGGCATCCGTATGAAACAATACGTACCACATGGGGTGATGAATGATGTTTTCTCTTCGTCTTCTCTTGTCATGAAGATTTGGTGGTAGCCGGAGTAGGCGTCGAGGAATGACAACAGATCACACCCAGCCGTGGAGTCAACAATCTGGTTGATGCGCGGCAACAGGAAGGGGTCTTTAGGACAAGCCTTATTGATGTCTGTGTAATCAATACACAGTCTCCACTTCCCATTTGCCTTGCGCACCACGACCGGATTGGCCAACCACGTTGGATGGAGCACTCCTCTTACCAAACCTGCTGCTTCCAGTTTCCGGATCTCTTCCGTGATGAACTCTTGTCGTTCCAAAGCTTGCTTTCTGACCTTCTGCTTGACGGGCCGCGCATGAGGACAGACAACAAGGTGGTGCTCAATCACCTCCCTGGGAACGCCGGGGATGTCGGAAGCTTGTCATGCAAACACATCGACATTTGCCCGCAGGAAGGTGATGAGCGCGTCTTCCTATTTGTCGTCAAGGGTGGAGCTTATGGTGAGAGCTCCTCCCATGCCGTCCTCATTGACAGAAACCTTCTTGGTTCCCGGCGGTATGGCCCTGGGCTTCTTGTTTCCGCTGGTGGAGCTCTCTAGCACGCCCTCGACGGCAGCGCTTACACCAAGAGGTGCGCTTGCGGAGTGGGTGTCCGAGGTCTCACCGGTCTTCTTCTTCTTCTTCCTCCGGGGTCCCAGCGGCGGGAGCAAGTGCCCTAGTGGCGGCAGCTGCTGCAATCGCTTGTCTGGTATAGTTGGTCAGCGCAAATCAGCGATCTTTCTTATCGGAGGGATGGTGATGATTGTCACAGGTCCCGCATCTTCGGGTGTTGTAGGCGTGGTGTGACGCCGCCATGAACTTGGCTGGCTGGGCGGCCAAGGATCCTGCTAGGGCAAGGGATCTTGGCAACATCAAACACGATCCTCTCCGTCCTGTAGTTCAGGTCGCTTCCAAATGTCACGGGCAGCGTGACCTTTCCCTTGGGTTGGCTTCTTCCCTGGTTGACCCCCTGAAATGTGCCCATCTCTTCGAGGTCTCCATCAGGAATCTGTAGTTTCTCGATCACGGCAGGCGAGATCAAGTTCAGACCGGCCCCGCCATCGACTAGCATCTTTGTCACCTTGAGGTTGCGTATTGTTGGTGAGACCAACAACGGCAAGCACCCGACCGCGGTAGTGCGATCAGGGTGATCCTCAGTGTCAAAAATGATAGGTGTGCTGGACCACTTCAGCGGCCTTTGGACATCAAACGACGGCTCTGCTGCTGTAATCTCTCGCGCCCACTGTTTAAGCCGGCGGTGAGAAGTATGCAGCGAGGCGCCGCCGTCGACGCACATGGCCTCTGTAGCTTTCTGAAACTCTTGGTCGCGGACTCGCCGTCCTCTTCGTGATCGCTGCCTTCGGCTTTCATCACGGCCCCGGGCGGGCCTTTCCTGTTGTTTATGCTTGCCGCGACGGCCCGCCTGGCCGTCACGCTTCCTGCCGGACCCCTCAGCACCGTCTTGGCCCTTCTCCTTGTCCCGCCTCTCATATTCAGCCCTCTGCTTCTCAGCGAGGAGCTCAACCTGTCGGCAGTCTTGGAGAGCATGGCCTTTGGTGCGATGGATCTTGCAGTATCTCTTGTCGGAGTTTCCTGGCTTCTCGGCAGCCTCCAAGGCCCGGCAGTCAACACATCCGGCAATTTCCTTGCCGGGGTCATCTGCCTTGGTTTTCTTGGTGGAGCCGGTGTCATCAGAGTTAGTATGCAAAAGTAATGCCCATTTTTACAAATTCTCGAGAGATTTTGCAACTAAATTCGAAATTCATATTTGCAAATTTTCCCAACAAATAGACCACATATCACATGGGAAACTTATTTTCTTTTATTTTTTTGACATTTTCATCATTTTCTTTTATTTTTTTAAAACTGAAAAGGCGATCCACGGGGAGGGGGGGGCGGGGGTAGAGTTTGAAAATCGGACCTTTAGTACCGGTTCGTGCCATGAACCGGTACTAATGCCTCAAACCCCATTAGTACCGGTTGGTGGCACGAACGGCACTAAAGGTCTAACCCTTTAGTCCCGGTTGGTGCCACGAACCGGGAATAATGGGCATCACACCCTTTAGTCATGGTTCGTGGCACCAACCGGGACTAAAAGGTCCAGACGAACCGGGACAAATGGCCCACGTGGCCCCTGGGTGCACGAACCGATTAATGTTTCATTAGTCCCGGTTCTAGACTGAACCGGGACTAATGGGCTAACCCGGGGTGGACCAAAGCCCTCTTTTCCACTAGTGCCCCCCCAGGGAGAATAGATCGGGAGTTCCGCCGCCGCAAGCCTCTGTAGCCACCAAATGTCAATCGGGACCCTGTTCCGGCACCCTGCCAGAGGGGGAACCCTCACCGGTGGCCATCTTCATCATCCCGGCGCTCTCCATGACAAGCAGGGAGTAGTTCACCCTCGGGGCTGAGGGTATGTACCAGTAGCTATGTGTTTGATCTCTCTCTCTCGTGTTCTTGATTTGGCACGATCTTGATGTATCGCGAGCTTTGCTATTATAGTTGGATCTTATGTTGCTTCTCCCCCTCTACTCTCTTGTAATGGATTGAGTTTTCCCTTTGAAGTAATCTTATCGGATTGAGTCTTTAATGATTAGAGAACACTTGATGTATGTCTTGCCGTGCGTATCTGTGGTGACAATGGGATATCACGTGATTCACTTGATGTATGTTTTGGTGATCAACTTGCGGGTTCTGCCCATGAACTTATGCATAGGGGTTGGCACACATTTTCGTCGTGATTCTCCGGTAGAAACTTTGGGGCACTCTTTGAGGTTCTATGTGTTGGTTGAGTAGATGAATCTGAGATTGTGTGATGCATATCGTATAATCATACCAACGGATACTTGAGGTGACATTGGAGTATCGAGGTGACATTAGGGTTTTGGTTGATTTGTGTCTTAAGGTGTTATTCTAGTACGAACTCTAGGGCTGTTTGTGACACTTATAGGAATAGCCCAACGGATTGATTGGAAGGAATAACTTTGAGGTGGTTTCATACCCTACCATAATCTCTTCGTTTGTTCTCCACTATTAGTGACTTTGGAGTGACTCTTTGTTGCATGTTGAGGGATAGTTATATGATCCAACTATGTTATTATTGTTGAGAGACCTTGCACTAGTGAAAGTATGAACCCTAGGCCTTGTTTCCTAGCATTGCAATACCGTTTACGCTCACTTTTACCGCTTGTTACCTTGCTGTTTTTATATTTTCAGATTACAAAAACCTATATCTACCATCCATATTGCACTTGTATCACCATCTCTTCGCCGAACTAGTGCACCTATACAATTTACCATTGTATTGGGTGTGTTGGGGACACAAGAGACTCTTTGTTATTTGGTTGCAGGGTTGATTGAGAGAGACCATCTTCATCCCACGCCTCTCACGGATTGATAAACCTTAGGTCATCCACTTGAGGAAATTTGCTACTGTCCTACAAACCTCTGCACTTGGAGGCCCAACAACGCCTACAAGAAGAAGGTTGTGTAGTAGACATCAAGCTCTTTTCTCGCGCCGCTGCTGTGGGAGGTGAGTGCTTGAAGGTATATCTTTAGATCTTGCAATCGAATCTTTTTGTTTCTTGTTTTAGCACTAGTTCAGTTTATAAAAGAAAACTACAAAAAAAATGGAATTGAGTTTACCTCATACGCTTCATCTTTTTAATATCTTCCGTGAGTATGATGGGAAGGAAAATTGTGCCAAAGTGTTAGAAGAAGAATGCAATAAAATGTTTGGCACTAAATCTTTGAATGATGAGCATGATTGCGATGTTGTTAGTATGAACTCCTTGAATATCCATAGTACTGATGATGATTGCATTAGTTATGATGAAAATGCCTCCTATAAACATGTCAATTTTTGTGGAGTGCATTGGGTTTGGAAGTACACACCAAATAGGGAAGATAGATATTGCAAGAGGCATAAGTACTTAGAAACCAAATTGTTGCAAGAAGAGCTAGATGAATGTGCTGAAAATTTATCTTTTCTTAGCCCTACTTGTGAACTTTGCAATGAACGTGATCATTTTAGTACGTGGTCATTTTAGTACCCAATGCAAATTGTTTCATGATCGTATTGTGTCCAAAAATTGTGATGACTTGATTTCCCTTGCACATCATAATGAACTTAGTTTGCTCTTGGGTTATGAAGAAATTAAACGTAGAACTAAGGATATTCACAAATTTTCCCTTGATAAAGTTCTTCATTTTGATCTAGAGAAAATTTATATGTATTGTGCGGTGAATTGCATTGATAATCCGTATATTTCCAATTACATATAGAAAAGAAAACAAATAGAGGATGAAGAGAATACTAATGAAAGGGAAGAGACTTCCCAATATCCTCCTATTATTTCTTATGATGAATCAGGTAACGAGGAGGAGCCTTCTATTCAACCAATCTCATTAATAAGGAGCTCCAAAAAGAGGATTGAACCCACACATGATGTGGTGAAGAAGAAGAAAAGAAAAAGGAAGAGAGGTAAAAAGGTATCTCTCCCAAATAAAGTTGCTCCTATTATTGTTGTGCCTCATTAAAATGACGATGATACACTTGATGATGATCTCGTTATGCCTATTGCTTGTTGTGATGATTATGATTGGGAAGATAATGATACTCCTTATGATCTTGAAAATCTTTTTGGCACTTGCTTGGAAGAATATGATAATAATGTTTGCTATACTATTGGTGCTATCTATACTATTAATTATGAGAGTGATTATGCTTATGATATGAAAAGGCCCAAGCTTGGGGAAGCTATGTTTAATAAGGATGACATATTTGAGAATATATTTGCTGAAATTAATGTTTATCCCAAGCTTGGGGATGCTATGTTTAATAATGAAGATATTTTTAGCCTCTCAAGTTTTGATATGCAAAGTTGTTATGATGATAGCATGCCTTCTACCTATGATAATTATATTTATGAAAGTGGGTTTGGAAGAGTGTCAACTTTAGGAAGTAATGATCCCTCAATATTGGAGGATGTTGAATCTTATAATATTTATGAAAGTGTATTTGGAGAGGTCATGACTTTATTTAGTGATGTATCCACTATCTTGGAAGAGGTTTCAATCGAGTATGATGAGAACAAAGTTGCTACTTATGATGATTATTGTGATAAAACTTATGCTATAAGAAGTAGTGATGATTATATTTATAAAACTTGTCATGATTATGATTACCCTTTTTCTGAACGTTACTCTTTTAATGTGGAAACAATTTATAGTATTCAAGTCTCTTATGATACTCCCACTATTCCGAATGAGAAGAATTTTGCTTATGTGGAGAGTAATAAAATTTCTATGCAAGTAGATCATGAAAATAATGCTTTAGGTGCAGGTTATATTGTTGAATTCATTCATGATTCTACTGAAAATTATTATGAGGGAGGAACATATGCTTGTAGGAATTGCAATAATATCAAGTTTCCTCTCTATGTGCTTAAAATCTTGAAGTTATGCTTGTTTTACCTTCCTATGCAAGTTGATTATTGTTCCCATAAGTTGTTTGCTCACAAAATCCCTATGCATAGGAAGTGGGTTAGACTTAAATGTGCTATTCATATTCTTCATGATGCTCTCTTTATGTTTTAATTCTTATCTTTTATGTAAGCATCATTGAAATCATCATGCCTAGCTAGGGGCGTTAAACGATAGCGCTTGTTGGGAGGCAACCCAATTTTATTTTAGTTTCTTGCTTTTTGGTTCTGTTTAGTAATAAATAATCCATCTAGCTTATATTTATATGTGGTTTTCTGTTTTAATTAGTGTTTGTGCCAAGTAGAACCTTTGGGAAGACTTGGGTGAAGTCTTTATGATCATGCTGTGAAAAACAGAAACTTTAGCGCTCACGAGATTAGCTAGAACTTTTTACTGGAGAGTGATATTTAGTTGATTATTTTTTAAGATGATTACTAGACAAATTCCTCAGGTCCACCAATTTATTTTAGAATTTTTGGAGTTCCAGAAGTTTGCGTTAGTTACATATTACTACAGACTGTTCTGTTTTTGATAGATTCTGTTTTTCGTGTGTTGTTTGCTTATTTTGATGAATCTATGGCTAGTAAAATAGTTTATAAACCATAGAGAAGTGTAATACAGTAGGTTTAACACCAATATGAATAAATAATGAGTTCATTACAGTACCTTGAAGTGGTGTTTTGTTTTTTTCTCTAACGGAGCTCACGAGTTTTCTGTTAAGTTTTGTGTTGTGAAGTTTTCAAGTTTTGGGTAAAGATTCGATGGACTATGGGATAAGGAGTGGCAAGAGCCTATGCTTGGGGATTCCCAAGGCACCCCAAGGTAATACTCAAGGACAACCAAGAGCCTAAGATTGGGGATGCCCCGGAAGGCATCCCCTCTTTCGTCTTCGTTCATCTGTAACTTTAATTGGAGCTATATTTTTATTCACCACATGATATGTGTTTTGCTTAGAGCATCATGTCATTTTATTTTATTTTGCTTGCTTTTTGAATAAAATACCAAGATCTGAAATTACTAAATGGAATAGTCTTCACATAGTTGCATATTTATTCGACTACTCATTTATCTTCACTTATATCTTTCAGAGTAGTTTGTCGTTTGCTCTAGTGCGTCACTTATATCTTTTAGAGCACGGTGGTGCATTTGTTTTATAGAAACTATTGATCTATCATGCTTCACTTAGATTATTTTGGGAGTCTTAACTAGCATGGTAATTTTCTTAAATAATCCTAATATGCTAAGCATAAGTGATTTCTAAAAAAATTCTTATGAGTGTGTTGAATACTATGAGAAGTTTGATGCTTGATAAGTGTTTTGAGATATAAAGATGGTGATATTAGAGTCATGCTATTTGAGTAGTTGTGAATTTGAGAAATACTTGTGTTAAAGTTTGTGATTCCCGTAGCATGCACGTATGGTGAACCTTTATGTGATGAAGTCGGAGCATGATTTATTTATTGATTGTCTTCCTTATGAGTGGCGGTCAGGGACGAGCGATGGTCTTTTCCTACCAATCTATCCCCCTAGGAGCATGCGCGTAATACTTTGCTTTGATAACTTGTAGGTTTTTGCAATAATTATATGAGTTCTTTATGACTAATGTTGAGTCCATGGATTATAAGAACCCTTCTTCCTTCCACCATTGCTAGCCTCTCTAATACCGCAGACTTTTCACCGGTATCATACACCCACCATAAACCTTCCTCAAAACAGCCACCATACCTACCTATCATGGCATTTCCATAGCCATTCCGAGATATATTGCCATGCAACTTTCCACCGTTTCGTTTATTATGACACACTCCATCATTGTCATATTGCTAGCATGATCATGTAGTTGACATTGTATTTGTGGAAAATCCACCATTCATAATTCTTTCATACATGTCACTCTCGATTCATTGCACATCCCGGTACACCGCCGGAGGCATTCACATAGAGTCATATCTTGTTCTAAGTATTGAGTTGTAATTCTTGAGTTGTAAGTAAATAAAAGTGTGATGATCATCATTATTAGAGCATTGTCCCAAGTGAGGAAAGGATGATGGAGACTATGATTCCCCCACAAGTCGGGATGAGACTCCAGACGAAAAATAAAATAATAAAAAAAGAGGCAAAAAAAGAGAAAAGGCCCAAACAAAAAGAAAACAAAAAAACAAAAAAAAATGAGAGAAAAAGAGAGAAGGGACAATGCTACTATCCTTTTACCACACTTGTGCTTCAAAGTAGCACCATGATCTTCATGATAGAGAGTCTCCTATGTTGTTACTTTCATATACTAGTGGGAATTTTTCATTATAGAACTTGGCTTGTATATTCCAATGATGGGCTTCCTCAAGTGCCCTAGGTCTTCGTGAGCAAGCGAGTTGGATGCACACCCACTTAGTTTCTTTTGATGAGCTTTCATACACTTATAGCTCTAGTGCATCCGTTGCATGGCAATCCCTACTCACTCGCATTGATATCTATTGATGGGCATCTCCATAGCCCATTGATACGCCTAGTTGATGTGAGACTATCTTCTCCTTTTTGTCTTCTCCACAACCACCATTCTATTCCACCTATAGTGCTATGTCCATGGCTCACGCTCATGTATTGCGTGAAGATTGAAAGAGTTTGAGAATGTTGATGTATGAAACAATTGCTTGGCTTGTCATCAGGGTTGTGCATGATTTAAATATTTTGTGTGATGAAGATAGAGCATAGCCAGACTATATGATTTTGTAGGAGTAACTTTCTTTGGCCATGTTATTTTGAGAAGACATAATTGCTTTGTTAGTATGCTTGAAGTATTATTATTTTTATGTCAATATGAACTTTTTTCTTGAATCTTTCGGATCTGAATATTCATACCACAATTAATAAGAATTACATTGAAATTATGCCACGTAGCACTCTGCATCAAAAATTATCTTTTTTTATCATTTACCTACTCGAGGACGAGCATGAATTAAGCATGGGGATGCTTGATACGTCTCCAACGTATCTTTAATTGTTGATTGCTCCATGCTATATTATCTACTGTTTTGGGCAACATTGGGCTTTATTTTCCACTTTTATATTACTTTTGGGACTAACTTATTAACCGGAGGCCCAGCCCAGATTTGTTGTTTTTTTGCCTATTTCAGTGTTTCGAAGAAAAGGAATATCAAACGGAGTCGAAACGGAACAAAATCAACTGGAGAAGTTATTTTTGGAAGGAAAGCTACTAGATGGACTTGGACCCCACGTTAGGAGAGAAGGGAGGTGCCCACGAGGGTGGGGGGCGCCTCCCCCCCAGGGCGCGCCCCCTGCCTCGTGGGCCCCCCGAAGCTCCACCTACGTACCCTGCACCCATATATACCTCCGCCGCCGCAAGCCTCTGTAGCCACCAAATGTCAATCGGGACCCTGTTCCGGCACCCTGCCAGAGGGGGAACCCTCACCGGTGGCCATCTTCATCATCCCGGCGCTCTCCATGATGAGGAGGGAGTAGTTCACCCTCGGGGCTGAGGGTATGTACCAGTAGCTATGTGTTTGATCTCTCTCTCTCTCTCGTGTTCTTGATTTGGCACGATCTTGATGTATCGCGAGCTTTGCTATTATAGTTGGATCTTATGTTGCTTCTCCCCATCTACTCTCTTGTAATGGATTGAGTTTTCCCTTTGAAGTAATCTTATCGGATTGAGTCTTTAATGATTTAAGAATACTTGATGTATGTCTTGCCGTGCGTATCTGTGGTGACAATGGGATATCACGTGATTCAATTGATGTATGTTCTGGTGATCAACTTGCGGGTTCCGCCCATGAACTTATGCATAGGGGTTGGCACACGTTTTCGTCATGATTCTCCGGTACAAACTTTGGGGCACTCTTTTAGGTTCTATGTGTTGGTTGAGTAGATGAATCTGAGATTGTGTGATGCATATCGTATAATCATACCCACGGATACTTGAGGTGACATTGGAGTATCTAGGTGACATTAGGTTTTGGTTGATTTGTGTCTTAAGGTGTTATTCTAGTATGAACTCTAGGGCTGTTTGTGACACTTATAGGAATAGCCCAACGGATTGATTGGAAAGAATAACTTTGAGGTGGTTCCGTACCCTACCATAATCTCTTCGTTTGTTCTCCACTATTAGTGACTTTGGAGTGACTCTTTGTTGCATGTTGAGGGATAGTTATATGATCCAACTATGTTATTATTGTTGAGAGAACTTGCACTAGTGAAAGTATGAACCCTAGGCCTTGTTTCCTAGCATTGCAATACCGTTTACGCTCACTTTTACTGCTTGTTACCTTGCTGTTTTTATATTTTCAGATTACAAAAACCTATATCTACCATCCATATTGCACTTGTATCACCATCTCTTCGCCGAACTAGTGCACCTATACAATTTACCATTGTATTAGGTGTGTTGGGGACACAAGAGACTCTTTGTTATTTGGTTGCAGGGTTGCTCGAGAGAGACCATCTTCATCCTACGCCTCTCACGGATTGATAAACCTTAGGTCATCCACTTGAGGGAAATTAGCTACTGTCCTACAAACCTCTGCACTTGGAGGCCCAACAACGTCTACAAGAAGAAGGTTGTGTAGTAGACATCATTCTACCCATATGCTTTGCACACAGGTGGCTGGCGGGTGTCAGTTTCTCCAACTTTAGTTGAACCGAGTGTGGCTACGCCCGGTCCTTGAGAAGGTTAAAACAGCACTAACTTGACGAACTATCGTTGTGGTTTTGATGCGTAGGTAAGAACGGTTCTTGCTCTGCCCGTAGCAGCCACGTAAAACTTGCAACAACAAAGTAGAGGACGTCTAACTTGTTTTTGCAGGGCATGTTGTGATGTGATATGGTCACGACGTGATGAGATATAAGTTGTTGTATGAGATGATCATGTTTTGTTGAAGTTATCGGCAACTGGCAGAAGCCTTATGGTTGTCTCTTTATTGCATAAGATGCAAGCGCCAAATAATTGCTTTACTTTATCGCTATGCGATAGCAATAGTTGGCGAGACGACCATGTGACGACACATAGATATAGATCAAGATGATGGAGATCATGGTGTCATGCCGGTGACAATGGAGATCATGACGATGCTTTGGAGACGGAGATCAAAGGCACAAGATGATGATGGCCATATCATGTCACATATTTTGATTGCATGGGATGTTTATCTTTTATGCATCTTATTTTGCTTTTATTGACAGTAGCATTATAAGATGATCTCTCACTAAATTTCAAGGTATAAGTGTTCTCCCGGAGTATGCACCGTTGCGAAAGTTCTTCGTGCTGAGACACCACGTGATGATCGGGTGTGATAAGCTCTACGTTCAAATACAACGGGTGCAAAACAGTTGCACACGCGGAATACTCAGGTTAAACTTGACGAGCCTAGCATATGCAGATATGGCCTCGAAACAATGGAGAATGAAAGGTCGAGCGTGAATCATATAGTAGATATGATCAACATAGTGATGTTCACCATTGAAAACTACTCCATCTCACATGATGATCGGACATGGTTTAGTTAATTTGGATCACGTGATCACTTAGATTATTAGAGGGATGTCTATCTAAGTGGGAGTTCTTAAGTAATATGATTAATTGAACTTTAATTTATCATGAACTTAGTCCTGGTAGTATTAGCATATCTATGTTGTAGATCAATAGCTCGCGTTTAGCTCCCCTGTTTTATTTTCGATATGTTCCTAGAGAAAACTAAGTTGAAAGATGTTAGTAGTAATGATGCGGATTGGATCCGTGATTTGAGGATTATCCTCATTGCTGCACAGAACAGTTATGTCCTAGATGCACCGCTAGGTGACGGACCTATTGGAGGAGCAGATGCAGACATTATGAACGTTTGGCAAAGCTCGGTATGATGACTACTTGATAGTTTAGTGCACCATGCTTTACGGCTTAGAACAGGGACTTCAAAAATGTTTTGAACGCCACAGAGCATATAAGATGTTCCAAGAGTTCAAATTGGGATTTCATACTCATGCCCGTGTCGAGAGGTATGAGACCTCTGACAGTACTTTGCCTACAAGATGGAGGAGAATTGCTCAGCTAGTGAGCATGTGCTCAGAATGTCTGAGTACTACATTGAATGAAGTGGGAGTTAATCTTCCAGATAAGATAGTGATTGACAGAGTTCTGTAGTCACCATCACCAAGTTACTAGAACTTCATGATGAACTATAATATGCAAGGGATAACGAAAACGATTCCCAAGCTCTTCGTGATGCTGAAATTGACGAAGGTAGAAATCAAGAAAAAATCAAGTGTTGATGGTTGACAAGACAACTAGTTTCAAGAAAAGGGCAAAGGGGAGAAGGGGAACTTCAAGAAGAACGGCAAGCAAGTTGCTGCTCAAGTAAAGAAGCCCAAGTCTGGACCTAATCCTCAGACTAAGTACTTCTACTGCAAAGGGACTGGTCACTGGAAGCGGAACTGCCCCAAGTATTTGGCGGATAAGAAGGATGGCAAAGTGAACAAAGGTATATTTTATATACATATTATTGATGTGTACTTTACTAGTGTTTATAGCAACCCCTCAGTATTCGATACTAGTCCAGTTGCTAAAGATTAGTAACTCGAAACGGGAGTTGCAGAATGAACAGATACTAGTTAAGGGTGAAGTGACGATGTGTGTTGGAAGTAGTTCCAAGATTGATATGATCATCAGCGCACACTCCCTATACTTTCAGGATTAGTGTTGAAACCTAAATAAATGTTATTTGGTGTTTGCGTTGAGCATGAATATGATTTGATCATGTTTATTGCAAAACGGTTATTCATTTAAATTCAGAGAATAATTGTTGTTCTGTTTACATGAATAAAACCTTTGATGGTCATACACCCAATAAAAATGGTTTACTGAATCTCGATCACAGTGATACACATAATATCGATGCCAAAAGATGCAGAGTTGATAATGATAGTGCAACTTATTTGTGGCACTGTCGTTTAGGTCATATTGGTGTAAAGCGCATGAAGAAACTCCATACTGATGGACTTTTGGAATCACTTGGTACTTGCGAACCATGCCGCATGGGCAAGATGACTACAACGCCGTTCTCCGGAAGAATGGAGCGAGCAATAGATTTGTTGGAAATCATACATATTGATGTATGTGCTCCAATGAATATTGAGGCTCGCAGTGGGCATCGTTATTTTCTCACCTTCACAGATGATTTGAGCAGATATGGGTATATCTACTTGATGAAACATAAGTCTGAAACAATTGAAAAGTTCAAAGAATTTCAGAGTGAAGTGGAAAATCATCGTAACAAGAAAATAAAGTATCTACGATCTGATCATGGAGACAAATATTTGAGTTACGAGTTTGGCCTTCAATTAAAACAATGTGGAATAGTTTCACAAACTCATGCCACCTGGAACACCACAGCATAATGGTGTGTCCAAACGTCATAACCGTACTTTATTGGATATAGTGCAATCTATGATGTTTCTTACCGATTTACCACTATCGTTTTGGGGTTATGCATTAGAGACAACTGCATTCACGTTGAAAAAAAGGCACCATCTAAATCTGTTGAGATCACACCGTATGAACTGTGGTTTGGCAAGAAACCAAAGTTGTCGTTTCTTAAAGTTTGGGGTTGCGATGCTTATGTGAAAAAGTTTCATCCTGATAAGCTCAAACCCAAATCGGAGAAATGTGTCTTCGTAGGATACCCCAAGGAGACAGTTGGGTACACCTTCTATCACAGATCCGAAGGCAAGACATTCGTTGCTAAGAATGGATCCTTTCTAGAGAAGGAGTTTCTCTCGAAAGAAGTGAGTGGGAGGAAAGTAGAACTTGATGAGGTAACTGTACCTGCTCCCTTATTGGAAAGTAGTTCATCACAGAAATATGTTCCTGTGACTCCTACACCAATTAGTGAGGAAGCTAATGATGATGATCATGTAACTTCAGATCAAGTTACTACCAAACCTCGTAGATCAACTAGAGTGAGATCCGCACCAGAGTGGTACGGTAATCCTATTCTGGAGGTCATGTTACTTGACCATGACAACCTACGAACTATGAGGAAGCGATGATGAGCCCAGATTCCGCGAAATGGCTTGAGGCCATGAAATCTGAGATGGGATCCATGTCTGAGAACAAAGTGTGGACTTTGGTTGACTTGCCCAATGATTGGCAAGCAATAGAAAATAAATGGATCTTCAAGAGGAAGACGGACGCTGATAGTAGTGTTACTATCTACAAAGCTAGAATTGTCGCAAAAGGTTTTCGACAAGTTCAAGGTGTTGACTATGATGAGAGTTTCTCACTCGTATCTATGCTTAAGTCTGTCCGAATCATGTTAGCAATTGCCGCATTTTATGAAATCTGGCAAATGGATAAACAAAATTGCATTCCTTAATGGATTTATTAAAGAAGAGTTGTATATGATGCAACTAGAAGGCTTTGTCAATCCTAAAGGTGCTAACAAAATATGCAAGCTCCAACGATCCATCAATGGACTGGTGCAAGCATCTCGGAGTTGGAATATACGCTTTGATGAGTTGATCAAAGCAGATAGTTTTATACAGACTTGCGGTGAAGCCCGATTTACAAGAAAGTGAGTGGGAGCACTACAAGATTTCGATAAGTATATATGAATGACATATTGTTGATCAGAAATAATGTAGAATTATTCTGCAAAGCATAAAGGAGTGTTTGAAAGGAGTTTTTAAAAGAAAGACCTCGGTGAAGCTGCTTACATATTGAGCATCAAGATCTATAGAGATAGATCAAGACGCTTGATAAGTTTTTTCCAATGAGTACATACCTTGACAAGATTTTGAAGTGGTTCAAAATGCAACAGTCAAAGAAAGAGTTCTTGCCTGTGTTACAAGGTGTGAAATTGAGTAAGACTCAAAACCCGACCATGGCAGAAAATAGAGAGAGAATGAAAGTCATTCCCTATGCCTCAGCCATAGGTTCTATAAAGTATGCCATGCTGTGTACCAGATCTATTGTAAACCCTATAGTAAGTTTGGCAAGGGAGTACAATAGTGATCTAGGAGTAGATCACTGGACAGCGGTCAAATTTATCCTTAGTGGAATAAGGATATGTTTCTCGATTATGGGGGTGACAAAAGGTTCGTCGTAAAGAGTTACGTCGATGCAAGCTTTGACATCGATTCGGATGACTCTAAGTCTCGATCTAGATACATATTGAAAGTGGGAGCTATTAGCTAGAGTAGCTCCGTGCATTGTAGACATAGAAATTTCGGATGACTCTAAGTCTCGATCTAGATACATATTGAAAGTGGGAGCTATTAGCTAGAGCATTGTAGACATAGAAATTTGCAAAATACTTGCGGATCTGAATGTGACAGACCCGTTGACTAAAATTATCTCACAAGCAAAACATGATCACACCTTAGTACTCTTTGGGTGTTAATCACATAGCGATGTGAAATAGATTACTGACTCTTGTAAACCCTTTGGGTGTTGGTCACATGTCGATGTGAACTATGGGTGTTAACCGCATAAAGATGTGAACTATTGATGTTAAATCACATGGCGATGTTAACTAGATTATTGACTCTAGTGCAAGTGGGAGACTGAAGGAAATATGCCCTAGAGGCAATAATAAAGTTATTATTTATTTCCTTATATCATGATAAATGTTTATTATTCATGCTAGAATTGTATTAACCGGAAACATGATACATGTGTGAATACATAGACAAACATAATGTCACTAGTATGCCTCTACTTGACTAGCTCATTGATCAAAGATGGTTAAGTTTCCTAGCCATAGACATGAGTTGTCATTTGATTAACGGGATCACATCATTAGGAGAATTATGTGATTGACTTGACCCATTCCGTTAGCTTAGCACTTGATCGTTTAGTATGTTGCTATTGCTTTCTTCATGACTTATACATGTTCCTATGACTATGAGATTATGCAACTCCTGTTTACCGGAGGAACACTTTGTGTGCTACCAAACGTCACAACGTAAATGGGTGATTATAAAGGTGCTCTACTGGTGTCTCCGAAGGTACTTGTTGAGTTGGCGTATTTCGACATTAGGATTTGTCACTCCGATTGTCGGAGAGGTATCTCTAGGCCCACTCGGTAATACGCATCACTATAAGCCTTGCAAACATTGTAACTAATGAGTTAGTTGCAGGATGATGTATTACGGAACGAGTAAAGAGACTTGTCGGTAACGATATTGAACTAGGTATTGAGATACCAACGATCGAACCTCGGGCAAGTAACATACCGATGACAAAGGGAACAACGATGTTGTTATGCGGTTTGACCGATAAAGATCTTTGTAGAATATGTGGGAGCCAATATGAGCATCCAGGTTCCGCTTATTGGTTATTGACCGGAGACATGTCTTGGTCATGTCTACATAGTTCTCGAACCCGTAGGGTCCGCACGCTTAAAGTTCGGTGACGATCGGTATTCTGAGTTTATGTGATTTGATGTACCGAAGGTAGTTCGGAGTCCCGGATGAGATCGGGGACATGACAAGGAGTCTCTAAATGGTCGAGACACAAAGATCGATATATTGGACGACTATATTCGGACATCGGAAAGGTTCCGAGTGATTAGGGTATTTTTCGGAGTACCGGGGAGTTACGGGAATACGGGGAAGAAGTATTGGGCCTTAATGGGCCTTAGTGGGAAGGAGAGGCAGCAGCTAGGAGGTAGTGCGCGCCCCTCCCAAGCCCAGTCCAAATTGGACAAGGCATTTGGGGCGCGGACCCCCTCTCCCTTCCTTCTCCCCTCCCCTCCTTTCCCCCCTTCTCCTAGTTCGACTAGGAAAGGAGGAAACCTACTCCTACTAGGAGTAGGAATCCTACTCCCTTGGCGCGCCCCTCCTAAGGCCAGCCTCCTCCTCCCTTACTCCTTTATATACTGGGGCAGGGGGCACCCCAAGACACACAAGTTGATCTGTTGATCTATTCCAGCCGTGTGCGGTGCCCCCTCCACCATATTCCACCTCGGTCATATCGTAGCGGTGCTTACGCGAAGCCGTGCGTCGGTAGCAACATCATCACCGTCACCACGTCGTCGTGCTGACGGAACTCTCCCGTGAAGCTCTGCTGGATCGGAGTTCGTGGGACGTCATCGAGCTGAACGTGTGCCAAACTCGGAGGTGCCGTACGTTCGGTACTTGGACCGGTCGGATCGTGAAGACGTACGATTACATCAACCGCGTTGTGCTAACGCTTCCGCTCTCGGTCTACGAGGGTACGTGGACATACTCTCCCCTCTCGTTGCTATGCATCACCATGATCATGTGTGTGCGTAGGAATTTTTTTGAAATTACTATGTTCCCCTACACTTTTGCCCTCCCTCGTATTGATCAAATCATTGATGCTACGGCGGGTTGCGAGCGTTTGAGTTTTCTGGAGGCTTATTCTGGTTACCATCATATCAAAATGGCAGTTAAGGACCAGGAGAAGACAACTTTCATAACTCCCTTTGGAGCCTTCTGTTATGTGTCTATGCCTTTTGGGCTCAAGAGTGCCCAGGCGACTTATCAGCGCTGTGTGCAGAATTGTCTTCATAATCAGATTGGTCGCAATGTTCATGCTTATGTGGATGATATTGTGGTGAAATCCAGAAAGGAGGAGACATTGATAGATGACTTGAAGGAGACCTTTGATGACCTCTAGGTTCATAAGATGATGCTTAATCCGGCAAAATGTGTCTTTGGTGTACCGGCAGGCAAGCTCTTGGGATTTCTGGTGTCCAACAGGGGCATTGAAGCTAATCCGGAGAAAATCAAGGCGATAACTTCTTTGGCTAAACCGAAGTGTATCAATGATGTTCAACGCCTGGCAGGCCGGATTGCCGCCTTGAGCCGGTTTATCAGTCGCCTTGGTGAGAAGGTCATCCCTTTATATCAGATGCTGAAGAAGACGGATGACTTCGTCTGGAGTGACGCCGCCAATGAAGCGTTTGAGGACTTAAAGCGGCAGCTGGCTGAGCCACCGGTCCTTGCTGCTCCTGTTGATAAAGAACCATTGTTGTTATATGTATCTGCTAACACCCGGGCTGTTAGCGTGGCTATTGTGGTGGAGCGCAAGGAGGCCGGAAAGGAGTATCCGGTTCAACGGCCGATTTATTATATCAGTGAGGTACTTATTGAGTCCAAGCAAAGGTACCCGCATTGGCAGAAGCTGGTGTATGGAGTTTTTATGGTGAGCCGGAAGCTTAAGCAATATTTCCAGGGTTATCTCATCACTATGGTCGGCTCTGCTCCTTTGGGGGATATAATCCAGAACAGGGAAGCGACTAGCCGGATTGCCAAATGGGCTATTGAGCTTGGACCTCACGGGTTAAAATATATGCCCCGGACGGTGATCAAATCTCAGGCACTTGTGGATTTCATCAATGACAGGACATAATTACAGGCGCCAGAAGAGAAACCAGATCATACTTATTGGACTATTCATTTTGATGGGTCCAGGCAATTGGAGGGCTCGGGGGCTGGAGTCGTATTAACTTCCCCACGAGGTGATAAGTTTTGTTATGTTCTCCATTTAATGTTCCCTTGTACTAACAATGCAGCTGAGTATGAAGCTTTACTCCATGGTCTTTGAATGGCTAAGGAGATGAATTTAAGCCGGGTTAAGTGCTTCGGTGACTCGGATCTGGTGGCTCAACGAGTGTCTGGTACTTGGGATTCCAAGGATCCGCTCATGGCAGCATATCGTCGAGAGGTGGATATTGTTGCAGGTCACTTTAAAGGCTATCAGGCTGATCATGTGGACCGGCGGAAGAACGAAGCGGCGGACACTTTAAGTCGCTTGGATTCCCAACGTAAACCGGTTCCACCCAATGTCTTCCTGGATGTGCTACATAATCCATCAGTCAAGCTCCCAACAGAGGAAGATTTGGTTGTTCCTGATCTAGAGGCTCAGTTGGTGGCGGCTATTCATGTCATCCCAGACTGGACGGTCCCATATTTGGCATATATGAACCAGGGCGAGTTACCGGAGGATGAAACCTTGGCCCGGCAGATAATCCGGTGGTCCAAGTCCATGACTATTATCAATGGAGTGTTACATCATTGCAGTGTGACAGGGGCGTTTCAGCGTTGCGTGTCTCCTGAAGAAGGATGTGAGATTCTGCGTGAGATTCACGAAGAGGATTGTGGTCATCACGCCGGTTCAAAGTGTTGGAAATATGCCCTAGAGGCAATAATAAATTAGTTATTATTATATTTCCTTGTTCATAATAATCGTTTATTATTCATGCTATAATTGTATTGACCGGAAACAGCAATACATGTGTGGATACATAGACAACACCATGTCCCTAGTAAGCCTCTAGTTGACTAGCTCGTTGATCAATAGATGGTTACGGTTTCCTGACCATGGACATTGGATGTCATTGATAACGGATCACATCATTAGGAGAATGATGTGATGGACAAGACCCAATCCTAAGCATAGCACAAGATCGTAGTTCGCTTTGCTAGAGCTTTTCCAATGTCAAGTATCTCTTCCTTAGACCATGAGATCGTGCAATTCCCGGATACCGTAGGAGTGCTTTGGTGTATCAAACGTCACAACGTAATCGGGTGACTATAAAGGTGCACTACAGGTATCTCCGAAAGTGACCATTGGGTTGACACGGATCAAGACTGGATTTGTCACTCCGTAAACAGAGAGGTATCTCTGGGCCCACTCGTAGGACATCATCATAATGTGCACAATGTGACCAAGGGGTTGATCACGGATGATGTGTTACGGAACGAGTAAAGAGACTTGCCGGTAACGAGATTGAACAAGGTATCGGGATACCGACGATCGAATCTCGGCAAGTACAATACCGCTAGACAAAGGGAATTGTATACGGATCGATTGAGTCCTTGACATCGTGGTTCATCCGATGAGATCATCGTGGAACATGTGGGAGCCAACATGGGTATCCAGATCCCGCTGTTGGTTATTGACCGGAGAACGCCTCGGTCATGTTTGCATGTCTCCCGAACCCGTTGGGTCTACACACTTAAGGTTCTGGCGCTTAGGGTTATATAGGAAGCTTGTATGTGGTTACCTAATGTTGTTCGAGTCCGGATGAGATCCCTGACGTCACGAGGAGTTCCGGAATGGTCCGTAGGTAAAGATTTATATATGGGAAGTCCTGTTTTGGTCACCGGAAAAGTTTCTGCGATATCGGTAATGTACGGACCACCGGAGGGTCCCGGGGATCCACCGAGTGGGGCCACCTGCCCCAGAAGGTTGCGTGGGCCAAGTGTGGGAGGGAACCAGCCCCAAGGGGGCTGGTGCGCCCCCCACAAGGGGCCCAAGGCGCAAGGATGGGTGGGAGGGCAACCCTAGTCCAGATGGGCCCTAAGGCCCATCTAGTGGCGCCCCTCTCCCTCCCTCTTGGCCGCCCCCAAACCCATCTAGGGTTGGCCGCCACCCCTAGGGGTGGAAACCCCAGAGGGGCGCAGCCTCCCTTCCCTATATATATGAGGCCCCGTGGGCTGCCCATAACACACGAGAGCCTCCTCTCCAGCGCAGCCCTGCCTCTCCTCCTCCTCCTCTCCCTTGGTGCTTGGCGGCCTGCGGGATTGCCACGCCTCCACCACCACCACGCCGCTGTGCTGCTGCTGGATGGAGTCTTCTCAACCTCTCCTCTCTCCTTGCTGGATCAAGGCGTGGGAGACGCCACCGGCTGTACGTGTGTTGAACGCGAGGTGCCGTCTGCTCGGCACTTGATCATCGGTGATTTGAATCACGACGAGTACGACTCCTTCAACCCCGCTTCACATGAACGCTTCCGCTTAACGATCTACAAGGGTATGTAGATGCACTCTCCTTCCCTCGCTAGTTTCTCCATAGATAGATCTTGGTGACACGTGGAAAATTTTGAATTTCTGCCACGCTCCCAACAAAGGCATCATGAGCTAGGTCTATTGCGAGATTCTTTGCACGAGTAGAACACAAAGTAGTTGTGGGCGTTGATGATGTTCAATATGCTTACCGTTACTAGTCCAATCTTGTTTCGACGGTATTGTGGGATGAAGCGCCCGGACCGACCTTACACGCATTTCTTCGTGAGACAGGTTCCACTGATCGACATGCACTTGGTGCATAAGGTGGCTAGCGGTGCCGCCTCCCACTTTAGTCGGAACGGATTCGATGAAAAGGGTCCTTATGAAGGGTAAATAGCAATTGGCATATCACGCTGTGGTTTTATGAGGTAAGAAACGTTTTGCTAGAAACCCATAGCAGCCACGTAAAACATGCAACAACAATAGAGGACGTCTAACTTGTTTTTGCAGGGTATGCTATGTGATGTGATATGGCCAAGAAGAATGTGATGAATATATGTGATGTATGAGATTGATCATGTTCTTGTAATAGGATTCACGACTTGCATGTCGATGAGTATGACAACCGGCAGGAGCCATAGGAGTTGTCTTTATTTATTGTATGACCTGCGTGTCATTGAACAACGCCATGTAATTACTTTACTTTATTGCTAACCGGTAGCCATAGTAGTAGAAGTAATAAGTTGGCGAGACAATTTCATGGAGACATGATGATGGAGATCATGGTGTCATGCCGGTGACAATGATGATCATGGAGCCCCGAAGATGGAGATCAAAAGGAGCAATATGATATTGGCCATATCATGTCACTACTATATAATTGCATGTGATGTTTATTATGTTTATGCATCTTGTTTACTTAGAACGACGGTAGTAAATAAGATGATCCTTACACAAATTTCAAGAAGTGTTCTCCCTAATCGTGCACCGCTGCTACAGTTCGTCGCTTCTAAGCACCACGTGTTAATCGGGTGTGATGGATTCTTACGCTCACATACAACGGGTGTAAGCAAGATTTACACACGCAGAAACACTTAGGGTTAACTTGACGAGCCTAGCATGTAAAGACATGGCCTCGAACACGGAGACCGAAAGGTCGAGCATGAGTCGATAGTAGATACGATCAACATGAAGATGTTCACCGATGATGACTAGTCCGTCTCACGTGTTGATCGGACACAGCCTAGTTGATTCGGATCATGTAATCACTTAGATGACCAGAGGGATGTCTATCTCGAGTGGGAGTTCATAAGATGAACTTAATTATCCTGAACATAGTCAAAAGACCTTTTGCAAATTATGTCGAAGCTCACGCTTTAGTTCCACTGCTTAGATATGTTCCTAGAGAAAATATAGTTGAAAGTTGAAAGTAGCGATTATGCGGACAGAGAAAGCTTATGTCCTTAATGCACCGCCAAGTGTGCTGAACCCCAAACGCCGCTTGTGGATGTTGCGAACATCGGACATACACGCTTTTGATAACTATGTGATAGTTCAGTTAAACGGTTTAGAGTTGAGGCACCAAAGACGTTTTCAAACGTCATGAACATATGAGATGTTTCGAGGGCTGAAATTGGGATTTCAGGCTCGTGCCACGCCAAGAGGTATGAGACCTCCGACGATTTTCTTAGCCTACAAACTAAGGGAGAGAAGCTCAATCGTTGAGCTTGTGCTCAGATTGTCTGAATACAACAATCACTTAAATCGAGTGGGAGTTGATCTTCCAGATGAGATAGTGATGTTTCTCCATAGTCATTGCCACCAAGCTGCTAGAGCTTCGTGATGAACTATAACATATCAGGATAGATATGATGATCCTTGAGGTATTCGCGTTGTTTGACATCGCGAAAGTAGAAATCAAGAAGGAGCATCAATTGTTGATGGTTGGTAAAACCACTAGTTTCAAGAAGGGCAAGGGCTAGAAGGGACACTTCATGAAACGGCAAATCAGTTGTTGCTCCAAAGAAGAAACCCAAGGTTGAACCCAAACCCGAGACTAAGTGCTTCGTAATAAGGGGAACAGCCATCGGAGCAGAATTACCCTAGATACTTGGTAGATGAGAAGGCTGGAAAGGTCGATAGAAGTATATTCGATATACATTATGTTAATGTGTACTTTACTAGTACTCCTAGTAGCACCAGTATATTAGATACCGGTTCGGTTGCTAAGTGTTAGTAACTCAAACAAAAGCTACGGAATAAACGGAGACTAGCTAAAGGTGAGTGACGATATGTGTTGGAAGTGTTTCCAAGGTTGATGTGATCAAGCATCGCACGCCCCTCTACCATCGAGATTAGGTGTTAAACCTGAATAATTATCATTTGGTGTTTATGCTGAGCATAGACATGATTGGATTATGTCTATCGCAATACGGTTATTCATTTAAGGAGAATAATGGTTACTCTATTTATTTGAATAATACCTTCATGGTCTTGCACCTAAAAGAATGGTTTATTGAATCTCGATCGTAGTGATACACATTTTCATGCCAAAAGTATAAGATAGTAATGATAGTACCACTTACTTGTGGCAATCGCCATGTAAGTCATATTGGTATAGAACGCATGAAGAAGCTCCATGTTGATGGATCTTTGGACTCACTGCTTTGAAAAGATTGAGACATGTGAACCATGTCTATTGGTGTATATGCATGAAGAAACTCCATGCAGATGGATCGCTTGGACTCACTTGATTTTGAATCACTTGAGATATGCAAATCATACCACATGGGCAAGATGACCTAAAAAGCCTCGGTTTCAAAGTGAGATGGAACAAGATAGCAACTTGTTGGAAGTAACACATTTTGATGTGTGCAGTCCAATGAGTGCCGAGGCATGCAAAGGAATATCGTTATGTTCTTACTTCACGTGATGATTCGAGTAGATGTTGAGTATATTTACTTGATGAAACACAAGTCTGAATGTCACAGCCCTAGAATTGCTTGACATTAGTTGCATTAGGGCATTCATGTCATCATGTTAATTTCCATGAAAATTGAAATGGGGATTTGTGAAACCCTCAGAATCATTTTGGAAATGACCTAAATAAAAATCGCTCCAAAAAGGTCCAAGAAAATGCTCATGTGGCCCTCTGAAAATATTGGACAGGGTTAACAATCTAACCAATATTTTTAGGATCCCATAAGTATTTATTTTGGGCATTTGGAATTAATACATTAAATATTTCCCTTGGATATATATTATTATGTATATAAAATATTGTCCAAAATTGTGCCCTTTGTGGAGGAGCTCGAATAATATAGTAAGCTCCTGCAAAATTGGCATGATTAAATAAATTGATTTAGTATTTTATTTAAATCAAACAAATGTCGAAAAATAGAAAAGTGAACAAAATAGGTAAAAGCCTTACTGGCTTACTCGGCGCTTAGCCCCTCAGGCTGCCCAAAGACTGCGGCCTGGCCGGCCCAGCCTGCCAGCCCCGCCCAGCCTCGCCTCCCTCCCTGTCGTCTTCCTCCCGACAGGGGATTTGGCGTGTCGACGCCACAGACGCCACTTCGCCACGCAGCAGCAGCTCCTCGCCTCAAGGCCCCGACGCCTCGACGCCTCCCGAGCGCCACGCCGCCCTCGACCTCTCTCACTCTCTCCCGAACCCTTCCCTTCCTCTGCTCTCTCTCCTCACGCAACCGAGCCCCACTGCCGCCGCCGCTGCCTGCTACTGTGGCCACCGGCCTTCCCTCGCCGACGCGCCCATGGCCTCCGCCTCGGCCTACTCCTCCTCCTCACCGCTCCAGGCCACCGGGAGGCCTGCTCCGCCACCGCCGCCTTCTTCCTCCTCGCCACCGAGATCGCCGGCGACCTCCCGCCGTCACCAGCCCTCCCCGAGCACGCCGAGGCCACCTCCGCACTCCTCGTGAGCTCCTCTTCTTCCCCTCACCCCGGCGCTTGATTTCGCCTCCCTAGCTAGCTGCCCCACCGAACCGAGCTCCGGCCACCGCCATGGACGGTGAGCTCTGCGGCTCCCAAGCTCCTCCACCAAGCGCTCGTTTCCTTGTGTTCGAGTGATCCCAGCAACCCAGAGAGCCCATCGGCCTCGCCTTCGCCGCGCCCGTAAACGCCTAAAGCTTGGAACCCGAACTCCGGCGGCCGCCAAGTTCGCCGCCGGCGTCGATCCCGGCCGCCCCGAGCTCTAACCTCCCCACCAAGACCCTCAGCGCCTTCCCAGCTGTCCGTAGGTACTCTCCCCGGCCCATTTAGTGGCCGGATTGGTCATTTGCACTTGCGCCGCCGCGCCGGGTTCGCCGGCGGCTAAACGCCGGCGCCCGCTGACCGATGACCGGCGTGGGTTGACCCCTGCCTGGTTTGACCTCCCCTCCCTCATCGACATGCGGCCCCGCCTGCTAACTAAGTCGTTAGTGTTAATTAGGTTAGGTTAATTAGTAGACGCTGACACGTGGGTCCCAGCGTCAGGTTTGACCTGGGGCGCCCAGTTGACCGCTGACGTCACATTGACGTCAGGCTGACGCCATAATTCGGTTTCTAGATTTAATTTAATTCAGTAAATTCCAGAATATGCTCTAAACTTCTAAAAATCATATAAATTCAACCGTAACTCGGATGGAAATAATTTATATATGAAAAATGATCAGAAAAATATGAAGAATCTGTTTATGCCATGATCATGCATGTTTGAACAAGTTAACACCACTGAATAGGATGAATCATGATTAGGGTAACTTAGGAAATAGCATTTTGAGTTGGAATTCAACCTTGTCTGAATTCCACTCCAACTAACTTGGATTACTATTGCATTAGGTAAATTCAGTACCTTAACCTGATCATGCATCATATATGTGCATTGCATTGATTGTGCTCTCTCTTGTTTGCCGGTAATCTTCCCTCTCTGTGAGACGATGTACCGACGATGATTGTTCGATGACACCGATGAAGAACTATTATCTTCGTAAGTGCTGTGCAAGCAAAACCCCTTGTTCATTCCGATATAATCCCACTCTCTCGCCTCCTGCTCTATTTTATTGCATTAGGACAACAACGACTCATGTGTTACTTGTCATGTAGCTGAACCCTTGATCCTTTGCATGACCTGTCATTCCACAAGAATTAGATGAAACCCACTAGCATGAGTAGGAGTTGTTTGAGCCCATGTTGTGCCTACTCATTTATGCCTGTTTGTCATGCCTGCTACGCTTAGAGTTGAGTCGGGTCTGATTCATCGGGAATGAATTGGAATTGTTATGAACATGTCCTATTGTGTGTGAGCTAAGTGTGTGAACACGATTTGGTAAAGGTAGCGGTGAGAGGCCATGTAGGAGTACATGGTGGGTTGTCTCATTGCAGCCGCCCTCGTGAACTGAGTTCTGTGTTTGTGATCCATGAAACAGTTACTACCACGCATTGGGATCCTTAATTGACCCTCTCGGCTTCTAACCACCCTTGTCCTCATCCGGAGTTGCAAGTAGTTTCGTGTTTGTAGCATGTCAATGCACGCAACGCTGACCTTAGGGGTGGGTTGTGTTGCGGTAGGCACCGTGGGTCTGTACCGAGTGCCCGCTTGGTATCTCGGGAACCCCACACATCGCTCGGGGCTGTATGGGAAACCTCGGCCGACTCCTGCGGATGGAACCCGAATAGGCGATAAACCCGGACTAGGGACTTGAGTGTTTAGGTAGGCCGTGGCCGACACCCACGCTGGGCTTCCGCTGAAGGTTGCCGAGTACATGTCGTGTAAACGGCGTAAGTGGTGAGAGCGTGTGAAGAAGTACACCCTGCAGGGTTTAATATGATCTATTCAATAGCCGTGTCCACGGAAAAGGACTTCTGGGTTGCCTATATCAGTTCATAGACAAGTGAAAGTGGATACTCTAAAATGCGCAAGATAAGCGTGAGTGCTATGGATGGCGCTCTCGAGGGAGACGGAGCGGATCCATAGTGGTGTATTGATATGGTGAATATGTGGACTCGTGCGCCACCTCAAAAGAGTTACTTGCAAATGTAGTTCAGATAGCCACCGAGTCAAAGCTGGCTTGCTGCAACCAAACTCCACCACCCCTTTTGATAATGATGCATATGTAGTTAGTTCGATAAGTCTTGCTGAGTACAATTGTACTCACGCTTGCTTATTTTATGTTTTGCAGAGAGACGCCGGTCTCGCTTAGTAGTTCCGCTTGGACTTCGACGCTTAGCTTGTTACCTCAGCTACGATCTTGTGCCTCGGCAGGATTTGGTAGATAGTCGCTTCTCAGCCCTTTTCATTTATAGTTGTCTCAGATTCGCACATGTTTAGCTTCCGCTTGTGTTTTGACTTGTATGTTTCGAGTGTTGGGTCATGAGACCCATGTTTGTAAGTTCTCGCCTTCGAGCCTAATGAATAATATTCTGAGTCGAGAGTTATGTTGTGATGCCATGTTGTATCTACGCATATTGAGCATAATGTGTGTATGTTTGAAATGCTTGATATGTGTGGGATCCGACAAACTAGTTGTTTATCCTTGGCAGCCTCTCATATGGGGAAATGTAGTCTCGTGCTTCGAGCGATAGTAGTCCGCTTCAGCCCGGTTCACCGGAGTCTCTGCTAGCCCAAAGACTACCGCTTGGACACTTGATCGGCCGGCATGTGATTCATTTCGCCTCCTATGTCCGTCCTTCGGGAAATGTCACGCGGTGATACTTGAGTCCTGCCTAGCCTCGCTACAGCCCGGGATACCGGAGTCCTCATTAGCCCAAAGCTACAGCCCAAGTTCATACGCTGATGACCGACATGCTCAAGTGTTTCATGTATGCCTGTCCCCATAGGTTAGTGCCGCTTTGGTTCACGATCAGCCATGTCGGCCCGGTTCTTTGTCATGTGGATGCTAGCGACACCATCATATACGTGAGCCAAAAGACGCAAACGGTCCCGGCCATGGTAAGGCGACACCCGTGGAATACCGTGCGTGAGGCCACAAAGTGATATGAGGTGTTACCAGCTAGGTCGATGTGACTTGGAATCGGGTCCCGACAGCGTTGGTATCGAGCCCGATCGCTCAGAGGATTACCAAGCCAAACTGGTCAAGTTGTGTCTAGAAATGCTTTAGTTATATAAGGAATTGATTGTGGAAGGAACGAAGGCTCTTTTTACTCCTTATACCTCATGGCCTTCTCGATCCGAAATCATCCTCTTCTCTTCTACGGGGTTTAAGAACTAGGCTTCTCATCTATCCATTAGGATGACGTGTTACTAATCCATAGACCTATAAGATTGTCGGTTTTAATCCCCAGTTCAGTTCCTACTATTTCTGAATGATAACCGTTGATCTCAGAATCTTGTTATGATGTTGTTGAGTGGTTATGCCACCCTTTCTGCAGGATGTCTCAAATCATTTTGAGCATTTACAGCCGTTATGCTGTCCGAGTCATCCCAGGTCTCTAAATAGTCTGATGCATTTGCAATCCTTTTCTTCTGTTCCCGATGTCCTTTTGGGCCAGATTAAGCACACTAACCAGTCAGTCGAGGTACTCCATTGCCTCGACATATATGTTGGAACTATTATTATGACCCTAGATGCTTAGGAGGTCACCTAGCAATTTAGCAATGCTTTTATATCCCCAGTGTGATGATTCTGGCCATCATTTTCGAAAGCATCCCGTGATGCCATTTAGTAGTAGGTATTCTACTCCTGGGTTGTTGAACCCGAGATTCATCCTACTTCATGTTGTTAGTATTTATTAGTGCCTTTAGGATATTAGTAACCTTGCGATAGTCCTCAAGGTCCGTGGTATTTCCTTCTTCCAAATACTACGAACCGCTTATGGCGTAAGTTCTTTGAGCCAAAAGATCACAATAAGAGTGCTCTTGAGGAGTTCTCCATTCATAATTGTGGATCTGCCAATTCTACCTTTCTCGCATGGATTATCCTAAGAAATGTTGAGCTTGCTCGACATACCAATCTGTGCATCCACAACTCGAAAGTTATATGTTCCTTTGAGTTGTTCTCTTAGATGCCCTCCGACCTTCATCTATCAATTGATAGCCAAGGGTATGTGTGCATTTGTGTTCATCGATGCATTTTATCCTTGTGGTCCGTCAAGCCATTCTATTCCGGAATGACTAGGAGAAACAAACTCCAGTACCTCATCCATTTCTAGGATTGGGTCAAAGTAGTTGTATCCCGCATATCAAATGCCAATTCAGCTTCTGATTCTGTTCTACCCTGAAGTATTGCCATCTTGTGTCAAGAATGTCATGGGAATTGCACAACCTCCTAGGAATTCTTGATGCAGTGATACTTCTCACCATCATCATACATTCCTCGGTCTTCGTGTTGTCGTAACCGGAATGCCGACAAGTGAATTGTGATGTGTGAAATCAATACCCCGAGCAACTTGTTGCTTGGTAGTGAATGGACAATATTCTCATTCTTAGCGTGTTGGTTATTAACCATCATCCTAAGACTGATCGTGCTACCTAGTCCTTACTTCTGGTGCACATTTCGATTGATGAGTTAGGATTGTGCCAAGTCCTCACTCATTTGATCATATCGTCTTGCCCTCAAAAGCAAGATTGTTCTCGAGCTTAGTAACATACCGGTGGTTCGTGACTTTCCAAATATCTTCTTGGAAGTGTTACCGGGTTGTTCCCTGACTGTTATGTTGAGCCCGTGATCAAGTCGGTTTCTCGTGAACCACCCTTTCTCCAAGAATCTGTGTTGGATACCCCTGAGCTAGTTGGTTAAGCTAGACAACAACTTGGAGAGTTGGAAGATAAAAGCTTGTCCAACTTGGTTCGATCCAAAGGGATACTCTTGTGTAGTGTGTGTTGAAGAAGGATGATACCTTCATCGATTGGTTCCTGTGATCAGTTGTTGGACCTATTGTCCCACCAATCCTTTGACTTGAGTATGGGCCATTGTCAAGCCAAATCAGAACCAACGATATTCGTAATGTTGTCTTACTTGTGGTTGATCCCGCGAGCATACACCATTACATCTTTGGTCTGACCAATACTATCACGTGTTCACATGATGGTGGAAGTCCAGTGATATGGAAATTCGATGAGTTGTCATTGAGCCCATCAAGAGCATTTTGTCTCCCCATGAGTCATGTTGAACATCAACCTAGTATTGGAAACTTGTGTAAGCATTTCTTCGTGTTTCGCTCATGAAGCATATGTTTGGATGAAAGTAGTAACTTCCTCTAGTTCATGTGCATCTGGGTAAGTTGCCGCCATGACTTTGAGAAAGGTTTGTTTTGCTTCCCGTGGAATCATCCCAAGTCACCATGCACGCATAAGTATTCTATGGTTTGATAGACTGATCATCTTCATCCCGTATGTATCCCTAGCACACCAAGCCACCGATTGATTTGTTCAAGGAAGTAAGTTCCTTCTTAAGAGCATGCCTTATGCAAGGACTTCAATACCCTCGACCATGGTTCCCCACCTGAACTCGGTAGCGTTTTATTATAAGACTACTATGTGGTCATGCTTGTCTAGGACAGTGTGTTCACCGGTTTGTAGCGGAACCAGCTCATATTTTGGAGCTTGCTACCTTAGTTCACTTCCCGAGATTCTCGCAACGCCATCTCGTCAAATTATGTTGCAACCTTTCCTTTTCGTACATGCTAAGTCTGAAATATCCTAACACCAACCAGATCTGAATCTCAGGCAGATATGATGGTTGGAACATTCGAATAGTTGCATTTCGTTCCCAGCTTGCACCGTCCTTGTGCTATCTCGCTATAGACTGTTTTCTTAGCCATTCTTGTCCAGGTTTATCTTCGAAGTGGACTTACCATGGGTTCCCCCCCCCACCTTCGATGATAGGCAAATCATCCATTGCCTTGCCTTCAACAAGGTAGTCCACATCATCCATTCTAGTCCGGGTGTACTATTCCTTTGCACTCCGTCAAACGATCGTTGTGAATTGCCTTAGGCTGGTATGAAGAGTTCCAATGATCTATGGATCAAAAGTAATTCTTTTTGCCACTTAAGGGAATAGTTCTTGCGCCACCTTTCTCGAGGTGTCCTTCACGGATCATGGTGAATATTTCGCCACCATGATACCATCCACCACCTTCCTAAAGCGTGGAATTGTTGCCACTAATCAAACCTCGTTGTTGTTCTTCCATTCCCCTCGATGTATTTTGTGTCTCAACTCGAGATGTGACACCATCTCAGTTCGTGAGTTGATCATGTTTACCTGATCTTCGTTAGAATCGAATCATGTAGGGTTTCCCTTTCTTTCTGTTGTCATGTCGAGTAAAGATCTCAAAAGCGAAGACGTCAAGACCAAGGTGATGGAATGAACCAACCTCTTCAAGAAGGCAATTGGATCATGGAAATTGTAATAGTTTGTGACCTTCCTTTTCCCCTTACCTCACGTCTTGAATCTCGGGAGATTCTTGTTTAGTGGGGGTGAGTTGTCACAGCCCTAGAATTGCTTGACATTAGTTGCATTAGGGCATTCATGTCATCATGTTAATTTCCATGAAAATTGAAATGGGGATTTGTGAAACCCTCAGAATCATTTTGGAAATGACCTAAATAAAAATCGCTCCAAAAAGGTCCAAGAAAATGCTCATGTGGCCCTCTGAAAATATTGGACAGGGTTAACAATCTAACCAATATTTTTAGGATCCCATAAGTATTTATTTTGGGCATTTGGAATTAATACATTAAATATTTGCCTTGGATATATATTATTATGTATATAAAATATTGTCCAAAATTGTGCCCTTTTGTGGAGGAGCTCTGGAATAATATAGTAAGCTCCTGCAAAAATTGGCATGATTAAATAAATTGATTTAGTATTTTATTTAAATCAAACAAATGTCAGAAAAATAGAAAAGTGAACAAAATAGGTAAAAGCCTTACTGCTTACTCGGCGCTTAGCCCCTGTGGCTGGCCCAAGACACTGCGGCCCGGGCCGCCCAGCATGGCCAGCCCTGCCCAGCCCGCCTCCTCCTCCCCTGCTGCCTTCCTCCCCGACAGGGGATTATGGCGTAGCCGACGCACAGACGCTGGCCAAGGCCACGCAGCAGCCTCCCCGCTCAAGGCCCCCCGACGCTCGACGCCTCCCGAGCGCCACGCCGCCTCGACCTCTCTCTCTCTCTCCCGAACCCTTCCCTTCCTCTCGCTCTCTCTCCTCACGCAACCGAGCCCCACTGCCGCCGCCATTGCTACTGCGGCCACTGCCTTCCTCGCCGCCGACGTGCCCATGGCCTCCGCCTCGCCTACTCCTCCTCCTCACCGCCCAGCGCCACTGGAGGCCTGCCCGCCGCCACCGCCGCCTTCTTCCTCCTCGCCACCGAGATCGCCGGGCGACCCTCCCGCCACCACCAGCCCTCCCCGAGCACGCCGAGGCCACCTCCGCACTCCTCGTGAGCTCCTCTTCTCTCCCCACCCCGCGCGCTTGATTTCGCCTCCCTAGCTAGCTGCCCCCACCGAACCGAGCCCGGCCGCCGCCATGGACGGTGAGCTCCGGCTCCCAAGCTCTTCCACCTGCGCCGTTGCCTTCAAGTGTTCGTAGTGATCCCAGCAACCCAGAGCCCATCGGCCTCGCCCGCCGTGCCCCTGTAACGCCTAAAGCTTGAACTCAACTCCGGCGGCCGCCAAGTTCGCCGGGCCGATCCCGCCGCCCGAGCTCTAACCTCCCACCAAGACCCTCGCGCTTTCCCACTGTCCAGAGTACTTCCCGCCCATTTAGTGGCCGGATTGGTCATTTGCACTTGCGCCACAGCCTGGTTCGCCGGCGGCTAAACGCCGGCCCACGACCGATGACCGGCGTGGTTGACCTCGCCTGGTTTGACCTCCCTCCCCTCATCGACATGCGGGCCCCGCCTGCTAACTAAGTCGTTAGTGTTAATTAGGTTAGGTTAATTAGTAGACGCCGACACGTGGGTCCCAGCGTCAGTTTGACCTGGGCGCCTAGCTGACCGCTGACGCCACATTGACGTCAGTCGACGCCATAATTCGTTTCTAGATTTAATTTAATTCAGAAATTCCGAATATGCTCTAAACTTCTAAAAATCATATAAATTCAACCGTAACTCGGATGGAAATAATTTATATATGAAAATGATCAGAAAAATATGAAGAATCTGTTTATGCCATGATCATGCATGTTTGAACAAGTTAACACCACTGAATAGGATGAATCATGATTAGGTAACTTAGAAATAGCATTTTGAGTTGAATTCAACCTTGTCTGAATTCCACTCCAACTAACTTGGATTACTATTGCATTAGGTAAATTCAGTACCTTAACCTGATCATGCATCATATATGTGCATTGCATTGATTGTGCTCTCTCTTGTTTGCCGGTAATCTTCCCCTCTCGGTAGACGATGTACCGACGATGATTGTTCGATGACACCGATGAAGAACTATTATCTTCAGAAGTGCCAGGCAAGCAAAACCCCTTGTTCATTCCGATATAATCCCACTCTCTCGCCCTGCTCTATTTTATTGCATTAGGACAACAACGACTCATGTGTTACTTGCTGCGTAGCTGAACCCTTGATCCTTTGCATGACCTGTCATTCCACAAGAATTAGATGAAACCCACTAGCATGAGTAGGAGTTGTTTGAGCCCATGTTGTGCCTACTCATTTATGCCTGTTTGTCATGCCTGCTATCGCTTAGAGTTGAGTCGGGTCCGATTCATCGGGAATGAATTGGAATTGTTATGAACATGTCCTATTGTGTGTGAGCTAAGTGTGTGAACACGATTTGGTAAAGGTAGCGGTGAGAGGCCATGTAGGAGTACATGGTGGGTTGTCTCATTGCAGCCGCCCTCGTGAACTGAGTTCTGTGTTTGTGATCCATGAAACAGTTACTACCACGCATTGGGATCCTTAATTGACCCTCTCGGCTTCTTAACCACCCTTGTCCTCATCCGGAGTTGCAAGTAGTTTCGTGTTTGTAGCATGTCAGGGGCCGCACGCAACGCTGACCTTAGGGGTGGGTTGTGTTATGCGGTAGGCACCGTGGGTCGTGTACCGAAAGCCTGCTTGGTATCTCGGGAACCCCGCACACATCGCTCGGGCTGTATGGGAAACCTCGGCCGACTCCTCGCGGATGGAACCCGAATAGGCGATAAACCTGGACTAGGGACTTGAGTGTTTAGGTAGGCCGTGGCCGACACCCACGCTGGGCTTCCGCTGAAGGTTGCCGAGTACATGTCGGTAAACGCGCGTAAGTGGTGAGAGCGTGTGAAGAAGTACACCCTGCAGGTTTAATATGATCTATTCAATAGCCGTGTCCACGGAAAAGGACTTCTGGGTTGCCTATATCAGTTCATAGACAAGTGAAAGTGGATACTCTAAAATGCGCAAGATAAGCGTGAGTGCTATGGATGGCGTCTCTCGTAGGGAGACGGGAGCGGATCCATAGTGGTGTATTGATATGGTGAATATGTGGACTCGTGTGCGCCACCTCAAAAGAGTTACTTGCAAATGTAGTTCAGATAGCCACCGAGTCAAAGCTGGCTTGCTGCAACCAAACTCCACCACCCCTTTTGATAATGATGCATATGTAGTTAGTTCGATAAGTCTTGCTGAGTACAATTGTACTCACGCTTGCTTATTTTATGTTTTGCAGAGAGACGCGGCCTCGCTAGTAGTTCCGCTTTGACTTCGACGCTTAGCTTGTTACCTCAGCTACGATCTTGTGCCTCGGCAGATTTGGTAGATAGTCGCTTCTCAGCCCTTTTCATTTATAGTTGTCTCGTACTTCGCATATGTTTAGCTTCCGCTTGTGTTTTGACTTGTATGTTTCGAGTGTTGGGTCATGAGACCCATGTTTGTAAGTTCTCGCTTCGAGCCTAATGAATAATATTCTGAGTCGAGAGTTATGTTGTGATGCCATGTTGTATCTACGCATATTGAGCATAATGTGTATGTTTGAAATGCTTGATATGTGTGGATCCGACAAACTAGTTGTTTATCCTTGGCAGCCTCTCATATGGGGAAATGTAGTCTCGTGCTTCCGAGCGATAGTAGTCCGCTACAGCCCGGTTCACCGGAGTCCTCGCTAGCCCAAAGACTACCGCTTGGACACTTGACTGGCCGGCATGTGATTCATTTCGCCTATGTCTGTCCCTTCGGGAAATGTCACGCGGTGATACTTGGAGTCCTGCCTAGCCTGCTACAGCCCGGGATACCGGAGTCCTCATAGCCCAGGCTACAGCCCAAGTTCATACGCTGATGACCGACATGCTCAAGTGTTTCATGTATGCCTGTCCCCATAGGTTAGTGCCGCTTTGGGTTCACGACTAGCCATGTCGGCCCGGTTCTTTGTCATGTGGATGCTAGCGACACCATCATATACGTGAGCCAAAAGACGCAAACGGTCCCGGCCATGGTAAGGCGACACCTGTGGGAATACCGTGCGTGAGGCCACAAAGTGATATGAGGTGTTACCACTAGGTCGATGTGACTTGGAATCGGGTCCCGACAATCAATTATTGAATGGTTCAAGCAATTTCAGAGTGAAGTTTAAGATCTTCGTGACAAGAGGATAGAATGTCTATGATATGATCATAGAGATGAATATCTGAGTTACGAAGTTTTGGCACACAATTAAGACATTGTGCAAATTGTTTCACAATTAAATACCGCCGAACACCATAGTGTGATGGTGTGTCCAAACATCATAGTTGCAACCTATTGGATATGGTGCGTACTATGATGTCTCTTATCGAATTACCACTATCGCTCATGGGTTAGGCATTAGAGACAACCACACTCACTTTAATAGGGCACCACGTAATTCGCTGAGATGACACCGTATGAACTATGGTTTAGAGAAACCTAAGCTGTCATTTCTTAAAGGTTTGGGGCTACGACGCTTATGTGGAAAAGTTTCAGGTTGATAAGCTCGAACCCAAAGCGGACAAAATGCATCTTCATAGGACACCCAAAACGGTTGGGTATACCTCCTAATTCAGATCCGAAAGCAATAGGGATTGTTTCTTGAATCGGGTCCTTTCTCGAGGAAAAGTTCGCTCTAAAAGTTGAGTGGGAGGATGGTGGAGACTTGATGAGGTTATTGAACCGTCACTTCAACTAGTGTGTAGCAGGGCACGGAAGTTGTTCCGTGGCACCTACACCAATTGAAGTAGAAGCTATGATAGTGATCATGAAGTTTCGGATCAAGTCACGCATTTAACCTCGAGGGTGACAAGGATGCGCATTACTTGTAATGGTACGCAATCCTGTCTTGAAGGTCATGTTGCTAGACAACAATGAACCTACGAGCTATGGAGAAGCAATGGTGGGCCCAAATTCGACAAATGGTTAGAAACCATGAAACCGAGATAGGATCCATGTATCGTGACAAAGCATGGATTTGGTGGACTTGCCCGATGATCGGCAAGCCATTGAAATAAATGGGTCTTTAAGAAGAAGACGGACATGGACGGTAATGTCACCTTCTATGAAGCTCGACTTGTGGCAAAGAGTTTTTCACAAGTTCAAGGAGTTGACTACGATGAGATTTTCTCATCCGTAGCGATGCTTAAGTCCGCCGGAATCATATTAGCATAAGCTGCATTTATGAAATCTGGCGATGGATGTCAAAATGAGTTTCCTTACCGCCAGAAGGAAAGGTTGTATATGATACAATCGTAAAGTTTTGTCGATCCTAAGGATGCTAAAAGGTATGCTGCTCCAAAGAATCCTTTCTAAGGACCGGAGTAAGCATCTCGGAGTTGGAATGTGCGCTTTGATGAGATGATCAAAGATTTTGGGTTTATACAAAGTTTATGAGAAACTTGTATTTCCAAAGAAGTGAGTGGGAGCACTATAGAATTTCGATGAGTATATGTTGTTGATATATGGATGATCGTAAATGATGTAGAATTTCTCGAAAGCATATAGGGTTATTTGAAAGATGTTTTCAATAGAAAACCTGGATTAAGCTTATTTGAACATTGAGCATCGAGATCTATAAGGATAGATCAAAAATGCTTAATGGTACTTTCAAATGAGCACATACTTTGACATGATCTTGAAGGTGTTCAAGATGGATCACCAAAGAAGGAGTTCTTGCCTAAGATGTAAGGTATGAGGTTAAGAGTTAAAGCTCGACCACGGCAGAAAAGAGAGAAAGGACGAAGGTCGCCCCTATGCTTTAGACGTAGGCTCTATAGTATGCTATGCCGTGTACCGACCGAAGTGTGCCATGCCATGAGTCACTAAGGTACAAGAATGATCCAGAATGGGGATCATTGGACAGCGGTCAAAATTGTCCTTGGAGTAAATAAGGACATGTTTCTCGATTATGGAGGTGATAATGAGTTCGCGAAAGGGTTACGCCGATGTAAGCTTTAACACCTATCCGAGTGACTCGAGAAGCAAACCGGATACGATAGTGGAGCAACCATTTGAATAGCTCCAAGTGGAGCGTGAAAGCAGCATTTACAATATGACATAGGAATTGCAAGTACACACGGATCTGAAAGGTTCGCACTCGCTGACTAAAACCTCTCTCACAAGCAAAACATGATCAAACCCCGTAACTCATCGAGACTTAATCACATGGTGATGTGAACTAGTTTAAGACACTAGTAAACTCTTTGATGTTGGTCACATGGCGATGTGACCTATCGCTGTTAATCACATGGCGATGTGAACTAGATTATTGACTCTAGCGCAAGTGGGAGACTGTTGGAAATATGCCCTAGAGGCAATAATAAATTAGTTATTATTATATTTCCTTGTTCATAATAATCGCTTATTATTCATGCTATAATTGTATTGACCGGAAACAGCAATACATGTGTGGATACATAGACAACACCATGTCCCTAGTAAGCCTCTAGTTGACTAGCTCGTTGATCAATAGATGGTTACGGTTTCTCGACCATGGACATTGGATGTCATTGATAACGGATCACATCATTAGGAGAATGATGTGATGGACAAGACCCAATCCTAAGCATAGCACAAGATCGTAGTTCGCTTTTGCTAGAGCTTTTCCAATGTCAAGTATCTCTTCCTTAGACCATGAGATCGCAATTCCGGATACCGTAGGGAGTGCTTTGGTGTATCAAACGTCACAACGAATCGGGTGACTATAAAGGTGCACTACAGGTATCTCCGAAGTGACCATTGGGTTGACACGGATCAAGATCGGATTTGTCACTCCGTAAACAGAGAGGTATCTCTAGGCCCACTCGGTAGGACATCATCATATGTGCACAATGTGACCAAGGGGTTGATCACGGATGATGTGTTACGGAACGAGTAAAGAGACTTGCCGGTAACGAGATTGAACAAGGTATCGGATACCGACGATCGAATCTCGCAAGTACAATACCGCTAGACAAAGGGAATTGTATACGGATCGATTGAGTCCTTGACATCGTGGTTCATCCGATGAGATCATCGTGGAACATGTGGGAGCCAACATGGGCATCCAGATCCCGCTGTTGGTTATTGACCGGAGAACGCCTCGGTCATGTTCAAGATGTCTCCGAACCCGTAGGGTCTACACACTTAAGGTTCTATGACGCTAGGGTTATATAGGAAGCTTGTATGTGGTTACCTAATGTTGTTCGAGTCCCTGATGAGATCCCGGACGTCACGAGGAGTTCCGGAATGGTCCGGAGGTAAAGATTTATATATGGAAGTCCTGTTTTGGTCACCGGAAAAGTTTCGGCGATATCGGTATGTATCGGACCACCGGAGGGTCCTGGGTCCACCGAGTGGGGCCACCTGCCCTGTAAGGTTGCGTGGGCCAAGTTTGGGAGGGAACCAGCCCCAAGGGGCTGGTGCGCCCCACAAGGGGCCCAAGGCGCAAGGATGGGTGGGAGGGGCAACCCTAGTCCAGATGGGCCCTAAGGCCCATCTAGTGGGCGCCCTCTCCCTCCCTCTGGCCGCCCCAAACCCATCTAGGGCTGGCCGCCACCCCTAGGGGTGGAAACCCTAGAGGGGCGCAGCCCTCCCTTCCCCATATATATGAGGCCCTGGGCTGCCCATAACACACGAGAGCCTCCTCTCCAGCGCAGCCCCGCCTCTCCTCCTCCTCCTCTCCCTTGGTGCTTGGCGGCCTCGGGATTGCCACGCCCTCCACCACCACCATGCCGCTGTGCTGCTGCTGGATGGAGTCTTCTCAACCTCTCCTCTCTCCTTGCTGGATCAAGGCGTGAGACGCCACCGGCTGTACGTGTTGAACGCGGAGGTGCCGTCTGCTCGCACTTGATCATCGGTGATTTGAATCACGACGAGTACGACTCCTTCAACCCCGCTCACATGAACGCCTCGCTTAACGATCTACAAGGGTATGTAGATGCACTCTCCTTCCCTCGTTGCTAGTTTCTCCATAGATAGATCTTGGTGACACGTAGGAAAATTTTGAATTTCTGCTACGTTCCCCAACACAAAGTCCCTGGTGGTTAAAGCTTTTCGTCATGGTTTCTATTGGCTGACGGCTCATGCTGATGCAGAAGACTTGGTGAAAAAGTGTGACGGTTGTCAGAAATTTTCACGGCGAGCTCATGTTCCGGCCCAGGAATTGAGGATGATTCCAATCACTTGGCCGTTTGCAACTTGGGGGCTGGATATGGTTGGGCCCTTTGAGATATCCAAGGACAAGAAGACCCACCTTTTGGTGGCGGTCGATAAGTTCATTAAGTGGGTGGAGGCAGAGCCAGTCAGTAAGTGTGATGCAGCTATGGTGGTTCAATTCATCAAGAAGGTGATTTTCTGGTTTGGCTTTCCACACAACATTATAACTGATAATGGTACCAATCTATCCAAAGGTGCTATGAAGGAGTTCTGTCAGCGTGAGCACATCCGGCTTGACATATCATCAGTGGCTCACCCCCAGTCTAATGGTCAAGCGGAGAGAGCCAATCAAGAGATCTTGAGAGGCATCAAGCCCTGGCTTATGGTTCCTTTGCAATGGACGCCGGGTTGTTGGGTGGAGGAGTTACCTTCTATGTTATGGAGTATCAATACCACGCCCAACAGATCTACAGGTTGCACACCTTTCTTCATGGTTTACGGAGCAGAGGCAGTTCTCCCTAGTGACATCCGTCATGACTCACCTCGTGTGGCGGCTTATGTCGAAGCTGACAATGAGAAGGCACGACAGGAAGCACTTGACCTGTTGGATGAGGATCGTGACATTGTAGCAGCCCGTTCGGCAATTTACTAGCAAGATCTGCATTGTTATCACAAATTACCGGTTAGAACCGTAACTTTTCAAGAAGGCGATCCGGTGCTCCGACTCATACAGATCGATCGATATGCATAAGTTATCCCCGCTTTGGGAAGGACCCTTTGTGGTTAGCAAGAATCTGCATAACGGGTCATACTACCTTATAGATGTTCGAGAGAGCAAAGACTCACGAATCGGAGGAGGAGACCCACCGCCATGGAATATCGCCATCTTCGCCTTATTATACTTGAGCCATGTGCTCGCTTATGTACATAGTTATGACAATGTATATATTATGATCAATATAATAAACCGGAGCCTCAGCTAAAGCGGGGTATCTGTTGTTTTTCTTACATCATGTGTGGTTACATGGGGGTTTCTGTTTATAAAGTGGCGTCCGTTTTACCCCTTGATTCAGCTTATAAAGCCATATATAAAAATCACTTGGGGGCTTGGTTGTATTCAAACCATAGCTACACCTCTTGATCGGCTCAAGGCCAAAAGAAAGTTACTTAGGGGCTAAAGAGAGTGTTGCAAAAGCACAACTCAAACATAGGCACCCACTGAGCACAGCTCAAAATATTGCTTGGGGATTCTTTGCTTCACAGTGAACAAAGAATCTACACTTGTAATAGGCTATCAAGCCACAGCTTGGAAGCCAGGTGTATTCACCTAAAACCCCTGGTTATCCTGCCTCTTTCAGTAAGCCACTCCGTCCAGGTAAACCTGGTATGACCCGTCGAATGTTTGACAAGTCAATCTCATAGACCCTGAACTTGTCAAAGCTAAAACGACGATTGGTTAAAGATTGAGGTCCATCTTCAAAGGCTTTGTGAAATGGTTTAACTCAGTGGCCTGGTAGCCCATGAAAAGCCTCGATTTGGGGCCTGGCAGCCCGTGAAAAGCCTCGACTACAAGTTTTCATATGCTTTTATTTGCAAGTTTTTTCTCTTTTGATGACATTTATAATGTTTTTGATAAACCGCGCTCATTAACCCGGCTTGGCTTTCAACTACAAGTTGTCGGGCTCATGATCGCTATAATCCAAAGGCTTACTAACCCGGTCCGGTTTCACTATAAGTCGCCAGTGTTATATATGGATAAACCGTGTTTATCACAACCCGTATGGTTTTACCATAAACCGACACAATATGGAAGGAGTTATCAGACTATGATTAGGGTATCGCCTTACTACAAAAGTTGGTCAACCAACGATGTGATTCAATGTCACTGTATCATTTATTTTCATATTTGATTATCTTTTACAGCCTTGGTTATAAACCCTCGCTATATATTTGGGTATCATGACCCGTCCGTGGTAAACCGCCAGACACTTTCAACTTCTTGTATGCAGGAATAGCTTGAATAAATCGCTATGGATTATGAACATCATATGTCTTAAGCATGGCGGATTAACAAGTGTCGTGCAAAATAAATATGCACGACGGCATAGCGTACCAAGTGTTTTAACTAGCCTATTACAAGGTGTTTCAGGCCCAAAAGAATAATTGTTTTTCGCACGATTGCAGCACGCGGAAGGCTAAACCGCCTCCGGATCATGATTGGTCACCAGGTTGACTTGACGGCCAGGGTCATCTTGCACCGTTCATCATCCTCCTCTCTAGCCGTGGTCGGAAGTCAATGGTTTCAATCGATCCCGCTTAGGGCTTGGAATACAGCTTCATCGCTATAAGGGTGGACGGTTCAATGTCAGTATAGGTGTGCTTACGGATTGGCGGATAAGATTTTGAGCTCATGGAGTTGGTGCAGCGACCTGTTTGTTGTTGACGTCATAACTCGCCTGGTAATATGAAAGATCAGCTTCTTCAGCCAGTTGACAAGCCAGTGGACGTACTTCCCGGTTTATGGCTCGGAGGTCATCATTGCCAAATTCTGACCCGTCTTCTTTTAAGCTTGTATAGCCTTTACCCACATCCACCGGATCAAGATCAGGCACCCATGCTTTTGCCTGGGTTAGCGCGGTCAGAGCACCAGCCCTTGCAGCAGATCTCTTTAGCTCTTCTACCCGGGCAAGCAGCATTGACAACCTTTCTAAGGTCTCCTTGATTAAGTTAGGGGCGTCTTGTGGTGAGAAGCGGCACATATGATCCATTGCGCGCCGGTATATAACTGCTCTATAAGAGTATAGGCAGCCTTCAGCTTCTTCTGTACGTCAGAGCCCAGATGACTAATGCGAGTTCCTGCATCATTACAAACATCAGTAAACCGACAATGTATGGGATGATATGTTGAAAACTTAAAGCCGGATATTTACCAAATACAACAGCAATATGGCATGTATTTGCCGCTTACACCACCACTCGCCTACCACCGGTTTAAGAGCTGCTTCGCGCCCTCGGCTTTTTTGCAATGCAGATTTTTCAGGTCCCAATCCGCCCGCTCCTTGTTGAAACTCTCCTTCAGCTTTTCCATAGCGGCTAAGGCACTGGTCAGCTCATCTTTGTCTTTGGAGGTTTCTGCTTGCTGGGACTTGATGTTTTCTTGCAGATCAGCAGTTTGAGTTTCCTTTTTGCTCAGCTCAGCCTATAAGAGACAGACATATCATGAGTTGGCAGTACATATTTGAAGTACCAAGCACATAACAAGTTATGCACTTGATACTTGGGGGATAATGCATATTTGCTCATTACCAGCAATTTCTACAAGTCCCAAGTGCAATACAAGTATTACTCTTGGCACTTGGGGGCCAATGTATGTTTGCTCAAAGTAACATTATTGGTATTCTTCTAAAAGTCTCGGTTCATCTTCATAAGGTAAACCGGCCCTTGGTGACTACACCCGCGAAATTTACAATATTACAATTCTAAAAGTACATGTTCATCTTCAAAAGATAACCCGGTCCTTGGAGGCTAAGCATGAAAAGTTGAGATATTACAAAGTCCCAGTTTAGATGAGTATCATAAACCGGCACTTGGGGGCTACTGGAGTTAATATTTGGAATTGGACATAAGAGAGAAGCAGTTATGCAGTTACCTCATATCGCTCCTTCATCAGATTCACTAAACCGGCTTCAAAGTCGCGGCTTGTGTACAGACGGTTTAAAAAACCAGAATGGATGTCGTGGGCGTTGAGGTGGGCATAGGTTGACAAATATGTGTTCCATTTGCCTTTGCCCATAGCAGAAAGCTCATCCTTGGCACTATGCTTCGATAAAGCAACAGGATTGCCAAGAGCAGTGTGGCCGACGCCAGTAATCATAATGTCATCTTCTTTATCATCAGCAGCCTTCACTGGAGTTGATGGTTTATCTGCAGTTTTAGATGGACTGGTCGGTTTATCATCCGTGTGAGCCGGGCTAGTCGGTTTATCAGTGTGGCATGTGGTGTCCACTTCTACTTGTTCAACAATGAATTCATAATCTTGAGGTGGCGGGTCATCATGTATAACATCAGCATTTGTTCCTTCCAGATCTGGAGTCTTCTCCGGTTCAATAACCACATTATCATCAGCCGGTTTATTTAACTGAGCCTTCTTGCTGGGTCTAGGCTTGGCAGTGAGAAGAACAAATGTAAAGGTCAATTCATCAGGTGAATATAAGGTATTAAGAGTAAGTTTAAGGCATAGCTCACCCAGGAACTGTCTTGAGGGTTGGAAGTTGTGTGGCTGTTGACTCGCTAGAGGATGAGTGAGGTGTTCCCTGATAATTCGAATCAGACTGATTAAGAGGCTGTCGGAAACAACCCGCCTTGGGGCAAGAAGTGTCAAGAGTATAAGAGACCTCTAATCGACGTTTCCGAACCGGAGTGTTCGGTAAACCGGCGGAGGTAACTACCTGGCTGCTGTGCTGGGTTGTCCGGTGGGCTTCGTGTTGCTGCTTCTTCAAAAGAAAGTTTGGGTCCAAGTGAGCTAGGGGGTGAGAAAATTATATTTTCCGGTTTGCTTGACAGTTTTTCTGGGTTGGCAGAGGATCTGAATCGGAGGAAAGTATAATTACATCTACGTCGTCAGCTTGGCTGCCTTCAGCTTCGTCCTGATAATAGTCATTGTCAATGAGGTGTATGAAAAATGAACCAAGAGAGTCAAGTTCTACCTTTGAGTCCGGATTAGCCAATTCAGCATCAACGTTTGGTTCAGAAGATTCGGTGGTCCTCTTCCGGGTAGGTTTCTTAATAACCTTTGTTTTGGAGCGAGCTGTCTTCGCCGGTTTATCTTGTGGCTTCTTCTTCCAGAACGGATCATCACCCTCACAAAGATGGACAAAATTTTGAGAGAGTATTTCAAAAGGATTAAGCTGAAAACAAAAAAATTATATGATTCTTATAGCTGGCGGTTTGTTGGAGGTGCAGAAAGGACTTAATCCGGTCTGGCTACAATATGTCGTTGAGGATCTTTCAAACTCCCTGTGTACTCACAAATTAAACCGGGGCGCCGGCTTAAAGGCAGAACGCTCCAAGATATCCATCAGCGAACAAAGTCAACACCTGTTAAACCGTTTGCCATAAAGGCTCTGAGCTTTGACAGTTGTGGTGCATATTTGGACCGCTCCTTGGCAGTTAGCCTCCGAGGAAATGGATGAGTGTTGCTAAGCCGGTGAGGACGGTAACCCGGCAGAGGATTCTCATCGGTTGGAGACGTGTCTCGGCAATAAAACCAAGTTTGATTCCAGTCCTTGGGGTGGCTTTGAAGCTTGGCGTGAGGGAAGCTGACATCTTTCCGCTTTTGAATTGCCATTCCACCAAGTTTAGTATTGGGCCCATCTGTAAACTCAGTGCGGCGGTTCAAGTAGAAAAAATCTCTGAACACTTCAACTGTCGGCTCCTCTTGAAGATAGACCTCGCAAAATACTTGGAAGTTGCAAATATTGGACACAGAGTTTGGTCCAATATCTTGAGGGTGGAGTTGGAAGCTGGCAAGCACATCTCGGAAAAAATTTGAACCGGGAGGGCTAAAACCTCGACCCAGATGGTCAGCGAACACGACTACTTCTCCGTCCTTGGGTTCAGGAGGATTTTACGGACCATGGGCCCTCTAGTGGATGACTTCTTTCTTTGCTAAAGCGCCGGTTGCGACACATTTGTCTAATTGTTCTTCAGTAACCCGGGAAGGAACCCAGTTGCACTCGTAAACTTGTTTGACCATTTCAATGGAAAGCTGAAACATGGTTATTGCCGGTTTAAGATTTATGACAGAAAAGCATAAAGCGACGAAAGATAAGAAGCAGAAACAGAGGTATATACACATTGTTAAACCGGAGTCAGGCATTGGAGAAGGTCCAAAGATAAAACAGCTTGGCGGTTTAGCAGGGGACTAATAGTACCTACCGGATCATCATCTTTCTAAAATATTAAACTGCCTACTTTGGCATACAAGGTACAGATCTAAGATGCCTAAGTGAGGGGAAAACAAGTTTCACAGATTGACATGGTAAATTCAGATATGCAACGAGTTGGTAAATCAAATTATACTCCGACCTAAAGCGCAGGTACTTAAGCAGTTTAACAAGATCCAGATGAGTTTTTTCTACACAAAGCAGATGATCTAAAGATGAAAAAGGGGATTATAACTACAACTGTGTAAGAAAGTAGCTGATCTGAGGTCATCATTCACGCTATGAAGAAGAACAGGGAAGAACAGTTTCAAGCCTCGAGAAACACCAAAACCCTAATGATAGATCTAGAACAAGGGAAATGAAAACTTACTGATGCTGACAGAGCAGCGGAGGAGCGCCGCGTTTTTCTGGTGCGTTCAGGTTGATGCAGTGGCCGGAGTTGAGGTCGACGGCGGAGCTTGACGAAGGCGGCCGCGCGTTAGCGTTAGGTCGGCTCGAGGAGGAAGAAGAGGCAAAGAGGCACGGGAATGGAAAGGACCCCCTGGTCCTATTTATAAAGGCAAAGGGATAAGTGACAGGCACAAAATTCGAGGAGCCCAAAGTTGGATATGTGACAGAGCTGTCGCCTCGATTGTCGGAGGTTCATTAATGAAAGTGAGCTATATGCAGTTTTTAACAATAGGTGATGTCATGGCGGTTTATCATGATCCTGGAAGATGACGTCATGACAGTTTACAAGATTTATGTGAAGGTGATAAAAGAAGAATTTTTCTCAAGTGTTTAAGATTGACATGAACCAATACAAATCAATCTGGGGCCTAATGTTGGGGATATTACTACTGGGTATAAACCGGCCAGGAGAGGCCGGGTTACCCCCAAGATGAGTTATTTATATTTGAAGCCCATGAAGACAAGGAGTATGGCGCTTTACGAAGGCCCAGGGCCCAGAGGCAGGTTATGGCCTGTAGACATAAACCGCCATATCGTATGTAACTTATGTTGTAAGATAAGAAAGGTAGAAACCGAGCCGGATACATTTATGAGCCGACCTTGGGATTCTGTAAACCACCGGGTGTCAAGCTGTGTATATAAAGAGATGACCTGGCGGCAGTTTAGGGACAAGAAACAACAACTCGAGAGCCAGGCATAGCGGATTCGCTCCCTGGTCATCGAAACCCTAGCAATTCCACAACAACTAGATTAGGCCTTTACCTTCACCGCAAGGGGCCGAACCAGTATAAGCTCTTTGCGTCCTTTGTCTGCTTTAACCCCTTTAAGCTAACTCATCGCGATGGCTCCACGACTAAGTCCTTTCACTAGGACATCTGCCCTGACAAAACCACGACAATCCCCGAGGACCCCTACGAGCAAGAAAGGTTCTGGCGACGGCTCGTTGCCATGGCTCGTGGCATGAAAAAGAAACAAAGACAAATTGAAGCTGACCAAAACACCCTCAACGACAAATGGGTAGAGGTTCTCAAACCGAACAAGACCTAGAGCTGCGGCCCGAAGCCCAAGCCAAGTCCTACCCACGTCAGCGTCTACTTCTAGAGTTCAATGAAGAAGTCATTGAACAGGTGCCATTCAGGCACGGCCAAGCTGACCAACTTGACAGTCCTCCTCAGGGGCGCGACAAACCAGCGGCTGAAAATAGAACTCCCCTTATACCTCACCGAGAAGGCAAGGATCCACTCCACTAGCCCGAGCCATACGATATGCGGACATGATTAAATGCAAACCCGGTCCCAGCAAGATCCATCTACGGATCCCGAGGACACACGTCGCTGGTCCGATCAGCTATGAAGCCTGGTTAGACAGGCATGGTAGGGCTCGGGAGCAATCGTATCCTCGGCTGCCAATCGATATCAGGTATGACGCGGCTCATTTTCAAGGGCCCACACATCCAATATGCTTTACAGACGAGGTCATGGAACATCAGTTCCCCCAAGGGTTTAAACCCATAGACATCAAAGCTTACGACGGAACTACTAACCCGGTTGTGTGGATTGAGGATTTCCTTCTCCACATTCATATGGCACGGGGAGATGATCTCCACTCCATAAAGTACCTACCACTGAAGCTCAAAGGATTGGCGAGGCATTAGCTCAATAGCCTGCCCGAAGGCTCTATTGGGAGCTGGGAGCAGCTTGAAGATGCCTTCAGGGCGAACTTCCAGGGCACTTACGTTCGGCCTCCGGATGTCAATGACCTTAGCCACATAATTCAGCAGCCTGGCGAGTCCACCAGGAAATTCTGGAATCGGTTCTTAACTAAAAAGAACCAGATAGTCGACTGTCCCGACGCAGAAGCAATCACTGCTTCCCGGCATAGTATCCGGGACGAGTGGCTAGTCGACAACACTCTGACAAGATAAACCGAGAACCATGGTGGCCGTTACCTCTCTTATGACCCGCTTTTGCATGGACAAGGATAGCTGGCTGGCTCGTGGCACTCACGCAATGAGGCCGACACCTCAAAGGTATGCGATTTTAACGGTAGACCGTGACACAACAAGAACAAGCGCCAACATAAAAATAGCGGCAGCGACGTTAGGAAGCAGCGGTCAACGTTGGATTTAGCAACCCAAGGACGGTCCTCCTGCACTTGATAAGATCCCAACATGCCCTGCCAAATACATGGCACTTCGGATAAACCTGCAAACCACACAAACCGACACTGCTGGGTTATCAAGCAGGTCGAGAAGATTGCAGTCGAAGGCCAGGGCAAGAGCCAGTCTCGTAGAGAGGACGAGGATGAACCTCAGTGGCCCAATAATGGAGGCCACAAACAATTCCCTCTCGAGGTAAAGGAGGTGAACATGATTTGTGGATATCGCATCCCTAGGAAGGAGGACGCACGCATTTAGGGACGTCTACGCCCTAGAGCCTGTAGCTCCAAAGTACAATCCGTGGTCGGCTTGCCTGATCACCTTTGACAAGTGCGACCATCCGACCAGTATCCATCATGGGGGGCAGGCAACCCAGGTACTCGATCCCATCATAGATGGATTTCACCTAATGCGAGTTCTTATGGATGGAGGCAATGAAGGAAATATGCCCTAGAGGCAATAATAAAGTTGTTATTTATATTTCCTTATATCATGATAAATGTTTATTATTCATGCTAGAATTGTATTAACCGGAAACTTGGTACATGTGTGAATACATAGACAAAATAAAGTGTCCCTAGTATGCCTCTATTAGATTAGCTCATTAAACAAAGATGGTTAAGTTTCCTAACCATAGACATGTGTTGTCATTTGATGAACGGGATCACATCATTAGGAGAATGAGGTGATGGACAAGACCCATCTGTTAGCTTAGCATAATGATCGTTAAGTTTTATTGCTATTGCTTTCTTCATGACTTATACATATTCCTCTGACTATGAGATTATGCAACTCCCGAATACCGGATGAACACCTTGTGTGCTATCAAACGTCACAACATAACTGGGTGATTATAAAGATGCTCTACAGGTGTCTCCGAAGGTGTTTGTTGGGTTGGCATAGATCAAGATTAGGATTTGTCACTCCGTGTATCGGAGAGGTACCTCTGGGCCCTCTCAGTGATGCACATCACTATAAGACTTGCAAGCAATGTGACTAATGAGTTAGTTACGGGATGATGCATTACGGAACGAGTAAAAAGACTTGCCGGTAATGAGATTGAACTAGGTATGAGGATACCGACTATAGAATCTCGGGCAAGTAACATACCGATGACAAAGGGAATAACGTATGTTGTTATTGTGGATTGACCGATAAAGATCTTCCTAGAATATGTAGGAACCAATATGAGCATCCAAGTTCCGTTGTTGGTTATTGATTGGAGATGTGTCTCGATCATGTCTACATAGTTCTCGAACCCGTATGGTCCGCACGCTTAACTTCGATGACGATTTGTATTATGAGTTATGTGTTTTGGTGACCGAAGATTGTTCGGAGTCCCGTATGAGATCACAGACATGACGAGGAGTCTCGAAATAGTCGAGAGGTAAAGATTGATATATTGGACGAAGGTATTCGGACACCGGAATGGTTTCAGGACGTTTCGAATATTTATCGGAGTACCGAGGGGTTACCGGAACCCCCCGGGGAAGTAATTGGCCAACATGGGCCATAGGGGAGAGAGAGGGGAGCCCACAAGAGGTGGCGCCCCCATGGGCTGTCTGAATTGGACAAGGGGAAGGGGCCACGGCCCCCCTTTCCTTTCCCCCTCTCCCTCTCCTTCCCTCTTCCCCCCTCCATGAGAAGGAAAAAAAGGGGGGGCGCAAATCCTACTAGGATTGGAGTCCTAGTAGGACTCCCCCCCTTGGCGTGCCTCCTTGGTGACTGGCCTCCTCCTCCCCTCCTTTATATACGGGGGCAGGGGGCGTCATCTGGCCGAACGTGTGCTGAACTCGGAGGTGCCGTATGTTTGTTACTAGTTCAGTTGGATCGCGAAGACGTTTGACTACATCAACCGCGTTATACTAATGCTTCCGCTTTCGGTCTACGAGGGTACGTGGACACACTCTCCCCCTCTCGTTGCTATGCATCTCCTAGATAGATCTTGCGTGAGCATAGGAAAATTTTGAAATTGCATGCTATGTTTCCCAACAGTGGCATCCGAGCCAGGTCTACGCATAGATGATATGCACGAGTAGAACACAAAGAGTTGTGGGCGATAATAGTCATACTGCTTACCATCAACGTCTTATTTTGATTCGGCGGTATTGTTGGATGAAGCGGCCTGGACCAACCTTAAATGACCACGTTCATGAGACCGGTTCCATCGACAGACATGCAACTTGTTTTGCATAAAGGTGGCTGGCGGGTGTCTGTTTCTCCAACTTTAGTTGAATCGAATTTGACTACGACCGGTCCTTGTTGAAGGTTAAAACAGCACACTTGACGAAAAATCGTTGTGGTTTTGATGCATAGGTAAGAATGGTTCTTGCTAGAAGCCCGCAGCAGCCACGTCAAACTTGCAACAACAAAGTAGAGGACGTCTAACTTGTTCTTGCAGGGCATGTTGTGATGTGATATGGTCAAGGCATGATGTGATATACGTTATTATATGATATGATCATGTTTTTGTAAAAGTTATCGGCAGCTGGCAGGAGGCTTATGGTTGTCGCTTTATTGTATGAAATGCAATCTCCATGTAATTTCTTTACTTTATCACTATGCGGTAGCGATAGTTGTAGAAGCAATAGTTGGCGAGACGACAACGACGCTACGATGGAGATCAAGGTGTCAAGCCGGTGGCGATGGAGATCATGACGGTGCTTTGGAGATAGAGATCAAAGGCACAAGATGATGATGGCCATATCATGTCACATATTTTGATTGCATGTGATGTTTATCTTTTTATGCATCTTATTTTGCTTAGTACGGCGGTAGCATTATAAGATGATCCCTCACTAAATGTCAAGGTATAAGTGTTCTCCCTGAGTATGCACCGTTGCGACAGTTCGTCGTGCCGAGACACCATGTGATGATCGGGTATGATAAGCTCTACATTCACATACAACGGGTGCAAGACAGTTTTGCACGTGCAGAATACTCGGGTTAAACTTGACGAGCCTAGCATATGCAGATATGACCTGGGAACACTGAGACCGAAAGGTCGAACGTGAATCATATAGTAGATATGATCAACATAGAGATGTTCACCATTGAAAACTACTCCATCTCACGTGATGACCGGACATGGTTTAGTTGATATGGATCACGTGATCATTAGATGACTAGAGGGATGTCTATCTAAGTGGGAGTTCTTTAGTAATACGATTAATTCAACTTAAATTTATCATGAACTTAGTCCTGATAGTTTTTGTATATTTATGTTATTGTAGATCAATGGCCCGTGCTACCGTTCCCTTGAATTTTAATGCGTTCCTAGAGAAAGCTAAGTTGAAAGATGATGGTAGCAACTACACAGACAGGGTCCATAACTTGAGTATTATCCTCAATGTTGCACAGGAGAATTATGTCCTTGAAGCACCGCTAGGTGCAAGGCCTGCTGCAGGAGCAACTCCGGGCATTATGAACGTCTCGCAAGCTAAATCTGATGACTACTCGATAGTTCAGTGTGCCATGCTTTACGGCTTAGAATTGGGACTTCAAAGACGTTTTGAACTTCATGGAGCATATGAGATGTTCCAGGAGTTGAACTTAACATTTCAAGCAAATGCACGAGTTGAGAGATATGAAGTCTCCAACAAGTTCTATAGCTGCAAGATGGAGGAGAACAGTTCTGTCAGTGAACATATACTCAAAATGTCTGGGTATCATAACCACTTGACTCAACTGGGAGTTAATCTTCCGGATGATAGTGTCATTGACAGAGTTTTTCAATCACTGACACCATGCTAAAAAGGCTTCGTGATGAACTATAATATGCAAGGGATGGAAAAGACAATTCCCGAGCTCTTCGCAATGCTTCAAGTTGTGGAGGTAGAAATCAAGAAGGAGCATCAAATGTTGATGGTTAACAAGACCACTAGTTTCAAGAAAAAAGGCAAAGGTAAGAAGGGGAACTTCAAGAAGAATAGCAAGCAAGTTGCTGCTCCCGGGAAGAAGCCCAAGCGTGGACCTAAGCCTGAAACTGAGTGCTTTTACTGCAAAGGGACTGGTCACTGGAAGCGGAACTACCCCACGTATTTGGCGGATAAGAAGGATGGCATAGTGAAAGGTATATTTGATATACATGTCATTGATGTGTACCTTACTAATGCTCGTAGTAGCGCCTGGGTATTTGATACTGGTTCTGTTGCTCATATTAGCAACTCGAAACAGGGGCTATGGATTAAACGAAGATTGGCTAAGGACGAGGTGACGTTGCGTGTCGGAAATTGTTCCAAGGTCAATGTGATCGCCGTCGGCACGCTACCTCTACATAAACTTATAATATAGGAAAAGATGGAAAATTTGTACATAAACTTGCTTCTCTGAAATTCTTTGGCAAGAACCTCCATTTGTTGAGCATGCTGCGTGAGGGAGTCCTAGATTAGGGGTTGTCCGGATAGCCGGACTATACCTTCGGCCAAACTCCTGGACTATGAAGATACAAGATTGAAGACTTCGTCCCGTGTACGGAAGGGACTTTCCTTGGCGTGGAAGGCAAGCTTGGCGATACGGATATGTAGATCTCCTACCATTGTAACCGACTCTGTGTAACCCTAGCCCTCTCCGCTGTCTATATAAACCAGAGGGTTTTAGTCTGTAGGACACCCAACAATCATATCATAGGCTAGCTTCTAGGTTTTAGCCTCCTTGATCTCGTGGTAGATCTACTCTTGTACTACCCATATCATCAATATTAATCAAGCAGGAGTAGGGTTTTACCTCCATCGAGAGGGCCCGAACCTAGGTAAAAACATCGTGTCCCTTGTCTCCTGTTACCATCCGCCTAGACGCACAGTTCGGGACCCGCTACCCGAGATCCGCCGGTTTTGACACCGACATTGGTGCTTTCATTGAGAGTTCCTCTGTGCCGTCGCCATCAGGAAGGATGCCTCATCCCGTATTTAAAGACGACACCGTTGCTAAGGGAGCTTTGGCTATCGGCCAAACTCTCCGGCTAGGTGGTTTTCTTATGACCGCCTGTTCGGCTGCTGCGCCGACGATGACCTCTCGGGTCATCAAAAGCAATCTTCATGTTAGCTCGGAACTCGCCGAGCAGTTAGATCCAATGGAGCTCTCTTCCATAAACGAGCTCTTGGCTCGCATCGCCGCCCTGGGAGTCTCTACGGATTACGACCAGATTGGGCCTAAACCCGATCTGAGAGAGATTAACTCTCCCCAAGTCACCCATCACGTTGCCGTGGTAGAGGGACAGTGCGGCGACCCTTCATCTATCTTAAGGACTAGCTACGTACGGATTCCCGATCCCTCCAAGCCGGATACCCGCGGAGGGGAGGATATCACTCAAGACCTGAACTTAGAGTCAGGCGACGGGCTGGATTCATTGGACAACATCCAAGAATCCAAACTTTCGAGTTCGGAAACTCCTTGGCCTATGAGTCTCAGATTGGGTGAGGTTTCGGATTTAATTCCACCCACCCACCCGAACATAAGCAATCTATCCCAAATCAGGCAAAAGCCCGAAGAAACAGTACATCATTATTGGGCCAGATTCCTCCTGGTTATGAACAGGATAAAGGACGGCCGCGAGGAAGACGCAATCTCAATCTTCTGCAATAATTGCATGGACAAGAGAATCCTCAACGCCATGCGTCGCTGTGATATTACACGCTTCGCTGACTTGGCGTCCATAGTACCAAAGTACTGTGCGATGGAAAGCGCCTGGAAAACCGAAATAAAATTTTGGGACGATCCGGTCCTGAATACAAACCCAGTCCGAAATAAAAGGGTGCATCATCGCCAGACACCCGGGTTAAACACCAAAAAGCAAAAACCCTCTACAGGGCATGGAACCGTACTGGAAGGATGGCTTAATGGACCCTGTAAAATTCACAGTACAGAGGGCGCCACACCAACTCATAGCCTTAGAGCATGTTGGATACTCCGGCATGTGTCCAAAATTGGCGAAGATCTCCTAATTCCGGAGGCCACAGAAAGCCACCCCAGGGACACTAGTACGGTATTAACAGTCTTCGAGACTTCCGCATCAAATAATATGCGAAAAAGAACACTCCGCAGCCTTGCCGAAGTCTACCAAGTAGCAACAATAAACCCATGGAGTGACACGCCTATTACTTTTAATGCCAGTGATGAACCTAAATTCCGAACAGCCCGAGCACCAGCCGCATTGGTCCTCAGTCCAATAGTGGACGGCTTTCGCCTCACCAAGGTACTCATGGATGGAGGCAGCGGATTGAACCTCATTTATGAGGAAACCCTTCAAAAAATGGAAATAGACTGGAACCGCATCGAGCGAAGCAGCACAACCTTTAGAGGAATAATCCCCAGTCGGGAAGCGCGTTGTACAGGAAAAATCAAACTAGATGTGGTGTTCGGCACGCCAGATAATTACAGGTCCGAAGAGGTCACGTTCCATGTGGCCCCGTTCAGTAGCGGATACCACGCTCTGCTAGGGCGGAAGCGCCATAATCTTCCAAGCAATACCCCATTACGGGTACATGAAGCTCAAGATGCCCGGGCCGAACGGAATTATCACTCTCGCTAGTGATCCGGACATAGCACTCCGCGCCGAAAATAAGATAGCTGCACTGGCCCTTGAGGCACTATCCGAAGCCCTAGCGGCTGAGGAACTGACTGCGTTGCCCTCCACGGTGAACATGGACGATGTGATACTCGACAAAAGATCCAAGTTCACCTCCTTTAAACCAGCGGACGAAATAGTCAAATTCCAGGTCCATCCAACGGACCCCAATAAAACAGCTTCCATCGGGGCACAATTAAACCCTGATGTAGACGCCGCACTGCGTGAGTTCCTACGTGAGAACTGGGACATTTTCTCCTAGCACCCTTCAGACATGCCAGGAATCCCACGCAGGCTGGCCGAACATAGCTTAAATATCCTAAAAGGATTCAAACCTGACAAACAAGCTCTTCGGCGTTTTTCCGAACCTAAGAGACAGTCCATGGGAGAGGAGCTAGCCAAGCTATTGGAGGCCGGATTCATCAGAGATATAAAACATCCGGACTGGCTAGCAAACCTGGTGATGGTACCAAAGAAGGACAAATCCTGGCGCATGTGCATTGATTTTAAAGACCTTAACAAGGCTTGCCCAAAGGATCCCTTCCCCCTCCCCCGCATCGATCAAATTATCGACGCTACCGCAGGACACGATTCATTGTGTTTCCTTGACACATATTCCGGCTACCATCAAATCAAGATGGCAGAGTCAGGCCAAGCCGCAACGGCATTCATCACACCATACGGCCCATTCTGCTTCAACACAATGCCCTTCGGGCTCAAAAACGCCGGCACAACATATCAGCTCATGATTCAGACATGTCTGGCAAACCAGATCGGCAAAACAGTGGAGGCATACGTAGATGATGTGGTCGTAAAAACAAGACATGTCGAATCTCTAGTAGACGACTTGAGGCTCACATTTGATAACCTCCGAACATACGACATCAAGCTCAACCCGGAAAAATGTGTTTTCGGCGTTCCAGCCGGAAAGCTCTTGGGCTTCATTGTATCCGCTAGAGGAATTGAAGCAAATCCAGCCAAGATCCGAGCTCTGTCACAATTGGATATCCCAAAGGACCTCAAACAAATACAAAAATTAACCGGATGCGTGGCGGCTCTAAGCCGCTTTATCTCCGCTGGGAGAAAAGGCACTACCCTCTACCGCCTCCTTGGTAGCACGAACACTTCGAGTGGACAGATGCCTCCACGGCCGGACTCGACGAAATAAAAGCCATATTGGCAACAAACCCAGTCCTGGCCGCGCCAAACATTAGCGAACCAATGCTATTGTACATTGCAGCAGCCCATCAGGTTGTAAGCGTAGTGCTCGTCGTCAACGAGAAACGGACGGACACAAATTCCCCCATCAAAAGCCGGTCTATTATGTGTCCACTGTCTTCACTCCGTGCAAATCACGGTACCCGCATTATCAAAAGATTGCGTACGCGGTATTCATGGCATCCCGGAAGCTGCGACACTACTTTCAAGAGTGTTCAATAACAGTAGCCTCGGAAGTATCACTTAACGATATTATAAACAACCGCGACGCGACGGGCCGGATTGCAAAATGGGCCATTGAGCTCCTCCTGTTCGACATAACTTATAAGCCACGACGAGCTATCAATTCACAAGTTTTGGCCGACTTCGTCGCAGAATGGACAGAGGCCGAACTCCCTAAAGAGTACGGCACATATTCAAACTGGATCATGCATTTCGACGGCTCCAAAATGTTGGCCGGTCTAGGGGCTAGCGTCGTTTTGACGTCCCCAACAGGAGACATAGTTCAATATGTACTCCAGATTATGTACACGGACTCCAACAATGCAGCCGAATATGAGGCCCTTTTACATGGTCTCCGGATGGCAGTATCCATGGGCATTCAACGCCTAGAGGTGCGCGGGGATTTGAACCTCGCGATATCCCAAATAAATGGAGACTTCGATGCCAAGAATCCAAAAATGGCAGCTTACCGCAACGCCGTCTTAAAAATGTCAGCTCGGTTCGAAGGGCTTGAATTTCACCATATAGCCCGGGAAAATAATCAGGCGGCAGATGTCCTGGCACGCATCGGCGCAAAACGCGATGTAGTCCCCCCAACATCTTCTTGGAAAAGTTGTTCAAGCCATCCGTAGTATGGAAAGGGGAACCTGGCAATAACAGCCCGGACCCAGCCACACTGCCTGACACCGGACAATCTGACATAATTGGAGGCTCTGCCAATGAAATTACACCTTCAGCCCACGTAATAATGGTCGTCATCGCCCCATGGACAGAACCATTCCTAGCCTACCTTACTAGGCAGGAACTCCCAGAGGATCAAAACGAGGCACGCTGCATAGTGCGGCGATCTAAAGCCTATAAAGTCCATGAGGGAGAGCTTTATAAGAAAAGCACTACCGGAGTCCTTCAAAGGTGCATCTCCGAAGAGGAAGGGCGGAACCTGCTGGCTGAAATTCATGTCGGACTCGGTGGTCATCACTCTGCAGCTCGGTCCCTCGTAAGCAAGGCTTTTCGTACAGGCTTTTATTGGCCGATGGCCCGGGCAGACGCTCAGGACTTAGTCCAACGATGCGTCGGTTGCCAGCTTTTTGCAAACCAAAGCCATATGCCACCCACTGCCCTCCAAACTATCCCCATCACTTGGCCCTTCGCGGTCTGGGGGCTTGACATGGTTGGGCCCCTTAAAGGCGGAACCCACAAGAAAAAAATACTTACTGGTCATGGTGGATAAGTTCACCAAATGGATAGAAGCCAAGCCTGTTAAGACGGCCGAATCCGGACCGGTGATAGACTTTATATCCGGGGTCGTACACCGTTATGGCGTCCCCCATAGCATCATCACTGATAACGGCACGAACTTTACGGCCGATGAGGTAAAACTCTGGTGCAAAAACATGGGCATCAAGCTCGATTATGCTTCCGTCTATCACCCACAAACTAACGGCCAGGTCAAACGTGCAAATGGTCTTATCATGAGCGGCATCAAACCCAGATTAGTGCGGTCCCTTAAGGAATCTAATACGCACTAGGTAGAGGAGCTCGACTCCATACTCTGGGGGCTGCGGACCACGCCGAATCGCACCACCGGATACACACCATTCTTCATGGTGTACGGCGCAGAGGCAGTTTTGCCCTGCGACATAATTCATGACTCACCTCGAGTGCGCATGTACGAAGAAAGAGAATCCGAGCTCGATCGGCACGACAGTTTGGACGCCTTGGAGGAGGAGCATGACGTGGCAAAAGCCCGTTCCGCATTCTATCAACAGCAGGCTCGAAGATATCAAAGCAGAGAAGTACGGGCCAAAAATTACAACATTGGCGAATTAGTTCTACGCCTGCCGGACATGAAAAAGGACAAACTCAAGCCCAAGTGGGAAGGTGCCTTCATAATTGACCAAGTCCTGACTGGTGGAGCGTACCGCCTGCGAGATGCATCGGATAACCGACTCGAGCCGAACCCATGGAACGCAGCCCGTCTCCGAAGATTCTATGCTAGCGCCGGATTCTGTGTTCGTCTCCTTCCTCTGTCCATTTTTTATATTTTCTGTCTTACATTTCTCTCCTTCTCCCCTTCCTTTCTCTTATAGCCTTTGAAGGCTCAATAAGTGACGCGCTATCCGCGCTCATTAAACCTGGGGGCTTCTTTAAACAGAAGCTTATTTATACGGGCTTCATGCCCAACACATGTGTCACACTTCCGCATGTACCTTTATTCACCATCATATGCATCGATATGACTTAAGTTTTGGCCAAGCTGGGTTGCCTAGCTCCTGTGCTTACCCCTACGCTCCCGATTGTTCGGCTAGGTGGTAAAGGAGCACCTCTGCGATTGTTACTGCCGGGTCAGCGGATGTGTACCTCGACTGGGTGAAGCCGAAAGCTAGCGTTCTTAAGGGAATATTCGGTCGGTGAACTAAAGATGATCTTTTCACTTATTTATTTATGCGCCCCCAGATGATTTTTCCCGTCTCTTTTTCGCAGCATGGACATGCACTTTAGGGCATGCCTCCCAGGGAAAGGAACCCCTAACAGAACTATTCTCCCTGGAAGATGTTTCTTACTAACCATGTAATATAACATAACTAGTTGGGCACTTGTCTGTTCAAGCACTAATGACCCCTATGCCTGGTCTCCATGCATACCCCGGTTCTTATATAACCGCATGGGTATTCGGACACACTCCGGACCGTCAGGTCCCGAGGCTGAAGCGAAAAGGTCGGCCATGACAAACGATCTACAATCCGGCTAGAAGGCATTACACATGTCAATTAAAATTACATAGTCATTCTGACTAATTGTATTCCTCTTCAATACCATCTAACAGGCTGTCTAGTTTACAGTCCTGCTGGGAATACTTTGCGGCTAATTCTACTTGGTTGTATACTAAGCTTACAGGGATCTCCTTCCCGTCGGGCCCCAAAGGTCCGACCTTGGCCATGTGGTTTGGGTCAGCCTTCGTGTACCGCGTCTTCACCATGGCCCAGGCCTCCCTAGCGCCTTGACGGCAGGCCGATATCTTCCACAAATCGGAAGCGCCGCCGTGCTCTCTTCAGCTTCTCTGCAAGCTCTCCAAGGCCTTCAGGCATGGAGATGGATGGCCACAAGGCCTGGGCAACGCCTTGCATCACCTGCCGAACTCGCTCGTGCAGTTGCGAGAGCTCGGGAAGAAGGTCACCCGTGGAACCGGGCATCTCCTCTGTAGGACTACCTGTTAGCTCACCTACAGACATCACTCTGTTAGTCGACTTCCTCGCCGAACTTGTTTTTTTTTCAAAGGTTCGCTTAAGCACTTACTAAATATGCTGCGTCGAAGCCGCTGATTCTCCTTAGCGGAGTCCGACAGCTGGGCACGAACATCTTTCAGTTCAACGCCCAGCTTGGTGTTGGCATCCTGGAGATCATTCTTCTCCCGCCTCACCTTTGTCAGCACGCTCTCACCAGCCTTTAGCTGGCGTAGGAGTTGTTGCTTTTCTGGATCTAATCCGCGCCATCTGCAATTTCATTTGTCGATTTACACACGCCGCACTTCACACAATACTTATCTTTTGAAGCATATATTACCGAGGGGTCTCCTTGGGCTCCCCTCGTCATGCTAGTGCGGCCTCAAGTTGGGCTTTGCACTCTTCTAGCTCCTGGGACAGTTGGGTATTCTTCTCTGAAAGAACTCAGATATTACATGATCCTTAAATCAGTTATTCTAACTGCTTCAAGTCTCGGGGCTACTGATATATATAACCATCAAATTTTCTCACCAGATGTCTTTCACATACTTTTACTCCCGTGGCTCTGGCTAGACCATTTTGAGCGGCACGGAGGTACGCGTCTCCCGAATTGAAGGCATCCAATGCCTCTGGGGAGAAACAAGCATCGCGAAGAACTGTCCGGCGACGCCTGTGGTTCATGGCACTCTCCACCTCGGAATTGGTGGCAGACAACCTGTCCGCATCCTCTGTTGGAGGAGCGTCCGGTGCGCGCCTCGTGTTCGCCTCCGCCTCCGGACCAGGCTTTGGAGCCTGGCTGGTGGAGGCGCGATTGGCAACCTCTCCGGATATAGTCCGGCGAGGTCTCTTTGTCCTGAAGAGAGCATGAGTGTTAATATGCCTTAAAGGAATAACACCAGGGGATGAGATGGCGCGTTATACCTTTGCGCCGGCGTCTCAGTCCGGACCGCACTTCTTTTCAGCCCTTGGGGCCTTGCGGCCCCTCGTTGGCTAGTCGCCGCAGGCTCGGACTCCCGCCTCAAGTACCTCCTCTGCAAAACGCGGTTGTTATACGGTAATCAAAAACACGCGAGGACGGGTCCCTCTTCGAAGTGCTGGGATTTCGGTCTCAGTTACCTGGGAGGCTGGGAGTAGCCCTGGATAATCGGTCGTAATGGCCACCAAGGCGTTGTCCTTGCTCAATTGATGAAACACCCCATCAATTAGCTCCACAGATAAGTCCGGATCCTCTTGGGAGGCCGGGTCGAGGGACCGTCCCGGATCCTCGGGTTGTGGAGGGGGGTTGTTTATTTCTTTAACAGCCTGGCACAGTTCCTGCGTTGAAGTCGTTAGACTATGTATTTGACAATGGGAATACAAAACGGATGGACAAGTAAAAGTGTCCACTTACCCAGCTTGGAGGATTATACATTGTAAATCCACCCTGAGGGTTGACGCGGAGAAATTCCTCCTCTTCTCCCTTGTACAAAGCGGACAAGATCTTTATTAGAGCGACAGCCGAGTCCGGCCCCTTACGGCCGTGACGGGTGGCGTCGTCCTCCCCGTTGAAGTCCCACATAGGGTGGCCTCTATATTGAAGCGGCTGCACCCCCCGCATGATGCATGCGGCCGTGACTCCGATCATGGTTAGTCCGGAATGAGCCAATAATCTTATCCGACCGATCAGGTAAAGGACGTCCTTGTCACTTTCCCTCTGAGGGCTCCGTGGACGCCAGCTTAGGCGCTTCTTCAGGGGAGCATTGTCGAACTCAGGGAGGCCGATCCGAATAGGATCCGGCAACGGGACGTCCTCTATATAAAACCATTCCGAAGGCCAATTCTCGGACGCCTACTTTGGGGTTCCGGATAAATATCCGGTCCCGGCGATGCGCCACACTTCGGCTCCGCCCACTTGATATATTGACCCCTCCTGAGAACGGGGCACCAGGCAGAATAGCCTCTTCCACAACGCGAAATGAGCCTCGACACCCAAAAACAGCTCGCAAAGGGCTACGAAGCCCACGATATGCAATATGGAGGCAGGCGTGAGGTTGTGCAGCTGGAGACCATAGAACTCCAGGAGCCCCTGAGAAACGGATGAATTGGAAATCCGAGCCTCTTATTAAATAAGGGACAAGGCATACCCGCCTCCTTTGAGGGATTGGGGCGCCTCGCTTGCTCTCCGCCATTATAGGTGGCAAGTCCGGCTCGAACCGGGACCATATAGGCCGAGGGGAGAAATCCCTTGGTCTGGAGCGTCACTAGCTCGCTGTGCGGGATGGAGCATCCCTCCCAATCTCCAGGCTTAGGACTGGAAGGGCGAGAGGAGGAGTTGCGACGGCTGGCCATGGTGGAATAGACCTTTGTCGGATGCGCTCTGATGAATACTCGCCGAGGGGAGAAGGTGTGGTTTGGATCTAAATCCTCGTCCCTTTAAATAGGCGGCTCATTTACGCGGCTAGGGGTGTGAATGTAAAAACACCAAGACTTTTCGTATTCGTTTGACACGTGGAAGACGACCATTATTGGGCGTATAAGCCAAGGAGCGCTACATTCACAAGAAACCGAACATTATTCAACAGGTACACGGAATTTGGAGGAGAACCCGCCTTGCAATGCCGAAGACAATTTGCGCGCCGGAATCATCGTCATTGAAGCCTAGTTCGGGGGCTACTGAGGGAGTCCTGGATTAGGGGGTGTCTGGATAGCCGGACTATACCTTCGGCCAAACTCCTGGACTATGAAGATACAAGATTGAAGACTTCGTCCCATGTCCGGAAGGGACTTTCCTTGGCGTGGAAGGCAAGCTTGGCGATACGGATATGTAGATCTCCTACCATTGTAACCGAGTCTGTGTAACCCTAGCCCTCTCCGATGTCTATATAAACCGAAGGGTTTTAGTCCGCAGGACACCCAACAATCATACCATAGGCTAGCTTTTAGGGTTTAGCCTCCTTGATCTCGTGGTAGATCTACTCTTGTACTACCCATATCATCAATATTAATCAAGCAGGAGTAGGGTTTTACCTCCATCGAGAGGGCCCGAACCTGGGTAAAAACATCGTGTCCCTTGTCTCCTGTTACCATTCGCCTAGACGCACAGTTCGGGACCCCCTACCCGAGATCCGCCGGTTTTGACACCGACACTGCGCTTTCAAATCCATGACATAAACATCAGCATCACCAATGCTGCACTTGGCCTCCATGAGAGCATGCTCCAGCTGTGATTTCTCGGTCTTGAGCTTCCTAACCTATGTCTTCAGCCGATTCACAACATCTCGTAGATCACCTAGTAGCATACTAACAAACTGATCCAGGTGATTGTCATGCCACTTGAAGTACCGACAGTCATAACCCTATTCAACAATTTGAGCAATTTCGTCAAGAGGATGGCGCAAAGACCATAACTTTGCTGCTAAAGAAAACAACAAAGAGAAGCGACGGGCATAGATCGATTTACCAGAGACTGGCTGCAGTTGTAGTATCGACGACCGGGGTTCGCAATTCTCCACGAAGTCCATCTGAGAGCCTTGACGTTGCAGTGGCACAACTTCTCAGGGGAGTACGCCATCGGTGGCTCCCGATATGGCACCGGTGATTGCCCTGAGAAGGCCATGGACTGCGTCGACCGGTGACTGCTTGACGAGTTAGCAGACGCCATGGACCGCGGCGAGGGGGCGGCGAGGGGGACGGCTGGGTTGCGCTGCGCGGCGAGGGGGACGGCGACAGAGCACTATGCGGCGAGGGGGACGGCGACAGAGACCTAGGGATTGTGATGAAGAATTGGGGAAAGTTGCATTGCCTACTCAGCACTGTCCAGTCAGCAAGGAGAAAATTCAAAACCACCGAAATCTGGTCCAAAACCAGCATGGGGGAGAATTGATCATGTTTTAGAGAGTTGAGGGGCTGATTGATCCGGTTTTAGACTTCGGGGGGAAATTGATCCATCGGCCATGATTTGAGGGGGAAAACGATAATTTCCTCTACAGATAAACATGCCGGCCCACCGGCATATTTAGCCCGCGTGGCAGGGTGCTTTTTAGGCCTTATAAGCTGTTTTGGGACTTTTTTAATTAATAAAGTTATAAACGGGTCGTGTGCTGTTGGCACAGGTGCCCAGCCTCATGGCCGACATACAGCCCCAGGCAAGGCACGTGTCACGCACGACCCAATTAGATACATGTTGGTTCAGGCGGGCACGTGTGCTAACGGGCTGGCATGCGGCCAGGTTTGTTTGCGAGTATAGTTGGCTAATGAGCCCACCCATGCATGACACGCCCGCGTTGACCCATTTATAAGTGGGTTGTGCGGTGTTGACACGTGGGCCTTGCCCTAACGGACGAGCACGACACGCATGGTAAACAAGCCGAACCGCGTAATTTTTGGCCTTTTGGGTAGTTTTTGGGGCAATAACTTAGTAAAGATCAGAAAAAAATCAATTTTTTAAAAGGCTGTCTCATGACGTCCCGCTGGCCTCAACGGACGAACATGACACATGGCATCCCACAGGCCGAGAACGGCTCGTTTAGCTAGCTATGGTTGCGATCGCGGCGGTATAACACACACACAAACCCCCCTAAAAAACGCACACAAAGAGTTTGCGAAAGGTTCAAAGTGAACTCATTTTCAACACCTTGTAGTACTGCAACCCGTTTTTGATTTTTTTTGAAACTATGATGATTTTTATAGCAAATTCGGAAACTATACGGCCTAATGCATAAAAATGGAAACTATGACCCCGTCGGCCTTCTGTTGGCCGAAGAGAGACTTTTCGGCCTACCGTTGGCCGAAGTGGGCTCTTCAGCCTCCCGTTGGCCGAAGAGTGCCCAGCTGGGCCGAAGAGCACTTTTTGGCTTCCCGTAGGCCGAAAAGTGTCAGGGGCACAAAACTTAATTAAGATGGCCTCAAATGAAAAAGTTATCAAAATGAAAAATCTTCGTCTCGTCGAAACGGTTGATTTTGAAACAAAAGTCGTCTTAATCCGAGCTCGTATGCAACCTATAGAGCCAAAACAAGTTTAGGGGCAGAAACTGCAGAGTTACTTCGGACAGACCGAATGGATGTCAGAAAATTTGTCACGGGACACACGGTGCACCCGGTGAGACCGTGTGGAATATAGAAGAGTACACAAGTTTGGTCACGTTCACTCTGTGAGACCGAACCAAACCACTCCTAATGGATCCAAAAAATTACCAAAGATTCCTGTCCGAGTTAAAGTTAGGATTTTTTATCCGAAAAATTGTTCGTCTACACCGGGAAGACTGCTTGCGTACCGCGCATCCGGCTGGGTCTCCTTCGACGTGAGCTACGGTGCATCACCCCCAGCGTCGAGGGTACATGGTGAAGTTTTTGTGTGCATCACCCCCGGCGTCGAGGGTGCACGGTGACGGGCCTGAGAGGTGACCATTGCCTCTACTTTGCATGGTGGATGACGCCATCGCCGAGAGTTTTCGTCTCAATTCCTGCCATTGCAACGGAGACATTTCTTCAATATCGGCATGTGTCTTCCCGGTGCAGACGAACAATGCCCACATCGATTTATGAGGTGGCTGGACTTCCCGTACAATAAAAGGACTAAAAATTATATCTAAATTTTTTGGCAAATTTTCGGAGCCTCCGAGTGGTTTGGTTCGGTCTCACAGAGTGAACGTGACCAAACTTGTGTACTCTTTTGTAGTTCACACGGTCTCACCGAGTGCACCGGGTGTCCCGTGACAAATTTTCTGACATCCATTCGGTCTGTCCGAAGTAACTGTGCAGCTTCTGCCCCTGACCTTATTTTGGCTCTATAGGTTGCATAAGAGCTCAAAATCAACCGTTTCGACGAGACGAAGATTTTTCATGTTGATAACTTTTTCATTTGAGGCCATCTTAATTACGTTTTGTGCCCCTGACACTTTTCGGCCAACGGGAAGCCGAAAAGTGCTCTTCGGCCCAGCTGGGCACTCTTCGGCCAACGGGAGGCTGAAGAGTCCACTTCGGCCAATGGTAGGCCGAAAAGTCCCTCTTCAGGCAATAGAAGGCCGACGGAGTCATAGTTTCGATTTTTATGCATTAGGCCGTATAGTTTCCGAATTTGCTATAAAATCATCATAGTTTAAAAAAACCGTATGCTGCTGCACTTTGCAATCTTCACACTGGAAGAAAAAAAATATAAAGCCTATAAACTTCAATCTTACAATTTTTGGATCTCGAATTCTGACCTATTTGCAGTGTTCGTTAAATTTGTCGTAACATGATTTATATTTTTTTTACAACATGATATCTTCAATACATTTGGAATCTTTAAATTTATTATGCTCTCTAATTTTGAAGCTCTCTCACTCAGTTAGGTGTTTAATTTTGATTTGGTTTACGATTTTGACTGGGTCAACAATTTCTCAAGCAACTATCTCATTTGAACGAGATGTTCAATTTTGATTGCTTCATAATTTCGACTAGATCAACAATTTCTCAAATAAGCCGGCGAAACTAGCCTATAAAAACCCATCAGTCCCATGCACCCTGTCACCACCTGAGCAAAAAAGAAGCGCCAACATGCGATACACTATGACCAACATAGTATATACGGCCACCAGCATAAGAAACTTCCCATGTATATATGTGGTGGTTGATTAGCATATAACACAAAAATCACACCGCAGGAAAGGTTCATCAAAACATCTTATCTCCACTTAATGCTTAATATTAAAAGCGCGAGTTGACGTGGATTCGACAACATCATCCCTATGGTTATCTACATCTAATGCTCCTAGTTTGTCCAATGAGGTATCAACCTTCGAACTCTCCGAAACAGAGCTCAGACAACTTGAAGACGGGGGAGGGGGAGGAGGATGAGGATGAGGGTGACCCCATGGCGATGAAGGAGATCGCCATGGAGGAGGCGGATGGGGAGCAGCAGGCGTCCATGTCGATGAAGGAGATCGCCATGGAGGAGGCGGATGAGGAGCAGCAAGCGTCCATGTCGATGAAGGAGATCGCAATGGAGGAGGCGGATGAGGAGCAGCAGGCCTCCATGTCGATGAAGGAGATCACCATGGAGGAGGCGGATGAGGAGCAGCAGGCGTCCATGCCGATGTAGGAGCCACCGGTGTCCGGATTCACCCTCCTGCAAATGAAGCAACACTACAACTGAGTGCTGCCAGTGAAGTATGAGGAGCACTGGCTGGTGGACGGTCAACTGGAGGTGGAGCGCGCTTTCGACGTTGTATTTGCGACCATGGTTGCGATTGACCCATGGCATCATCGACAAGTAGCGGCTGGTGCTCGACTTTGTGCATAGTGTCCACACCATCCACCGCATGCGCTGGCAACTCCGCTTCAGGAGGAGCGCAACCACCTTTCCAATGAGCTGGAGCGGAGGTCGATGAGCGCCAGACCAGCATGAGATGATGCCAACGTTAGCAGTTGCGCCTCGTTTGCATTGGCTGAAGATAGTCCACTGTGCAGTAGAAGCTAAACTTTATGCCGTGTGAGTCGTCGTCGGTAATGGGTCTTTCATTTGTGTGAGCTGCCAAAACCTTTCTTAAGAACTTTGAATCCGTAAGCACGGGTATTTCACGGGCAGCAGAGTCGACAACATTCCACAGCTCTCCACCATTGTAACATGTTACGCAACACCTCGCTTCTAAAAATCATGGGCTTATTCAGGATTATTTGGTGAGCAAAGTAGCAAACAGATTGTCCTCGGGGTGTGTCACCGACCAAGGCGAGCTCTTGTGCGAGGAAGCCCTTAAGTTGGGTTTAGTAAGAAGAGTTGGTAATGGATGCACAACGAAGTTTGGCATGATAGATGAATCATGTGGAAGCATCTCTGAAACCTATGGGGTGTTAAACACCGGTTCAGTTTGTTTCTGATAGAGGAAGGGTCAAATCAATGGAATGAAGAGTTAGTATGAGAGGTGTCTATTCCTCCTCATGCTGATCTCATTATCCAACTACCACGACCGCTGCGAGGCATTGATGATTTTAGGGCATGGGTGTGGGAGAAATATGGTCTTTTCTCAGTGAGACCACTGTCCTACAACTGTTGGATAATGAACAGCGTGAACAATAGCCGTCCAGTTTGTCATTTGGGGAAGATGTTTGGAGTGCAGACTGTGGCAATGACAATGAGCCTCTGTTCCATTCTCTGGTTAGGTGTGCACATGCCAAGCTGTTTTCGAATGCAGCGTTAAAATTTTTCGATTTAAAAGCTCCCGCGTCTGCATCCAGGCACTTGGGCCATGGATATTTTGGACTCGCCATGGTTAATAAGAAGGATTCAGTGGTTATTGTCTCTGTTATGTGGGTGATTTGGAGCAGCAGGAATAAATACACGCATCAGGCGATTCAATATCAACCGCTGCCGTCCATGCATCTGGTGGAGGAATTTGTGAAGGCTCTGGAAGTGCCGCAACAGGAGAAAATTGTGACGGAAGATCGGAGGGAGAGATGGAGACGTTGATGTAGGGTGGAACCCTACGTGGATGATCTTTCGTGTTGGAGCGGATCCTACGGTGAATCACGAAGAACACGCGGAATAACAAGAGGGAAAACACGGGGAAAACGAGAGAGAATTCACTCAACCGACAAGAGATCAATCACACAAGCGCTAGATCGATGAACACAAAGGGAGATACATGATTCAAGATCAACAAAGGACGATACAAACGGTAGCTGTTCTTCTCCGTGAGGAGGCCTTGATGGGGTCCGCCCTAGAAGGGAGTCTTGAATCCGCCTGGGGATCTTCTCCGTAGAGGTCCTGATCTCCGAGGAGAAGTAGCCAAGTGGATGAGCAAAGGCTCTCACACAAGAATATGAGCTAATCCAATGCTAACCCTAGAAAGAGGAAGGGGATGAAGTATATATAGTTTCGGGGGCGAAGGGGTACATGGGACAAGTCCCGGATACACTGCACGCAGGCAGGGGAGGCCGGATGTCCGGGCGTCGGGCCGGATGTCCGGGCCTTTGCGAGGCGCCGGATGTCCGGGCTACCCGGCCGGATGTCCGGGCTAGGGTGACCGTTTCTGCCGAATCGGGTGAGGGGCGCCGGATTTCCGGGCTTCTGGCCGGATATCCGGGCTGGGGGCCGGATGTCCGGGCTTGGATGCCGGATGTCCGGGCCCTGTAGACTTGGGCAACTTGGCTGATGGTGAGGTAGAAACTCCAGGGGCCGGATGTCCGGGGTCATGGCCGGATGTCCGGGGTCATGGCCGGATGTCCGGGGCCTGGAAGGTGATTTTGCCCTTTTCCGTTGGTTCTCTTCATCCATGGACTTGGCGGCTTGTCCATCTTCACGTGCATTCTCGGGAGGTTCCCCTTGACACCTAATCATGCATAGCATATCGGACTTAGGTAGTAGCCATGTCTCGAGTGGATCATATGTGATATCAATAAGGAAGGAGGTCACCTCATTCTCGAGAGCTCTATTTCTAGCTCGTGTCATGGGTCCTCTTGGCTCTTGATGAGACGGTTGAGGATGCATGGGGATGATCGTGGGATGCTCCGCATCATCTCCCCCCTGGGAGAGATCCGACCTCGGATCAAAAGCTTCATCTCCATGGAATGGTGCGAGGTCCTTGATGTTGAAGATGTCGCTCATGTTGTATTTGTCTCGAGGTAGGTCTATCTTGTAAGCGTTGTCGTTGTAGCGTGCTAGCACCTTGAAAGGTCCGTCGGCTCGAGGGAGAAGCTTGGACTTGCGTTCTTTGGGGAAGTGGTCCTTGCGAAGGTGTAGCCACACTAGATCACCAATGTTGAAGACGATGGGTTGCTTGTTGGCGTTGAGCTTGTTTGCTTGATGTCGTACGTGGCGCTCAATGGTGTGCCTTGTATCTTCGTGCATCTTCTTGATGTAGCTTGCTCGTTCACTTGCATCCATGTTGGTGCGCTCTTGGAGAGGAAGTGGTAGAATGTCCAATGGGGACAACGGGTTGAAACCGTAGACGACCTCGAAGGGGGACTTGCCGGTAGTTGAATGTCTTGCACGGTTGTAGGCGTACTCGGCGATGGGTAGACATGCTTCCCACTCCTTGATGTTCTTCTTGAGCAAGACACGAAGTAGAGTGGATAGTGTGCGGTTCGTCACCTCCGTTTGGCCGTCGGTTTGAGGATGGTATGACAAGGAGAACAAGAGCTTGATTCCGAGCTTGGCACATAGGGTCTTCCAAAAGTAACTCAAGAACTTGACGTCACGATCGGAGACGATTGTCTTTGGTACGCCATGGAGTCGCAAGATTTCCCTACAAAAGAGATTTGCAACATGTGAAGCATCGTCTATCTTGTTGCAACGAATGCAATGTGCCATCTTAGAAAATCTATCCACAACAACAAACACGGAATCCTTGCCATTTTGAGTCCTAGGCAAACCAAGTACAAAATCCATACTAATGTCTTCCCATGGTTTATATGGAATAGGAAGAGGCATGTAAAGACCATGAGATTGAGCTTTAGACTTAGCTTTGCGACATGTATAGCATCGGTTGGTGAAGCGTGAGACGTCGCGGAACATCTTGGGCCAAAAGTAGTTGTTGGAGAGCGTGGCGAATGTCTTGTCGCGTCCAAAGTGTCCCATGAGTCCGCCTCCATGAGCCTCTTGCAAAAGGAGCAAACGAAGAGAAGACTCAGGAATGCAAAGTTTGTTAGCTCTCATAAGGTAACCATCCTTGATGTAATATTGTTCCCAAGACGTATGCGTCAAACACTTAGCATAAGGAGAAGCAAAAGATGGATCATGCTCATACAAGTCTTTTATATGCTCAAAACCAATAACATTCAACTCAAGTTGAGTGACAAGCATGCATATGCGTGAAAGCGCGTCGGCAACTACATTTTCTTTACCCTTAATGTACTTGATCACATAAGGAAAAGATTCAATGAATTCACTCCATTTGGCATGACACTTGTTTAATTTAGTTTGACCTTTGAGGTACTTAAGTGTTTCATGATCGGTATGGATGACAAACTCATGAGGTCTAAGGTAATGTTCCCAAACATGTAGCACACGCACTAAAGCATACAATTCTTTGTCATAGATGGGATAATTAAGTTGAGCACCGGATAGTTTTTCACTAAAATAAGCAATGGCTCGCTTTTCTTGCATCAAAACTCCGCCAATTCCGGTACCACTTGCATCACAATGAACCTCAAAAGTTTTGTCAAAATTGGGCAAAGCAAGAATCGGAGCATGAGTAAGCAAAGACTTGAGCTCATCAAAAGCGGTTGATTGCAACGTTCCCCAAACAAAGGGAGTATTCTTCTTACTCAAAGCATGCAAAGGAGCGGCAATTGTGCTAAAATCTTTCACAAAGCGATTATAAAACCCGCAAGACCAAGAAAACTTCGCACTTGTTGCAAATTGGTTGGTTGGGGCCAAGTTTTAATTGCTTGAATTTTAGATTCATCAACATGGACACCCTTTGAGGATACTACAAACCCAAGAAAACCACTTTGCCAACTCCAAAAGTGCATTTTTTTTGAAGTTTGCATAAAGGCTTTCTTTGCGAAGAGTTTGCAACACAGATTTTACATGATTGATGTGCTCTTTCATGGTTTTGCTAAACACAAGAATATCGTCGAAGTAAACCACAACAAAGACTCCAATATAAGGACGAAGCACATGATGCATAAGACGCACAAAAGTACCGGGAGCTTCCGAAAGACCCATAGGCATCACTAACCATTCATATAAACCAAATTTGGTTTTGAAAGCAGTTTTCCATTCATCACCCTCTTGTATGCGGATTTGATAATAGCCACTTTTAAGATCAATTTTGAGAAAAGTTGGCTCCACTAAGTTCATCAAGCATGTCATCTAAGCGAGGAATGGGATGCCTATATCGAACGGTAATAGCATTGATAGGTCTACAATCGGAACACAAGCGGAAACTTCCATCGGGCTTAGGCACAAGTATAACGGGAACGGCACAAGGGCTTAAGCTTTCACGTACATGACCGTTGTCGATTAGTTGTTGTACTTGCCGTTGAATCTCCTTGGTTTCTTCGGGATTGACTCGGTATGGAGCTTTGTTTGGTAGAGGCGCTCCGGGGATGAGGTCGATTCGATGCTCGATGCCTCGAAGAGGGGGTAGACCCGGAGGTAGCTCATCGGGAAAAACATCTTGAAATTCCTACAAAAGAGATTGAAACACCAAAGGTAGCTCTTGAATGGTGTTATTTTTTGGTTCTCCTTCCTTGAACACAAGGACAAAGTGCATCACACTCGAAGGGTTCTCACACACTTCTCTCATCTCACTTTTGGTGGCAAATAAAATGAGGTTTTTCTCTCTAGGCGAAGAGTCGCTCAAATTTGGCTTGTGGCTCTCACTCACTTTTGGGTGGATCACTTTCTCACTCTTTTCTCTATGATGGGTGGCTTGTTTGTCGGCTATCACTTGACTAGGAGACATAGGTCGTAGCACATATTCTTTCCCTTTCATCTTGAAGCTATAGTGATTGGTACGCCCATTGTGTATGACACCACGGTCGAATTGCCATGGTCGACCAAGAAGTAGGTGACAAACGGTCATTGGGACCACATCACACTCCAACGTGTCTTCGTATGCACCAATTTTGAAAGAGATTAGGACCGTATGCTCAACTCGTATAGTGCCGGAGTCACTTAGCCATTGAACCTTGTAAGGGTGCGGGTGCTTCTTCTTTACCAATTGGAGCTTGGAGCATAGTTCTTCACTTGCCAAGTTGTGGCAACTACCTCCATCGATGATGACCTTGATGGACCTTCCATTGATGCCGGCTTTTGTGTGGAAGATGTGGCATCGTTGGTCTTCTTCTTGTTGATGTTGAAGAGTCAAGACCTTGGAGACAACGAGAGCGGGGCTCGAATCCTCATCACAAAAGACTTGATCATCTTCATCTTCGTTCACTCGCCGGTGCATGGCCACTTGCTCAAGAGCTTCCATCTCCTCTTCACTCATGGAGTCATATGTGCCATCGTTGTTGAGGATCATGGTGCGCTTGTTGGTGCATTCGTATGACTTGTGGCCTCGGCCGCCGCAAGTGAAACACTTGAAGGAGCTTTTCTTGATGGTCTCATCGGTCGGGGTAGAGGATGAAGCACGCGTCTTGAGGTTGCTTGTAGTAGGAGGAGGACGACTTGAACTTGTCGAAGTCTTCTTGTAACCTGACTTGTCGTCGTTTCTTGAAGAAAGCTTGGTCGAAGTAGATGTTGGAGTAGTCGTTGAAGCTTGGTTGTTGGAGAAGTCGTAGGTCTTGGATGAGTACTTGGAGTACTTGAAGTCATCTTGCACTTGGCGTTCCGCCTTTGTAGCTTGATGCCCGAGCTCAATGAGGGTTGAGTATGGTTGGAAGTCGGCGATCTTCTTGATGGGATGATTGAGTCCATTCAAGAAACGTGCCATAGTTTGCTCATCATCTTCTTTGACATTGGCTCGAATCATGGCTATCTCCATTTCCTTGTAGTATTCTTCAACACTCTTTGTTCCTTGCTTGAGTAGTTGGAGTTTCTTGAAGAGGTCGCGGTTGTAGTAGGTTGGCACAAAACGTGCTCGCATGACATCCTTCATTTGAGCCCAAGTGGTGATTGGAGGTTCACCTCTTGCTTGCCGTCGCTCAATGATTTGTTCCCACCATATAAGCACATAGTCTTGGAACTCAAGTGATGCCATAGCGATTTTCTTCGCTTCATCGTAGTTGTGCAACCGGAAGAATTTGTCAACCTTCAATGCCCATGAGAGGTAGTCTTCGGGGTCATTGCTTCCATTGAACTTGGGCATGGTGAATTTTAGCTTGCCGTAGCGTTGCTCTTCATTGTGTTGTTGGCGATGTTGATGATGACGTCCTTGACGTGGATTGTAATCGTCTTCATGTTGCTCTTGGCGCGGAGGAAGACCATGATCAACTTGCCCTTGTTGAACTTGAGGTTGGGGTGGAGCTTGACGAGCTTGTGGAGGGGCTTGAGGAACTTGACGATGTACATGAGGTTGGTAGTTCCTCTCTTGGATTTCTTCTCGAAGGGCTTCCTCTTGATTGCACCGTTCGCGATTGCGGTTGGCGAAGGCTCTACTTGATTCTTGAAGGGCACGTTGCGCCTCAAGAGCTTGTGCCTCACGTTGTTGTTGTTGAAGACGTTGAGCCTTGGCGTCATGTTCGTCTTGATGAAGACGTGCTCATTCTTCCTCTTGTTGGCGACGAAGACGTTGTCATTCTTGAGCTTGAGCAAAGGCCTCTTGGTTTGATTGAGGACGAGGAACTTGATCATCAACTTGCTCTTGCGAATGCTTGTCATGTAGCGGGTTGCGAGATGCATGACGGTCTTGATGAGCGGCACGACGAAGAGTGTTCGAAGTAGGTGTACTTGAGTCGTAGAAGGTGTCGTCGGAGTGTCGACTCGAGCGGCTTTGTCTTGATGATGAAGAAGTTGAATGATGCCGGTTTCTCATCAAAGCGCGGATCTCGTCCATTCTTGCATCGTTCTCTTGCTTGTGAGCGTCGAACTTGTTGTCGAAGTAGTCTCTTGTACGTTGCTCGGAGAGTCGCAAGTCGGTGGCGAGGTTGTCGATCGGATCGCCATTGCTTGTTGTTCTTGGTGCAACGCTCTTTGTGCACCAAAGAGGTGGCTCTTGGTGACGTATGATGACATGTCGTCGTCTTGCTCGATGAAGAGTGGGTTGGTAGAGGTACTTGGCCTATCCATCATTCCAAGCAAAATGTGAGTGGTAGAACGGAAAAGAACTTATACCAATGTACCTTTGACCGATGTTGAAGATGAATCAAGTTCACTCAAATGCGGACAATGAAATAGCACTCTTGGTACCGATTCTTGTCGGTTCTCACACCTACACAAATAAAAGCTTATGGTGGAGCTCGGTTAGGATGGTGGCATAAAATTTGATGCAATTGTAAGTGAGACTCAATAATGTTGGAAATGATTCACAAATTTGGAAATGCAACAAGTAGACCAATAGCAAGATATGGTACACGGAAACACACACGCAAATAGATAATATGGGGTTGTGCAACCAAGGATGAGCCAAAATGTGGAATACACCAAGATGCTCTTGTTGCACAACACTAGAGAGACGCTAGCATGATTGCACAATAGGCGGATACGAACTTGTGCACAACCTACTAAGCAAAATGCAACGACTTCTATCCCAAGTATGCTATATGTATGGTGTTTGATGTGTTGATCCAAGATGATCAAGTATGACAATCTTAATGTTGTATGATGCTATGGTTCTTGCTCATAAGCTCTTTGCTTATCTTTCTCTCTTTGCTTAAAAGCTTGATTGGCTCTTTCTCTTTTGAGCTCTTTTCTCATGCAAAACTTCAGGAACCAAGATAGCAATTGTGTATGCGATGACAACTTTGTGACACACAAGTTGATGCTAAGATATGCACCACTTTGGTATGGTATGTAGGCTATGGAGTATGATCACTAATGTGCACAAGTCACGTTGCCGGCAATACTCAATGGCTAGTCTCGATGGGTAAGCAACGCAAAAGATGGGCTATGATGGTTATCAATGCAATTGCAAGTAATGACAAAGGTGTCGACGAGGTTACCGTCCTTGGCGAAGATGAGCGGTGGTGATGTTGATGTTGAACCGTACCTAGATAGCCGAAACACAAAAGGATACGGAAAACCCCAACTCAAATTCTCAAGGCAAAATTTGGCAACATTGTCGGAATGGTAGTGGGAAAGGCTATGGTGGTGTTATGCGGAAGTGGTGGAGGTAAGTGGAAGTGTATGTGGGAACGGGACAAAATTTGGCGAAAGTTAGGCGGTGAACGGGGTGGTGGATGGGGTTTGATGCTGCCAGGAGCCGGATTTCCGGGCTGGAAGCCGGATGTCCGGGCTGGTCGGGCCGGATGTGCGGGATGCCGGATGTCCGGGCTGCTCGGGCCGGATGTCCGGGCTCGATGAACACCGCGTGGAGAGGTCAAATCCGGTCAAAATTTGGGCGATTTTGTGGATGGAAATTGTGGAAATGGTGGGGGAATGTTAGATCTACCTGCAACACATGAAATCCGCGGATCAAATCCAACAAAACTTCATCACACCAACAAATCACAAAAAAAATTGGGGCTATTTTTGTGGGGAATTTTTGGAATTAGGACAAAAACAACAAAATCAAGCTAGAAAAAGAGGGGTAGGGGCTCCAAAAACGTGATCAACGTGGCTCTGATACCATAGATGATGTAGGGCGGAACCCTACATGGATGATCTTTCACGTTGGAGCGGATCCTACGGTGAATCACGAAGAACACGCGGAAGAACAAGAGGGAAAACACGGGGAAAACGAGAGAGAATTCACTCAACCGACAAGAGATCAATCACACAAGCGCTAGATCGATGAACACAAAGGGAGATACATGATTCAAGATCAACAAAGGACGATACAAACAGTAGCCGTTCTTCTCCGTGAGGAGGCCTTGATGGGGTCCGCCCTAGAAGGGGGTCTTGAATCCGCTTGGGGATCTTCTCCGTAGAGGTCCTGATCTCCGAGGAGAAGTAGCCAAGTGGATGAGCAAAGGCTCTCACACAAGAATATGAGCTAATCCAATGCTAACCCTAGAAAGAGGAAGGGGATGAAGTATATATAGTCTCAGGGGCGAAGGGGTACATGGGACAAGTCCCGGATACACTACACGCAGGCAGGGGAGGCCGGATGTCCGGGCGTCGGGCCGGATGTCCGGGCCTTCGCGAGGCGCCGGATGTCCGGGCTACCCGGCCGGATGTCTAGGCTGGGGTGACCGTTTCTGCCGAATCGGGTGAGGCGCCGATTTCAGGCGTCGGGCGGATATCGGGCTGGGGCCGGATGTCCGGGCTTGGACGCCGGATGTCCGGACCCTGTAGACTTGGGAAACTTGGCTGATGGTGAGGTAGAAACTCCAGGGGCCGGATGTCCGGGGCCTGGAAGGTGATTTTGCCCTTTTTCGTTGGTTCTCTTCATCCATGGACTTGGCGGCTTGTCCATCTTCACGTGCATCCTCGGGAGGTTCCCCTTGGCACCTAATCGTGCATAGCATATCGGACTTAGGTAGTAGCCATGTCTCGAGTTGATCATATGTGATATCAATAAGGAAGGAGGTCACCTCGTTCTCGAGAGCTCTAGTTCTAGCTCGTGTCATGGGTCCTCTTGGCTCTTGATGAGACGGTTGTGGATGCATGGGGATGATCGTGGGATGCTCCGCATCAGACGTCCTAATTTAAAATTAATACTGATGGTGCCCTGGACGCTGAGCGTGGTGTGGCTGGAGCGGGTTTCATGGCGCGCAATCATGTGGGAGTGTTTGCTGCTTGCTCGGCTCTGTGGTTTTCTCGAAAGTGCAGATTGAGACTGGTTGCCTTGCTGTTTTAAAGATGTGGCACAAGGCAGCAGGGTCGAAAATCTGAGGGGATTCAGTTGATCCAAGAGATGAAGGAATATGCTGAGGCTTTTCAGAGTTTGAGCTGATCTTTGCAAGGAGAAAAGCAAATCAAGCGGCACCCCACCCAACGCGTGCAAAGGAACTTCTCCGTATTTGAGTCTGTATGCAGAGACTTGATGTAGCTCTGGCTTTCAATGACATTGTAAATGCAGAACTCATTTTGTCAGAGGAATAAAATGCCTATGGCGAAGGAACCTTATAGATTTCACTTATGGATTTTTTTCTTGGTTTGCAAAGTATGCAAACAAAACTCTTGTATATCTCTGCTTTGTGCTTGTTCCTATAAATTTGAATATGTTAGTATGCAGTGCTAGGAAAGACGGAGATGCGTTGAAGTTTACTTTAGTGATATGAGACACTTGATGGAATTATGTTTTGAGGGTATAGTTGTACATATGAAATCTGAAGGATACATGGTCGATTCAAATTTTATTTCTTCATTCCAAAATATTCCTAAACCACCACTTCTCCCTGAGGAGCTTACAGCAAAACTATTGTCATAGCCTAAAGTAGCTTTCATATTCTTGACTCATACTCGATCAAATTGTGTTTCTACAATGCATAGTATAGCCGGGGTAAAATGCTTCACGAGATCACAAAGCTCGTGAATTGCCGCGGGTTTACCCACCCCACGACAATTCCAAATCATGAGACTCATTGATCCCGGCGGTCCTCCGCCGGGGAGGCCACATTTTCATTCATCTTCTCATTCTCATTGTGTTCGCTGTTGTTCTGAATGTCACTTGTATCATATTATGCTTTATAGGAGAGACATAGACCGGTGGTAGGGGGGGGGCGTACCTGCTTGTGCGTCTCTCCTCACTACCAAAGCCAAATCTCTGATCCATTACTTGCATTTGCCTTGAGCTACCCGGAGGCGTTACATTTTCAGTAGACTGCCTTTTATTCAAGATAGGGGTAATCTGCTCTCCCAAGACTAGCCTCTGGTTATCATTGTTACTTTCTAGGGGCTTGTCAGTTGAGGAACTCGGGCCGAGTTGTTACCCACAACACCTTCAACTCGGGTCCGGACAGTTTCAAATGGTTTAAGGGTCGGTTGTTGGAGATGTGCTAAGGTGGGTTTCTGGATAGCCCGCAAGTCCCACTTAATTAAGAGGCTTAACCGTGGCTCATGGGTGTCGACGTACGCTATTTTACGTGGGCTTGGATGTGGGCGCCCGCCGCAGACAGCCCACGTCCATTTGCAGCCTAAGGGCTCCAAGTGGCTAGGTGTTTCATCTTCTCAAAAACAAAGGCTATGGGTTTCAGACCGCCGCTGCCACCGACGTCGCCTCCCATCCCCGCCATCACGCCACTGCACGTCCCCGCCCCGCACCGCCCCCGCCCTCGACCCATCCTCTGATGCCTACCGTCGCCTCCAGCCGCGTGCACCGAGATACAAGATAGGCCCGTCGCACCACCAATCAGCGACTGCTCCACCATCGCAAGGATGTTGCCGCGCTGTGAACCGAGTAGCATGACGGGCTTCCGCGACTTTTGGCTCCGGCCGTCCGGCCGCTATGCCGCCAAGTTATCGTGTGATGAGGGGGGGGGGGGGCATTGGCTCGGGGCCTTCAACACGTCAGAGCTCGTCGTGCGCATGCTGGATGTCACGTGTTGGACGTTCAGTCGACCCAAGTACGAGGTGGACTTTCCGACATCGAATCCCGGGAGGTGAGGGATTTCATCAGTCACGAAGTGCATATTGTGCCCCTTAAGGAGAAGAGGGAAGACCCCATCGTCCCGGAGCATCGCGACACCTGTGTGAGCAATGCGATGGCTATGACAAGGTTCGCCATGAAAGATCCACACCTCGTGCAGGCGAGGTACGAGTTTTTCACGAGGTACGAGTTTTTTTGGCAGTAGAGAGACGTGCAGGGCCATGACGGTTGCATTGGAAGTTTTTTTTGAAGTTAATGTGCGAAGATTCCATCTGGAGAATTACTCTCAGGTGGTGGCGAGCAAGTTAACGGACAAGGCGAAAGATTTCTCAACAAATGGTCACTTGATCAATTCAATGAGATAAAGGCCCTCATTGGGTCTTTTCAAGAGTTTAGAGTGGAATGGGTGAGGAGATCTACAATAGCGCATCGCATGTTTTGGCTCAGAAAGGTTCACGAATAGGGCTGATGAGAAAAAAATAAAATTGTGTAAGACTTGGTTCCGGGTTCCGCCCGAGTGAATCCGTGACGTGATGGCATCGGAGGCCGTGGTGATAATGGGCCTGTTCGGAGGGACTCCGCTCCCTAACTCCACTCGTGGAGCAGGTGGAGCCGACCCAAACGGGATAACTCCGTGGAGTTGGCAGCATGGAGCGGAGCGAGCTACCGGCAAATTTATGCAAGGCTGCCACCGATAAGTGAACGTACCGGTTCGTTCGTACCACATCCCCTTAGAATGGGCCACATGCTAGATTATTGGGCTTTGGGCCCAACTCATGAATCGGAGCGGAGCGAAAAGCCGAACAATTTTCCTACCTCACAGGGTCGATCGAGGAGTGGGAGCTCGCCCGGAGGAGCCGGAGCGCGGGATTTCGTGGAGTGGGAGGGTTACCGAACAGACTTGCAACTTTTCCCGCTCAAAAGAAAAGGGAAACGAAGAGACGCCAGCGCAACAAGGCGCTAAAAAGGAGGACGAGGCTGGCCTCCGGTCGCGAGATGCTACAAGAGAAGCCCGTCCAAGACGTTTCACCGGGCGATGGCGGACCTCTGGTCTCGCCGCTGCCTGATCGATCTTTCAGCCGCCGCCGCCGCCTTCCTCCACCTCCGCCTCGCCTACCATCCCCGCCGCCACGCCACCGACATCCCGCTCCGCTCCGCCCCGACCACGTCCTCTGCTGCCTACCGTCGCCCGCCACGTGCCTGAGATAGTACAAGGTAGGCCCGTCCGATTCATTAAGGCGTGGGCAGGGGAGAAGAGGCGCCGCAAGTACCTATCCCCATCATCTTCAGATGCTCCTGCCACGCCCAACAACATGAAGCCCCGATTTCTCATGTGATGTATATGGAGGACACCATCTTGGCACAAGAAGAAAGCGATGAGCACACTTGGGCAGCATTATTCTCACCAAGGAAGACCAGGCCAGATATGCTAAAATTTTGCGTCCCAATATTCCTCCTCCTATTGACCCGAACTCTTATATGGCATTTGAGGACTTCGACGAGATAGAGGAGCGCCTTGCACGCCTTCGCATCGCTTATTACAAGGTACCTTCATGCTGTTTTAGTCGATCAGCACTCATTTTAGTTAATGTATGTTATGAAGTGTGTACACGTGCGATAGCAGGTAATTCAGTCCTGGTTTGGTATGCATGCATGATTTTATCTTTTGTATGTATCATCTGTGTGTAGATTGTGAAGCCAGAGGCTGCACATGAACTAAAGGAACCAGAAGAGTACACTGAGGATGAACTTATTAAGGAGTCCTACTTTCGGCATTTGGAGGATGATGATAGTTTTGAGTGGTTCTTCCATCGCGACGATAGCCAGAGCCCTGGATTGAATGACTACCAACGCATTGTCCTTAGTAATTTCGTAAGTTTATCTACACCCGAGCCATCTGGTTTGACTAGTTTGATTGTCTTAATCATTGTTGTTCAGAAACCATTTCAACACAATGTGAAAACACCGTATCAATGAGGTAGTTCATTTTACTTCATTAATTCCAACCACAGCTGCAATGTTTTTATGGAGATTTGAGTCACTTGTTTCACGGTACGAGTTAAAACTGTTTCTGAACATCTTTTCTTAAAAGATGATGATTGTTTGACTTGCATCACCATATTCTCTTCTGCGGTTATGAGAACATTGATTTTGTATGACACCATTTCTAGCATGCTAGATTTTACTGAAGGTATTTTTTTGGGATCTTTATTAGGTTTACTTTCACGGACATAACTTTTGTCATCTCACTTAACACTAGCCAACAAGTACTTCAGATGTGCAGTCTAATTCTCGTCCTTTTTTTGCAGCTGCCCGATAGTTGTGAACGTCAGTATCGCTATCACGATGATTACCGCTCACGTTATCATACATATGAAATTGATTCCGTTTATGTCAAGTACTATGGAGAAATATCAAAGAAATTGAAGGTACGCATTATGTGATCAAGCTGTTGGAATTTAAAATATTACCGGTGTCTGGATCATTTTTAAAGTGCTAGACTTCTTTCTTGCAACAGTGGGTTGTAGATTATGTACATCTGGATTGTAGCGACCAGACCTCAAACAGTCTGATCTCTGTGCTCAGTGTCATCCCTTGATCAGTAATGCTGACACCACACAGTACTCGGAGGATTTATAACAGAGTAGCAATCACACACTTAATACAATCGAATGTCTCAAGAGAGAACTTAACAAAATAAATATGGCATAGGGCCATCTAAATACGATAACATCGGAAGGCTTGGAAGAATAAGCGAGTCCACCAACTCCAACGGCATCACTGAGTATAGAACCACGACCTAAGCACCTTACTCGTCATTTGAAAAGTCTGCAACATGAAACGTTGCAGCCCGAAAACGGGTCAGCACATGGAATATGCTGGCAATGTAACACATAGAGAAGTAATAATGGAATAAGCTATACTACATGCATATTTGGCTGGTGGAAAGCTCTATGGTTACAGTTTTGCGTAAAGCCAATTTTTCCCTACTGCAAAGGAATAAATTTGTTTAACTATCATGGTGGTTGTTAAACACTGAGAATGGTTGACAGCATTCTCAATCCCAATTAAAAATACTCATTAACAAACCCAACAATATTAATTAGAGTAACACGATGAGATTCACATGATATCCAAGTACTAGGTTGTAACGCCCTCGATGCGGCTATATCTCCCACGTGTCGAAGCACGACTTAGAGGCATAACCGCATTGAAAGCAATGTCGCAAGTAAGGTAATCTTCACACAACCCATGTAATACATAAGGGAAAGAGATACATAGTTGGCTTACAATCGCCACTTCACACAATACATGAGTAAAACATTACATCATACAGGTACAAACAAGGTCCGACTACGGAACCAAAATAAAAGAAGACTACCCCAAATGCTACACAGATCCCCGATCGTCCCAACTGGGCTCCACTACTGATCGACTAAAACGAAACAACACAATGAACAAGATCTTCATCGAGCTCCTCCTTGAGCTCAGGTGCATCACCTGCACGGTTTCATCGGCACCTGCAAACTGGTTTGGAAGTATCTGTGAGTCACGGGGACTCAGCAATCTCACACCCGCGAGATCAAGACTATTTAAGCTTAAAAGGTAGGACAGGGTAGTGAGGTGGAGCTGCAGCAGGCGACTAGCATATATGGTGGCTAACATACGCAAAAGAGAGCGAGAAGAGAAGGCAAAAGCACGGTCGAACAACTATGATCAAGAAGTGATCCTGAAACTACTTACGTCAAACATAACTCCAACACCGTGTTCACTTCCCGGACTCCGAGAAGAGACCATCACGTTACACACGCGTTGGTGTATTTTAATTAAGATCAACTTCGGTTTTCTACAACCGACATTAACAAATTCCCATCTGCCACATAACCGCGGGCACGGCTTTGAAAGTTCAAACCCTGCAGGGTGTCCCAACTTAGCCCATGATAAGCTCTCGCGATCAACGAAGAATAGACCTTCTCCCGGAAGCCGATCAGTCTCGAATCCGGCTACAAGACATTTCACAGCAATAAAACAAGTCCAGCAAGACCTCCCGCGTGCCGACACCACGATAGTAGCCGCACAGATCTCGCCTCGAGCCACGACCGGATGAACACTACGTCGACAACCGACGATACCCCAAGTTGCCTCGGGCGGCACCGCAAGTGGCTCTAGTTTGGACCAACACTTAGACAAGCATTGGCCCGGGGTTAATAAAGATGACCCTTGAGAGCGCGACTCCCAAGGGAAAAAGGCTAGAGAGGCAAATGTAAAACCAATGTTGGGCCTTGCTGGAAAAGTCTTATTCAAAGCGAACTGTCGAGGGGTCCCATAAATCACCCGACCGCGTTAGGGACGCAAAATCCGGGAACATAACACCGATATGACGGAAACTAGGGCGGCAAGAGTGGAACAAAACACCAGGCATAAGGCTGAGCCTTCCACCCTTTACCAAGTATATAGATGCATTAATTAAATAAGATATATTGTGATATCCCAACAAGTAAACATGTTCCAACAAGGAACAACATCTCCATGTTCCAACAAGGAACTAACTTCATCTTCACCGCAACTAACAACGCTATAAGAGGGCTGAGCAATGCGGTAACATAGCCAAACAACGGTTTGCTAGGAAGGGTGCAAAAGGTTAGAGGTTCATGGCAATTTGGGATGGCTTGATATAGCAAGTGATAGGCATCGTAGCATAGGCATAGCAAAAGAGCGAGCATCTAGCAAGCAAAGATAGAAGTGATTTCGAGGGTATGGTCATCTTGCCTGAAATCCCGCAAGGAAGAAGATCAAGTCCATGAAGAGGACAAACGGGCGAAGTCGAACGAATTCTCACAACTCCGGAACGGAACCGGCTAACGAGAGAAGCAAACCGGAAAGAAGCAAACAACATAGTAAATGCACAAGCATAAACATGGCATGATGCACAAACAAATATGATGCATGTCCGGTTTAATGAGGCATGGCATGGCAATATGCACAAACAACACTACAAGTTAGTGGAGCTCAATATGCAACGAGTTGCATATTGACTGAACACCACAACACTTATTTAGTTCTCTCCCGATTAGGTACACAACAATATTAAATGTTGTTAAACATGGCAAGAGGTGGAGCATGATTAAACTAACTATTTAGGCAAGTTTAAATGAGGCCGGAAATAACAAACAACAATTCCGGAAAATCCCCATGAGCAATATTTTAGATTCGGTACTGATCTGCCCTAAACACAATTTTAGAGTTGTTAAACAGCAACATAAAGTGGACCAAGTTAATCTAGGCATTTTTCCACCCCATTTACATATAAAGAACATTTAATTCCGAGTTACGGTTATTTAGTTATGAAATAACTCATTTTAACATGGCATAATAGCAAATTAAAGCAACCATCAATTAAAACATTTTAAACTTGGATGAAAACTGCCTATTAAGAAACTAGACAAAATTCTGAGCAAGTTTCATATATAATTTATTTAGATCTGATGCACGGTTGTGAAGTTATTAAATGCATGAAGTTTAGGGTCCAATCTGTAAAACTGTAATTCCTGGATAAATTAGACAAATTCGCAGACGGTAAAAAAAACGAAAGCGGGCCGAATCCGTAGCCTGGCCCAACAGGAACAGGCGCTGGGGGGGGGCATCTCACCATGGGCTTGGCCCAGTCGGAGAGGAGGAGGAGGCAGGGGGCGCGCGCTGGGCCTCGGGGAGGCGCTGGGCCACGCAGCGCGCTGGGCCTGGGAGGTGCTAGGCCTTGGCCGGTACAGCAGAAGCGGCCCAAGGTGAAGAGGCTGCTTAGTCGCGATCCACCAAGGCGAGAGGCAGGCGCGGTCAACGCAGCGAGCAGAGGCGCGTCTCGTCCTCCTGCTCGAAGCAGAGGATGCAGGGGGAAGCAGGGGCCGGCGGCGAGGGATGCAGGGCGACGAGGGCCGGGCGGAGGTGGTCGGATCCAAGGCGGGGGAGGCACGGGGATGGCGGATCCGGCGGCGGCGAAGATCCCTCCGGCGAGGCAGGGACTCGCGGAAGAGCAACGGCGACAGGAGCTCCGACATGGAGCTGCTGCTACGCGGGTAGCCGGCGGCCATCGGCGCCAGGAGGAGCATGGAGGAGCTCCTCTCCTCCGGATCGGACAGGGAGGAGAAGGCAGCGGGGCGCAGCTGAGGAGGTTGTGCCCGTGGTCGCCGGCGCGGCGAACGGCAGCGCAAGGAGACGGGGCCGAGCGCTTGTTCGTCTCCGACGAGGGGAAGCGGCGACAGCGGGACTTGGGGGCGGAAGAAAGGAGGTCCGGCGGGGCGCAGGTCCATGGCGGGACTTGGCGATGTGCGAGGGACGGCGAGGGCGAGCAGATCCGGTCGGCGACGCCGCGGGTTGGTGGCCGGAGGAGGCGGCAAGAGTGCGAGCAGAGGAGGCGCGCGGGAATGGAGCATGGCGTGCGGGAGGAGCGGGAGAGGAGGAGCTCGGGCTCCTGTTGGTGGGTGGAGGAAAAACGAGGAGAAGGGGATCCCGAGGTGGATCGAGACCAGGTGGCGGCGGCGAGGGGACAAGACTCCTAGAAATTAGGGTTTGTTTGGTATATATAGCAGATGGATTTTTGGTTAGGGACTAATCTGGTCCCTCTGATTCAAATCGGAAGGTGAGAAAAATAGGCTAGGAAGGCCCAAATAAGAAAATGGAGATGTTTTATAGACGTTAGGGGATGAACCGGATCCAACGGTGACGACAGCTCGGGGAAGATTCGGGGAAGATTTCGGACGCACGCAAGAGGGGGTTCGATGCACTGTGCAGAGAGGGTTTCGGACCGTGCGGTCGCATCGGACAACTCCGGAAGCGAAGAGGGGAAGGAGGCTGGACTAGGTGGCTGTGACAAGAGGGTCTGGACTGAGGGGAGAGAGTAGAAATGCAGCCCGGCAACTGTTTCCGGAGACCGAAAACGTCCGACGAAGGTACCGGCAATGGTACCGCTATGTCTAACGGTTGGGCTAACAAACGGACTCCGAATGCGACGAAACTTGGCAGGCGGCCTGTCTACACTATAATAAGACCGCACGACAAGTTGCAACCCATTCCGAGAACATTATTATGCCACTTAAAAAAAAATATTCGGAGGTGCAGCGCGGCGCGCGAGTGTATCCGGACTCGAACGGACAACGGAGAGAACCGCGGAACCGAACGGATGCAAGTTTTGAAAACATGCGGATGAAATGCAGATGATGCCATGAGATGAACTGCATAACAAGAACAAAATGCAAAACAACAGACAAAACCCAACCACGAAGGAAATAATAAATCACATCTCCGGAAAGGGCAAGAGTCGGAGTTACGAATATGGAAAGTTGTATCCGGGGTGTTACAACACTCCACCACTACGAGAGGATCTCGTCCCGAGATCTAGAATGGCACCGGAGGGAAAAGGAAGAGGAAGATGAGATGTAAAACTAAGTTGCTTCTTTGACAAACGAGTGAAACCAAAGAACCTCGAGAGGTTTAAAACTTGAAAGAAAGAAAACAACGAAGATGAACAAAGTTGAAAACACTCTGTTAGAAAAGAGGAACAAGGGATACGACGAGAACCAAGAGGTTTAGTGATAAGATAGATATTGAAACCACTCCGGTTAAAACTAGATAGACTAGGAATAAGATTGATAAAATTTGGGCAGCACTCCGACTGAGTATGGATGGAATATAACATGAACTAGAGATGATGGGATGATACTTGATGAAATCAACAACATACTGCCTCCGGAACTATTGAAAGAATGGCACAAGGAGTTTGAAAGATTTCAGACAGCTCTCCAGTTGAGGAAGGAGACAAAACTTGATAAGATGAGGGAACTCGAATGAAAACATGACACTCCGGTTAAATGGATAAGCACGAAAAGAACATGATCTTGACAAAAGAAAGATGATGGGTCGAAGAGTGCAACATCACAATGCCTCCGGAAGAAAAATTGAAGATAGGTCATTGGAATAAAGGAATGGAGAAGAAAATGACAACTTCTGCCACAAATGAACTTGGAAAAGCACCCTTGCAAAGAAGAATTGAACGGAGTTGTTGGAAAATCAACAACGAAAAGAATAAGCTTGTAGTGGGCTTATGGAAAACATCTCAAATTTATGAGGTGAGCTTCTGCCACCAACGGAAACAAACGATTGGATTGATATCAACAAGGAGACGAGAAACTTATTTCACCGAGAGGACAAATGAAGAACTTGGGTCCTTTATAAGCACCATAATTAGCAACAATCCTTAGGGAAAGCTTTAGGTGAAATATAGCCCAAGATAAGTCCAATGAATAGATTGATGGATTGAAAAGATCTCTTGAACGAAGAGAAAATGATGGATTTAAAATACCTCATTCTTGACAACATGTGAATCCTGAAACACGAACTCAAATTGTCGAGAATGACATAACACCACCTCAAATGATAAGGTAGAACGAATTGCACTTCGAAATGCAAGAAGAAGAATGCTTGAACTCCTCAAAACAAAACATGTGTTGAACACCATGCTTATTTTAGAGTAGCTTGGCGGATCATAACTCCGCGAGAAAAAATCTTGAAGAACAATTGAAGAATGAAAAGAATCCTTGACGAACCATCATGTAGAGCCTCCACGAAGATCTCCGGTAAACAAAAGGATGATAAAAGAAAGAGAAGTTGACAACACAAGGTGAAGCCTTGTAGTGATAAGATGAAGCTTTGAAATGATATAGCCGAGAAAACTTGGAACTCCGGAAAAGAAAGATGAACAAATGAAACCAAGAATTTTGATGAACCTCCGGAATAAGGAATTGAATTTACTTTGAAACAAGAATAAGAATTACATTATGCTCATCCTTCACCAATTTAGATTGATGACAAGCAACGGATTAGGCATACTACTTATTTCCGTAGAAAGGATTAAGATAGATATGGCGCAAACTTGGGAAGGTCTTCAACGAACCACCGGTAGGATTGGAAAGAACGAATGAGTCAATATGATAACGAAGGAAGAGAACTCTTGAACGAACCACCGTAAGAATTGAAAATGAACGTAGCGAAAGCACAATTCACGGGGAAGAATTTGAAAACGAGTAAGGATGCTTGACAAAATTTAGATACATTAGAACGAAGGGATCATGAACTGATTAGAGGATACTTGAATGATGCACCGGTATGATTTGGAGAACGAGAGCTGAAAGCTGGAATGAATAATTCTGAGATGATGGGCTCCGAAGAATCAAACTGAAAAGACTCCTGAAATGCTCCGGGTGGGTGAAAAGAATTCTCACAATCAAAACAATTATGAGAATGGCACGAAGCTAGAACCATGAATCTTGAAGAGAAAGAAGCGAGATTTAAGAGAAACTCTTCTTCAGTCTTCAAAATTCGAGAATGACGACGAGAAACATCACCATGAATTGTTGAGATACTCCGGGATGAAAATTAGAAAGGTTGAACCAACAATGAAAATAATTTGGAAGATCTTGGAGAAAAACATTTGACTGATGATAAATCATTCTTACGTCAAACTTTGCAAAGAATTTGAGAATAACTCCGAAAAATAAAAGAGTCGTAAGATCCTCGAAAAGACCTGTGGGTTAGGGCCCACTCAAAAGAACCACCGCTGAACAATTGCTTGAAATAGATATTGCACCGTAGAGTTAAATGGCTTGAATGAGATAGCATCCTCAAAAGAACTTGAGTGAATTGAGAATGGAAACTAGAATCTTCCGAGATATCTTCAACACTCCTAACAATAGAATAACAAGAACTAAAAGATTATGAGGTGCACCGCATGAGAAAACATTTGAAACGAGGAAGGGAATATGATCAACACCGAAAACTTGAACTAAATCCACCGGAGAAGAAAATTAGAATGGAACAATGATAAGGTTAAAGCTTCCTTAGCGTCTTCATGATAAATCACCGGATAAACATTAAAGGAAAAGAATGAAGAAACTTCACTCAATAAAAATGGATACTTGATTAAGAAATCTGAGTCCTTGAAGAAAAAGGGTGGGAGGGCGGGAAATCAAAACAACTTGGGTCGGATGAAACGAACACCGTTGAAAAAAAACTTAGAATTGATCTTGCGAATGTTGGAATGATCGGATTCACTTGAAGAGAAGCACGCCGGTTGAGGAAAGAATTAACATGACAAGCTCAGTGATCAAAAAGGATTAGTATTCACATAGCAATATGAGAACACCAATTTGGAAAGGTATGGAATCAACACTTGGCATTGAAGCAACTCGAATACCACAAAACAAAACAAAACAAAGGATTGGCTTCAAGAATGAGCCGAACAAACACATGATAGAGATTTACGCCCAAAGTGTTCGTGGTGGGGCCCACACGGACACGACGATAGCGGACGTCACGAATGACTAACAAGACGCCCCGAATCAGCATAGCCAAGGATTCTTTAAGACGCCTCGCGACCATCGTAAATCGACCGTGAATGGGCGGACCACTAAACTTTGAACCCCAATCTCAAATCATACATCCGTCGGAAAGAATATCCCGTAAGCTACTAGAATTCCCACCTATAAACTCCCAAACTTTCGGTTATGCAATCTGGTGTTGGGGATACAGGGACACAAAATATATCACCCAAACTAACAATACCTAGATCCAATTGTATCCATCCGTCAACACATAACCAAGAAATCCTCGAAATCGTGTACCTCGACCTTCAAAAACATCCGTTATGCGAGTCATGGCAATACTCCCTTTTCGCCACAAGATCGGGCTATCGGGGTTATCTCACCAACAACTGCACAAAAGAGATTTCGATGTCGGCAAAACTCGTATTCCAGAATCGCAACGATAAAATTGTGACGACAACACCTCGGAGCTCAACTCCCCGACACCGCCACAACCCCTAAATGACAGGAGGCACCAAGAACAATGTTCTCGCCACAAAACCATCGAACGATTCCAAGATACCCACGTGATCCTAAAAAAATTTAGTGAAATTTGAGGAGAGGAAAGTCAAAACTCTACGTCAGATACCTCACCAGAGCGATTTAAGGACCGGGAGTAAAAGAATCCTACTCTCGATATATATAATCCTAAGACTCAAAACATTTTCCATTCTAGACTCAACAACGCCAAGAAACAATCAAGTAGGGGCTCCTAAGTCGGGAAGGCTCGATTACCAACTTGTAGCGCCTCGATGCGGCTATATCTCCCACGTGTCGAAGCACGACTTAGAGGCATAACCGCATTGAAAGCAATGTCGCAAGTAAGGTAATCTTCACACAACCCATGTAATACATAAGGGAAAGAGATACATAGTTGGCTTACAATCGCCACTTCACACAATACATGAGTAAAACATTACATCATATAGGTACAAACAAGGTCCGACTACGGAACCAAAATAAAAGAAGACTACCCCAAATGCTACACAGATCCCCGATCGTCCCAACTGGGCTCCACTACTGATCGACTAAAACGAAACAACACAATGAACAAGATCTTCATCGAGCTCCTCCTTGAGCTCAGGTGCATCACCGCACGGTTTCATCGGCACCGCAAACTGGTTTGAAGTATCTGTGAGTCACGGGACTCAGCAATCTCACACCCGAGATCAAGACTATTTAAGCTTAAAAGGTAGGACAGGGTAGTGAGGTGGAGCTGCAGCAAGCGACTAGCATATATGGTGGCTAACATACGCAAAAGAGAGCGAGAAGAGAAGGCAAAAGCACGGTCGAACAACTATGATCAAGAAGTGATCCTGAAACTACTTACGCCAAACATAACTCCAACATCGTGTTCACTTCCGGACTCACGAGAAGAGACCATCACGTTACACACGCGTTGGTGTATTTTAATTAAGATCAACTTCGGGTTTTCTACAACCGACATTAACAAATTCCCATCTGCCACATAACCGCTGGCACGGCTTTGAAAGTTCAAACCCTGCAGGGTGTCCCAACTTAGCCCATGATAAGCTCTCGCGATCAACGAAGAATAGACCTTCTCCCGGAAGCCGATCAGTCTCGGAATCCGGCTACAAGACATTTCACAGCAATAAAACAAGTCCAAGAAGACCTCCCGCGTGCCGACACCTCGATAGTAGCCGCACAGATCTCGCCTCGAGCCACGACCGGATGAACACTACGTACGGCAACCGACGATACCCCAAGTTGCCTCGGGGCGGCACCGCAAGTGGCTCTAGTTTGGACCAACACTTAGACAAGCATTGGCCCGGGGGTTAAATAAAGATGACCCTTGAGAGCGCGACTCCCAAGGGAAAAAGGCTAGGAGAGGCAAATGTAAAACCAATGTTGGGCCTTGCTGGAAAAGTCTTATTCAAAGCGAACTGTCGAGGGGGTCCCATAAATCACCCGACCGCGTTAGGGACGCAAAAATCCGGGAACATAACACCGATATGACGGAAACTAGGGCGGCAAGAGTGGAACAAAACACCAGGCATAAGGCCGAGCCTTCCACCCTTTACCAAGTATATAGATGCATTAATTAAATAAGATATATTGTGATATCCCAACAAGTAAACATGTTCCAACAAGGAACAACATCTCCATGTTCCAACAAGGAACTAACTTCATCTTCACCTGCAACTAACAACGCTATAAGAGGGGCTGAGCAATGCGGTAACATAGCCAAACAACGGTTTGCTAGGAAGGGTGCAAAAGGTTAGAGGTTCATGGCAATTTGGGATGGCTTGATATAGCAAGTGATAGGCATCGTAGCATAGGCATAGCAAAAGAGCGAGCATCTAGCAAGCAAAGATAGAAGTGATTTCGAGGGTATGGTCATCTTGCCTGAAATCCCGCAAGGAAGAAGATCAAGTCCATGAAGAGGACAAACGGGCGAAGTCGAACGAATTCTCACAACTCCGGAACGGAACCGAAGCTAACGAGAGAAGCAAACCGGAAAGAAGCAAACAACATAGTAAATGCACAAGCATAAACATGGCATGATGCACAAACAAATATGATGCATGTCCGGTTTAATGAGGCATGGCATGGCAATATGCACAAACAACACTACAAGTTAAGTGGAGCTCAATATGCAACGAGTTGCATATTGACGGAACACCACAACACTTATTTAGTTCTCTCCCGATTAGGTACACAACAATATTAAATGTTGTTAAACATGGCAAGAGGTGGAGCATGATTAAACTAACTATTTAGGCAAGTTTAAATGAGGCCGGAAATAACAAACAACAATTCCGGAAAATCCCCATGAGCAATATTTTAGATTCGGTACTGATCTGCCCTAAACACAATTTTAGAGTTGTTAAACAGCAACATAAAGTGGACCAAGTTAATCTAGGCATTTTTCCACCCCATTTACATATAAAGAACATTTAATTCCGAGTTACGGTTATTTAGTTATGAAATAACTCATTTTAACATGGCATAATAGCAAATTAAAGCAACCATCAATTAAAACATTTTAAACTTGGATGAAAACTGCCTATTAAGAAACTAGACAAAATTCTGAGCAAGTTTCATATATAATTTATTTAGATCTGATGCACGGTTGTGAAGTTATTAAATGCATGAAGTTTAGGGTCCAATCTGTAAAACTGTAATTCCTGGATAAATTAGACAAATTCATGAGACGGTAAAAAAAAAAAAGCGGGCGAATCAGTAGCCTGGCCCAACAGGACAAAGGCTGGGGGGCATCTCACCATGGGCTTGGCCCACGGAGAGGAGGAGGAGGTGCGGCCCTGGCCTCGGGAGGCGGCCCACTGGCCAGCGCTACCGGGCTCGGAGGTGCTAGGCCTTGGCAGTCACAGCAGCGGCCCAAGGTGAAGAGGCTGCTTAGTCGCGATCCACCAAGGCGAGAGGCAGGCGCGTCAACGCAGCGCAGCAGAGGCGCTGCCTCGCCCTCCCCGCCAAGCAGAGGATGGGGGAAGCAGGGCCAGGGCGAGGGATGCAGGCGACGAGGGCCGGCGGAGGTGGTCGGATCAAAGGCGGGGAGGCACGGGATGGCGGATCCGGGGCGGCGAAGATCCTCCGGCGAGGCAGGGACTCATGGAAGAGCACGGCGGCAGAGCTCCGACATGGAGCTGCTGCTCTGTGGTAGCCGGCGCCATCGGCGCCAGGAGGAGCATGGAGGAGCTCCTCTCCTCCGGATCGGACAGGAGGAGAAGGCAGCGGGCGCAGGCTGAGGAGGTTGTGCCCGTGGTCGCCGGGCGCGCGACGGCGGCAGCGCAAGGAGACGGGGCCGAGCGCTTGTTCGTCTCCGACGAGGGGAAGCGGCGACAGCGGGACTTGGGGGCGGAAGAAAGGAGGTCCGGCGGGGCGCAGGTCCATGGCGGGACTTGGCGATGTGCGAGGGACGGCGAGGGCGAGCAGATCCGGTCGGCGACGCCGCGGGTTGGTGGCCGGAGGAGGCGGCAAGAGTGCGAGCAGAGGAGGCGCGCGGGAATGGAGCATGGCGTGCGGGAGGAGCGGGAGAGGAGGAGCTCGGGCTCCTGTTGGTGGGTGGAGGAAAAACGAGGAGAAGGGGATCCCGAGGTGGATCGAGACCAGGTGGCGGCGGCGAGGGGACAAGACTCCTAGAAATTAGGGTTTGTTTGGTATATATAGCAGATGGATTTTTGGTTAGGGACTAATCTGGTCCCTCTGATTCAAATCGGAAGGTGAGAAAAATAGGCTAGGAAGGCCCAAATAAGAAAATGGAGATGTTTTATAGACGTTAGGGGATGAACCGGATCCAACGGTGACGACAGCTCGGGGAAGATTCGGGGAAGATTTCGGACGCACGCAAGAGGGGGTTCGATGCCTGTGCAGAGAGGGTTTCGGACCGTGCGGTCGCATCGGACAACTCCGGAAGCGAAGAGGGGAAGGAGGCTGGACTAGGTGGCTGTGACAAGAGGGTCTGGACTGAGGGGAGAGAGTAGAAATGCAGCCCGGCAACTGTTTCCGGAGACCGAAAACGTCCGACGAAGGTACCGGCAATGGTACCGCTATGTCTAACGGTTGGGCTAACAAACGGACTCCGAATGCGACGAAACTTGGCAGGCGGCCTGTCTACACTATAATAAGACCGCACGACAAGTTGCAACCCATTCCGAGAACATTATTATGCCACTTAAAAAAAAATATTCGGAGGTGCCGCGGGCGCGTGCGAGTGTATCCGGACTCGGAACGGACAACGGAGAGAACCGAAAAACATGCGGATGAAATGCAGATGATGCCATGAGATGAACTGCATAACAAGAACAAAATGCAAAACAACAGACAAAACCCAACCACGAAGGAAATAATAAATCACATCTCCGGAAAGGGCAAGAGTCGGAGTTACGAATATGGAAAGTTGTATCCGGGGTGTTACATAGGTACTCAAGATGTCCATAACCGGGGACACGGCTAATCATGATTAGTTTGTTACACCCTGCAGAGGTTTGCGCACTTTTCCCCACATGACTCGATCTCCTCCGTTTGATTTCTCGCACTACATGGTGTTTGAGAAACGGATGACCGAGACATAGTCTTTCAGAAGCGCTAGCACCTTATATACGTGATAGACCGTACCAACCTACAACCCCTTCATCAGCTAGTCTACCACTGTAAGAGTTTGCACAACCTAGTCAACTATGCTAGAGCCCATAGTAGCATGTGGCTGCACACGGAAGTTTCTAGCATGAATAATCCCATGATCCCTTTGAGCCTGGGTGGCGGTCCGAAGAAATACAGGCAAGTCCTGATAGAAACCAGGTGCCTCAATCCACCCAGATGTGTGTTTAAGTTGCCACCTTAAGTAAATCATTAATTAAACAATCTCACATCTGTCATGGATACACTCACCCAATCCACGTCTACTAGCATAGCATGGCATAATAAGCAAACGTAGAAGTAACTCCCAAGGGTTTGAAATAAAACAGTTAATAGGTACTACCTCAACTACTTCCCATCCCATAATTTAATTAGATCCTAGTCATGCAATGTTTGAGGATTGATCTAATGCAATAAAACTGGGTATGAGAAAAGGTATGATCAAAGTGTTACTTGCCTTGTTGATGATCCGCGAAACTTACGAAGTAACAGGCGGCGCACTCCGGGTGTTCTATCGCAGACAAACAAACAAGCATACAATAAGTACTCATCTGATGCACAGGTAAAACTCAAATGAAAGATCTAACCAGATAGTTCAACTTAAGAACTCTGGTTTGCAAAAGAAGAAAAGCAAACAAAGCAACGAAGAACAAACGGCGGAAGAAAACAACTCCGTTCACTAATCTGGATCTATGTCAAATTTTACAGTAGCAAAAACTTGTTTAAGTTGGTTATTCGGAAAGAGGGTTTCGAGACAAAACTCCAGGCGCTTGAATCGCCTGATTCCGATAAGCGAGCGAAAAGATATACTAAAACGATAATCGGATCAGAAATCGCGATCAGAAAAATCGCGAATTAAATCCGAGAAAAAGAAAAACGACGAACGGGTTAACGAACGAACGTTCGTTAACTAAACTAATCTGACGAACGCGTTCGTTTAAACGAACTAACGCACGAACGTCCGCTAATTAACCTAAACCGGAAAAAAACCGAAAACTAAAAAAACGAAAACAAAAAAACAAAAACCGAATAAAACCGCGGTTTTTAAACAAAACCGCGCGCGAAATCCGGTCAATCGGCGGCGGCGACGGCGGCGGGTCCTGCGGCGGCGGCGGCGGCGGCGGCGCGCGCGGTGGCGGCGACGGCGGCGGGCGCGGTGGCGGCGCCTAGGTTAGGGTTCGCGTGGGCGAGTGGGTAAAGCGAGTGGGCGGGCGGCGACTTGGGCGAAGGCGGCGCTGGCTGGCGGTGGCGGCGGGCGGCCGACGGGTTGGGGCGGCGGGGGCGGCCGCTATTTAAAGGCGCCCCCGAGCGGTGTCCCGCTCGGGCACGGCCCAGAGGCGGTGCGCGTTTTTTTAAAATAATTACGCTCGGAAAAAGCAAAAGAAGTACTAAACGGACTCCAAAATTCCCGAAATAAATTTTCCCCGGCTTCTAAAATCAAGCAGGACTAGATGAACATTTATTTGGGGCCTAAATGCAATTTTGAAAAACGCGCCTTTTTCCTAAATTCAAATAAAAGGCGAAAAACTCCAAAATGAAATCTTATTTGATTTTTTTTATTAAATCTTCACTATTTCTTTATTTTGGGAAAGTCATTTTATTCCCTCTCTCATATTTTGACAATAGAAATAATTGAAGATAAAATAAATAAAATCAAATGATCCCTTTTTCAAAATTTGAGAAAACTCAAATATGAAAATAACGAAACCCCAACTCTCTCCGTGGGTCCTTGAGTTGCGAGGATTTCTAGGATCGAGCCAACAATGCAATAAAAATATGATATGCATGATGATCTATGTATAACATTCCAAATTGAAAATTTGGGATGTTACAAACCTACCCCTTAAGATGAATCTCAGCCGAGATTCGGGTTGGCTAGCAAATAGGTGAGGGTGGGCCTTGAGCAGATCTTCCTCTCGCCCCGGTGGCTTCTTCCTCGTGTGGTGGCTCCAATCGAACTTTGCAAAACTTGACAACCTTATCATGGGTGACTCGATCGCATATTCAAGAATCTTAACTGGTTTCTCCTCGTAGGTCGATCATCATTCAACCGAATTGCTTCCAAGTGGCATCAGATCTCTCGATGGTATATCCGCCATCTCTACGTGACACTTCTTCAACTGAGAAACATGGAACACATCATGAACTCCTGACAGTCCCTCGGGTAATTCCAACTTGTAGGCCACCTCTCCCATACGTTCCAGAACGCGATATGGTCCTACAAATCGGGGTGCTAACTTTCCCTTAACTCCAAAATGTTTTACTCCTCGAAGCGGAGATACACGAAGATAAACTCTGTCTCCGACTTCGTATTCTGTCTCCTTGCGCTTTGAATCCGCATAGCTCTTCTGCCTTTTTTTTGACCAAAGAACAGTAGGGTAAGTCCCCTACTGTGAGCTATTTTCATTTATTATAAAAAGTCTCCAAATTACATAATCATGTGGTTGTTGGGGGGACAACCAAATAGATACAATCTAGGGGGGGGGATAAGTAATGAAATTATTGAAAAATTAAATATTGTCTATCCATGAAGACATGCCCTCCTTTAGAGTGGGTTTAGCCCTCAGCATGGTCATTCTGAAATATCTGACAAAGTCATTCTTGCAATCATTTATTGAACAAGGTATCCCTTCAAAAATCATCCCATTCCTTTGGTTCCATATGCTCCAGCATCCAAGAATCATGATTTCCATGAAATGGTCAATTTTATATCTGTGTTTAGCATCAATAATCATATCGTTGATCTCCATATCCAAGTTCCATTCAAATCCAATGTTCCACCAGAAACCTTGTCTAAAAGGACAAGTAAATAGAGGATGAGTCCTGTCTTCATAGTCTTCATTGTTGCATAGGACACATATAATGGAGTCTGGGTGCATGCTTTTTCTGGTCAAAAGATCACATGTATTTATTCTGTCATTAAGCATGAGCCAACAGAAAAATTTGTGTCTTGGTAGACAACATGATTTCCATATCCATTTAAAGGTGGCAGCATCTTCACCATTCATAAGGTGTCCATAGATCTTCTTTGTAATGTTGTTATTGTTACCCAAGTTGAAGGTCCATGTGTCCTTGTCATCTGAGTTCCTGATATTGTTTAGTTCTCCTGATAGTAAGTGGAATTGTTGGTGGGCTTGAATGGAAAGAGGAAGTTGGAACAGGCTATAAAGGTTCTCTAGATCCTTGGCCTCTTTGATTGATATGCTTTCCTTTTGGGTAAACGAGTGAAGCTCAGGGTATTTAAATTTTCTAATATCACCATTCCATATGTCATCCCATAGCAGATTAGTGCAGCCAGATTTGATGTCACAAGTAGTCATTTCCCTTAAAAGGTCATACATTTTCATGCAATCTTTCCACCAAAAGGATCCTTTGCTTCTGTTGTAATGAGGGACATCATTGTTATGGTAATGAGCTTCCCAGATCAATTTAACCCATGGGACATCCACTTTATTATAGAACTTGAACAAGTGCTTTATGAGAAGGGATTTATTTTGTTCTCTAAGATTCAAAACTCCAAGACCTCCTTGCTGTTTGGGTTTGCATATCATCTCCCAACTGGCCAGGCATTTACCACCTCTATTGATATCATTTCCATACCAAAGAAAATTTCTGCTTGATTTATCCACATGGTCCAGAATGGTAACATGGACTTTAAGAGAGCACATGGCAAATATAGGCATGGAAGCAACAACAGAGTTGCCATATGTGAGTCTTCCAGAATGGTTCATGAACCTGGCAACTCCTGATAATCTCTTATCAATCTTAGATATAACTGGGATGAGGTCATGAACAGAGGGTTTGGTGGTGCCCATAGGTAGCCCAAGATAGGTGAAAGGGAGGCTTTCAACTTTACAACCAAAAGAGTTAGCAAGGTTGTGAATTGATTGTTGATCCATATTAATTGGGATCATGGATGATTTGCTGTAATTAACAAATAGCTCTTCTGCCTTGACTGGGCTACCTTGAGCCTATCGCGAATCAACTTTACTTTCTGTTCAGACTCCTTAATCAAATCCGGTCCAAACAACTGGCGGTCTCCAACTTCATCCCACAACAACGGGGTCCTGCACCTCCTTCCATACAAGGCTTCGAAGGGCCATCTTCAAACTAGATTGATAACTGTTGTTGTAAGAAAACTCCGATATGGCAAATTATCGTCCCCACTGGATCCATAATCCAAGGCACAAGCTCTAAGCATATCCTCCAAAATCTGGTTGACTCTCTCGGTTTGTCCATCTGTCTCAGGATGAAAAGCGTGCTAAACTCAGATCGGTTCCCAAAGTTTCGTGCAACTGCTTCTAGAACTTTGAGGTAAATTGGGTTCCTCTATCTGATACGATACTCCTGGGGACTCCATGCAAGCATACAATCCTGGTCATGTATATCTTAGCCAATTTGGCACTGCTGTAGGTAGTCTTTACTGGAATGAAATGAGCTACCTTCGTCAAACGATCGACTACAACCCAAATCGAGTCATAGCCTGAACGAGTCCTCGGCAATCCCGTGATGAAATCCATGCCTAGTTTATCCCACTTCCATTCGGGTATCGGCAATGGCTGTAACAATCCTGCTGGCTTCTGATGTTCTGCCTTCACTCTCTGGCATACATCACAAACTGCTACATACTCTGCAATATCCATCTTCATTCCGGTCCACCAGAAAGTATCCTTCAAATCTGTCACGACCGGTTCTTCAATAAAAATATTTATTGAGAAACCGACCTATAAAATCCAGTGTGAGGAAAATCCTCCATACCGGTAGACAAAATCTTGATATAATAAGCCAGTAGCATACGATATATTACAGGGTCGAGCTGAAGTTGCTCAACAAATTATTACAAGCACGCCAATAATTATACATAGTGGCGGATATGACACAATGGAGTGGTGGCATACTCTCGACTCGTGGTAAAGTGGTGGAATAACACAATGAGTGGGAGATATGACTCAACATCGGCGGCTCATCGAAGTCGAGGTGAGGCTCGTGAATTTATTTGGGTAGCGGAAGCGAATATATCACAAATGACTAATCCAGGGTCGCACGAGATTGACCGGGATTCCTCTAGGCGCCGGACTCGCTATCGAACTCTTTATCCATGAGATCGCTTTCACAAGATCCGCCAAATCAACAAGCCAGGTGAGTACTTTGAAAGTACTCGCAAGACAGTTCGGACAAGAGATATAACAAATGTATGCAGGAATGCGACATGACTAATTTTAACAGTGCGCAATCAGATCAGTATAGCAAGGTAAGTAAAAAGGGAATCGGCGGTAGTCCGCTCGAAAACCCAAAGAAGATAAACTCAAAACCGATCGGGTGTCTGAAGCGACGCCTCAAAGGGTGAATAAACAATTAAAGCATGCCACAGTCGGGCGTCAAAGCGACACCTCATAAAGGGCTTATATTGAAAGGAAAGACATGCATGCCGCAGTCGGACGTCGGAGCGACATCACAGAAAGGGCTTATAATTAAAGTAAACAATAACAATGCTGCAGTCGGACGTCTGAGCGACATCGCAGAAAGGGCTTATAATTAAAGTAAACAATAACAATGCCGCAATGGACGTCCGAGCGACATCGCAGAAAGGGCTTATAATTAAAGTAAACAATAACAATGCCGCAATGGACGTCTGAGCGACATTGCGTAAAGGGCTTATAATTAAAGTAAACAATAACAATGCCGCAGTCGGACGTCTGAGCGACATCGCAGAAAGGGCTTATAATTAAAGTAAACAATAACAATGCCGCAGTCGGACGTCTGAGCGACATCGCAGAAAGGGCTTATAATTAAAGTAAACAATAACAATGCCGCAGTCGGACGTCTGAGCGACATCGCAGAAAGGGCTTATATCATAAATAAATAATCAACAATGCCACAGTCGGACGTCTGAGCGACATCGCAGAAAGGGCTTATAATTCATTATCCATAACTTACAAGAAATGGTGCTCACGGAAAATATTCATCATAAGTCAACAAGCGGGTTAGTCCATTCACAGGAAAATAAACATTTAAACACTCATACGGTTCTCAGGAGTTTCTGTCACCGAGACTGACACTTGACAAGATAAGATGAACACAGTACTTGGACATGAATAGAATGGATTCAAGGATTTTTTTTGACTTTGCAGAGTTTGTACTAAAATATCCACAGCCAACGGATTTCCGTAGTCACGAAGGACTAGTTCCGTCTATGGTATTTCGGAGGAAACACAGCTAACCAGTACACACCCATCCTACCTCACGTTGCCAGGAATCACCCTAGACAGCGTTCAAGAAAAACTTTGAGACGGGGAGATCACAATCTCGAATAGCATGGGATCAAATTTATATACGCTCGCCTAAGGGTGCCCCCTCTCGTCCCAACCGAAACACCCATGCCCCCGACCGGATGAAAGGCTTTAATACAGGCCATGGAACCCTCATCCCGCCTCTCGATTTGGTGTGTACCAGAAGTGGTTTGCAACTTACTAAGCCGTATCCCTATGGAAAACATGTGGTAGTACGAAAAGGGAGACGGACGGGAATTTGACTGATTTATGTTGACACTGGGTCAACGATCTGGCATAAGACTGGCATGCTATAACACTGCCATCTTACCCATTCTCATGCCAACTCATGGACATGCAACATGTTTCCATCAACTCATGGATTTCCCGAAACTCACTTGCCTCAACTCCTACGAGATAAACTTTCATCGAGATGCTCATGAACATGCCATGATACTAGAATAATGCAAACATGCCCAAAGACTCATCATATCAAAAGTTCAAACATGCTTGCCTGGTTCGGAGTAGTCGGGGCCTAGCTCGGTGAAGTTCGCGGTCCCGTCACCTCCTCCGGTATCTACGGTATACAAAAAATATACGCACTAACGTAAATTCAAAGGGGTGCTCAAAAAATATACCAAATATTTTAAAATAAATCTGATAAAAAACTAGACAAAATTTTGAAGATGACAGTAAAAGAATCACTCAAAAATCCTTTTCTGTTAAAAAGTTATAAGAGTTTTGGTCCAACGACCCATCTGTAATGAAATAGAAAACTCTCAGGGGCCTAAGGAGAAAAGTGCAGAAAAACGGTTCAGAGTAGAAAGCGTATTTGCCAGAGTACGCTTTCAGAAAACGGTCCAAAAAAACAACAGAGAGGCTGACGGGCGGGTCCCACCCGTCAGGTTTGAATATTCAAAAGAGGCGGCAGAGCACGACGGTGCCCGAGAGCCGGGGTAGTCGCCGGCGGCGATCCACGACGAGGCAGGGAGATCGGAAGATACCTCCGTGCTCAGTGGGTTATTCCGCGTCGGTTGTTGGTGGTGGTGGTCGCCGGTAAGCACCACGTCGACGGCGGCTCTTGCTCCGGCGGACGGCGGTTCGGGTGGTCGTGGGCCTCGTCGGAGAGTGCTGCGGAGGTTAAATTGAGGAGGGGGTTAGACTCCTGGTAGCTTGAGGAGATAGTTGACGAGAGTAGGATGCCGGGGACGGCCTCACCGGAGTGAATCGAGGTGGAGGCTGCGGCGGAATGGGGCGGCCGGAGTCGAGGAAGAAGAGCCCCTCGAGGCCCTTCCAGTGGCTGGGCGAGGTCTAGTGAGGTGGTGGAGGTGTGCGGGGGCGAGAGCGAGCTTGGAGGCGCTTTAAATAGCCGGCCCGAGGCGGTTGCCGCAAACGGGATAAGTCCGGCGAGTGATTACGGCGGCGCTGTGGCTGGGCAGTTGGTTTAGGGGCTTGAGCACTGACTAGACGTCGTAACGAGCCCATCCTGGTGCCCAACTCAGCAAGGTGGGGAGGTTACGGCCTGATCTCAGCGGAACGGCCGTGTGGCACGTCGGCGGCAGGGAGCGCGCCATGTGCGTGCCAGGCCACGGCGACGGTGCTGCATGCATGCGCTGGAAAGGAGATGGCCACGCGGAGCTCTCAGGAGGTTTGGGCAGTGCCGAACGGCGTTATGCCGCAGGGTTACCCCCTGTCGGACGCTACGGTGGTTCTGCCGCCGAGGAACACGCCGGCGCAGGCGGGCCAGGGCGCCACCAACGCCAGGAACGAGCCAAGCGCGCGTGTCGAGCTTCGGACAGGGAGGAGGGGCTGTGAGCAACGTGCCAAGCGCACTGTCGGCGCGTGGATCGAACTCGACGAAGGAAACGACATCGAACTCAAACTCTGAACATTTCTGAAAATGCAAAGAAACAAGGCTGCGGCCAGTGTTCGATGAATGATTTTGGTAGGTGGGAGTTTCCCTTGAGCTGATTTTTGGTGGAGGGGCCTCTCATTGCATCTGGAGGCTGCTTGAATTTTTGTGGAATTTTTGGAGAAGAGGAGATATGAATTTCATCAAATTTGACAAATCTGGTCCAAACTTGCAGAGACTGAAATTTGAAATTTTTGAAAAGAAGAAGAGTGGATCTTGGTGGTTCTAGGTTGTGGGTACCAAGGACTATCCAGGGGAGTTGGTTTGGAGTCAAAGCTCAAAGGCAATTTGGTACTTGCTTTGCAAATCACCTAGGCTCAAAATAATTGGCAGAAAAGATTTGGGGAGAGAAATAAATGGAATAAAATTCAGAAAAGGATTGAACTTGTTGAGATAGAATGTTTGGATTGCCCCAAAGTGTAAGGAGAGATTTTGGGAAGATTTTACCATGTGGTGTATGGTAAAATCATGAGTGGTTTCAAAATAAAAGAAGACCCAAAAATTCCTAGGGTTTTCTTCTAAAACAAGAAAAATAAATCCCAAAAACAAATCTTGAGAAGGGGGAAAAAATTAGAAGGAAGGTTTTTAATAACCAACACCAGAGTTGAAGAAGATACCAAAATAAAATCTTTTATCAAAGGGAAAATTCTTGGGAGAAGGAGATTTTTGGAAGGGTTTAAATGACCTCCTTCAAAACCAACAAAGTTTTTGCTGAAAACCAAAACAAAATTTTTGGAGTGTCACAAAATCCAAATGCATCTTAGTATTCCCGGGGTGGATCGAATACGGCGAATCATGTGCCTCTTGCAAAATCAACTTCCGAATCTCCGGATCACTTGGCACGTAAACGCGGTCCTCAAACCATAAAGTGTCGTGTTCATCCTCACGAAATCCCTTAGCTTTCCTTTGCTCATCTTCTCCTTAATAGAGGCAATTTCCTTATCAGTCTTCTGAGCTTCTCTGATTCTATCCATCAAAGTTGACTGAATCTCCAATGCTGCTACATAGCCTCTCGGAACTATTTCCAAACATAGTTCACGAAGATCCTCGGCTAATTCCTTTGGTATTTCTCCCGTCATTAGGGTATTGACATGGCTCTTACGGCTTAACGTGTCTGCTACAACGTTAGCCTTTCCGGGGTGATAATGTAATCTCATATCATAATCTTTGATAAGCTCCAACAATCTCCTCTGCCTGAGATTTAACTCCTTCTGCGTGAAGATGTACTTCAAACTCTTGTGATCCGTGTACACCTCACAATGGTTCCCAATAAGAAAAAGTCTCCACGTTTTCAATGCATGCACTACGGCTGCCAACTCCAAATCATGAGTAGCATAATTTAACTCATGAGGTTTAAGCTGTCGTGAAGCATACGAAACAATCTTCCCTCCTGCATAAGCCCTGCTCCAAGTCCTCGACGTGAAGCATCGCAATACACCTCATAATCCTTGGTCTGATCTGGCAGAATTAAAACTGGTGAGGTAACCAAACATTTCTTCAATTCTTGGAAACTAGCTTCACACTCCTCAGTCCATATGAACTTGGTATCCTTCTTCAACAATTCTGTCATAGGCTTCGCAATCCTCGAGAAATTCTCGATGAATCTCCGGTAGTATCCTGCGAGTCCAAGGAAACTCCGGATCTCTCCAACTGTAGTTGGTGCTTCCCAGTTTGTCACAGTGGCAACTTTAGTAGGGTCCACTGCTATACCTTCTTCGGATATAACATGTCCGAGAAATCCAACTTCCTTCAACCAAAACTCACATTTGCTGAATTTGGCATATAACTGATGTTCTCTGAGCTTCTCCGGTACTAAACGCAAATGTTCCTTATGTTCCTCTTCATTCTTCGAGTAGACCAAAATATCATCAATGAACACCACGACGAACTTATCCAAAAACTCCACAAACACTTTGTTCATCATATTCATAAAATAGGCAGGTGCGTTAGTCATACCAAATGACATAACGGTATACTCATACAGCCCGTACCGGGTGGTAAAAGCCGTCTTAGGTATATCCTGCTCTCGAATCTTCAACTGATGGTACCCTGATCGCAAATCGATCTTGGAAAACACCTTAGCTCCTTGCAATTGGTCAAACAAGTCATTGATCATTGGTAGTGGATACTTGTTCTTGATTGTTACTTCATTCAGTCCTTCTAGAAACTTCTCCTGCTTAGCTGCATCCGTAGCAACGTCATCTGGGGCATAACGTGCTAACTTACTGAAATCATCCACATACTGGCCAACTGTCCGTCCTCCTTGGCGTAAGTTGCGAAACTCACGCTTCTTCATGGCCATAGCTCCTGCTGAAACATTGGCAGTACGGAAAGCTTGCTGAAACTGATCCCATGTGACAGTGTCTACAGGGTAAGTGGCTGTAAAATTCTCCCACCATGCTGCTGCGGGTCCTTCGAGTTGATGTGCGGCAAACTTCACCTTTTCTCCATCTGTACATCCTGCAGTGGTCAACTCCCTCCCTATCTTACGGAGCCAATCATCTGCTACTATCGGCTCGGTGCTACTGGAAAACACCGGCGGATTCAGCCTTAAGAAACGAGTCAGATGGTCAACAGGTTGTTGTTGTTGTTGTTGTTGTTGTTGTTGTTGTTGTTGTTGTTGTTGTTGTTGTTGTTGTTGTTGTTGTTGTTGTTGTTGTTGTTGTTGTTGTTGTTGTTGTTGTTGTTGTTGTTGTTGTTGTTGTTGTTGTTGTTGTTGTTGTTGTTGTTGTTGTTGTTGTTGTTGTTGTTGTTGTTGTTGTTGTTGTTGTTGTTGTTGTTGTTGTTGTTGTTGTTGTTGTCCCCCTTCTCTCTTGGGTGACTGGTGCAAATGTCCTTCCTGGAATGTAGACTTGAATCATCCAGCACTCCTCTTCGGGTAAAGTAGCGTTGAAAGTCCCTGAAGCTTGGTACTCCTATGTTCAGTATCTAGTGACTTCCTTCAAGTGATATCCAAACGGTGAGTCTTCATCCGCTGTGTGAACTTGTTCCTGCATCCTCCATCCTAAAGAATAGAAAAGATGAGGAGTCGAAATGAGAAGAAAGAGTAGTGATCTAGGGCTTAAGCTTAGTGGTCAGGTCCTCACAGTGCAGTGCTCGATACCATCTTTGTAGCGACCGGACCTCAAACAGTCGATCTCTCGTGCTCGATGTCATCCTCGGATCAAGAATGCTTGACACAACACAAGACTCGGAGGATTTATAACAGAGTAGCAATCACACACTTATTACAATCGAATGTCTCAAGAGAGAACTTAACAAAATAAATATGGCTTAAGGCCATCTAAATACGATAACAAATGAAGGCTTTGAAAAATAAGCGAGTCCATCAACTCCAACGGCATCATCGAGTATAGAACCACGACCTAAGCACCTTACTCATTATTTGAAAAGTCTGCAACATGAAACGTTGCAGCCCGAAACGGGTCAAGACATGGAATATGCCGCAATGTAACACATAGAGAAGTAATAATGGAATAAGCTATACTACATGCATATTTGGCTGGTGGAAAGCTCTATGGTTACAGTTTTGCGTAAAGCCAATTTTTCCCTACTGCAAAGGAATAAATTTGTTTAACTATCATGGTGGTTGTTAAACACTGAGAATAGTTGACAGCATTCTCAATCCCAATTAAAAATACTCATTAACAAACCCAACAATATTAATTAGAGTAACACGATGAGATTCACATGATATCCAAGTACTAGGTACTCAAGATGTCCATAACCGGGGACACGGCTAATCATGATTAGTTTGTTACACCCTGCAGAGGTTTGCGCACTTTTCCCCACATGACTCGATCTCCTCCGTTTGATTTCTCGCACTACATGGTGTTTGAGAAACGGATGACCGAGACATAGTCTTTCAGAAGCGCCAGCACCTTATATACGTGATAGACCGTACCAACCTAGAACCCCTACATCAGCTAGTCTACCAGTGTAAGAGTTTGCACAACCTAGTCAACTATGCTAGAGCCCATAGTAGCATGTGGCTGCACACGGAAGTTTCTAGCATGAATAATCCCATGATCCCTTTGAGCCTAGGTGGCGGTCCGAAGAAATACAGGCAAGTCCTGATAGAAACCAGGTGCCTCAATCCACCCAGATGTGTGTTTAAGTTGCCACCTTAAGTAAATCATTAATTAAACAATCTCACATCTGTCATGGATACACTCACCCAATCCACGTCTACTAGCATAGCATGGCATAATAAGCAAACGTAGAAGTAACTCCCAAGGGTTTGAAATAAAACAGTTAATAGGTACTAACTCAACTACTTCCCATCCCACAATTTAATTAGATCCTAGTCATGCAATGTTTGAGGATTGATCTAATTCAATAAAACTGGGTATGAGAAAGGGTATGATCAAAGTGTTACTTGCCTTGCTGATGATCCGCAAAACTTAGAGACTCGAAGTAACAGGCGGCGCACTCCGGGTGTTCTATCGTAGACAAACAAACAAGCATACAATAAGTTCTCATCTGATGCACAGGTAAAACTCAAACGAAAGATCTATCCATATAGTTCAACTTAAGAACTCCGGTTTGCAAAAGAAGCAAAGCAAACAAAGCAACGAAGAACAAACGGCGGAAGAAAACAGCTCTGTTCTACTAATCTGGATCTAGGTCAAATTTTACAGTAGCAAAAACTTGTTTAAGTTGGTTATTCGGAAAGAGGGTTTCGAGACAAAACTCCAGGCGCTTGAATCGCCTGATTCCGATAAGCGAGCGAAAAGATATACTAAAACGAAAATCGGATCAGAAATCGCGATCAGAAAAATCGCGAATTAAATCCGAGAAAAAGAAAAACGACGAACGGGTTAACGAACGAACGTTCGTTTACTAAACTAATCTGACGAACGCGTTCGTTTAAACGAACTAACGGACGAACGTCCGCTAATTAACCTAAACCGGAAAACTAAAAAAATGAAAAGTAAAAAAAAACCGGAATAAAAACTGCTCGGTTATCTAAAAAAAACGGCACGGAAATCGAGGCGGCCGCGAAGTCCGGCGAGTCGGCGGCGACGGCGGCGGGTCGGCGGCGGCGCCTAGGGTTAGGTTCGCGGGCGAGTGGGCGGGCGGCGACTTGGGCCGGAGGCGGCGCGGGTGGGCGGTGGCGGCCGACGGGTCAATTTGGGCGGGGCGTCATTATTTAAAAGCGCCGAGCGGTGTCCCGCTCGGGCACGGCCTAGAGCGTTTTTTCTAAATAATTACGCTCGAAAAAAAACAAAAGAAGTACTAAACGGACTCCAAAATTCCCGAAATAAATTTTCCCCGGCTTCTAAAATCAAGCCGGACTAGATGAACATTTATTTGGGGCCTAAATGCAATTTTGAAAAACGCGCATTTTTCCTAAATTCAAATAAAAGCGAAAAACTCCAAAATAAAATCTTACTTGATTTTTTATTAAATCTTCACTATTTCTTTATTTTGGGAAAGTCATTTTATTCCCTCTCTCATATTTTGACAGTAGAAATAATTGAAGATAAAATAAATAAAATCAAATGATCCCTTTTTCAAAATTTGAGAAAACTCAAATATGAAAATAACGAAACCCCCAACTCTCTCCGTGGGTCCTTGAGTTGCGTAGGATTTCTAGGATCGAGCCAACAATGCAATAAAAATATGATATGCATGATGATCTATGTATAACTTTCCAAATTGAAAATTTGGGATGTTACATGGATCGCAGTACTGAGAAGGTAAGTATGCCCCGCAGGAAATCACGAAATATAGGTATATTAATCATATACACATACACATGACGTTTAACTTCTTTGCACTTCAGTGGAGAAACATGGATACTATAACATGGAGGCAAGCATTGAGGACTGCAACCCACTTCCCCCATATGACTGTTCGTTTAGCTACTTTTGCTTATAATGTAAGATATCTTATCTTGTCCTAATTGAGGCGTTCATTGCTAGTGTTACTCAAGATCTGATCCATTTGATTCAGGAGTACATTATAGAGCTGAAAGAAGATGTGTCCCTCAAGGACATATATCTTCTCTATTTTGAGATATGGAGGCCTGTCGCCAAGGAAGATTTTAGTATCCTACCGCATCAAACATTTGTGTAATAATGCTCTATTGACATGCTTTGTGATTATCATACTTCTCATGGTTTCAAAAATATTTCAGAGAAGATACTTAGATGCTGTGAAGGAAGTATATGCAATGGATAAGTTTGCTATACACAAAAGGGTACTACATGCTGAACTGAATGAGGGTACTGTCTTTGTAACAATAAAGCAAATGGTAAGTTGATCTCTTAATCTGGGGTTGTTTTGCAAATTTGTATAGCCTCTAACTCTGAATTTATGTTGTAAGAAATATGCTACATATTGCCAATGTCTCATTTCATCTGTTTACTTTTCTAGATTTATTCTATTGTCAAGGAGGGTGGCATTGATCTGAAGGTAAGTAGGATACTGTATGATTGACATGATGATACAGATGTAACTGTAATAGTTTGTTAACATCGGTATGAGCTTTGTGTGCTATTTTAGGCTAAAGAGGATGAAGCTCGGGCTGTGTTTAGCAAGTTAGCTTTCGGGAAGGTAGTCTCTCAATGAAATCCTCTATGAATATTGATATGTCACAGTACTTTTTATAACTGGATTACTTGTTCAGCATAAAACAATGAACATGGCGAAGTACGCTGAAAAGAAAATGGAGATCGCAAATCGGTTGGGTTTGGACAAAAGGTAAATCTCCAAAGATGTTAATCAGATAGCCGAGTAGGGTTCCATCCCGAGATTAAAACAAAAAGGAATTTATGTCCGTGTTTGTATTCCACCTTGCAGGAAGGATTTGTTTTCGCGGGGATATGATCATGGGAACATTAGATTCGTCGCTTTTGTTCTGAAATCTATCTCCATCCCTTCTGGTCTGAAATCAAGTGTGTATATATGGTCCATTATCTCATCTAATAGCGAGACAGAACTAATATGATGATGGTTGTATTACATAACCAGCCCACTAGTCTGAAATTGTGGATGGTGCTTGGTTCTAGTTTAAATTAGTGGAACCCAGCCACATCCTTTGTAATGTTATTCATGCATGATGCTTGTTGTTGTTGTTTTTTCTTCCGCATTTGTTTCTTAGTTCGGTCCCAATCACTGTACCTCCATGCGACAATGAAATGAAGTTGACAGCAATGCTTTTGCATGCCTTGATATTAGTGCAGACTATTAAATAACATCATATGATCCAATTTCCTTGTTTGAGATCAAGTCCGAGAAAGGGTTATCGATACAGTTTTTAAGTTACTTGTTTTCCTTTTAGGTGTGACCCTTATCAATGTACAAACCCTTGCTCTTGCCCTTCCCTCCCGTTATTTTCCAAATCCGCATCCGTACTCATTCACGGGTTCGTTGTCACACTTCACTCACGCACCGCTGCTTATCCACCTCATCAGCGACCGTGTTCCACCACCCACCCCCTCACCCTCCACCATCGTCCCCAACCACACATTTGAGGCTCATCCCTCAACCCCTCACGATGACCCCAACATTGTGACTGTGTGATGGGGGAGAAGACATGAAACTCCGCCTCCCCACCCCCACCCCCATCCTCTTCGCCGCCCAGAAACCGCCCATCCGAGTGTTCCTGAAACCCCACCACCCCATCGCCGATGAAATGATCGAGATGGACCTAGGGGGTGAATAGGGACAAGTACAAATTTTACTTTGATTATTAGCAGGTTTAGGAGAAAATTGCAAAAACACACCCACTACAATTGCACACATGTTTGTCAAAACCACCGAAATGCTAACGGATTGCAAAAAAAGAAACTATTTTTGGGTAAAAAAATGCCGATAGCACTAAACGCTCAATTGAGACAAACGGTAAAATCTAATTCCTAGTCTTGCCTCTAGGACTAGCTCAAGTGTTGCATGATGGTTATGTTTTCTTGATCATAGGCATAAGTTAAATGTAACCAGGATGCTGACAACTTTAAGAGTATGATGTTAGAAGAAGGATCATATTGAATTAACCCAATGTTTGTTAGACTTAGAGATGGCCTCGTCGCAAGTCTATAGTCTATAACAAGGAGAGTCAGTGTATGCTTAGTTCCTTAGACCATGAGAGCATCGAGTCACTTCATACCAGATGATGCACTTTGTTGTTGTTATAACTTTGACCCTAACAAGCACAACAACAACTTCAAGTTCATCAGAAAGTATGACAAGGGGCAAGATAGCTCAAGAGTGGGATTTGCTCCTCCGATGATGGAGAGATATTCTTAGGGCCCTTTGGGTGTGGCCACTACAGGAATCAACTACTTTGCCATCTGCCACGGCAGACGGCAAAGGCATGGATGGCTGACGGCAAAGGTCTTTGCTGTCTGCCACGGACGGCAAAAGGGGACGGCAAAGTAAGGTCCGGCAAAGAGGTACTTTGCCGTTTGGTTCGGGCGGCTGACGACAAAGGGGCCTTTGCCATCAGCAGCGGACGACAAAGAATGCAGACGACAATAAATGCGCTGTTACTCCGTTAGGTGGTTAACGGCAGGCCTTTGCCATCCGCCATTGACGGCAAACTTCGGTAGGCCTTTGCCGTCCGCCGAATGATGTCAACCGACGTCACTACACGGCAGGCCTTTGCCGTCCGCCACTATAGGCAAAGTTTTTACTCTTTGTCGTCCGCCATGACGGCAAAGTTTTGCCGTCACCATCAGAGGCAAACCGACCAAATTGGTCACCTCCCAGAAGCACAGCTGTTCGCCACGTGGCCTCTTTGCCATCCGCTGCTGATGGCAAAGAGCCCTTTGCCGTCGGTGGCGGACGGCAAAGAGCCTGTCTCTTTTTTTCTGTTTTTTTTAATCCAACAATTTTTACAGCAAATATATATATGACATATATAGATATATTTAACAACAAACATATCACATATCCAACACATAATTCCATATACATATTACATAGCAAAGTTTCATCAACATAGCAAGTTCCATCAAGTTCCATCCATACACATTGTTCCATATACATATTACATAGCAAAGTTTCATCAACATAGCAAGTTCTATCATAGCAAGCTAGATACAATGCAAAGTTTTAGCAAAGAAAAAGCAAGCACTCCATCATAGCAAGCTAGCTTCCATGAAGTGAGTGAAATTTGCAAAATGGTAAATAAGAAAGTTAGAAATAGGTGAATAGATCAAGAAGAAGACTAGAACAAGAAGTATATGTCATTTATGAGCTAACTTAGGTGAAATGGATCATATATGAGCTAACTAAGTTGAAATGGGTTATTTATGAGCTAACTTAGTTGAAATGGATCATTTATGAGCTAACTTAGTTGAAATGGGTCGTTTATGAGCTAACTAAGGTGAAGGGCATCGTTTTTGAGCTAACTAAGGTGAAATGGATCGTTTTTGAGCTAACTAAGGTGAAATGGATCGTTTTTGAGCTAACTAAGGTGAAATGGATCGTTTTTGAGCTAACTAAGGTGAAATGGATCATTTTTTAGCTAACTTAGGTGAAATGGATCATTTATGAACTAACTAAGGTGAAATGGATCGTTTTTGAGCTAATTAAGGTGAAATGGATCATTTTTAGCTAACTTAGGTGAAATGGATCATTTATGAGCTAACTTAGTTGAAATGGGTCGTTTATGAGCTAACTAAGGTGAAATGCCACGTTTTTGAGCTAATTAAGGTGAAATGCCACGTTTTTGAGCTAACTAAGGTGAAATGGATCGTTTTTTAGCTAACTTAGGTGAAATGGATCATTTAAGAGCTAATTTAGGTGAAATGGATCGTTTTTAGCTAACTTAGGTGAAATGGATTGTTTAGGAGCTACTCAAGGTAAATTGGGTCATTTTAGAGCTAACTTGGATAAACTGGATCATTTATAAGCTAACCTAGGTAAGATTGGTCATTTTGGAGCTAACCTAGGTGAAATGTGTCATTTTGGAGCTAACCTAGGTGAAATGGGTCATTTTAAAGCTAAGGTAGGTAAAATGGATCATTTAGGAGCTAATCTACGTAAAATGGGTCATTTTAGAGCTAACTTGGATAAATTGGATCACTTATAAGCTAACTAAGGTAAAATGAGTCATTTTAGAGCTAACTTAGGTAAAATGGATCGTTTATGAGCTAACTAAGCTAATTATGCAATTTTTGACATAAGTAAGCTAAGTACATATCGTTTTAGAGCTAACTTAGGTAAAATGGATGGTTTATGAGGTCAGTAAGCTTATTAAGTCATTTTGGAGGAAAAGAAGCTAACTCTAGGTCATTATGGTAAGCATATTGGAGGAAATAAAGCTAAGTCTAGGTCTTTATGCTTTTGTTAAGCAAAACACTAGAGAAACTTACCGTGATCAGGGAGGTGTAGGAGCGGGCTGGCTCGCGCCGGTAGCTGGAGAAGGATCGTGCGATGCGTTTCTGGAGTTAAGCTGCACCAAAGATCATTTCCAATGTCTCGTTAGCATTATGACACTCAAATGTTAAGACTAGCAAGTAATGTCCATTCAAATTAAACTCACCGTGCTGCCAGGAGCAATCACTGACATCGGCGGAGCGGTCTGACCAGACTTCTCGCACACGACCTGCACATTTGGTTTTCACAACAGAGTCATACTAGTTAGTAATGAGACTCAAATGTTAAGATTAGCAAGTAATCTGCAGAAGAAACTTACCACAAGGAGCTCGTACATGGCCTCTCCTCCTCCAACATCTTTGTCGTCCTCTCCTCCAACTCCCGCTGCCTCTCCGCCGCCTCCGCCAGAAGTTTCTCCGTTCTATCTCTCTCACTCTGTATAGCAGCCTGCAACACCACTCACATGACCATTTGTAATCATTGATGGAAGCGCACACAATGTAATGGAGAAAGATAGCTGAGTACGTATAACTAACCTTGAAGGCGAGTTGGACCGGCTGCTCATGAGGCCTTATCTCAGAGCGGAGCTCGATCGGCGCGCTTTGATCTCCGGGAGAGTGCTAGGACAACGGATAAGTCCATCTCCCATGGCTATGGAGCCATGGGACCTCCCGCCACCAGATATCATCGGCAGCTCAGATCAATGGCACCTGCTCGGGTTAAAGTCCTCCCTTTCCTCGCCTTCCCCGATCTCTATATTGCACGAGCTTGTCGTGGGCGGAGATGTTGGTGAAGTTCTTGGATCATTGAGGTCGACGCAGAGAATGCCTTGACTTTCTTGTAAGGGCCAGTGGGCCATGGCATACAGGTCGTACACCTCTGGCACCTTATCCGCCTTTATTGTAGCGTGCTGAAAGAGAGAAACAAAGTAAATTAGTAATTAAAGGGCTAAAGCTAGCATGATGAATGAATTGCATGAATATGAAGCAAACCACATACCCAGTTCCGCCTGCATCAAATAAGTTGAGCTGCCTTGGTGGTGTGGCACACCTTCCATTTGGGCACGTTTGTCCTTGGCCTCTTTGTGGGTGGCCAGCCATTCTTTTGAGCACCACGCATTGACCAACACCTCCCAACAATCCATCCGATCCGCACACCATCTCGGAGGGGCCTAAGTTAGCAAATAGAAACTTGAGCGCTACGGCTATGAATTACTAAATGAAGGAAGTAAGTACAAGGCCTTAAGAATTACCTTCATGTACTTCTCCTTGCTCAAGAACTTATCGCGGCACTCCTGCTTGGGCTTCTTGATACCACGCCCGCGTAGTAGTCTCGAACAGCCTGCACCAACCTCATGCCGTAAGTTCAAGTAGGCGCTTGCACTCCTTGTGGATAACATCTGCCACCTCCTCCTCGTATCCCTCCTCACACCAGAGAATGTCTGCAATCAAATGAGACAATATTGATTAGTACAATTAATAACTAGCTAGTTGAAGATTTTAATTGTGTAAAGGAGCAATTACCTGAACTTTCTCGATCACCACGCCTGCCCTCGCCTTGCACAAGACACCGCCGATAATCTCATCCGGCGGGCCGGGCAGCCAAGTAGTGCTCCCAAGTCAATCCAACCTCTGGAAGCCGACCCTCACTAGGCAACGTGACAAACCCCGGAAGTTTTGCGAATCGAACTCCAAGGACGGAGTTGGGCGGCGGACACTTTCATGGTGGTCCCAACCCCGCAGATGACAAGGCCAACGATCGTTATTTGAAGAAACGTGAATGCAGAAGGTACACAAAGATTAAATGCACTTACCTCTCCCCATCAGGGAAAATCAACCACCTCTGCTCGCGGGTCGCCGGCACGGACGGGAGCCGTGTAGCACCACGCTGGTAGACGTTGCCCCCCTCCACCACCTCCTCCTCAAAATTAGTCGGCTCCCCACCATCATCAGCATGGCCACTCGGCTCCCCGCCATCATCAGCGTAGCCACTCGGCTCCTTAGGCTGACCCGACCAGTTACCCCATCCAGACGTGTGCTCCTCCGGGGTCTCGTGGGCCCAAGTCTCGTGGGCCGAAGGCCCGTCGACCCGAGGATCGTGGGCCGAAGACCCGTGGACCGGAGGCTCATGGACCGGAGGCTCGTGGACTGGAGTCCGTGCAGCCTCCTCCTCAGACGAGTCCACCCTAGCAGTCACGTGCTCGGGTGAAACAGCTGGGGGCAGCGGCGAGGAAGGCGCCGTAAGAGTCACCCTACCTCCTCTCCCGCAACCACGTGCTCCACCTCCTCTCTTCTTCTTACCTCGTCCCCTGCTGGGCACCACGGTCGACGAAGAAGGGCCCGCGGTGTCGCCATATCGTCCAAAGAACGCCGGCGGAGAGGTGCGTGTGGAATGGAAGACCTCGCACCACGCCCCGACGAAGAAGGGCCTCGGCGCACTCACCAGCGCCCACCATCTTTCAACACCTGCCATGACAAAGAATAAACTAAATTAGTACAACATAAAAAAGTACCGACATGAATAATAATATGTATATCACTTAAGTGTATCATCATCAAGTACAACATAAAAAAATTGAATACCTGACACTACTAATAATCTCGATCAGTATCATCAATAAATGCATAATCATCATCATCACTATAATCAATGATAGGCTCATAGGGTTCATTGGCATCAACATGTGCAAGGCCACCTTGACGTAATCGGTCAAGCATTGACAGGTCATCCGCAGCAGTAACCTCTTCTTGTTCCGACTCTTCTTGTTCCTCCTCTGGGGTGATCTCGGATTCATTGTCGCTGTCTACTTCAATGTTTTGGGGTGAAGTATAGCGGTTCTTGAAACGCTTTTTGGAAAGACGTGTCTCTTGGAAGAATTCTCCTTCATATGTGTCTGGGTTAATGTGAGGTTCATAATCCTCTTCCTTTGGGGGAGAAAGTCTAGCACGTGGTGGCACTTCATAAACGACATCCCAAACTTTCAGATTTGGATTAGTTTGGCAGGCCCACGGTAGATAGAATACTTGGGTCGCATGTTGAGTCAGTAATATAGACATCGTGAACATCTAAATGGGTGCTTTGGTTGATTTCAACTAGCCCTATATGTTCATGAGTCCTTCTAGTCTCCTTCGCTGAAACCAATAACATTTGAAGACAACGACATTCGTGGGTTTTCACCATAGAACAGAAGTTCATAAATTGCTTCAACTCTCCCATAATACTCGGTACCTCCTTCGCCGATAGCAGATACACAACAATTTGTAGACTTTCGATCGGCCATAGATAGCTCTTTGCCATAGGTACGAAAGCGATACCCGTTGATGTCGTACTTGTCAAATGAATGACCTTATAGTCAAAACCATTAGCGACTTGTCTCAATTCGCATCCATAGACTCTGAATTAGCATACAAGTTTAATATGAAAGGATTGTTGCATTACGCACAAATTAGCTTAATGAAATGAAATTTTCTAATAGAAATTACCGCTTGTTTGAACCAAGAGATGAAACCAGGATAGCCGCCTCCTTGCTTTATGCGATAAGCTCATACTCTTCGATTTAAATCCTTTTGGATCTCCGCCCATACGAGAATATGGCGACGATCGACTATATGACATATCCAGAATAAGAGCAGTTCAAAGGAAATAGAAGTTGTGAAACAATGTACCGAGAACTTACTCGATGTATGGCCGCACTTCTATCAGGTTGTTAAACATATACAACGAAATGGTCTGCCATTCTTCGTTATCCAAAGATACTGGATGTGAAACACTAGCTGGTGCGAGATTCCCTTTGAATAGGCTGAGGTTGGATCCACCCATTTTAGGGTCGCAAGATTGTACCGAGGCTTCGGATTATGCAAATGACGATTTTGGCTTCAGAGTGTGCTGTTACGAAGTTTGCCGCCTCCTCGTGATGAATGCCTCAGCCATCGATGCTTCAATTCTACGCTTATTTTTACATTTTTCTCGGCGCCTTCGCATCCTCTCGGTTAGGTAGCACCAACGATTTTGCACGCCCCAATCTTGCCTCGGTCGGAGATGCAAAATCAAATGCTGCATTGGATTAAAGAAGCCCGTGGAAAGATCTTCTAACTTGCGATCAACTCCGCGCCAACTCTTCCATTTCTTCTAGCACGCCAGCGATAGTTCTTTCGCACAAAGAACACGGAAGAAATAGCCGAGTTCTGCCAAGATTAGCCATTCATCCTCGTGAATGAAGCCACGCAACATCACCGCATTACCCGCCCAATCCATATGTGCCAATCATGACTCTTGAGACCAAATATCTTCAGTTTATCAAGATTCGCCCCTCTTTAGATTCATCTGATACCCATCGGGAACATCAACCGCTGTTGCACCCACAAGATAATTTCCCTCATAGCTGGCCTTCCAAGATTGAACCATGCCTTTGGCTTCGTCCAGTTCTGCTTTCCTTTCGGTTCTTTCATGTTTTGTAACGGCCTATCACATAGCGCCTCCAGATCGACTCTAGCCTTAGTATTATCCTTTGACTTCCCATCTATGCCGAACAATGTAACAAAAAGTGCCTCAGCGATATTCTTCTCAGTATGCATCACGTCGATGTTGTGTGGGCAAAGGAGGTCTTTGAAGTAAGGCAGATCCCATAAGCATGTTTTGTGAGTCCACGCATGCTTAGTATTATACCCCTTGAAGTACCCTGGATGTTGTGGATCCGGCTCGAGAGCGCTTAACTGATCCAGGTCTGCTTGGCTCGTCAATGCAGGTGGTGCGAGTTTTGACAACTCTACCCCGATGAAGTTCTTCTTGTCTTTCCCGAACTTATGGCGAGGATCCGAGAACTGTCTATGCATGTCGAAGCAAGAAAACTTGCGACCGCCCGAAGCCAACGAAACTCAAGAGCTCCCTTGCATGTGGGGCACGGAACCTTCCATGCACACACCAGCCAACGAATAGCGATACGCCGGCAAGTCATGCGTCGAGTACATGTACCGTATACGCATTATGAAGTTCTGCTTGCTATAGGCGCCGATGTCTTGAACCCATTATCCTGTGCTTCTTGCGATTCGCCCTGCGGCTGCATGTACACATTCATATTTTTCCCGGATAGTTGGGCCTGGAATTATCAACATCGAAAGTGTTCTTTCTTTGCATAATCTGTCCGGGGAGATTGAGTGGAAAGACAAATACGGGCCAACAATCAGTATTGGGCTGCCGTCATACCAAACACACTCGAACCCATCCGTCTTGCTGCCGACTCGAGGATGTCTCGGATCTGCCGCTTTGTCAAGATGTAATTCATCAAACTTTTTCCATGCAACACCATCCGATGTGTGTACCTTCATCGATTCCCATCTCGCATCTAGTTCGGTTCTTTTGCCTGTTTTGTGCCATGTCATCATCTGCCGCCCTTCACCATGAAAAGATGTTGAAGTCTTGGTACGATTGGCATATACCAAGAACACTAACGGGATTTTGGTCTGTGTCTTCTCACCCATACCGTTGTTCACCACAATATACCGGAAGACTTGCAAATGGGACAATAGTTCAAGTCCGCATAGTCAAGCCTAAATAAGGCACATCCTTTCTCACAAGCATGTATCTTCTCATAGGGCATCTTCAGTGCATGGAGGATTTCGTCCGACTGGTATAGGTTTGCAGGCATTACATGGCCTTTGGGTAGAAGGCGTCCAAATACTGTCATAATTGCGTCATTGCATTCTCTGCCCAAGTTGAACTGAGCCTTCAGAGCCATCAATTGTGAGATGGCATCCAACTGACAAAGCTCAGTGTGCTCGTGGAGCGGACGTTTTGAAGACTCCAACATTTCATTGAAGGCCTTTGCAGATTCCTCCATCTCCTCTTCCGAATCCCGAGCATCATCATAGTCTTGCTCCATGTTTTCCATCCCGGTACCAGGCTCGTCGGTGCGACAACGATCCACCTCATCTCGGTCACGTTGGGCAGACTCACCATGAAATGTCCACACCGTATAATCGGGCGTAAAACCACTCTTCTGTAGGTGTTTGCCCATTTCAACCTCTGTCTTCTTTTCCCAATTGCCGCACCGGAAACAGAGGCACCAGGTTTTCTTCTAGCCATTTGCAAATGCGGCTTGCACAAACCCTTGGTTTTTGTGAACCATTCAGCGCCCATTTGTTCCGACCAGGTGACCGTATACATCCACGCATCGATCACTCATCTTGACTTTCGAGGTACCGACACACAACAATTATATATGTAATTCACCATGTATATGTTCATCGCTTGATCTACTTTGTCAATTTTATTACGCCCATGCAACCTACACTCTAATAGGTAATGATAGGTCCTAATCCCACTGTGTATGTGTAGATTGGGTTCATTTTCCATGTTATGCTCCGATTCGACGCAAAATTTGGCAGCACCTCCCGCTGTTCTCCCGATACACGCCTCTCGCAATAAACAGAGAGGATGTGTACCCGAGAACAACAAAGCAGGCACTAACGAAATTTATGCCTCGGATCCAAGCAAAGCATATGGGAAAACGAACCCAATCTACACATACCGGCTGTCCATGGATAGCGTTGGACAATTCGAAGAATCAAGGTTATAAATATGCAAATGCATGCATATTTATAACTATGACGCTTTCGAACGGGAGACACATATTGGTTATGCATACTTGATGATTCAAGACACATATATAGCTAGCTATCAAGTTTCATCGAATAGATCAAATAATTAATGGGGAGGAGGACATGTCATTTGTGCTCACCCACGAACGAAGAAGGCGAGCTCTCCAAACGCACGGCGAGGTCGTCAACACCAAACCTCGCAGCGATGAAACAACTGCACATTTAAAACTACCCAATCAACACAATTATATATGATGTTTTTCATAACAAAATTGAAAAATATATGACCTAACTAATAATTCACAAATATATGACCCGTCGGCCTCGAAGGCCAAAGAACACCTTTCGGGAGGTGTCGGGGTCGGGTGTCGGTCGGTGTCGTGGTGCCGTGTCGGGTTGGGGTGCTGTTTGAGGGTCTGGGGTCGGGTGTCGTGTCGGTGTCGGGTAGTGTCGTGTCGGGTCGGGTGCTGTTTGGGGTCGGGGTGTGGTGTCGGGTCGGGTGTCGGGTCAGCTCTGGGTCGGGTGTCGGGTCAGGCTTGGGGTCGATCGGGTGTCGGGTCGGGTCGGGTGTCGGTCGGGGTGTCGGGTCGGGTGCCGGGTCGGGTCGGGTGCCGGTCGGTGTCGGGTCGGTGTCGGGTCAGCTCGGGGTCAGGTGTCGGGTCGAGGTCGGGTTCTCGGTCGGGTGTCGGGTCTCGGGTGCCGGTCGGGTCGGGTGTCGAGTCGGGCTCGGGTCGGGTGTCGGGTCGGGTCGGGTCGGGTGTCGGGTCAGCCTCGGGTCAGGTGTCGGGTCGGGTCGGGTTCTCGGGTCGGGTGTCGGGTCTCGGGGCCGGATCGGGTCGGGTGTCGAGTCGGGCTCGGGTCGGGTGTCGGGTCGGGGTCGGGTCGGGTCTCGGGTCGGGTGTCGGTCGGGTGCCGGTCGGGTCGGGTACCGTGTCGGGTCGGGTTTTTTTCCCTCTTTTTTCCTTTTCTTCTTATTCCTCTTCTTCCTTTTCTTCCTTTTCTTCCTTTTTTCCTTCTTCTTCTTCTTCTTCTTCTTCTTCTTCTTCTTCTTTTTCTTCTTCCTCCTTTCCTTTTTCCTCTTCTTCTTCTCCTCCTCTCCTCTTTTTTCTTCTTCTTCTTCCTCTTCTTCTTTTTTCTTCTCCTCCTCCTCCTCTTCTTCTTCCTTTCCTTTTTCCTCTTCTTCTTCTCCTCCTCTCCTCTTTTTCTTCTTCTTCTTCTTTCCTAAAACTAAACTAAACCTAAACCTAAAACTAAAAAACAGAAAAAAGGAAAAAAAACTAAATCTAAACCTAAAACTAAACTAAAACTAAACCTATAAACCTAAAACTAAACCAAAAACTAAAAATAAAACTAAATCTAAACTAAACATAAACCTAAAACTAAAAAACAGAAAAAAGGAAAAAGAGGAGGCAGAGCTCACCTAGGGCAGGGCAGGAGGAGGAGGCGGGCGGCTGGAGGCGGGCGCCGGGCAGGGCAAGCGGCGGACCCGGCCGAGCCCGGCCGGGGGGGGGGGGGGAGGCGAGGTGCGGGGCGGCGCCAGACGGCAGAGCGGCGGGGCAACGGGCGGGCTGGTGGGCGCCGCAAGGCATGGCGACGGGGAGGCGGGGGGCGGCGCAGGTGGTGGGTGCTGGGGGCGGCGGAGAGTGCTGGGGGCGGCGGCGTGCATGTGAAGAGCAAGGAGAGAAAGAGAGAGAGAGAGAGGGGTGGGGTAGGGCGCGGCCGTTAACGTTAGTGGGGCCCCTCCCTCTTTGCCGTCCACCCCCCTTTGTCGTCCGCTTATTTGCTCTTTGCCGTCTGCTAGCGGACGGCAAAGAGGGGGCCGTTAGGTTTTTTTTAAGCAGCTCGTCAGTGGGGCCCCCTCCCTCTTTGCCGTCTGCTAGCGGACGACAAAGAACTGGCTGATGGAAAATTAGGTCTTTGCCATCAGCCAGTTCTTTGCCGTCTGCTTTTTGGTAGCTGATGGCAAAGAGCTTCTTTGCCGTCCGCTAGCTGACGGCAAAGAGTTGGCAGATGGCAAAGTACCTGATTCCAGTAGTGGACGTTATCCATCATCGTCTAACCAGACACATGTGAATTGCTCACAGGGATTGACGGTGTCCTGAACTAAGGAGTACTAACATGTACGACCTGCAGTCCATGGGCCGGGCTTATGGCCCGCCGATCACTAGAATGAAGGACTAACGAAGCTGTGAACCTCGGCATAATTGAGATGGAAACCTCCGAAGACTTGCCATGTACTTCAAGGATTGCTCTATAGCCAGCGCATTGACAACCGACCATATGTGTAACCTAGGTACCCCCGGTGCATATATAAGCCGAGGGGTTTAGTCTTTAGAGGCATGATTACCAGCCTTAGGGTTTAGAACACAATCGTACGATCTCAAGTAGATCATCTTGTATTCTATACTCCATCACATCAATCTAATCAAAGCAGGATGTAGGGTTTTACCTTTTTGAGAGGGCCCGAACCTGGATAAACATCGTCTCCCTTCGTACCCTATTACCATTGTTCCTAGACTAACAACTTGGGACCCCCTTACCCGAGATCTGTTGATTTTAGCACGGACATTGGTGGCCCATACAGGTCCCACTGTGTGGTCAAAAAGGATCATTGGCGCTTCTTCAGATCAATAGCGACATCGGCTGCGGCAACATCTTCGTCCCCGACCAATTGTTCGCATTCAACATCATCGTCCTTCATGCTGATTCGGCCGGACACCTCGACTGTATTAAAAGCTTCACCCCGGATCGGATCATCACATTTGGGAGCTTGGAGTATACTACCGAGCCCCGTCGTGATCTCGCCCTCTCTGGCTGGGCGCCAAATCAACTAGAGAACTCCGCGGATGTCGTGGCCTTAACCACGGACCTCACCTTGGATCCGAACCTCGGATCAAGTCTCACCTCAGAACCAACCTTGAGTTCGGATCTGATTTTTTCCGAATCAGACCAGGCCCTCACCCTAGCCGATCATCGCTCTGAAGGCATGTTACATGCTTCGTCGAGCATACTGCAAGTCAGCCCCGCCTATTGTCAAGAGATGGGCCCGACGGACCTCTCGCTAAGCGAGATGTTAGACCGAATCCAGAACCTCTGGATTTCAGATGGTCAGACTTCGGTCTATGACCAGATCGGACGTAGAGCCGACGATAGGGAAATTTACGTCCTGCCCACCACCCACCTAGTCGCTATAGTCAAAGATTTAACCGACATATTGGACTACGCCTCCAAGGAGGCAACCGACATGGATGAAGATGTAGGTGATTTGCCTGGCGCCGCACAGTGCAGCACCGACAAATGGACGGCAACCTCCACCTACAATGTCTACATGGTGGATACCCCTAAGGACGGCAAGGGGGAAGAGAAAAAGGACCCCCCCCCAAACGTCGAGAAGTGGGGAGAGCTCCAAACACGTCGGTAAGGGCAACTGTCGATGTCAAAACCGGCGGATCTCGGGTAGGGGGTCCCGAACTGTGCGTCTAAGGCGGATGGTAACAGGTGGCGGGGGACACAATGTTTACCCAAGTTCGGGCCCTCTCGATGGAGGTAATACCCTACTTCCTGCTTGATTGATCTTGATGATATTAGTATTACAGGAGCTGATCTACCACGAGATCGTAGAGGCTAAACCCTAGAAGCTAGCCGATGATTATGATTGTTGTTGTCCTACGGACTAAACCCTCCGGTTTATATATAAACCAGAGGGGGCTAGGGTTACACATAGTCGGTTACAAGGGAGGAGATCTACAGATCCGAATTGCCAAGCTTGCCTTCCACGCCAAGGAGAGTCCCATCCGGACACGGGACGAAGTCCTCAATCTTGTATCTTCATAGTCCAATAGTCCGGACAAAGGATATAGTCCGGCTGTCCGAGGACCCCCTAATCCAGGACTCCCTCAGTAGCCCCTGAACCAGGCTTCAGTGATGATGAGTCCGGCACGCAGATTGTCTTCAGCATTGCAAGGCGGGTTCCTCCTCCGAATACTCCATAGAAGATTTTGAACACAAGGATAGTGTCGGGCTCTGCAAAACAAATTCCACATACCACCGTAGATAGTACAATATCTCCACAAATCTAATCTGCTAACAACTTTTCATAACATGACATCACACCACGGCCTGGTCATTTTTCGAACCGTTTCTCCCAGCCTACCACTGCACGTTTTCCGAGGCGGTTTTATTGGCACGTTTTGTCGAAGGAGAGATCGTGTTCCCCTTATCACGGAATTCTCATCTATACGGGTATGGGTAACCCAATCGTGCATGTTGGTATGACTCCTCGATTTTAGGCAAGTTCCAAACGGCCACGCGGAGGACGCTTGATATTCACCCTCTTTATAAAGGGGCCAAGGCCTGTCCTTTTCTTCTCGCGCTTAATCGAATCCTTCCCCCACCCCGAGTTCCAACACCCAAGGCCCAGGCTAAGCGCTTCGGACCTTCAATCATGTCCGGATCCAACCTTCAAGGTCAGTGGATGGCCTCCTCTATCACAGAGGAGGACATCAAGAAGCTAAGAGAAGCTAGGTATCTAACCGCCGAAATCTCGCACAGGCTGCCTGCTCAAGGGCAGGTCATCCCCACTCCCAGACCCAACGAGAGTGTCGTATTTGTTTCCCACTTCCTCCGAGGGCTAGGCTTTAGTCTTGATCCCTTTGTTAGAGGGATTATGTTCTATTATGGGCTTGATTTCCATGATCTGGCTCCGGATTCCATCCTTCACATCTCGTCGTTCATCGTTGTGTGTGAGGCCTTCCTCCGCATCACCCCTCACTTCATCTTATGGCTCAAGACCTTCACTGTGAAGCAGAAGATGATCAATGGGTGACAAGCAGAATGCGGAGGTGCTATAATAAGCAAAGGCGCCGATGCTCCATGGCCAAAGGGTTCCTTCCCAGAGATGCCCGCTTCGTGGCAGCGGGAGTGGTTTTACATCGCCGCTCCCTGAAGTACTAAGTGGGTAGCTGCCCCCGCCTTCCTTTCGGCCCCCCGTCACAACTAGCGTCATGGGTTAACAAGGGGCTGGACTGGGGGCCAGTTAATGACGTGCCGACATTTCAGAGTCGCATCCGAGATCTCCTCAAGAGAGATGTCAGCCTTGTCAAGGTAATGCAAGTCGTGCTAGTTCGTCGGGTCCTGCCATGTCAATGTCGACCTCTCTGTATGTGGGAGTTCAACCCGGAAGGACCGCAAACTATTCAGCAATTCTTCGGCATGATGCTCGAAGGGCTGTATGGATTGTTCTTTGGATCACGGATAAAGTGTCCGGACACCACCGAGGTTGCGGGTCTAAACTGCAATCGTCCAGATACCCCTGTAAGTATTACTGCGGCCGAACGCACTGTCTTTTGTTTTGTGCTAACATTATTCTGAACAACCACTCTTTCATCAGGACTGGATAAAAAAGGCGAAGATGATCATGTGTTCGGACCCCCTTCCCGAAGGCTCACCGGATCCTGTACTAGCCAGGATGCTCGAGCTCGCTCCTTATTAAGCGCCATCAGGGGAAGATAAAGGGAGTAATAAAGGAGCCGAGAGCGGACCTCGCGCATTAGTCATCCAAACCGGGGAATTGGTGTCTCCGCGAAGGAGGATAACCGGGGAGAAGAATCTGAAATTCCCCCTCCTCAAGGAAGGAAAAGGGCCGCCTCTGAAGACTTGGAAACAAGGGTTTCCAAACAGGGGAAGAAACCTTCGCCAGGAGGCCCTGCCCCGGAGGGCATCCTTACTGCATAGTGCCCGCAAGGGGATCAACCCTCCACCGAGCTGTGAGTAAACAAGAGTACTTTATAGTAAATATATCCTGCTCCCTTTCCGAGTATAATGACCGAGACGTATGTCTTGTAGCTCGGGTCGTAGCCCTTCTCAACAGAGTTCGTCTTCGGGGGATCTTCTTCCGGAGATGATGGAGAGCGAAACGCCTCCCTGTACTTCGCCGCCTCATGAGGCGGACAACCCTAAGGTGTCGTAACGGAGGATTTCTCCTGATCCACCAAGGCCAGAAGGTAACCCTTCGGCCACCCGAAGTCCGGAGTATTCGGCTCCTAAGTAGACCAATAGAAAGAGTCCAGGACTGTCCGGTGCACAACCGGATGCACCGATGAGTATTCTGGAGCAAGCGGCTATCTCAGAGGCGCATCGTACTTTAATGGGTATGGTGTTTGAGAGGATTTCATCCGTTGAAAGCGGGTTGCATGAGGCCTTTACGAGCCTGCTAAGCGGGTTGCACGAAGGATTCCCAGGTAATGATCATGCTGCTTTTATGTGCAGGCAGCTGAGGGTCCGGTGGCTGGCCGGACTGGTGAGTTTGCCGAACTGAGGCGACAACTTGATGCGGCAGATGCCGACATCATGCTTGTAAACAAGCGGCTTGACGAGGCACAGGGTATGTATTCTCCGGTTGTCGACAGATATTAAGAGGAGCATGATGCTAGTATCTATCATATGCTGTGATTGCAGATGGAGCTGCCGCCGTGGAGACCCTTCGGGCAGAGCTTGCCCGAGCCAAGGAACAAGTCAGGAGGAGCGACGCGGCCGCCCTGAAGGCTGCCGAAGAGCTAAAGGCCGAACAGGCTGCTCATCGTCAGGCCAAAGAGAAAATAGCCAAGATGGCTGTTGAGCTGAAGGATGCCGCCAACCGTTATGAAATTCTTGGAAGGGAAAGCCAAGCGAAAGCGGCGGATCTGAAGAAAGCCATGGAAGCCGCCAAGGAAACTCGCTCTACAATCAGAGCGGCGAAGGAGAAGCTTCGTCAAGCCGGAATTATCACGGCTGGGAAGCCCTTCTTGTTGTGGATGAAGTTTGGAGATCTGAAGTATGCCTCCCTGGATAAATTATGGAGTTCTGCGGACGCGTACTTGGACTTGGCAGCGAGTGCTGCTGATGCGACTGAATTTTTCAAAGATCAAAAAGATCATGAAGTGGAAAAGTTATTCTGGTCGCAGTTCGGTGCTCCAACGCGTCCGCTGCTGTTAAATGAACAAATGGCCGAGTGGGCTGGACTCCATAGATTGTCCGGACTTGCCATGAGGTCTGTCGTGGATCATCTTTGGCCGGAAGGGCCAAGTACAGGTAGTTATTTTGGTTTAGTGCAACGATTCCTTGGTGCTGTGCCGCATATCGATGCTGTAAAGAGATCGGCGTGCATAGAGGGTGCGCGGATGGCTCTTGCCCGTGTTAAGACATACTGGGCGGAGATGGAGACCACCGCTGTTGCAACCTAGGATCCGGCCATAGGCCAGGTCTCGGCCGAGCACTATTTTGAAGAAGTCCTAGAAGGTGCTCGTTTAATAGAGGCTCAGTGCTCGAAGAGTATCATGTTTGAGTGACATGTATCCTGATTGTAAAAACAATGTTGTTTCGATTATGAAGGTTGTGTTTATACTTTTGCCTGAAAGTATTATGATGCTGTAGGATCGAAAGTATGTCTAGAGGGGGGGGGGTGATTAGACTACTTGACCAAATAAAAACTAGTCTTTTCCCAATTTTAGTTCTTGGCAGATTTTAGCAACTTTGGACAAGTCAAGCAATCTTAACACAATTCAAGCAAGCATGCAAAGAGTATATGAGAAGCAGAAAGTAAAGCATGCAACTTGAAAGAATGTAAAGGGAAGGGTTTGGAGGATTCAAACACAATGGGAGACACAGATTTTTTTGTCGTGGTTCCGATAGGTGGTGCTATCGTACATCCACGTTGATGGAGACTTCAACCCACGAAGGGTAACGATTGCGCGAGTCCATGGAGGGCTCCACCCACGAAGGGTCCACGAAGAAGCAACCTTGTCTATCCCACCATGGCCGTCGCCCATGAAGGACTTGCCTCACTAGCGGTAGATCTTCATGAAGTAGGCGATCTCCTTGCCCTTACAAACTCCTTGTTTCAACTCCACAATCTTGTCGGAGGCTCCCAAGTGACACCTAGCCAATCTAGGAGACACCACTCTCCAAGAAGTAACAAATGGTGTGTTGATGATGAAATCCTTGCTCTTGTGCTTCAAATGATAGTCTCCCCAACACTCAACTTTCTCTCACAGGATTTGGATTTGGTGGAAAGAAGATTTGAGTGGAAAGCAACTTGGGGAAGGCTAGAGATCAAGATTCATATGGTAGGAATGGAATATCTTGGCCTCAACACAAGTGTAGGTGGTTCTGTCTCAGAAAATGTAGGTTGGAAGTGTAGGTTCGATCTGATGGCTCTCTCAACGAATGAAGAGGAGGTGGAGGGGTATTTATAGCCTCCACACAAAATCTAACCGTTACACACAACTTGCCAAACTCGGTGGGACTGAATTGGTAAACTCGGTCGGATCGATTCAGCAAATCTAGTGACCGTTAGGATTTTCGCTGGGACCGACATGCAACTCGGTAGGACCGATATGGTTAGGGTTAGGGCATAACGTAATCTCGGTGAGACCGATTACACAAACTCGGTGAGACCGATTTTGGTAATAAGCTAACCACAGAGTTGGTCAGGTAAACTCAGTGGGACCGATCCGCTCATTTCAGTGAGACTGAAATGTTACAAAAGGGAAACAAAGAGTTTACATTGCAATCTCAGTGGGACCGATCGCTCATCTCGGTGGGACCAAAACATTACAAAGGGAAACAGAGAGATTACAATCCCATCTCGGTGAGACCGAGATCCCTATCGGTGATACCGATTTGCCTAGGGTTTGTGGCAGTGGCTATGACATCTGAACTCGGTAGCGCCGGATAGAAAGAATCGGTGGGGCCGAGTTTGACTTTTGGTTTAGGTCATATGTGGATGTGAGAAAGTAGTTGAGGGCTTTGGAGCATATCACTAAGCATTTTGAGCAAGAGCCTCATTAAGCAACACCTCATCCCTCCTTGATAGTATTGGCTTTTCCTATAGACTCAATGTGATCTTGGATCACTAAAATAGAAAATGTAGAGTCTTGAGCTTTGAGCTTGGGCCAATCCTTTTGTCCTTAGCATTTTGAGGGGTCCACTTTTCTCATCCATGCCATGCCAATCATTGAGCTTTCCTAAAATATTAGTCTTAAAATAGTATTAGATCGGAGCTATATGTTGTTAGGAATTACCAAAACCACCTAGGGATAGTTGCACTTTCAATATCCCCCTTTTTGGTAACTGATGACAACATATAGATCAAAGCTTCGACAAATGATAATAAGAGTGAAAAACATTGTCTCTTTGAGAAGTATGTGAAAAGCAAGAGCTCCCCCTAAATTTGTGCATAGTTTAAGATTTGCTTTGGACTGCAAATGCACAAAGAGTTAGGATCATGGGTTACTCTTCCATGTCACATACATCTTGGTGGAGCGCTCAAAATGATAATAATAATTAAAATACATGCACTCATCACCAAGCAAAGTGAATGATCATATGGGAATATAAAAAGGATAAAAAGGATAATGTCATCCAACAAGCATTAAGGTAGCATATGATCAAACACATGGTCATCCAAGTATCACACAAAAGCATAAAGTATATCAAACAAGCAAATAACAAAGTTCAACCACCAAAGAGAAATGCAAGAGAGAACAAAAGCAACACTCTCTCTTGAAGCCTATAATCTATACATTTTCTCCCCCTTTGGCAACAAGTTACCAAAAAGTTCATAAAAAATGCATAGTGCTAGATCGACACTCAGGCTTGGTCTTCAGGTGGTGGTGTAGACAGAACTCCAAGAACGAAGGCATCAGTCGATGTAGATGGAGCTGGAGGAGTGGGTGCTGGAGCTGGTGGCACTAAAGCTGTAGCTAGTGCAGATGCAGTTGCTCTGGTGTCTGTAACTGGCACAACAGCAGACCTCTGCCCTCTCGGCACTCTAGCAAAATCATCAGTGGTAGTTTTGCCCTTCTTCTCCTGCACTTCTTCCTGAAATTGCTCAACAACAGACTGTATCTCAGTGATCTTCACATCTAAATCATAGAACTTCTGCTCCATGATCCTCTCCAAGCTCTCCTGGTTTTGAGTCAGGGTGGCCAGTCCCTTCTCAATCCTCAGAGTGGAGGCAATCAAGTAGCCAAGCTGATCTTGCTTGTTCTTCAGAAGATACTGAGATGCCTCATCCATGGTTGGCATGTTTGCAGCCTTTTCAGTCTTTGCCTTCTCCCTCTTTGCTTGTGCTTGCACAGAAGATGGTTCATTTTCATCCATGACCATAGTGTTGTCATCAAAGTCTGGGTAGATGGGCAGGTGCTCCTTGTCCAAGAGATATGTGCCAGTGCCCATCTTGGAGTTGATCAGCTCCTGGATCTGCGGGGCATACCCACAACTTCTCTTCTGATCTGCAGCTATTCTCTTAATGGTTTCCACAATTAGGCTCATTACTTTGAACTTCTATGGGACATCAAATATGTGCAGCAAGTTGATGGAATGTCCTCTAATCATTCTGTGATCTCCTGAATTTGGCAAAAGAGTGTGCCTGAGGATCCAGTTGATTGTAGGTAGGCCTGACAGCAAGTGTTTCACTGAACCAAATTGGTGAGTCTCAAGATCTGCATCAGGAATCTCCTTGTACATGCTAGCCATGGAGTTGTGATCCTTCTTCTTCTTGGCATAGACATCCAAGTCATCTTCACTCTCCTCAGGAGCATTGATCAATTTGGCCCATTCTTCAACAGTTGACTGGTACCTAGTACCTTCTGACATCCAGACAATCTTTCCATCTGGGTAGAAATGAGCTGTGGAGTAGTACTGCATGATCAGCTCATCATTCCACTTTGTGAGCTTCGGAGTCACAAACTCATCAACTCCACAAGCCTTGAAACTATCATAGACTCCAGGATAGTGCTCTTCATTCTCCTTGATGTACTCCCAGTTAACCCATCTCATGTCACACACTATGGGCTTCTTGTCAAGCAGAATTGTCTCATAGAAGTCCTGTTGTTCCTTGGTGTGAAATCTATAGTCCACAACAGTCCTTCTCCTGGTGGCATATGGATCAGATTCTCTCCATAGCCTTAATTGTGTTTCCTTCCTGATTTTCATGTTCTCAGCTACTGGATGAGCATCATTGTGATTTGGAATTTTTGGCTTCAACTTCCTCAAGACATGTGACTCATCATCTTCTTCCATAGCAGCTTCAGGCACTGGGGCCTTGTTCTTCTCTGCTGCTAGGATGTTCCTGGTGCTTCTTTTGGGTTTTGGAGCAGCTGCCTTGGGAGCTTCTTTGGGCTTAGATGGAGCAGCCCCTGATCTAAAGGCATCTCCCATGAGCTTCTGGGCTTTAGGTGCTGGTGCAGCAACCTCTTCCTCTTCCTCTTCTTCAGAGTCTCCCATCATAGAGGACTTGCCAAGAACTCTGGCAGTGGTCTTCTTGACCCTTTCTTTCCTCTTCTTCCCATCTCCAGTTTCCTTGGGTTCAAGAGTGAACACCATTGTTTCTCATGTGGCAACTTTCCTTGACTTTGACATGAGCTATCTTCTTGCTGACTTCTTGGTCTTCAGACCTGGCTTTGGTTGCAGCAGCTGTGCTATATTCCTTCTTCAGAACTTTCTTCTTTGAGGTGGCCTCTTCCTCAGCAGCCACATACTCCTCATCCTCAGAATCTGAGGTTCTATTCTTCCTGGCCCTTGTGGAAGCCTTTGGCAAGTTGCTTGGAGTGCTCCTGCTGCCTTCATCATAGCTGCTAGAGGGACTAGTGCCCTCACTCATGTGAACTTGCTCCTCAGACTTGTTCTGACTGTCACTCTGATCTGACATGATGCAAATCTTGACAGAGAGACCACGTGAATAGATTATAGATGAGGTAGAGTGGATGAGCATCACAAAGTGCAGAGGTTTTTGCAAAAGAATGAGTCAAAAACTTAGTTTTAGTTTTCCACGGAAAGCATTTCGGATCAACCGATTTGAAATCTCGGTGATACTGAAGCAACTTTTGGAACCTAAACTGGTGATCTCGGTCAGACCGAGTCACAGTTTGGTGACACCGAGACTGCTAGGGTTTCACAAAGACTTGAACTCGGTCATACCGATTTGCAATTCTCGGCCAGACCGAGAATCACATGTGCAATGGCCTTAGCCAAATCGGTGGAACCGATTTCAACAACTCGGTTGGTCCGAGATGGTTTCGGCGGAAACCTAACCCTAAATTTTCAATTCTCAACTAATCTATGGAGTGATTCGGTGGATAGAGTGATCTCAATCATGGCAAGATACATGGAAAAAACAATGTGCTAGGAATCAGAGTGAGAATAGCACAAAGATCAAGTCCATACCCTAATGCGGCAATGGACTTGCTACGGTGACAACGGCGGAGACGACCCCGTTGACGGCGGCGGAGACCAGCGGCGGGAGGCAGTTGGCGACAAGGAGGACGATCCGGAGACCCAGGGAGGCAGAGCAGGCTGAGCGCGGGCGAAGGAGTTCGGAAATTTTCAAAATTTTGGCTCGGGGATATATATAGCCTGACCCTGTCGGTGTGACCGAGTGGAACAACTCGGTGGCACCGAGATGCATAACTACAAGCAGTTACTGCAACTCGGTGTGACCGAAAAGTTCAAATCGGTTGCACCGAGATTGAAAACCTAGATCGACTTAGTGATCTCGGTATGACCGAAATGGATGAATCGGTCAGACCAAAACGCACAAAGAAGTTTTGGAAGTTTAAGTCTATGACGAATCGGGGGCTCCGAGTGCTCCTCACATAGAGTGGTTCGAATCTGACTTGATCAAACTTTGTGATGTAGCATGAATAGAGTTTGAGATGAGAAAACCATAGATAGCTAGAGAAGGTTCTTAGGCATTCTTGTCCATCCACTTGGCAAAAGAAAAGGAGACCAATCAATCAAAACAACAAGTGGATGTCCTCGAATGAGTAAATTATGCAACCAACATGCTCACACAATAAAATGGCAAATGAAGTATGTGGCAAAGCATGCACAAACAATTCTAGCATCTGTCAAGGAATTGGTGATGACTAGGTCATCTATATATGAGTATATTGACTTAGGAGTCAAATGAGAACATTTGATCATAGGTCATACTCATCGTTTAAGCGCTAGTGGGGTTACCACTTTTACATAAAGCATTGTTGTGTTCACACCTTTAGAGTTGCTTTAGCTCAATTCTTAGAGTAAAGCTCCCCCTAGATGTGAGATCCCCCCTAAGAGGGATGAACTAACCTTGGGTTTTGTTGATGATGACTTCATGTAGGTGTTGAAGATATGGATGCTCAATGTTGAAGTAGATCTTTTGGAGCAATCCTTTGGAGTGAGTTGCACTTTCAATTCCTACACGGGTTAGTCCCACAAGGAACAAACAAGATGATGTCTACGAAAGCATTAGGTTACCTTGTCCCTTGTCTACCAACAAGAGGGTTTGTGACTCCTTTAACTAGTGCAAGATGTGGAAGTTGATTGCACTTGTTCTTGCCAAAATGATAAGAGTGAAGTATGTTGCTGGAGTCACCCTCAAGAACTCCCTAGTTCTTCTTCTTCTGGATCCATACCATCTTGATGGGAATCCTTGGATTTGTAGTTGTACTTGATGAAGTAGAACTTGATGTAGTCTTGGGAACCCACTTGACCAAGGCCTTAGGTGCTTCTTCAAATGCATCAATTTCCTCTTGAAGCTTATCCTTGCCTTTTTGCTTGTGGTCTTGTGGTGGAAGACCATCTTGAGCTTGTGTCCCTTTGAAAGAAGTAGGATCATACTTCTCTTGTTGGGGAACAAACTTCGTCTTGGGGTATTGATCTTCTTCCCACTCAACTCCATTGGCATTGAACTTTCGCTCAAAACCAACACCTTGGTTCTTCCGTGCCTTCCTTGCTTATGCAATTTCCTCAATTGCTTACTCCCTGCAAGGCTCTTGTAAACACCTTTCTCTATAATTCCCTTCAATAAGCTATTTTCTTGCTCAAGTGTAACTTGGCTAAGAGAATCATTAGTGGAATCAAGAGAACTACTAGAAGCAACAATATTTGATTTAGCATGATTATTGTTACTACTAGAGGAAGAATCTTTCTTGTTCTTGTTACTAGACTTGACTTGAGGCATGTAAGTGGATAAGAGTAAACGCTTGGCAATGTAAGAAGAAATTTTCTTGCAAAGATCATCATTGATTTCCTTTAAGAACTCATGCTCTTGCTCAAGATTGAGCTTCTCAAAACATAATTTCTCATGAGTCCTTAAAAGTTCTCGATGATCTCCTAAGATAGTTTCATGAGCTAACTTAAGAGTGTTTAATTCTTTAGTTAGAGACTCAATCTTCTCCTTATCATTGTCATCCGTTTCATCTTGATTAGTATGATTAATTGACGTTTCATCATATTATCCATCACTAGAGTTGTCAACAAGTAAATCATCATCACCTAACAAGTCATCTTCATCACTATTGAAATCAACATACTCGGGGTGTGTTATTGTCGGTGTCAAAACCGGCGGATCTCGGGTAGGGGGTCCCGAATTGTGCGTCTAGGCGGATGGTAACAGGAGACAAGAGACACGATGTTTTTACCCAGGTTCGGGCCCTCTCGATGGAGGTAATACCCTACTCCTGCTTGATTAATATTGATGATATGGGTAGTACAAGAGTAGATCTACCATGAGATCAAGGAGGCTAAACCCTAGAAGCTAGCCTATGGTATGATTGTTGTTCGTCCTACGGACTAAAACCCTCGGTTTATATAGACACCGGATAGGTTAGGGTTACACAGTCGTCGTTACAATGGTAGGAGATCTACATATCCGTATCGCCAAGCTTGCCTTCCACGCCAAGGAAAGTCCCATCCGGACACGGGACGAAGTCTTCAATCTTGTATCTTCATAGTCTTGGAGTCCGGCCGTGACGATAGTCCGGCCATGACGATAGTCCGGCTATCCGGACACCCCCTAGTCCGGGACTCCCTCAGTAGCCCCCGAACCAGGCTTCAATGACGATGAGTCCAGCGCATTGATTGTCTTCGGCATTGCGAGGCGGGTTCTTCTCCAAATTCCATATACTTGTCGAATAGTGTCTGGCTTCTGATAAATGCTGCGCTCCTCGGCTTCTGTGCCCAATAATGGCCATCTTCCACGTATTTGAATGAATGCGAAAAGCCAGGGTATTTTTACAATTACCCCCCTAGCCGCGCAAAGGAGCCGCTTATAAAAGGGGCAAGGATCTAGATCTGAGTCACACCATCCCCCCTTTTGCAAGCTTTCATCGGAGCGCCTCTGACCAAAGCCCATTCCATCATGGGCAGTCGACGCGGCTCATCCTCTCGCACTCCCAGCCCCCAGCCAGGAAATTGGGAGAGATGCTCAGTCCCGCATAGCGAGCTAGTTATACTCCAAGCCAAGGGATTTCTCCCTCCGGCCTTCATGGTTCCGGTTCGAGCTGGACTTTCCACCTACAAGGGCGGAAAGTAAGCGGAGAGCGTCCCCGATCCCTCTAAAGGAGAGCGGGTGTGCTTCATCTCTTATCTAGTAAGAGGACTCGGATTTCCAATCCATCCGTTTCTCCGGGGGCTCTTGGAGTTCTACGGCCTCCAACTGCACCATCTTACTCCTGCCTCCATCTTGCACATCGCGGGCTTCGTGGCCCTTTGCGAACTGTTCCTGGGCGTTGAGGCTCATTTCGGGCTGTGGAAGAGAATATTCTGCTAGTACCCGGTTCTCATGAGGGGTCAATATATCAAGTGGGCGGAGCCGAGCTATGGCGCATCGCCGGGACCGGATACCTATCCGGAACCCCAAAGAAGGCGTCCGAAGACTGGCCTTAGGAATGGTTTTACATGGAGGACGTCCCGCTGCCGGATCCTGTTCGGATCGGCCTTCCGGAGTTCAGCAATGCTCCTCTGAAGAAGCGCCTAAGCTGGCGCCGTCGGAGCCCCCGGAGAGAAGATGACCGGGATGTCCGTTATTTGATGAGCCGAATAAGGTTACTGGCTCATGCCGGATTGACCATGGCAGGAGTCATGGCAATCTGCATTATGAGGGGAGTGCAGCCGCTCCAATACAGGGGCCATCCCATGTGGGACTTCAACGGGGAGGACGATGCCACCCGCCATGGCCGCAAAGGGCCAGGATCGGTCACCGAACTGGTGAAGATCTTGTCTGCCATGTACAAAGGAGAGGAGGAGGATTTCCTCCGTGTCAACCCACTGAAGGAGTTTTCTTCGAATAATCCTCGAAGCTGGGTAAGCAGACATCCTTGTGACCTGTCCGATCCATGTTCCCGTAGTTAAATATCTCATTTCATGATTTTTGCGCAGGAACTGCGCCGGACTGTGGAGAAGATACACAGCCCGCCCCCACAACCAGAGGATCCGGAGCGGTCCCTCGATTCGACCTCCGAAGAGGATCCAGATATAACGGTCGAGTTGATCGATGGGGTGTTCTACAAACTTAGCATCGACAATGCTTTGGTAGCCATTATGGCCGATTACCCCGGAATACTTCCAGCCCCACAGGTAACTGAGACCAAGATCCCAAAACCCTGATAATGACCCATCCGTGCTTATTTTTTATCACCGTATACCAATGGTGTTTCGCAGGGGGTACCTTCGAGGCGGGAAGCCGAGCCTGCGGCGGCTGGCCAACAAGGGACATCGCGGCCCCGCAGGTTAAAAAGAAGTGCGGTCCGGATCGAAACTCTGCCGCAACGGTATGGCATGTAACCATACTCCCAGGATTGATTCCTGGAAGGCGTACTAACGCTGATGCTCTTTTCAGGAAAAAGAGCGCTCGCCGGACTGAGTTCGGAGAGGCTGCCGATCGAACCTTCACCGGACAAGCTTCAAAGCCGGGTCCGGAGGCTGAGGCGAGCACGAGACGTGCGTCGGATGCTCCTCCGACAGAGGATGCCGACAGGTTGTCCGCCACCAACTCCGAGGTGGAGAGCGCCTTGAATCATAGGCGCCGCGGACAGTTCTTCGTGGCGTGTTTCTCCCAAGAGGCCTTGAATGCCTTTGATTCGGAGATCGCACCTTCGTGCCGCTCAAGATGGTCTAGCTAGAGCCACGGAGCAGTATGTGAAGGACATACGAGTAAGGAAATTTGACATTATATATGCGGTAGCCCCGAGACTTAAAATAGTTAGAATAACTGATTTAAGGATCATTTCATTATCAGAGATCTTACGAAAAGAATACCCGACTGTCGGGGAGCTGGAAGAGTGCAGGGCCCAACTTGAGGCCGCACTAGCCGCTCAGAGGGAGCCACAGAGACCCCTCGGTAATATCGCTTGAAGATAAATAATTTATGAAGTGCGGCGGGTGTGTAAATCGACAAAACATTGCAGATGGCGCGGACTAGATCCGAAAAGCAACAGCTCCTCGCCGATTAAAGGCGGCGAGTGTGCTTACGAGGGTGCGGCAGAGAAGAATAACCTCCAAGACGCCAACACCAAGCTGGGTGAGGAACTAAAGGACGTTCGTGCCCAGTTAGCTGACTCCGTAAAGGAGAATCGGTAACTTCGTCGCGGCATTTTCGATAAGTGCTTGGCGAACTTTGAAAAGAGTTCGGCGAGGAAGGCCACTAACATAAACATGTTTGTAGGTTTGCTCACAGGTCATCCTGAGGAGGAGATGCCCAGTTCTTCGGGTGATCTTCTTCCTGAATTGCGTCAGTTGCGCGAACAAGTCCGACAGGTGATGAAAGGCATCGGCCAAGCCTTGTGGCCATCTATCTCCCTGCCCGAAGGCATTGGGGAGCTGGCGGAGCGGCTTCAAGGAGCACGGTGGCGCTTCTGTCTATGGAAGATATCGGCTTGCCGTCAAGGCGCCAGGGAGGCCTGGGCCATGGTGAAGACGCGGTACACGAAGGCTGACCCAAACCACATGGCGAGTCGGACTCTGGGGGGCGGATGGGATGGAGATCCTGTAAGCTTAGTGTAGGGCCAAGTAGAATTGGCCGCCAAGTATTCAACAAGATTGTAAATTAGATAGCCTATTAGATGGCATTGAGGAGGAATACAATGAGTCGAGTTGACTATGTAAAATATGACATGAAAGAATGTCTTCTAGCGGATTGTAGATCGTTTGTCATAGCGGACCTTTTAAGCCCGACCTCCGGACCCAATAGTCCTGAGTGTGTCCGAATACTGCGTGGTTATATAAGAACTGTGGTATGCATGGAGACCAGGCGTAGGGGTCATTGTTGTTGTATCAGACAAGTGCCCAACTAGTTATGTTATATTACATGGGTAGTAAGAAACATCTTCCAGGGAGAATAGTTCCGTTAAGGGTTCCTTTCGCTGGGATGCATGCCCTAAAATGCATGTCAAAGCTGCTATAAAGCGAGAAAATCATCCGGGGGCAGATGTGTAAATAGTTAAAAATCATCTTTTAGTTCACCGACCGAATATTCCCTTAAGAACGCTAGCTTTGGCTTCACCCGACCGAGGTACACATCCGCTGACCCGGCGATAACAATCGCAGAGGTGCTCCTTTACCTCCTAGCCAAACAATCGGGAATGTAGGGGTAAGCACAGGAGCCAGGCAACCCAGCTTGGCCAAAACTTAAGTCATATCGATGCATATAATGGTGAATAAAAGGTACATGCGGAAGTTTAACACATGTGTTGGGCATGAAAGCCCGTATAAATAAGCTTCTGTTAAAGAAGCCCCCAGGTATAATGAGCGTGGACAGCGCGTCAAGTGTGTGCGAAAAAAGCGCAAATGAGCCTCTAGAGGCTACAAGAAGAAGAAGGCTTTTGGGAGAAATAGAAGACAGCAAAAAGCAAAAATAAAGAATGCGTACGGAGGAAGGAGACGAACTTGGAGTCCGGCACTTAGGCGTAGAATCTTCGTAGACGGGCTGCGTTCCATGGGTTCGGCTCGAGTCGGTTATCCGATGCGTTTCATAGACGGTATGCTCCGCCAGTCAGGACTTGGTCGATGATGAAGGGACCTTCCCATTTGGGCTTGAGTTTGTCCTTTTTCTTGTCCGGCAGGCGTAGAACTAGTTCGACAACGTTATAAGCTTTGGCCCGTACTTCCTCGCTTTGATATCTTGAGCCTGGTGTTGATATAATGCGGAACGAGCTTTTGCCACGTCGCGCTCCTCCTCCAATGCGTCCAAACTGTCCTGCCGATCGAGCTCGGCTTCTCTTTCTTCATACATGCGTCTGCGAGGTGAGTCATGTATTATGTCGCAGGCAAGACGCCTCTGCGCCGTACCCATGAAGAATGGTGTGAATCCGTAGTCGATTCGGCGTGGTCCGCAGCCCCAGTATGGAGTCGAGCTCCTCGACCCGGTGCATGTTAGATTCCTTGAGGACCGCACTAGTCTGGGTTTAATGCCGCTCATGATTAGACCGTTTGCCTGTTCGACTTGGCCGTTGGTTTGAGGTGATAGGCGAGGCGTGTCGAGCTTGATGCCCATGTTTTTGCACCATGATTTGACCTCATCGGCCGTGAAGTTGGTGCCATTGTCAGTGATGATACTGTGGGGGACAACGTAACGGTGCACTACCCCTGATATGAAGTCTATCACTGGTCCGGATTCGGCCGTTTTAACTGGTTTGGCCTCTATCCATTTGGTGAATTTGTCCACCATGACCAATAGGTATTTTTGCTTGTGGGTACCTCCCTTGAGGGGCCCAACCATGTCAAGCCCCAAGACCGCGAACGGCCAGGTGATGGGTATAGTTTTAAGGGCGGTGGGTGGCATGTGGCTTTGGTTAGCAAAAAGCTGGCAACCGACGCATCGTTGGACTAAGTCCTGCGATCTGCCCGGCCGTCGGCCAATAAAATCCTGTCGGAAGGCCTTGCCTACAAGGGCCGGGCTGCGGTGTGGTGCCCACCCAGTCCGCATGAATTTCAGCCAGGAGGTTTAGCCCTTCCTCTTGGAGATACACCTTTGAAGGACTCGGTAGTGCTTTCCTTATAAAGCTCTCCCTCATGGACTTTATAGGCTTTAGAGCGCCGTACTATGCAGCGGGCCTCATTTTGGTCTTCGGGGAGTTCCTGCCTAGTTAGGTAGGCTAGGAATGGTTCCGTCCACGGGGCGATAACCGCCATTATTTCGTGAGCAGAGGGTGTTATCTCGGGGGCGGAGCCTCCGGTTGTGTCAGAGTGTTCGGCGTCAAGCGGTGCGGTTGGGTCCGGATTGTTATTGCCAGACTCCCCTTCCCATAGTATGGATGGCTTGAACAACCGTTCCAAAAAGATATTGGGTGGGACGGCGTCGCGTTTTGCACCAATGCGCGCCAATATATTCGCCGCCTGGTTGTTATCCTGGGCTATATGATGAAATTCGAGCCCTTCGAACCATGCTGACATTTTTAGGACCGCATTGCGGTATGCTGCCATTTTCGGATCTTTGGCGTCAAAGTCTCCATTTATTTGAGATATTGCGAGGTTTGAATCCCCGCGCACCTCTAGGCGTTGAATGCCCATGGAGACTGCCATCCGGAGGCCGTGCAGAAGGGCCTCGTATTCGGCTGCGTTGTTGGAGTCCGTATACATTATCTGAAGGACGTATTGGACTGTGTCCCCGGTTGGGGACGTCAGGAAGACGCCAGCCCCCTGGCCAGCCTACATTTTGGAGCCGTCAAAGTGCATGATCCAATTGGAGTATGCGCCGTACTCTTTAGGGAGTTCGGCTTCAGTCCATTCGGCCACGAAGTCGGCCAAAACCTGCGACTTAATAGCTCGTCGTGGCTTATAAGTTATGTCGAATGGGAGGAGCTCTATGGCCCATTTAGCAATCCGGCCCGTCGCGTCGCTGTTGTTTATAATGTCATTAAGAGGTACTTCGGAGGCTACCGTTATCGAACACTCTTGAAAGTAGTGTCGCAGCTTCCGGGATGCCATGAACACCGCGTATGCTATCTTTTGATAGTGTGGGTACCGGGACTTGCATGGAATTAGGACAGTGGACACATAATAAACCGGTTTTTGAATATGAACCGGTGTCCGTCCGTTTCTCGTTCGACAACGAGCACCGCGCTGACAACTTGATGTGTTGCGGCGATGTATAATAGCATTGGTTCGCCCACGTTGGGCGCGGCCAGGACCGGATTTGTTGCCAAAATGGCCTTTATTTCTTCGTGTCCGGCCGTGGCGGCATCAGTCCACTCGAAGTGTTCGGTGCGGCGGAGGAGGCGGTAAAGAGGTAATGCCTTTTCTCCTAAATGGGAGATAAAGCGGCTTAGAGCCGCTACGCATCCCGTCAATTTTTGTATTTGTTTGAGGTCTTTTGGAATATCCAATTGTGACAGAGCTCGAATCTTGGCTGGGTTTGCTTCAATTCCTCTACGGACATGATGAAGCCAGGAGCTTTCCGCCGAACGCCAAGACACATTTTCCGGATTGAGCTAGATGTCATATTTTGAAGATTGTCGAATGTGAGCCTCAAGTCGTCTACTAGAGTTTCGGCGTGCTTGGTTTTGACGACCACGTCATCTACATATGCTTCCACCATTTTGCCGATCTGGTTTGCGGACATGTACGAATCATGCTTGCGATATGTTGCGCCGGCGTTTTTAAGCCCAAAGGGCATTGTGTTGAAGCGAGCGGGCCGTATGGAGTGATGAATGCTGTTGCAGCTTGTGCAGCTCCGCCATCTTGATTTGGTGGTAGCCGATGCAGCGTCGAGGAAGCACAATGAGTCGTGTCCTGCTGTGGCGTCAATGATTTGATCAATTCGAGGGAGGAAGGGATCCTTTGGGCAAGCCTTATTAAGGTCTTTGAAATCAAGACATAGGCGCCAGGATTTATCCTTCTTTGGTACCATCACCAGGTTCGCTAGCCAGTCCGGATGTTTTATATCTTTGATGAATCCGGCCTCCAATAGTTTGGCTAGCTCCTCTCCCATGGCCTGTCTCTTGGGTTCGGAGAAGCGCCAAGAGCTGTTTGGTAGCTTGAATCCTTTTAGGATATTTAGGGTGTGCTCGGCCACGACGTGGGATTCTGGCATGTCGAAGGGTGCCGAGGCAAAGATGTCGATTTTCTTTTAGAAATTCTCATAGTGCAGCATCTACATCAGGGTTTAATTGTGCCCCGATGGAGGCCGTCTTTGCAGGATCCGTTGGGTGGACTTGGAATTTGACTATTTCACCGCTGGTTTAAAAGAGGTGGACTTGGATCTTTTATCAAGTATCACATCGTCCCTGTTCACCGTGGAGCGCATCGCGGTGAGTTTCTCGGCCGCTAGGGCTTGGATAGTGCCTCGAGGGCTAGTCGGCTGTCTTATTTTCGGTAGAGTGCTATGTTCGGATCACTAGCGAGTGATGATTCCGTTGGGACCGGGCATTTTAAGCTTCATGTACCCATAATGGGGTATAGCTTGAAAAATTGTGAATGCCTCTCGTCCTAATAAAGCATGATATCCGCTGTTGAGCAGGGCCACTTGAAATGTGACCTCCTCGGACCTGTAATTGTCCGTGAGCGAACACTCGTCCAGGCGTGATTTTTCTGTGCAGCATGCTTCCCGGTGGGATTATTCCTCTAAAGGTTGTGCTGCTTCGCTCAATGCGGTTCGATCTATTTCCATTTTTGGAGGGTTTCCTCATAGATGAGGTTTAGTCATGCCGCCATCCATGAGTACCTTAGTAAGCGAAATCCGTCTACTATCGGGCTGAGGACCAATGCGGCTGGTGCCGGGCAGTTCGAATTTAGGTTAAATCCGGCATTGAAGGTAATAGCCGTGTCCTCCATGGATTTATTGTTGCTACTTGGTAGACTTGACAAGGTTGCGGAGTTGTCGTTTTCGCATGTTATTTGATCACGAAAGTCTCAAGACTATTAACACCGTCTTGGTGTTGTTGGGCTGGGATTACGAAGCTAGAAGCTCTTAGCCACTTTTGGCCACTGCCGTAGTATCCAACATGCTCGAAGGCTATGAGTTGGAGTGGCGCCCTCTGTGCTATGAATTTTGCAGGGTCCGTTTAGCCAACCCTCCAGTACGGTTCCGTACCCTTTAGGGGGTTTTGGTTTTTTGGTATTCAACCCAGGTGCTTGATAATGATGCACCCTTTTGTTCCGGACTAGGGATGTATTCGGGGCCGGATTATCCCAAAATTACTTCGGTTTTCAGCGCTCTCCATCGCACAGTATTTTTGTACGATGGTCACCAAGTCAGCAAAGCGTGTAATTTCGCGACGACTTATGGCGTTTAGGATTCCCTTGTCCGTGCAATTATTGCAGAAGATTGGTATTGCGTCCTCCTCTCGGCAGTCCTTTATCCTGTTCATAACCAGGAGGAATCGGCCCGATAATGATGTCTTTATTTGGCCGGCTCTTGCCGAATTCGAGAGATATTGCTAATGTTTGGGTGGGCGGGTGGCACTAAATTCGGAACCCCGTCCAATTTAGGACTCAAAGGCCGGGTAGTTTCCGAACTCGGAAGTTTGGATTTTTGAGTGCTATCCAATGAGTCCGACCCGCCGCCTGACTTTAAGTTCAGGGCTTGATCGACATCCGTCCCTCCGCAGGAATCCGGCATGGAGGGATCGGGAATCCGGACGTATCTAGTCCTTAAGATAGGAGAAGAGTCGCCGCATTGCTCCTCTATCACAGCAACATGATGGGTAGCCTGGGGAGAGTTGATCTCTCTCAGATCGGTTTTAGGCCCAATCCAGTCGTAATCTATGGCGACTCCCAGGGCGGCGATGTGATCTAAGAGCTCGTTTACGGAGGAGAGCTCGATCGGATCTAACTGTTCGGCAAGTTCCGAACTAACATGGAGATTGGTTTCGATGACTCGAGAGTTCATCGTCGGCGCGACGGCCGAACTAGCGGTCATGATAAAACTGCCTAGCCGAAGAGTCTGACCAGTGGCCAAGGCCTCTTTGGCGATGGTATCATCTTTAAAGACGAGATGAGGCATCCTACCTGATGGCGACGGCACAGAGGAACTCTCAATGAAAGAACCAATGTCGGTGTCAAAACCGGCGGATCTCGGGTAGGGGGTCCCGAACTATGCGTCTAGGCGGATGGTAAGAGGAGACAAGAGACACGATGTTTTTACCCAAGTTCGGGCCCTCTCGATGGAGGTAATACCCTACTCCTGCTTGATTAATATTGATGATATGGGTAGTACAAGAGTAGATCTACCACGAGATCAAGGAGGCTAAACCCTAGAAGCTAGCCTATGGTATGATTGGTGTTCGTCCTACGGACTAAAACCCTCCGGTTTATATAGACACCGGATAGGTTAGGGTTACACAGAGTCGGTTACAATGGTAGGAGATCTACATATCCGGATCGCCAAGCTTGCCTTCCACGCCAAGGAAAGTCCCATCCGGACACGGGACGAAGTCTTCAATCTTGTATCTTCATAGTCTTGGAGTTCGGCTGTGACAATAGTCCGGCTATCCGGACACCCCCTAGTCCGGGACTCCCTCAGTTACCTTAGGACCTTTGGCCATGAAGCATCTTCCAATTCCTTCATTTGGTGAATCAAATATGTCGTAGGAGTTGGTTGACACAAGTGCTAGACCGACAACACCTTCATCTTGAGTACATTCGGAGTCGGAGTGATAGCTTCTCTCGGAGTGATTGTCAGAGTCGGAGCCGGATACCCATTCACCAACATGAGATGTCTTCGTTTTGTGTAGCTCCTTGATGACTTGTCCTTCCTTTCTGAATCCTTGCTTCTCCGGGAGGGTCTTCGTTCATAACGATAATCTCTACTCCTTCTCTCTCTTGATGGTGATTCTTCTCTTCTACTCCTTCTTTTGGGAGAATCTTCTCTTCTTTTGTAGGGGGCCGTACACTCATTGGAGTAGTGTCCGGGTCTTCCGCAATTGTAGCAATTACGCTCTCGACTAGAAGATCTTTTGTCATTGTAGGACCTTGACTTGGAACTTCTCTCTTTGCTTCTACTCTTGTAGAACTTGTTGAAGTTCTTCACCATTAGGCTCAATTCTTCATTGAAGGTTTGTTTCTCACTTGATGATGTGGGAGCTTCACATGAGGCTGTGTAAGCACCACTTGACTTGTTATGGAGCTCCTCCTTATCCTTGAGTGACATCTCATGAGCAAAAATTCTTCCAATGACTTCCGTTGGCTTGAGATCCTTGTAATTGGGCATCATTTGGATCAATGTGCATACGGTATCATATTTTCTGTCCAAAGCTCTTAGGATCTTCTTGATGATGAATTTGTCGGTCATCTCTTCACTTCCTAAGCCGGCGATCTCATTTGTGATAAGAGCAAGCCTAGAGTACATTTAATGACACCTTCACCATCCTTCATTTTGAACTTGTCAAGCTGACTTTGAAGCACATCCAACTTGGATTCCTTGACGGAGTCGGTACCTTCGTGCATATCAATCAAAGTATCCCAAATTTCCTTTGCATTCTCAAGACGGCTTATTTTGTTGAATTCTTCGGGGCATAATCCGTTGAAGAGGATATCACAAGCTTGAGCATTGTATTGCAACATCTTCAACTCTTCCGCGGTAGCTTCACGGTTCAGTTCTCTCCCATCAAAGAATTCACCTTGCAAGCCAATACACACAATTGCCCAAACGGCAGGGTTATGTCCAAGAATATGCATTTTCATCTTATGCTTCCAACTAGCAAAATTAGTACCATCAAAGTATGGACCTCTACGGTGGTAATTTCCCTCGCTAGACGCCATACTCTCCTAGGTTGTGAAACCAAGGCTATGACTACCAAAAGCTTATGGAAATCAAGCAAATAGAGACCAAAGCTCTGATACCACTTGTAGGATCGAAAGTATGTCTAGAGGGGGGGGGGTGATTAGACTACTTGACCAAATAAAAAACTAGCCTTTTCCCAATTTTAGTTCTTGGCAGATTTTATTAACTTTGGACAAGTCAAGCAAACTTAACACAATTCAAGCAAGCATGCAAAGAGTATATGAGCAGCGGAAAGTAAAGCATGCAACTTGCAAGAATGTAAAGGGAAGGGTTTGGAGGATTCAAACACAATTGGAGACACAGATGTTTTTGTCGTGGTTCCGATTGGTGGTGTTATCATACATCCACGTTGATGGAGACTTCAACCCATGAAGGGTAGCAGTTCTTGTGAGTCCACGGAGGCTCCACCCACGAAGGGTCCACGAAGAAGCAACCTTGTCTATCCCACCATGGTGCATAGCCCACCAAGGACTTGCCTCACTAGCGGTAGATCTTCACAGTAAGCGATCTCCTTGCCCTTACAAACTCCTTGGTTCAACTCCACAATCTTGTCGGAGGCTCCCAAGTGACACCTAGCCAATCTAGGAGACACCACTCTCCAAGAAGTAACAAATGGTGTGTTGATGATGAACTCCTTGCTCTTGTGCTTCAAATGATAGTCTCCTCAACACTCAACTTTCTCTCACAGGATTTGGATTTGGTGGAAAGAAGATTTGAGTGGAAAGCAACTTGGGGAAGGCTAGAGATCAAGATTCATATGGTAGGAATGGAATATCTTGGCCTCAACACAAGTGTAGGTGGTTCTCTCTCAGAAAATGTAGGTTGGAAGTGTAGGTTCGTTCTGATGGCTCTCTCCACGAATGAAGAGGAGGTGGAGGGGTATTTATAGCCTCCACACAAAATCTAATCGTTACAAACAACTTGCCAAACTCGGTGGGACCGAATTGGTAAACTCAGTCGGACCGATTCAGCAAATCTAGTGACCGTTAGGATTTTCGCTGGGACCGACTTGCAACTCGGTAGGACCGATATGGTTAGGGTTAGGGCATAATGTAATCTCGGTGAGACCGATTATACAAAATCGGTGAGACCGATTTTGGTAATAAGCTAACCAGAGAGCTGGTCAGGTAAACTCAGTGGGACCGATCCGCTCATTTCGGTGAGACTGAAATGTTACAAAAGGGAAACGGAGAGTTTACATTGCAATCTCGATGGGACCGATCGCTCATCTACTGGGACCGAAACATTAAGAAGGGAAACAGAGAGATTACAATCCCATCTCGGTGAGACCGAGATCCCTATCGGTGAGACCGATTTGCCTAGGGTTTGTGGCAGTGGCTATGACATCTGAACTCGGTGGCGCCCGATAGAAAGAATCGGTGGGGCCAAGTTTGAATTTTGGTTTAGGTCATATGTGGATGTGAGAAAGTAGTTGAGGGCTTTGGAGCATATCACTAAGCATTTTGAGCAAGAGCCTCATTAAGCAACACCTCATCCCTCCTTGATAGTATTAGCTTTTCCTATAGACTCAATGTGACCTTGGATCACTAAAATAGAAAATGTAGAGTCTTGAGCTTTGAGCTTGAGCCAATCCTTTTGTCCTTAGCATTTTGAGGGGTCCACTTTTCTCATCCATGCCATGCCAATCATTGAGCTTTACTGAAATATTAGTCTTGAAATAGTATTAGCTCAATGAGCTATATGTTGTGAGGAATTACCAAAACCACCTAGGGATAGTTGCACTTTCAGATGCCTCCTGTGCGACCGCTTGTATATATTAAATAACCTGAAAGTTTGCAGTCGTCGGCTTCAGCCCCCACGCATATAATGCGGGGGTGTTCGGAAAAGCGCGTATTCACACTTGATCCAACGTCTTGGTCCATTAAGGAGGTGATAGCACGGCGAACAAGGCAATCGGACTATATTGCTTTAACACTTTCACTTAGCCATAGGAGTTTGACAGCGGGGCTACTATATAGCCCCTAGTATTTCTGCGCTCATCCGGATGCGGGGCGCGTACATACATGACCAGGAAACCGGCCCTTCGTTAATGCGGAGGAATCACGAAGATTCCGCTGAGTCATCGAGTGGTTGACCAGTCTTGCGCTTTATCATGACGATCGGTTTTAACACTCTCTTGAGGTGCTCGTCCGGATGAACGAGGCACAATCGCGATAGTTCTCCGGTGCCACCTTAGCGATAGGCGGGCGTAAGGTAGTAAAACACGGGGCAGGGCAAACCAACTATTGACCAAAGACATGATGCATATAAGGCCAAACTCGCGATGCGAACACTCCCTAGGGTATTCGGACTTTACAACATATATCGGGCTGTGTAACGCCCTTGATAATGAACCCTGAATTTCCAGGTACGTGCATTAGTCTGACGTGGCGAAATGCCAATAACGCCAGCATCCCTCTTGGTTGTATTGAGTATCCGGAGGGCGTGAATCAACAAGAGATAGTAAGAAAGGTTTACGCAGCGTCTTAATCTAAAAAGAAACCTTTGAGCGGGGCCCTGCTGCACGTCTACGCCTGTGTCTCTGTTGTGCCGTATCATGGAGGGTTGTAGCACGATTATCATCTGTAAAAGAGAGAAACTTAGGTGAAAGTCTTCGTGCAAAAAATTGGTTATTCTTAATAAACCATTAAAATTCAATCTACACAGGGTCAAGCCGAACTGTAGTCCTTTTTACATGCAGGAAGCCCCTAGTGTCACCTATGGGGGTATATCCATCGACCCAATCTTAGGTTTGTCTGAGCTGTTACAACTAGTTGTGCGTCGGACTCGTCTAGTCGTGTCCGCGGTCTTGACGACCAATCATTTATTCTAGTTGGCGGGGTCGTTCAGTGTTCGGATGCTAAAGCCGCCGCACATTCTTCCGCACGTAAGGAACGCTCTGTGTTTTCGCTAACTATGATGATGCCATGTGGACCGGGCATCATAAGATTAATATAAGCGTAGTGCGGTATTGCCTTAAAATGAGCGAAGGCCGTTCGTCCGAGCAGTGCTTGATAGCCGCTTCGGAATGGAGATGTCGAAGGTTAGCCTTTCACTTCGGAAGTTGTCGGGAGAACCGAATACAACCTCTAGTACTAGAGAGCCCGTACAATGGGCCTCTGGGCCTGGTATTACTCCTTTAAAGGTAGTATTGCTTTGGCTGATTCTTGTCGGGTCTATCCCCATTTCGCGGACTGTGTCCTGATATATCAGATTAAGACTACTGCCGTTGTCCATAAGGACTCGGGTGAGATGGTATCCGTCAATTATTGGGTCTAGCTCCAAGGCAGCCACTCCTCCATGCCGGATACTAGTCGGGTGATCCCTGTGATCAAAAGTGATCGTGCAGGCCGACCAAGGGTTGAACTTGGGGGTGACGTGCTCTACGGCGCATGTGCCTCGGAGTGCGTGTTTGCTCCTCCTTTTTGTTACGTGAATCATGTTCACTGTTTTGACCTCTGGTGGGAATTTTTCTGTCCCCCAGTGTTTTGCTGGCGAGACTCATCCTCGTCTTCACTTGGTGTCTCCCTCCCCTTGTGTTCGGCGTTTAGCTTACCGACCTACTTGAAGACCCAACATTCTCTGTTGGTGTGATTTGCAGGTTTATCGGAGGTGCTTTGAATCTGACATAATCTGTCTAGGATCTTATTTAGGCTGGACGGTCCATCTCTCCTGCCTTTGAATGGCTTTTTTCGTTGACCGGATCGAGAGCCCCTGAATCCGGCGTTTACCGCCGTGTAGGGATGAAAACGGAGCGGAAACGGACGGAACTGAGTGCTATCATATTTGTTTTCATATTTTTTGCGAAGCGAAGCGAATCTGAAACCCGGAAATGAATACGGAAGCAGATACTCTGGAAGCGGACGGAGCGAATACAAAGTGGATCTGAAACAAAAATAGGCATTGATCGAACTTAAAACCCTTGAATCATAGAAATACACACAAAATAAACAAATTTAATGAGTTGTTAACATGGCTACAAAATAGTATCATTATGTTAGCAACTTAGTGTAGTATTGTAGTAGTACCGGACAATTGCGTATAGGGTCAAGCTGAGTACATGTGTGGTAGTAGAAGTTGGGCCTTAGATCCATTCTACTAATTGTGCCATTGTGTTCTCTTTGGTGGTTGGGCTACAAAGCAGCTATAGGTCTATAGTAAAAACAGAAATTCCATATTCACGGAAACCGAAAATTCCATTTCCATGCATGTTCCACCGGAAAACACCGTTCTGTTTTTGTCTCCGTTTCCGCATAAAAAATTCCATTTCCACTTCCGTTTTGCAAATTTTCATTTTCGTTTTCATATTTCCTCTCCGCTTCCATTTTTCCTCTGGAAAAACAGAAAGTTTCTCCATTTTCATCCCTACCGCCGTGTTGTCTGGGCTATCTTCATTGTTGCGATGCTTGCTTTTATTGCGTCGTGGTTTTCCATTGCCATCCCTGACTTGGGATGTGCCTGGTTCGCTGGTGCCGCTACGGGCTAGCCAACTGTCTTGGCCTGCGCAGAAGCGGGTCATTAGGCTTGTTAGGGCTGCCATTGTCCTTGGTTTTTCCTGGCCGAGGTGTTTGGCAAGCCATTCATCCCGGACACTGTGTTTGAAAGCTGCTAAGGCTTCGGCGTCCGGGCAGTCGACAATTTGGTTCTTCTTAGTGAGAAATCTGTTCCAAAGCTTTTGGGCTGACTCTCCGGGCTGTTGAATTATATGGCTTAAATCGTCTGCATCCGGAGGTCGGACGTATGTCCCTTGAAAATTAGCCCTAAAAGCATCCGCAAGCTCTTCCCAACTTCCAATTGAGTTCTCGGGGAGGCTTTTCAGCCAGTGCCAAGCTAGTCCCTTCAATTTGAGGGGCAAGTATTTGATGGCGTGGAGATCATCTCCGCGAGCCATATGGATATGAAGGATAAAGTCCTCAATCCAGACCCCAGGGTCTGTCGTTCCGTCGTATGCCTCTATGTTCACGGGCTTGAATCCCTCTGGGAATTCGTGATCCAACACCTCATCGGTGAAGCATAGGGGGTGCGCGTCACCCCTGTATTTGGATGTTTCATGGCATGCTGACGGTTGTAGTGTTTGGTCTTGCTTCTGTGCGGGAGCGCGTTTCCTGGATCCGTAGATGGACCTGGTCATACCGGCTTTTTCGAGCAAGTATTCATGCAAGTCGTGTGTTGGCTTATATCTGACATCGTTAGCCGCCCTATCGCGGCCATGGGGTGGTCGATCCAGCTGATTGGCCATTTTATTTTTCGTCTGCATAGGCTCTAAAGCCTCGTCATCGAATTCAGGCAGCAGCTTGCGCTTTGGGTAACTCTTGTGTGGCGACTGCCACCGTACTTTTCAGCAGTGTCCAGCACTTTGTTCCATCTACTGATGAGTGTATTTTGCACGGCCTTAAGCCTTTGCTTCTGCTTCTTAAGACTTCTCGCGGTGGCAATAAGCCTTCTGTGGAGATTCTCTTGTTCCAAGTGCCTTTCCGGGATGATGTGTGCATCGTTGTCCGGACTATTCTCCTCTCCGGAGACAGGTTGATGATCTCTACCCTCGGCGTCGCCGTGATCGGATAGTGGCTCCGTACTATGTTCGCCGTCCGCTGGCTCGTCCTGCTCTCTTGCTTTGGAGTCGACCGGGATCTCATTCTTTCTTGCGCTGTTATCGCTGTTTTTGCCGAGGTGGGACTTGGAGCGGCGCCTACGTCGTCGCTTTGGTTGCTTCTCGAGGGGGTTATCCTTCGCTGCATCCTCCCGTTCCTCATCATTGTCTTCTTTGGGTGTATCCACCATGTATATATCGTGTGATGAAGTGGCTGTCTAGCGCCCTGTGGGCGATGGCTCCTGTTCCTCTCCTGCATCGTCGTCCATACCGTCGATGTCTTCGGAGCCAAAATCAAGCATGTCGGTTAGATCGTCGACAGCGGCTATTAAGTGGGTGGTGGGTGGGAGCGAATTTCTTAGTAAATCGCTTCCCTCTCAAGAGCGGACACAGGTTTGGCCAAGGGCCTCGACAGAGAGAGACCTTAATGAATTTAGCACATCACCCAAGGGCGAGTGCTGAAAGATATGCGCGGAGAAAACTCCATGATCGGTGCCTGATTAGATCCGATAGGCACGGACACAAGCGGTTCGGGGCCTGCGGCCTGGGACGAATCCAATGGTTCGGCAACACGGGTCTCGTAGGAGGTGAAGTCAGTATTCGGCTCTATCGCCACTGAGTGTGCGGCCTCCGTGGCGGGGTCCATCCACCCGTCCTTGGATGACGAATTCTGCTCTGGATTGAGGGCCGGAGTAGTCACATGTGTGATCTCCCGAACACCGTCCGACGGCAGAGCTAAATCATGCTCGTCGTGTCTGTGCGGCGCACCTGACATGGGCTTGAATCCGTCAAAGATCAAGTCTCCGCGGATGTCGACAGTATAGTTTAAGCTTCCAGACCTGACCTGACGGCCCGGGGCGTAGCTTTCGATCTGCTCCAGATGGCCAAGCGAGTTGGCCCGCAGTGCGAAGCCGCCGAATACAAAGATCTGTCCTGGGAGAAAAACCTCATCCTGGATCGCATCGTTACCGACGATTGAAGGAGCCATCAAGCCTTACGGTGACGGCACAGTGGAACTCTCAATGAAAGCACCAATGTCGGTGTCAAAACCGGTGGATCTCGGGTAGGGGTCCCGAACTGTGCGTCTAAGGCGGATGGTAACAGGAGGCGGGAGACACAATGTTTACCCAGGTTCGGGCCCTCTCGATGGAGGTAATACCCTACTTCACCTTGATTGATCTTGATGATATGAGTATTACAAGAGTTGATCTACCACGAGATCGTAGAGGCTAAACCCTAGAAGCTAGCCTATTATTATGATTGTTGTTGTCCTCTGGACTAAACCCTCCTGTTTATATAGACACGGAGGGCTAGGGTTACAGTCGGTTACAAGGAGGAGATCTCAGATCCGAATTGCCAAGCTTGCCTTCCACGCCCAGGAGAGTCCCATCCGGACACGAGACAAAGTCTTCAATCTTGTATCTTGATAGTCCAACAGTCCGGACAAAGGATATAGTCCGGCTGTCCGAGGACCCCCTAATCCAGGACTTCCTCAACAACGCCAGCAACAACAACACCGATAATGGCACTACCGGTAACAACACCACCCCGGACGATGCCGAGGACCAGGGCAATGGTAATAATGTCGCGTCTGGTTAGATTGACGACGTTGCAGGGACCGAGGACCTCAATGATCCTGATGACAGTAACTACATGCCAGAATCGGAGGAGGATGTCAGCCTCAGGCCCGACAAATTCGACATCCCCAAAGACTTCCTTGCTCTTGAGACATTCCGACAGCGGCTCATTAGTACCGCCAAAAGTATTAAAATGGGGCATGAGAGGATTAAAGCCGATCAATATACGCTCAATGATAAGTGGATGGAGGTCCTCGCAGCCGAGCAAGACCTCAAGCAAAGAGTCATGGACCAACCCAAATCCTATCCACGACGGTGTCTGCTTGTGGCATTCGATGACGAAGTTGATGACAATCTGCTATATAAGCATGATCGAACTGATCAGCCGGACCGCCCTCCTTGGTGGCAGGACAAGCCAGCAGGAGGGCTTCTAGACCCTGTCACGACCGGTTTTTCAATAAAAATATATATTGAGCAACCGACCTATGAAATCCAGTATGAGGAAAATCCTCCATACCGGTAGACAAAACTTTGATACAATAAGCCAGTAACATTAAAATATTACAGGGCCGGGCTGAAGATGCCCAACCAATTATTACAAACACGCCAATAATTATACATAATGGCGGATATGACACAATGGTGTGGGGTGGCAATACTACTGACTCGAGATATAAGTGATTGGTGGAATAACACAGTGGGGGTGGATAATAAGACTACTACTGGCGGCTCATCGGCGTCGAGGTGAGGCTCGATGAATTTATTTGGGTAGCGAGCGGATATATCACGATGACTAATCCAGGGTCGCATGAGACCGATAAGGATTCCTCTAGGCCTCGGACTCGCTATCGAACTCTTCATCCATGAGATCGCCTTCATCAGCATCTGGCCAAATCAACAAGCAAGGTGAGTACTTTGAAAGTCCTTGCAAGACAGTTCGGACAAAAAATATAACAAATGTATGCATGAATGCGACATGATTGATTTATAACAATGTGCTACCAAATCAGTATCACAAAGTAAGTAAAAAGGGAATCGGCGGTAGTCCGCTCGAAAACCCAAAGAAGATAAACTCAAAACCGATCGGGTGTCTGAAGCGACGCCTCGAAGGGTGAACAAATAAGTAAAACATGCCTCAGTCGGGCGTCTAAGTGACACCTCATAAAGGGCTTATATTGAAAGAAAAGACATGCGTGCCACAGTCGGACGTCGGAGCGACATCACAGAAAGGGCTTATAACAAAATTAAATAATAATAATGCATGATCGGACATCGGCGACATCGCGAAAGGGCTTATAATAAAAGCAAACAATAACAATGCAGCGATCGGACGTCGGAGCGACATCGCGAAAGGGCTTATAATAAAAGTAAATAATAACAATGTCGCGATCGGACGTCGGCGACATCACGAAAGGGCTTATAACAAAAGTAAATAAAACAATGCCACGATCGGACGTCGGCGACATTGCGAAAGGGCTTATAATTCATTTTACATAACTGACAAGAAATGGTGCTCACGGAAAATATTCCTCACAAGGCAATAAGCGGGTTAGTCCATTCACGGGGAATAAATATTTAACACTCATATGGTTCTCGGGAGTTTACATCACCGAGGCGACACTTGACAAGATAAGGTGAACACGGTACTCGGTCATGAATCAGATGAAATTCAAAATTTTGACTCTGCGAGTTTGTACCAAAATTGTCCACAGCCAACGGATTTCGTAGTCACGAAGGACTAGTTCCGTTCTGGTATTTCGGAGGAAACACAGCTAACGAAGACACACCCATCATACCTCACGTTGCGGGAATCACCCTAGACAGCGTTCAAGAAAAACTTTGAGGCGGGAGATCACAATCTCGAATAGCATGGGATCAAATTTATTTACGCGCTCTAAGGGTGCCCCCTCTCGGTCCCAACGGAAACACCCATGCCCCCGACCGGATGAAAGGCTTTAATCCAGGGCCATGGAACCCTCATCCCGGCCTCTCGATTTGGTGTGTACCAGGAAGTGGTTTGCAGCTTACTAAGCTGTATCCCTTGCGGGAAACAGGTGGTAGTACGAAAGGGGAGACAGACGGGAATTTGACTGATTTATGTTGATACTGGGTCAACGATCTGGCATAAGCCTGGCATGCTACAACACTGCCATCTTACCAATACTCATGCCAACTCATGGCCATGCAACATGTTTCCAACAACTCATGGATTTTCCGAAACTCACTTGCCTCAACTCTTACGAGATAAACTTTCATCGAGATGCTCATGAATGTGCCATGATACAAAAATAATGCAAACATGCCCAACCACTCATCATATCAAAAGTTCAAACATTGCTTGCCTGGTTCGGAGTAGTCGGGGTCTAGCTCGGTGAAGTTCGCGGTTCCGTCACCTCCTTCGGTATCTACGGTACACAAAACACACGCGCTAACGTAAATACCATGGGGTACAGAAAATTAATAAAAATATTTTTCAAATACATATTATAAAAAACTAGACAAAATTTTGAAGAGGACAGAAAAAGAATCACTCAAAATTCCTTTCATTAAAAAGTTATAAGAGTTTTGGTCCAAGGACCCATCTGTAATGAAACGAGAAAACCCTCGGGGCCTAAGCGAAAAAGTGCAGAAAAAGCGGTTCGAGTAGAAAGCGTATTTGCAGAGCGCTTTCAGAAAACGGTTCAAAAAAAACAACAGAGAGGCTGACAGGGGTTCCACCGTCAGGTTTGAATATTTGAAAGAGGCGGCAGAGCACGACGGTGCAAGAGTCGGTGGTCGCCGGCGGCGATCCACGGCAAGGTAGGGAGATCAGAAGGTACCTCCGTGCTCAGGGCGCCATTCCGCGTCGGTGGGTGGTGGTGGTGGTCGCCGACGAGCACCACGTCGATGGCGGCTCTTGCTCCGGCGGACGGCGGTTCTGGTGGTCGTGGGCCTCGTCGGGGAGTGCTGCGGAGGTTAAATTGAGGTGGGAGTTAGCATCCTAGTGGTGCCACGAGGCTACGGGCAAGAGTAGGGCGGTGGAGGAGTTCTCACCGAAGAGAACGTTGCGGGAGCCCGAGGCGGACGGAGTTGGCGGAGTCGAGAATAAGGGCCCCTCGAGGCTCCTCCGGTGGCTAGGCGGGTCCGCGGTTGGGTGGTGGAGTTGTGCGAGGCGAGAGCAAGCTCGGGGTGCTATTTATAGATGGCCCGAGGCGGTTGCCGTGAAACGGATCAGTCCGGCGAGTGTTCTGGCGGCGAGGGCATTGGTCGGGTGGTTTTAGGGTTGAGTGCCATCATGGAGGTCAACTGATTCCGTTTAGGTCTTTGAACGAGCCGGATTTGGTTGCTTTGGGTATGCTCGGCGGAGCAGGGAGCGGCGCGACCCGTCGGCGGCGAGGGAGCATGTTACATGCTTGCCGACCCACGGCGACAGTGCCTTGGCGTGCTTGGCATGCATGAGCCACGCGGAGCGCTAGGGAGAGCTGGGCGGCGCAGAACGGCGTTGTGCTGGGGTGGTGCCTTCTGTCGACCGCCACGGGAGGTCCCGACGCCGCAGAAGACGCCGGCGAGGTTGGGCTAGGGCGCCACCGACGCCAGGAACGAGCCAAGCGCTCGTGTGGTGCTCCGGACAGGAGGAGGGCTGTGAGCAACGTGCCAAGTGCTGCCGACGCGTGACTGAACTCGACGAAGGAAGCGACATCAACTCAAACTCTGAACTTTTCTGAAAATGCAAAGAAACAATCTGCGGCGGTGTTCGATAGAATGATTTTGGCATGTGGGAGTTTCTCCTTGAGCTGATTTTTGGTGGAGTGGCCTCTCATTGCATCTGGAGGCTGCCTGAATTTTTGTGGAATTTTTGGAGCAGTGAGGATATGAATTTCACCAAATTTGACAAATCTGGTCCAAACTTGCAGAGACTGAAATTTGAAATTTTTTAAAAGAAGAAGAGTGGATCTTGATTGTTCTAGGTTGTGGGTACCAAGGACTATCCAGGGGAGTTGGTTTGAGGTCAAAGCTCAATTGCATTTAGGTACTTGCTTTGCAAATCACCTAGGCTCAAAATAATGGACAGAAAAGATTTGGAAGGAGAAATAAATGAAATAAAATTCAGAAATGGATTGAACTTGTTGAGACAGAATGTTTGGATTGCCCTAAAGTGGAAGGAGATATTTTTGGGAAGATTTTACCATGTGGTGCATGGTAAAAATCATGAGTGGTTTCAATATTGGAGAAGATGCAAAACTCCTAGGGTTTTCTTTTTAAAAGAAAATAGAATCCAAAATTTTTGAATTTTGAGAAGAGGGCAATCAAAAGAAAAGTTGAAAAACCAAACACCAGAGTTGAAGGAGATGCCAAAATAAAATCCTTGCTAAAGGGAAAAAGTTTTTGAGAGAGAGATTTTTGGAAGGGTTTAAATGACCTTCTTCAAATCCACCAAAGTTTTTGAAGAAAACCAAAAGAACATTTTTGGAGTGTCACAACACCTACCCCCTTAGGAAAAATCTCGTTCCCGAGATTCCAGCTGATCCTCAAATAAATGTGGGTGCTCTGTCCGAAGGAAATCCTCTCTTTCCCAAGTGGCTTCACTTTCGGTGTGGTTGCTCCACTGAACTTTGAAGAACTTGATGGTTTTCTGTCGGGTTCTCCTTTCAGACTCTTCCAAGATTTTTATTGGATGCTCCCGATATGTAAGGTCTGGCTGCACGTCAATGTTTTCATGGGGTACTTGTTTCTCTGGGTTGCTCACGCACTTCCTCAATTGTGAGACGTGGAACACGTCGTGGATGTCGGATAAATCTTCGGGTAAGTCTAGCTGGTAGGCTACCATGCCTTTCCGTGCCACTATGCATAATGGTCCGATGAATCTTGGGGCTAGCTTCCCTTTAATCTTGAATCGATGCAGGCCTCTCATAGGGGATACTCGTAGGTACACAAATTCACCGGGTTCAAAGCCGATTCCCAGATGTTTCTGATCGTAATAACTCTTCTGTCGACTATGGGCTGTCTTGAGTCTGTCCTTAATCACCTTGACCTTAACTTTAGCCTCCTTGAGCATGTCTCGGCCGAAGATATGGTTGTCTCCGGTTTCCGACCAATTTAGCAGGGTACGACATCTTCGCCCGTACAGAGCTTCAAATGGTGCCATTTGCAGGCTGGCCTGATAACTGTTGTTATATGCGAATTCTGCGTATGGTAAGCTCTCTTCCCAACTGGTCCCATAGGTGAGGACACATGCTCTCAAATATCTTCTAGAATCTGGTTTACTCGCTCGATCGCCCATCCGTGCAGGGATGGTATGCGGTCTTGAATGCCACTGAGTTCGAGCTTGTTGTAAGTGATCCCAAAATCGGAGACAAATTGAGTGCCTCTGTCTCGAGATTATTTTCTTTGGGACTCCATGTAAGCGGGCGATCTGGGAAAGGTAGAGCCTAGCAAGCTTCTGAGTGGTGTGGGTTGTCTTCACGGGGATGAAGTGTGCTACTTTAGTCAGTCTATCAGTGATAACCCATATGGCATCATGTCCGTGTCGTGACTGAGGTAGTCCAACAATAAAATCCATTCCAATCTCATCCCATTTCCACTCGGGTATCTTATTTGGTTGCAATAGTCCGTCCGGTTTCTGGTGCTCGGCCTTGATGCGTTGACATGAGTCACAACATGCAATAAACGTGGCTATGTCTCTTTTTATACCATGCCACCAAAATGTTTCCTGAAGATCTTCGTACATTTTTGTTCCTCCAGGATGGATTGAATACGGAGCGGTGTGGCCTTCAGCCAAGATTTGTTGTTTAAGGTCATGGATATTTGGTACGCAAAGTCTATTCCCGTACCACAATATTCCTTGCTCATCGATAACGAATTCTGAGGCCTTGCCCAAATTCATCTTCCGCTTTATGCCTTCAATGCTTTGGGGTGTCCACGTTGAGCCTCTTTAACCTTCTCTATCAGGGTAGGCTGTAACTCTAAGTTCGACACACTGCCTTCGGTGACCACCATCAGATTGAGCTTAGCAAATTCCTGCTGGAATTCAGGTCTCAAGTTTGGCATGCTGTCGTTGTTCGGACTGGGGTTCCGACTCAGAGCATCAGCTACAACATTTGCTTTGCCTGGGCGGTAGTGGATTCCAACATCATAATCCTTTACTAATTCCAACCAGCGTCGTTGCCGTAAATTGAGTTCTGGTTGTGTGAAAATATACTTGAGGCTTTTGTGGTCCGTGTATATTTCACAACGATTTCCAAGTAGGAAGTGTCTCCATTCCTTGAGTGCATGAATAACTGCTGCTAATTCCAGGTCATGAGTAGGATAATTTTCCTCATGCTTGCGAAGTTGTCTGGAAACATATGCGACAACCTTGCCTTCTTGCATTAATACGCACCCGAGGCCCTTTCGAGATACGTCACAATATACCTCAAAATTCTTGTGTATGTCTGGCACAATTAATATCGGTGTCGTCGCCGCTTTCCTCTTCGGTTCTTGGAAACTTTTCTCGCAAGCTTCCGTCCATTCAAACTTCCTGTCTTTCTTGAGTAGTTGCGTCATTGGCTTTGCTATGGTGGAGAATCCTTCAATAAATCTTCGGTAGTATCCTGCCATTCCCAAGAAACTTCGTACATCCGTCACGCTGGCTGGTGGCTTCCAGCCAAGTACGGCTTTGAAATTTTCCGGGTCTACGTCGATACCTTCTTGGGTCAGTACATGGCCCAGAAAACCTACTTGCTTTAGCCAAAATTCACACTTGCTGAATTTAGCGTACAATTGATGTTTCCTGAGTTCCCCTAGTACAATTCGGAGATGTTCAGCGTGCTCTTCTGGTGTTTTGGAGTATACCAGAATATCATCGATAAATACCACAAAAAACTTGTCCATAAACTTCATGAATACTTTGTTCATGAGGTGAACAAAATATGCGGGGGCGTTTGTTAGTCCGAATGGCATTACGGTGAACTCATACTGTCGGGGAAGCTGATCGTGACCCACGAACACCTATGGGACCTGGCGGACCGAGTCCCTTGTGGTTCGGTGGGGAGCGGAGATTGCACAAAGAGCAGATCGAGGCGATGCACACGAGCAGTTTACCCAGCTTCGGAGCTCTCCGGAGAGATAATACTCCTACTGCTGCTTGTCTGATTATCTTGTGTTCTTGCTAGGGAGCGATGAGAGCTACAAAACCTAGCTTGAGTGTCTCTAGTCTCGAATGAGTCGAATGAGCCGAACCGAACCCAAACCCCTTCTACGTTGCACATGGGCCTCCTTTTATAGGCTCAAGGGGTCACCGACAGGTGGCAACGTAGATGAGGGTACAAATGGAAAAACAGTAGTTGGTACACCGACTTGTACAGTGTCTTATACCTAACTCTGACGGCAAGGGACAAGGGCAATAAATGCCCGTCCATGTCGCCTAAACAATGCAGAAAGGAACCGTCAGGAGCGCCACCGTTCGCCACGATGGCCTTCTTGTCAGCGCCGCTTATCGCTGCTCTCCGCTGGCTGCACAGCCCTTTGACACGCGTTCCTGGAATAGCCCCACGGCGACACGCTGGCGGATGAGCTGGAGCGGAGATGAAGAGGTTGCTGCCGCGGCAAGCGCCTTGCCGCTGCTGAGCCTTTGTCGCACTCGAAGCTTGTCGCCACCGAGCCTTCCCGCAAGCTCCTCTTGCCGAGGTCTTGTTTCCTTCGTGCCTTGAGTGGCCTTCCCGGCAAGCTCCTCTTGCCGGGGCCTTGAATACTTTGTTCTTGAATGGCTCCAAAGGAGCCGCGGAGGACCTTGGCGGTCACTAGGCAAGCAATGCCGCGGGGTGCTGCAACTGTCCGTGCACGAAGTTCGGGATACTAGGTACCCCTACTCTAGTACACCGACAGAGCCTCGGCTGGGCCACACACGGCGCCGAGCTCTGTTGGGCCGGGCCCAAAACAGTGCACGGGCACGCGCGGCCTAGATCGCGCAGTTATTCACTCCGGACCCACCACGTCTCCCACGAGCAGCACGCGTCGACTGCGGCGTCGTGGGGAGAGATCGTGGGGGCTTTCTTTAATTGGAAAAGCGGAACGTCCGCCTCCTCTCCCTCCTTATAAGCAGGGGAAACAGGGGCAGGGCGCCCACCTCGCCATTGCTGTCACATATCAAAAACCACCGCCGCTTCCCCCTTCTTGTCAAGTCCGAAGAGAGCGGAGGTGATGGAGGAGTCCGCTTCCCCCTTCTTGCCACCGGCGCCATCAACGCCGTCGTACTCCTCCATCACCTCCGCCATGGCTCCGAAAGCCGACAAGGGGAAAGGCGTGAAGTCGGCCGAGGCGCAGCGGCTCGCGGCACTGCGGAAGGAGCGGGCCACCTTCGACCCCCTGCTCGACGCAAAGGATCTGCGGGAGGGGTACTACCTCTTCTGGTCGACGGAGACGCGGGCGCACCCGCGCACGAGGGTGATCTCCGCCGCCGCATCCGAGAAGGTTTCTGTCGGGTACCCCTTCTTCACGCTTTTCTTCTACTGCGGGCTCTGCCCGCCCTTTTCCGAATTCTTTTGCGACATCATGAACACCTACGGTCTTCGCCTCCTTGATTTCACCCCCAATGCCGTCCTGACCATGGCGGTTTACGCACACCTTTGCGAAAACTTTGTCGGAGTCCACCCAAATGTAGCCCTCTTCCTCCACTTCTTCATGCCCCGCGTAGAGAGAGGAGAGCCGCTTGCCGGAGGGATTGCTTGGATCTCCAGGATCGGCAAGAAAGAAGCATATCTGGAAGGAGAGCTCCGTAGCAAGTGGGAGGAGTGGAGAGCCGATTGGTGTTGGATCATTGAGGAGAACCCGCAGCCCTTCACTGCCCAGCGCCAAACTCCCATAGCTCGCGGCAACGATTGGAGCAACTTGGCGCCGGAGGATGCAAGGTTGAAGATTGCCGTGACCCGGATCTTGCGCCTCAGGCATGCTGGACTCACCGTAGGCGCTGTTGGCGCGGATTTCCTTCGCCGCCGCATCGCTCCCTTGCAGGAGAGGAGGAGACCTGCTTGGGAGTTCCAGAATGCGGAGGACATCATGAGGATGCGCCCGGGCCTCAACTGGAATTTCACCGTCTTGGAGCTGGATGCGATGCTGCTGGAGCTGTTCAAGCATGACGCCGATCACCCCGAGTGGTTCATGTTGCCGAGGGGGTCGTTCCTTTGTGCAGCAACTCTTCGCTTGACCGCATCCGCGCGATGATGCCGCCAGCGATTCCCATGGGATCGCTCCAACTTGGCAAGAGCCCGCCGACGACATCGTGCAGCAGTTCTTCGACAGCTTGGAAGAAGTGCCGATCCGCGCCGACAAGCGAAGTGGCTCACCGCGACACCACCGACGCCGAGCTGCAGCGCCTCGCCACCAGGCTGGAGGAGGCGGCGGAAGCTGCTTCAGCTGGTGAATTTGGGTTCACCGTGGAGGAGGCGGAGGCAGCCGAGGCGGCAAGCCTCGCCGACCGGGAGGAGCTTGCGGGCGCGAGGAGCAGGCCGAGCCTGATGAGCCGAACGAGCCTGCCGGGGCGCCCCTCCACCTTCGTGTAGCTTGCCGCTGGAGGAGCCCGCGCCCCGCCAAGAAGGCGCCTGCAAGACTGGGAAGTGGCGGGCGGCAGACGGGCCAACAGCCGCCTCGCCCGCGACGCGCTTCCACCGCGACAAGCTCTGTTGCTGCTGGAGCGCCACACCGCCATAGCAACCGGAGCGGGCCTTCGGGACCACGGCTCCGCACCCGCCAAGCGTCCGAGGGAGCCTACTCTTCCAGCTCGTCGCACCGGAGGCGGAGCGGAATTCGACTTCTCCGCTCTCAGCTCCGAGGAGGAAGAAGAGTAAGATCTTGTCGCTGTACTTATAATTCTTCAATTTGCTGCTTTGTCTTGTATCTGATTTGCTTCGTTCTGAACTCTTTCCTTTTTCAGGACGCTGGCTCAGAGAGCGTCGAAGAGAGCCAAGGCCCCGGTGGTAGTCATCGAAGACGATCCCCCCGTGGCAACAGGAGGCGCGTCTGAGACCCCCTTGCCGGACCTGGCAACCCTTCCTCAGAGCAGCCCCCAGCACAGCCCCCGGCGTAAGTATTTGGTCTGTTTCTTACGGTTAGGTGTGCATGGGTGCTCCTTCTTTGCTGATATCTGACTTGTTGATTTGTGTAGGAGCAGAGCAGCCTCATCAGGAGGACCCGGAAGTCGCTCCGGAGATTCCGTCTCGCTTAACTACGCCGCCAAGGGAGAATTCTCCGGCAAGGGAGCGCCTCCGCAAGGGATGCTTCTCGACAAGGAAGCCTCCAACAAGGGGCAGCGCCAACACTCAGTGGTTGAGACCGCGCCACGCACTTCCCATCGCAGGTAATCCTTTAGACCAAAATTTCCTTGGGCCTTTTTTCTTCTGTTCTTCTTTTCGAACATTTGCTTGACTGCTCTTTCTTTTTCCGATCGTCAGATCCATCTGCCGGAGAGCCGACGGAGACTGAGGTTGCCGGCGAGGAGGAAGCGCACGGCAACAATGACGACGCCGCCAACATGGAGGAAGAGGCCGGCGTTGATGGGTCCGCCGGCGAGGAGGCCGCCAAGGCTGCCGCCAAAAAGGCTGGCGAGGGGTCTGGTGATCGTACTGACGACCCTGAGGCCGCAGGAGCGCCAGGCGCTACGCCGACCGCCGACCCCTCCACCACCGATGCAGCGTCAGGCTCCGAAGAGCCCCAGCCCGGCGCCTATCTGAAGGACGGCGACGGCGTCTTCATCAAACTCCCATGGGCGTCGAGCTCCTGTGGCGCCGGTCGAGGAGAGACCTTCGACGAGAAGCTGCTCGCTCCGCTGGCTGTCGCTGGTTGACGCGCCAAGCAGCAGCAGAGGCGAAGTCTCGAGGAGGAGCAGCTGCTGAAGAAGCTGCTTGCCGCTTACCGCGCCGACAAGCTAAGCCGGAGTCCCGGAAGCACTTGTCGCGAGGGCGGAGCCGACATGGAGAAGCGCCAGAAGAGCTCCGAGCGCCAATCAAGAAGCTCTCCGAATGTAGCGTAAGCGCTGGAGCAACTCTCCGAAGAGCGCACAACCTTCATCCTTGAGAAGGCTGAGGTCGAGGAGCAGCAAAGGCTTGCCGGCGAGAAGCTATCTCGCTAGAAGGCGGCTGGCGAGCGGAAGATCAACCTTGACAGCTATGAGGAAGATCTTGCCGCACGCCAAAGAATCATTTGGCGGAGCTCTCAAGGAAGCAAAGACGCCGCTGCAGCCGCCGAGGCCGCCAAGAAGGAGTTGGAGACGAGGGTGACGTAGCTGGAGGCCACCTCCGTAAGAGCGGCGGAGGTCGCCGCTGAAGCGCTGGCGCGAGAAGGACGCCTACACTCTTGGCGAAGTTGGTGGCCGCCTCGCCGAGAGGATCAAGGAGCTCGACACCGCCAAGGACTCCAAGGCGGATCTTGAGCTGAAGTGACCACGCTGATGGAGACGCTGGACGGCGCCAAGGAGCGGAAGCGGGCCTGTTGGAGAAGATCAAGGCCAATGAGGAGCTGTCACGAATGCCACGACCGCCCATAACACCTTCAAAGAGAATGTGATGATCTGGACCGAGGGTCTTGTAAATACAGCTGCCGCCATCGACAAGGAGCTGATGGAGCTGGGGATGGTGGATCTCGGGTACTCCACCGAGGAGCATCTCCAACCCAGTGCCAAGCTCACCGTTCTTCAAGGCGCGGTGGCGGCTCTCCAGCGGCTCCGGAAGAGATCCCAGCAGCTGGCCGACGAGTCGCGCCAAATCTATGCAGGGCTCTTCGAAGGTGTTGATGAAGGTGGCCTTCCGCAATCCAGCGTTAACTTCGCTTAACGCCCTCAAGTCCTTGCCGCGATCGCGACGTTGAAGCGCTCAAGGCCCTTGTCGCACCCATTGTGGATAGGGTGAGCGGGGTCAAGAGGGTCGATGGCGACCGCGTAGACTAGGCCGCCAAATTTATCTTTCCCTTGTCGCTGCTGATCATGTTTAGGAAAACAATCTATTAGATCTGCGACAAGTTATTTTGTAATATACTCTATCTTAGGCAATGATTGCAATGTTATTTCCTTTACTTGATTCCTTCCTTTGTATGTTTGTGCCCTACGCTTTTAGGGAACTTGTCGGCAGAGCACCTTTGCCGCGAAGCCTTGAGTGCGGAACATCAAGAGCCTGTCAAGCGGTGCCCTCCGACAAGCAACCTTGTCGCAACTAGTTGCAGCTCACTTAAGTTGTTGAGCGGACTCGAAACAAAGTAAGGGCGCAAACTAGCTACGAGTTGGTTCCTTCGCGCACAGGTTTTCCATACAAAGTACTATCGTTCGAGGAAGATAACTTAAAAATTTAAAAACTGATTGCTCAAGCTTAGGCAACTTAGCTTTTCTATCGTTTGCTTCCCGGTAAGGCGAAACTTTCTCGAGCGACACTTGACGGCCCACGCCATTATCTTCTCCGTCCCCCCAGCTAACTTGTGGGCGAAGGAACCTTCCTTTCTTTTGAGAAGAAAGAAGAGAAAATAAAGTTATGGAGCCTTGTGGCTCGTTACTGCTTACCGGGTGTGGGTGCTGCACAAAACGTCAGACAAAGCATGCAACAAAATTATGAAAGCATGAAATTGACATGTTGTGCGCAACACATGAGCTTTACTGATGCACGGGGTCTGCGCCCGGCTTTGTACAAAGGATTACATGCAACATCGGCAAGACTTGTACAAACGGGTGGTTGCCAGAACGGGTTCCGGCAACCGCGCCCTATGGGTAAAACTTACGAAGATGCTCTATGTTCCGTGAGTTGCTCACCGAACGCCATCTTGGTCTCAAGGCGGACAGCGCCAGGCCTAGTGACTCGTTTCACCCGATAAGGGCCTTCCCACTTCAAGCGCCAACTTGTTGGAATTCTTGGCGGACTGAGCGCCAAGAACAAGGTCGCCTTCCTCGAAGCTTCGGCACTAACTTTGCGGTTGTGGTAGCGGCGCAAAGCTTGTCTGGTAACGAGCGGCTCAGACAAATGCCCGAAGACGATCCTCCTCAAGGAGCAGCGCGTCATCTTGTCGCAGCTGCTCTTGCTCAAGCTCATCATAAGCGAGCACTCGAGGTGACCCGTATACGAAGTTCCGTGGGAGAACTGCCTCTGCTCCATAGACTAGAGCAAAAGGTGTCCGCCGGTGGCTCGATTTGGCGTCGTCCCGATCGACCAAAGAACCACCGGCAGCTCCTCAATCCAGCTTTCTTCCGCACTTGTGCAACCTGTCGAAAGTTCGGTCTTGAGTCCTCGCAGCACTTCAGCATTTGCCCTCTCTGCTTGACCGTTGCTTCTCGGATGAGCTACAGAAGCGAAGCAGACCTTGGCGCCAAGATCTTGGACGTATTGCATGAAGGTGCGACTCGTGAATTGTGTGCTGTTGTCGGTGATGATCCTGTTAGGGAATTCCAAAACGGCAAACAGCTTGACTGAAGAACTTGATTGTTGATCGTGGTTGTCACCTTCCTCACTGCCTCCACTTCCGCCACTTTGTGAACTTGTCGATTGCGACGCATAGTATTCAAAGCCCCGACAGCTCGGGGAAGGGGCCGATATCGAACCCCGCACCGAAAATGGCCAGGATAAAGGGATCGTCCGAGAGCTTGAGCTGGCTGGTGTATCTGCTTTGAATGGAACTGGCACGCTTCACACTTGGTTACTTGTGCAGTTGCATCCTGGAGGGCTGTCGGCCAGAAGAAACCTTGCCGGAAAGCTTTGCCGGCAAGTGCTCTTGCACCAATGTGGTGACCACATATGCCTCCGTGTATCTCTGCCAACAGCTTCTGTCCATCTTCCCAATGAATACACTTCAATTTCACACCGTTGAGTCTTCTTCTGTACAGTGTGCTGTCGACAAACTGATACATACTTGACTGCCGGGCTACTCTTTCCGCTTCTTCTTGCTCTTCGGGAAGTTCTCCTGTTTGAAGGAAATGGACGATCTGCTGCGCCCATGCTGGAGCTTGCGGCTCGACAACAAGGACTAAAGGCACATCTGCTGCTGCAGGAACATCAGCTTCTATGGCAAGAACCTGCGGCTCTGCCGGAGCTTGATGTTCCCCGGCAAGCTTGCCGGAGCAAAACTTGTTGGGAGCGTCTGCTTCAACGAAACAAACCCTGGGGCTTGTCGGAGCAGACTGCTCCTCAGCGCTGTTGGTGTTGATCCTGGGGACCTTCGAGGCGGCGGCTTCGGGGAGCTCAGCCGGGAAGTAGTCACCAGAAATCAACTTCCTCTTCTTGCTCTGTCCGGTTGATGGCGTTACAGTCGGCTGAGTCAGCTTGAGCACAAAAATTCCTGGTTCCACAGTAACTTGAGGCTGGCGCACTTTGACAGCCATCAAGAATATCATTCTCGAGCTCTTGGAACATGTTCCATTTGCAGGCCTTCAAAGTGCTCTTCTAGCTTTCTCACTTCATCAATGTAGGCTTCCATCAGCGGACTCTGATAATCTTTGTTCACTTGGCGGACGACAAACTGCGAGTCACCCCTGAAGATGAGCTTCTTGATCCCAAGGTCTATTGCAATCCTGAGACCGGCAAGCAAACCTTCATACTCTGTAGTATTATTTGTTGCTTGCTCCTTGGGAAAGTGCATTTGGACTATGTATTTGAGGTGCTCCCGGTGGGTGCGATAAGCAGACGCCGCACCGCGCCGCTTTGCAGCGAGAAGGCACCATCAAAATACATCAGCCACTCTTTATTCGCCTCGTTGATGGGGATGCTCGCTCTCGAATTTCTTCATCTTGCGTTGGCGCCCATTCTGCTATGAACTCTGCCAAGTGCTCTGCTCGGATAGTTGAAGTGCTTTCAAACTTGAGGCCAAAGCTTGATAGTTCCAAAGGCCCACTCGACAATCCTGCCTGTTGCTTCGGATTTTGCAATATCCTCTTCAGCGGAAAGTGAGTGACGACTGTTATCTCATGTGCTTGGAAGTAATGGCGCAGCTTTCTCGAGGCCATGAGGAGGCCGAAAAGCAATTTCTGCACACCAGAGTACCTTGACCTAGCCCCCTGCAGAAGGGAACTGACAAAGTAGACTGGGCGCTGCACCATCCTTTTCTGAATCTTCTTGCAATCCTGCGCAGATCCGTCCTTGTCGGGACCAGAGCTTGTCGGTGAAGCCCCCTGCTTGTCGCTGGATGCATCTGCTTCGGTTGCCGGCTCATCATCTGCCTCCCTTTCCGCTACTAACGCAGCACTAACCACTTGATTGGTTGCCGCTATGTATAGCAGCAACTTCTCTTGTGGCCTAGGTGCGACAAGTATTGGGGTGGAGGACAGGTACCTCTTTAAGTCCTGCAGCGCAGCCTCCGCTTCGGGAGTCCATTTCATTGGACCCGCCTTTTTCAAAACCTTGAAAAATGGCAGGGCGCGCTCAACAAACCTAGAGATAAACTTGCTGAGAGCAACCACGCAACCGGCAAGTCTTCGAACATCCTTGACGCGCTTTGGTGCTTCAATCTGCTCAATGGCCTTGATCTTGTCGGGATTGGCTTCAATTCCCCACTGAGACACGAAGAAACCGAGAAGCTTGCCGGAAGGGACTCCGAACACGCACTTCTCGGGGTTGAGCTTGAGGTTGATCTTGCGCAGATTTGCAAAGGTTTCATCTAAATCTTGAACCAGGGTTGCTTTGTCCTTGCTTTTGACCACTATGTCATCCATGTAGGCTTCTACATTTCTGTGCATTTGCGGCTCAAAAGCGTCATGGACTACTCTTGCAAACGTTGAACCAGCATTCTTTAGCCCAAAAGGCATCCGTATAAAGCAGTATGTGCCACATGGGGTTATGAATGCGGTTTTCTCCTCATCCTCTTCTGCCATGAAGATCTGATGATATCCTGAGTATGCATCAAGAAATGAAAGCAAATCACATCCAGCCGTGGAGTCAACAATCTGGTCGATACGCGGCAAGGGAAATGGGTCTTTGGGACAAGCTTTATTAACATCTGTGAAGTCGATACAGAGTCTCCATTTCCCATTTGCCTTCATACAACTACCGGATTGGCCAACCACGGGATGGAGCACTCCTCGACAAGGCCCGCTGCTTCCAACTTCTTGATCTCTTCGCTATGAATTCTTGGCGCCCAACGCCTGTTTTCGACTTTTTGCTTGACGGGCGCGCGATGAGGACAGACAGCTAGGTGATGCTCAATTACTTTCACAGGAACACGGGGATGTCGACGGTTGCCATGCAAACACGTCGACATTCGCCCGCAGGAAAGCAACGAGCGCGCCTTCCTATTTAGGGTCAAGCGTGGCACTGATGGTGAAGGTACCACCAGTGCCGTCCTCCTTGGCGGGCACCTTCTTGGTCTTCGGTGGAGCTGCCATCGCCTTTTTGCACTTGCCGGTGGAGCTCGATGGTGCGTCCTCGACGGTAGCGCAGCACTCCGAAGAGGTGCGCTTGCCGAAGTGGGCATCAGAGCTCTTGCCAGACTTGGTCTTCTTCTTCCCCCCGGGAGCTTCAGCGGCAAGTGATTTGCTATCTGTTGCAGCTGCTGCATCCCGGTAGATCTTGTCAGCGCAGATAAGAGCATCTTTCTTGTCGCCATGGATAGAAATGACACTTATCGGGCCGGGCATCTTGAGTAAGTTGTATGCATAATGAGAGGCTGCCATGAACTTGGCGAAAAGGGACGCCAAGTATCCCATTATAAGGTAATGGGAAATCAGCAACGCCGAATGTGACCCTCTCGCCTGAAGTTTAGCTCACGCCAAATGTTACTTGGCGGTGTGATTTTCCTTTCGCTTGCTCCTCGCGGTTGATTCCTTGAATGTGCCAGTCTCTTGAGCTCATTGTCGTGGATCCAAGCTTCGAGTCTGCGGATGAGATCAGGTTTAAGCCGGCCCCGCCGTCAACTAGCATCTTGGTGACCCTGAGGTTGCGGATAGTTGGTGAGACCAACATCGGCAAACACCCGCCTGCAGTTATGCGATCAGGGTGGTCCTCAATGTCAAAGATGATAGGCGTGCTGGACCACTTCAGGGGTCTGCGTGACTCTACGGATGGTTTTGCTGCATTAAACTCCCGCATCCATTGCTTGAGCTGGCGGTGTGAGGTATGCAGAGAAGCACCACCGTCAACGCAGAGAACCTCCATGGATTTCTGAAACTCTTGCTCATCAACTTCATCGTCTTCCATATCTTCATCGTCATCGTCGTCTTCATCCTTGTAGCGGCCGCGGGGAGGTCTGTCTCCTTGCCGCTGCTTGGCCTTGCCGCGGCGTCCTCCCCGGCCGGGTCGCTTCTTGCTAGCTGCTCCAGCACCTTCCTAGGCCTTCTCCTTGTCTCGCCGCTCGTACTCAGCCTTCTGCTGTTCTACAAGCTTCTCGACCTTCTTGCAGCTCTGGAGGTCGTGGCCCTTGGTGCGGTGAATCTTGCAGTACTGTTTGTTGGAGCTGTCCTGCTTGTCGGCGGCCGCCACAGCTTGGCGGTCGGTGTCAGCGGCAACCTCCTTGCCGGAGCCACCAACCTTGGCCTTCTTGGCGCCACCTCCGTTGCCGGACTGCTCGACAACTAGTACCTCTTTGCCCTTCTTCTTCCTGTTGTTCCGCCGCCGGCTCTTCTTCGCTGGGGCGGTCTCATCACTGTCAGATCCTGCTTCTGCATTCTCTCCTGGGAGTATTCTTCCTTCTTCAGCACGTGCACACTTGTCGGTCAGGGCATACAGCTCATCGACGCCTTGACTTTGCACATCGCCATCTCCTCCCTCATCCTGCGGTTCCGCGCTCGATGAAACGCTTGATCACCGCGGCAGGGGTGGACATCTGGATGTTGTAGTGCACACGGCTGAATCTCTGTATGAATTTGCGCAGGACTCTCCTTCCTTCAGGCGGCAGGTGAAGGACACTCTCTTGGCCATGAGGTTTGTGGCCGCCTGTGAAGGCGCCGACAAACTGATGGCATATATTTGCCCAAGAGGATATGGAGCTGTCCGGCAAGTGCATGAGCCAAGATCTGACATTGGGCTTGAGTACCAGCGGGAAGTAGTTGGCGAGGATCTTGTCGTCTCGTCCCCCCGCAGCCTGCACCGCGATGGTGTAGATGCTGAGGAACTCTGATGGATGCGTCCTGCCATCATACTTCTCTGGCACATCTGGCTTGAAATTTTTCTTGTCGGGCCACTGGACTTGCCACAGCTCGCGAGTGAACGCAGGGCAACCTACCGCGTACGGAAAGTCACCTGGTTCCCCTGGCGCATGCTCGTCAACAGAGGGCCCGGCGCGCTTGTCGGATTGACGCCGCGCTTCTCTTCGGTGCTCGGTGCGGGTTCGAGCGTCTTCTTGTTGCCGTTCTTGAAGAACTTGGCGCTGATCACGGCGAGCTCGTGGATCCGACGACGCGGTGGAGTCGCTGTCGAGATGGATCCGACGAGTCGGCGATCTTGGCCTTCGGGATGGAGAGTGCATGGTGGTTGCACCCACGCATGTCTCGTCGCCACCGGCTCGTGCCTTGTCGTCCCGACGCGGCAAGGACGTAGTTGGTTGCCGCGGAGTATCGCCGTTGGCAAAGCCGATGAGACTCTGGATGGTGGCCCTCCATTCGTCAACCTTGTCAGCCGTTGGAGGGTAGTCTAGAAGCAGTTGAGCTCTCGCCAAGGCTTCTGCTAGAGTGGTGGGTGGCAATGGCGTACGGTGCGAGGAACGGGATATGCTCGGACTTCTAACCAAGTTAGAAAGAGCAGCATCCCGTCCAGGCGATCGTAGTCCGCTCGTACCAGCATGCTGGCGTGCATGCTGGTCTCGAGGGCTTCGGGATCCTCCAGCTTGGCCTTGATCCAACGAGCGTATGGCGCTGCAAGCACCATGACGCTGTCGGTCTCGCGCCTCTTGAGATGGACGCGGTACGTATCCGGACGCCGAAGTCTGCGCCGCCTTGTCCTTGGACTTGGCAGTGTCGTGGGCTCCCTCGACGACGCCCGTTCCTCCGCCAGCGTCTTCCCCACCACCCGTCAGCTCTGGTGGTGGTGGGTTTGACGCGGACGGCTCTACTGCCGCCGAAGCTTTCTTCTTCGGTGGCATGTTGATGAAGATGATGAAGATGTTGCTCGTGTGAACGCCGGATCAGGTTCACACAGCCTCGACGCCCCCTACCTGGCGCGCCAAAGATGTCGGGGAAGCTGATCATGACCCACGAACACCTATGGGACCTGGCGGACCGAGTCCCTTGTGGTTCGGTGGGGAGCGGAGATTGCACAAAGAGCAGATTGAGGCGATGCACATGAGCAGTTTACCCAGCTTCGGAGCTCTCCGGAGAGATAATACTCCTACTACTGCTTGTCTGATTATCTTGTGTTCTTGCTAGGGAGCAATGAGAGCTACAAAACCTAGCTTGAGTGTCTCTAGTCTCGAATGAGTCGAATGAGCCGAACCGAACCCAAACCCCTTCTACGTTGCACATGGGCCTCCTTTTATAGGCTCAAGGGGTCACCGACAGGTGGCAACGTAGATGAGGGTACAAATGGAAAAACAGTAGTTGGTACACCGACTTGTACAGTGTCTTATACCTAACTCTGACGGCAAGGGACAAGGGCAATAAATGCCCGTCCATGTCGCCTAAACAGTGAAGAAAGGGACCGTCAGGAGCGCCACCGTTCGCCATGATGGCCTTCTTGTCAGCGCCGCTTATCACTGCTCTCCGCTGGCTGCACAGCCCTTTGACACGCGTGCCTGGAATAGCCCCACGGCGACACGTTGGTGGATGAGCTGGAGCGGAGATGAAGAGAGGTTGCCTGCCGCGGCAAGCGCCTTGCCGCGGCTGAGCCCTTGTCGCACTCGGAAGCTTGTCGCTCACCGAGCCTTCCCGGCAAGCTCCTCTTGTCGAGGTCTTGTTTCCTTCGTGCCTTGAGTGGCCTTCCCAGCAAGCTCCTCTTGCCGGGGCCTTGAATACTTTGTTCTTGAATGGCTCCAAAGGAGCCGCGGAGGACCTTGGCGGTCACTAGGCAAGCCCTGCCCGGGGTGCTGCAACTGTCCGTGCACGAGTTTGGGATACTAGGGTACCCCTACTCTAGTACACCGACACATACAATCCGTATCTGGAGGTGAAAGCTGTCTTGGGAATATCTTCGGTTCGCACTTTCAGTTGATGGTATCCCGACCTCAAGTCAATCTTTGAGAACACCTTGGCCTGAGCGAGTTGATCGAATAAATTATTTATTTGTGGCATCGGATATTTGTCCTTGATTGTGACCATGTTTAGCGCTCGATAGTCTATGCACAATCTCAGTGTTCCATCCTTCTTTTTGGCAAATAAAATTGGTGAACCCCAGGGTGAGGAGCTGGCTCGTATATAACCCTTGTCCAGTAATTCTTTTATTTGCTTCTTCAGTTCTACCAATTTGGATGGTGCCATTCTGTATGGTTTCTTGTATATGGGAGCGGTTCCGGGTGCTAGCTCAATGCTGAATTCTATCTCTCGGTCTGGTGGCATGCCTGGTAGCTCTTCAGGAAATACATCTGGAAATTCACACACTACGGGAACCTTGCTCAATTCAGAAATATCCACCTTGTTCAATCTCGGTTGCCAGGATATTTTTCTTTCCTTGGCTGAAACTTTTATGGTCTTCCCATGGTGATGGGTGAGAATTACGGTCCTGTTGAAGCAATCAATAAAACCTTTGTTGGTGGTTAACCAATCCATCCATAAGATGACATCCAGTCCTTTATTTTCCAACACGATAAGATTTGCGTGAAACTTCAACCCTTCAAACTCGATAACCACACCCTGGCAATAATTCTGGGTAACTTGCTTAATTCCAGGGGACTTGACGATCATAGATTTTTCCAAGGGAAGCATCGAAAAATTATTTCGCAAGGCAAAACTTTTAGAAACGAATGAGTGAGAAGCTCCAGAATCAAACAAAACCATGGCAGGTATTGTGTTGACAGGAAACGTACCGAGTACGATATCTGGGGCATTTTGTGCTTCCTCTTTGGTCACGTGGTTTAGATGACCCTTCCTGTGGTTGTTATTTGGGTTGAAATTGTTGCGCTTTGGCGCCGAATTATTGCCTCCGTTGTTCGGCTTTGGGGTCGAGTTCCTTGGCTTGGGGCACTGCTTGGCATAGTGCCCTTCTTCTCCACAAGCGTAACAGGTAACGCCTGGGCGGTATGTGAACTCCTTGTCCCTTGCATGAAAATTCTTGATTGGGCGTGAGACGCTTGTCGTGGGTTTGGGTGTCCAGTTTTTCTGAACATCTGTCTTGCTGCGGTGGTTGCGGGCGTGATTAGTCTGGTCCCTCTTCCGCTTTGGGAAATCTTCTAAGTTGCGCTCTCTCATTTTCCAAGGTAATGGCCTTATCCACCAGCGTCTTAAAATCTGGAAAGGTGTGTACGACCAATTGGCATTTAAGCGCGGGTGTCAGACCATCTAGGAATTTCTCCATCTTTTTGTTTTCCGACATACGCTCCTCGTTGGCGTAGCGAGACAGCAGAGAAAACTGACTGTTGTATTCTGACACCGTCATTGTCCTTTGCTTGAGGTCATCAAATTCTCTCTTTTTGATCCTCATAAGACTCTTAGGAATATGTGCCCCACGAAAACCTTCTTTAAATTCCTCCCTTGTTATATTATTTTCGTTGGGTGCATGTGTAGGAAATTTCCCCACCACGATGCGGCTGCTCCAGTGAGATAGTGCGGAACATAAAGCACTTTCTCAAGATCTGAACACTGGTCAATAATTAATTTTCTTTCCATGTCTCGAAGCCAGTCTTCGGCTTCAAGAGGTTTGTCAGTGTGAGAAAAAGTTTGGGGACGTGTCTTATGTAGCTCAGATAACTTTGATTGCTGCTGATACTGTCCATGGTGATTCCCCATATTGATGACTTGGTTCATTATTTCCTGATGTTGTTGCTGACTTGCTCATAAAGACGGCACATTTGGGAAAGTGCCGTTTCACTGTCCTGTTGACTTGACTGCCCCTGTGTGAAATTCTTGCTTGGGGGTGTGCCAAAATTTTCTTCTGACGGAGTTGGCATGGAGCGCGTCCAAGGACGAGACATTGTTCACTCTGGGGATATATTTTGCAACACTCATAAGGAAAGAAATTGAGTCGCAAAAATCAATAAATTCATGAAGACGTAAAAGAAAAATCGCAAATGCTCCAAGATTTTTCAAGAGAATAAACGTTTGCGCACGGAGAAGGACTGCTCATTACATATCTTACACGCAAGCAGTAATTATACAATACATCACTCAGGATATGCGTACATAATCCTGACATGTTATTTAGGCTAGTGCACTCCTCCAGTTCCTACATGATGCGCAAACAAGCTACTTCTCACAGCCTACGTACATATAAACATATCGTACAAGTCGGTACATCGCATGGCGGCTAAGCGTACTTAGTCGGAGATGGTAAGGATTTCCCTTGGCCTGCCATGGGTGAGGCGCAGTGAGGCTGGGGACTCAACCTCTTCTTCGGTGATAGGCTCCAGACGTGAGGTGCTGCGCTGAGTTGGTGGAGCAGGTGCCCTATGCGGGTCAACTCGAACATGAGCGGGCACGAGGGGTGGGGCAGAACGAACCGGAGTAGGCGCAATGACATGGTTGAACTCCTCCGTGGTAGGCAGGTGACGAGTAGTGGTAAGAGCAGTAGGAGCAAACGATGCTGATGACGAGACGAAAGTCAGTGGCGGTGCGACGCGCAGGAGCTCCCTCCTGTTGGCGGCACAGCCATGGACTGAGTCCATGCGGGCCACTACAAAGTCGTCCACCAGGTTGTCGAAGGCTGCCTCCAAAGCCCGGAGATACTCGATGAGCATCTCAAAAGCTTCGTCCCGTTCTCCTCTGGGGCAAGAGAACGCGTAGTGGCAGGTATAAGGCACGTGACATGGCAGGTAGCGTTAGCGACGAGTCTTCATTGAAGGAAGGATGTCCCTGAGACGAGCTATCGCCTCACGGGCTGCCATCTGCAGTGCATGCTTCTCCGTGGGCATGGCTCTCCCCAAGAACTGGAAGCGGCGTAACTCAATACGCCCTCCCTTGAATTGCACCGCGGCTTGGTGCATGGTTAGACGGTCATTGACCTTGTGCTGAGAGAGTGAGAAGACTGGGCGCACAGCTGGCCCCATCGCGACATGGACGATGAAGGAGAGAAGCTTGACAAACCCATCGGGCATGTTGGCGAACATCTGCGACTCGCAGTCGTTGCCAGCCATCTACAAAAGTAGGCAAAAATTCTGAGTAGTCAAATCATAAATTTATGCCGATCGCCGAAATTGACTACATTTGTAAAAATAATAAACAGCTCTATTCTGCTAATAACCGATTAGCGATCGCACCTAGTGGCTTCCTACAGTCAGCCTGGCTCGTACTAAGCTTGTCACGACCGGTTTTTCAATAAAATTATTTATTGAGCAACCGACCTATGAAATCCAGATGAGGAAAATCCTCCATACCGTAGACAAAACTTTGATACATTAAGCCAAGTAGCATTAAAATATTACAGGTCGAAGCTGAAGATGCCCAACCAATTATTACAAACACGCCAATAATTATACATAATGGCGGATATGACACAATGGTGTGGGGTGGCAATACTACTGACTCGAGATATAAGTGATTGGTGGAATAACACAGTGGGGGTGGATAATAAGACTACTACATCGGCGGCTCATCGAAAGGCCGAGGTGAGGCTCGATGAATTTATTTGGGTAGCGGAAGAGGATATATCACAGTGACTAATCCAGGGGTCGCACGAGACTGACTGGGATTCCTCTAGGCATCGGACTCGCTATCGAACTCTTCATCCATGAGATCGCCTTTCACAAGATCCGCCAAATCAACAAGCCAGGTGAGTACTTTGAAAGTACTCGCAAGACAGTTCGAACAAAAAATATAACAAATGTATGCATGAATGCGACATGATTGATTTATAACAATGTGCTATCAAATCAGTATCACAAAGTAAGTAAAAAGGGAATCAGCGGTAGTCCGCTCGAAAACCCAAAGAAGATAAACTCAAAACCGATCGGGTGTCCGGCGGCGCCTCGAAGGGTGAACAAATAAGTAAAACATGCCACGCGATCGAGGCGCCTAAGCGACACCTCATAAAGGGCTTATATTGAAAGAAAAGACATGCGTGCCCGCGATGGACGCCGGGCGACATCACAAAAGGGCTTATAACAAAATTAAATAATAATAATGCATGATCGGACGTCTGAGCGACATCGCAGAAAGGGCTTATAATAAAAGCAAAGAATAACAATGCCGCAGTCGGACGTCTGAGCGACATCGCAGAAAGGGCTTATAATAAAAGTAAATAATAACAATGCCACAGTCGGACGTCTGAGCGACATCACAGAAAGGGCTTATAACAAAAGTAAATAAAACAATGCCGCAGTCGGACGTCTGAGCGACATCGCAGAAAGGGCTTATATTCATTTTACATAACTGACAAGAAATGGTGCTCACGGAAAATATTCCTCACAAGGCAATAAGCGGGTTAGTCCATTCACAGGGAATAAATATTTAACACTTATATGGTTCTCAGGAGTTTCTGTCACCGAGACTGACACTTGACAAGATAAGGTGAACACGGTACTCGGTCATGGATAAGATGAAATTCAAGAATTTTGACTCTGCAGAGTTTGTACCAAAATTGTCCACAGCCAACGGATTTCCATAGTCACGAAGGACTAGTTCCGTTTACGGTATTTCGGAGGAAACACAGCTAACCAGTACACACCCATCATACCTCACGTTGCCAGGAATCACCCTAGACAGCGTTCAAGAAAAACTTTGAGACGGGGAGATCACAATCTCGAATAGCATGGGATCAAATTTATTTACGCGCGCTCTAAGGGTGCCCCCTCTCGGTCCCAACCGAAACACTCATGCCCCCGACCGGATGAAAGGCTTTAATCCAGGCCATGGAACCCTCATCCCGCCTCTCGATTTGGTGTGTACCAGAAGTGGTTTGCAGCTTACTGTTGTATCCCTTATGGAAACAGGTGGTAATCTGAAAGGGGAGACAGACGGGAATTTGACTGATTTATGTTGATACTGGGTCAACGATCTGGCATAAGCCTGGCATGCTACAACACTGCCATCTTACCCATACTCATGCCAACTCATGGCCATGCAACATGTTTCCAACAACTCATGGATTTTCCGAAACTCACTTGCCTCAACTCTTACGAGATAAACTTTCATCGAGATTCTCATGAACGTGCCATGATACAAAAATAATGCAAACATGCCCAACCACTCATCATATCAAAAGCTCAAACATTGCTTGCCTGGTTCGGAGTAGTCGGGGTCTAGCTCGGTGAAGTTCGCGGTTCCGTCACCTCCTTCGGTATCTACGGTACACAAAACACATGCGCTAACGTAAATACCGTGGGGTACAGAAAATTAATCCAAATATTTTTCAAATAAACATGATAAAAAACTAGACAAAATTTTGAAGAGGACAGAAAAAGAATCACTCAAAAATTCCTTTCTGTTAAAAAGTTATAAGAGTTTTGGTCCAAGGACCCATCTGTAATGAAACAAAACCCTCGGGGCCTAAGCGAAAAAGTGCAGAAAACGGTTCAGAGTAGAAAGCGTATTTGCCAGAGTATGCTTTCAGAAAACGGTTCAAAAAAAACAACAGAGAGGCTGACGGGCGGGTTCCACCCGTCCGGTTTGAATATTTGAAAGAGGCGGCAGAGCACGACGGTGCCCGAGAGCCGCGGTGGTCGCCGGCGGCGATCCACGGCGAGGTAGGGAGATCGGAAGGTACCTCCGTGCTCAGGTCACCATTCCGCGTCGGTGGGTGGTGGTGGTGGTCGCCGGCGAGCACCACGTCGACGGCGGCTCTTGCTCCGGCGGACGGCGGTTCGGGTGGTTGTGGGCCTCGTCGGAGAGTGTTGCGGAGGTTAAATTGAGGTGGGAGTTAGCCTCCTAGTGGTGCCACGAGGCTACGGGCAAGAGTAGGGCGGTGGAGGAGTTCTCACCGAAGAGAACATTGCCGGAGCCCGAGGCGGACGGAGTTGGCCGGAGTCGAGGAAGAAGGGCCCCTCGAGGCTCCTCCAGTGGCTAGGCGGGGTCTGGTGAGGTGGTGGAGTTGTGCGAGGGCGAGAGCAAGCTCGGGGGGTGCTATTTATAGATGGCCCGAGGCGGTTGCCGTGAACGGATAAGTCCGACGAGTGTTACGGCGGCGCAGGGCATTGGTCGGGGTGGTTTTAGGGTTGAGTGCCATCGTGGAGGTCAACTGATGACGTTTAGGTGCTGAACGAGCCGGGATTTGGTTGCTTTGGGTATGCTCGACGGAACGGAGCGGCGCGGACCCGTTGGCGGCAGGGAGCACGTTCTGTGCTTGCCGGGCCACGGTGACGGTGCCGCGGGCGTGCGCTGGCATGCATGAGCCACGCGGAGCGCTAGGGAGAGCTGGGCGGCGCAGAACGGTGTTGTGCTGGGGTGGTGCCTTCTGTCGACCGCCACCGGAGGTCCGACGCCGCAGAAGACGCCGGCCAGGTTGGGCCAGGGCGCCACCGATGCCAGGAACGAGCCAAGCGCTCGTGTGGTGCTCCGGACAGGAGGAGGGCTGTGAGCAACGTGCCAAGTGCACTGCCGACGCGTGATGAACTCGACGAAGGGAAACGACACTGAACTCAAACTCTGAACTTTTCTCAAAATGCAAAGAAACAAAGGCTTGCCAGTGTTCGATGTAATGATTTTGGCATGTGGGAGTTTCTCCTTGAGCTGATTTTTGGTGGAGTGGCCTCTCATCGCATCTGGAGGCTGCCTGAATTTTTGTGGAATTTTTGGAGCAGTGAGGATATGAATTTCACCAAATTTGACAAATCTGGTCCAAACTTGCAGAGGCTGAAATTTGAAATTTTTGAAAAGAAGAAGAGTGGATCTTGATTGTTCTAGGTTGTGGGTACCAAGGACTATCCAGGGGAGTTGGTTTGAGGTCAAAGCTCAATTGCATTTAGGTACTTGCTTTGCAAATCACCTAGGCTCAAAATAATGGACAGAAAATATTTGGAAGGAGAAATAAATGAAATAAAATTCAGAAATGGATTGAACTTGTTGAGACAGAATGTTTAGATTGCCCTAAAGTGGAAGGAGAGATTTTTGGGAAGATTTTACCATGTGGTGCATGGTAAAAATCATGAGTGGTTTCAATATTGGAGAAGATGCAAAACTCCTTGGGTTTTCTTTTTAAAAGAAAATAGAATCCAAAAATTTTCAATTTTGAGAAGAGGGCAATCAGAAGAAAAGTTTAAAAACCAAACACCAGAGTTGAAGGAGATGCCAAAATAAAATCCTTGCTAAAGGGAAAAAGTTTTTGAGAGAGAGATTTTTAGAAGGGTTTAAATGACCTTCTTCAAATCCAACAAAGTTTTTGAAGAAAACCAAAAGAACATTTTTAGAGTGTCACAGACCCCCTGCAATCCCTCGCCGTGAAGGCAAAGATCCAATCTCGTCTGCTCTGTTGTATGATTTGCGGGGAAAATTGACCGCGGGGAAAATCTCATCTGCTAGACGGGCCGGATATCAGGCATGGCTCGATAAGCATGACATGGCTCGGTATAATACTCGTGCTTGGAAAACATTGGATGTCCGGCAAACCGTAGCTCGGATCAGAGGAGCTGCACACCAGATGTGCTTTATAGATGAGATCATGCAGCACCAGTTCCCAGAGGGGTTGAAATCTGTCAATATTGAACAGTATGACGGAACGACTGACCCGACTGTGTGGATCGAAGACTTTCTTCTCCATATCCATATGGCGCGAGGAGATGATCTCCTCGCCATTAAATATCTACCGCTAAAACTCAAAGGATCAGCAAGTCATTGGCTTAATAGCTTGCCCGTGAACTCTATTGGAAGATAGGAGGAGCATGAAGATGCCTTCCGAGCTAATTTCCGAGCTTGAATATGTTTGGCCTCCGGATGCCAATGACCCCAGCCACATAATCCAACAGCCTGGCGAGTCTAGTAGGAAGTTTAGAAATCAGTTTTGACCAAGAAGAACCAAATTGTCGACTGTCCTGATGCAGAAGTGATTGTCGCCTTCCGGCACAACATTCGTCATGAATGGCTGGCGCGACAGCTCAAACAAGATAAGCCAAAGACTATGGCGGCCCTCACCTCTCCCATGACCTGGTTCTATGCAGGAGAGGATAGCTGGTTGGACCGTAGTAACCACAACAGAGACCCTAACACCTCCGAAGTATGCGACGAGAAAGGGAAGCCTCGACTCAACAAAAACAATAAGCATCACCATAAAGGTAACTATACTGATGATACGTCTCCAACGTATCTATATTTTTTTATTGTTCCATGCTATTATATTCTTTGTTTTGGATGTTTAATGGGCTTTATTATGCACCTTTATATTATTTTTGGGACTAACCTACTAACCAAAGGCCCAGTGCAAATTGATGTTTTTTGCCTATTTCAGTGTTCCGCAGAAAAGGAATACAAAACGGAATGAAACCTTCGAGAGAGTTATTTTGGGAACAAACGCAATCCAGGAGATTTGGAGTGGACGTCAAGGAAGCAACGAGGCGGCCACGAGGTAGGGAGGCGTGCCCATGGGGTAGGCGCGCCCCCACCCTCATGGGCCCCTCGTGGCTCCACCGTCCTACTTCTTTCGCCAATATATACTCATATACCCTTAAAACATCCGAGAGCACCATGAAACCCTATTTCCACCGCCGGAACCTTCTGTACCCGTGAGATCCCATCTTGGGGCCTTTTCCGACGCTCCGCCGGAGGGGGAATCGATCATGGAGGGCTTCTACATCAACACCATAGCCTCTCCGATGATGTGTGAGTAGTTTACCACAGACCTTCGGGTCCATAGTTATTAGCTAGATGGCTTCTTCTCTCTCTTTGGATCTCAATACAAAGTTCTCCTCGACTCTCTTGGATATCTATTTGATGTAATTCTTTTTGCGGTGTGTTTGTCGAGATCCGATGAATTGTGGGTTTATGATCAAGATTATCTATGAAAAATATTTGATTCTTATCTGAATTCTTTTATGCATGATTTAATATCTTTGCAAGTCTCTTCGAATTATCAGTTTGGTTTGGCCTACTAGATTGATCTTTCTTGCAATGGGAGAAGTGCTTAGCTTTGGGTTCAATCTTGCGGTGTGCTTTCCCAGTGATAGCAGGGGCAACAAGGCACGTATTGTATTGTTGCCATCGAGGATAAAAAATGGGGTTTATATCATATTGCTTGAGTTTATCCCTCTACATCATGTGATGTAGGGTGGAACCCTATACGGCCGATCTTTCACGAAAGGAGCGAATCCCGCGAAGAACACGAAGAACAAAAGGGGGAAATCACAAAGGGAGACACAAGAGAAACACTCAAATCAACGAGATTAGGTCACACATGTGCTAGATCCTCGAAACACGAGAGGAGATACAAGATACACAATCAGCATAGGACGATACAAAGGTTAACCGGTTCTTCTCCGTGAGGAGGTCTTGATGGGTCCACCCAAGAGGGGGTCTTGAATCCGCTTGGAAGGATCTTATCCGATGAAGGTGCGATCTCCGAGGAGAAGGTAACCAAGTGGATGAGCAAAGCTCTCACACAAACATGAGCTAATCCTTTGCTAACCCTAACTAGGAGGAGGGAGAGGTCTATTTATAGTCTTAGTGCAAAGAGAGGCGAAATGGAGGGGTACATGGGCTTCGGCCCGAAACTGGACGCAGCCAGGGTCCGGTCGTTCGGGAGACGCCGGTCGTCCGGAGGCACGCGGGGGTCCGAACGTCCGCAGCTCTTCGGGAATCCGTAGTTTAGGTTCTGTTGACACGGCCTCGGACGTCCGTAGTTGTCTGGTCGTCTAGTCACCGGTCGTCCGGTCTTCCTCGGATTTCCGTAGATTCGGTTCTGTTGGGGAAGTGTCGGTCGTCCAGGGGGGCTTGGTCGTCCGGAGCCTGGGGGGTGTCGGACATCTGGTCCTGGTCGGACATCCGGCCGCTGTAGCGTTTGCTGGCCTTGTTTCCCTGCGCTGTTGTGACCTCCAGGGGTCGGACGTCCGGGTGGGGCCGGTCGTCCGGAACCTGTAGCTTCCGTGGCAGTTCTTTCTTCTTGTCCTCCGCACTTGGTGTCCTCACCGTCTTGTCCATTGGATGTAGATAACCCATGGCTTTCCTCCAAGTACCTAAGCACACATAGTGTTTCCGTTTGAGGTAGTAGCCATGTCGAATGTGTTGAAAGTGGTATTTCGGAAAGGAGCGAGTTCACCTTATCTTCGATAGCCTTGGGTCGGGCTCTTGTCATTGGTCCAAGTGGAGTCGTAGGAGATGTAGATGTGTCCATGGGGATGGTTGTGGGATGCTCCGCATCATCTCCCCTCCCTTGGGAAAGATCCGACCTCGGATCGAAATCTTCATCACCATGGTAGGGCGAAAGATCCTTGATGTTGGAGACGTCGCTCACGTTGTACTTGTCGCGCGGGAGGTCGATCTTGTAAGCGTTGTTGTTGTAGCGGGCTAACACCTTGAAGGGTCCATCGGCTCGTGGTAGATTTTTGGACTTGCGTTCGTTGGGGAAGCGGTCCATGCGAAGGTGTGGCCACACGAGATCTCCAATGTTGAATATCATGGATTGCTTGTTGACGTTGAGCTTGGTCGCGAGTCGTTGTACTTGACGCTCGATGGTGTGCCTTGTATCTTCATGCATCTTCTTGAGGTAATTCACTCGGGCACTCGCGTCCATGTTGATGCGCTCTTGTAGTGGTAGAGGAAGGATGTCCAAAGGGGACAACGGGTTGAAGCCATAGACGACCTCGAAAGGGGACTTGCCGGTAGTCGAATGTCTTGCACGGTTGTAGGCGTACTCGGTGATGGGTAGGCACTGCTCCCAATCCTTGATGTTCTTCTTTATCAACACGCGTAGTAGAGTGGAGAGCGTACGGTTTGTCACCTCCATTTGGCCATCGGTTTGTGGATGATATGCTGTGGAGAATAGTGGCTTGATTCCGAGCTTGGCGCATAATGTCTTCCAAAAGTAACTCAAGAACTTGACGTCGCGGTCCGAGACAATCGTCTTTGGCACTCCATGAAGTCGCATGTTTTCCCTACAAAAGAGATTTGCAACATGTGAAGCATCGTCTATCTTGTTGCAAGGAATGAAATGAGCCATTTTGGAGAATTGGTCCACAACAACAAAAACGGAATCTTTGCCATTTCTAGTTCTAGGAAAACCAAGCACAAAATCCATGCTAATATCTTCCCATGGTTGATATGGAATTGGAAGTGGCATGTAAAGGCCATGAGATTGAGCTTTAGACTTAGCTTTGCGACATGTAGAGCATCGGTTGGTGAAGCGGTTGACGTCACGAAACATCTTAGGCCAAAAGTAGTTCTTGAAAAGCGTAGCAAGGGTCTTGTCGCGTCCAAAATGTCCCATTAGTCCTCTTCCATGAGATTCTTGCAAAAGCAACAAACGAAGAGAAGACTCGGGGATGCAAAGTTTGTTAGCTCTCATAAGATAACTATCTTTGATGTAATAGCGTTCCCAAGATGTATGCGTCAAACACTTGGCATAAGGAATAGCAAAGGTAGGGTCATGCGCATATAAGTCTTTTATGTGCCCAAAGCCAATGACATTCACCTCAAGTTGAGTAACAAGCATGCATATACTGGAAAGCACATCCGCCACAATATTTTACTTACCTTTAATATACTTGATGACATAGGGAAATGACTCAATGAATTCATTCCACTTAGCATGACGCTTGTTCAACTTAGTTTGACCCTTAAGGTATTTAAGTGTTTCATGATCGGTATGGATGATGAATTCATGAGGGCGGAGATAATGTCGTCATTCACGCAAAACTCTTACTAAAGCATATAGCTCTTTTTCATAGATGGGGTAATTGAGTTGCGCGCGAGAAAGTTTCTCACTAAAATATGCTATGGGGCGCTTCTCTTGCGTTAACACACCTCCTATGCCATTACCACTAGCATCGCAATGAATCTCAAAGGGTTTGTCAAAGTTGGGTAATGCAAGCACAGGAGCATGAGTAAGCAAATTCTTAAGCTCATTGAAAGCGGTGTCTTGGGATGTTCCCCAAACAAACGGTGCATTTTTCTTACTCAAAGCATGCAAAGGTGAAGCAATGGTGCTAAAATCCTTCACAAATCTACGGTAGAAACCGGCTAAACAAAGAAAACTACGCACTTGTTGCAAATTGGTTGGTTGGGGCCAAGTTTTGATAGCATTGATCTTAGATTTATCAACATGAACACCCTTAGAAGATACTACAAAACCCAAGAAAACAAGCTTATCAACACCGAAAAGGCATTTTTTTCCATATTAGCATAAAGTTGCTCTTTTCGAAGAGTTTGTAGCACGGTGCGAAGGTGGGTGACTGATACGTCTCCAACGTATCTATAATTTTTGATTGCTCCATGCTATATTATCTACTGTTTTGGACCATATTGGGCTTTATTTTCCACTTTTATATTACTTTTGTAACTAACCTATTAACCCAGAGCCCAGTGCCAGTTCCTGTTTTTTTTCCTTGTTTCAGTGTTTCGAAGAAAAGGAATATCAAACGGAGTTGAAATGGAATGAAACCTTCTGGAGAAGTTATTTTTGGAAGGAAAGCTACCCGATAGACTTGGAGTGCACGTCAGGAAAGAAACGAGGGAGCCACGAGGTAGGGGGGCGCGCCCACCCCCCTAGGGCGCGCCCTCCACCCTTGTGGGCCCCTCATGGCTCCCCTGACGTACTTCTTCCTCCTATATATACCCATATACCCTAAAACGAGCGGAGAACAGAATAGATCGGGAGTTCCTCCACCGCAAGCCTCTGTAGCCACCAAAAACCAATCGGTTCCCTGTTTCGGAACCCTGCCGGAGGGGGGATCCCTCACCGATGGCCATCTTCATCATCCCGGCGCTCTCCATGACGAGGAGGGAGTAGTTCACCCTCGGGGCTGAGGGTATGTACCAGTAGCTATGTGTTTGATCACTCTCTCTCTCTCTCTCGTGTTCTTGATTTGGCACAATCTTGATGTATCGCGAGCTTTGCTATTATAGTTGGATCTTATGTTTCTTCTCCCCCTCTACTCTCTTGTAATGGATTGAGTTTTCCCTTTGAAGTAATCTTATCGGATTGAGGCTTTAAAGATTTGAGAACACTTGATCTATGTCTTGCCGTGCGTATCTATGGTGACAATGGGATATCACGTGATTCACTTGATGTATATTTTGGTGATCAACTTGCGGGTTCCGCCCATGAACCTATGCATAGGGGTTGGCACACGTTTTTTTCGTGATTCTCCGATAGAAACTTTGGGGCACGCTTTGAGGTTCTATCTGTTGGTTGAATAGATGAATGTGAGATTGTGTGATGCATATCGTATAATCATACCCATGGATACTTGAGGTGACATTGGAGTATCTAGGTGACATTAGGGTTTTGGTTGATTTGTATCTTAAGGTGTTATTCTAGTACGAACTCTAGGGCTGTTCGTGACACTTATAGGAATATCCCAACAGATTGATTGGAAAGAATAACTTTGAGGTGGTTTCGTATCCTACCATAATCACTTCCTTTGTTCTCTGCTATTAGTGACTTTGGAGTGAATCTTTGTTGCATGTTGAGGGATAGTTATATGATCCAATTATGTTATTATTTTTGAGAGAACTTGCACTAGCGAAAGTATGAACCCTAGGTCTTGTTTCCTAGCATTGCAATACCATTTAAGCTCACTTTTATCGCTTGCTACCTTGCTGTTTTTATTTTTTCAGATTACAAAAACCTATATCTACTATCCATATTGCACTTGTATCACCATCTCTTCGCCGAACTAGTGCACCTATACAATTTACCATTGTATTTGGGTGTGTTGGGGACACAAGAGACTCTTTGTTATTTGGTTGCAGGGTTGTTTGAGAGAGACCATCTTCATCCTACGCCTCCCACGGATTGATAAACCTTAGGTCATCCACTTGAGGGAAATTTGCTACTGTCCTACAAACCTTTGCACTTGGAGGCCCAACAACATCTACAAGAAGAAGGTTGCGTAGTAGACATCAAGCTCTTTTCTGGCGCCTTTGCCGGGGAGGTGAGTTCTTGAAGGTATATCTTTAGATCTTGCAATCGAATCTTTTTGTTTCTTTTTTTATCACTAGTTTAGTTTATAAAAGAAAACTACAAAAAATGGAATTAAGGGTGCCTTATATGCTTCATCTTTTTAATGTCTTTCGTGATAATGATGGGAAGGAAAATTATGCTGAAGTACTAGAAGAAGAATTACATAGAATGCTTGGCATAAAATATATGAATGATGAGCATGATTGCAATGTTGTTAGTATGAATTCCTTGAATATCCATGATGCTAATGATATGCAAAGCCACAAGCTTGGGGAAGCTATGTTTGATGAAGATGATATTTTTTGTCCCCCAAGCTTTGAAGGGAAAATTTACTATGATGAAAGCATGCCTCCTATCTATGATGATTATTGTGATGACATGTATGCTATAAACAATAATGATAACCATGAAACTTTTCATCTTGATCTTAATTTTCAATCACATGATAGTTATTTTGTTGAGTTTGCTCGCACTATTGTTGATGAGAATAAATTTGCTTGTGTGGAGAGTAATAAGATTTCTATGCAAGTAGATCATGAAAAGAATGCTTTAGGTGCTGGTTATTTTGTTGAATTCATTTATGATGCTACTGAAAATTATTATGAGAGAGGATCATATGCTTCTACATATTGCAATAATATCAAGTTTCCTCTCTATGTGCTTAAAGTTTTGAAGTTATGCTTGTTTTGCCTTCCTATGCTAGTTGATTATTGTTCTCATAAGTTGTTTTCTCACAAAATCCCTATGCATAGGAAGTGGGTTAGACTTAAATGTGCTAGTCATATTCTTCATGATGCTCTCTTTATGTTTCAATTCTTATCTTTTATGTGAGCATCATTGAAATCATCATGCCTAGCTAGGGGCGTTAAACGATAGCGCTTGTTGGGAGGCAACCCAATTTTGTTTTAGTTTCTTGCTTTTTGGTTCTGTTTAGTAATAAATAATCCATCTAGCTTCTGTTAAGATGTTGTTTTATGTTTTAGTTAGTTTTTGTGCCAAGTAGAACCTTTGGGAAGACATGGGTGAAGTCTTTATGATCATGCTGTAAAAAAACAGAAACTTTAGCGCTCACGAGATTAGCTAGAACTTTTTACTGGAGAGTGCTATTTAGTTGATTCTTTTTGAAGATGATTACTAGACAAATTCCTCAGGTCCACCAATTTATTTTAGAATTTTTGGAGTTCCAGAAGTTTGCGTTAGTTACATATTACTACAGACTGTTCTGTTTTTGACAGATTCTGTTTTTCATGTGTTGTTTGCTTATTTTGATGACTCTATGGCTAGTAAAATAGTTTATAAACCATAGATAAGTTGGAATACAGTAGGTTTAACACCAATACAAATAAAGAATGAGTTCATTACAGTACCATGAAGTGGTGTTTTGTTTTCTTTCGCTAACGGAGCTCACGAGTTTCCTGTTAAGTTTTGTGTTGTGGAGTTTTCAAGTTTTGGGTAAAGATTCGATGGACTATGGAATAAGGAGTGGCAAGAGCCTAAGCTTGGGGATGCCCAAGGCACCCCAAGGTAATATTCAAGGATAACCAAGCGTCTAAGCTTGGGGATGCCCCGGAAGGCATCCCCTCTTTCGTCTACCTCCATCGGTAACTTTACTTGGAGCTATATTTTTATTCACCACATGATATGTGTTTTGCTTGGAGCGACATTTACTTTTGTTAGTTTTTTCTTGCTTTCGTTTAGATTAATGTTTTGCATCTCAATTTTCAATAAAAATGTCAAGGATAGCTTTTGCCATGCTTATTTTGCAAGTATACATGTTGCTGTTTCAAAACAGAAAGTTTACCGCTGTTGCAAAAATTCCCTAGAAAAGTCAGAATGTGATAAAATGTTGAAACCTTTTGCATAATAAGCTCTGATAAATTTACTACAGTGGGAATTTTCTTTTATAATTTTTGGAGTTAGGTAAGTATGATGAATCTTGCATTCTTTACAGATTATACTGTTTTGGCAGATTGCTGTTATGTTTGCATTGTTTGCCTATGTTTGCTTGTTTAATGATTCTATTTGAGGATAGGAGTATTAAATATGCAGAGGAATTTAGTATGCAATGTTTAATAATAATTTTAGTGATTTGTTACAGTAGAAGATGATAAAGTTTTGCATTGGTTTATACTAACTTATCTCACGAGTTCTTGTCGAGTTTGGTGTGGATGAAGCTTTCGAGATTTAGGAAACCGAGATATAAAAGGAACTAAGGAGACACAAAAGCTCAAGATTGGGGATGCCCAAGGCACCCCAATATATTATTTCAAGAAGTCTCAAGCATCTAAGCTTGGGGATGCCCCGGTTGCCATCCCACCTTTCTTCTTCAACAACTATCGGTTAGTATCGGTTGAACGTAAGTTTTTGCTTCTTCACATGAGTTGTGCTATCCTTGCAATGTAGTTTTATTTAGCTTTGCTTGCTGTTTGAATAAGGTACCAAGATCTGAAATTATAAAATGGGAGAGTCTTCACATAGTTGCATAATTATTCGGCTACTCATTGATCTTCACTTATATCTTTCGGAGTAGTTTGTTGTTTGCTCTAGTGCTTCACTTATATATTTTAGAGCACAATGGTGGTTTTATTTTGAAGAAATAGGTGAACTATCATGCTTCACTTATATTATTTTGAGAGTTTTAAATAGCATGGTAATTTGCTTAAATAATCCTAATATGCTAAGCATACAAGATTACCAAAAGAAAAATTCTTATGAGTGTGTTGAATACTATGAGAAGTTTGATGCTTGATTATTGTTTTGAGATATGAATATGGTGATATTAGAGTCATGCTAGTTGAGTGATTATGAATTTTAGGAATGCTTTTGTTGAAGTTTGTGATTCCCGTAGCATGCACGTATGGTGAACCGTTATGTGATGAAGTCGGAGCATGATTTATTTATTGACTGTCTTCCTTACGAGTGGCGGTCGGGGACGAGCGATGGTCTTTTCCTACCAATCTATCCCCCTAGGAGCATGCGCGTAATACTTTGCTTTGATAACTTGTAGATTTTTGCAATAAGTATATGAGTTTTTATGACTAATGTTGAGTCCATGGATTATACGCACTCTTCTTCCTTCCACCATTGCTAGCCTCTCTAATACCGTGCACTTTTTGCCGGTATCATACACCCACCATATACTTTCCTTAAAACAGCCACCATACCTACCTATCATGGCATTTCCATAGCCATTCCGAGATATATTGCCATGCAACTTACCACCGTTCCGTTTGCTATGACACACTCCATCATTGTCATATTGCTTTGCATGATCATGTAGTTGACATCGTATTTGTGGCAAAGTCACCGTTCATAATTCTTTCATACATGTCACTCATGAGTCATTGCACATCCCGGTACACCGCCGGAGGCGTTCATATAGATTCATATCTTGTTCTAAGTATTGAGTTGTAATTCTTGAGTTGTAAGTAAATAAAAGTGTGATGATCATCATTATTAGAGCATTGTCCCAGTGAGGAAAGGATGATGGAGACTATGATTCCCCCACAAGTTGGGATGAGACTCCGGACGAAAAATAAAAAAAAAAGAGAAAAAAAGAGGCCATAAAAAAGAGAAAGGCCCAAATAAAAAATAAAAAAATAAAAAAATGAGAGAAAAAGAGAGAAGGGACGGCTACTATCCTTTTACCACACTTGTGCTTCAAAGTAGCACCATGATCTTCATGATAGAGAGTCTCCTATGTTGTCACTTTCATATACTAGTGGGAATCTTTCATTATAGAACTTGGCTTGTATATTCCAATGATGGGCTTCCTCAAAATGCCCTAGGTCTTCGTGAGCAAGCGAGTTGGATGCACACCCACTTAGTTTCCTTTTGAGCTTTCATATACTTATAGCTCTAGTGCATCCGTTGCATGGCAATCCCTACTCACTCACATTGATATCTATTGATGGGCATCTTCATAGCCCATTGATACGCCTAGTTGATGTGAGACTATCTTCTCCTTTTTGTCTTCTCCACAACCACCATCCTATTCCCACATATAGTGCTATATCCATGGCTCACGCTCATGTATTGCGTGAAGATTGAAAAAGTTTTGAAAATATCAAAAGTATGAAACAATTGCTTGGCTTGTCATCGGGGTTGTGCATGATTTAAATACTTTATCTGGTGAAGATAGAGCATAGCCAGACTATATGATTTTGTAGGGATAACTTTCTTTGGCCATGTTATTTTGGGAAGACATGATTGCTTTGTTAGTATGCTTGAAGTATTATTATTTTTATGTCAATATGAACTTTTGTCTTGAATCTTTCGGATCTGAATATTCATACCACAATTAAGAAGAGTTACATTCATATTATGCCAAGTAGCACTCCGCATCAAAAATTCTCTTTTTATCATTCACCTACTCGAGGACGAGCAGGAATTAAGCTTGGGGATGCCTGATACGTCTCCAACGTATCTATAATTTTTGATTGCTCCATGCTATATTATCTACTGTTTTGGACCATATTGGGCTTTATTTTCCACTTTTGTATTACTTTTGGGACTAACCTATTAACCCAGAGCCCAGTGCGAGTTCCTGTTTTTTTCCTTGTTTCAGTGTTTCGAAGAAAAGGAATATCAAACGGAGTCGAAACGGAATGAAACCTTCTGGAGAAGTTATTTTTGGAAGGAAAGCTACCCGATAGACTTGGAGTGCATGTTAGGAAAGAAACGAGGGAGCCACGAGGTAGGGGGCGCGCCCACCCCCCTAGGGCGCGCCCTCCACCCTCGTGGGCCCCTCGTGGCTCCCCTGACGTACTTCTTCCTCCTATATATACCCATATACCCTAAAACGACCGGAGAACAGAATAGATCGGGAGTTCCTCCGCCGCAAGCCTCTGTAGCCACCAAAAACAAATTGGGACCCTGTTCCGGCACCCTGCCGGAGGGGGGATCCCTCACCGGTGGCCATCTTCATCATCCCGACGCTCTCCATGACGAGGAGGGAGTAGTTCACCCTCGGGGCTGAGGGTATGTACCAGTAGCTATGTGTTTGATCTCTCTCTCTCTCTTGTGTTCTTGATTTGGCACGATCTTGATGTATCGCGAGCTTTGCTATTATAGTTGGATCCTATGTTTCTTCTCCCCCTCTACTCTCTTGTAATGGATTGAGTTTTCCCTTTGAAGTAATCTTATCGGATTGAGTCTTTAAAGATTTGAGAACACTTGATGTATGTCTTGCCTTGCGTATCTGTGGTGACAATGGGATATCACGTGATTCACTTGATGTATATTTTGGTGATCAACTTGTGGGTTCCGCCCATGAACCTATGCATTGGGGTTGGCACACGTTTTCGTCGTGATTCTCCGATAGAAACTTTGGGGCACTCTTTGAGGTTCTATGTGTTGGTTGAATAGATGAATGTGAGATTGTGTGATGCATATCGTATAATCATACCCACAGATACTTGAGGTGACATTGGAGTATCTAGGTGACATTAGGGTTTTGGTTGATTTGTGTCTTAAGGTGTTATTCTAGTACGAACTCTAGGGCTGTTCGTGACACTTATAGGAATAGCCCAATGGATTGATTGGAAAGAATAACTTTGAGGTGGTTTCGTACCCTACCATAATCTCTTCGTTTGTTCTATGCTATTAGTGACTTTGGAGTGACTCTTTGTTGCATGTTGAGGGATAGTTATATGATCCAATTATGTTATTATTGTTGAGAGAACTTGCACTAGCGAAAGTATGAACCCTAGGCCTTGTTTCCTAGCATTGCAATACCATTTACGCTCACTTTTATCGCTTGCTACCTTGCTGTTTTTATATTTTCAGATTACAAAAACCTATATCTACTATCCATATTGCACTTGTATCACCATCTCTTCGCCGAACTAGTGCACCTATACAATTTACCATTGTATTGGGTGTGTTGGGGACACAAGAGACTCTTTGTTATTTGGTTGCAGGGTTGTTTGAGAGAGACCATCTTCATCCTACGCCTCCCACGGATTGATAAACCTTAGGTCATCCACTTGAGGGAAATTTGCTACTACCCTACAAACCTCTGCACTTGGAGGCCCAACAACGTCTACAAGAAGAAGGTTGCGTAGTAGACATCAGTGACATGCTCTTTGAGAGATTTGCTAAAAACAAGGATATCATCGAAGTAGACAACAACAAATTCACCAATGTAAGGGTGAAACACATAATGCATAAGACACATGAAAGTACTGGGTGCTTCCGATAAACCCATAGGCATGACTAACCACTCATACAAGCCAAACTTTGTTTTGAAAGCGGTTTTCCATTCATCACCCTCTTGTATGCGTATTTGATAGTAACCACTTTTAAGATCAATTTTTGAGAAAATAGTGGCACCTCTCAGCTCATCTAGCATATCGTCAAGGCGTGGAATGGGGTACCTATAGCGAACGGTGATAGCATTGATAGGTCTACAATCGGAACACATACGAAAGCTACCGTCTCTTTTTGCTACAAGAATGACCGGTACGGCACAAGGACTCAAACTTTCACGCACATGTCCATGGTGTATGCGATGCTTTACTTGCCTTTGTATTTCTTTGCTTTCTTCGGGGTTGACTCGGTAGGGAGCCTTGTTTGGAAGTGGTGCTCCGGGGATGAGGTCGATGCGGTGCTCGATGCCACGTAGTGGAGGTAGACCCGGGGGTAGCTCATCGGGGAAAACATCTTGGAATTCCTGCAATGAAGAAGATAATACCAAAGGTAGAGTGTTAGAGGTGTTAGTTTTTGGTGCCTCGTCCTTGCACAATAGGGCATAGTGTAGGACACTTGATGGGTCCTCACACACTTCTCTCATCTCACGTTTGGTGGCAAATAGAACTAGTTTTTCTTGTCGCTCATCGTGGAGGCACTCAATTTGGGCTTGTGGCGCTCACTCTCTTTTTGGTGGTTCGCTCTCTCACTAGGAGCTCCACGATGGGTTGAAGATTGCTTGTCAGCGATCACTTGGCTTGGTGACATTGGTCGAAGTATGTACTCCTTTCCTTTCATCTTGAAGCTATAGTTGTTTGTACGCCCGTTGTGGATGACACCTCGGTCAAATTGCCATGGCCGTCCAAGAAGGAGGTGGAAAACGGTCATCTGAAGGACATCACACTCCAAAGTGTCTTCGTAAGCTCCGATCTTGAAAGAAACTTGTACTCGATGCTCGACTTGGATGGTGCCATTGTCGCTTAGCCATTGAACCTTGTAGGGGTGCGGGTGCTTCATCTTGACCAATTGGAGCTTTGAGCATAGTTCTTCACTTGCTAAGTTATGGCAACTCCCTCCATCGGTGATGACCTTGACGGACCTTCTGTTGATGCCAGCCTTTGTGTGGAAGATATGTCATCTTTAGTCTTCTTCTTGTTGATGTTGAAGAGTCAAGACCTTGGAGACAACAAGAGCGGGACTTGAATCTTCATCACAAAAGACTTGATCATCTTCGTCTTCGTTGTTCACTTGCCGGTGCATGGCCACTTGCTCAAGGGCTTCCATTTCTCCTTCACTCATAGAGTCATATGTTCCGTCGTCGTTGAGGATCATGGTGCGCTTGTTTGTGCACTCAAAGGACTTATGGCCTCGGCCGCCGCATGTGAAGCATTTGAAGGAACTTGTCTTGATGGTCTCATCAGTTGGGGTAGATGATGATGAAGCTCGCGGCTTGAAGTTGCTTGTAGTAGGAAGACGACTTGGGGTTGTTGAAGTTTTCTTGTAACTTGACTTGTCTCAGTTGCTTGTAGATGGATTGGTTGAGGTAGAAGGTGTTGGAGTCGTTGAAGCTTGGGTGTTGGAGAAACCATATGACTTGGATGAGAACTTGGAATACTTGAAGTCATCTTGCACTTGGCGTTCCGCTTTGGTAGCTTGATGCACTATCTCGATGAGGTTCGAGTATGGTTGGAAGTCGGCGATATTCTTGATAGGATGATTGAGTCCATTCAAGAAACATGCCATTGTTTGCTCATCATCTTCCATGACATTGGCTCTTATCATGGCAATCTCCATTTCCTTATAGTACTCTTCAAAGCTCTTGGTTCCTTGCTTCAGGAGTTGGAGTTTCTTGAAGAGGTCGCAGTTGTAGTAGTTAGGCACGAAACATGCTGTCATGATGTCCTTCATTTGCGCCCAAGTAGTGATGGGTGGTTCACCTCTTGCCTCTCGGCGCTCAATGACTTGTTCCCACCAAATGAGGATGTAGTCTTGGAATTCAAGGGAGGCCATCGCGATGTTCTTCTCTTCTTCGTAGTTGTGCAAGCGGAAGATTTTGTCAACCTTCAATGCCGATGATATGTACTCTTCGGGGTCATTGCTTCCTGTGAACTTGGGCATGGTGAAATTTAGCTTGCCGTATCGTTGCTCTTCATTGTGTTGGAGTCGAGGATGATGACGCCCATGACGTTGAGGATTGACAATCTCATGCTGCTCTTGTCTTGGAGGATTTCCATTGTCGTCTTTCTCTCGTTGAAGTTGATGTTCTTGGTGAGCTTGTGGAGGAGCTTGTCGATGCACACGTGCTTGGAAAATCCTCTCTTGAGTTTCATCGTGAAGCGCTTCTTGTTGTAGGCAAGCTTGTCGGCCTCGGTTAGCTACGACTCGACTTGAATCTCGAAGGGCATGTTGCGCCTCAAGTGCTTGAGCTTCACGAAGTTGTTGTTCTTGGCGTTGTGCCTCGGCACCTTGTGCATCTTGGTGTTGGCGCGCTCGTTCCTCTTGTTCTTGTTGCCGTTAGCGTTGTCGTTCTTGTGCTTGCGTGGATGTAGCTTGGTTTTGACGGTGTCGATGCTCTTGAGAGTCAGTGTCGTGTAGAGGATTGTGGTTGGCTTGACGATCTTGACGCATGGCACGACAAAGTGTATTCGATGTCGGGGTACTTGAGCCGGAGATAGTGTCATCAGAGTGTCGACTTGAGCGGCTCCTTCTTTAGTAGGACGAAGTGGTAGAAGAGCGGTTGACCAACAAAGCACGAATCTTATCCATTCTTGCGTCATTCTCGTGCTTGTGTTTGTCGAGCTTGTTGTCAAAGTAGTCTCTTGTACGTTGCTCGGAGAGTCGCAAGTCGGTGGCGAGGTTGTTGATGCGGTCGCCCATTGCTAGTTGCTCTTGATGCAAGGCTCGTTGTGTACCAAATAGGTGTAGCTTGGTGACGTAGTTGTTCGGGTCGTCGTCTTGCTCAAGGAAGAGTGGGTTGGTAGAAGAACTTGGCCTATCCATCATATCAAGCAAATATGTGAGTGGGAGAAAGATAAGAACTTATACCAAATGTACCTTGACCGATGTTGAAGATGGATCAAAGATCACCCAATGTGTAACAAGGAAATAGCACAATTGGTACCAATTCTTGTTGGTTTCTCACACCTACACAAGTAAAAGCTTATGGTGGAGCTTGGTTAGGATGGTGGCACAAAATTTGATGCAATTGTAAGTGAGACTCAATAATGTTGGAAAAGATTCACAAATTTGCAAATGCAACAAGTAGACCAATAGCAACATATGGTACACGGAAACACACACGCAAATAGATAATGTGGGGTCGTGCAACCAAGGAATGAGCCAAAATGTGGAGTCCACAAAGATGCTCTTGTTGCACAACACTAGAGAGACACTAGCACGATTGCACAATAGGCGGACACGAACTTGTGCACAACCTACAAGGCAAAAATGCAAGGACTTCTATCCCAAGTATGCTATATGTATGGTATTTCGGTGATATGATCCAACATGATCGAGTATGACAATCTTAATGTTGTATGATGCTATGGTTCTTGCTTATAAGCTCTTTGCTTATCTTTCCCTTTTGCTTAAAAGCTTGTTTGGCTCCTTGTTGTTTGAGCTCTTTTCTCATGCAATGCTTCACGAACCAAGATAGCAATTGTGTATGCAATGACAACTTTGTGACACAAGAGATGATACCAAAATATGCAACACGATGATATGGTATGTATGCTATGGGAAGTATGATCACTAATGTGCACAAGTCATGTTGCCGGCAATACTCAAAGGCTAGTCTCGATGGGTAAGCGATGCAAAAAGTAAGGCTATGGGGTTATCAATGCAATTGAGAGAATGTATGATGATATCACAATACCAAGATGAGGTTGATACCAAAATGATGTAGCCGATCGTAGTAGTCCATGGCGAAGATGAGCGGTAGTGATGTCGATGTCGAACCGTACCTAGATAGCTGAAACACAAAAGGACACGGTTACCACAACTCAAATTCTCCAAGACCAAAATGTGTCAAAATCGTCGGAGTTGGGTAGCGGACAAGCTATGGTGGTGGTATGCGGAAGTGGTGGTGGTATAGGAAGTTGTATGTGGAAATGGTGGATGTGGCTGAAAATTTTCGGGGAAGAAAAATTCAGTTTCGTCAGGGTATTACGGACATCTGGGGAATTACGGTCGTCCGGTCGTCGGACGTCCGGTGCCTGGGCGATTTCGGGCACGGGATGAACTACTAGGGTTCGTGGTGGAAGTGGCGAAATTGGTCAAATCCGGGCGATTTCGTGGATGGAAAAGGTGGAGATGATGGGGGAAGGCTAGATCCACTCATGGCAAAGCAAATCCATGGATCAAATCCAACAAAATTTCATCACACCAACAAATCAAAAAAAAATTTGGGGCTATTTTTGTGCGGAATTTTTGGATTAAGACGAAAAACAACAAAATCAAGCTAGAAACGAAGAGGGGAGGCTCTGAAATCGTGATCAACGTGGCTCATGATACCAAGATGATGTAGGGTGGAACCCTATACGGCCGATCTTTCACGAAAGGAGCGAATCCCGCGAAGAACACGAAGAACAAAAGGGGAAATCACAAAGGGAGACACAAGAGAAACACTCAAACCAACGAGATTAGGTCACACATGTGCTAGATCCTCGAAACACGAGAGGAGATACAAGATTCTCAATCAACAAAGGAAAATACAAAGGGTAACCGGTTCTTCTCCATGAGGAGGTCTTGATGGGGCCACCCAAGAGGGGGTCTTGAATCCGCTTGGAAGGATCTTCTCTGATGGAGGTGCGATCTCCGAGGAGAAGGTAACCAAGTGGATGAGGAAAGCTCTCACACAAACATGAGCTAATCCTTTGCTAACCCTAACTAGGAGGAGGAAGAGGTCTATTTATAGTCGTAGTGCAAAGAGGGGCGAAGTGGAGGGGTACATGGGCTTCGGCCCGAAACTGGACGCAGCCAGGGTCCGGTCGTCTGGGAGACGCCGGTCGTCCGGAGGCAAGCGAGGGTCCGGACGTCCGCAGCTCTTCGGAAATACGTAGTTTAGGTTCTGTTGACATGGCCTCGGACGTCCGTAGTTGTTCGGTCGTCCGGTCGCCGGTCGTCCGGTCTTCCTCGGGTTTCCGTAGATTCGGTTCTGTTGGGGAAGTGTCGGTCGTCCGGAGGGGCTCGGTCGTCCGGAGCCTGGGGGGTGTTGGACGTCCGGTCCTGGTCGGACGTTCGGCCGCTGTAGCGTTTGCTGCCCTTGTTTCCCTACGCTGTTGTGACCTCCAGGGGTCGGGCGTCCGGGTGGGGCCGGTCATCCGGAACCTGTAGCTTCCGTGGCAGTTCTTCTTCTTGTCCTCCGCACTTGGTGTCCTCGACGTCTTATCCATTGGATGTAGATGACCCATGGCTTTCCTCCAAGTACCTAAGCACACATAGTGTTTCCGTTTGAGGTAGTAGCCATGTCAAATGTGTCGAAAGTGGTATTTCGGAAAGGAGCGAGTTCACCTTATCTTCGATAGCCTTAGCTCAGGATCTTGTCATTGGTCCAAGTGGAGTCGTAGGAGATGTGGATGTGTCCATGGGATGGTTGTGGGATCCTCCGCATCATCATGTCATCTTGCCTAATGCGTTACCCCGTTCTTATGAACTTAATACTTTACATGCATGCTGGATAGCAGTTGATGTGTGGAGTAATAGTAGTAGATGCAGAATCATTTCGGTCTACTTGTCGCGGACGTGATGCCTATATACATCATCATGCCTAGATATTCTCATTATTATGCGCTTTTCGATCAATTGCTCGACAGTAATTTGTTCGCCCACCGTAAATTATGCTATCTTGAGAGAAGCCACTAGTGAAACCTATGGCCCCCGGGTCTATCTTTCATCATATTAATCTCCCGCCAACGTGCTATTTCTGCCGCCATTTATTTTGCAATCTTTATTTTCCAATGTTTATCATAAAAATACCAAAAATATTTATCTTATTATCTTTATTAGATCTCACTTTTGCAAGTGGTCGTGAAGGGATTGACAACCCCTTTATCGCGTTGGTTGCAAGGTTCTTATTTGTTTGTGCAGGTATGAGGGACTTGCGTGTAGTCTCCTACTAGATTGATACCTTGGTTCTCAAAAACTGAGGAAAATACTTACACTACTTTGCTGCATCACCCTTTCCTCTTCAAAGGAAAACCAACGCATGCTCAAGAGGTAGCAAGAAGGATTTCTGGCGCCGTTGCCGGGGAGATCTATGCACAAGTCAAGACATACCAAGTACCCATCACAAACTCTTATCCCTCGCATTACATTATTTGCCATTTGCCTCTTGTTTTCCTCTCCCCACTTCACCTTTGTCGTTTTATTCGCCCTCTTTTTCGTTCGCCTCTTTTTCTTTCTTCTTGCGTGTCCGTGTGTTAGATCGTTGGTTTTGCTTTTATGGCTAGTCCTTCTATCATCGTTAGTACTCTAGATCATGAAGCTCTTAATTTTAAACAAAGGGAGGGAGAAAATTTAAAAGATGCTTGGTATAGAATTTGCAATGCTCAGTATAGATCCTCTAGGAAGCAATCCACTTCCGTTCTTCTTCGCAATTTTTATGTAGGCATCACCCCTTGGAATAGATATATTCTTGATACCATTACCGGAGGGAATTTCTTGGGTAGCCATACTTTTGATTTTACAATGCTATGATAAATTTGTTTGGGCCACCACCTCTTTTGGTTAATGCAACTATTTTAACTTTGGAACATTTGATGCAAAGGCTTGAAATTATTGAAAACTAGCGCATATGCCCATGCGTTGCAAAGGGAGAGATATTTTATTTACGACAAGCAACGTGAAAGATAATCGATGTGTTCACAAAAAAATGGTCGCCACAACGGTACTACCTCCGTCTCGGTGAATAAGTCATTCGCGTAGTTCTAGATCGATGATTTAACTATCTAAATATGTATTATATGTGACAAAAATTATATATATAGAAACTACATTCGTGTAGAAATCTAGTGATATACTTTTCATGACATATAACACATATTTAATTCGTCAAATCGATGACCAAGAACTACGCGAATGACTTATTCATCTAGACGGAGGTAGTAGGTGACAGAGCAAGGAGTTGCGGTCTTCTCACTGGACATGTTTGGCCCACGAAATCTTGATAGTGGCGGGGTTGGTAGGCATGGTGGCGAGCACCCAACTCGTGTCTTTTTCTTTCGCGTCTGCCTCCATCTCGGGGTTGTGCATGCCTCCTCATTTGGTGGATGTGTGATGACCTTCGGGACACGGTTACTTCGACCACTGTCCTACGACGTCGTAACAGGATGGATTACTAATTGCAGCACATAAATCATGTTTCATAAGTATAATCAGGCATGCATGTCCCTTCATTATGACGGTTTATTCTCTTTGATTATTTTAGCGCTCATGTGTCCATATTTTTTTCTAATTAGAGCCAAACAACATATTCTCTTTTATTAGCACATGCCCACAATTTTTTTAATTTATATCCAACCAGGATAGAACAAATGCGCGCTGCTAAGTTCTAACCAATGGCCAGCGCGAATATTTAAGAAAATACGACAACTTCAGATTTTATTTATTTATTTATTTATTTGATCATTCAAAGAAATATGAACTGCCGAATATTCTTGAAAATGTTAATTTTTTTTGAAAGCCCGGACATTTTTTTTAAATGTGAACATTGTTTCTGAAAATTCCATATAATTTTGGAAAAACACGGACAAAATTAGAAACAGGAATAGTAATTAAAACTGAAACATAATATTTTGAAAACATGAACCTTTTATAAAACACAACAATATTGACTTTTTTTAAACAGAGAACATTCAGATTTTTTTTGAAAAAAATGCTTTCCAAGACGCAAGCATTATTTTGTTTTTGTGAAATTTTCACTAAAATAGGAACATGTTTTTGCATACGGAACATTTAAAAAAATATTAATTTTATAAAAGAAATCTCGAAAAATTATGAAATATCTTTTTACATGACAACATTTTTAAATGTTGAGGAAATTCGAAACCATATTTTTTAAGTTTCTAATATTTTTCAAAACAGGAATAAAATTTTGTAATGCTGATTTTTTGAATATTTTATAAAAAATTATAATTTTTAATATATTTTATATTATTATTTCACATAAAAAAAATGAAGAAGGAGAAAATAAATATGAAACAGAAACAGAGCAATGAAAAAACAAAAACGGTTCGGCCCATTCCTGGGAGACATGTGCGTACCTTTAACTATTTGTCGCCACGTGCGACAAATAAGGTGCTCCCAACATATGGGCAGGATAATTATTTGGTTGACTTTGTTGGACTGGAGTGCGCCTGGCCCAATTTTCAGAACTCTGGACAATTTTTTTGTCTTTTCTAGTGTAGAGACGCACAAAAATTTAGTACCACCTAGGATATTTTTTTTAACGGTGAACGGATGAAAATATTGGCGAAACAAACCTCGCTTTATTAGTAGGTATAGATAAAGTTGCCACTATAGAGTTGATTGAGAATTTTGATAAAAAGATCCACAACCAGATTACCCAACATGGATTTAAGGTAGGAGTTACTCTGATTTTTTTTAAGAAAAAGAACCCATAGTTAACGAAAAGATAGATCAAGATTCCACAAGAATTGATAAACTTGAGGATATTATTACCAACTTAAGGTTTGCCTTTTCTTCCATGAAAAATACTCCAAATCCTCCTAATACTAGAGTTGCCAAGTTTATGTATGTGCCTAAAAATAAAGGTGAATCTTCTAGTAAAGAAAATGCGGATCTCAAATCAATAAGTGTTCACCCCAACTTTTTCGCTATCATTAAGGAACCTTTTGCTACAAATGAATTTCTTGATTTCTTGCCTAGGAGTTTGATCATTAATAAAAGGAAGGAAACTCCTAAGGGTTATATGTGTTCTATTGAAAAATTGTCTACCAAAGATGATAATACCTAGATCTATTCTTGCTTTTACGCCTAGCTAGGGGCGTTAAACGATAGCGCTTGTTGGGAGGCAACCCAATTTTACTTTTGTTTCTTGCTTTTTGTTTCTGTTTAGTAATAAATAATTCATCATGCTACTGCTATGATTGTTTTTTTTGTGTTTCAGTTAGTGTTGGTGCCAAGTAAAGCCTTTAGGATCTTCCTGGATGCTAGTTATTTGATCTTGCTGTAAAAGATAGAAACTTTGCGCTCACGATAATAATTTTCATAAATCACGGAAAAGAGATTTTAACCTAATTCTTTTTGAAATAAATTAATATACAAATTACCCTGGTCTTACTAATTTGGTAGAATTTTTGGAATTCCAGAAGTTTACGTTTGATACAGATTACTACAGACTATTCTGTTTTTGACAGATTCTGTTTTCTGTGTGTTGTTTGCTTATTTTGATGAATCTATCGCTAGTATCGGGGGGTATGAACCATAGAGAAGTTGGAATACAGTAGGTTTAACACCAATATAAATAAATAATGAGTTCATTACAGTACCTTAATGTGGTGGTTTGTTTTATTTCGCTAACGGAGCTCATGAGATTTTCTGTTGAGTTTTGTGTTGTGAAGTTTTCAAGTTTTTTGGTAAAGATTTGATGGATTTTGGAACAAGGAGTGGCAAGAGCCTAAGCTTGGGGATGCCCAAGGCACCCCAAGGTAAAATTCAAGGACAACCAAAGTTTAAGCTTGGGGATGCCCGGAAGGCATCCCTCTTTAAATCTTCATCTATCGGTAACTTTACTTGAGGCTATATTTTTATTCACCACATGATATGTGTTTTGCTTGGAGCGTCCTGTATGATTTGAGTATTTGCCTTTTAGTTTATCACAATCATCCTTTCTGTACACACCTTTTGGAGAGGCACACATAAATCAAAATTTATTAGAATACTCTTTATGCTTCACTTATATCTTTTGAGCTTGATAATTTTTCTCTAGTGCTTCACTTATATGTTTTTAGAGTACGGTGGTGGTTTTATTTTATAGAAATTATTGATCTCTCACGCTTCACTTATATTATTTTGAGAGTCTTATAGAATAGCATGGTAATTTTCTTTGGTTATAAAATTAGTCCTAATATGATGAACATCCAAAATGGTTATAATAAAAACTATCATATAAAGTGCATCGAATACTATGAGAAGTTTGATACTTGATAATTGTTTTGAGATATGAAGATGGTGATATTAGAGTCATGCTAGTTGAGTAGTTGTGAATTTGAGAAATACTTGTTCTAAAGTTTGTGATTCCCGTAACATGCACGTATGGTGAACCGTTATGTGATGAAGTCAGAGCATGATTTATTTATTGATTGTCTTCCTTATGAGTGGCGGTCTGGGACGAGCGATGGTCTTTTCCTACCAATCTATCCCCCTAGGAGCATGCGCGTAGTGCTTTGGTTTTTGATGGCTTGTAGATTTTTGCAATAAGTATGTGAGTTCTTTATGACTAATGTTGAGTCCATGGATTATACGCACTCTCACCATTCCACCATTGGTAGCCTCTCTAAAACCGCGCACCTTTAGCCGGTATCATATACCCACCATATACCTTCCTCAAAAAAGCTACCATACCTACCTATTATGGCATTTCCATAGCCATTCCGAGATATATTGCCATGCAACTTACCGCCGTTTCGTTTGTTATGACACGTTTCATCCTTGTCAAATTGCTTTGCATGATCATGTAGTTGACATCGTATTTGTGGCAAAGCCACCTTTATAATTCTTCCATACATGTCACTCTTGATTCATTGCATATCCCGGTACACCGCCAGACGCATTCACACAGAGTCATATTTTGTTCTAAGTATTGAGTTGTAATTTTTGAGCTGTAAGTAAATAAAAGTGTGATGATCATCATTATTAGAGCATTGTACCAAGTGAGGAAAGGATGATGGAGATTATGATTATAACGCCCCGGACACACCCGCCGGTGGTCGTTACTCCTGGCGGGATCTAGACTGGCCCCACAGATCAATACTAGTCTTTTCTGCGCACTTTGTCCTCACTCGTGCGCTTACCGGGAGCAACTTCGGTCGGTCACCCATCCTGACACTACTCCAAGCTGAGCACGCTTAACTTTGGAGTTCTGTCCGAATGGGCTCCCGGAAAAGAACGAATTCCTTATTGATATGAGTAGTCTATCATCCCTAATAAGCCAGGCTATTACATACACCCCCACTCAGAGGAACCGACGTCCTCGTCGGGCCACAGGAACGTTCCCTCTTGGCACAAACGTCTGTGCTTCTAGTCCGGTACATGTGCCATGTCGGGTGCCACGATGGGTCACAAACGTCATGAACAACATGACCACGCACCTGTCCGCAACCATCCGTGTAACCGCGAGGGTCGGCTCTGATACCAACTTATAACGCCGGACACACCGCCGGTGGTCGCACTCTGGCGGGATCTAGACGGCCCCACAGATCAATACTAGTCTTTTCTGCGCACTTTGTCCTCACTGCGTGCGCACCGGAGCAACTTCGGTCGGTCACCCATCCCGACACTACTCCAAGCTGAGCACGCTTAACTTTGGAGTTCTGTCCAATGGGCTCCCGGAAAAGAACGAATTCCTTATTGATATGAGTAGTCTATCATCCCTAATAAGCCAGGCTATTACAATGATTCCCCCACAAGTCGGGATGAGACTCCGGACAAAAAAAAGGAAAAAAAGCGGCCATAAAAAAGAGAGAAAAAGGCTCGAAAAAGGAGATGAGAGAAAAAGAGAGAAGGGACAATGTTACTATCCTTTTACCACACTTGTGCTTCAAAGTAGCACCATGATCTTCATGATAGAGAGTCTCCTATGTTGTCACATTCATATACTAGTGGGAATTTTACATTATAGAACTTGGCATATTCCAATGGCGGGCTTCCTCAAAATGCCCTAGGTCTTAGTGAGCAAGCGAGTTGGATGCACACCCACTTAGTTTCTTTTGTTGAGCTTTCATACACTTATAGGTCTAGTGCATCCGTTGCATGGCAGTCCCTACTCACTCACATTGATATCTATTGATGGGCATCTCCATAGCCCGTTGATACGCCTAGTTGATGTGAGACTATCTTCTCCTTTTTGTCTTCTCCACAACCACCATTCCATTCCACATATAGAGCTATGTCCATGGATCACGCTCATGTATTACGTGAAGATTGAAAAGGTTTGAGAACATAAAAAGTATGAAACAATTGCTTGGCTTGTCATCAGGGTTGTGCATCTTTTAAATATTTTGTGTGATGAAGATAGAGCATAGCCAGACTATATGATTTTGTAGGGATAACTTTCTTTGGCCATGTTATTTTGAGAAGACATGATTGCTTTGTTTTTATGCTTGAAGTATTATTATTTTTATGTCAATATTAAACTTTTGTATTGAATCTTTAGGATCTGAACATTCATGCCACAATAAAGAAAATTACATTGAGAATTATGCTAGGTAGCATTCCACATCAAAAAATCTGTTTTTATCATTTACCTACTCAAGGACGAGCAGGAATTAAGCTTGGGGATGCTTGATACGTCTCCAACGTATCTATAATTTTTTATTGTTCCATGCTATTATATTATCTGTTTTGGATGTTTAATGGGCTTTATTATGCACATTTATATTATTTTTTGGACTAACCTACTAACCAAAGGCCTAGTGCAAATTGCTGTTTTTTTGCCTATTTCAGTGTTTCGCAGAAAAGGAATATCAAACGGAATCCAAACGGAATGAAACCTTCGGGAGAGTTATTTTTGGAACAAACGCAATCTAGGAGATTTGGAGTGGACGTCAAGGAAGCAACGAGGCGGCCACGAGGTAGGGAGGCGCGCCTAGGGGGGTGGCGCGCCCCCACCCTCGTGGGCCCCTCGTGGCTCCACCGACCTACTTCTTTCGCCTATATATATACTCATATACCCCAAGAACATCCGAGAGCACCACGAAACCCTATTTCCACTGCCGCAACCTTCTGTACCCGTGAGATCCCACCTTGGAGCCTTTTCCGGCGCTCCGCCGGAGGGGGAATCGGTCACCTAGGGCTTCTACATCAACACCATAGCCTCTCCGATGATGTGTGAGTAGTTTACCACAGACCTTCGGGTCCATAGTTATTAGCTAGATGGCTTCTTCTCTCTCTTTGGATCTCAATACAAAGTTCTCCTCGACTCTCTTGGAGATCTATTCGATGTAATTCTTTTTGCGGTGTGTTTGTCGAGATCCGATGAATTGTGGGTTTATGATCAAGATTATCTATGACAAATATTTGATTCTTATCTGAATACTTTTATGCATGATTTAATATCTTTGCAAGTCTCTTCAAATTATCAGTTTGGTTTCGCCTACTAGATTGATCTTTCTTGCAATGGGAGAAGTGCTTAGCTTTGGGTTTAATCTTGCGGTGTCCTTTCCTAGTGACAGCAGGGGCAGCAAGGCATGTACTGTATTGTGGCCATCGAGGATAAAAAGATGGGGTTTATATCATATTGCTTGAGTTTATCCCTCTACATCATGTCATCTTGCCTAATGCGTTAGTCTGTTCTTATGAACTTAATACTTTAGATGCATGCTGGATAGCGGTCAATGTGTGGAGTAATAGTAGTAGATGTAGAATCGTTTCGGTCTACTTGCCGCGGATGCCATGCCTATATACATGATCATGCCTAGATATTCTCATAACTATGCGCTTTTCTATCAATTGCTCGACAGTAATTTGTTCACCCACCGTAAATTATGCTATCTTGAGAGAAGCCACTAGTGAAACCTATGGCCCCCGGGTCTATCTTCCATCATATTAATCTCCCGCCAACATGCTATTTCTGCCGCCATTTATTTGCAATCTTTATTTTCCAATCTATATCATAAAAATACCAAAAATATTTATCTTATTATCTTTATCAGATCTCACTTTTGCAAGTGGCCGTGAAGGGATTGACAACCCCTTTATCGCGTTGGTTGCAAGGTTCTTATTTTTTTGTGCAGGTACGAGGGACTTGCGTGTAGTCTCCTACTGGATTGATACCTTGGTTCTCAAAAACTGAGGGTAATACTTACGCTACTTTGCTGCATCACCCTTTCCTCTTCAAGGGAAAACCAACACATGCACAAGAGGTAGCAGCTGACGCCGATGAGGCAACTGTGAATGTTGGATTCAACAGTCAACGCAACGACCAGAAGAAGAAGCCCTTTAAAGGGAACAGAGATGACCCATCGACGTTGGATAAGATCCTCGACAAGCCTTCCCAAATTCACGACACTTCAGATAAACCTTCTAATCATTCAAACCGGAACTGCTGGGTCATAAAGTAGGCCAGCAAGATCACAACCGAGAACCAAGGTGACGGTGTCTTGGACTAAGGGGTACTGATGACCCACAAGTATAGGGGATCTATCATAGTCCTTTCGATAATTAAGAGTGTCGAACCCAACGAGGAGCAGAAGGATATGACAAGCGGTTATCAGTAAGGTATTCTCTGCAAACATTGGAATTATCTGTAACAGATAGTTTTGTGAGAAGGTAATTTGTAACGGGTAACAAGTAACAAAAGTAAACAAGGTGCAGCAAGGTGACCCAATCCTTTTTTTAGCAAAGGACAAGCCTGAACAAACTCTTATATAATGGAAAACACTCCCGAGGACACATGGGAATTATCGTCAAGCTAGTTTTCATCATGCTCATATGATTCGCGTTCGTTACTTTCATAATTTGATATGTGGGTGGACCTGTGCTTGGGTACTGCCCTTCCTTGGAAAAGCATCCCACTTATGATTAACCCCTCTTGCAAGCATCCGCAACTACAACAGAAGTATTAAGGTAAACCTAACCATAGCATGAAACATGTGGATCCAAATCAGCCCCTTACGAAGCAACGCATAAACTAGGGTTTAAGCTTCTGCCACTCTAGCAACCCATCATCTATTTATTACTAACCAATGCCTTCCCCTAGGCCCAAATAATGGTGAAGTGTCATGTAGTCGATGTTCACATAACATCACTAGAGGAAAGACAACATACATCTCACCAAAATATCGAACGAATACCAAATTCACATGACTACTTATAGCAAGACTTCTCCCATGTCCTCGGGAACAAACGTAACTACTCACAAATCATATTCATGTTCATAATCAGAGGGGTATTAATATGCATAAAGGATCTGAACATATGATCTTCCACCAAATAAACCAACTAGCATCAACTACAAGGAGTAATCAACACTACTAGCAACCCACAGGTACCAATCTGAGGTTTTGAGACAAAGATTGGATACAATAGATGAACTAGGGTTTGAGATGAGATTGTGCTGGTGAAGATGTTGATGGAGATTGACCCCCTCCTGATGAGAGGATCGATGGTGATGACGATGGTGATGATTTCCCCCTCCCGGAGGGATGTTTCCCAGAGAACAGCTCACGAGCCCTAGATTGGTTTCGCCAGTTCCGCCTCGACGGCGGCGCTCATTCCAAAGCTTCCTTCTGATTTTTTCTCAGACGAAATACTTCATATAGCAGAAGATGGGCACCGGAGTCCTGCCAGGGGGCCCACGAAGCAGGGGGGCTCCCCCACCCTCGTGGCCAGGGTGTGGGCCCCCTCTGGTTGATTCTTTCTCCAATATTTTTTATATATTCCAAAACATGCCTCCGTGAAGTTTCAGGACTTTTGGAGTTGTGCAGAATAGGTCTCTAATATTTGCTCCTTTTTCAGCCTAGAATTCCAGCTGTCGGCATTCTCCCTCTTCATGTAAACCTTGTAAAATAAGAGAGAATAGGCATAAGTATTGTGACATAATGTGTAATAACAGCCCATAATGCAATAAATATTGATATAAAAGCATGATGCAAAATGGACGTATCAACTCCCCCAAGCTTAGACCTCGCTTGTCCTCAAGCGGAAGCCAATATCGAAAAATATGTCCACATGTTTAGAGATAGAGGTGTCGATAAAATTAATACGGACATGAGGGCATCATGATCATTCTTATAACAGCAACATATATGGATATCGTCATATGATTTCTTATGCTCAAGTAATAATCTCTTCACAATGTCAAATATGAATCAGAAACTTCATTGAGAACTAACAAACTATGATCTCGGTCATTGAAGCAATTGCAATTTACCATAACATTGGAAAGATTCAATATAAGAGCTTTTCAGCAAGTCCACATACTCAACTATCATTTGGTCTTCCACAATTGCTAACACTAATGCAATACTTATGGGTATGGAGTTTTAATTGGACACAGAGAAAGATAGGGGCTCATAGTGTTGCCTCCCAACCTTTTACCTCAAGGGTAATGTCAACAGTAATAATTCATGTTAACTTACATCCAATTGGATATATATATATCAGGATCTTTCCAACACAAGGTGCTTGCCAAAGGATAAAATGTAAAAAGGAAAGGTGAAGATCACCATGACTCTTGCATAAGGTATAAGATAAAAGTAAAAGATAGGCCCTTCGCAGAGTGAAGCATAGGTTGTCATGTGCTTTTAAGGTTGGGTGCACAAAATCTTAATGCAAAAGAACGTCACTTTATATTGCCACTTGTGATATGGACCTTTATTATGCAGTCTGTCGCTTTTATTGCTTCCACATCACAAGATCGTATAAAGCTTATTTTCTCCACACTAATAAATCATACATATTTAGAGAGCAATTTTTATTGCATGCAACATGACAACTTACTTGAAGGATCTTACTCAATCCATAGGTAGATATGGTGGACTCTCATGGCAAAACTGGGTTTAAGGATATTCGGAAGCACAAGTAGTATCTCTACTTGGTGCAAAGAATTTGGCTAGCATGAGGGGGAAAGGCAAGCTCAACATGTTGGATGATCCATGACAATATACTTTATTTCGGATATAACAAAACATAACCCATTACGTTGTCTTCCTTGTCCAACATTAACTTTTTAGCATATCATATTTTTAATGAGTGCTCACTGAAGGAAATATGCCCTAGAGGCAATAATAAAAGTTATTATTATTTCCTTATATCATGATAAATGTTTATTATTCATGCTAGAATTGTATTAACAGGAAACATAATACATGTGTGAAGACATAGACAAACAGAGTGTCACTAGTATGCCTCTACTTGACTAGCTCGTTAATCGAAGATGGTTATGTTTCCTAACCATAGACATGAGTTGTCATTTGATTAACGGGATCACATCATTAGGAGAATGATACGATTGACTTGACCCATTCCGTTAGCTTAGCACTTGATCGTTTAGTATGTTGCTATTGCTTTCTTCATGACTTATACATGTTCCTATGACTATGAGATTATGCAACTCCCGTTTATCGGAGGAACACTTTGTGTGCTACCAAACTTCACAACGTAACTGGGTGATTATAAAGGTGCTCTACAGGTGTCTCCGAAGTACTTGTTGGGTTAGCGTATTTCAAGATTAGGATTTGTCACTCTGATTGTCGGAGAGGTATCTCTGGGCCCACTCGGTAATGCACATCACTTAAGCCTTGCAAGCATTGCAACTAATGTGTTAGTTGCAGGATGATGTATTACGGAACGAGTAAAGAGACTTGCCGGTAACGAGATTGAACTAGGTATTGAGATACCGACGATCAAATCTCGGGCAAGTAACATACCGATGAAAAAGGGAACACCGTATGTTGTTATGCAGTTTGACCGATAAAGATCTGCGTAGAATATGTGGGAGCCAATATGAGCATCCAGGTTCCGCTATTGGTTATTGACCGGAGGCGTGTATCGGTCATGTCTACATAGTTCTTGAACCCGTAGGGTCTGCATGCTTAAAGTTCGATGATGGTTATATTATGAGTTTATGTGTTTTGATGTACCGAAGGTAGTTCGGAGTTCCGGATGTGATCACGGACATGACGAGGAGTCTCGAAATGGTCGAGACATGAAGATTGATATATTGGACGACTATATTCAGACACCGGAATGGTTTCGGGGGTTATCGGATATATACCGGAGTACCGGGGGGTTACCGGAACCCCCCGGATGTTATTGGGCCTCATGGGCCCAAGTGTTGGAAGAGCAGCCGCGCCCCCCTCCCCCCAAGTCCGAATTGGACAAGGAGGGGGGCGGCGCCCCCCTTTCCTTTCCCCCTCTTTCTCCTTCCCTCTCCTCTCCTACTCCAACATGGAAGGGGGGAGTCCTACTCCCGTGGGAGTAGGACTCCTCATGGGGCGCGCCAAGGGTGTCCGACCCCCTCCCCCTCCTCCACTCCTTTATATACGGGGAGGGAGGCACCCCCTAGAGACACAACAATTGATCCCTTGGATCTCTTAGCCGTGTGCGGTGCCCCCCTCCACCATAATCCACCTCGGTCATATCATAGCGGTGCTTAGGCGAAGCCCTGCGTCGGTAGAACATCATCATTGTCACCACGCCGTCGTGCTGACGGAACTCTCCCTCAAAGCTCGGCTGGATCGGAGTTCGAGGGACATCATCGAGTTGAACGTGTGATGTACTCGGAGGTGCCGTGCGCTCGGTACTTGATCGGTCGGATCATGAAGACGTACGACTACATCAACCGCGTTGTGCTAACGCTTCTGCTTTTGGTCTACAAGGGTACGTGGACACACTCTCCCCTCTCTTTGCTATGCATCACCATGATCTTACGTGTGCGTAGGATTTTTTTTGAAATTACTACGTTCCCCAACACTCACAATCATAAAATATGTCCAAGATAGTATATTTATCTTTCTTTATTATTTCCTATTAATTGCAACGATGACCAAAACTATGTTTGTCAACTCTCAACAACTTTTATTCATCATACTCTTTATATGTGAAGCCATTACTCTTCATAAGATCAATATGATCTCTTTATTTCTTTTTATTCTTTCTATTATTCCCTCAAGATCATGGTAAGATAATCAAGCCCTTGACTCAACACTAATCTTTATTATATATAGCTCACGGAGTCGATTACATAGGGGGGTCATAAAGAAAAACTCAAAACTAAATCATACTAAAACTTTATTCTACTAGATCAAGATATTACCAAAAGGATCGAACTAAGAAAAGCAGTAAAGATAGGAGTGTGATGGTGATACGATACCGGGGCACCTCCCCCAAGCTTGGCAGTTTCCAAGGGGAGTGCCCATACCCATGTGATTATGTCCGCTTTGCTTTTCTGCCGAAAACGAGAAGGAATAGATCGGTTGTTAGACAGTTTAGCCCTCTTAGGGAGACTAGACTTCTTGAACTTCACGTGCATATCCCTAGGTTGAGGTAGAGGAACATCCTCCTCCTCTGAACTTGAATCATTGATTCTCCTCGAATGAGCATCCTCCTCATCATCTGTAGTTCGACTACAAGGAGATAGATCCCCATAGGTCTTTGGGTCAGCAATGAGATGTGAGACATAGCTCTCTCCGTCGGAGTCCTGAGATGACATCTTGCTCTAAATCTACAACAGAAACAGCTCGAAACAAAAACAGAGGATATTTGCGTGATACGAGGGTCAAAACCTTCGGGAGATTATATAACAAATTTTTACTGACCAAAAGAAGTATCGTGCAAGAAAACGGAGTCTGGAGAGCACACGAGGTGCCCACGAGGCAGGGGGCGCGCCCAGGGGGTAGGGCGCGCCCTCCACCCTCGAGGACGCCTCGTGTCCTTCCCGGACTACTTATTTTTCTATTTTCTTAAATATTCCAAAACGGAGAAAAAAATACCATTAGAACTGTTTTGGAGACAGTTTACTTACCGTACCACATACCTATTCCTGCAAAAAATCTTAAACGAGAGTTGAATAGCAACACATAATCACCTACATTAAACTCACGCTTTTGTATCCTTTTGTCATGCCATCTTTAAGTTTTTCTTTGAACAGTTTGGCATTCTCATAGGTCTGGGTTCTCCATTCATCAAGTGAGCTAATGTCAAATAATCTCTTCTCACTGGCAAGGTTGAAATAATAATTGAGCTCTTTGATGGCCCAATATGCCTTATGTTCTAGTTCGAGAGGTAAGTGACATGTTTTTCCATAAACCATTTTATACGGAGACATACCCATAGGATTTTTATATGCAGTTCTATAGGCCCATAATGCATCATCAAGCTTCTTGGACCAATTCTTTCTAGACCTATTAACAGTCTTCTGCAAAATTAATTTGAGTTGTCTATTACTCAATTCTACTTGACCACTAGACTGAGGGTGATAAGGAGATGCAATTCTATGATTAACATCATACTTAGCAAGCATTTTACGAAGGGCACCATGAATAAAATGTGAACCACCATCAGTCATTAAATATCTAGGGACTCCAAACCTCGGAAAAATAACTTCTTTAAGCATCTTAATAGAGGTGTTATGATCAGCACTACTAGTTGGAATAGCTTCTACCCACTTAGTAACGTAATCAACATCAACTAAAATATGTGTATACCCATTAGAGGAAGGGAAAGGTCCCATATAATCAAAGCCCCAAACATCAAATGGTTCAATAACAAGTGAATAATTCATAGGCATTTCTTGACGTCTACTAATATTACCAATTCTTTGACATTCATCACAAGACAAGACAAACTTACGGGCATCTTTGAAGAGAGTAACCCAATAAAAACCGGATTGCAATACCTTACGTGCAGTTCTATCTCTAGCGTGGTGTCGTCCATAAGCTTCGGAGTGACACTTGCGTAGGATCTGTTCCTGTTCATGCTCAGGCATACAACGTCTAATAACACCATCTACTCCTTCTTTATAAAGGTGTGGGTCATCCCAAAAGTAATGTCTTAAATCATAAAAGAACTTTTTCTTTTGTTGGTATGTGAAACTAGGTGGTATTAATTTAGCAACAATGTAATTAGCATAATCAGCATACCATGGAGCAGTATGAGAAGCATTTATGACAGCTAATTGTTCATTAGGAAAGCTATCATCAATAGGTAGTGGGTCATCAAGAACAATCTCTAACCTAGACAAGTTGTCTGCAACGGGGTTCTCAGCTCCCTTTCTATCAATAATATGCAAATCAAATTCTTGTAGTAGGAGAACCCATCTAATAAGTCTATGTTTAGCATCTTTCTTTTCCATAAGATATTTAATAGCAGTATGATCAGTGTGAACAGTTACTTTAGAATCAACAATATAAGGTCTGAACTTATCACAAGCAAATACAACTGCTAAAAATTCTTTTTTAGTAGTAGCATAATTTCTCTGGGCACTGTCTAGAGTTTTACTACCATATTGTATAACATTTAATTTCTTATCAACTCTTTGTCCTAGAACAGCACCTACAGCATAATCACTAGCATCGCACATGATTTCAAAGGGTAAATTCCAATCAGGTGGTTGAACAATAGGTGCAGAAATCAAGGCTTTCTTAAGTATCTCAAATGCTTCTACACAATCATCATCAAAGACAAAAAGAATATCCTTTTGTAAGAGATTAGTCAGAGGCCTGGAGATTTTAGAGAAGTCCTTAATGAACCTCCTATAAAAGCCAGCATGACCAAGGAAACTTCTTTTACCTTTAATGTCCTTGGGACATGACATCTTTTCAATAGCATCAACTTTAGCTTTGTCAACTTCAATACCTCTTTCAGAAATTTTATGCCCCAAGACAATACCAACAAGTGCTGCAGTTTTGAACTAAGTTCAGTAGTTAATTAATTCTAAGAGTGGCATTGCTTAATTTTACCAGCGGGATTAGATTAACGAAAAGCATAAACAGTTCCAGGGTAGAGTGGGCGCAACAACAGTATGTGCTTCCATCTGCTTATAAAGGGGATGATGCAGAGTTTGTTGTAACAAAGCAACAAGCATCATGTCTGGGTTGGTTCCATTTTTGTTCACTACTTAATGGGAAAAGACAGCAATACAATAGCTTCAATTCAACATTTATTTAAAACAGTACCAATACAAGTAGCACAACATCTCAAAGCACACTGCATAATCATGTGGATGAAGGCCTGTACTGACCTTTCATGAGATGAACAAGATAAAATACGAATCTGCCAACACGAATAGGAAATCCAATCTCGTTTTGTGCAGTTGCACTGAAATCAAGCAAAGTGTTACGCGTAGCAAAGCAAAATGTCGCAATAGCAACAAGTTGAATAGATAACCCTGTATAAACATAGGCAAAAAAGGAATCAATTACTGGCTAATAAAGGAGGATGAAACATGCGGCCACAAAAATGGCAATCCCGCCAATCCCTAACAACTGTTGCAGTTTTGAAATATTAACCATAAAGTGGCACTTTTCCCAATTCAAGACAAGATTAGTTTCTTCACATCTCTGCAAAACTCGATCAAGGTTGCTCAAGCAGTCATCAAAAGAAGTTCCACATACGGAGAAATCATCCATGAAAACCTCAATAATCTTTTCACAAAAACCAGATAATATAGCCATCATGCATCTTTGAAAGGTAGCAGGTGCATTACATAAACCAAAAGGCATACGTCTATAAGCAAAGGTACCAAAAGGACAAGTAAAAGTGGCCTTTTCTTGATCCTCTTTTGACACAGGTATTTGAGAGAAACCGGAATAACCATCTAGAAAGCAAAAATGTGTATGTTTGGATAATATCTCTAGAATTTGATCAATAAAAGGTAAAGGGTAATGATCCTTTTTAGTAGCTTTATTTAATTTGCGGAAATCAATTACCATTCTATAACCTGTAATAATAATTCTTTGTGGGATCAATTCATCTTTATCATTAGGAACAACAGTAATACCTCCCTTCTTAGGGACACAATGGACAGGACTTACCCACTGACTATCTGCAACATGATAAATTATACTTGCCTCCATAAGCTTTAGTATTTCTTTTCTTACCACTTCTTTCATCTTAGGATTTAACCGTCGTTGGTGATCAACAACCGGTTTGGCGTCTTTCTCCAATTTTATTTTGTGCTGGCATAGAGTGGGACTAATTCCCTTAAGATCATCAAGAGTATATCCAGTAGTAGCACACTGCTTCTTCAGAGTTTTCAATAATATCTTTTCTTCATGCTCTGAAAGGTTAGCACTAATAATAATAGGATATATCTTTTTCTCATCAAGATAAGCATATTTAAGAGTATCAGGTAATGGTTTAAGCTTAAACACGGGATCACCCTTGGGTGGAGGAGGATCCCCTAGGATTTCAACAGGCAAATTGTGTTTCAAAATAGGTCCCTGTTTAAAGAATACTTCATCTATTTCCCTTCTTTCATTCATAAACATATCATTTTCATGGTCAAGCAAATATTGTTCTAAAGGATCATTAGGAGGCACGACAATAGAAGCAAGACCAATAATTTCATCTTTACTAGGCAATTCCTCATCACGGGGTTGTCTACGAAATTTTGCAAAGTTAAAATCATGAGACATATCCCCCAAACCAATAGTAACAACATCCTTTTCGCAGTCTATCCTAGCATTAAAAGTATTCAAGAAGGGTCTACCAAAAATGATGTGACAAAAGCTATCTTGTGGGGAACCAAGAACAAGAAAATCAGCAGGATATTTAACTTTCCCACACAAGACTTCAACATCTCTAACAATCCCAACTGGTGAAATAGTGTCTCTATTGGCAAGCTTAATTGTAACATCAATTTCTTCTATCTCAGCAGGTGCAATATCATGCATACTTTCTTTATATAAGGAATGAGGTATTGCACTTGCACTAGCACCCATATCACATAAGCCATGATAAAAATGATCTCCTATTTTAACAGAAATAACAGGCATGCCTACAACAGGTCTATGTTTATTTTTAGCATCAGGTCTAGCAATTCTAGCAGCTTCATTGCAGAAGTAAATAACATGCCCATCAATATTATCAGCCAAGAGATCTTTAACCATAGAAACACTAGGTTCAACTTTAATTTGCTTAGGGGGTTTGGGTGTCTTAATGTTACTTTTGTTGACCATAGTTGAAGCTTTAGCATGATCCTTTATTCTAATAGGGAAATGTGGTTTCTCAATATAAGCGGTAGGAACGACATGATCGTTATAAGTGATAGTATTTTCTTCAACTTTAATAGGTGTAACTACTTTTACTTCAATGGGAGGATTATATTTAAACCACTTCTCCTTTGGGAGATCAACATGATTAGCAAAGGATTCACAAAAAGAAGCTACTATCTCAGAGTCAAGTCCATATTTAGTGCTAAATTCACGGAAAACATCGGTATCCATAAAAGATTTAACACAATCAAACTTAGGTGTTATACCTGACTCCTTACCTTTGTTGAGATCCCAATCTTCAGAGTTGCATTTAATTATTTCCAATAAACCCCACTTGAATTCAATAATCTTCATCATAAAAGAGCCAGTACAAGAAGTGTCGAGCATGGAGCGATTATTGAGAGAAAGTCGAGCATAAATTTTTTGAATAATCATTTCTCTCGAAAGCTCATGATTGGGGCATGAATATAACATTGACTTAAGCCTCCCCCAAGCTTGAGCGATGCTCTCTCCTTCGCGAGGCCAAAAATTATATATATAACTACGATCACGATGAACAAGATGCATAGGATAAAACTTCTGATGAAATTCCAATTTCAATCGTTTGTAGTTCCATGATCCCATATCATCACATAGCCTATACCATGTCAATGCCTCTCCCTTCAAAGATAAAGGGAAGACCTTCTTCTTGATAACATCCTCGGGCATACCTGTGAGCTTAAATAATCCACAAACTTCATCCACATAGATTAGGTGCAAATCGGGATGCAATGTTCCATCTCCTGTAAAGGGATTAGCTAGCAGTTTCTCTATCATACCCGAAGGAATTTCAAAGTAAACATTTTCAGTAGGTTCAGTAGGTTGAGGAGCAACTCTTTGCTCTACTGGTCGGGGTGAAGATACCCCGAACAAGCCCCTCAAAGGATTATCTTTCATAGTAACAAGTGACCGTAAATTTCAGCACACTATATAAATTTTCCTTACCAAATTCCACCTACCAAAGGCGCTTCACTCCCCGGCAATGGTGCAAGAAAAGAGTCTTGATGACCCACAAATATAGGGGATCTATCTTAGTCCTTTCGATAAGTAAGAGTGTCGAACCCAACGAGGCGGTTTTCAGTAAGGTATTCTCTGCAAGCACTGAAATTATCGGTAACAGATAGGTTTGTGATAAGGTAATTTGCAACTGGTAACAAGTAACAAAAGTAAACAAGGTGCAGCAAGGTGGCCCAATCCTTTTTGTAGCAAAGGACAAGCCTGGACAAACTCTTATATAAAGGAAAATGCTCCCAAGGACACATGGGAATTATCGTCAAGCTAGTTTTCATCATGCTCATATGATTCACATTCGTTACTTTCATAATTAGATATGTGGGTGGACCGGTGCTTGGGTACTACCCTTCCTTGGACAAGCATCCCACTTATGATTAACCCCTCTTGGAAGCATCCGCCACTACAAAAGATGTATTAAGGTAAACCTAACCATAGCATGAACCATGTGGATCCAAATCAGCCCCTTACGAAGCAACACATAAACTAGGGTTCAAGCTTCTGTCACTCTAGCAACCCATCATCTATTTATTACTTACCAATGCCTTCCCCTAGGCCCAAATAATGGCGAAGTGTCATGTAGTCGACGTTCACATAACACCACTAGAGGAAAGACAACATACATCTCATCAAAATATCGAACGAATACCAAATTCACATGACTACTTATAGCAAGACTTCTCCCATGTCCTCAGGAACAAACGTAACTACTCACAAATCATATTCATGTTCATAATCAGAGGTGTATTAATATGCATAAAGGATCTGAACATATGATCTTCCACCAAATAAACCAACTAGCATCAACTACAAGGAGTAATCAACACTACTAGCAACCCACATTTGTACCAGTCTGAGGTTTTGAGACAAAGAATGGATACAATAGATGAACTAGAGTTTGAGATGAGATGGTGCTGGTGAAGATGTTGATGGAGATTAACCCCCACCCGATGAGAGGATCGATGGTGATGACGATGGTGATGATTTCCCCCTCCCGGATGGATGTTTCCGCGGCAGAACAGCTCCGCCGGAGCCCTAGATTGGTTTCGCCAGGTTCCGCCTCGAGACGGCGGCGCTTCGTCCCGAAAGCTTCCTTCTGATTTTTCTCGGACGAAATACTTCATATAGCAGAAGATGGGCACCGGAGGCCTACCAGGGGGCCCACGAGGCAGGGGGCGCGCCCACGGGGGTAGGGCACACCCCCACCCTCGTGGCCAGGGTGTGGGCCCCCTCTGGTTGATTCTTTCTCCAGTATTTTTTATATATTCCAAAACGTGCCTCTGTGAAGTTTCAGGACTTTTGGAGTTGTGCAGAATTGGTCTCTAATATTTGCTCCTTTTCCAGCCCAGAATTCCAGATGCCGGCATTCTCCCTCTTCATGTAAACCTTGTAAAATAAGAGAGAATAGGCATAAGTATTGTGACATAATGTGTAATAACAGCCCATAATGCAATAAATATTGATATAAAAGCATGATGCAAAATGGACGTATCAGGTACTAACCTAGTTGGCCCACTATCCATGGGCCGAGCTTATGGCCCACCAATCTCACAAGGAAGGACTCCAGAAGCCTCGAAGTCAGGCGTGATTAAGGCAGACTCTACCGAATACTTGGCGTGTACTTCAAGGACTACGCCACCTATGGGCATGTTTATCCCTAGTTGGCAACCGACCATGTGTAACCCTAGCTTCCCCGGTGTCTATATAAACCGGAGTGTTTAGTCATAAAGACAAGAATCATAATAACTGGCCTTAGGTTTTAGAACACAACATACGATCTCGAGGTAGATCAACCTGTACTGGATACTCCATCATCAATATAATCAAGCAGGGCATAGAGTTTTACCTCTCCGAGAGGGCCTGAACCTAGGTAAATATCGTGCCTTCCGTCTCCTGTTAATCATTGATCCAAGATCCACAACTTGAGACCCCCTACCCTAGATGTGTCGGTTTTAGTACCAACATTGGTGAATTCATTGAGAGTTCTGCCGTGCGGTCGAAAAAGGATCAATGGCTCACCTGCAGATCAACTGCAACATCATATGTGATGACATCTTTGTCCCCGGCCAACTCTTCACTTTCAGTAGTGTCGTCCTGCACACCAATTTGATTGGTTGTCTCGACCGCATCAAAAGCTTCGTCTCAAACCAAGTCATCACGTCCGGAAGCTTGGAATATACCGCTGACTCGCGCGGTGATCTCGCCCTCTCTGGCTGGAGGCCAATCGGCTCGAGAACTCTTCGGGCACCGCGGCCTTAACCCCGGGGCCGACATCTGATCTGATCCTTTGATGGAATCTTGCATCAGACTCGACCTTGAGTACGGACCTGATTGCCTGTACGTCATCAAACTCGGATCTGGTCATCATCTCATCGAACCTCAACCTCTAGTCAAGTCCAAGCTCAGAACCATCGTTAAGCACGGATCCGATCTCTTTGCCAGTTAACCAAGGATCAACCCTGGCTGGCCCAAACTCCGTGGTTGCGTCAAGCGACCCTCGGAACATACTTCAAATCAGCTCGACTTACGGTCATGCCATGGACACCGAGGATCTTATGCACCTAAACGAGATACTGGACCGCATCCAAAGACTCTCAATCTCGAATGATCATACCTCGGTTTACGACAAGATCAGATGTAATGCCGATGATAGGGAAATTTACGTACCACACACCACCCACCTAGTCACTATGCTCGAAGACTTAACCGACGTACTGAACTACGGCTCTGATGAGGCTACCGACATGGATGAAGATGTCGGTGAAACATCACAAGCGGCTTCACCTATGGCCATACCACATCCTAGAAGCTGGACCGTGACCTCCACTGACGACGTCTACATGGTCGACACCCCTAAGGATGTGTCCAAACCTAAGGGTGACGAGGAGAATAAGAAAGATTCCTCGAAACACTGACGTCCTCAGAGGCGGCCCAAGGGTGCCGGCAAAGGCAAGGAGAGCCAGACCAACAATACGGATGCCACCAATAACGGCACCGCCGCAGACAACACCGAGGACCAGGATGACGGTAAAAATGCCACGCCCGACCAGCCTAATGGCCCTACAGGGATATCTGATAATGAGGACCCTGATAATCTCGAGGATGGGGAGGATAGTAACTACCTCCCCGAGTCAGAGGAGGATGTCAGCCTCAGACTCGAGGATCTTATCATCCCTGTTGGGGATAGTACTACTGGGTACAAACCGGCCAGGAGAGGTCGGGCTACCCCCAAGATGAGTTATTTATTTTTGAAGCCCATGGAGACAAGGAGTATGGCGCTTTAAGAAGGCCCAGGGCCCAGAGGTGGGTTATGGCCTGTATACATAAACCGCCATATCGTATGTAACTTATGTTGTAAGATAAGAAAGGTAGAAACCGAGCGGATACGTTTATGAGCCGGCCTGGGGATTCTGTAAACCGCCGGTGTCAACCTGTGTATATAAAGGGATGACCCGGCGGCGGTTTAGGGACAAGAAACAACAACTCGAGAGCCAGGCATAGCGGATTCGCTCCCTGGTCATCGAAACCCTAGCAATTCCACAACAACTGGATTAGGCCTTTACCTTCACCGCAAGGGGCCGAACCAGTATAAACTCTCCGCGTCCTTTGTCTGCTTTAACCCCTTTAAGCTAACCCGTCGCGATGGCTCCACGACTAAGTACTTTCACTAGGACATCTGCCGTGACAAAACCACGACAGTTGGCGCCCACCGTGGGGCTATCGCACGATGGTTTCGAGTTCTTAGAGGGCAGCTTCGAAGGACTCAAGGATACGCTGTGGGCCGGATGACCAAGAGTCATCGCGGCAAGCTCTACATCGACGACGCAGGCTGGGGCCCCGAGGCCGGCTCAATTGAGTATGGGTATCGGGTCCCCTTCGGCGGCATTCACGTGTTCATTGGCAAGATTGGCGAACAGGGCCCTGAGCCGGACATCTGCACCGACATCATCGAAACGGCTCAACGTGCGAGATCTGCTCGGGTTAAGCCTGCCATGAAGCGTGCCTTCGTGGGAGTCATCCACGGAGAAGAATCTGAGGATAGATCGGAATCTGGTGGTGAAACCGTCGTTTACTCCGGGGACGAGTCATCTACTGAAGAGACCGAGTCATTGTACCAACTGCAGGATGGCCGGTTTGGGGGATGTTCCGATGGCGATAGTATTCCGGACCCCTTTGATCCGCCAAGCCGAGTTTTGATCTTCATGGCCGGTACACAGTTAGCGCCACAATCTTCGACCACCGCAGCGATGATCTCTTGTTCAACAGCGGCAACGGCAGCTGGGGTAGGAGGCCCTGCGCCACCACCGGCTCAGGCTTTGTTCGATTTATTTGATACCTTGGCAGCACTACTAGCGGCTAAAGTCAGCCCGATGGATCAGGAGCGGCACAATGCATAAGTGGCGAAGGTGAAGGATCACATAGCCCAAGCCAAAGTGGACCTGGCCGCAGAAAACACCAGGATGACGGCGAAGCAGGCCGAGTTAGATGCACAGTCTTATCGGATTATGTTGGATCAAAACACATCGAATGATGTCACGAGGAGGAGGTACCGATCTCACCTGCCTCCGGTTTACGAAGCCAAGAATCTCTTCAACACGCCAGGAGCAGGAACCAGCAACCAGCCAGTGGTAAACCGGGTCGAAGCGCCTGGAACGGGGACGCCAATTCAGCCACGCGCAATGGATCCCCCTCCTCAGAATATCCCGTCCCAACACGTGTCGACGCCTCCGGGTCATTACTCCAACCCTTTGGATAACATAGTTGCAGCCGCTTCACGATTGGCGGAAGGCCCTCCCAGTCGACGGTGAGTCCCCCGTAGCGGTGGAGACGCGACGGGCTAGAGAACTCCTTCAGACAGCCTTGACTCAGCAGCAGGCTTATTCATATAGCTGCGAAAGGATTCATTATACTCCCCGCCCGAGCCGGAGTTACAGCAGGCATATGGATGAACCGGCCGTGTCCAGCAGTGCGCGGAATCGTAATCTGCCTCGTGGCCATAACTCGGCAGGTGGTGGTGGTGATGCTCAGGATCTGGTGGATCGTGCAATGGCACGTCGAGAGGCCGAGTTAGCGGCACAACACGAAGCCCGCCAACTTACTCCGGTTCATCCAGCAACTTCGGTGGAACCAAGAGTTACCACCAGTTCGTTGGGGGTGTCGTGTCTCGTCCCAGCGCTGCGCAATGTACAACTGCCCAAGGATTTCAAGGTCCTACGTAAGGTGCCAAATTACACTGCCGATTTATCCCCCAGGTCATGGGTTGAAAGTTATGAGATGGCAATGGAGATGCTGGATGTGGATGATGCGGCGTGTGCTAAATACTTCACCATGATGTTGGAAGGAACGGCTCGCACTTGGTTGAAAAACTTACCAGCTAACTCTATTGGGTCATGGGCCGAGTTAAGGGCCCGGTTTATTCAGAATTTCAAAGACACGTGCAAGCAGCCCATGTCAATTATGGACTTAGCTGCCTGTGTCCAGGAGGAAGGAGAATTAACAACCCATTGGGTGCGCCGGGTTTCGGAAATTTGCATTCATCAGACCGCATCAACGCTGATACAGCAGTTTTAACGTTAGAGGGCAATTGCCGGTTTGCACCTCTGAAGTTGAAGTTGGGGCGGCTCAAACGTCACTGCAATGACATGGGGACTCTTATGGCAGCCTTGGTGAAGTACGCCGACTCTGATAGTACCAAGGACCCTGAATCTGATGATGACAAGACAGGAAAGGGAAAGAAGGGCGGCAGCACCAAAGGGCAGCAGCATAACCCGGCGGGTCATGGAAAGAGCGGTAAGCGTAAGGCAGATAACAGTTTAGATTTTGTGGCTAATACCAATGCGCAGGGTAATGGTCAGCGTCATAAGGGTAAACCGCCCCCGCGTGGAGGAGAACCAAGTCCCAATCCGGAGCGCCTGTCTTACTTGTTGAACCAGCCCTGCCCAAAGCACGGATCGCGGGACAAGCCGGCCACACACCTCTGGAAGAATTGTTATATTATGCGGGAGTTCAAAAATTCAGATTTTTTCCGGAATGATCATGGACTGGCCGACGGTTCAGGCCCCGGATCTCATGGGCTGGGTTATGGTGGAAACAGTTCCGGTTCAGGATTTCACGGTAATCAAAGCGGACATGGAAATCAAGGCAACACTACAAAAAAAATACACTTCTGTGATGATACGTGTTTGTCATAGTAGGTCGCGTTTTTTGTCATGCATGTACATCCATGACAAATTTATGACAGAATCAAAATAGTCATACCGTCTTTCAGAGAAGTGTTCCATGACATTACCAAAATTATCATCACGGAAGTGTCCACTTCCATGACGATAAATCGCGCGTCACAGAAGTGCTTTGATCAAGGGTGACCGACACGTGGCATCCACCGTAACGGAACGCCGTTAAGCTATCTGGTCGGGTTTTGGATCCGATAACCCGTTAATAGCCCCGACCAATGGGGATTTTCCACTTGTAAAATCATCATTGGCTAGAGGAAACACGTGTCGGCTCATCGTCGGGACAGATGTCATCCACTCACTGGACAGAAGGCGCCTATGATAGGTCGACACGTGGCACGGCCCAACAAGTTTAAATGGGTCGGCCCAACTAAAGGCCCACAAGATTTTGCGGACCATAATGGGCTGGCCCAGCTAAAGGCCCATGAGATTTTGCGGACCATAATGGGCTGGCCCAGCTGAAGGCCCACAAGATTTCACGGGCCATAATGGGCCGGCCCAGGTAAAGGCCCATAAGATTTTTGTGTGCCATAATGGGCCGGCCCAGGTAAAGGCCCACAAAATTCTTGTGGATCATAATGGGCCGGCCCAGCTAAAGGCCCACGAGATTTCGCCGACATTAATGGGTCGGCCCAGCTGTAGGCCCACAAGATTTTTAGGACCCTAGTAGGCTGGCCCATTAACTGGCTGCCATGTTTTGGGCCAAATGCCAGCCCATATTTGATCCGGTCCATTAATGGCCTGCCACGCTCCGGGCCTAATAGTGGCCCATATGAGATCCGGCCCGTTAAAAGCCTACCACGTTCTGGGCCAAATTACGGCCCAGATCAAGTCCGGCCCTTTAAGAGGTTTTGGGCTCAATTATGGCCCATATCAGATTCGGCCCGTCAACTGGACACTATGCTTTTGGGCCCACTAGCTAAAGGCCCACTTAGTAATTCGGCCTGATATTAGTTTTGGCCTGTTAAGGGCCCGTTTAACATTTCGGCCCTATATTAATTTTAGCCTGTTAAAAGCCCGTTGTAGCGACCAGACCTCAAACAGTCCGATCTCTGTGCACCAGTGTCATCCCTGGATCAGTAATGCTGACATGCACAGTACTTGAAGGATTTATAACAGAGTGGCAATCACACACTTATTACATCGAATGTCTCAAAAGAGAACTTATTACAATAAATATGGCTTAAGGCCAACTAATAACGATAACAACGGAAGGCTTGGAAGATAAGCGAGTCCATCAACTCCAACGGCATCACTGAGTATAGAACCCCGACCTAAGGCACCTTACTCGTCGTCCGAAAAGTCTGCAACATGAACGTTGCATCCCGAAAACGGGTCAGCACATGGAATATGCTGGCAATGTAACACATAGAGAGTAATGGAAGAAATGAGCTATACTACATGCATATATGGCTGGTGGAAAGCTCTATGGTTACAGTTTTGCGTAAAGCCAATTTTTCCCTTGTGCAAAGGAATAAATTTTATAAAACTATCATGGTGGTTGTTAAACATTGAGAATGGTTGACAGCATCCTCAATCCCAATTAAGCATCATCATTAAAAACCGAACAAAATTAATTAAAGTAACATGATGAGATTCACATGATATTCCAAGTACTAGATACTCAAAACGTTCATAACCGGGGACACGGCTAATCATGATTAGTTAATACACTCTGCAGAGGTTTGTGCATTTTTCCCCACAAGACTCGATCTCCTCTTTTGGATTTCTCGCACTACATGGTGTTTGAGAAACGGATGACCGAGACATAGTCTTTCAGAAGCGCTAGCACCTTACGATCGGGTAGACCGTACCACCTACATCCCCTACATCTGCTAGTCTACCACTATAAGAGTTCGCACAACTTAGTCAACTATGCTAGAGCCCATAGTAGTTTGTGGCTGCACAAGGAAGTTTCTAGTATGAATAATCTCATGATCCCTTTGAGCCTGGGTGGCGGTCCATAAAGAAAAACAACAGGCAATCCTGGAATACCCAGGTACCTCAATCCACCCAGATGTGTGTTTAAGTTGCCACCTTAATTAAACCATCAATTAACAATCTCACATCTGTCATCGATTTCACACACCCAATCCACGTCTACTAGCATAGCATGGCGTAATAAGCAAACGTTGAAGTAACTCCCAAGGTTTGATAATAACACAGGTAATAGGTACTACCTCAACTACTTCCCAACCCACAATTTAATTAGATCCTAATCATGCAATGTTTGAGGATTGATCTAGTGCAATAAAACTGGGTAGTAAAGAGGTATGATCAAAGTTTTACTTGCCTTGCTGATGATCCGCGAAACTTAAAGATTCGAAGTAACAGGCGCCGCACTCCGGGTACTCTGTCGCAAACAAACAAACAAGCATACAATAAGTACTCAACTAATGCATAGGTAAAACTACAATAATAAATCTAACCAGAAAGTTCAACTTAAGAACTCCGGTTTGCAAAAAGAATCAAATCAAATGAAGCAACGAAAGTCAAACGGCAAAAGAAACAAACTTCGTTTACTAATCTGGACCTAAGTCAAATTTTACAGAAGAAAAAACTTGTTTAAGTTGGTTAAACGGAAAGAGGGTTTCGGGACGAAACTCCAGGCGCTTGAATCGCCTGATTCCGATAAACGAGCGAAAAGTTATACTAAAACGAAATTCGGATCGGAAATCACGATCAGAAATAATCGCGGAAAATCCGAGAAAAAGAAAAATGACGAACAAATTAACGAACGAACGTTCATTATATGGATCTAAATGATGAACACGTTCGTTAAACGAACGAACGAGCGAACGCTCGCTAATTACCATAAACAAAAAAAAACCGATCTAAATAAAAAAACGAAAACTAAAAAAAAATGAAAACCGGCGAAAACCGTACGGTTTTCCTAGGAAAACCGGCGGCGGGCGGCGGCTACCTCCGGCGATGTGACACTCCAAAAAATTTTGAGTTGGTTTTTACCAAAATCTTTATTTGATTTAGAGGAGGCTATGTTTTTTTAAAAGAAAATTGGAAGCTATTTAAAATTCTTCTTAAACCCTCTCCCTCTCAAAACTTTTATGACAAATATTTTGGTACTCCTCTCAACCTTGATTTTTGGTCTTGAGAGCTTTTCATTTTTGTCTTGACTCTACTCTAGTTATTTTTGAAATTTCTTCTATTAAGAAGAGACCCTAAGGATTATGCGTTTATTCTTTTCCCCATTCAAAATTTCCTCCTTTGCCATGTCACCTTTTGACATAGCATCCCAAAACCCCTCCCTGCCTTGGATCAAGTCAAGGCTCCCCATCTCCAACAAGTCTCAAGCCATTTTTTTATTTTTATTCAATTTATTTTTCTTCAAAAACTATTTCTGCCATTATTTTTGGACCTAGGTGGTTTACAAAGGAAGTACCAAATTTCTTTTGAGCTTTGATCCCAAACCAACTCCTCTGGCTAGTCCTTAGCACCCTCAACCTAGAACCATCAAGATCCACTTGGCCTCAGTTCAAATATTTCAAATTTTGCCCACTGCAAGTTTGGACCGGAAATGCCATTTTTGGTGAAATTAATATTTTTCTTTTTCCAAAAATTCTGAGATAATTCATGCAACTTCCAGATACAACAAGAGGCCAACTCACCAAAGATCAGCTCCAGAAAAATTTACCACATGCCAAAATCATTTCATCGAGCACCTGGCATGCACTATTGCTGTGCAAGTTCAGAAAAATTCAGGAGTTCAGTGTTGCTGTTTCGCCGTCAGTGTCGTTTTCTTCAGACCACGGCGTCCATCTCACCAGTGCACGCGCTGGCATCTAGCTCACTGCTCCCCTCCTTATCCATTGCGCCGCACACTCGCTTGGCCGGGCGCGGACGTCGGTGGCGACGTGGCTCACCAGCTCCGGCGCCTTCTGCGGTGGCAGAGCCACCCGTGGCAGCCAACAGAGCTCGGCCCTGCCTTTCGGCACCGTCCGGCACCGCCCCAGCCACCAGGGCCCTCCGCGTGTCCACCTCCTTCTCTGCGCGCGACTGCGGCACCGTCGCCGTGGCCTGGCAACCACAGGGCGTGTTCTCTGCCGCCGACGGGCCCGCGAGGCGCCGTTCCGTCGAAACCGCGGAGCAGGCCGAATCCAACCAAGGTTAGTGTCTAAATGGAACCAGTGGATCATCGCGGTGATGCCTAGCTACCTAAACCCCATGACCAACCTCTGCCTCGCCGTAACCATCGCCAGCGTTATCCCGTTCACGGCCACCGCCTCGGATCGGCTATAAAAGGAACCCTTGAGCTCGTTCTCGACCCAACGCCACACCTCCTCCTCACCAGAGCCCCGCCTAGCCACTGGAAGGACCCCGAGGAGGTCACCTTCCCCAACTACGGCCGCCCTGATCCGCCTCGGGCACCAGCTCGATCCACTTAGGTGAGGCCACCCCCGCCTCCCAAACCGCGTCAGCAAACCTCTAGTGCACCCAGTACCCTAACCCAAGCCTCAATTCGACCTTTGCAGCTCTCCCCTGCGAGATCCACCAACGCCCGAACCACCGTCCGCCGGAGTTGAGGTCGCCGTCGACGTGGTGCTCGCCAACGCCCAACTCCACCAACCACAGGTGCGTAAGAGCACGGTGAACACGTTGGTAACCCACGATCCCCCTGCCTCGCCGTGGATCGCCGCCGGCGACCACCGCGGCCCTCGGGCGCCAATACTCTGTTTCAGTTTTCAAACCCGACGGGTGAGTCCTCCCCGTCAGCTTTTTCTTCTTTTTGAAACGTTTTCTAAAAACGTCTTCGGGCAAAATACGTGTTCCCCCTGGACTGACGTATTCTAGACTGAACGTTTTCTGTTTTTATAAAGAAAACCCTGGAAACTTTCTGTTTCATTACAGAAAGGTCCCTGGACTAAAACTCTTATAACTTTTAAACAAAAGATGATTTTAACTTGAAACTTTTCCTGTCATCTCTATTTTTCTGTCTACTTTTTTTTCATATTTATTTGAAAAATATTTGGGATACTTTTTGTGCACGCACTGTATTTGTGTAGTATCCGATTTTTCTTTAATACGTAGACACCGGAAGGAGTAAAGGAGACGCGAACTTCGCCGAGCTAGACTCCGACTTCTCCGAACCAGGCAAGCATGTTTGAACCTTTGATATGATGAGTGTTTTGCATGGTTTCTTGAGTAGTTTTTCTCATGGCATGTTTATATAAGCATCGGTGAATGTTATGTGCATGCAAGGCAAGCTACCGGAAAGCTTCAAAGTTGATGTGTTCTTATGATGATAAGACGACACCATCATGTGGTGACATGATGGGTTGCAGGCTGGTATTGTTGAAGTATGCCAGTTCTATGTCAACCGTGAACTCCAGTTTCAACGTGGGTCAAGTCTCGATCCCGTTCGTTTTCCCTTCGTGCTACCACTTGTTTTCTGCAAAGAGTGCGGTTTAGTAAGTTGCAAACCTCTTTCCTGGTACACACCAACATAGGGGCCGCGATGAGGGTTCCATGGCCCTGGATTAAAGCCAGTCATACGGTCAAGGGGCATGGGTGTTTCCGGTTGGGACCGAGAGGGGGGCACCCCTTAGAGCGCGCGATATAAATTTGATCCCATGCTATTTGAGGTTGTGGCCTCCCCGTCTTAAGGTTTTTCTTGAACGTTGCCGAGGGTGATTCCTGGCAACGGAATGTGGAATGGGTGTGTACTGGTTAGACGTTTTTCTTCTAAAACACAGTAAACGGAACTAGTCCTTGTGACTACTGAAATCCGTTGGCTGTGGTTAAAGAGTACAAACTCTGCAGAGTCAAAATCATTCGAGTATCCATGTCCACGAGCAAGGACTTGGACATCATCACTTTGTCAATATCAGTCTCCGTGTCAAATCTCAGTGTCAACCCCGGTGACAGTCTCCGGAGTATAAACATAAAACCGAGAGTGGTAAACTCGGTTGTAGGTTATTCCATGGGAATGGACTAACCAGTTTATAATTATATGCTGAGTATTTCCTTGTGATGATTTGAATTCATGAGCTACTTAAATTTGAATGATAAACTATAAGCCATGTATGAGATGTCGCTCAGACGTCCGACTGTGGCATTAGTGTTATTTACCTTTGAAATAAGCCCTTTACGTGATGTCGCTCAGACGTCCGACTGTGGCATTATTGTTATTTACTTTTTGATATAAGCCCTTTATGTGATGTCGCTCAGACGTCCGACTGTGGCATCATTGTTACTTATTTTTATTATAAGCCCTTTTCGAGGTGTCGCTTAGACGCCCGACTGTGGCACGTCCTGTTATTTACTTTTCAATATAAGCCCTTTATGTGGTGTCGCCTCGACGCCCGACTACGGCATGTTAAATTTATTTTTACCTTTCGAGGCGTCGCTTCAGACACCCGATCGGTCTTCAGTTATTTTTCTTGGGATTTCGGGAGGACTACCGCCTGATTTCCTCTTATTTATCGTGCAGTGCAAATCTATTATTTGATTGTGCATACTAACCTGCTCATGTGCATCATGTTTACATTTGTTATATCTTATGTCCGAACTGTCTTGCGAGTACATTCAAAGTACTCACCTGGCTTGTTGATTTGGCCAGATGTTGACGAAGGCGATCTTATGGATGAAAAGTTCGATAGCGAGTCCGACGCCTAGAGGAGTCCCAGTCAGCCAGGTGCGACCCTGGAGTTGTTCACTTGTATTATACACGCTTATGCCACCCAAATAAAATCATCAAGCCTCACCCCGACGCTTGATGAGCTGTAAGATTTCAGAGTCATGTCACCCACTTCTCTGTGACATACCCACCACCACCTTTATTGCGAGTCGATAGCTATGCCACCCTACCCTTGTGCCATATCCGCCTTTATGTATAATATAGGCGTGCTTGTAATAAATTGTTGAGCATCCTCAGCTCAACCATGTATAATATTAGTACTGCTGGATTTCTGTATCAAGGTTTTGTCTGCTAGTAAGAAGAATCCTTCTGTACTGGTTAATACAAAGGTCGGCTTTTCAATAAATGTTTTATTGGAAGGGCGGTTGTGACAAACTTGGTATCAGAGCCAGGCTGACTGTAGGAAGCCACTAGGTGCGACAGCTAATAGGTTATTAGCTTACTTTATCATTCTGCATATTGTAGCAATTTTCTGTTGGTCATCATAAATTTATGATTTGACTATTCGGGATTTTGTCTACTTTTGTAGATGGCGAGCAGCGATTGTGAGTCACAGGTGTTCGCCAATGTTCCCTAGGGGTTTATCAAGCTCCTCATCTCCATCACCAAGATCGTGCTCGGGCCATCAGTCCGTCCGGAGTTCACACTCTACCGGCACAAGCTCAGCGACTGCTTGTCTATGTACCAGGCCTCCGTTCAGTTCAAGGGAGGACGTGCCGAGTTCCGCCGCTTCCGATTCGTGGGGAGGGCCATGCCTACGGAGAGGCATGCCATGCAGATGGCTGCCCGTGAGGCCATAGCTCGCCTCCGGGATGTTCTTCCTTCAATGATGACTCGTCGTTACTGCTACCTCCCATGCCACGTGCCATACACTTGCCACTATGCATTCGCTTGCGCCAGGGGAGAAAGAGATAAGGCTATTGAGATGCTTGTTGAGTACCTCAAGGCACTTGAGGCAGCTTTCGACAACCTCGTGGACGACCTCGTAGCTGCTCGCATGGATTCCATCCATGGCTGCTCCGCCAACAGGAGGGAGCTCCTCCATATGGCACCACCACTGACGTTCGTCTCGTCCTCAACATCCTACACACCGGCCATCTTAGCCACTGCTCGCCGCCTGCCTACCACTGAGGAGTTTGACCAGGTCATTGCTCCTACTCCCGTCAGAGCTGCACCACCTACCGCACCTGCACCAGCTCCTCAGCCCAGTACTTTGCGCCTTGAGCCTATTAGCGAGGAGGAGATTGAGTCTCCAGCACCACTGGGTCTTACTCTCGGCAGGCGAAAGGAAGTCTTCACCATCTCCGACTGAGTACGCCTAGCAGCAGTGTGATGTGCCAGCTTGTATGATATGTTTATATGTACATAGGCTTGGTGAGAAGTAGTTTGTGTGCGCATCATGTAGGATCTTGGAGAAGTGCACTAGCCTAAATAACATGTCAGGAATGTGTACGCACATCCTGAGTGATGTATTGTATAATTGTGGATTGCATGTAAGATATGTACTGAGCGGTCCTTCTCCACGCGCGATCTAGTGTTTTCCTGAAAAATGTTGGAGTTCTTAAAATTTCCGCCGTTACAAAATTATTTATTTTGATGACTTAATTTTCTCATGAGTTTGCAAATATCTACCCCAGAGTGAAAAATGCCTCGTCACTGGACTCGTTCCATGCCAAACCCGCCGGAAGAAGACTATGGTACCCAGACAAGTAACAACTTCACACAGGGACAGTCAAGTCAGCAAGGCAGTGAGACAGCATATACTCAAGTATGCCGCCTTTATGAGCAAAGCCAGAATCAGCACCAGGAAATGATGAACCATGTTATCAATATGGGGAATCATCGTGAGCCCTATCAGCAGCACTCTAAATTGTCTGAATTACAGAAGACGCGTCCCCCAACGTTCTCTCATACTGATAAACCTCTTGAGGCCGATGATTGGCTTCGTGACATTGAGAGGAAGCTGATTATTGCACAGTGTTCAGACCGTGAGAATGTACTTTATGCACCTCACTATCTCACGGGAGCAGCCGCGTCATGGTGGGAGAATTTCCTGCACATGCACCCCAATGAAAACAATATCACATGGGAAGATTTTAAAGAAGGATTTCGTGGGGCGCACATTCCCAGAAGCATTATGAAGATCAAGAAAAGGGAATTTGACGACCTCAAGCAGAGAAGCATGATAGTGACTGACTACAATAGTCAGTTTACCCTATTATCTCGTTATGCCAACGAAGAACATATGACGGAGAACAAAAAGATGGAGAAGTTTTCTGGATGGTCTGGCACCGGCACTTAAATGCCAGCTGGTCGTACACACCTTCCCGGACTTCAAAACGCTTGTGGACAAGGCCATTACATTGGAGAATGAGCGCCACAGCTTGGAGGAATTTCACAAGCGGAAAAGGGACCAGGTCACACATGCTCGCAACAGCCGGCACAAGACTGACCCTCATAAGATTGGAGCAAACCGACCCACAACCAATGTTCCGTGGCCAATCAAAAATTTTCACGCAAGGGACAAGGATTTTACGTATCACCCAGGCGTCACTTGCTACGCTTGTGGAGTGGAAGGGCACTATGCTAAACAGTGCCCAAAGCTAAGAAACTCGGCCCCAAAACCGAACAACAATGGGAACAATTCAACACCCAAGCGCAACAACTTCAACCCCAACAATAATCACAAGAAGGGTCACCTGAACCATGTGACCAAGGAGGAAGCATAAAATGCCCCGGATATCGTACTCGGTACGTTCCCTGTCAACACAATACCTACCACGGTTTTGTTTGATTCTGGAGCATCTCACTCGTTCATTTCGAAGAGTTTTGCTTTGCAACATGATTTTTCGATACTCCATTTGGAAAAATCCATGATCATCAAGTCCCCTGGGAATAAGCAAGTCACTCAGAGTTAATGTCAAGGTGTGGTTATTGAGCTCAGAGGACTAAAATTTCAAGCAAACCTCATCGTATTGGAAAATAAAGGACTGGAGGTTATCCTAGGAATGGATTGGTTAACCACCAACAAAGGGTTTATCGATTTCTTGAACCGGACTGTAATCCTCACTCATCATCACGGGAAGACAATAAAAGTCGTAGCCCAAGAAAGACCAGGATCACGACGACCAAGATTGAACAAGGTGGACACCTCAGAGTTAAGCAAAGTTCCAGTGGTGTGCGAGTTCCCTGACGTTTTTCCCGAAGAACTACCAGGCATGCCGCCAGACCGGGAAATAGAGTACAGCATTGAACTAGCACCTGGAATCACCCCCATCTACAAGAAACCCTATAAGATGGCACCCTCCGAGTTGGTAGAATTAAAGAAGCAAATAAAAGAATTGCTGGAAAAAGGATTTATACGAGCCAGCTCCTCACCTTGGGGTTCGCCAGTATTATATGCCAAGAAAAAGGATGGGACACTGAGATTATGCATAGACTATCGAGCACTCAATATGGTCACCATCAAAAATAAATATCCAATGCCACGGATAAATGACTTATTTGACCAGCTCGCACAAGCCAAAGTTTTCTCAAAAATTGATTTAAGGTCCGGATATCATCAATTAAAAGTACAAACAGAAGATATCCCTAAGACAGCATTCACCTCCAGATACGGACTATATGAGTTTACAGTGATGCCGTTTGGGCTAACCAATGCCCCCGCATATTTTGTCCACCTCATGAACAAGGTGTTTATGAAATTTATGGACAAATTTGTTGTGGTGTTCATTGACGATATTCTGGTATACTCTAAGACACCAGAAGAGCATGCAGAACACCTCAGGATTGTACTGGGAGAATTAAGGAGGCACCAATTATACGCCAAGTTCAGCAAATGTGAATTTTGGTTAAGGCAGGTCAGCTTTCTAGGCCACGTATTGACCCAAGAAGGTGTCGCCGTGGACCCAGAGAAAGTCAAGGCCGTACTTGGCTGGAAACCACCAGCCAACGTAATGGATGTCCGCAGTTTTCTGGGAATGGCTGGATACTACCGAAGGTTTATTGAGGGATTCTCCACCATAGCAAAACCAATGACACCGTTACTCAAAAAGGAGAAGAAATTTGTGTGGACTGAAGCTTGCGAGAAGAGTTTCCAAGAACTCAAGAAGAAATTAACAACAGCACCAGTGTTGGTTATACCAGACATACACAAAAGTTTTGAAGTGTATTGTGACGCATCCCGGAAAGGCCTCGGATGTGTGCTGATGCAAGAAGGCAAGGTTGTCGCATACGCTTCAAGACAACTTCGAAAGCATGAAGAAAATTATCCCACTCATGACTTAGAATTGGCAGCAGTCATTCATGCACTCAAAGAGTGGAGACACTTTTTGCTTGGGAATCATTGTGAAATATATACGGACCACAAAAGTCTCAAATATATTTTCACACAACCAGAGCTCAATTTACGGCAACGGCGCTGGTTGGAATTAGTGAAAGACTATGATGTTGGCATCCACTACCATCCAGGAAAGGCAAACGTAGTGGCAGATGCTCTTAGTCGAAACCCCAGCTCGGACAACAATAGTCTGCAAGACTTGAGACCTGAATTTCAATAGGAGTTCGCCAAACTCAACTTGATGATGGTCACGGAAGGCACTGTATCAAATTTGGAATTACAACCCACCCTTGTGGAGCAGGTTAAGAAAGCTCAGCATGGACACCCCAGCATCGAAGGCATAAAAAGAAAAGTGAGTATGGGCAAGGCCTTGGAATTCGTCATAGACGATGAGGAAATATTATGGTATGGAGACAGGCTTTGTGTGCCAAATATAGAAGGCCTCAAACAGCAACTCCTGACCGAAGCCCACACCGCTCCATATTCGATCCACCCTGGGGGAACCAAAATGTATAAGGACATTCAGGAAAGATTTTGGTGGCACTGTATGAAGAGGGATATAGCCACCTTCATTGCATGTTGCGATTCCTGTCAACGCATAAAAGCCGAGCACCAAAAACCAGCCGGACTACTACAACCAAACAGGATACCTGAGTGGAAATGGGACGAAATAGGGATGGATTTCATTGTCGGACTACCTCGGTCACAACGCGGAAATGATGCCATATGGGTCATCACCGATAGATTAACCAAGGTGGCACATTTCATTCTAGTAAAGACAACCCTTACCACTCAGAAACTTGCCAAGATTTATCTCGCCCGTATAGTTTGTCTGCATGGAGTCCCAAAGACTATAATATCAGACAGAGGCACTCAATTCGTCTCAAAATTCTAGGATCATTTACAACAAGCTCTGGGGACTCAACTAGCATTCAGTACAGCCAACCACCCCCAGACTGATGGACAAACTGAACGCGTGAACCAAATTCTAGAGGACATGCTAAGAGCATGTGTCCTCACCTATGGAACCAGTTGGGAAGAAAGCCTACCATATGTCGAGTTCGCATACAACAACAGTTACCAATCCAGCCTACAAATGGCACCTTTTGAAGCCCTGTACGGACGAAGGTGTCGTACCCCATTAAATTGGTCAGAGACAGGAGACAGCCGTATCTTCGGCCCAGACATGCTCAAGGAAGCTGAAGAGAAAGTTAGACTCATCAGGGACCGACTCAAGACAGCGCAAAGCCGGCAAAAGAGTTATTACGATCAGAAGCACCTTGAAGTCAGCTTTGAACCCGGTGAATATGTGTACCTCCGAGTATCCCCTATGAGGGGCCTGCAATGGTTCAAGGTTAAAGGAAAGCTAGCACCAAGATTTATTGGACCCTTCTGTGTGGTTGCACAGAGAGGCACCGTAGCCTACCAGCTAGACCTACCCAAGGATCTGTCAGACTTCCACGACGTGTTCCACGTCTCACAGTTGAGGAAATGTGTAAGCAACTCAGAAAAGCAGGTGTCACATGAGAACATCGACGTGCAACCAGACCTCACCTACAGGGAGCGTCCAATAAAGATATTAGAGGAGTCTGAGAGGAGGACCCGTCAGAAAACAATTAAATTCTTCAAGGTTCAGTGGAGCAATCACACCGAGGAGGTAGCGACATGGGAAAGAGAGGACTCTCTCCGGGCAGAATACCCACACCTATTTGAGGATCAGCTGAAATCTCGGGGACGAGATTTTTCCTAAGGGGCTAGGTGTTGTGACACTCCAAAAAAATTTGAGTTGGTTTTTACCAAAATCTTTATTTGATTTAGAGGAGGCTATGTTTTTATTAAAGAAAATTGGAAGCTATTTAAAATTCTTCTTAAACCCTCTCCCTCTCAAAACTTTTATGACAAATATTTTGGTACTCCTCTCAACCTTGATTTTTGGTCTTGAGAGCTTTTCATTTTTGTCTTGACTCTACTCTAGTTATTTTTGAAATTTCTTCTATTAAGAAGAGACCCTAAGGATTATGGTTTATTCTTTCCCCATTCAAAATTTCCTTCTTTGCCATGTCACCTTTTGACATAGCATCCCAAAACCCCTCCCTGCCTTGGATCAAGTCAAGACTCCCCATCTCCAGCAAGTCTCAAGCCATTTTTGATTTTTATTCAATTTATTTTTCTCCAAAAACTATTTCTGCCATTATTTTTGGACCTAGGTGGTTTACAAAGGAAGTACCAAATTTCTTTTGAGATTTGATCCCAAACCAACTCCTCTGGCTAGTCCTTAACACCCTCAACCTAGAACCATCAAGATCCACTTGGCCTCAGTTTAAATATTTCAAATTTTGCCCACTGCAAGTTTGGACCAGAAATGCCATTTTTGGTGAAATTCATATTTTTCTTTTTCCAAAAGTTCTGAGATAATTCATGCAGCTTCCAGATACAACAAGAGGCCAACTCACCAAAGATCAGCTCCGGAAAAATTTCCCACATGCCAAAATCATTTCATCGAGCACCTGGCATGCACAGTTGCTGTGCAAGTTCAGAAAAATTCAAGAGTTCAGTGTTGCTGTTTCGCTGTCAGTGTCGTTTTCTTCAACCACGGTGTCCATCTCACCAGTGCACGCGCTGGCATCTAGCTCACTGCTCCCCCTCCTTATCCAGTGCGCCGCACACTCTCTTGGCCGGGCACGGACGTCGGTGGCGACGTGGGACGCCAGCTCCGGCGCCTTCTGCGGTGGCAGAGCCACCCGTGGCGGCCAACAGAGGCCGACCTGCCTTTCGGCGCCGTCCGGCACCGCCCCAGCCACCAGGGCCCTCCGCGTGTCCACCTCCTTCTCTGCATGATCATGCACCTTCGCTGCGTGGCGGGCAAGCACAGGCGTGCTCTCTGCGCCGAAGGGCTCATGAGGCGCCGTTCCGTCGAAACCGCGGAGCAGGCCGAATCCAACCAAGGTTAGTGTCTAAATGGAACCAGTGGATCATCGCGGTGATGCCTAGCTACCTAAACCCCCTGAACAACCTCTGCCGCGTCGTAACCATCACCGGCGTTATCCCGTTCATGGCCACAGCCTCGGATCGGCTATGAAAGGGACCCCCGAGCTCGTTCTCGACCCAACGCCACACCTCCTCCTCACCAGAGCCCCGCCTAGCCACTGGAAGGACCCCGAGGAGGTCACCTTCCCCGACTACGGACGCCCCGATCCGCCTCGGGCTCCAGCTCGATCCACTCAGGTGAGGCCACCCCCGCCTCCCAAACCGCATCAGCAAACCTCTAGTGCACCCAGTACCCTAACCCAAGCCTCAATTCGACCTTTGCAGCTCTCCCCGGCGAGATCCACCAACGGCCGAACCACCGTTCGCCGGAGTTGAGGTCGCCGTCGACGTGGTGCTCGCCAACACCCAACTCCACCACCCACAGGTGCGTAAGAGCACGGTGAACACGTTGGTAACCCCCGATCCCCCTGCCCCGCCGTCGATCGCCGCCGGCGACCACCGCGGCCCTCGGGCGCCAATACTCTGTTTCAGTTTTCAAACCCGACGGGTGGGTCCTCCCCGTCAGCTTTTTCTTCTTTATGAAACGTTTTCTGAAAACGCCTTCGGTCAAAATACGTCTTCTCCCTGGACTGACGTATTCTAGACTGAACGTTTTCTGTTTTTATAAAGAAAACCCTGGAAACTTTCTGTTTCATTACAGAAAGGTCCCTGGACTAAAACTCTTATAACTTTTAAACAAAAGATGATTTAACTTGAAACTTTTCCTGTCATCTCTATTTTTCTGTCTAGTTTTTTGTCATATTTATTTGAAAAATATTTGGGATACTTTTTGTGCACGCACGGTATTTATGTAGTATCCGATTTTTCTTTAATACGTAGATACCGGAAGGAGTAAAGGAGACGCGAACTTCGCCGAGCTAGACTCCGACTTCTCCGAACCAGGCAAGCATGTTTGAACCTTTGATATGATGAGTGTTTTGCATGGTTGCTTGAGTAGTTTTTCTCATGGCATGTTTACATAAGCATCGGTGAATGTTATGTGCATGCAAGGCAAGCTACCGGTAAGCTTCGAAGTTGATGTGTTCTTATGATGATAAGACAACACGATCATGTGGTGACATTATGGGTTGCAGGCTGGTATTATTGAAGTATGCCGGTTCTATGTCAACCGTGAACTCAAGTTTCAACGTGGGTCAAGTCTCGATCCCGTTCGTTTTCCCTTCGTGCTACCACATGTTTTCTGCAAAGAGTGCGGTCTAGTAAGTTGCAAACCTCTTTCCTGGTACACACCAACAGAGGGGCCGCGATGAGGGTTCCATGGCCCTGGATTAAAGCCAATCATCCGGTCAGGGGGCATGGGTGTTTCCGGTTGGGACCGAGAGGGGGGCACCCCTTAGAGCGCGCGATATAAATTTGATCCCATGCTATTCGAGGTTGTGGCCTCCCCGTCTTAAGGTTTTTCTTGAACGTTGCCGAGGGTGATTCCTGGCAACGGAATGTGGAATGGGTGTGTACTGGTTAGACGTGTTTCTTCTAAAACAACGTAAACGGAACTAGTCCTTGTGACTACTGAAATCCGTTGGCTGTGGTTAAAGAGTACAAACTCTGCAGAGTCAAAATCATTCGAGTATCCATGTCCACGAGCAAGGACTTGGACATCATCACTTTGTCAATATCAGTCTCCGTGTCAAATCTCAGTGTCAACCCCGGTGACAGTCTCCGGAGTATAAACATAAAACCGAGAGTGGTAAACTCGGTTGTAGGTTATTCCATGGGAATGGACTAACCAGTTTATTATTATACGCTGAGTATTTCCTTGTGATGATTTGAATTCATGAGCTACTTAAATTCGAATAATAAACTATAAGCCCTGTATGAGATGTCGCTCAGACGTCCGACTGTGGCATTAGTGTTATTTACCTTTGATATAAGCCCTTTACGTGATGTCGCTCAGACGTCCAACTGTGGCATTATTGTTATCTACTTTTTGATATAAGCCCTTTATGTGATGTCGCTCAGACGTCCGACTGTGGCATCACTGTTACTTATTTTCATTATAAGCCCTTTTCGAGGTGTCGCTTGGACGCCCGACTGTGGCACGTCCTGTTATTTACTTTTCAATATAAGCCCTTTATGTGGTGTCGCCTCGACGCCCGATTGCGGCATGTTAAATTTATTTTTACCTTTCGAGGCGTCGCTTCAGACACCCGGTCGGTCTTTAGTTATTTTTATTGGGATTTTGGGAAGACTACCACCTGATTTCCTCTTATTTATCGTGTAGTGCAAATCTATTATTTGATTGTGCATACTAACCTGCTCATGTGCATCATGTTTACATTTGTTATATCTTATGTCCGAACTGTCTTGCGAGTACATTCAAAGTACTCACCTGGCTTGTTGATTTGGCCAGATGTTGACGAAGGCGATCTTATGGATGAAGAGTTCGATAGCGAGTCCGACGCATAGAGGAGTCCCAGTCAGCCATGTGCGACCCTGGAGTTGTTCACTTGTATTATACACGCTTTCGCCACCCAAATAAAATCATCAAGCCTCACCCCGACGCTTGATGAGCTATAAGATTTCAGAGTCATGTCACCCACTTCTCTATGACATACCCACCACCACCTTTATTGCGAGTCGATAGCTATGCCACCCTACCCTTGTGCCATATCCGCCTTTATGTATAATATAGGCGTGTTTGTAATAAATTGTTGAGCATCCTCACTCAACCATGTATAATATTAGTACTTCTGGATTTCAGATCAAGGTTTTGTCTCGCCAAGAAGAAGAATCCTTCAGATTGGTTAATACAAAGGTCGGCTTTTCAATAAATGTTTTATTGAAGGGCGGTCTGACAAAGTGACGGCGGCGTGTCCGCGGGGGTCGGCGGGCGGCGGGGGGTCGGCGGCGGATCGGGCAGCGCATGGGCAGCGGCGGTGGCGGCGGATCGGGCGGCGGGGTCGGGCTAGGGTTAGGGTTTGGTGGGCGGTGGCGGCTTACGGGCTGACGGGCTCCGGGGCGCGCTATATAAAGCTCCGGCCAGGCGGAGTCCTGGCCGAACACGGCCCAGAGTCGGTTTCGTTTTTTTTAAATAGTTACACAGAAAAACAAACAAAAGAAATACTAAACGGACTCCAAAAATCCCGAAATAAATTTCCCCTGACTTCTAAAATCAAGCCGGACAAGGTGAAAATTTATTTGGGGCCTAAATGCAATTTTGAAAAATGCACATTTTTCCTAAATTCAAATAAAATAGCGAAAAACTCTGAAATAAAATCTTATTTGATTTTATTATTAAATCCTCAATATTTCTTTATTTTGGGAGAGTCATTTTATTCCCTCTCTCATATTTTTATAATAGAAATAATTGAAGATAAAATAATTAAAATCAAATGATCCTATTCTCAAAATTTGAGAAAACTCAAATATGAAAATAACGAAATCCCCAACTCTCTACGTGGGTCCTTGAGTTGCGTAGAATTTCTAGGATCAAACCCAAAAGCAAATAAAATATGATATGCAATGATGATCTAATGTATAACATTCCAAATTGAAAATTTGGGATGTTACAAACCTACCCCCCTTAAGATGAATCTCGCCCTCGGGATTCGGGTTGGCTAGAAAATAAGTGAGGGTGGTCTTTCAGCAAATCTTCCTCTCGCTCCCAGGTGGCTTCATCCTCGGTGTGGTGGCTCCACTGAACATTACAAAACTTGATAACCTTGTTGCGGGTGACTCGGCTGGCATACTCAGGAATCTTAACTGGTTTCTCTTCATAGGTCAAATCACTGTCCAGGTGAATCGCTTCCAACGACACTGTATCTCTCAGTGGTATATCAGCCATCTCTGCGTGGCACTTCTTTAACTGGGAAACGTGGAACACATCGTGAACTCCTGACAATCCTTCGGGCAACTCCAACTTGTAGGCCACTTCTCCCATACGCTCCAAAACTCGGTATGGTCCTACAAAACGTGGCGCTAATTTTCCCTTAACTCCAAAGCGCTTAACTCGCCAAAGTGGAGATACTCGAAGATAAACTCGGTCTCCGACTTTGTAAACTGTCTCCTTGCGTTTAGAATCTGCGTAGCTCTTTTGCCTGGACTGGGCTACCTTGAGCCTATCGCGAATCAGCCTCACCTTCTGTTCAGGCTCTTTAATCAAATCTGGTCCAAACAACTGGCGGTCTCCAACTTCATCCCATGACAACAGGGTCCTGCACCTCCTTCCGTACAAGGCTTCGAAAGGGGCCATCTTCAAACTGGGTTGATAACCGTTGTTGTAAGAGAACTCTGCAAATGGTAAATTGTCGTCCCAACTAGATCCATAATCTAGCGCACAAGCTCTCAACATATCCTCCAAAATCTGATTGACTCTCTCGGTCTGTCCATCTGTCTGTGGATGAAAAGTTGTGCTGAACTCCAGCCTGGTACCCAAAGTTTCGTGCAACTGATTCCAGAAATTTGAGGTAAACTGGGTTCCTGTATCTAATACGAGACTCCTCGGAACTCCATGCAGACATACTATCCTGGTCATGTATATCTTTGCCAACTTAGCACTGGTGTAAGTGGTCTTTACCGGGATGAAATGAGCTATCTTCGTCAATCGATCGACTACAACCCAAATCGAGTCTTAGCCTAAACGGGTCCTAGGTAATCCCATGATATAATCCATGCCTAGCTTATCCCACTTCCATTCGGGTATCGGCAATGGCTGTAGCAATCCTGCTGGCTTCTGATGCTCTGCCTTTACTCTTTGACATACATCACAAACTGCTACATACTCCGCAATATCTTTCTTCATTCCGGTCCACCAGAAAGTATCCTTCAATCCAAATACATCTTGGTATTTCCTGGGTAAATCGAATATGGTGAGTCATGGGCCTCCTGCAGAATTAACTTCCTGATCTCCGGGTCATTTGGCACATAAACACGGTCTTCAAACCATAGGGTATCGTGCTCATCCTCACGAAATCCCTTAGCCTTTCCCTTGCTCATTTTCTCCTTTATCGAGGCAATCTCCTTGTCAGTCTTCTAAGCTTCTCTGATCTTATCCATCAAAGTTGACTGAATCTCCAATGCTGCTACATAGCCTCTCGGAACTATCTCCAAACATAGCTCACGAAGATCCTCGGCTAACTCCTTTGGTAAATCTCCCGTCATTAGTGTATTGACATGCACGGCTCTTACGGCTCAATGCATCGGCTACTATGTTAGCCTTTCCGGGATGATAATGCAATCTCATATCATAATCCTTGATGAGCTCCAACCATCTCCTTTGACTGAGATTTAACTCCTTTTGGGTGAAAATATACTTCAATCTCTTGTGATCCGTGTACACCTCACAATGGTTTCCAATGAGGAAATGTCTCCAAGTCTTTAATGCATGCACTACACCTGCTAGCTCCAAATCATGGGTGGCATAATTCAACTCATGAGGTTTCAGTTGTCGTGAAGCATACGAAACAACTCTTCCCTCCAGCATAAGCACGGCTCCAAGTCCTCGACGTGAAGCGTCACAATACACCTCATAATCCTTGTTCTGATCTGGCAGTATCAACACTGGTGAGGTAACCAAGCGTTTCTTCAACTCCTGGAAACTGGCCTCACATTCCTCAGTCCAATTAAACTTGGTATCCTTCTTCAACAACTCCGTCATAGGTTTCGCAATCTTTGAGAAATTCTCAATGAATATCCGGTAATATCCTGCGAGTCCAAGAAAACTCCGGATCTCTCCAACTGTTGTTGGGGCTTCCCAATTTGTCACAGTGACAACCTTGGTGGGATCTACTGCTATTCCTTCTCCGGATATAACGTGTCCGAGGAATCCTACTTCCTTCAACCAAAACTCACATTTGCTGAACTTGGCATATAACTGATGTTCTCTGAGCTTCTCAAGTACCAATCGCAAATGTTCCTTATGTTCCTCTTCATTCTTCGAGTAAACCAGAATATCATCAATGAACACTACGACGAACTTGTCCAAAAGCTCCATAAACACTTTGTTCATCATGTTCATAAAATAGGCAGGTGCGTTAGTCAGACCAAATGACATAACGGTATACTCATACATCCCATACCTGGTGGTAAAAGCTGTCTTAGGTATGTCCTGCTCTCGAATCTTCAACTGATGGTACCCCGATCGCAGATTGATTTTAGAAAATACCTTAGCTCCTTGCAATCGATCAAACAGATCATTGATCATTGGTAGTGGGTACTTGTTCTTGATTGTTACTTCATTCAATCCATGATAATCAACAACCATCCTTAACGATCCATCCTTCTTCTCCACTAGAAGTACTGGCGATCCCCAAGGTGAAGAACTTGGGAGAATATAACCTTTATCCAGTAACTCCTTAATCTGCTTCTTCATATCTTCCAAATCCTTTGCGGGCATCCTGTATGGTCTCTTCGATATGGGCCCTGTGCCTGGCAAAAGCTCAATCAAAAACTCAATATCTCTATCAGGTGGCATGCCTGGCAACTCCTCTGGAAATACGTCAGGGAAATCCTTTACCACTGGTACTTCCTCTTGCACAACTCCTGATAAGGCATTTACTTGAGTCCTCTTCGATACATGCTGGGATACATACTTGATCCTTCTTCCTTCCGGCGTCGTAAGCAAAATTGACTTACTAGCACATTCAATGTTCCCTTCATACTTCGATAACCAATCCATGCCTAATATCACATCCAATCCTTGAGATTCCAATATTATTGGTCCGAGGGAAACACATAGTTACCAATCCTTAATGGTAACCGATCACACCATAGACTAGCCATATACTCTGCTCCAGGTGAGGTTACTAACATGGGTGACCTAAGGGCTAGGGTTGGCAGTTTATACTTATCCACAAATCCCCTTGAGATGTATGAATGCGATGCACCAGTATCAAAAAGAACGAGTGAAGTAAATGACTTAACCAAAAACTTACCTATTACTGCATCAGGCTGAGCTTCAACCTCCTCCACGTTAACGTGGTTCACCTGTCCCCTGTTGAAAGGGTTCGGCTTCTTCCCAGAGCTTCCATTGCCATTTCCATTTTGGGATTCAGGACATTCGTTGGCGTAATGCCTGGTCTTCTGGCACTTGAAGCAAGTGACTTGGCTCAGATCTCTCTTGGCTGGGGTTGATGGGTTGGTATGGTTCTGGCCATTGCTTCCTCCATTCCCATTACCATTGTTGGGGCCATTATGGTTGTGCAAGCTACCTCCTCCATGAGTATGTTGGAAGGGTCCTCACGGTTTAGGGGTAAAACGCGGCTTCTGTTGAGCTCCAGAATTGTACTTCCCTTGTCCATACTTCCTCTTGCCACTTTCAATCTGCTGCTGCTTTCCTTCAATCATAAGAGCGCGATCTACCAACTCCTGGTAGTTGTTGAAGCTTGCTACCATCAAATACATGCTCAGTTCATCATTCAGTCCTTCCAGAAACTTCTCCTGTTTAGCTACATCCGTAGAGACGTCAGCTGGGGCATAACGTGCTAGCTTACTAAAGTCATCCACATACTGGCCAACTGTGCGTCCTCCTTGGCGCAAGTTGCGGAACTCATGCTTCTTCATGGCCATAGCTCCTGTTGAAACATGGGCAGTACGGAAAGCCTGCTGAAAATGATCCCATGTGACAGTGTCTACAGGGTAAGTGGCTGTGAAATTCTCCCACCATGCTGCTGCGGGTCCTTCAAGCTGATGTGCGGCAAATTTCACTTTTTCCGCATCTGTGCATCCAGCTGTGGTCAATTCCCTTCCTGTCTTACAGAGCCAATCATCTGCAACAATCGGCTCGGTGCTACTGGAGAACACCGGCGGATTCAGCCTAAGAAAACGGGTTAAGTGGTCAACAGGTGGTGGCGGTGGTGGGTTGTTGTTGTTGTTCCCCTGATTCTGATTCTGGACTAGCAACTGCATCAAAACATTCTGCTGCTGGATCAACTGAGTGAGCTCTGGTGGGAAAGCAAATCCATTGTCACGTCTCGAGAGGCATCTGAGGGTTTAGAAAAGACGAGAATATAGAATAGAATGAGGGCTAGAAAGAAAACACTGCCTATATGCACATGAGGCAAATGCACACAAAATCACTTCATTCAATCAAACAAAGCATACAATCGGTCTAGAACTATCGTAAAAAGTGCTTGGACTATGCTATATACATGGTGGAACACTACTACTGTTATGGTGGTCTACTAGAAAAACTGCTCCAATGAAGACTCCATGATATCTGCTCCAGCTTCATCAACATAATCATCATCGCTGTCTGGGTCCGAGTCGGTGTCGTCGATGATGATGTAGTTCTCCGGGCAAGTGGAATCGTCATCTTCTCCTCCAGGTGTTGGTCCTCCCATAAATACTCCGGTCTTCTTAACTAGGTTTTCATTCTTCTCCAGTAGTGTCTTGATTTCCTCCCCATATCCATCGCGTGTAAAATTGAGTTCTTCTTCCAGCTCCATGATCCTAGTCTTCGCCTTCTTCAAGTCCATCATGTCTGTGCTGGTTTAACTCCTGGATGAAAGCTGCAATTGATCTATCCTTCCTGGTGCTGATCATCTCCCAATGCTCATCTCGGCGCCCACAAATCTGATAGATAGTATACTTGAGGTCATTTTGGTAAACTTCTCCAATGCGTCCCATGGTGATGTGGGCTGCCATGCTCTTTCCTTGGCTCCAGGTTGGTGCATCAAAAGAAAACTCTATGGGCTCAGTGACTGGCGCGAACGTCCTTCCTGGAACTTGAACTTGAATCATCCAACGCTCCTCTTTGGGTAAAGTGGCATTGTAGGTCACGGTGAAGCTTGGTACTCCGATGTTCAGGTACTTAGTGACTTCCTTCAGGTGGCGTCCGAAGGGTGTATCTTCATCCGGTTGCATGAACTAGTTCCTTGCATCCGCCATCCTAAAAGAGTAGAAAAGAGGAGGAGTCAGAAATGAGAAGAGGGTAGTGATCTAGGGCTTTAGCTTAGTGGTCGTGTCCTACAGTCAGCGTGTGCTCTGATACCATCTCGTAGCGACCAGACCTCAAACAGTCTGATCTCTGTGCACCGGTGTCATCCCTGGATCAGTAATGCTGACACGAACAATACTTGAAGGATTTATAACAGAGTGGCAATCACACACATATTACATCGAATGTCTCAAAAGAGAACTTACTACAATAAATATGGCTTAAGGCCAACTAATAACGATAACAGCGGAAGGCTTGGAAGATAAGCGAGTCCATCAACTCCAACGGCATCACTGAGTATAGAACCACGACCTAAGGCACCTTACTCATCGTCTGAAAAGTCTGCAACATGAACGTTGCAGCCCGAAAACGGGTCAGCACATGGAATATGCTGGCAATGTAACACATAGAGAGTAATGGAAGAAATAAGCTATACTGCATGCATATATGGCTGGTGGAAAGCTCTATGGTTACAGTTTTGCGTATAGCCAATTTTCCCCTACTACAAAGGAATAAATTTTATTTAACTATCATGGTGGTTGTTAAACATTGAGAATGGTTGACAGCATCCTCAATCCCAATTAAGCATCCTCATTAAAAACCCAACAAAATTAATTAAAGTAACATGATGAGATTCACATGATAATCCAAGTACTAGATACTCAAAACGTCCATAACTGGGGACACGGCTAATCATGATCAGTTTATACACTCTGCAGAGGTTTGTGCACTTTTCCCCACAAGACTCGATCTCCTCCGTTGGATTTCTCGCACTACATGGTGTTTGAGAAACGGATGACCGAGACATGGTCTTTCAGAAGCGCCAGCACCTTACGATCGGGTAGACCATACCCCCTACATCTGCTAGTCTACCACTGTAAGAGTTCGCACAACTTAGTCAACCATGCTAGATCCCATAGTAGCTTGTGGCTGCACACGGAAGTTTCTAGTATGAATAATCTCATGATCCCTTTGAGCCTGGGTGGCGGTCCATAAAGAAAAACAACAGGCAATCCTGGAATACCCAGGTACCTCAATCCACCCAGATGTGTGTTTAAGTTGCCACCTTAATAAAACCATCAATTAACAATCTCACATCTGTCATGGATTTCACTCACGCAATCCACGTCTACTAGCATAGCATGGCATAATAAGCAAACGTAGAAGTAACTCCCAAGGTTTGATAATAACACAGGTAATAGGTACTACCTCAACTACTTCCCAACCCACAATTTAATTAGATCCTAATCATGCAATGTTTGAGGATTGATCTAGTGCAATAAAACTGGGTAGTAAAGAGGTATGATCAAAGTGTTACTTGCCTTGCTGATGATCCGAGAAACTTAAAGATTCGAAGTAACAGGTGGCGCACTCCGAGTACTCTATCGCAAACAAAAAAACAAGCATACAATAAGTACTCAATTAATGCACAGGTAAAACTCAAATAAGAAATCTAACCAGAAATTTCAACTTAAGAACTCCAGTTTGCAAAAAGAATCAAATCAAACGAAGCAACAAAAGTCAAACGACAAAAGAAACAAACTTCGTTTACTAATCTGGACCTAAGTCAAATTTTACAGAAGCAAAAACTTGTTTAAGTTGGTTAAACGGAAAGAGGGTTTCGAGGCGAAACTCCAGGCGCTTGAATCGCCTGATTCCGATAAACGAGCGAAAAGTTATACTAAAAGGAAATTCGGATCAGAAATCGCGATCAGAAATAATCACGGAAAATCCGAGAAAAAGAAAAACGACGAACAGATTAACGAACGTTCGTTATCTGGATCTAAACGATGAACAGGTTCGTTAAAACGAACGAACAAGCGAACGTTCGCTAATTAACGTAAACCAAAAAAAACCGATCTAAATAAAAAAACAAAAACTAAAAAAACGAACGAAAACCGGCGAAAACCGTACGGTTTTCCTAGGAAAACCGGCGGTGGGCGGCGTCTACCTCAATGCCGAGGCGGCGGGTCTCAGCGGCGGTGACGCAGGCGGCTGCGCAACAGCAAGGTGGCGGCGGATCGGGCGGCGGGTCGGGCTAGGGTTAGGGTTTGGTGAGCGGCGGCACCTACGGCCGACGAGCCTGTAGCTATATATATAAAGGCCCGGCCAAAGTGAGTCTGGCCAACACGGACTGTAGTCGGTTTCGTTTTTTTTTTAAAATAGTTACGCGCAGAAAAACAAACAAACAAAAATGCTAAACGGACTCCAAAAATCCCGAAATAAATTTTCACCGACTTGTAAAATCAAGCCGGACAAGGTGAACATTTATTTGGGGCCTAAATACAATTTTGAAAAATGCACATTTTTCCTAAATTCAAATAAAATAGCGAAAAACTCCGAAATAAAAATCTTATTTGATTTTATTATTAAATCCTCAATATTTCTTTATTTTGGGAAAGTCATTTCATTCCCCCTCTCATATTTTTATAATCGAAATAATTGAAGATAAAATAATTAAAATCAAATGATCCTATTCTCAAAATTTGAGAAAACTCAAATATGAAAATAACGAAATCCCCAACTCTCTCCATGGGTCCTTGAGTTGCGTAGAATTTCTAGGATCAAACCCAAAAGCAAATAAAATATGATATGCAATGATGATCTAATGTATAACATTCCAAATTGAAAATTTGGGATGTTACACCCGTCATATAGTTGGGCCTAACTACGGTCCGGTTTGCATCCAGCCTGCTCGCAGCCGATATCTGATTGGGCCAAACAAGGACCAAGACAATTTCTTGGCCTGTTAAAAGCCTGTGATTTGATTCGCACAATCATGGGTCGGGGTTCATTTCGGGCTGCTGCCGGCCCGTGAGCTGTTCGGTACGTTTCAGGCCCAACCTACATCGTGATTGCATGACGGCCCGATTATGTACCGTAATTTTACGGTTTGGACGGTTTACTGCGAAGACAGGATATATATACAGTAAAATAACTGCAGCATCGTGAATAAGAAAAAACCTAGACTATACAATAAAGAAATTATGGCATATTACATCCATCGGGCATCAAAGTTCGCCACTATGATAATAAAGCACAAGCAGACAATAGATTACATACTTTGGGCATCAAAGATCGCCACCAAAGCAAATAAACACGCCGACAAAATAATATACAAAACCGACAAAGACTTCAATAGAGTTCAAGAAAGGTTAGCCTCATTGGGAGTCAGTAAGCGCAAGCAAATGAAAGCAAGATGATGAGATCTAGGCTTGTTCAACACTTATATCTTCCTCACTCAAAGATAAACAAGCGAAGACGGATGACAGGTTTTGCACATAAAAGTATGAGTGCTGACAATTCATCACATTTCTTACTGACGAATAAAGTGACACAATTTAAATTTGCATTAACACAATATGGTATTGTTCATGTCAAGACATGGCAGGAAATGATATTGTGAAGGAGTTGGCAGCTTCATGACACCAATGGATTACAGATCAAGAACTCATAAGTATCAATGGTTAGTGTGCTATCAATTTATACCATTTCAGATTGGCAAATCAAGAGACGGTTTAAATAATAGTAGAATGATATGACATTATTCATAGTTAAGACATTGCAGAATATGACATTGTGCTGTAGTGAGTAGGTTCACCACACCACTGGATTACGGATGAAGAACAGAAGCATACATGCAGTGCAAAAGAAGATCACTTGCTCTGTATAGTTTAGTTTACATGGTATGAAGAAGGAACTTGGTTGTACAACTGAAAAATTAAATTGAGAAAGGACAAACTTTTGTTTATGAACTACATAATAAACTTTAAACAAGCAATTTGATGCAAATACCAAAAATAAACAGCTGTTGCAGTCATGCCTAACCAAATATATACAGCAAAGTTTCAAGGCTTCAGATGGACAAACTTACATTATTGGTGAAGACAGGCTCTACAAAGGCCTTGTCCATGCTGATGGGGGGGGGGCAATTCAAGAAGTTTACCACGGAATCTTCTTTAAAAGCATTGCGTTTATTCTACATTTTGTTAAGAGTAAATATAGATGTGATAATATACGAAAAAATGGAGAATATTTAAGATAAGATGAAGAGTGATGCTACATAACCAAGTAGCTGTAAATGTAAGTGCAGCTATACAGGCAAAAGGTACAGCCAAGAGCAATGCACAGCTAAACTTCTTGATTACCAACCTTATGGTAAGAGTAAATATAGATCGATGTGTAGAAAATGGAGGCAAAGGAAAATAAGCTGCAGAGTGATGGTACATGAACAACTACTGTCATTATAAGTACAATCGATAAAGGATAGCATGTACTTACAAGAATAATGCAGAGCTAAAAAAACATTGGCATTGGATATATTCTACACTAATGTAACCATTCATACAGATCAGATAATTTGGAGCGAACAATTGATAAGCAAGCTATCATGCATACTGCTGTCACATAATGAACCAGGTATGTATGCAAGTACAGTGATACAGGACAATAGGTACTAACAAGAGCAAAGCAGCGGGCAACATATTTGCTATATCCTGTCGTTCTTGTCAAACCGGAATTCTTCTTCGAGCAAATTTCCTGCAAAAAAGATCCGTAAGGCACATGCGGAAAAGTAGAAGTTCAAATTGTCATGTGATTTCATAGACATTACCTCATCCTAGGAACGAGATCAGTGCATAACAAGGTTTTTCCATTCAATGTCTTCTGAATTTAGCACAGGAGACTTCACCGGAAATTCATTTATAGACTTGCCATCGAAGTGTGATTTCCTCAGGTAACATCGATACTGCTGCAATGCTTCCTTGAAAAGCGCAAGCAAACTTTGCTCGTCATGACTATCCAGATTGACCCTCACCTACTTACAACAATGTAATGTAGATCACTGATGTGTTCAATCAGCAGAAAATAGGAAAATAATCACCGTGAATTATAGCACTTACACGTAAGTGGGACAGGAAGATGTAAAATGGTGTTTGTCTTCACTATAATCTTCCCATGATGGGAACATATGCACGTAGTCCCTAATAACATTGAAAGCATTGTCTTTTAAACTGGGATTAAATGGAATGGGGTTCCAATCTGCAGGAATTGGCCGTCTCTGCAGTTGGGATAGGTCTTCGGCTGGTGGACTTGCTGTACTTTTTTTTGGAGTGGGATTTTTCTGCAATGCGGCTGGTGCTATGGCAAATGAAATCGGTATAACTTTTGCTTTGAGTGCAGGTCCCGTGTGGTGGGGCAAGTGGTGTGGCCAATGAAGTATGGGTACAGTCTGCTGGAGTCGGTCCTACGTTTTGTGTCACTTTGGTTGTACATCCAATATTAGTGGGCGCTGTCGATTTCTCCGGCACCACCACGTTTTCAAGGACTTTGCTGGTGCTCCTTCAGGTTCGGCAATCACCCTCTTCCTTTCTGATGTCTGGTGCACAAGAACATCATTTGAGTGGAAAAACATGGTATGATGACATATGGAATACGTATTGATAATGGATGGGCATGGCATCTCGAGTTATATGATGAGTAAACTAAGCAGATGGCGGTGCAACAAAGTAGAAGAAATGCAAGACAACATATGAAAGATACGTGCAATCAATAAAACCTTGCCAAATTAGAATAGGCACCTTGATGGGTGAACAGGACAGGCCATCTGCCTTTGACTCCTCGAGGTTAGAATAGTCATTAGGATGATATTCGAACAAGAATCAACAGTGGGGGCGCGACGAGTTTCATTGCTTCGAAATGGCACTCAATGCCTTGCTGCCAATTTTGTAAGTCATTGCAGTGTTCCACAATATTCTTCTAATCGCCGGATTCGATATTCACTGTAATTGCATATAATATCTGAGAACCATGAAAACATAAATAGCTGTGAGATTATCTTTGTAATGAAGATGATATTCTAATATAGGGGTGCCCCTGTAAACACTTGTGTGCTATCACTGGATTCTGATGAGAGAGCTCATGTGTGCTGTAATATGGTGTGTGCATTTATATAATCTGCACAAGTACACAAAAAATAGGCTCCGTAGTAAGGATAGCTAGCGGATGATAGGTTCATAATATCTTGTATAGAGAGTTTATTGCCAAACCATGATAACAAGAGCACACAAAGAACTAGGCAGATCATAGTGTACATAACAGGTACACCATAACCAGGATATATAAATCGGAAAGTGGAACTGGCTGGAAATTACGGTGTTGTATTGCCGCTACTAATTGAAAGCCTATCGATCACGTCTGAGCCAGCTCTATCAGCTATTGATTGCAGATGTCCCTGCTCCCTTCCCGACAAGGAACATACTGTGCTTCCCATACAGAAATACAGACGGGCAGACGGGCCGGCGAACCACCGCACCACCGCATGTGTTCCTCCACAACCCCGCCCCGCCCCCCAGCGTCGAGTTTTCTTCGTTCGACGAGGCCCCACCACCGCCCCACAACCACCGTCCCCACAGAGCCCCTCCTTCAGACCGGCGAACTCGGTGAGCTCTCAAAATCGATGACCCAATTTTGAAATTTAGTCTCTGTGATTTAACTAGTGTGGAATATAAAGGGAAAACCATAAGCATTGCAGTATGGTGTTGAGCGTGCCATGGCGGATCTGAAGGTGCAAACCGGACAAAGGAAATTTCGCAACCAAGACAAGAAATCAGAGTAAAGCAGTGGTGATCTATTTTCTTGCTGCGATAAATAAGTTGATCAGATACGAAAGAGTACCGCCTCTGGTGCGGCGCCGTGTACGCATCTGCTGATAATTTGACGGTGCTGCGGTAGTGATGGCCGTCGGCAGCATGGAAGCAGATCTAGGAGGGTAGACGGTGGCGGCAGGGCGCGGTGGACGAGACGGTCGTAGGAGCGGCGCTGGCAAGGTGGACGACGGCGGGGATGAAGCGAGAGGACGGGATGCAAGGATCCCGGTCCGCAGCCGTGGATGAGAGAGGTCGATCTCTTGTAATGGACGGCGGCGTCGGGGTATCAGCTCCGGCATGGTGGAGGAGGACGGCAGGATGGGGTGGCGGACGGGCGGGACGGAGGAGGTGGGGTGGAGAGGGTGTTTTGGCGCCCACGGAGTACAAATGGGGAAAAGGGAGGTAGAGAGGAAGGGGAACCATGTATTCAGGGCGCTTGTCTCAAATGCGAGGAAATTTACAAACTTAGCCCCATTTCAAATTTCTACTACATCACAAAGAACACTAGTCGGTTGGGGATAGGACGGTAATCTCGCATACATCGAATATTTGCCGACGAGAGTTTGTTTTTGGCGCCCACCGTGTATGAATATGAATCGGGGAGGGAGTCGATTTCGGCCAAGGACACACTGTGTTTTGGCGCCCACCGTGTATGAATCCGGGTGAGAGGCGCGTTTGGGTGAAATTACAAACCTACCCCTATCGAAACCTATAGAAATCCAGCAGATAGGCTTTTCGTGGCAGGGATAGGCAGTAGTGATTTCTATCTCGCAGATTTTGGTTTTGGTGATTCTCGCGACTTTCCCCGCTTCGTTCAAATTTTGCAGAGTGCACGTTTACCGTGCCAACTCAATTCGAATCCCGTTTGTATTCTATTTTTTTCGGGCGGGATCCATTTTCAATTGGAATTACATTCTATATACATCATTTTTATATATATACTTTCAAAAGCACAACAAAGAATTCTGCTCCTTTATATGTATAATATGATTTACAAATACAACGATCTCGAAATCTTAAGGTTGAATTCGAAAAAATTTAACCAAATTATGTTCTACTAAAATGTATGGATCAGTAATATCTACATATTAAATAACATAGATGTGCGTGAATTCATATGAGTATGCATGTTTGATAGATCAATTTAGGTTCGAGTATGGATTACATGTATCATCATCTCGAATTCAAATATTTGAATCCCTTTTTTGTTCACTCCTTTCACGCCCATCTCTCTTGCATGCATGCTCCTTCAGGTAGCTATCACTCTCTTTTCTCCAGCTCACATGCACGCTCACTTCATGTTGCTCCTATCCTCGCAAACATGGTCTCTCGACGTCTCCCTTGAGAAGGGTCACACTCTCCCTATCATTATACATTACACGGTTTTCATTATCTCTCACGTCTCTACTGTTCTCTGGTATCACTCGGTACCTAAGCTTTCTTTTTCACCGCCAAACACATAGTCTCCACTCGTCTTTCACTTTGTCTTTCTCTCTATGGGATTCTCTCACACACCCTATATGTCTCTACATATGACTCATACCACTAAAATTACTCTCTCTATCTCTCCTGTAGACACAACATTTGTTGCGGTCTCCTTTTAAATCTCCATCCCAGCATCGACATTATTCATTTGTTTACTGATCAGACAACCTCGACTACCGTCTCCTCTCTCTTTCGCACAGACACACACACAACTCCTGCTTCCACTCCCCTTCCCGACTACCGTCTCTCTCTCTCACACACAAAACTCTCGCTTTCGCACCCCGACTCGTATTTCTCTCACAAACATTTATCGACTAGCTAGCCTCTAGATAGGTTTATACACCCGCACACTCGTGCTTCCACCATCGCATACATGACTCTCTCCCGCTCCTTGTATCTATGTAGATTTTTCTTCCCTTCTTGAGACACACCCTCTCGATCATGCACACACACACTATCGCCTCATTTGAAGCTGATACCTATCGCAGACACACTCCTTGTGTCTTTGTCACACATGCACTCCGTCCTCCTCCACTCTCCCTCTCTCTCACACACACATGGGCTTTTTGCAACAACTAGCAAGATGCCCATGCGTTGCACGGAACATCAAGATGCATTTGTAAGAGTAGTTTATCTTGCGGGGGAAAAGGATGAATGAGGGAAGGCCTTATTTGCAAATGTGGAGACGGTGTGGGTATCTTTACAAAATTGCCATAGTTTCCTTCCTATCATGTCGATATAGATCGGACGGCCTATATTGCAGGATGGCAGGCACACGATCATCACCGACAATGCTTATTATAAGAGTAGGGATAAAAAATAGAGTTGGTGATGATGATGGGCCTGCCATCCTGCAATGTAGGTCGTCTGATTTATATCTGACGGATAGGAAGGAAAATATGGCAATTTACCCGCACTTCACCACATTTGCGAGATAAGGCCTTCCTCGTTCATCCTTTTCTCCCACAAGATCTTGATGTTCCGTGCAACGCATGGGCATCTTGCTAGTAAGAGTAGAAATTAGACATGTACCACTTCTCGAATCTTGAAACCAACAACATTCCTCCCTTATCTCATCAAAACCGCCAAAGGAATATATTTTGAGTGAAACATAACATATTTTAGTGATATACGTATTTCAAACTAGACTTTTTTTCTATCAAATCGGTGAATATGTATTAATCCAGTGGCGGAGACAGGCCTGGGGCAGCTAGGGCTATAGCCCCAGGCCTAGAAACAACTTCCTTTGTAATTTCTTCATGCAAAGCATAGAAAATCATAGAAGTTTTATCACTCAACATAGCACAGCCCCAGGCGTAATCTGCATCTAGCTCCGCCACTATATTAATCTACTTTGATCGTGTGGCAACGCATTGGCACATTGCTAGTAGTTATTATAATTTTTTGGACACCAGACAAACGGTGGAGTACATATACGCAGAGAAGAGGCGCACGCACGCAGTCGGCCTCTCGCTGTCTCGCACACATGAGTGTTACATAAAGGTGGCGTTAACAAATAAACCCTAAAACCCTAGGTGCACGATTGCTGCATTCGCGGGTACCGGGTACGTGGTGGAGCACCTTTGTAGGAATAGTCAGCTCGCGTGATAATTTGATGCGTAGGAGTTGATGGTCGGGACCACAGGTGAACGACTTGGAGCGCGGTGCCTCGCCAGTTGCCACAGATCGAGTAGCCACGTTTAAAATATCGTTTTTAGCGGGGTTAAGAGTTCCGATTTTCAATGGCGCGTTATAAGTAGTAAGTAGTTTTTAGAACAATTGGTATGGAGCGAAAATGGAATTCGTAGTACTACGTACCTCCTTGGCGTATGGTTGTATGGTTCTTTTTGCGACGGAGGTTGTATGGGTTTATGTTGCCAGATGTTGAACCTGGTAGTTCTAGGGCAAATATTATGGTTTAGATTTAGATGCTGGTTTTCAGTAATGAAAATCGGAAGGGGAAACCCTTCTTTGATTAAAAAAAACTACCTCCATTCTGGTTTACTAGTCCCCATCGTACTTTGGGTCAAAGTTTGTCCACGAATTTTACTTGTAAATGTGAATGGAAAACGAGATTTTGTTATACCCAAACAAAAAAGGACTGGAGGGAGTGATTGCTCTGAGACGTACGCGACCTCTCATAGCGCAGGCATTGAACTGGCGCGCCGCCCAAGAGGTCCGCACTCGCTGCAGGTCCGGCCGAGCACGCCTCCTCGCCGCGTGCAACTAGCTTAATACTGCCCCACCTGCCTTCATTGAATCTGTGCGTGTGCCGGCAACACGTCCTTCCATGAGGCGGCAGGTATTTTAGAACACAAAAAATGACTAAAATATAATTAATTTACGCATGGTCTTGACTTGTTGTGCTCGCACTGGTAGAAGGAACTAGCAGAGGATTTTCTTTATTTATAACTGTCCTCACATTTTTTTTGGCTTTGAAGTGAATCATGGTTGTGGACATTATGTATGAATGTGCAGATATCTGTGAACATGAGTTTGATGTGGAAGTTGAACTTGGAATGTCAGGCTTGCGCGTGAACTATACCATGTCCAATGATTCGTCTGTTATTGTTTGGGAAGTAATTGCTGTTATTACATGACCCGAAAAAAAAATTGTGCCACATCAGTAGATGCACGGACATCACAACAGGCATGCTGACTGGATAAACATTTGAACCTAGCTATTATGAAGGAAATTTTGTATTGACAATAGTTTTAGATAGCATGAGACGCCTAGCCTGCTCTGCCTATTCTAGCTTATTTCTGGCTTCTTCCATCTCTTCTTTGGCTTGGGTGAAGAGAGCATTTGATTGCTCTTTTCGCTTCTTCAGGAACTCAGCTACATTCTCAAGGGCTGCTGCACGCTTTCTTTCAGCCTTTACTAATGCCACGAGGACACGAACAGTGACGACTCTACCTGGCTTGTGTGTAATCCAGCATCATCTGGAATTTGCACCTTGTGTCTAATCCAAAGATCATTAGGAACGGCACCTTGTGTGTAATCCAGCCTCATTTTGGAAACATGATCTCGAGGTTGACCATACTTCCCTCCTCGCAGGAACTGCATCCTGCCATGAAGTTACTTCTTTTTTAGATCAATACTCAGAGCAACCTAGATCCATTTAGTAGAAGCCAGATAAACAGAACTCGGAGAAGTGAATTCAAAAGGAAAAAATAAATAAATACAGACTACAAGGTGAGAACACCCACTTCCTACATCAAGCTAAAAATGAAAGCATTAGGACGATTAAGAATCTTCTTATTACACATCGAAGAACACCACGCTTAAGAGAAACAGAAACTACAACATATACACATCGAAGAACACGAGGCTACACGAAAGTAATTGAAAGGGTGTTACTTACCAAAGCTCGTTTTACAGGTTCGGTGCAGCTCCTCTTTAACTTGCCACGCTCCTTGAAGATGTCCCGAATATCCCGTGTTTGGTCCTCATTGCTCCTCTGCATGTTCGCACTCGTGGTTTTAAAATCTCAACATGGCAAGAAAAATATACTACTAGTAATACTCACGCATCTTGTGGGCAACATTAAAGCACTCGTCTGCCATGTTAGAGCATCTCCAACAAGACAAACTACTCATACAAATGCATCTTGATGCATGCAACGCATGGGCATCTTGCTAGTTCTAAAAACCTTTCCATCATTTGCCACACTACTGGTTGCAGATGAAAAACCTACCCAAGCACAGCGCGATACAGGAGCGACGCACAGTTACAAGCTGATATTCGGTTGGACAATGGAGGCTATAACCAATTACTTTTACGGGAACAATAGCATCCAGGAAATTTGAAGGGTAGTGATTCAATACACACATTACCAATCGAGGAGGAGAACGATGGTCGCGGCGGCCTCTGTGAGTCATGGTCGGCAACGGGAGTCAGTTCATTGTCCACGACGGTGGTACTTCTGCGCTTGGCGTCGGCTTCCGGGAAGCAGATCCGAGACCGTGGAAGACGATGTCGGGGAAGAGGCTTCGTGTACGACGACGACGGTGGACCGGCTCCAGTGCGGCGTACGAGGTCGTCAATGAGGCAGATGCGCTGCGGTGGACGAGTGCGCCGATGTAAAGGGGAGGAGCACGAAGGCTGCCGTGCCGTGGAGAAGTCTATTTTGCGGTGGGGATAGAAATTGGGGAGTATTCAGGTGTACTACTCCGGGTGCCGCGGCGGGGTTGGCTGGGTAGGGTGAACCTGAAGTTACGAAAACAGCCCCCTACCAAGCATCATCCGTAGGCCTGTTCCGAAGGCTATGATGGTAACTTCCCACTGCTCGAATCAGGATCGCGGGAGATTTTCCCGCCGACCTCAAAATTTTGTGACACTGGACTCCCCGTGTGGCGTGTTGAGTGATTCGGCACTAGCGAGTAGTAGTAGTAAACTCTGCATATTAGGTTTGACCGAAGTCAAACTTCCTAAAGTTTGACCAAGTTTATAGAAAAATATAAACATTTACCATAACAAATATGTATGATGTGAAAGTACATTCAATAATGAATCTAATTGTATTTATTTGTTATTGTATATGTTAATATTTTTTGTTATAAGCTTTCTGAGAGTTTACAAAACTTGACTTTGACCAATGCTAATCGCGGACTTAAATAAAAGCGGAGGAGTACACATTTGTTTTCTTAGTTTGTAGTGAACTAATCATTTGTTGAAATTGTGAAATAAATATATTAGGCTATTGACTTTGAATGTAATGGTCTATACAATTCAATAGTTACAATCATTGTCGAATCCCAAGATGTATACAAGGTCTATAGTACTTCACAACATGCTCAAACTCACATAATCCCAATCAAATGAGAATCTAAATGCATTTCATAGTTATTACTTTGTAGGATGCAACAAAAACAACCATAACTCTACATCAGCCATTATAGAAGCAACATTTTGACATATCCCAATGTGTGAATGAAACGTGCAGAGAGAGCTTTTGAAGATGGAGCAGATAGGGCGGGAAAGATTGTATGTATGTGGACGAGAGAGTAGGAGACAAACCTAACGAGACAGAGAGAGAGAGAGAGAGAGAGAGAGAGAGAGAGAGAGAGAGAAAGAGAGAGGAAGAAGTTAGGTCTGTGAGAAAGATGCATACATGTAATATACATGAGATGCGTGTGGATCTGGATTCTGTATACATGGAAGGAGACGAGACAACATGTTTGATGAGAGAGCTAGAAAAACATGGACGAGAGGGGAAGGATCTCGTGGGTTGAGGGATTGACAATTTTGTGCGGGGGAGAGAGGGATTGGTAATTTTGTGCAAGAGAGAAAGAGGGGGGTGGGGGGAGGAGTCAGTCAGCCGTCGTCACATCACCCTGCTTCCAAATGACCCCGCATTCTCTAGCGCGGTGTGGTCGCCGTCTTCGATCTTCTCGTTGCTCTCTTTGAAGATTGAGGTGTTGTGCATGTTGGGGTTCAAAGAAGCACAAGCGAGAGTGGTCGCCGTATAACCTTGGATGGGGATGAATTGTGTGCTCGGGGGAGTGTGTGTGTGTGTGTTGTGCTGCGTGTGTCTCTATGTGTGTGTGTGTGTGTGTGTGTGTGTGTGTGTGTGTGTGTGTGTGTGATATTGAGAGAAAACAAACCTAAGGAGAGAAATGGGTATTCACGAAGAGATTGTGCGGGCCTTGAGGTGGGCAGGGGTCGAGTGAGGGTGTCAAAATGTGCGCGTTGATGCATGCGTTGCATGCGACCATGCGAGGGACGGATGAATCGAGAGAGATGGTTGTTGTGTTACGGATGCTCCTCTCTCTATCTCTCCCTGTCCCTCTCTCTCTCCCTCTCTCTCTCTCTCTCACACACACACACAAGTAAACTAGAAGACCGTTCTCTCATGTATACACAATGTATCAGCATCTGTCTATGTCTCACTCATGCATGATCATTTGCACATTCACACCTCTCTATGTCTGTATCACATTGCCCTTCCGCACAACATACACACATACACACGTTCTCTCTCAATCACACACACACACACAATCAGTATTAAGAAAACTAGGGCGCACCTAAAACGTCCAAATCCAAATAAACACGAACTGGAGCTAAATTCAAATATATGGAAATATTGCAGCGTCAAGAACTTTGCTACCTCTTGAGCTTGCGTTGGTTTTCCCCGAAGAGGAGAGGATGATGCAGCAAAGTAGCGTAAGTATTTCCCTCGGTTTTTGAGAACCAAGGTATCAATCCATGAGGAGGCCACGCTCAAGTCCCTCGTACTGCACAAAATGATAGCTACTACTTACCAACGGGATTAGGGGTTGTCAATCCTTCACGGTCACTTACGAGAGTGAGATCTGATAGAGATGATAGATAATATTTTTGGTATTTTTGATATAGAGATGCAAAGTAAAAAGTAAAAGGCAAAGTAAAAAGTAAAGCAAGATTAAAGTGATGGAGATTTATATGATGCGAATAGACCCGGGGGCCATAGGTTTCACTAGTGGCTTCTCTCAAGAGCATAAGTATTCTACGGTGGGTGAAGAAATTACTGTTGAGCAATTGACAGAATTGAGCATAGTTATGAGAATATCCAGGTATAATCATGTATATAGGCATCACGTCCGAGACAAGTAGATCGACTCCTGCCTGCATCTACTACTATTACTCCACTCATCGACCGCTATCCAGCATGCATCTAGAGTATTAAGTTAAAAACAGAGTAACGCTTTAAGCAAGATGACATGATGTAGAGAGATAAATTCATGCAATATGAAATAAACCCCATCTTGTTATCCTCGATGGCAACGATGCAATATGTGCCTTGCTGCCCCTTCTGTCACTGGGAAAGGACACCGCAAGATTGAACCCAAAGCTAAGCACTTCTCCCATGGCAAGAAAAACCAATCTAGTAGGCCAAAGCAAACAGATAATTCAAAGAGACTTGCAAAGATAACCAATCATACATAAAAGAATCCAGAGAAGATTCAAATATTATTCATAGATAGACTTGATCATAAACCCACAATTCATCGGTCTCAACAAACACACCGCAAAAAGAAGACTACATAGAATAGATCTCCACGAGAGAGAGGGAGAACATTGTATTGAGATCCGAAAAGAGAGAAGAAGCCATCTAGCTACTAACTATGGACCCAAAGGTCTGAGGTAAACTACTCACACTTCATCGGAGGGGCTATGATGATGTAGAAGCCCTCTGTGATGACGGCCCTCTCCGTCGGAGCTCCGAAACAGGCCCCAAGATGGGATCTCGTGGATACAGAAAGTTGCGGCGGTGGAAATAGGTTTTTGGCTCCCGTTATGATCGTTTGGGGGTACGTAGGTATATATAGGAGGAAGGAGTATGTCGGTGGAGCTTCGAGGGGCCCACGAGGCAGGGGCGCGCCCTAAGGGGGGGCACGCCCCCCACCCTCGTGACTGCCTCTTGGCTCCCTTGAAGTAGGGTCCAGGTCTCCTGGATTACGTTTGGTGAGAAAATCACGTTCCCGAAGGTTTTATTCCGTTTGGACTCCGTTTGATATTCCGTTTCTTCGAAACACTGAAATAGGCAAAAAAAACAGCAATTCTGGGCTGGGCCTCCGGTTAATAGGTTAGTCCCAAAAATAATATAAAAGTGGAAAATAAAGCCCAATATAGTCCAAAACAGTAGATAATATAGCATGGAGCAATCAAAATTATAGATACGTTGAGACGTATCGACGACATCCCCAAGCTTAATTCTTGCTCGTCCTCGAGTAGGTAAATGATAAAAAGAGAATTTTTGATGCGGAGTGCTTCTTGGCATAATTTCAATGCAAATCTTCTTAATTGTGGTGTGAATATTCAGATTCAAGACAAAAGTTTATATTGACATAAAAATAATAATACTTCAAGCATACTAACGAAGCAATCATGTCTTCTCAAAATAACATGGCCAAAGAAAGTTATCCCTACAAAATCATATAGTCTGGCTATGCTCTATCTTCACCACACAAAGTATTTAAATCATGCACAACCCCGATGACAAGCCAAGCAATTGTTTCATACTTTAACATTTTCAAAACTTTTTGGATCTTCACGCAATACATGAGCGTGCGCCATGGATATAGCACTATATGTGGAATAGAATGGTGGTTGTGGAGAAGACAAAAAGAGGGGAAGATAGTCTCACATCAACTAGGCGTATCAACGGGCTATGGAGATGCCCATTAATAGATATCAATGTGAGTGAGTAGGGATTGCCATGCAACGGATGCACTAGAGCTATAAGTATATGAAAGCTCAACAAAAGAAACTAAGTGGGTGTGCATCCAACTCGCTTGCTCACTAGTATATGAAAGTGACCTAGGGCATTTTGAGGAAGCCCATCATTGGAATATACAAGACAAGTTCTATAATGAAAAATTCCCACTAGTATATGAAAGTGACAAAATGAGAGACTCTCTATCATGAAGATCTTGGTGCTACTTTGAAGCACAAGTGTGGTAAAAGGATAGTAACATTGTCCCTTCTCTCTTTTTATCTCTTTTTTTATTTGGGCCTTTTCTTTTTTTATGGCCTCTTTTCCTTTTTTTTTATTTTTCGTCCGGAGTCTCATCCCGACTTGTGGGGGAATCATAGTCTCCATCATCCTTTCCTCACTTGGGACAATGCTCTAAAAATGATGATCATCACACTTTTATTTTTCTTACAACTCAACAATTACAATTCGATACTTAGAACAAGATATGACTCTATATGAATGCCTCCGTGAAATACCGGATATGCAATGAATCAAGAGTGACATGTATGAAAGAATTATGAACGGTGGCTTTTCCACAAATACGATGTCAACTACATGATCATGCTAGCAATATGACAATGATGGAGCGTGTCATAATAAACGGAACGGTGGAAAGTTGCATGGCAATATATCTCGGAATGGTTATGGAAATGCCATGATAGGTAGGTATGGTGGCTGTTTTGAGGAAGGTATATGGTGGGTGTATGATACCGGCAAAAAGTGCGCGGTATTAGAGAGGCTAGCAATGGTGGAAGGATGGGAAAAAGTGCGTATAATCCATGGACTCAACATTAGTCATAAAGAACTCATATACTTATTGTAAAAATCTAGAAGTTATCAAAGCAAAGTATTACGCGCATTCTCCTAGGGGGATAGATTGGTAGGAAAAGACCATCGCTCGTCCCCGACCACCACTCATAAGGAAGACAATCTATAAATAAATCATGCTCCGACTTCATCACATAACGGTTCACCATACGTGCATGCTACGGGAATCGCAAACTTTAACACAAGTATTCTTTAAATTCACGACTACTCAACTAGCATGACTCTAATATTATCACCTCCATATCTCAAAACAATTATCATTCTTCAATCTTTTCTTAGTATTCAACGCACTCAAAAGAAAGTTTCACAAATCTTGAATACCAAGCATATTATTATTAAGCAATTTACCATGCTATTAAGACTCTCAAAATGATCTAAGTGAAGCATGAGAGATCAATAGTTTCTTTAAAACAAATCCACCACCGTGATCTAAAAGATCTAAGTGAAGCACATAGAGCAAAATTATAACGCTCAAAAGATATAAGTGAAGAACATAGAGCAAAACTACATAGCTCAAAAGATATAAGTGAAGCACATAGAGTATTCTATCAAATTTTAATCCATAAATGGCTCTCTCAAAAGGTGTGTACAGCAAGGATGATTGTGTCCCACTAACAAAAAAATACACAAATAATACAAGACGCTCCAAGCAAAACACATATCATGTGGTGAATAAAAATATATCTCCAAGTAAAATTACTGATGGAAGTAGACGAAAGAGGGGATGCCTTCCGGGGCATCCCCAAGCTTTGACTTTTTGGTGTCCTTGGATTATCTTGGGGGTGCCATGGGCATCCCCAAGCTTAGGCTCTTGCCACTCCTTGCTCCATAATCCATCAAAAGATTTCACCCAAAACTTGAAAACTTCACAACACAAAACTCCATAGAAATCTCGTGAGCTCCGTTAGAGAAAGAAAACAAAAAACCACTTCAAGGTACTGTAATGAACTCATTATTTATTTATATTGGTGTTAAACCTACTGTATTCCAACTTCTCTATGGATTATAAACTATTTTACTAGCCATAGATTAATCAAAATAAGTAAACAACACACGAAAAACAGAATCTGTCAAAAACAGAACAGTCTGTAGTAATCTGTAATTAACGCAAACTTCTGGAACTCCAAAACATCTACCAAACTTGGACGACATAGAAAATTTGTTTATTGATCAGAAGCAATTGGAATCAGTATTTTATCACGTTCTGGTGATTTTTAATAATTCGGGCACTGAGCGCAAAGTTTCTGGAAATTACAGCAAGATCAAATAACTATCATCCAAGAAGATCCAATAGGTCTAGCTTGGCACAAACACTAATTAAAACACAAAACCACATCTAAACAGAAGGTAGATGGATTATTTATTCCTAAACAGAAGCAAAAATCTTAAAATAAAATTGGGTTGCCTCCCAACGAGCGCTATCGTTTAACACCCCTAGCTAGGCATAAAAGCGAGGATAGATCTAGGTTGTGCCGTAGTAATAAGATAGATCGGTGAAACTCATTTCATATTCTCTATGTTCGGCAGCAAGTTTTCTTTGAGGCAAGCAAAAGTAATCAAAAGGTCTAAATTTAATAGGACAAAAGTCCCCAAGATCAATTTTAGGAGGCATAGGTGCCTCTTTCGGCCCTTCATATTGCACAACCAATTCATCATTGTAAGCATTCTTTTGACAGGACCTTGTGAGCCTAAACTCAAGAGAGCATCCTAGTTCATTATTTCGAATAGCCAAATCATCATTAAGTTCAGAGATTCTATCAATTAAAATATTGGTTGGCACCTTTTTTCTAAGGTTTTCATTGAAAACGCATTATTTCTTCTTGATCAAAAAGGATAGATTCTATAGGAGGACGGCCGGCGTCCACCCTATAATGTGCAAAGATTTCTTTAGCCTCTTTTATTATAAATCTGAATTCATGAGCCAAAAATATAGTAACGGCACGCTTAATGGAAGAATGCTCGATATTAGAAAATTCTAGGAAAATTCTTTGTATAGAAGGGTGCATATGCATAAATTGCCTTTCAAGTTCAACGATAAGCATGGCAATAGCGTCCGCAAGACTACTAGTTCTATGGAGAATAGAACCGCCCATAGAGGGCAAATCACTGGCACAAGTAAAGAAATCTTGAATAACTCCTTTTCCAATAATATTACCACTACCGATTCGAAATCTTTTTCTATGATAGGTAGGGGGTTCTTCAGCAGGAGCATCAGAATTTTCTATGATATTATTATCGCCCATATCGGTGATAATTTCCCCAATTTCAGACATAGCGACAAGAAAGCGAGAAAAAAAGCAAACGGAAAAAGAGAAGGAGAAGGAGATTGGGAAAGAGAGGGCGAATAAAAATGCAATGGTGAAGTGGGGGAGAGGAAAACGAGAGGCAAATGGCAACTAATGTAATGCGAGAGATAGGGATTGTGATGGGTACTTGGTATGTTGACTTTTTGCGTAGACTCCCCGGCAACGACGCCAGAAATTCTTCTTGCTACCTCTTGAGCTTGCGTTGGTTTTCCCCGAAGAGGAGAGGATGATGCAGCAAAGTAGCGTAAGTATTTCCCTCAGTTTTTGAGAACCAAGGTATAAATCCAGTAGGAGGCCACGCTCAAGTCCCTTGTACCTGCACAAAACGATAGCTACTCGCAACCAACGCGATTAGGGGTTGTCAATCCCTTCACGGTCACTTACGAGAGTGAGATCTGATAGAGATGATAGATAATATTTTTGGTATTTTTGATATAGAGATGAAAAGTAAAAAGTAAAAGGCAAAGTAAAAAGTAAAGCAAGATTAAAGTGATGGAGATTGATATGATGCGAATAGACCCGGGGGCCATAGGTTTCACTAGTGGCTTCTCTCAAGAGCATAAGTATTCTACGGTGGGTGAACAAATTACTGTTGAGCAATTGACAGAATTGAGCATAGTTATGAGAATATCCAGGTATAATCATGTATATAGGCATCACGTCCGAGATAAGTAGATCGACTCCTGCCTGCATCTACTACTATTACTCCACTCATCGACCGCTATCAGCATGCATCTAGAGTACTAAGTTAAAAATAGAGTAACACTTTAAGCAAGATGACATGATGTAGAGAGATAAATTCATGCAATATGAAATAAACCCCATCTTCTTATCCTCGATGGCAATGATGCAATACGTGCCTTGCTGCCCCTTCTGTCACTGAGAAAGGACACCGCAAGATCGAACCCAAAGCTAAGCACTTCTCCCATGGCAAGAAAAACCAATCTAGTAGGCCAAACTAAACTGATAATTCGAAGAGACTTGCAAAGATAACCAATCATACATAAAATAATTCAGAGAAGATTCAAATATTATTCATAGATAGACTTGATCATAAACCCACAATTCATCGATCTCAACAAACACACTGCAAAAAGAAGATTGCATCGAAAGATCTCCACGAGAGAGGGGGAGAACATTGTATTGACATCCAAAAAGAGAGAAGAAGCCATCTAGTTACTAACTATGGACCCGAGGGTCTAAGGTAAACTACTCACACTTCATCGGAGGGGCTATGATGATGTAGAAGCCCTCCGTGATGACGGCCCTCTCTGGCGGAGCTCCGGAACATGCCCCAAGATGGGATCTCTTGGATACAGAAACTTGCGGCGGTGGAATTAGGTTTTTGGCTCCCGTTCTGATCGTTTGGGGGTACGTAGGTATATATAGGAGGAAGGAGTACGTCGGTGGAGCTTCGAGGGGCCCACGAGGCAGGGGGCGCGTCCTAAGGGGGGCGCCCCCACCCTCGTGACTGCCTCTTGGCTCCCTTGGAGTAGGGTCCAAGTCTCCTGGATTACGTTCGGTGAGAAAATCACGTTCCCGAAGGTTTTATTCCGTTTGGACTCTGTTTGATATTCCGTTTCTTTGAAACACTGAAATAGGCAAAAAACAACAATTCTGGGCTGGGCCTCCGGTTAATAGGTTAGTCCCAAAAATAATATAAAAGTGGAAAATAAAGCCCAATATGTCCAAAACAGTAGATAATATAGCATGGAGCAATCAAAAATTATAGATACGTTGGAGACGTATCAAACTTTCACAGGAAAAAAAGTTGAGTAATATTCAAGGATTGTTTTCACACACACAAAAAGGTTCGGTGGATGTCCTTCGAGCGCGACACGGTGATGCACCGTTCGATCGACCGTGCGGCCGCGGTTCACACGCTTGCACATGATTCCGTATCGTGGCTGTGGTACTAACTAATAAAAGCGCTGCCTGAGTCTAATGTTTACGTGTACTAGTACGGTTTTCTTTTAAGTTTGACCAACCTTATATATAAAACTAAAGTAAGCTCCCACACGTGCACTCATCAATATGCCGCCGCCGCCGTTGCGCATGCCGGCGCCCGCCTCCTCCGGCCAACAATTTCTCACCCATCACCGCCGTGTCGCCGCCATCCCTGTGGCATGAAGCCGAAGGCTCGCCCACTCAGGTCGTCTGCAGTCCCTCCTCGCGATGCCGCCGCGCAGCCAAGCACACGAGCAGCTGGTGGAGCCGCGTCTATGCACGCAGCATACGAAGAGGAGGATGAGCGCGTGCTCCAGCACACCGGCAAGGAGGAACTAGCATGTCATTGTCGTCTCCACCCACGCGGAGGAGGCGCGCATGGTGGCTGTCACGGCGGAAGCCGGTCGCGCTCGCGTCGAGCCCGCAAACTGGGTGCGACACGGAATCTATCTTCGAGACCTTGAATGCCACGTGGATCCTACAATCTGAAGGAGCAATTTGGGTCAGTCGACTCATGTGAGCCGTTTGATGCAACATGGATGGCTAGAAGGGCTTCTTCCACCTCTTCTGTCGTCTTCTTCCTTCGCTCCGTCGAACTTCTTTCACAAATCGACTGACCAAATTATACTACTAGTACGAACGTATTAAGTACAGTAGGAACACGAAGATACGAGCAGTAGTACCAGCTGCAAGAAGAACAGTAGTAAGACATAGTACTAGTACTACTGTACGTACTAAAGAGTTCAAATAACGAGAAAGAACATAAACATAGTTTTGCTGGGGCCTCAGCACAACACACCCTTGAAAATAAACTAAGCAACTAGTCCGCTTGATACTGCAGTAGAACTTGCATGAGCGATGGCACTGCCACCTACTCGGAGTCCGAGTCCACGTCCTTGACTTCGTCCTCGTCCCTCTTCCTCTTCCTCTTCGCCGACGCTTCTTTGCTTGAACCGGACACTGGTCTCTGCTTCTTCATCCAACCCTTGTAGATATTTAAACAAAGGTAGGCATCCATTGCTGCGTACAGGATGTGATCTTCATCTAATGTCTTCGACTCCCATGCATGATGAAACTCGTGATGAGGTTTCTTCAGTTTAGCGTACGAAGGATCAATCATGGCTGCTGCCAGGGTCAGCATTGAAGGTTGAGAGGAGGACACCAGGCTTGCCTTCTAGAGATCGAAGGGCTGGCCTACAACGAGACCTATCCGACGCAGGACGTCACTGTCGTTCTTAAAGCCTACAGTAACGAATTTCACTCTTTTGTCCTTGAGGAAGTTCTTAAAATCCTGGCACTCAACGTCGGCATGGCATATGTGGTAGACCAAGCAAACATTATGTACGCAAACCTGGATCACGGCGGGCTTCTTCCTCTCTTCGTCCTTTAGATCCTTCTCTCGTCCCAGGATTGTGGTGTACTCAACATCTAGCCCAGCGACCCATTCATCCGTTGAACTGTTGAACATGCGTAGGAAACGAGCAAGCCATGCTTTCACCGTCTCGGATCCACGTGTGTAGATGACGATGAACTGATCGCCGGTGATGGCTCTAACCTGGTACTCAGCGGTGACCATGGAGATTTGGGAGGCCATGGATTTTGGAGGAGGGTTAGGAGAAGTTGAACTGTTGTACCCATAAAAAAACTGGGAGCGAACTAATGTGAAAGGACGGACGATCGGGAGCGAACTGTTGTAAGGTAGAAGACAGGGACGAGTAGGGCGTCGAGCGGCGTGGGGTTTCGGCTTGCCGGTGGATAAACGGCTGCAAGCCCCAAAGAGTTCTTGAGAACTATGCGGGACCCACTAGATGTCATGTCTACTAGACCCATATCGTAGGCCTGACGGTATAGCTTCTGCCTGTCCCGCACGCCATGCCGGCGCGTGGATGTAACTTCACTTAATTCCATCAAACATCACGCCTCCCACGACCTTCGCCTCCCTCGCGCGGTCGCGCCCTTTGAGACTTCGACCGGCTATAAATGAGCAGATTTTTTTTGCCTTTTTTTAGACAAGCAATTTTTTTTCCTACTCCGCATGCATGATACTCCCTCCGGTCCTTTTTACTCCCGTCAACCGTTTGCAAAGTGTTTGACCAAATTTATACTTTTTTTGAACACCACCTTATATTAATTAACCAGCCACACCAAGACACTCATTCGATACAATATTCACCACACAGTGATGCGTTATTTACAAGAATACCATCTAATCTATTGTCAAAGCTATACTTAGCGATTAAGTGTGCCACCTTATTGGCGAATGGCTAATCTTTGACAATTGAAGATTGTTGATCAACTTCGAGATGCTCAACGCTTTCATCTTCGTGTCACGCATAGCAGACCTGTCATAGTCCCCCGATGCAAGAGATGCTACCACAAAAGCGCAATCAGTCTCTAAAATTACAGGATTATGAAGAGAAATACCTATGTAGAGACCGGCAATGCAAGCCCTAAGCTCCGCTTCCTCCACGCTTTGACAAGCATCAATGAAATCCCACGACCAAATTTATACTAAAAATATCAATATCTACAATACTGATTATAATGAGTATAAGAACTACATTTTATAATGAGTGTAAAAATATTGATTTGACATTGTGAATGTTGACACATTTTTCTATAAGTCTGGTGAAAGTAGAGGTACATTGACTTCAGACAAAACTTAAATGCACAATGCAGACTAGTTCCTCCATCCAGGTACGTGCCATGTCCTATCTTGTCATCACAACAAGGTTAGCTATTAGAGTACCACTACCTCCCTTCTAGTTTAAACGGCTCGATTCAAAAATTTCACCTACTCTTAGCAAGATAGTAGAGGCGGCGGAGTAGTTTTTGAAGTCTGCAAAAGTACTCAACTAGTGCTGTCGTTCTTCACAAAAAATGTGTTTACCAATGCATGCATGAACACTGGTTACTCTAACCCCCCTCTCTTCTTTAATTCTTTGCCACATCAGCATGTTTGCTATTCCCGTGTGCATGATACCAGCTAAGATACCACCATTATGGCCAGCCTTAATCATTGCATGCAATAATTTAGTGCACCTTGAAATATGAACATGTGTGGGGCGTGTATGTTTTTAATGACTTGAGACTATACCTAGCCCGACATGCAAGATGACTTATTATGCACCGTTCCCCATACCTGCAGGAAGCCCGTTCATCTCCAAATCTTTTCCTCTCCATGTGTGGAAACAATGTGCCTGCCAAACTCTCCTTCTCCCTCCGGCGGTCCCACCACTCCACCTCGTGTGAAAAAATCTGCATGCATGACTCTCCTCCCCCCACGCTCGTCCAATCCGTTGTGACCAGCAACATTTCCACCCCTTCGCTCCCCCGTAATTTACTCTAACAAATATGCCCACGTAGCTGTTACTTAACTGCAGGTGCATTGGGTCACTGACATATGGGCCCAACAGGGGTCTCGCCCACATGTCAGTGACGCAACTGGACCTGCAGTTAAGGCAGTGCAGCTCAGTCCATATCTTACGTAGGTGTGCCATTGCTCGCTATAAATACTGCGCCTCCCACGACATCGCTATCTCCTCCACCTCACGTTCACGTTCATCGCTATCTCCTCCCCTCCCTCTCACGTCGACCTGCATGGCATCGCCCCTCCCAAGCCCTAGGAGCCCCTCGCTGCACCGCGTGGATGGTCACGCGTCACCGTTCCGTTCCTCGCCGCCACTAGTCGAGGAGGATGCGTCGGTGTTCCGCTCCTCGCCGCTACGCGATGCGTCGCCGTTCCGTTCCTCACCGCCACTAGTCAAGGAGGACGTGTCGGCGTTCCGCTCCTCGCCGCGACGCATCACCGTTCCGTTCCTCGCCGCCACTAGTCGAGGAGGACGCGTCGGTGTTCCACTCCTCGCCGCGACGCGTCGAGGTGGACGCGTAGGCGTTCCCAATCTCGCCAGCACGTGCGCCGGAGGACACGTCGGCTCCCCGCTACGAGGAGAACACCGCGCCGCCCGCCGACCACCCAGACTTGAGGAGCTTTGGAAAGAAATGGATGTCGCCTTGTGGGAGGCTTTGCCTCCAGCAGAGCGCGCCAAAATAGAGGCGGAGAAGAAGGCCGAGGAAGAGAAGCGCACCACGGAACAAGCTGCCTGGGAGGCCTAAGTCGCATCCGAGAGAGTCAGGCAATTGGCTCTTTGGCAGGAGGCTCGTGCGAGGGCCGTGAGGGTGGCGGAGGACGCCCGTGCCGACGCCCTGAGTGCAGTCGGGCCCAAGCGCCTCATCTACGCTTGGCGGTACGTGGACCGGGTGCATGCTTCCAGCGAGGAGGAGTAACTGTTGGCGCCGGATCCCCACACCGGTGAGATCGCGCTCGCCCGCCGGCAAGCCGCCAATCAGCACCTCGCGAGTTGCGAGGCTGAGGAAGAGGCGTTGTGTCGGCCTTGTGGGAAACGGCACACACTGGGCACTCGTGGTGGCGCCGCAAGCGCCTCTCTGAGCGGCGCCGTGGCTTTTACGAGAAGTATAATTTTTGTTTCGTAAGGCGATCTCATTAGTTTTTGTGACACCCCAAAAATTTTGACCATGTTTTATTAATTAAAATTTTGAAAGGAAATTTAAACTTTTATTTTCTGGATTTTCCTTTGATTTCAGAACCATTCTTTTCTTTGTTATTATTGAGTTTTTACCCCAAGTGAAAACTTTCCAAATATATTACTGGACTCCTTTGCCCTTTCAAGAAAAACATTTCTATTATCAGTGGATTTATTTGCATAATTATTTCTCTCTGAGCTTTATTCCTTAAAATGATTTTTCATAAGCCTTAGAGCCCCTTTTTACACTACAACGCTTTGATAAATTTATTTAAAAATCCCACCAAAATTTGAGAATGTTAATAGGAGTATATTATTCAACTTTATGCAAAAACCCAGTGATGTTCTTTGAAAAATTTGAGTAAATCAACCTCATCTTCATTCTGGTCCAGCTTGATGATTTGTACTCCAACCATATTTTAACTTGCTCTTTTACCCATGATTCTTTTTCCTGCTTATAGACCACCCTGCAAAACCCTTAAGTCCAGGAGGGTGGACCCATTGGAGGATTTTAAGTGCATGCAATCATGCCCTTTTCTTTCTGTCCAAAACTGAAGATTTGCAAAACTTGCACTAGCAAGTTTCTGGTTTTCCCCAAATGACCTTGCCATCATCACCTACATCTAGAGAGACCCTGATCTGGAGATTTTGGCCACTCCAAGAGTTGCCTAGATGCCCTTGGCATTCTGTTAAACACCTTGAGTGCATGGACAGTTTTGGCATGATTTTAGTTCTGCACTGTGATCTTGCCCCTCTAGACATACTGGCATGTCCACTAAGCTCCTAAATGCCTCTAACCTAGACCTGCTAATCCCCAGCCCCACCCAAGCCACCTAGCCTGCCTTGGCATTTCGCCGAACGCTTGGCGTGCATGCTCTGGGCATGGCCAGAGCGCGTTTTTTGCACGTGCGGGTGCCCGAGTCGCCGCGTCCTGCTGCCGCCTCCCCCACGCCCGTTCTGGCCCCTCCCCTCTCCCAGTCGACGCACCCGACCCCTCTCTCACCGCAGGGCCGCCCTGGCCCCCTCCTAGCGCCTCACAGCGTCGCCACCGCTAGCCGCCGACGGCCACAGCAGGCCACTGCCATGGACGGCGCCGCCCGAGCCACAGCAGCGCGCCAGCTGCCCCTCGAACAGCCCGAGCCTATCCTCAAGCCCGTGCTCATAGCGTCGCCGCCACGCCGCCTCAAGCCAGCCAGCGAGGCGGTTCGCCGATCTTATCTCCGGCCGCCGCGGATCCGACCTCGAACACCTATATAAGGGAGCCCCGAGCTCATCCAAGCCCTCAGGCAACCTCAAGCTATCCTCCTAGAGCTGCCATGGCCAGCAATCGAAGAGAGGAAGGTCGTCTTCCCCATCTCCGGTCGGCTCGGCCGCCGCCATGTCCCAGTCCATTTCGTCCCGAACAGAGCTCCTCCAGTCCATCCAGTGCCACCATTCTTCTCCCCTCGACCTCGTGGAGCCGCCCAACCTCTCAAACACGATCAAAAACCACCATAGCCCAGACCCCCAATCCCTCCCGAAGCAACCTCCGCCGTGGAGCTCGCTGTCGGCGACTCCCTCCACCCCCGCCAACCTAGCGACCACCGGGAGGACCGACCTAGATTGGCGGATCCGTCCCCGCCCTCAGAACCCCGCGGGGAGCCGCCGTTCGCCGGAGTCCCGCCACCGCTCGGCCAGGGAGAAGAAAGAGGCGCGGGCGACTGGTCAAACCTGACCAGTGGGCCCAAGGACCCACTGTCAGTGACCCCCGAGCCGGCCCGCGTGGTTAAGTGGAAGCGTAAAAACCTAAAGTACGTCTCCCCTGCTTCAAAAGCATATTCTCATTGAAACGTTTTCTTTTTCTGGTTTTTATTAAAAACAGAATATTGACTAAACTTTGACTGGCTATAACTTTTTAAATATAAGTCCAAATGACTTGATTCTTTTTCTGTTGTTTCCCAAACATTGTCTAGTTTATTTTCATATTTATTTGAAAATTTTCCAAACAAATTTTTGTATTGTTTTGAAAGTATGTGTTAATTCAAATTTATTTAAAATAGGATTATGGAGAGGGAGAAGAAAACTTTCAAAAGTTTTGGAATGCACCCTGCCTCTCCACAACTTGAAGGCAAGCATTTTTGAACCCTGGCATAATATTTTCGTGTGCTATTTGACGCAGTTACAACACCACCTTGTCTCGGAGTTTCCGTTACTTTATGTGATGATATGACCCTACTCGTAGGTGCATATTGATGACCTCGTGTTATGGAAATTTTTGATATGTTGATAGTAATTAACCTCGTATACCTTTCATGCCTACCGGGAGGAAGCCGAGAGAGCCTCTGTCTTGGGTAGACACGAGCTTGTCTCCGGTCTTCGTTGAGGCGGTTGTGCCCGGTACGGCATAGTGAGGCATGATGAGTGGTGATTTTGTCTGTTGGTTGAAACATTTTTGTTATGCTAACCATGCAGGAAATACTTAAACCTCCTGAGTCGACCGCAAATCGAGTCTTGTTCCAGTAACCCCCATACTTGTTTCATACTACCACTTGTCCCTGCCATAGGTAGGGTACGGTTCAGTAAGTTGTCAACCCCTTTCTAGCACACACCGTACAGAGAGGCCATGGTGGAAGATACCGACTGCAGCCGGTAGGCATGCCACCTGGTCCGGGGGCATGGGTGTTTCGGTTGGAGCCGAAGGGGTAGCTCCCTTAGTTTGCGCGCGGTATAAATTTTGTGATCCCATGCTAATCGAGGTTGTAGCCTCCCCGCTTAGAGTTTCGCTTAACGGGTGTTGTGGGTGATTCCAGACACCGGTATGTTAGGCTAGTGTGTGTGCAGTCAGGTGTGTTCTCAATTTAAAAACCGTAGACGGAATTAGTCCCGATGGACTAAAGAAATCCGTTACTCGTGGGTAAAGAGTACACCCTCTGCAGAGATTATATCTATTCGAATAGCCGTGTCCATGGGTAAGGACTACAGTCTGGGATGGGTCAAGTGTCGGTCTTAGTGTCGGTTTTCGGAGGAAAGACTACTAAACCAGAACATTGATTATGACCTGTGGCATATGATGACTATGATTACTATTATTGTGGACTAACCATTTGTTTTATTTGAATTGATGAGTATCCCTGGGACGGTTCTACCTCCCGGACACTCACTGTGATTATTCTTATATAAGCCCTTTATGTGGTGTCGCTCAGACGCCCGACTGTGGCATGCTTGTTATGTCGATTACTTATAAGACCTTTATGTGGTGTCGCTCAAATGCCCGACTGTGGCATGCTTTATATTTCAATCACTTATAAGCCCTTTATGTGGTGTCGCCCAGACGCCCGACTGTGGCATGCTTCTTGTACCTTTTATATATAAGCCCTTTATGCGGTGTCGCTCAGACGCCCGATTGAGGCATGCTTTATATTATTATCCTTTCGAGGCGTCGCTTCAGACACCCGATTCAGTGCATTTTTACTTGTACTCTTGGGTTGCTTAATTCATGTTCTATATGAATAATTTGCTTGCGTGCATCATAAATTTTATTTCGTGACTGACGTAGTGATCATGGCATATTTCAGAGCATGATTATCATTTGTTATATTATACCTGTGTTCATAATGTTTGCGAGTACATTCAAAGTACTCATTGGCTTGTCCCTGGCTATTGTCTTGGCCAGATTTCTTGCGTGGAGAGGAGCGTCACGATGATAGCCCGGAACCTACGCAATGGTGATAGCAGCCTCGCGAAGATAGGAGTTATCCAAGTCAGTTGTTCCTGTGGGAAATGGAGTCCCATAGACGCTGATGATCCGCAAACCGCTTCCGCCATCAACCACTAGAGACCATTTGTTGTACTCATAGGCCAGAATGGTCTTGTACTACATATCCTATATTTTTCTTGGAGTTTCTGTATCAAGTTGGTGCCTCATCAGCTAACAGTAATCCTGGGGCTGGTGAGCACAAGGGCCATTTTCTGGGAAATTATATCCCAAAAAACCGGTCCTGACAAACTTGGTATCAGAGCCAGGCTGACCATTGGCTAATCCTATCTTAGCCAGGTTGATAAACCTAGGTAAACCAACCCACCAGACCTTAACCTAACCTCGGCCAAGCTTCTCGTGTAAGATAGCCACACAGTGACCCGACACCTTTTGGCAGTCGGTGCCCAACCTATCAGCCTAGCCTGTCGAGCACGCGCCAGTGACCGACACCTAAATTGTCTCATTCATAAGCGTGCATGGAGGAAGACTCCGCCTCCTTTTTCTATAAAAGGGCACGCTTAGCCTCAACCCAGCACAAAGACAGCCTCTACCCCAAACCGAGCTAAAATGCTCGGACCCATTGTTCACAATGAGACCACAACAACCAACCTTGGAGGTTTTGTGACCGTGCTAGCAAACCTCACCCGCCGTGCCTTTGCATTAGAAGAGCCCCCAGAATATGTTGTGTACCAAGGTTCCATGAGCGGTGAGAGCCGTCAATTCTGGGCCACTGTCCACGTCTATGGTAGGGGTCTATCGCCAGAACGCCCCTACAGGTTCACCGGAAGGACAACTTCCTTTGAGCCACAAGCCATCCAACTAGCTGCTTGAGAGGCTATAGTTCAACTCCGGCACTTGTCGCCCAGATTTAACTGTAGCTTGTTCTACTACTACCCCAGCCGTGACGGTATGGTAGGCCACCCCAGGTTACCAACGGAGATCACGAGACGGATCCTGCATTATTGCATCTGGTGCACTATGTAAGTGCACTAGAGGAACTGTTCGATCAAATCACCCTTGATCTGATCGCAACTCGGGGAGAACTGATCCGCCGAGCCCCGGCAAGAAGAGAAGATGAGCCCGATGCCGACAACCCAGTCGTGCTGTTCGGACAACCGCTCGAGACCTTGAGGTCTGCCCCAGCCATCGACCAAGGTGCCTTGATGTCCCCAGAAGTGCTTCGTCGCCTTTTGGGAACCCGCTCCAACGGGATTGTGGCCAACAATCCCCGCGATGGTCATCATCGCTACCCCGAACCTGTAGTTCCTCAACCCCCTCCTGCTAACCCCGACGGTGAAGCCCGTGGAGAAGCCCTGGCATCCACAAGGCAAGCCCGCTTAGATATTAACGAGGTAGACTAAGTCACTCGAGTAGTACCGAGTCCTAGTATGCCCACGCCCGGTAATTGTGTGATCTTGTATCACTGTAATTAAATGTTGTCTTCTTGTGCGTCCCTATTTTAAATTTTAGCCATGCAAATGTGCGTTGGTGTACGGCTGCATTTTTAATTCCGGGCGTAGCTACCAAAAACCAACCCCGGCGACACCCACAGTAATGCGTCGCTTTTGCGAGATGTGTGTATCTGTGGTTTTGACCTCGATCCCATAGAGCAGAACCGACAAACTAGTTGCCCTTCACCGCGGTAAATAACCCAGCCCAGTTGCTATATAAAAAGGCCACCTCGTGACCTTGCCAAGTACCCCTCACCTTGGGCACAACCCTCACAACCATTCCTTTACCATGCCGAGTCCTAGTATTTATCTGAGAACCCCAGATGCAACTCCAGGTAGTTTTGTTAAAATATTGTGGGACTTTACCTGCAGCACCATGAGTGCTACCCATCCACCCCAGTACGAGTTTCTCAAATCGAGGATCACCCCATCCACCTCGAAATATTGGGCAGAGTACATCCCACCCTCAAACCCAAACTAAGACCCAACGGAAGTCTCCTTTGTGGGAAATCAATGCCGACTCCGCAGATGGCCATAGAAGCTGCTGCGTATGAAGCACTTGCCCGCCTTTGATTCGCGGTACCGTATGCCAGGTATTATTATTTCCCGAGTCGTGCAGCACCCGGAGAAGTAACATCCTTTCCCAGTGGACAAATTAAGAGACCGAAGATCGCCAACCTTGCTCAAGATGTCATCGCCAAGAGCGCTGATCCAAATGAGTAATGGGTTATCTTCAGAGCCTCGCTGATTTAAATCCTCTGATCGCCATCGGCAGACCACTGAGGCCCGACCAGGAGAGACGCGTTCATCGACTAGTCAATCTGCTTCCCACGATAGAAGAAGAGTGTGCCCCGATTCCAGAGACGTTTTCTCGGGACCTTGTCCATTTACCGTTTTCATTGTAAACGTCATGGCTATGTTTATTTATGTGTTGCAGCTTATGATTGTACCCTAAGTTTGTGCTATGAGTAAACTCTTGGTTTCAACTAATGGGAGTATTATTTTAAAACGACCCTTAGCAAATCTCGAGGACGAGATTTTTCTTAAGGGGGGTAGTGTTGTGACACGCCAAAAATTTTGACCATGTTTTATTAATTAAAATTTTGCCAGGAAATTTAAACTTTTATTTTCCGGATTTTCTTTTGATTTCAGAACCATTCTTTTCTTTGTTATTATGGAGTTTATACCCCAAGTGAAAACTTTCCAAATATATTATTGGACTTGTTTGCCCTTTCAAGAAAAACATTTCTATTATCAGTGGATTTATTTGCATAATTATTTCTCTCTGAGCTTTATTCCTTAAAATGATTTTTCATAAGCCTTAGAGCCCCTTTTTGCACTACAACCCTTTGATAAATTTATTTAAAAATCCCCCAAAATTTCAGAATGTTAATAGGAGTATATTATACAACTTTATGCAAAAACCCAGTGATTTTGTTTGAAAAATTTGAGTAAATCAACCTCATCTTCATTCTGGTCCAGCTTGATGACTTGTACTGAAACCATATTTTAACTTGCTCTTTTACCCATGATTCTTTTTCCTGCTTATAGACCACGCTGCAAAACCCTTAGGTCCGGGAGGGCGGACCCATTGGAGTATTTTAAGTGCATGCAATGATGCCCTTTTCTTTCTGTCCAAAACTAAAGATTTGCAAAACTTGCACTAGCAAGTTTCTGGTTTTCCCCAAATGACCTTGCCATCATCACCTACATCTAGAGAGACCCTGATCTGGAGATTTTGGCCACTCCAAGAGTTGCCTAGATGCCCTTGGCATTCTGTCAAACACCTTGAGTGCATGGACAGTTTTGGCATGATTTTAGTTCTGCACTGTGATCTTGCCCCTCTAGACATACTGGCATGTCCACTAAGCTCCTAAATGCCTCTAACCTAGACCTGCTAATCCCCAGCCCCACCCAAGCCACCTAGCCTGCCTTGGCATTTCGCCGAACGCTTGGCATGCACGCTCTGGGCGCGGCCAGAGCGCGAGTTTTGCACGTGCGGGCGCCCGAGTCGCCGGGTCCCGCTGCAGTGTAACGCCCCGGATTCGATGCGCCAGGTGTCCGCCAGTTATTCGCCGACTTTGCCATGTCATTTGCTTGCGTGTTGCACTTTGTCATGTCATCATCTGCATTTCATATCATGTCGTCATGTGCATCGCATTAACATACGTGTTCGTCTCATGCATCCGAGCTTTTTCCCTGTTGTCCGTTTTGCAATCCGGCACCCCTATGTCTCCGGCGCCCTTTTTACCTCTTTTTCGTAAAGGGTGTTAAACGGTCTCGAATGGAGCGAGGTTTGTCAAGCGGCCTTGGTATAGCACCCGAGACCGCTGTCAAGTTTCGATCATTTGAGGTCGTTTGGTACTCCAACGGTTAACCGGTAACCGCAAAAGCCTCTTTGTATTGCAGCCCAACACCCTTTTCTAAGTGGCCCAAAACCCACCAAACTCCCTCTATGCTCTCCGTCGTTCGATCACGATCGCGTGGCAAAACCGCACCTCATTTGGACTCTCCTAGCTCCCTCTACCTATATATATCCCCATCCCCGAATTCATGGGTCTAACTCCCCGAAACCCTAGCTTTCGTCCTCCTCCCCGCGGACATGTCGCGTCGCGCGGACATGTCCAGCCGCCTCAGCCACGCCGCCTCGGCCAATCTCAGCCGCCACGCCACCTCCGCCGCCTCTCCTCCAATCCGAGCCGCCACCTCCCCTTGGCTCTTGCCTCCACCACTGCCCGCTTGGGCCCGAGGGCTGCCCATGCGGCCTCAAGCCGCCCGCCGCCCGCCTGTTCGGCCGCCCGCCTCCATGGCACCGCGCCTCACTGGACCCCACTGCCGCCGCCTGAGCTCCGCCACGACGCTGGTCCTGTCCCGCCGCCGCGCCGCGCCCGCCCGCCGCATCCGCCTCTCGGCCGCCCGCCGCCTCCGCCCGGCGCGTGCCACGCCGCCCTCGTCGCCGCCGCCTCTCTCCTGCCTCGCCGCCGGACCGGCCATCCATGGCTCGGCGGCCGCGCGCCGCTTTCCTACGCCGGCCACCTCAAGCCTCGCCGCCGCCAGCCGGATCCGGGGAGATCCGGCCGGAGGAGATCTCCCCGGCCCCGGATCCACCTCCCTGCGCCTCCCCGAGCCACCCCGGCGTCTTCCTCCTCGTCTCCAGCGAGTTTTTCGGCCGCCCCGAAATCCGTGCTAATCCGGAGGTTGACCCCGAATCCACTAAGTCCTCGTTATTTTGTTATTTTCTCGCATTTTCGTTGCATCGTAACTATGTCATCGTTGCTCCGTTTTGCGCGTGTAATATGTCAAAATGTTCATATCGATGAGTAGATCATTTCATCTCATTGCATCATTTTCATTTGAGCTCATCTTGATGCCCGAAATGCTGTTAGAAGAGTGCTATGTGATGTTAGTTTCTGATTTTTATCAGAACTTGCACTTTTGTCATTTTTGCCATGATTGATGTGTGCATCCTATGGACTTGAGTTCTACATGTGTTTTGTAATATGCCATGTCTTATTTCCATTGGTGCTTGCTATGTATTTTTGTGATCTATGTGGTGACTAGCACAAGCATGCAAACTAGGTGTCTTGTTGTTGCTGATTTCAGCCCTGTTTTGCTGATATTTTGATGCCATGTTAACTTGATGCTACCAAGAGTTCCATGCATATTTTGAGATACTTCAGTAAGGATGTTTTGTTAAAAATGTTTTGCTCTATCCATCCATGCCCTTGTTTGCAATTATGGAGTGCCATAGCTTGAGTCAATCGAGCTCTACTTTTGCTATAAAATGTTTCCTGGCAGATTGTTTACATGTTATTCAATTTTGCCAAGGTTGTTGTAGTTGATCCGTGTATGCTATGATGTTGTTCTTGCCATGTATGTCTTCTATGCCATGTCTTCTTGATGTATGTATTCTTAGTTTATCATATAAGGCTCTGTAGTAAGTGCATTGAGCTTGTAAACATGCCCACTTGTTATCAGTTTTTGACATGCCATGTTGCTGAATCTGTTAACGAAACTTTCAATATTGACGTGGGTGCCATCATATTTTCTGATCCTTTTTGGCTTATGGTCACTAAAGGACATTTGTTCTATGAATTTAGTAGATTCATGCCATGCCTTTGTTTGCCATGATAAGTTCCTGTAACATGTTGTTTGATAGCTCTAAACATTGCAACCTGATGTTATTTCTGCCAATGCCTGAAACTGTTATTACTTGCAATCTTGCCATGTCATTTTGAGCATGTTCTAGTCATTTCTGGAGATAGCTCAGTGTTCATGTTTTGTAATGTTTTACCTGTACATCATTCCCATGCCTTTTGTTTTCTTATTGAGGTGCTGTAGCATATTGTTTTGATGCTTGCAATATGCCTAGTTGCTGTTTTGGACAGCATGTCCTTTAAACTTGTATAGGGTGTATGTGTTGAACCGTTGCTCCAATTTGAGTGTGCTCTATATGAAACTTGCTTGATTTTGCATGTAGTTTCATATTATCATGTTGCATACATGTTTTGAGGTGTTTGCTTGATGTTTTTATGCATTTTGCATCAATGCCATGCTTACCTTGTTTTGCTCATATCTTCTAGGCTGTAGCTCCGAATTAATTGAACTTTATATATAACTTGACTAGATTTTCGTGTAGATCATCGTGGTGCATCTTAACTTGCTGTTTAACAACTTGAACATAAGGTTTATTCAGATCTGGACCAATTTCGAAATATGCATATGAGGACTTACCGGAATTGTTCTATGTTGTTTCCGGCCTCATTTAAACTTGCCTTGATGTGTTGGTCTTGTATGCATCATCTCTTGCCATGAGTAGCTTCATGTAGTCTTGTCATACATCATGCTTGGTTATGCATCATGTCTTGTTCTTGTGTGGTGTGTTCACTATGTTGGGTGCTTCTTCTTGTTAGTTCCTGTTTTGTTGCGATCGCGAGGATTCGTTCGTCTTCGCTTGGTTCGGCTTCATCCGTTCGTCTTCTTCATGGACTCGTTCTTCTTCCTAGCGGGATTTCAGGCAAGATGACCGCTACCCTGGATCTCACTACTATCATTGCTATGCTAGTTGCTTCGCTCTATCGCTATGCTGCGCTACCTATTACCTGTTTATCAAGCCATCCCAAATTGCCATGAACCTCTAACTCGTTGTTCCCCTTCCCAGCAAACCGTTGTTTGGCTATGTTACCGCTTTGCTCAGCCCCTCTTATAGCGTTGTTAGTTGCAGGTGAAGATGAAGTTTGTTCCTTGTTGGAACATGGAGATGTTGTTCCTTGTTGGAACATGGAGATGTTGTTCCTTGTTGGAACATGTTTACTTGTTGGGATATCACAATATATCTTATTTAATTAATGCATCTATATACCTGGTCAAGGGTGGAAGGCTCGGCCTTATGCCTGGTGTTTTGTTCCACTCTTGCCGCCCTAGTTTCCGTCATATCGGTATTATGTTCCCGGATTTTGCGCCCCTAACGCGTCGGGTGATTTATGGGACCCCTTGACAGTTCGCTTTGAATAAGACTTTTCCAAAGAAGGCCCAACATTGGTTTTACCATTTGCCTCACCACCACCTATATTTTCCTTGGGAGTAATTAACCCAAGGGTCATCTTTATTTAGCCCCCCCACCAAGGCTTCTCTAAGTGCTGGCCCGAACCGAGCCTCTGCAAGGGGCCACCTTGGGGCAACTTGAGGGTTGGTTTTACTCGTAGCCTGTCTCATCCGGTGTTGCCACGAGAACGAGATATGTGCAGCTCCTATCGGGATTGTCGGCGATCGGGCGGTCTTGCTGGTCTTGTTTTATTGCTGTGAAATGTCTTGTAGCCGGATTCCGAGACTGATCGGGTCCTCCGGGAGAAGGAATATCCTTCGTTGATCGCGAGAGCTTATCATGGGCTGTTGGGACACCCCGCAGGTATAAACTTTCGAGAGCCGTGCCCGTGGTTATGTGGCAGATGGGAATTTGTTAATGTCCGGTTGTAGAAAACCCGGTTGATCTCAATTAAAATACACCAACCGTAGCGTAACTGTGAGTGTCTCTTTTCGGGTTGATCGAGAGGAGAACACGGTTTCGGGTTATGTCGGACGTAAGTAGGAGTTCAGGATCACTTCTTGATCATTACTAGTTGACGACCGCCCTTTGTTTCTCTTCTCGCCTCATTTGCGTATGTTAGCCACCATATATGCTTAGTCGCTGCTGCAGCCTCACCACTTTATCCCTTCCTTTCCTACTTAAGCTTTGCTAGTCTTGATACCCATGGTAATGGGATTGCTGAGTCCTCGTGGCTCACAGATTACTACACCACCAGTTGCAGGTACAGGTTATGCGATGATCATGACGCGAGAGCGATGTTTATTTGTGTTGGAGTTCTTCTTCTGCTTCTTCTTCGATCAGGGGATAGGTTCCAGGTCGGCAGCCTGGGCTAGCAGGGTGGATGTCGTTTGAGCTTTTGTTTATGTTTCATCCGTAGTCGGATGTTGATCTTGTATATGATGTTGTTGTATTCTTGTGGCTTTTGTGCCGTATGCATGTATCCCCATCTATTATGTAATGTTGATGTAATGATATCCACCTTGCAAAAGTGTTTCAATATGCGGGTCTATCCTTGGTGGGACCGTCGAGTTCCTTTTGGATAGGGTCGCATATTGGGCGTAACAAGTTGGTATCAGAGCCTCGACCGACCCTAGGAGCCCCTTGATTGATCGTGTAGTTTGGCCGCAGTTGAGTCTAGAAGAAAACTGATTTCTGAGTCTAGTTATATCGGAGAGTAGGAATTCTTTTTACTCCTCTGCCCCTTCGTCGCTCTGGTGAGGAATCTTGACGTAGGTGTTTTGAATTACTTCTCTTCCCCTTCAAATTTTTCTTTAGGATCACGCAGTTGGTTTTTCGGTAGTTGTTCCTCAACTCTTTTTATCCGGTGCATTTCTCATCAAGTTGACTCGAGCCTCTTCGTCTTTGAGTTCAATCCTCAGTTGTTTTCTTTTCCCACCCGCCCTCCCTTCTTCTTCTCGGAACCGGAGCCCGTAATCGAGTATCCATCCTACTCGTGCGAAATCCTTGCTTTCTTTCCTCAATGATTTCAACCGGTGTTTCCTCTTGAAGTCATTCGTCGATTCTCCCCTTCCAAGTTGCCTCTGTTTTTTCCCGCCCTCCCACCCTTTTCTTCCCGGAGTTTTTCTCTCTCTCGACCATCTATTTCATTCGTACGGAGTATCTTCAGTATTTTCTCAATTGTTTCAACCGGTGAATTCTAGTCTCATTCGTCATTCTTCATTTCTTTTCCGGTGCACTCAATTCAAGTTTTTCGGGATTAATCATATTCTTTTCCTTGGTTAAAGTGTTTTTCCCCTTGCTCGTTCGCCTCTCACCAGTTTATCCTTCCGGAGTGCTCAAGTCATCTCAGGAGATTCGTCGGTGTTCTAATTAATTCGAGGTTGTCACCTCATCCAAATATTTCAATTGTTCCGGTGCATCATCTATCTGTTCAACAATCCCTTTCCAACGGTGTTTTCTTTTAGTGGGCCCTAACCCACATGTCTTTTCCCAGGATCTTACCTGACTCTTCTAATTTTCCCGGAGTTATCCTCAAATCCTTTTCGAAGTTTGACGTAAGTATGAATTTCATCAGTCACATGCCTTTTCCAAGATCAATTTCAAATCATTTCATTGTTGACTCAACCCCTTTGCTTTTCATTCTACCAGAGTACCTCAGTTATTTTAGTGTTGTTTCTCATCGTCATTCTTAACATTTGAAGACCGAAGAAAAGTTTTCCTCTAAATCTTGTCCGTTCCCCCGGAGATTCATGGTGCTAGCTCGTTGTTATCCTATCTAGTTGTTTCCAGTTGTGCAATTCTTTTCATCCATCCGGAGTATTTCAGGTGTTGCTTTCTATCTCAATCATCCGGAGGCCATCTTTTCGGAAGATTTCTTCGTTCTAAGTTTTCAAAGCCGTTCTCCAATTATTCTATATTCGTGCCCCTTCGTTCGTCTCAATATTCTTCCGGTGCTTCGTTCAAGTATTCTTCAATCAGTTCGCGATCTTTCCGTTCTCTTGCATATTAAATTCCCTCAAGTATCTTTGTGCTTTTCCAATTCTTCCCGGCGTTTCAGTCTCTTTCATCAGTCATTTCCAAATTCTTACGGTGGTTCGTTCAAGGTTCTTTTCTTTGATTATCATTTTAATTCATTCGTTCTTTTCAATCCTACCGGTGGTTCATGAAGACCTTCTCAAGTTTGCGATATGCCACTTCCCAATTCTTTTTCAAGAAGAATAAGCTGCATGCCAAATCCGTTGTTGGTCATCAATTTAATTTGATGAAGGATAAGCATACAATAAATCTTATTCTTATTTCATCCAAGTGATTAATCTCTTCCTTCAGAGTTTGTTCGTAATGAATAAATTCTACTTCCAAGTGTTTTCATCTTTTCTTTTCCGGAGTTCAAATTATACTTGGCCATCTCGTCGGAACCTCCATCTAAGTCATCGCAAGGCTCATCTATTCTTTCATCCTTCATTTTATCTCGTCATCCTTTTTGTTTCCGGAGTTCTTCATAGTGGATCTTCATGATTTAATTCTTTCTTCAAGAGTTTCATCAATATTTTTGGTGGAATTCAAATATCTTTTCTTCTTGCATCTCTAAGTGTAACTAATTCTCCGTATTCTTTAGAATTGGAGTTTTGCATTTCTTCGTTCTTGTCTGCCATCCAATCATTTTCGTTTGTGGTCGGTTATCACCTTATAATTTTGAGATGTAATCCATAAGTCCACGACAATCTTATTCTTTCGTTGTTGATTTTCTCAACAACTCTGTTCAACCTTTCCTTCTAAGTTCTTTTCATTCAAATTCTTTCAATTCTTCCGGAGGCATTGCGTTGTTTATCTCGTCAAGTCTCATTCCATCTTCTGAAGTTCATGCGCTATTCTTTCCTTGTTAACCCGGAGTGCTGTCTAAATTCCTTCGTTATTATTCCTTTTCCATCTTGTTCTAACCAGAGTTGTTTCAGTGTCTATCTTGTTTCCATGAGAATTTGATTCTCGTCATTCTCGTTGTTCCTCTCTTCTTCTCGAGTGCCCTCGATTCTTTGCTTCTTCTCTTGAGTTCTTGTTTCACCTCAACCTTTTTCCCTTCCGTCTCGGTCCTAAGATCTCGGGACGAGATCTCTTGTTAGTGGAGGAGTGTTGTAACGCCCCGGATTCGATGCGCCAGGTGTCCGCCAGTTATTCGCCGACTTTGCCATGTCATTTCCTTGCGTGTTGCACTTTGCCATGTCATCATCTGCATTTCATATCATGTCGTCATGTGCATCACATTTGCATACGTGTTCGTCTCATGCATCCGAGCTTTTTCCCCGTTGTCCGTTTTGCAATCCGGCACCCCTATGTCTCCCGGCGCCCCTTTTACCTCTTTTCATGTGCGGGTGTTAAACGGTCTCGAATGGACCGAGGTTTGTCAAGCGGCCTTGGTATAGCACCGTAGACCGCTGTCAAGTTTCGGATCATTTGGAGGTCGTTTGGTACTCCAACGGTTAACCGGGTAACCGCAAAAGCCTCTTTTGTATTGCAGCCCAACACCCTTTTCTAAGTGGCCCAAAACCCACCAAACTCCCCTCTATGCTCTCCATCGTTCGATCACGATCGCGTGGCCGAAAACCGCACCTCATTTGGACTCTCCTAGCTCCCTCTACCTATATATATCCCCATCCCCCCGAAATTCGCGGTCTAACTCCCCCGAAACCCTAGCTTTCGTCCTCCTCCCGCCGCCGGACATGTCCGCGTCGCGCCGGACATGTCCAGCCGCCTCAGCCACGTCGCCCCGGCCAATCTCAGGCCGCCACGTCACCTCCGCCGCCGCTCTCCTCCAATCCGGAGCCGCCACCTCCCCCTTGGCCCGCGCCCTCCACCGCGCCGGCCCGCTTGGGCCCGAGGCCGGCCCATGGGCCCGCCGCCGCCGCCGCCCGGCCGTTCGGCCGCCCGCCTCCCGGGCACCCGCGCCTCACGGACCCACTGCCGCCCGGAGCTCCGCCGCTGGTCCTGTCCCTCCCCTGCTGCCTCAAGGCCGCGGCGCGCGTACACGCCGCCCTCGCCGCCGCCGCTTTCTCCGCCTCGCCGCCGGACCAGCCATCCGCGGCTCGGCGGCCGCCGCCGCCTTCCTCGCCGCCACCTCGCCTCCTCGCCGCTCAAGGCGGATCCGGGAGATCCGCCGAGGAGATCTCCCGCCCCGGATCCACCTCCCTGCGCCTCGAGCCACCACCCGGCGTCTTCCTCCTCGTCTCCGCGAGTTTTCCGGCCGCCCCGAAATCCGTGCTAATCCGGAGGTTGACCCCGAATCCACTAAGTCCTCGTTATTTTGTTATTTTCTCGCATTTTCTTTGCATCATAACTCTGTCATCGTTGCTCCGTTTTGCGCGTGTAATATGTCGAAATGTTCGGCTCGATGAGTAGATCATTTCATCTCATTGCATCATTTTCATTTGAGCTCATCTTGATGCCCGGAATGCTGTTAGAAGAGTGCTATGTGATGTTAGTTTCTGATTTTTATCAGAACTTGCACTTTTGTCATTTTTGCCATGATTGATGTGTGCATCCTATGGACTTGAGTTCTACATGTGTTTTGTAATATGCCATGTCTTATTTCCAGTGGTGCTTGCTATGTATTTTTGTGATCTATGTGGTGACTAGCACAAGCATGCAAACTAGGTGTCTTGTTGTTGCTGATTTCAGCCCTGTTTTGCTGATATTTTGATGCCATGTTAACTTGATGCTACCAAGAGTTCCATGCATATTTTGAGATACTTCAGTAAGGATGTTTTGTTAAAAATGTTTTGCTCTATCCATCCATGCCCTTGTTTGCAATTATGGAGTGCCATAGCTTGAGTCAATCGAGCTCTACTTTTGCTATAAAATGTTTCCTGGCAGATTGTTTACATGTTATTCAATTTTGCCAAGGTTGTTGTAGTTGATCCGTGTATGCTATGATGTTGTTCTTGCCATGTATGTCTTATATTCCATGTCTTCTTGATGTATGTATGCTTAGTTTATCATATAAGGCTCTGTAGTGAGTGCATTGAGCTTGTAAACATGCCCACTTGTTATCAGTTTTTGACATGCCATGTTGCTGAATCTGTTAACGAAACTTTCAATATTGACGTGGGTGCCATCATATTTTCTGATCCTTTTTGGCTTATGGTCACTAAAGGACATTTGTTCTATGAATTTATTAGATTCATGCCATGCCTTTGTTTGCCATGATAAGTTCCTGTAACATGTTGTTTGATAGCTCTAAACATTGCAACCTGATGTTATTTCTGCCAATGCCTGAAACTGTTATTACTTGCAATCTTGCCATGTCATTTTGAGCATGTTCTAGTCATTTCTGGAGATAGCTCAGTGTTCATGTTTTGTAATGCTTTACCTGTACATCATGCCCATGCCTTTTGTTTTCTTATTGAGGTGCTGTAGCATATTGTTTTGATGCTTGCAATATGCCTAGTTGCTGTTTTGGACAGCATGTCCTTTAAACTTGTATAGGGTGTATGTGTTGAACCGTTGCTCCAATTTGAGTGTGCTCTATATGAAACTTGCTTGATTTTGCATGTAGTTTCATATTATCATGTTGCATACATGTTTTGAGGTGTTTGCTTGATGTTTTTATGCATTTTGCATCAATGCCATGCTTACCTTGTTTTGCTCATATCTTCTAGGCCGTAGCTCCGAATTAATTGAACTTTATATGTAACTTGACTAGATTTTCGTGTAGATCATCGTGGTGCATCTTAACTTGCTGTTTAACAACTTTAACATAAGGTTTATTCAGATCTGGACCAATTTTGAAATATGCATATGAGGACTTACCGGAATTGTTCTATGTTGTTTCCGGCCTCATTTAAACTTGCCTTGATGTGTTGGTCTTGTATGCATCATCTCTTGCCATGAGTAGCTTCATGTAGTCTTGTCATGCATCATGCTTGGTTATGCATCATGTCTTGTTCTTGTGTGGTGTGTTCACTATGTTGGGTGCTTCTTCTTGTTAGTTCTTGTTTTGTTGCGATCGCGAGGATTCGTTCGTCTTCGCTTGGTTCGGCTTCATCCGTTCGTCTTCTTCATGGACTCGTTCTTCTTCCTAGCGGGATTTCAGGCAAGATGACCGCTACCCTGGATCTCACTACTATCATTGCTATGCTAGTTGCTTCGCTCTATCGCTATGCTGCGCTACCTATTACCTGTTTATCAAGCCATCCCAAATTGCCATGAACCTCTAACTCGTTGTTCCCTTCCCAGCAAACCGTTGTTTGGCTATGTTACCGCTTTGCTCAGCCCTCTTATAGCGTTGTTAGTTGCAGGTGAAGATGAAGTTTGTTCCTTGTTGAACATGGAGATGTTGTTCCTTGTTGGAACATGTTTACTTGTTGGGATATCACAATATATCTTATTTAATTAATGCATCTATATACTTGGTCAAGGGTGGAAGGCTCGGCCTTATGCCTGGTGTTTTGTTCCACTCTTGCCGCCTCTAGTTTCCGTCATATCGTTATTATGTTCCCGGATTTTGCGTCCCTAACGCGGTCGGGTGATTTATGGGACCCCTTGACAGTTCGCTTTGAATAAGACTTTTCCAAAAAGGCCCAACATTGGTTTTACCATTTGTCTCACCACCACCTATATTTTCCCTTGGGAGTAATTAACCCAAGGGTCATCTTTATTTAGCCCCCCCGGACCAGTGCTTCTCTAAGTGCTGGCCCGAACCGAGCCATCATGGGCCACCTTGGGGCAACTTGAGGGTTGGTTTTACTCGTAGCTTGTCTCATCCGGTGTTGCCCTGAGAACAAGATATGTGCAGCTCCTATCGGGATTGTCGGCGCATCGGGCGGTCTTGCTGGTCTTGTTTTATTGCTGTGAAATGTCTTGTAGCCGGGATTCCGAGACTGATCGGGTCCTCCCGGGGAGAAGGAATATCCTTCGTTGATCGCGAGAGCTTATCATGGGCTGTTGGGACACCCCGCAGGTATAAACTTTCGAGAGCCGTGCCATGGTTATGTGGCAGATGGGAATTTGTTAATGTCCGTTGTAGAAAACCCGGTTGATCTCAATTAAAATACACCAACCGTGTGCGTATCGTGAGTGTCTCTTTTCGGGTTGATCGAGAGGAGAACACGGTTTCGGGTTATGTCCGACGTAAGTAGGAGTTCAGGATCACTTCTTGATCATTACTAGTTGACGACCGCCTTTGTTTCTCTTCTCGCCTCATTTGCGTATGTTAGCCACCATATATGCTTAGTCGCTGCTGCAGCCTCACCACTTTATCCCTTCCTTTCCTACCCATTAAGCTTTTCTAGTCTTGATACCCATGGTAATGGGATTGCTGAGTCCTCATGGCTCACAGATTACTACACCAACAGTTGCAGGTACAGGTAAAGCGATGATCATGACGCGAGAGCGATGTTTTTTGTTTTTGAGTTCTTCTTCCGCTTCTTCTTTGTTCGAGGCATAGGTTCCGGGTCGGTAGCCTTGGCTAGCATGGTGGATGTCGTTTGAGCTTTTGTTTATGTTTCATCCGTAGTCGGATGTTGATCTTGTATATGATGTTGTTGTATTCTTGTGGCTTTTGTGCCTTATGCATGTATCCCCATCTATTATGTAATGTTGATGTAATGATATCCACCTTGCAAAAGCGTTTCAATATGCGGGTCTATCCTTGGTGGGACCGTCGAGTTCCTTTTGGATAGGGTCGCATATTGGGCGTAACATGCCGCCTCCCCCACGCCCGTTCTGGCCCCTCCCCTCTCCCAGTCGATGCACCCGACCCCTCCCTCACCGCAGGGCCGCCCTGGCCCCCTCCTGGCGCCCCACAACGCCGCCACCGCTAGCCGCCGACGGCCACAGCAGGCCACTGCCATGGACGGCGCCGCCCGAGCCACAGCAGCGCGCCAGCTGCCCCCTGAAATAGCCCGAGCCTATCCTCAAGCCCGTCTGCTAGCGCCGTCGCCGCCACGTCGCCCTGCAAGCCACAGCGAGGCGGTTCGCCGATCTTATCTCCGGCCGCCGCGGAACCGACCTCGAAAACCTATATAAGGGAGCCTCGAGCTCGTCCAAGCCCTGAGGCAACCTCAAGCTATCCTCCTAGAGCTACCATGGCCAGCAATCGAAGAGAGGAAGGTCATCTTCCCCATCTCCGGTCGGCTCGGCCGCCGCCACGTCCCAGTCCATTTTGTCGCGAACAGAGCTCCTCCAGTCCATCCAGTGCCACCATTCTTCTCCCCCCGACCTCGCGGAGCTTCCCAGCCTCTCAAACACGATCAAAAACCACCGTAGCCTAGACCCCCAATCCCTCCCGAAGCAACCTCCACCGCGGAGCTCGCCGCCGGCGACTCCCTCCACCCCTGCCAACCTAGCGACCACCGGGAGGACCGCCTCAGATCGGGCGGATCCGTCCCGCCTCGAACCCCGCAATGAGCAGCTGTCACGGGCGTTGATCGTCGGAGTCCCACCACCGCTCGGCCAGGGAGAAGAAAGAGGCGCGGGCGACTGGTCAAACCTGACCAGTGGGCCCAAGGACCCACTGTCAGTGACCCCCGAGCCGGCCCGCGTGGTTAAGTGGAAGCGTAAAAACCTAAAGTACGTCTCCCCTGCTTCGAAAGCGTATTCTCATCGAAACATTTTCTTTTTCTAGTTTTTATTAAAATCTAACTTTTTAAATATAAGTCCAAATGACTTGATTGTTTTTCTATTGTTTCCCAAATATTGTCTAGTTTATTTTCATGTTTATTGGAATTTTTTTGATATGTTGATAGTAATTACCCTCGTATACCTTTCATGCCTACCGGGAGGAAGCCGAGAGAGCCTCTGTCTTGGGTAGACACGAGCTTGTCTCCGGTCTTCGTTGAGGCGGTTGTGTCCGTTACGGCATAGTGAGGCATGATGAGTGGTGATTTTGTCTGTTGGTTGAAACATTTTTGTTATGCTAACCATGCAGGAAATACTTAAACCTCCTAAGTCGACCGCAGATCGAATCTTGTTCCAGTAACCCCCATACTTGTTTCGTACTACCACTTGTCCCTGCCACAGGTAGGGTACGGTTCAGTAAGTTGTCAACCCCTTTCTAACACACACCGTACAGAGATGCCATGGTGGAAGATACCGATTGGAGCCGGTAGGCATGCCACCTGGTCCGGGGGCATGGGTGTTTTGGTTGGAGCCGAAGGGGTAGCTCCCCTAGTTTGCGCGCGGTATAAATTTTGTGATCCCATGCTAATCGAGGTTGTAGCCTCCCCGCTTAGAGTTTCGCTTAATGGGTGTCGTGGGTGATTCCAGACACCGGTAAGTTAGGCTGGTGTGTGCAGTCAGGTGTGTTTTCAATTAAAAGACCGTAGACGTAATTAGTCCCGATGTACTAAAAAATCCGTTATTCGTGGGTAAAGAGTACACCCTCTGCAGAGATTATATCTATTCGAATAGCCATGTCCATGGGCAAGGACTACAGTCTGGGATGGGTCAAGTTGTCGGTCTTAGTGTCGGTCTTCGGAGGAAAGACTACTAAACCAGAACATTGATTATGACCTGTGGCATATTGAGGGAGTCCTGGATTAGGGGGTGTCTGGATAGTCGGACTATACCTTCAGCCGGACTCCTGGACTATGAAGATACAAGATTGAAGACTTTGTCCCATGTCCGGAAGGGACTTTCCTTGGCGTGGAAGGCAAGCTTGGCGATACGGATATGTAGATCTCCTACCATTGTAACCGACTCTGTGTAACCCTAGCCTTCTCCGGTGTCTATATAAACCGGAGGCTTTTTAGTCCATAGGACGAACAACAATCATACCATAGGCTAGCTTCTAGGGTTTAGCCTCCCTGATCTCGTGGTAGATCTACTCTTGTACTACCCATATCATCAATATTAATCAAGCAGGAGTAGGGTTTTACCTCCATCGAGAGGGCCCGAACCTGGGTAAAAACATCGTGTCCCTTGTCTCATGTTACCATCCGCCTAGACGCACAGTTCGGGACCCCCTACGGAGATCCGCCGGTTTTGACACCGACATTGGTGTTCATTGAGAGTTCCTCTGTGTCGTCGCTTTTAGGCCCAATGGCTCCTCCGATCATCAACAACGACGTTGTCCAGGATGAGACCTTTCTCCCCGGACAGATCTTCGTATTCGGCGGCTTTGCGCCGCGGGCCAATTTGTTTGGCCATCTGGAGCAGATCGAAAGCTACGCCCCTGGCCATCAGGTCAGGTTTGGAAGTCTGAACTACACGGCTGACATCCGCGGGGACTTGATCTTCGACGGATTCGAGCCACAGTCGAGCGCGCTGAACTATCGCGATGGGCATGATTTAGCTCTGCCGCCGAGCAGTGCCCTGGAGGCCGCGCCCACATCGGCTCCGACCCTTAATTCGGAGCCAACTGCGCCGATCGAGGATGGGTGGTTGGACACCGCCTCGGGGGCTGCAATCTCTACGGCGATCGAGCCGAACACCAGTTATGTCCCCTGCGAAGCCCATGACTCCAAGGCGCCGGACTCCACTCCGGACTCCGCCCCCCGCGCCCCTGCCGATCGAATCCGATTGGGCGCCGATTATGGAGTTGACCGCCGCAGACATCTTTCAGCACACGCCCTTCGGCGATATTCTGGAGTCACCGAAGTTTCTCTCTTTATCAGGAGAGCCCTGGCCGGACTACGGTCAGCAAGATTGGGATACAGACGATGAAGAAATTCAAAGCCCACCCACCACCCACTTTGTAGCCACTGTCGATGATTTAACCGACATGCTCGACTTCAACTCCGAAGACATCGACGGTATGGACGCCGATGCAGGAGACGATGAAGAACCAGCGCCTATAGGGCTCTGGAAAGCCACCTCCTCCTATGACATTTACATGGTGGACACCCCAAAAGAAGGTGATGGCGATGGAACAGCGGAGGATGACCCTCCAAGAAACAGTTTAAGCGCTGGCGCCAGGTAGCGCCGCCTAAATCCCGCCAAAGCAAAAGCGGTGATTCCGCACAGAGATAATAACACTCCGACAAGGTCAAGAAAACCCCTCCAAAAAAATTCAGCACAGGAGGATGGAGAAGCCAGCCCTCATGAGAGAGCGGCAGACAGAGAGGTCGAGGACGACAATTATATGCCTCCCTCCGAAGACGAGGCAAGCCTCGACGAAGACGAATTCGTCGTGCCGGAGGATCCCGTCGAACAAGAGCGTTTCAAACGCAGGCTTATGACCACGGCAAGCAGCCTCAAGAAAAAAACAGCAACAGCTTAGAGCTGATCAAGATTTGCTAGCCGACAGATGGACTGAAGTCCTTGCGGCCGAAGAGTATGAACTCGAACGCCCCTCCAAGAGCTACCCAAAGCGCAGGTTGCTACCCCGATTAGAGGAGGAAGCACCTAAACCTACATCGCCAGCGCATGATGCGGCCGACCGGCCACCTCGTGGCCGTGAGAGAGAGGCCTCTCGGCCCTCCACTCAAGCCGCACCCCGGCGCCGCTCTAAAAATACCAAGGCACGGGAAAATGCGCCAGACCTGCGAGATATATTGGAGGACAAGGCAAGGCAAACAAGATCAATCTACGGATCGCGTGGGCTCCCCACGACACGTGACGGTGATCGTCACTCCGGATATAGTAAATCCGGCCGGGCCGAACACAATAGACAAAGCTCGTTTGAGCTGCGTCGTTATATAGCCCAATACAGAGGCGCCGCACACCCACTATGCTTCACAGATGAAGTAATGAATCATCAAATCCCTGAGGGTTTCAAACCCGTGAACATCGAATCATACGATGGCACAACAGATCCTGCGGTATGGATCAAGGATTATCTCCTTCATATCCACATGGCCCGCGGCGATGATCTACACGCCATCAAATACCTCCCACTCAAACTTAAAGGACTAGCTCGGCATTGGCTTAACAACTTGCCAGCAGAGTCAATTGGTTATTGGGAGGACCTGGAAGCCGCATTCCTCGACAATTTCCAGGGCACCTATGTGCGACCACCAGACGCCGATGACCTAAGCCACATTATTCAGCAGCCAGAAGAATCGGCCAGGCAATTCTGGACATGGTTCTTAACCAAGAAAAATCAAATCGTCGACTATCCGGACGCAGAGGCCCTATCGGCCTTCAAGCATAATATCCGTGATGAATGGCTGGCCCGGCACCTTGGACAAGAAAAGCCGAAATCTATGGCAGCACTCACGACGCTCATGACCCGCTTTTGTGCGGGAGAAGACAGCTGGCTGGCTCGTAGCAATAAATTGAACAAGAACCCTAGTAATTCGGATATCAAGGACAACAGTGGCAGGTCGCGTCACAACAAGCAAAAGCGCCGCATTAACAGCGACAACACTGAGGATACGGCAGTTAATGCCGGATTCAGAGGCTATAAATCCGGTCAACGGAAAAAGCCATTCAAAATAAATACTCCGGGGCCGTCCAGTTTGGACCGAATACTCGACCGCTCGTGCCAGATACATGGCACCCCCGAAAAGCCAGCCAATCACACCAATAGGGATTGTTGGGTGTTCAAGCAGGCATGCAAGTTAAATGCCGAAAATAGAGACAAGGGGCTGCATAGCGATGATGAGGAGGGGCCCCGGCCGCCGAACAATAGTGGACAGAAGGGTTTTCCCCCACAAGTGCGGACGGTGAACATGATATACGGAACCCACATCCCCAAGAGGGAGCGGAAGCGTGCGCTACGGGACGTATACGCGATGGAGCCAGTCGCCCCAAAGTTCAACCCATGGTCCTCCTGCCCGATCACCTTTGATCGAAGGGACCACCCCACTAGCATCCGTCACAGTGGATTCACCGCATTGGTTCTAGACCCAATTATTGACGGATTTCACCTCACTAGAGTCCTTATGGACGGCGGCAGCAGCCTGAACCTACTTTACCAGGATACAGTGCAGAAAATGGGCATCGATCCCTCGAGGATCAAACCCACTAAAACGACCTTTAAAGGCATCATACCAGGTGTAGAGGCCAACTGTACAGGCTCAGTTACACTTGAAGTGGTCTTCGGATCTCCGGATAATTTCCGAAGCGAGGAGTTAATCTTCGACATAGTCCCGTTCCGCAGTGGCTATCACGCACTGCTCGGGCAAACCGCATTTGCCAAGTTCAATGCGGTGCCGCACTACGCTTACCTTAAGCTCAAGATGCCAGGCCCTCGAGGAGTCATTACGGTCAATGGAAACACCGAACGCTCTCTCCGAACGGAGGAGCATACGGCGGCTCTCGCAGCGGAAGTACAAAGCAGCCTCTCAAGGCAATTCTCCAGTCCGGCCATTAAACGTCCGGACACCGTCAAGCGGGCCCGGAGTAACCTACAACAAGACCGCCTGGCACGTTCCGAGCAGGCGTAGCAATGCGACCCCAACCCCAGCCCTCGCGACATTGCGAAACCAGTGTTGCGCGTACACAACTACGCCCTGGAAATACCATGGGCACAGGGTAGGGGCAACATTACAGCACGCCCGAAACACGGCTTAAACCACACTAGGGGCTGCCAATTTTTTAAATTTTCTCTTACTTTCAGGACTCCATTCTTTGGAAGGCCTGTCCGGCAGTACAATTGCCGCACAAACGATGCAAGAACCAGGGAAGAAGAAAGTTACGCCGCATTATGGAACTCCCAGGTGGTCTCTATAATGAGCAATATACCTGTTTCGCATACCATTCTGCAGCCTGCCCCTGGAAAGGACGTGTTAAATAGTCCCGCCTTTCGCTTATCGCATTATTTTTATCATTCTGCTTTGATCGCAGCTTTTTTAATAAACAATGGATAGCTTTTTGTCTATTTTTGCATTAATCTTTTATTAATATATGTTCATTAATGACATGTTGCACCCGTACAGTTTGGTACGGCCAATACGCCAGGGGCTTAAGTACCCCACAATATGGTGTGAGAAGTCCGAACACTTTCACAAGTGCGACACCCCAAACTTATAGCATTATATGCATCGGCTCCGAATCATGTCTTGGGTCAATAGTTGGGTTTGCCCGGCTCCTATGTTTTGGTGCCTTATGTTCCGTTATATCGGCTAAGGTAGCACTAGGAGAACTACTGCGATTGTGCCCCAGTTGAGCTGGGCTAAGAACCTCAATAGAGAAAGCTAAAACTGACTACAGTCTGGGATGGACTACAGTCTGGGATGGACTACATGCCACAGTCGAATGTGCCCCATGGGTAAGGACTACAGTCTGGGATGGGTCAAGTGTCGGTCTTCGGAGGAAAGACTACTAAACCAGAACATTGATTATGACCTGTGGCATATGATGATTATGATTACTATTATTATGACTAACCATTTGTATTATTTGAATTGATGAGTATCCCTGGGACGGTTCTACCTCCTGGACACTCACTGTGATTATTCTTATATAAGCCCTTTATGTGGTCTCGCTCAGACGCCCGACTGTGGCATGCTTGTTATGTCAATTACTTATAAGCCCTTTATGTGGTGTCGCTCAAACGCCCGACTGTGTCATGCTTTATATTTCAATCACTTATAAGCCCTTTATGTGTTGTCGTCTAGACGCCCGACTGTGGCATGCTTGTTGTACCTTTTATATATAAGCCCTTTATGCGGTGTCGCTCAGACGCCTGATTGAGGCATGCTTTATATTATTATCCTTTCGAGGCGTCGCTTCAGACACCCGATTCAGTGCATTTTTACTTCTACTCCGGGGTTGCTTAATTCATGTTCTATATGAATAATTTTCTTGCGTGCATCATAAATTTTATTTCGTGACTGACGTAGTGATCATGGCATATTTCATAGCATGATTATCATTTGTTATATTATACCTGTGTTCATAATGTTTGCGAGTACATTCAAAGTACTCACTGGCTTGTCCCTGGCTATTGTCTTGGCCAGATTTCTTGCGTGGAGAGGAGCGTCGCGATGATAGCCCGGAACCTACGCAATGGTGATAGCAGCCTCGCAAAGATATGAGTTATCCAGGTTAGCTGTTCCTGTGGGAAATGGAGTCCCATAGACGCTGATGATCCGCAAACCGCTTCCGCCATCAACCACTAGAGACCATTTGTTGTACTCATAGGCCAGAATGGTCTTGCACTACATATCCTGTATTTTGCTTGGAGTTTCTGTATCAAGGTTGTGCCTCATCAGCTAACAGTAATCCTGGGGCTGGTGAGCACAAGGGCCATTTTCTGGGAAATTATATCCTGAAAAACTGGTCCTGACAGTTTTGGGACGCAAATGATAAATCCGGAACGTTCAGGAATTTTTAGTGTCCTTAATTAAGTATGTAAAAGGGAAAGTTTGGAAACCTTGTGTATTCGTACGCATTTTGCAAGTACGTGCATATAGCACAAACTTTACTATATACTATCGCACTACACGCCTCTCTCGATATATGCTTGCAGATCAGCTATTCCCTCCGTCCAGGTCAATAAGTCATCTTTGGTTGTGCACCTTGACCAAGAAGGAGGGAAGACTTATACACCTAGACGGAGGGATTAATACTATTATTTATGTACGTGCAAATGCACGTTTTAACATTACAATGCAGTTTTTGTAAAAGTAGAAAAACAACACTAGTCAAGCTTGTGAAACGATTCAATGCAAAACAAATGCAAAAATGCTCGTTTGATTGTTTACTTTTAGCTTCCTTCTCTGTGGTTATTTCTCATGTCAGACTTTGTACGGAGTATCTCACTGGTTGGAAAGGCATGCAAATTCCCAAACCGCTTCCTACACCCTCAGATCGAATTTTTGCCTAACAAGTTGTGTCGTGCAATTGAATTCCAACTTGAGTACTACTACTAGTAGGAGTACCAGGGGCCAGTTCTTTTAGGCTTCTAGATTAGTAATCCCATAACTACTACCTCCGTCCTGGTTTATTGGTCTCCATTGTAATCTGTGTCAAATTTTGATCATAAATTTAACTAATGAAATGTTAGTGCATGTCACATGCACTACTCCATCCGTTCAGGTGAGTAAGTCATCTTAGGCTGTGCACCGTGACCAAGGAGGAGGAGAAAACAAGAAACTTTAATGTTTATTTGCTAATTAATAGTATTGCATGCAATGAACTAACCACTGCATGTCGTGTTTGATATCTCAAGTCATTAAAAGCATGCACACTCTTTATCTCTTATTGGTTGATATGTCAAGAAACAAGAAACGAGGTAGAAGTTAATGCACCGCGCCTAAGTGTTTGGGATTATTTGGTTTTCGTAAGATGACTTACACACCTAGACGGAGGGATTACAATGGTGAGGAATAAACTAGTTAAATCTTTGGTCAAAATTTAGCACAAATTACAATGGTGAGGAATAAACCAGGGCGGAATAGTAGTTTAGAAGCCGAAATAAATGAGTGAGGCGCCTTATTGTTACTCTCCACTGTGACTAGTCTTGTGGGAAAAGCTAGGGAAGCCGCCAAAAGAACTGGCCCTAGGAGTAGTAGCTAGGGATCGAGTGTGCGAGATGAACCTGAGAAAGTAAATGCAGAGAGATGAAATGCAAAAAAGACGGAGGGATGTGATGGTTGCTTGTCCGTTTATTTTACCAGGCCACTTAACTGGGAGTGGTTGGGTTTTGTGATATGACGGCTTTACTGCCGCGCCACGAGCGGGGTGAGAGGTGAGAATCCCGTGCAGCGCCGCCCTCTACACTAGTACTACTACTCCCTCCATCCATTTTTATAGGGCCTAACTTCTCAATCTCTCGTACCAAGGCATGCCCGCAAAAAGAGGAACTGATTTTGGGACTAGTATCGGGATCCCGTGTAATCTTGCATGCAGCCTCCTTTGAATGCCTAGCCGCTGGCCTCCCTTCCTTTAATCCCTCGCATGCAAATTACTCTCCTCCCTTTTCTACATGCATGCCCAACCATAATTCCTCAAATCATGCATGCATTGGCTGAAATATAGAGCTCTCTCCTCCTTTGAAAATATGGTGGTGCTATCCATGCATGCAAATCAATGCGACGGCCAGAGCATTTTCATGATGAAGGGACCACGCACGACTTGCAAGAGAAAATTAAGATGGAGATGCCTCGGTTAGTTCATTTGGCCTTGTATAGATGGAAAAATAAAATTTGGGGTTAGGCCTTGTATAGATGGAAGGAGGGAGTACATCGGTCGTGGTTTATCCCCCATTGAATTTGACTGAAGATTTAACTGACAAAATGTTAGTGCATGTCAACAAAAACAATATCGTCGGATTCGTATTTGAACATAGTTAAATGATATAATTTTAGGTGACATGCATCATCATTTATCATACTATATATAATGTTAGTTCAATTTTTGGTCATGCTAATCTATAGTAAGGTGCCCGTGCGTTGCACAGAAGAGTGAAATGCATTGATCGGGGAGTTGTTTATTTTGACAAAGGATGTGGGGGTCATCTCATGTGTAACGAGTATCGATAGGTTTGTTCGGATATTATTTCATCTCTAGAGCTCACAAACATCCGGGTGAAATAGATAAAAATTATCTTTTGCAAACAAAAGCGTTCAACAGTTCAACCTGCATCCAAAACTTGTGAAGAAATAACTCTTATTGTGCTTTGCAGGAAATGATCTTCAAGAATTAGTTTTTTGAGTATCGATTGTTATACATGTTGGCTACAGATGACATGGCACTTTCTTATAGCCAACATTTGGCTATACTATTTAAGTATTAACCATGCCCTTATACACCTAGACGGAGGGATTAAATCAGGATGACTTGGGAGGGGGCAGAGGATATGTAAGAAATGGTTCATCATAAGTCTTTCACCAGTACTGTAGTAAAAATTCATACATGGAAGATTCTAGACTAAACCATAAATGGATACACTTTTATTTATGCGCGATACTCCAATAGAGCAAGATCATGCATGGAAGTCTCCACATGCTTAGACAGCGGATTACATTGAGAGAAGACTAATGATCAACATTTAACTTGAAAATGCAGATGTCCAGGTGAACCTCCTTGGAGTCCCGTGCACATTGTTGGAGTTCAAATAACACCATGGGTTTTCCATGTTGACGTCGGCGGGAAGGTCCCAGCTCGGCAGAGTCCAAGTATGCTTGGCGTAGCCAGTGTCGCTGTCCACGTACCTTTGAGGGGTAGTAATAGTGAGCATGCACGCGTACATAGGCCTCGTGTCAGTGTCAGCGTCAGCGGCGTCGCCCATGATGCACACTACAGAAATGTGGCGGCGGCCTGCGCGGGCCTCGCCAGTGGCCACGATCAAGAGGAAGACGCTGCTGTCCTCCTCCGAGACTAGCAGGCGGTGCTGATCCTCCAGTGACTCCGGCACGGTGAACGGGTAGCACGTCTCGTACTTGATGTTCTTCGCCAAGGGCTAGTAGTGATTGTTGCACGCCTACGTCAGGTGATGCATGATGTCCGCCGGCGAGCCCCAAAACAGCACCGGGCACTCATAGCAGTAGACGAAGGGCTCCTTGGAGGCATCGACCAGGCCGTCCATGAAACAGGAGTGGTTGTAGGGGACGTTCCGCCAATTGAATATATGAGCAAGTTACTACGAGATTTACTACAAAATAAATCATGAAGGCTATAACAAAGATTAAACTAATCATGGAGACTAGCATAGTAGATGAACAGATCAAATCTAGGACACAGACTAGAAACATGAATTCTACCACGATTTCAAATAGGAAGGATAGAAACACATACGGTGCAACGGGATTAGCACCATTGGCGTTGAGGTTGTCGCCCATGTCGTTGAGGAAGAGGTTGTCGAGGTCGGGGAAGAAGTCATCGTCGGTGAAGTCGTCGCTGCTAGCAGTCGCGAGAGTGCGCTCCCCAAATTTCAACAGCGCCCGCCGAATGGAGCGCTGGAGGGAGTGGCTGTAGGGGACGTTGCGCCCGCAGAATGGAGCGCAAGAGTAGCCCACGAAGCAGTAGATGGTGCTCCTCCCTAGTCTCTATTCTTATCTCTATCTCTACTACTCTTCTTTGTTTTTTTCTAATATACTGGTTGTAGTTGTCAAATCGAATAGTACTGCGCCATCCACTGCACGCCCAGCTGAACATGCCTCCTCGCCTCCATCAAACCCCTCTGTTAAACCCGCATGCAAACCGAGAAACCTACTCCGGCCCGCGGGAGGAAATTTGCCGGTTGCCATTGGATAATAATAGAGTCACGTCCAATCCATTTGAGTTAATTGCGTGTATGATTCTCCCTCTATAAAAAGTTAATTCCATCCTTAATCTTGTATTCTAAGTACTCTGTGGGTTCCACTGGGTCAGTACCGTGTACATGACTTGCAGGATGTCTACAATGTACTTATTACTGGGAGTGGTTGGGTTTTGTGATATGACGGCTTTACTGCCGCGCCACGAGCGGGGTGAGAGGTGAGACTCCCGTGCAGCGCCACCCTCTACACTTGAACTACATCGGTCGTGGTTTATTAGTCCCCCATTGAATTAGACTGAATATTTAACTGACAAAATGTTAGTACATGTCAACGAAAACTATATCGTTGGATTCGTATTTGAACATAGTTTTGAATGATATAATTTTAGGTGACATGCATCAGCAGTTATCGTACTATATATAATGTTAGTTCAATTTTTGGCCGTACTAATCTATAGTAGTAAGGTGCCCGTGCGTTGCACCGAAGAGTGAAATGCATTGATCGGGCAGTTGTTTATTTTGACAAAGGATGTGGGGTTTATCTCATGTGTAACGGGTATCGATAGGTTTCTTCGTATATTATTTCATCTCTAGAGCTCACAAACATCCGGGTGAAATAGATAAAAAGGTATCTTTTGCAAACAAAAGCGTTCAACTGTTCAACCTGCATCCAAAACTTGTGAAGAAATAACACTTATTGTGGTTTGCAAGAAATGATCTTTAAGAATTAGTTTTTGAGTATCGATTGTTATACATGTTGGCTACAGATGACATGGCACTTTCTTATAGTCAACAGTTGGCTATACTATTAAGTAATATTAACCATGCCCTTATACACCTAGATGGAGGGATTAAATCAGGATGACTTGCAAGCGGGCAGAGGAGATGTAGGAAATGGTTCATCGTAAGTCTTTCACCAGTACTGCAGTAAAAATTCATACATGGAAGATTCTAGACTAAACCATAAATGGATACACTTTTATTCATGCGCGATACACCAATAGAGCAAGATCCTGCATGGAAGTCTCGACATGCTTAAACAGCGGATTACATTGAGCGAAGAATAATGATCAACATTTAACTTGATAATGCGTATGTCCAGGTGAACCTCCTTGGAGTCCCCGTGCACCGCGCCGGCGGGTAAAGGATGCCATGGGTTTTCCAAGTCCACATTGGCGGAATAGTCCCAGCTCCCTAGAGTCCAAGTCCGTTCGATGAGGCCGGTGTTGCCGCCCACGCGACCCGGAGGGGTAGTAACACTGACCACGCACCCGTACATCAGCCTCGTGTCAGTGTCAGCGTCAGCGGCGTCGCCCCTGACGCACATTACAGAGATAGGGCGGCGGCCTGCGCGGGCCTCGCCGGTGCCCACGATCAAGAGAAAGACGCTGTCGTCCTCCTCCGGGACTAGCAGGCGGCGGTGATCCTCCAGCGACTCCGGCATTGTGAATGGGTAGCACGTCTCGTACTTGATGTTCTCCGCCAAGGGCCAGCAGTGACCGCTGCACGCATCCGTGAGGTGATGCACCATGTCCGTCGGCGAGCCACAAAACGGCATCGGGCACTCATAACAGTGGACGAAGGGCCTATTATCAGGTTTTTGGATTGTTGGAAATATGAGAAAATTACTATGATATTTAATCCGAATAAATAGGAAATAGATCATGATAGCATTGACAGAGATTAAACTAATCATGCGAACTAGCATAGCAGATGAACAGATCACATACTAGAAACATCAATTCTACCACGATCTCGAACAGGAAGGATAGAATCACATACGATGCAGCGGGAGCAGCACCACCGTCGTTGACGTTGTCGCCCATGTCGTCGAGGATGAGCTTGCTGAGGTCGGGGAAGAAGTCGCTGTCATGAGTCGTCGCTGCCGCCGAGTCATCATGAAAAGCGCTCCCCAAAAACCTGATCGCCCCTCTCCCGTACAGGATCATGAGAGGCGGGGTTCCGGAGGCCTGTTGTCCCTTCTCCCGGTGCAGACCAAAAGGAGGGATGGAGAAGACTTGCTTGGCGGCGCAATGATCTAGAACGGTGGTGAGAAACTATATAGTGCGGGCCGGGTAGGTCATGGGAGTATAGCTCTGTCCTCGGCTCGGCTCAATCCCGCAACCCGCAGCGCGTCGTGACGAGGCGTGGTGTGGCGAGGCAAGCGAGGAGGAGCGCGCGTGTAGGTATCTCTTTGCATGCTCATACAAGTGGTAGAAGAGCTCACCTTATAAAGGCCTACTAGCAAAATTCCAACATCAACCAGGCCGTCCATGAAACGGGAGTGGCTGTAGGGGACGTTGCACCAGTTGAATATATGAGCAAGTTACTACAAGATTTAATCCGAATAAGCACAAAATAAATCATGATGGCTATAACAGAGATGAAACTAATCATGTGGACTAGCATAGTAGTAGGATACATAGTAGAAACATGAATTCTACCATGATTTCGAACAGGAAGGACAGAAACACATACGGTGCAACGGGAGTAGCACCGTTGGCATTGAGGTTGTCGCCCATGTCCAAACACCACGTAGACACGGTCTTTGAGCATGGTTCGTAGTCGTTCCACGCTCGGGCATTGAAGTTGGTAACTATTTTAGATTAGAATATACTACTCGTCTGGTGCTAGTAGTAGAGCAGAGTCCTACTCTACTACTCTACTCAAGCAAGTTAGGGCATATCACTATAGGGAGTACCAGTACTGTGATCACTCAAGCAAGTTGTCTGGCATCAACATGACCCTACGCTGCTGGTATGTGTCTCGTAAGTCAAGCGGCGTGCTGTAGTCATCATCACCTGTCCACTTCCCGCAACACATATTCACTTCTCCATCTTTGTCCACACATAATCTCGTCCAATCTTCCATCCCCGCTAAGGCACCTCCCCCCCCCCTCGTCCGAAACCGAAGCACTAACAATGGCAGAACCGAGCAGCGTCCGCCGAAAGAGTGGCTGGAATTTGCTCCCCACAAAGGTAATCAAGCTCATGTTTCGCGTGTGGACAATCTCAGTACCATGCCGCTTGCCGTGTGCTCGTTGGGGCTGTACCGTTTACTCAAAGCCCTCAGGCCAGATCTTTTTAAGCCAGCTTCTTGCTTGCTGATGCCGCCTGATCTTCAGAAACGGCGTGTCAAGCAGCATAAAAATCGTAGGGTGGAGAGCATCAACCCCCTTGACTATGATCCGATCCCCGTCAGCCTCAACTACATTAACGGTATGTACTGGGTCGGCATGAACACCTCTTGGATGGTGCTCATCGACGGTCGCGGCAGCTGGATGCTCTTGGAGGTCTACACCCGGCGATTGATCCCCCTTCCTTCGATTAACACTGCACTGCTTTGGCACCGCGGCCCAGAATACTCGGAATCTTACAGTAGCCAACATGATACCAAGTTTGATTTACTCAAGGTTGTAATCTGCCAAGTGCCCACAAGATCTGCGAATTATAAAGACTTCAGGCTAATTGCATTCTTCAACCGCGATCTCGCCTATCTAACAGGTGACTACGGTAAGTGGATAAATCTGCACGTCCATCGCAGGATCATACATCCTCCATGGTTCTCTGATGCCATTGAACACAAGGGCTTCATTTACGCTGTCGACTCCTTCTATGGCTGGACATATTGCTGGCCTACTCCATCCTATCGCTACAAACGGCTGTTACAGCGGTATGTTACTTTCCTATGATATCATGTTGGCTTGCTTATATTATCACAACATTTGCTGAAAAAATATTCATGCTCATAACATGCTATTCTTAAGATTGACTAAACCAAGAGCCCTTTTTATTTGACTCAACTTGATATGATGTTGTAGGTCACTTTGGTGTCCCTACCCTTCCTAATCCCAGAACTTTTCAAAGAAAAGCGGCATGGCGATTGCAGGTGGTTCTGGCTCGACGGGCGACGGCGAAAGATTGATGATCGTTCGCACGCATCGGACGTGTTGTTTTGCGAAATACAATCACAGATCCTTTGCAAGGTCTTTGAGCAGGATCCCGTGTTCTCTCGGCCTTCAGGAATTTTTGATCGAGGCTGGTAAGTAGCCTTGGTACACGCTCTCTATTTGCCGGACTGAATTATCCGATTAACCAGGAGATAACCGACGGCAAGGATCATGATGGCAGCGCGGTTTCGTTCATCAGGCAAAACTGTGTGTACACAGCGTACCATGCGTCTCTGCATGCACCATAACCTGATATGTGCCACCATGCTCTGCAGCCCAAAGTAGGAGAGAGGGTCACAAGTATCGACTTGACCTGCTGGCTGGAGTTTCCTCGTCAGCACCCATCCGTTCAAGCCGTCACCAATCTCCACAGCTTAATAAATAGTAACGCCTAACTGAGCCAGTTAGTTAGATGCATACACTTGGTGTAGTAGGATCTTTATTTAGTTTGATGCACACACTTGTTCTTTTTTGGTAGCCCTTTTGTAATGATGGTTGATGTTTGGTTTGGAAGAGAGAGCCGCGTCTTCACTCTTCTAGCCTGCTTACTGCTTCTGTTGCACCCCCAGCCCTGGTTGCAGCTGCTGTTGTTTTCAATGTACAATCAGTAGTATATTTCGTCTGTTGGTTGAATAAATGCGTTGTTAGAACGACAGACACAATGTTTTGGAAGTCGTTGCACGGTTCGATCCTTTAGTGCCCCGTACCGTACGTAGCGCATACTATTTATGGTATGGAACACATTTTTTTTGAAACTCGGAACACATTTTCCACTTGTTGATAACATGCAGACCACTGATGAAGGCCCAATAGAGAAGCCCATAATTAACTGGAAGGGAGGCTCTCAAATGAGTCCGGCCCAGGTACATGCTCATGGTCCCCTAAACATAAATAAGTAAACAAATAAATAAATAAAGCTAAATGCCCATGCACCAGTTCTTTGGGAAAATAGGTAGCCCAGTATTTCTTTTTGAAGAATACCCAAGCTAGGCCTATTTGTTTTCTCTGAATTACTGGGCTGCAAATCTTTCAAGACGAGGAGGGATGTGACACCCCAAAATTTTGACCTTGTTTTATTGATTAAAATTTTGCCAGAAAATAAAATTTTTATTTTCTGGATTTCCTTTTGATTTCAGAACCATTCTTTTCTTGGTTATTATGGAGTTTTTACCCCAAGAGAAAACTTTCCAAATATACTATTAGACTTGTTTACCCTCTCAACAAAACATTTCTTTTTTATCAGTGGAATTAATTATATAATTATTTTTCCAGATCTTCATTTCTTTAAAAATGGTTTCCCATGGTTTTACGGTCCCATTTGAACTACAACCCTTTGATAAATTTATTAAAAATCCAACCAAAATTTGGGGATGTCATGTGATGTTTTTAAATCACTTTTATGCAAAAACATCTTTTATTCATGGGATATTTTGAGCTCTACCCCAAGTTTTCAAATCTGGTCCAGTTGGCAATTTTTCACTACAACCCATTTAAATATTTCTTTAAAGCTTCCACCAAAATTATGGGATGTCAGTAGTAGCATACAATTCAACTTTTTGCAAAAACCCAGTGATGTTCTTTGAAAAATTTGAGTAGATCAACCTCATTTTCATTCTGGTCCAGCTTGGTGATTTGTACTGCAACCCTAATTATTCTTGCTCTAGTAACCATGAGCTCTTTCCTACTTATAGACCACCCTGCCAAACCCTTAAGTCCAGGAGAATGGACCCATTGGAGTATTTTTAGTCCATGCAATAATGCCTTTTTCTTTCTGTCCAAAACAGAAGATTTGCAAAACTTGCACTAGCAAGTTTCTGGCTTTGCCCAAATGACCTAGCCATCATCACCAGCACCTAGAGAGACACTGACCTGGAGCTTTTGACCACCCGAAGAGTTGCCTAGATGCCCATAGCATTCTGTCAAACACCTTGGGTGCATGGTCAGTTTTGACATGACTTTTGGTTTACATTGTGATCTCGATCCACTGACCTAGTAACCATGTCCACTAAGCTCCTAGATACTTCTAACCTAGAACTGTTGTTTGCCAGCCTCACCAAAACATCCTAGCATGCGCTGGCATTTTGCCGAGCACGCAGCAGCGTGCGTCTACTGGGCGCGCCAGAGCGCACGCGTTTGCATCTTGCCACGACCGAGCCATCGCGTCTCGCTACCGCCCGCCCCGTGCCCGTGCTGCCCCTTGGCCACTCCCAGCCAGCGCCCCGACTCCTCCCTCACCGCAGAGCCGCCGTGGCCCCTCCTCCTGGCGCCCCACAGCGCCACCGACGCTAGCCGCCGACGGCCGCAGCAGGCCACTGCCATGGACGGCGCCGCCCGAGCCACACACGCGCGCCAGCTCGCCCCCTTGAGCAGTAGGGAGCTCGTCAAGATGCGTCGGCCAGCCACAACCGCCTCCACGTCGCCCTGACCGCTACAGAACGGTGGTTCACCGTCGTTCTTATCCACGGCCACGGGAACTGACCACGCCGGGCTATATATAGCCCTCCCGGTCATGCCTAGGCTCATCAGCAACCTCGTTCGAGCAGTAGGAAGCCTTCCCTCCTTCCCAGTTGGTCAGAGACCCCTTTCTTCCCCATCTCCGGCAGGTTCGGCCGCCGCCACGCGCCGGTCCAATTTGTCGCGAGCAAGCCCTCTCCCACCTTTCCAGCACCACCATCCTCCTCCCCTCAACCTTGCGGAGCTGCCCAGCCTCTCAAACACGGTCGGGAACCACCGTAGCCCGAGCCCCTAAATCCACCCGAAGCCTCCTCCGCCACGGAGCTCGCCGCCGGCGACTCCCTCCACCCTCGCCGACCCAACAACCACCGGGAGGACCGCCCCTGTCTGGCGGATCCATCCCTGCCCTTGGATCCCCTTGGGGAGCTGTTGTTCGTCGGCGGCAATCGCCGGAGCCCCGCCGCGCTCGGACAGAGGAGGAAGAAGGGCGCGGGCGACTGGTCAAACCTGACCAGTGGGCCCAAGGGACCCACTGTCAGTGACCAGCCCCGCAGCCACGTGGTTTAAGTGGAAGCGTAAAATCTCCGAGTACGTCTCCCCTTCCCCGAAAGCGTATTCTGAATCGAAACGTTTTCTTTTTCTTTTTTATTAAAAAAAACATAATATTGACTAAACTTTGACTCGCTATAACTTTTTAAATATAATTCCAAATGACTTGATTCTTTTTCTGTTGTTTCCCAAATATTGTCTAGTTTATTTTCATATTTATTTCAAAATTTTCCAAGAAAATTTTTTGTACTGTTTTGAAAGTATGTGTTGATTTCAAATTTTCTTAAATAGGATTTTTGGAGAGAGAAGAAAACTTTCAAAAGTTTTGAGTGCACCCTGCCTCTCCACAACATCAAGGCAAGCATTCTGAACCCTGGCATAATATTGTTGTGTGTCGTTTGATACGATCGCAACACCACCTTGACACAAAGTTTCCGTTACTTCATGTGATGATATGATCATACTCATAAGCGCATGTTGATGATTCCGTGCTGTTGGCATTCGATATATTGTGATAGTAGACACCCTCGCATACCTTTCATGCCTACCGGGAGGAAGTCGGGAGAGCCTCTGTCTTGGGTAGACACGAGCTTGTCTCCGGTCTTCGTTGAGACGGTTGTGTCCGGTACGGCAAAGTGAGGCATGACGAGTGGTGACTTTTTCTGTTGGTTGAAACATATTGGTTATGCTAACCATGCAGGAAAATACTTAAACCTCCCGAGTCGACCATAGATTGAGTCTTGTTCCGGTAACCCCCAATGCTTGATTCATACTACAACTTGTCTCTGCCACAGGTAGGGTACGGTTCAGTAAGTTGTCAACCCCTTTACCAGCACACACCGTACAGAGAGGCCATGGTGGAAGATACCGGAGGCCTCCGGTAGGTATGCTACCTGGTCCAGGGGCCTGGGTGTTTTCGGTTGTAGCCGAAGGGGTATCTCTCCCTAGTTTGTGCGCGGTATAAATTTTGTGATCCCATGCTAATCGAGGTTGTAGCCTCCCCACTCAGAGTTTCGCTTGACGGGTGTCGTGGGTGATTCCAGACACCGGTAAGTTAAGCTGGTGTGTGCGGTCGGGTGTGTTTTCGAATGAAAGACCGCAGACAGAATTAGTCCCGATGGACTAAAGGAAATCCGTTGCTAGTGGGTGAAGAGTACACCCTCTGCAGAGATATTATATCTATTCGAATAGCCGTGTCCATGGTTAAGGACTACAGTCTGGGATGGGTCAAGTGTCGGTCTTAGTGTCGGTCTCCGGAGGAAAAACTACTAAACTAGCACATTGATTATGACTTGTGACATATGACGATTATGATTATTATTATTGTGGACTAACCATTTATATTATTTGAAATAATGAGTATCCTTGAGACGGTTCTACCTCCTGGATATTCACTGTGATTTTTTTACTTATAAGCCCTTTATGTGGTGTCGCACAGACGCCCGACTGTGGCATGCTTGTTATCTCATTTACTTATAAGCCCTTTATGTGGTGTCGCACAGACGCCCGACTGTGGCATGCTTGTTATTCCTTTTATATATAAGCCCTGTATGTGGTGACGCTCAGACGCCCGACTGAGGCATGCTTCATATTATTATCCTTTCGAGGCGTCGCTTCAGACACCCGATCGGTGCTTTTCATTTCTACTCCCTGATGGTTTATTCATGTTTTATTTGAATCATCTGCTTGCATGCATCATTTCGTGACTGATGTAGTGATCATGGCATATTTCAGAGCATGATTATCTTTTGTCATATTATACCAGTGTTCATGATGTTTGCGAGTACATTCAAAGTACTCACTGGCTTGTCCCTGGCTATTGTCTTGGCCAGATTTCTTGCATGGAGAGGAGCATTGTGATGACATCCCTGGAACCTACGCAATGGAGATAGCAGCCTCGCGAAGATAGGAGTTACCCTGGTCAGCTGTTCCTGTGGGAAATGGAGTCCCATAGACGCTGATGATCCGCAAACCGCTTCCGCCATCAACCACTGGAAACCATTTGTTGTACTCATAGGCCAGAATGGTCTTGTACTGCATATGATGTACTTTGCTTGGAGTTTCCGTATCAAGTTGGTGCCTCATCATCTAACAGTAATCCTGGGGCTGGTGAGCACAAGGGGCATTTTTGGGGAATTAATAACCCGAAAATCCGGTCCCGACAAACTTGGTATCAGAGCCAGGCTGACCGTTGGCTAATCCTATCTTAGCCAGTTCGAAAAACCTAGGTAAACCAACCCACCAGACCTTAACCTAACCCCGGCCAAGCTTCTCGTGTAAGATAGCCACACAGTGACCCGACACCTTTTGGCAGTCAGTGCCCAACCTATCAGCCTAGCCTGTCGATCACACGCCAGTGACCGACACCAAAATTGTCTCATTCGCAAGCGTGCGAAGGAAGACTCCGTCCCCTTTTTTTCTATGAAAAGGGGCACGCAAACCTCAACCCAGCACAGAACAGCCTCTGCCCAAACCAAGCTAAAATGCCAGGACCCATTGTTCACAATGAGACCATGGCAACCAACCTTGGGGGTTTCGTGACCGTGCTAGCAAACCTCACCCGCCGTGCCTTCGCGTTAGAAGAGCCTCCAGAATATGTTGTGTACCAAGGGTCCATGAGCGGTGAGAGCCGTCAATTCTGGGCCACTGTGCACGTCTATGGTAGGGGTCTATCGCCAGAACGCCCCTACAGGTTCACAGGAAGGACAACTTCCTTTGAGCCACAAGCCATCCAACTAGCTGCTCGAGAGGCTATAGTTCAACTCCGGCACTTATCAACCAGAGTTAACTGTCGCTCGTTCTACTACTACCCCAGCCGTGAAGGGTATGGTAGGCCACCCCAGGTTGCCAACGGAGACCACGAGACGGATCCTGCATTATTGCATCTGGTACGCTATGTAAGTGCACCAGAGGAACTGTTCGATCAAATCACCCTTGATCTGATCGCGGCTTGTGGAGAGCTGATCCACCGAGCCCCGGCAAGAAGAGTAGATGAGCCCGACGCCGACAGCCCAGTCGTGCTGTTCGGACAACCGATCGAGACCTTGAGGTCAGCCCCAGCCATCGACCAAGGTGCTTTGGTGTCCCCAGAAGTACTTCGTCGCCTTTTGGGAACACGCTCCAACGGGATTGTGGCCAACAATCCTTGCGATGGTCATCATCGCTACCCCGACCCCGCAGTCCCTCAACCCCCTCCAGCTAACCCCGACGGTGAAACCCGTGGAGAAGCCTCGGCGTCCACAAGGCACGCCCGCTTAGATATGAACGAGGTAGACTAAGCCACTCAAGTAGTACCGAGTCTTAGTATGCCCACGCTTTGTAATGGTGTAATATTGTATCGCCATGCTGTCTGCTTGTATTAAATAATAGTCATGCATAGGTATGTGGGCGTATGATTGCATTTTTAAATTCCGGGTGTAGCTACCAAAGACCACCTCGACGACACCCACAGTAACACGTCACTTCTGTGAGATGTGTGTATTTATGGCATTGACCCCAACCCCATAAGGGCAAAACCGGCAAGCTTGTTGCCCCTCACTGTGGTAGATAACCCAAGCCAGTTTCTATATAAAAGGCCACCTCGTGACCTTATCAGGTGCCCCTCACCTTGTGCACAACTCTCACAGCCATTTCTTTGCCATGCCGAGCCCTAGTATTTATCTGAGAACCCCACACGCGACCCCAGCTGGTTTTGTTAAAATATTGTGGGACTTTACCTGCAGTACCATGAGTGCTACCCATCCACCCCAGTACGAGTTGCTCAAATCGAGGATCACCCCCTCCACCTCGAAATATTGGGCGGTGGTGCACATCCCTCCCTCAAACCCAAACCAAGACCCAACAGAAGTCTCCTTTGTGGGGAAATCTATGCCGACTCCGCACATGGCCATAGAAGCTGCTGCATACGAAGCACTTGCCCGCCTTCGATTCACGGTACCCTATGCCAGCGAACGAGGGTATTATTATATCCCGAGTCGTGCAGCACCCGGTGAAGTAACCCCCTTTCCCGGTGGACGAATTGAGAGAGACCCAGTACTGGCCAACCTTGCCCAATATGTCATCGCGCAAGAGCGTCTGACCTAGCGGATAATGGGTTATCTTCATAGCCTCACTGATTTAAATCCTCAGATCGCCATCGGCAGACCGCTGAGGCCCGGGCAGGACAGACGCGTCCATCGACTAGTCAATCCGCTTCCCCCGATCGAAGAAGAGTGTGCCCCAGTACCAGAGACGTTTTCTCGGGACCCTGTCCATCTGTCGTTTTCATTGTAAATGTTATAGCTATGTTTATTTGTATGTTGCAGCTTATGATTGTACCCTAAGTTTGTGCTATGAGTAATCTCTTGGTTTCAATTAATGGGAGTATAATTTTTAAAACAGCCCTTAGCAAATCTCGAGGACGAGATTTTTTTAAGGGGGGTAGTGTTGTGACACCCCAAAATTTTGACCTTGTTTTATTGATTAAAATTTTGCCAGGAAATAAAATTTTTATTTTCTGGATTTCCTTTCGATTTCAGAACCATTCTTTTCTTGGTTATTATGGAGTTTTTACCCCAAGAGAAAACTTTCCAAATATACTATTGGACTTGTTTACCCTCTCAAGAAAAGTTTTCTTTTTTATCAGTGGAATTAATTATATAATTATTTTTCCTGATCTTCATTTCTTTAAAAATGGTTTCCCATGGTTTTAGGGTCCCATTTGAACTACAACCCTTTGATAAATTTATTTAAAATTACAACCAAAATTTGGGGATGTCATGTGATGTTTTTAAATCACTTTTACGCAAAAACATCTTTTATTCATGGGATATTTTGAGCTCTACCCCAAGTTTTCAAATCTGGTCCAGTTGGCAATTTTGCACTACAACCCATTTAAATATTTCTTTAAAGCTTCCACCAAAATTATGGGATGTCACTAGTAGCATACAATTCAACTTTTTGCAAATACCCAGTGATGTTCTTTGAAAAATTTAAGTAAATCAACCTCATTTTCATTCTGGTCCAGCTTGGTGATTTGTACTGCAACCCTAATTATTCTTGCTCTAGTAACCATGAGCTCTTTCCTACTTATAGACCACCCTGCCAAACCCTTAAGTCTAGGAGAATGGACCCATTGGAGTATTTTTAGTCCATGCAATAATGCCTTTTTCTTTCTGTCCAAAACAGAAGATTTGCAAAACTTGCACTAGCAAGTTTCTGGCTTTGCCCAAATGACCTTGCCATCATCACCAGCACCTAGAGAGACACTGACCTGGAGCTTTTGACCACCCCAAGAGTTGCCTAGATGACCATAGCATTCTGTCAAACACCTTGGGTGCATGGTCAGTTTTGACATGACTTTTGGTTTACATTATGATCTCGATCCACTGACCCAGTAACCATGTCCAATAAGCTCCTAGCTACTTCTACCCTAGAACTGCTGTTTGCCAGCCTCACCAAAACATCCTAGCATGCGCTGGCATTTTGCCGAGCATGCAGCGTCGTGCTTGGCTGGCGCGCCAGGCGCCACGTTTTGCACGCGGCGCAAGACCGAGCCGCCAAGCGTCTACTGCCGCCGCGCCCCCATGCCCGTGATGCCCCTTGGCCACTTGCAGCCAGCGCCCGACTCCTCACTCACAGAGCCGCCTGCCCCTCCTCCTGGCGCCCAGCAAGCACCACCGACGCTTAGCCGATGGCGCAGCAGGCCATCGCCGTGGGCGGCGCCGCCCGAGCCACACACGCATGCCACCGCCCCTTGAGCAAGAGGGGAGCTCGTCAGATGCGCCTGGCTAGCCACAACAGCCTCCAAGTCGCCCTGACAGCTACAGAATGGCGGTTCACCGTCGTTCTTATCCGTGGCCACGGGAACCGACCTTGCCTGGCTATTTATAGCCCTCCCGGTCATGCCTAGGCTCATCAACAGCCTCGTTCGAGCAGTAGGAAGCCTCCCCTCCTCCCCAGTTGGTCAGAGACCCCTTTCTTCCCCATCTCCGGCAGGTTCGGCCGCCGCCACGTGCCGGTCCAATTCGTCGCGAGCAGGCCCTCTCCCACCTTTCCAGCACCACCATCCTCCTCCCTGAAGGAAATATGCCCTAGAGGCAATAATAATGTTATTATTTATTTCCTTATATCATGATAAATGTTTATTATTCATGCTAGAATTGTATTAACCGGAAACATAATACATGTGTGAATACATAAACCTACAGAGTGTCACTAGTATGCCTCTACTTGACTAGCTCGTTAATCAAAGATGGTTATGTTTCCTAACCATGAACAAGGAGTTGTTATTTGATTAACGGGATCACATCATTGGTTGAATGATCTGATTGACATGACCCATTCCATTAGCATAGCACCTGATCGTATAGTTTGTTGCTAGTGCTTTTCTTCATGACTTATACATGTTCCTATGACTATGAGATTATGCAACTCCTGCTTGCCCGAGGAACACTTTGGGTGCTACCAAACGTCACAACGAATCGGGTGATTATAAAGGTACATTACAGGTGTCTCCGAAGGTACATGTTGGGTTGGCATATTTCGAGATTAGGATTTGTCACTCCGATTGTCGGAGAGGTATCTCTGGGCCCTCTCGGTAATGCACATCACATAAGCCTTGCAAGCATTGCAACTAAATGTGTTAGTTGTGAGATGATGTATTACGGAACGAGAAAAGAGACTTGCCAAGAACGAGATTGAACTAGGTATTGGATACCGACGATCGAATCTCGGCAAGTAACATACCGATGACAAAGGAACAACGATGTTGTTATGCGGTCGACCGATAAAGATCTTCGTAGAATATGTAGGAACCAATATGGGCATCCAGGTCCCGCTATTGGTTATTGACCGAGAGGTGTCTCGGTCATGTCTACATAGTTCTCGAACCCGTAGGGTCCGCACGCTTAACGCTTCGATGATGTTATTATGAGTTTATATGATATTGATGTACCAAGGTTGTTCGAGTCCCGGATGAGATCACGGACATGACGAGGAGTCTCAAATGGTCGAGACATAAAGATTGATATATTGGAAGCCTATGTTTGACTCGGAATCACTCCGGGTGAAATTGGGAATTTTACCGAGTACCGGGGTTACCGAACCTCCCGGGGTCAATGGGCCTTGATGGGCCTTAGTGGAAAGGAGGAAAGGGGCCCAAGTGCTGGTCGCACCTTCCCCCTTCCCTAGTCCTATTAGGACTAGGAGAAGGGGTGGCGCCTCTCTCCCTTCCCACTTGGCCAATCCTAGTTGGACTAGGATTGGGGAGAATCCTACTCCCGTGGGAGTAGGACTCCCAGCGCAGCCCTTGGTGGCCGCCAGCCCCTCCCTTCCCTCCTTTATATACAGGGCAGAGGGCACCCCATGACACACAAGTTGATCATAGAGATCGTTCTTAGCCGTGTGCGGTGCCCCTTCCACCAAACTACACCTCGAATATACCGCTATGGAGCTTAGGCGAAGCCCTGCGCCGGTGGAACATCATCATCGCCACCACGCCGTCGTCGATTTAAACTCTCCCTCAACACTCGGCTGGATCGGAGTTCGAGGGACGCCATCAAGCTGAACGTGTGCAGAACTCGGAGGTGCCGTGACGCTCGGTACTTGGATCGGTTGGATCGGGAAGAAGTACGACTACTTCCTCTACGCTATGTCAACGCTTCCGTTGCTGGTCTCACGAGGGTACGAGACAACACTCTCATCTCGTTGCTATGCATCACCATGGTCTTGCGTGATCGTAGGAAAATTTTTGAAATTACTACGCTCCCCAACAGTGGTATCGAGCCTGGTTTTATGCGTTGATGTCATATGCACGAGTAGAACACAAGTGAGTTGTGGGCGATACAAGTCATACTACCTACCAGCATGTCATACTTTGGTTCAGCGGTATTGTGAGATGAAGCGCCCGGACCGACATTACGCCAGACGCTTACGCGAGACTGGTTTCACCGCTGTGAGCACTCGCTGCTTAAAGGTGACCGGCGGGTGTCTGTCTCTCTCACTTTAGTTGAACTGAAAGTGGCTACGCCCGGTCCTTGAGAAGGTTAAACGGAGTCTATTTGACGAAGTATCGCTGTGGTTTTGATGCGAGGTAAGAACGGTTCTTGCTCAGCCCGTAGCAGCCACGTAAAACTTGCAACAACAAAGTAGAGGACGCCTAACTTGTTTTTGCAGGGCATGTTGTGATGTGATATGGTCAAGACGTGATGCTATATTTTATTGTATGAGATGATCATGTTTTGTAACCGAAGTTATCGCAATCGCAGGAGCCATATGGTTGTCGCTTATTGTATGAAATGCAACGCCATGTAATTGCTTTACTTTATCACTAAGGAGTAGCGATAGTCGAGAAGCAATAGTTGGCGAGACGACAACGATGCTACGATGGAGATCAAGGTGTCGCTACCGGTGACGATGGTGATCATGACGGTGCTTGAGATGGAGATCACAAGCACAAGATGATGATGGCCATATCATATCACTTATATTGATTGCATGTGATGTTAATCCTTTATGCATCTTATTTTGCTTTGATTGACGGTAGCATTATAAGATGATCCCTTACTAAATTATCAAGAAGTGTTCTCCCGAGTATGCACCGCTATGAAAGTTCTTCGTGCTGAGACACCACGTGATGATCGGGTGTGATAGGCTCTACGCTCAAATACAACGGTGCAAAACAGTTGCACACGCAGAATACTCAGGTTATACTTGACGAGCTATGCATATAAGATATGACCTCGAACACGGAGACCGAAGGTCGAGCGTGAATCATATAGTAGATATGATCAACATATTGATGTTCACCATTGAAACTACTCCATCACACGTGATGATCGGTCATGGTGTAGTTGATATGGATCACGCAATCACTTAGAGAATTGAGGATATTTTTCTAAGTGGGAGTTCTTAAGTAATATGATTAATTGAACTTAAATTTATCATGAACTTAGTACCGATAGTATCTTGCTTGTCTATGATGTGTAGATAGATGGCTCGTCTTTGTTGTTCCGTTGAATTTTAATGCGTTCCTTGAGAAAGCAAAGTTGAAAGATGATGGCAGCAATTACACGGACTGGGTCCGAATTTGAGGATTATCCTTATTGCTGCATTGAAGAATTACGTCCCCGAAGCACCGTTAGGTGCCAGGCCTGGTGTAAGGGCTGCGCCGAAGTTATGAACGTCTCGCAAAGCAAAGCTGATGACTACTCTATAGTTCAGTGCCATGCTTTACGGCTTAGAACCGGGACTTCAACGTCGTTTTGAACACCATGGGGCATATGAGATGTTCCAGAGTTGAAGTTAATATTCCAAGCGAATGCCCGGATTGAGAGATATGAAGTCTCCAATAAGTTCTATAGCTGTAAGATGGAGGAGAACGGTTCACAAGGAGCATATACTCGAATGTCCGGATATAACAATCACTTGATTCAACTGGAGTTAATCTTCCGGATGATTGCGCCATTGACAGAATTCTCCAATCACGCCACCAAGCTACAAGAGCTTCGTGATGAACTATAATATGCAAGGATGACCAAAACAATGCCCGAGCTCTTCGCGATGCTGAAAGTCATGGAGGTAGAAATCAAAAGGAGCATCAAGTGTTGATGGTTAACAAAACCACTAGTTTCAAGAAAAGGGCAAAGGAAAGAAAAGGAAACTTCAAAAGAGCGGCAAGCAAGTTGTCGATCAAGAGAAGAAACCCAAGTCTGGTCCTAAGCCTGAAACCGAGTGCTTCTATTGCAAGCAGGCTGGTCATTTGAAGCGGAACTGCCCCAAGTATTTGGCGGATAAGAAGGATGGCAAGGTTAACAAAGGTATATGTGATATACATGTTATTGATGTGTACCTTACTAATACTCGCAGAGCACTGGTATTTGATAACGGTTCTTGCTAATATTTGCAACTCAAACAGGGCTACGGATTGCGAAGATTGGCTAAGGACGAGGTGACAATGCGCGTGGGAAATGGTTCCAAAGTCGATGTGATCGCAATCGGCACGCTACCTCTACATCTACCTTCGGATTAGTATTAGACCTAAATAATTGTTATTTAGTACCAGCGTTGAGCATGAACATTATATCTGGATCTTGTTTGATGCGAGACGGTTATTCATTTAAATCGAGAGAATAATGGTTGTTCTATTTATATGAATAATATCTTTTATGGTCATGCACCATTGAAGAATGGTTTGTTTTACTTAATCTTGATAGTAGTGATACACATATTCATAATGTTGAAACCAAAAGATGCAGAGTTGATAATGATGGTGCAACTTATTTGTGGCACTTTGCCGTTTAGGTCATATCGGTGTAAAGCGCATGAAGAAACTCCATACCGATGGACTTTTGGAGTCACTTGATTATGAATCACTTGGCACTTGCGAACCGTGCCTTATGGGCAAGATGACTAAAACACCGTTCTCCGAACTATGGAGAGAGCAACAGATTTATTGGAAATCATACATACCGATGTATGTGGTCCAATGAATGTTGAGGCTCGTGGCGGATATCGTTATTTTCTCACCTTCACAGATGATTTGAGCAGATATGGGTATATCTACTTAATGAAACACAAGTCTGAAACATTTGAAAAGTTCAAAGAATTTCAGAGTGAAGTGGAAAATCATCGTAACAAGAAAATAAAGTTTCTACGATCTGATCGTGGAGGAGAATATTTGAGTTACGAGTTTGGCCTACATTTGAAACAATGCGAATAGTTTCAAGAACTTACGCCACCGAACACCACAACGTAATGGTGTGTCCGAACGTCGAATCGTATTTTATTAGATATGGTGCGATCTATGATGTCTCTTACTGATTTACCGCTATCGCTTTTGGGGTTATGCTTTAGAGACGGCTACATTCACTTTAAATAGGGCACCATCTAAACTGCTGAGACGACGCCTTATGAACTGTGGTTTGGCAAGAAACCAAAGTTGTCGCTTCTGAAAGTTTGGGGCTGCGATACTTATGTGAAAAAGCTTCAACCTGATAAGCTCGAACCCAAATCGAGAAATGTGTCTTCATAGGATACCCAAAGGAGACAGTTGGGTACACCTTCTATCACAGATCCGAAGGCAAGATTTTGTTGCTAAATTCGAAACTTTTGGAGAAAGAGTTTCTCACGAAAGAAGTGAGTGGGAGGAAAGTAGAACTTGATGAGATAATCAGTATCTACTCCCTTATTGAGAAGTAGTACATCACAAAAACAGTTTCGTGACACCTACACCAAATAGGGAGGAAGCTAATGATGATGATCATGAAACTTCAGATCAAGTTTCTCAGAACTTCAGAGATCAACCAGAGCAAGATCCGCACTGAGTGGTACGGTAATCCTATTTTGGAAGTCATGTTATCGGAACATGATGAACCTACGAACTATGAAGAAGCGATGGTAAGCCCAGATTCCACAAAATGGCTTGAGGCCATGAAATCTGAGATGGGATCCATGTATGAGAACAAAGTATGGACTTTGGTTGACTTGCCCGATGATCGGCAAGCAATTGAGAATAAATGGATCTTCAAGAAGAAGACCGACGCTGATGGTAATGTTATCGTTTATAAAGCTCGACTTGTTGCAAAAGGTTTTCGACAAGTTCAAGGGATTGACTACGATGAGACCTTCTCACCAGTGGCGATGCTTAAGTCCGTCCGAATCATGTTAGCAATTGCCGCATTTTATGATTATGAAATTTGGCAAATGGATGTTAAAACTGCATTCCTGAATGGATTTCGGAAGAAGAGTTGTATATGATGCAACCGAAGGTTTTGTCGATCCAAAGGAGCTAACAAAGTGTGCAAGCTCCAATGATCCATTTATGGACTGGTGCAAGCCTCTCGGAGTTGGAATAAACGCTTTGATAGTGTGATCAAAGCATTTGGTTTTATACAGACTTTGGAGAAGCCTCAGATTTACAAGAAAGTGAGTGGGAGCTCAGAGCATTTCGATATTATATGTGGATGACATATTATTGATCGGAAATGATATAGAATTTCTGGATAGCATAAAGGGATACTTGAATAAGAGTTTTCGATGAAAGACCTCGTGAAGCTGCTTACATATTGGGCATTAAGATCTATAGAGATAGATCAAGACGCTTAATAGGACTTTCACAAAGCACATACCTTGATAAAGTTTTGAAAAAGTTCAAATGGATCAGGCAAAGAAAGGGTTCTTGCCGGTATTACAAGGTGTGAAGTTGAGTAAGACTCAATGCCCGACCACCGCAGAAGATAGAGAGAAAATGAAAGATGTTCCTATGCTTCAGCCATAGGCTCTATCATGTATGCAATGCTGTGTACCAGACCTGATGTGTGCCTTGTCAGTAAGTTTAGCAGAGCAGGTACCAAAGTAATCCAGAGTGGATCATCGGACAGCGGTCAAGAACATCCTTAAGTACTTGAGAAGAACTAAGGATATGTTTCTCATTTATGGCGGTGACAAAGAGCTCGTCAGAACGGTTACGCCGACGCAAGCTTTGACACTGATCCGGACGATTCTAAATCGCAAACCGGATACGATTTACATTAAACGGTGGAGCTGTCGGTTGGTGCAGTTCCAAACAAAGCGCCGCTATGGGATCTACATGTGAAGTTGAGTACATAGCTGCTTCGAAGCAGCTAATGAAGGAGTCTGGATGAAGGAGTTCATAACCGATCTAGGTGTTGTACCTAGTGTATCGGGTCCAATGAAAATCTTTTGTGACAATACTGCAATTGCCTTGGCAAAGGAATCCAGATTTCACAAGAGAACCAAGCACATCAAAAGACGCCTCAACTCCATCCGGATTTGGTCCAGTGGGAGACATAGAGATATGCAAGATACATACGGATCTGAATGTTGCAGACCGCTGACTAAGCCTCTTCCACGAGCAAAACATGATCAGCACCAAGACTCCATGGGTGTTAGAATCATTACTATGTAATCTAGATTATTGACTCTAGTGCAAGTGGGAGATCAAGGAAATATGCCCTAGAGGCAATAATAATGTTATTATTTATTTCCTTATATCATGATAAATGTTTATTATTCATGCTAGAATTGTATTAACCGGAAACATAATACATGTGTGAATACATAAACCTACAGAGTGTCACTAGTATGCCTCTATTTGACTAGCTCGTTAATCAAAGATGGTTATGTTTCCTAACCATGAACAAGGAGTTGTTATTTGATTAACGGGATCACATCATTGGTTGAATGATCTGATTGACATGACCCATTCCATTAGCATAGCACCTGATCGTATAGTTTGTTGCTAGTGCTTTTCTTCATGACTTATACATGTTCCTATGACTATGAGATTATGCAACTCCCGCTTGCCCGAGGAACACTTTGGTGCTACCAAACGTCACAACGAATCGGGTGATTATAAAGGTACATTACAGGTGTCTCCAAGGTACATGTTGGGTTGGCATATTTCGAGATTAGGATTTGTCACTCCGATTGTCGGAGAGGTATCTCGGCCCTCTCGGTAATGCACATCACATAAGCCTTGCAAGCATTGCAACTAAATGTGTTAGTTGTGAGATGATGTATTACGGAACGAGAAAAGAGACTTGCCAAGAACGAGATTGAACTAGGTATTGGATACCGACGATCGAATCTCGGCAAGTAACATACCGATGACAAAGGAACAACGATGTTGTTATGCGGTCTCGACCGATAAAGATCTTCGTAGAATATGTAGGAACCAATATGGGCATCCAGGTCCCGCTATTGGTTATTGACCGAGAGGTGTCTCGGTCATGTCTACATAGTTCTCGAACCCGTAGGGTCCGCACGCTTAACGCTTCGATGATGCTTATTATGAGTTTATATGATATTGATGTACCAAGGTTGTTCGAGTCCCGGATGAGATCACGGACATGACGAGGAGTCTCAAATGGTCGAGACATAAAGATTGATATATTGGAAGCCTATGTTTGATTCCGAATCACTCCGGTGAAATTGGGAATTTTACCGAGTACCGGGGTTACTGAACCTCCCGGGGTCAATGGGCCTTGATGGGCCTTAGTGGAAAGGAGGAAAGGGGCCCAAGTGCTGGTCAGACTTTCCCTTCCCTAGTCCTATTAGGACTAGGAGAAGGGGGTGGCGCTGTGACGCCCCAAGACCGGAGCTTCAGTTGCCTTCCAGGGTTTCCGAGTTTTGCCATGTGTTTTGTTTTGTTTTTGCATTGCTCATGTCATCTCTTGCATTGCATCATCTCATCGTGCCATCATATCATTAATTTTAAAACTCTTCTAAATAAATGGTATGGATTTTTTCGATCCATTTAAATCGAGGGAATTCACATGGTGACTTCTCTTTATAACATACCCTCCCAATATTATTAGGGAGCTATATTAAATATCCCATTAATTTGGCATCATCATAACACACTTGCAAAAATCCCAATGCCTTTCATTATTTCTACTCTTGGCCTCTAACTTTGTCACTTGTCCTTTCATCATTTTTCCGGAGCTCTACCAAAACTCTCAACATTTTTGGAAACTCCTAGAACCTACCCTAGTTCAAACCTTTTGAATTAAATTCAAAGAAATTTGAATTTATTCTTTCAATCTTGGTCTTTCCTAATTTTCTCGGACCTAACATTTTTTTTTGAGTCCGGGAAATTTATTCGTGAGTCCAACTTTGCTCCCTAAACCCCCCTCTTCATTTATTTTTTTTCTTCTCTTGTTTTCTGTTAAAGTATATAGAAGAGAGAGGGAGAGCCCAGCCGGCCCCTGGCTTTTCCCTCCTCCACCAGGCCGGCCTCTATGGCCCAAGGCCTCCCTGGCCCATCTGCAGCCTAAGCAGGCCCAGCCGGCCCACCACTCCTCTAACCCTAGCCCGCAGGTCCCTCTCCCTCAGCGCCTCCCGCCCGATCCCTCTCCTCCTCCCGATCCCATCTCCCATCGCCTCCCTCGCCCCTTCCTCGTCAACCTCCTTCGCCCTTCTCGCCTCGACCTCGCGCCTCGCCTCCCCATGGCGCCAAGCCCTGCCAACTCCGCGGCCTCAGCCGGATCCGCCGCGCCAACCCACCTCTCCGTCCCGCACCTCCTCCACTGCGGCCTCCTCCTCGCCGCCTCGCTCCACCTCCTGCCCAGATCAAGGCCTCCCTCCGTCGTCCTCCTCTCTCGCTGCCGCTGGCGCCGCCTCAACCTCCGGCTGCCAACCCGGGACGAAGGCCTCGACCCCGGATCTCGCCGCTTGGACTGTTCCCGCCGGCTGGTGCCCTGTCTGCGCCCGCCGCCAGAAGTTTCCATCGCGCCGCCCGGCGAAACCTCGCGTCTACCTCGCCGTCTTCTCCTCCTTCTTCTCTGTCCTCGTCGCCACGAAGCGCCGCCGTCCGCTGGAATGGGTCCCCGCCTCGCCCTCCACCGGATCTGATGGATCCTGGCCTACTCGACCTCCCTGCGCCAAGCTTCGCCACCAGCCAGATCCGCGCGTCGAGGCCGACCGTCCACCCCAGCAGTCCCTCGCTGCCGCATTTCAGAACGCTAAGACTGCCATGTTGCTGCCCGTGCAGAGATCGCAAGTACCGCGACAGATCATGAGCTCCACGGATTCGCCGAGATCGCAAGTACCACGACGCCAAGACCCGTACAACTACTGTTTCCTGCCTAGAACAACTATCACCGACATGTACGACTACGAAACGAGAACGACTACTTCCACGACGACCGTCGAGATCGCCAAGTTCGACCACCGATGAACGTTTTGGACCGCAAGTTCGACTTCACAAACTGCAAGTACCACTACGACCCGACGATCACCGAACCGAAACGACAAGTACCCCTACGAAACCCGAATCGCTAAGACCGGATCCGACGAGTACCCGATGACGTGTACCACTACCGTCGACCGCGAAGACCCTGTGGACCCCGAACATCCACGGACTTGGACAACTACTCCGGCGACGAGATGTACCACAACCATCGAACGAGAACACTACTTCCACTACCGCCGCCGTGTACCACTACTTCCTCAGCGACCATCGATCGTGAACCACTACTTCCTCTACTTCCTCAAGAACGTGAACCACTACTTCCCTCTCTGAAACTCGACCCGTCCCGCTTTGAACGTTCCAAGGTATAACCCGTGGCGACCGCCGTGATCGAATCATCCTTGCGATGCCCTCTTTGCCATTCTACCGTTCCGTGGGAACCCGGAACCGGATCACCCCACCATCTTGCATGACTCGCTTCCGCCACGCTTTTCCTTTGTACCGATATCTCAATCGAGTTATCGGAACCGCTATGTTGCCGTGGCACCATTTTCGGATTCGCTGCCGTGGCACCCTTTCTTCCACCACGGTGACATAATGCTTCATATCATGCTCATGTTAACGCTTTTCATAAATTGCATAAACTTGCTCATGTCATCCGTGATCATGATAACAACATTTAAATGTTTATAATTGTTGGTTGCATTAATTTGCTAATATGCCATGCTAAAATGCTTTATTTCATAACTAAATAACCGTAACTCGGATTTAAATAATTTATATATGTAAATGGGGTAGAAAAATGCCTAGTTTAACATGGTAGCATTACTTTGCATGTTTAACAACTCTAAAATATGCTTTAGGTCAGATCTGCCCCGAATCCACAATTTGCATATGGGGATTTTCCGGAATTGTTGTTTCTTATTTCCGGCCTCATTTAAACTTGCCTAAATAGCTAGTTTAATTATGCTTCACCTCTTGCCATGTTTAATAACATTTAATATTGTTGAGTACCTAAACGGGAGAGAACTAAATAAGTGTTGTGGTGTTCCGTCAATATGCAACTCGTTGCATATTGAGCTCCACTTAACTTGTAGTTTTGTTTGTGCATATTGCCATGCCATGCTTATTTAAACCGGACATGCATCATATTTGTTTGTGCTTCATGCCATGTTTATGTGATGGTTGTTTACTATGTTGTTTGCTTCTTTCCGGTTTGTTTCTCTCGTTAGCTTCGTTCCGCTCGAGTTGTGAGGATTCATTCGACTCATCCGCTTGTCTTCTTCATGGATTCGTTCTTCTTCCTTGCGGATTTCGTGCAAGATGACCATACCCTCGAAATCACTTCTATCTTTGCTTGCTAGATGCTCGCTCTTTTGCTATGCCTATGCTACGATGCCTACCACTTGCTTATCATGCCACCCATATTGCCATGTCAGCCCCTAACCATCCTTTCCTAGCAAACCGTTGTTTGGCTATGTTACCGCTTTGCTCAGCCCTCTTATAGCGTTGTTAGTTGCAGGTGAAGATGAAGTTTGTTCCTTGTTGAACATGGAGATGTTGTTCCTTGTTGGAACATGTTTACTTGTTGGGATATCACAATATATCTTATTTAATTAATGCATCTATATATTTGGTAAAGGGTGGAAGGCTCGGCCTTATGCCTGTGTTTTGTTCCACTCTTGCCGCCTCTAGTTTCCGCCATACCGTGTTATGTTCCCGGATTTTGCGTCCCTAACGCGGTCGGGTGATTTATGGGACCCCTTGACAGTTCGCTTTGAATAAGACTTTTCCAAAGAAGGCCCAACTTTGGTTTTACCATTTGCCTCACCTATGCCCTTTTTCCTTGGGTTTCGGAGCCCGAGGGTCATCTTTATTTTAGCCCCCCGCCGCGTGCTCCTTCGAGTGTTGGTCCGAACTGAGCTACTCATGGGCCACCTTGAGGCAACTTGAGGGTTGGTTTTACTCAGTAGCTAGTCTCATCCGATGTTGCCTCGAGAACGAGGTACGTGCGACTCCTATCGGGATTTGTCGGCACATCGGGCGGCTTTGCTGGTCTTATTTTATTGCTGTGAAATGTCTTGTAGCCGGATTCCGAGACTGATCGGGTCTTCCGGGAGAAGGAATATCCTTCGTTGATCGCGAGAGCTTATCATGGGTTGTTGGGACACCCTGCAGGTTTTGAACTTTCAAAGCCGTGCCCGCGGTTATGTGGCAGATGGGAATTTGTTAATGTCCGTTGTAGAAAACCCGAAGTTGATCTTAATTAAAATACACCAACAGCGTGTGTAACTGTGATGGTCTCTTCTCGGCGGAGTCCGGAAGTGAACACGTGTTGGAGTTATGTTTGACGAGGTTGTTTTAGGATCACTTCTTGATCATAGTTGTTCGACCGTGCTTTGCCTCCTCTCTTCGCTTCTCTTTTGCGTATGTTAGCCACCAGATATGCTAGTCGCTTGCTGCAGCTCCACCTCACTACCCTGTCCTACCTTTAAGCTTAAATAGTCTTGATCTCATGGGTGTGAGATTGCTGAGTCCCCTGACTCACGATACTTCCCAAACCAGTTTGCGGTGCCGATGAAACTGCAGGTGATGCACCTGAGCTCAAGGAGGAGCTCGATGAAGACCTTGTGCATTGTGTTGTTTCGCTTCAGCTGATCAAGAGTGGAGCCAGTTGGGACGATCGGGATCTGTGTAGCATTTGGGGTAGTCTTCTTTTATTTTGGTTCCGTAGTCGGACCTTGATTGTATCTGTATGATGTAATGCTTTACTCATGTATTGTGTGAAGTGGCGATTGTAAGCCAACTATGTATCTCTTTCCTTATGTATTACATGGGTTGTGTGAAGATTACCTCACTTATGACATTGTTTTCAATGCGGTTATGCCTCTAAGTCGTGCTTGACACGTGGGAGATATAGCCGCATCGAGGCGTTCAAGTTGGTAATCGAGCCTTCCCGACTTAGGAGCCCCTACTTGATTGTTTGTCGACGTTGTTGAGTCTAGATTGGAAAATGTTTTGAGTCTTAGGATTATATATATCGGAGAGTAGGATTCTTTTACTCCTCGGTCCCTTCGTCGCTCTGGTGAGGTATCCCGACGAGAGTTTTGACTTTTCTCTCCTCAAATTTCACTAAATTTTTTTAGGATCACGTGGGTATCTTGGAATCGTTCCGATGGTTTTGTGACGAGAACATTGTTCTTGGTGCCTCCCGACATTTAGGGTTGTGGCGGTGTCCCGGGAGTTGAGCTCCGAGGTGTTGTCGCCACAATTTTATCGCTGCAGTTCTGAATACCTGAGTTTTACCGACATCGAAATCTCTTTTGTGCAGTTGTTGGTGAGATAACCCTGATAGCCCAAAGATCGTATGAAAAGTCGGAGTATTGCCATGACTTGTATAACGGATGTTTTCGGTCGAGGTACCACGATTTCGAAGGTTTCTTGGTTATGTGTTGAAGGATGGATACAAACTGGATCTAGGTATTGTTAGTTTGGGTGATATATTTTGTGTCCCTCAGATCCCCAACACCTGATTGCATAACCAGAAAGTTTCGGAGTTTATAGGTGGGAATTCAAGTATCTCAGAGGATATCTTTCCAACACACACATGATACGATATGGGATCTATCATATGTTTGTTTCTCGCTTATTCTTGAAGCCAATCCTTTGTTTTTGTTTTGTTTTGTGGTATTCGAGTTGCTTCAATGCCAAGTGTTGATTCCATACCTTTCCTAAGTGGTGTTCTCATATTGCTATGTGAATACTAATCCTTCTTGATCACTGAGCTTGTCATGTTAATTCTTTTCCAACCGGCGTGCTTCTCTTCAAGTGAATCCGATCATTCCAACATTCGCAAGATCAATTCTAAGTTTTCTCAACGGTGTTTGTTTCATCCGTCCCAAGTTGTTTTGATTTCCGCCTCCCACCCTTTTTTTCTTCAAGGACTCAGATTTCTTAATCAAGTATCCATTTTATTGAGTGAAGTTTCTTCATTCTTTTCCTTTAATGTTTTATACGGTGATTTCTCATGAAGACGCTTAAGGAAGCTTTTATCTTATCATTGTTCCATTCTAATTTTCTTTTCCGTGGATTTAACTCAAGC